>CM002491.2:5689724-7129282 GCA_000573905.2 Oryza punctata | reverse complement strand
ATACTACCTAAATCATGTACTTTGCTTTTACTTAGGTTCACATATGTACAAAACTTGCTGGGAATCGATGATGGGCTAGAAGATCAAATTCATGATTGGTTACGTGAAGACGACAACCATTTACACCATCCTGATTTTGGAGTCCACTGTGTCCTAACATTTGCTCTAAATTCCAATGAATTTGTGACCCGGCCAGTACCCTTACTCCATGCATAATATATATGGTTGGAAAGATAATCAAGTCTAGTTTCACCTCACTCAGACGGCTCATTATTTTGACATCCCAATATCGAGTAATGAACAAATCAATGAGGACTAATCATATGCCAAATAGACACTCGAGTCTTATCAGGAATTCACTTATTGAGACTTTAGAGCTAGCCTGTCACACCCAGCGGTGACACCGTCATGGCCGACTCCAGGAGCCATTCAGAGGAGCCAGGAGACGAGCAGGAGCCCAGCTACGACTCCACCGACCACAGGAGCCGCTCCGAGCATTAGCCTCGCTACCGTTAGCTTTACCGTTTTACTTAGTTTGTTTCCTTGCTAGTTTCCGTGTGTTATGTATGATACTTGTGGGTTAGTCGATGGTCGATATCATGTGCCTATGGTATGGCTGTCTTAATAAGGATCTGCTTGTTGTTTTAAAGTGTTTTAAATTAGATCAGAACAATTGCAGTTTAATTATAATATAATAAAGCTTAGTTCCTGAGCAATCTGTTTTTCTTCTCTTCCATCTCTCCCTGCTGGCTCTTCCCCTTCAGATGGTCAACACTAGGACAAGTGGTAACACCAGCGGCAATGAGGACCCGTTGGGAGGAGCACAAGCCAACGGAGCAACTAACAACGGCCCCCAACCCCACCACCTGAGAATCCCACTATTGCTCAAGTGTTGGCCAGCCAAACACAAATGATGACAGCAATAATGCAACAGATGCAATAGCAGCACCAACAAATGCAACAACAGATGATGCTGCAGTGTAGCAACAGACGCAGCACCAGTAGCGGGGTCAGCAGAACCAGCAGTTTGGCTCTCCACCCCAGTCCAAGATGCCAGAGCCTCTTCGCGTTCGTCCACCAACTTTCTTGAACACCACCAACCCTATGGAGGCGAATGACTGGCTCCATGCTATTAAGAAGAAGCTCAACTTACTACAGTGCAATGATTTAGAGAAGGTCACTTTCGCCACCCACCAGCTGCATGGTCCCGCTTCGGCTTGGTGGGATAATTACTTGGTCACCCGTCCCCCAGGACAGAAGTCACTGCCGCAGCTTCAGGAAGGCCCAAGTTCCTGATAGCATCGTGGCACAAAAGAAGAGGGAATTCAGGGCACTCCACCAGGGCAACCAGATAGTGACAGAATATCTTCATGAGTTCAATCGTCTCGCGTGCTACGCCCTGGAGGACTTACACACCGATGCAGAAAGGTAGGAAAAGTTCCTCTCTGGCCTGGATGATGAATTGACCAACCAGCTAATCTCGGGGGATTATGCTAACTTTGAGAAGCTGGTCGACAAGGCAATCTGCCAGGAGGACCAACGCAACAAGATGGACCATAAGAGGAAGGCAGCTCAACTCAGGGCACACCAGGGGAACCAACAGAGGCCTCGTTTCATCGCCGGATAGTAGGGTGGACCTTCCACCATGAATGTTCGTCAACACCGCCCATACCACCCTGGCAACTTCAACACCAACAACACTGGAAACCGCAACAACAACAGTGGGCAGCCCAACCGCAAACCAGCTCTGCACCCACCAATGGCCCCAGCTGAGCCGGCTCAATCAGCTCGACCCAAGAAGGAGTTCGGTGGAAAACTAGTGGTCTGCTACAACTGCAACGAGCTCGGTCACTTCGCCGACAAGTGTCCGAAGCCAAAGCACGCTGGAACCAAGTTCGTCCAGGCCCGCGTCAACCATGCGTCTCTGCAGAGGAGGCGCAGACTGCATCGGAAGTTGTACTGGGTACGTTTCCTATCAACTCAATTCCTACAATCGTACTTTTCGATTCTGGAGCTACGCATTCATTTTTATCCAAGCGTTTTGCTGGGACACACGGGTTGTCAGTAGTGGAACTTAGAACGCCTATGTTGGTCCACACTCCTAGGAATGATATGGGTACAGCTCACTATTGCCCCTCTGTGGCAATAGAAATCCAAAACTCAAAATTTCTAGCCAACCTCATCCTTCTTGAATCCAAAGACCTACATGTCATCCTAGAGATGGATTGGTTAACAAGGCACAGAGGAGTTATCGATTGCGCAGGCCGCACCATCACCTTGGTTAATGGAAAAGGAGAAGTGGTGACTTTCCAGTCGCCGACACCCCAGAAATAGAGAGTGCGCTTGAATCAAGTCGACAGGGTGGTACAGACCACAGCCGTGGGGAAAGACCCTAAAGAGTTGGGGAATATTCCCATAGTCAGAGAGTACCCTGAGGTCTTCCCGGATGACCTAACCATAATGCCACCAAAGAGAGAAATCGAATTTCGGATTGACCTAGTACCGGGAACTGCCCCGATACACAAGAGGCCTTACAGGATGACAGCCAATGAGCTGGCGGAAGTCAAGAAGAAGTCGACGAGCTTGGAGAAGAAAGACAAGGCCAAGAGGATTTGCGTCGACTATCGCGCCCTCAACGATGTAACCATCAAGAACAAATCTCCGCTACCCCGAATTAACGATTTGTCTGATTAGCTGAAAGGAGCAACAGTGTTCTCCAAGATAGACCTGTGATCAGGCTATCACCAGTTGAGGATGAAAGAAGAGGACATTTCGAAGACGACATTAATCACTCGGTATGGGTTGTTTGAGTGCACCGTCATGTTTTTTGGACTTACCAATGAACTGGCCTTTTTCATGAACCTAATGAACAAGGTGTTCATGGAGTTTTTGCACAAGTTTGTCGTGGTATTCATCGATGACATACTCGTCTACTCCAAGTCCAAGGAGAAGCACGAGCAACACCTCCGTCCGGTACTCGAGAAGTTGAAGCAACACCAACTGTATGCCAAGTTTAGCAAGTGTGACTTTTGGCTCAAGAAGGTTCAGTTCCTAGGCCACATCATCACCACTTAAGGAGTGGCGGTAGACCCGTCAAATGTGGAGTCAGTTACCAAGTGGCCGCGCCAAGCACAGTCTCGCAAATCAGGAGTTTTCTGGGACTCGCGGGTTACTCCCACTGGCTTATTGATAACTTCTCCAAGATTGCCAAGCCAGTGACACAATTATTGAAAAAGGATGAAAAATTCAAGTGGTCAGCAGAATGCAACAGAAGCTTTGAGGAGCTTTAGGAAGAAATTGGAGTCTGCACCAGTTTTAATTTCGCCTGATTAGATGAAAGACTTCCAGGTGTACTGTTATGCACCCCGCCAAGGGTTGGGATGTGTCTTGATGCAAGAAGGCAGGGTGGTCGCATATGCTTCACGCCAGCTGCGGCCACACGAGAACAACTACCCCACTCATGACTTGGAATTAGCAGCAGTGGTTCATGCCTTGAAAATCTGGCGACATTACCTCATTGGTAACCGTTGTGAAGTCTATACCGACCACAAGAGCTTGAAGTATATTTTCACTCAGCCCGATTTGAACCTCCGACAACGCTGATGGTTGGAGGTTATCAAGGATTATGACTTGGGGATACATTATCACCCCGGTAAAGCTAATGTGGTGGCCGACACTTTGAGCAGGAAAAGCTACTGCAAAGCTACCTGTACTGAGGGAATGTGTGACAAATTGCAATGAGAGTTCAAAGACCTAAACCTGGGTATTGTGGAACACGGTTCGTGGCTACTCTTGAGGCACAGCCCACACTCGTGGAGCAAGTCCGAGCACCCAGGTCAACGACCCTCAGATAGCCGAACTCAAGAAGATTATGAGGGTCGGCAAAGCATGAGACTTCACCAAAGACGAACACGGGGCAATCTGGATGGGAGAAAGAATGTGTTCCGGAGAACAAGGAACTAAAGGACCTGATACTTACGGAAGCTCACCAGACCCAATACTCAATTCATCCTAGCAGCACCAAGATGTATCAAGACCTCAAGGAGAAGTTCTAGTGGGTCAGCATGAGAAGGGAAATATTCGTCACGCTCTGCGACGTATGTCAGCGTGTGAAGGCGGAGCATCAAAGACCAACAGGGTTACTACAGCCTATTCAGATTCCGGAACGGAAATGGGAAGAAATAGGAATGGACCTTATCACAGGATTGCGAAAGATGGCATCCGGACACGATTCCATTTGGGTGATCATTGACCGACTCACAAAGGTCGCTCACTTTATTCCAGTGCACACCACCTATTCGGGGAAGAAATTGGCATAACTCTATTTGGCAAGGATCATGTGTTTACACGGGGTACCTAAGAAGATTGTATCCGATCGGGGGAGCCAGTTTACTTCGAAGTTCTAGCAGAATTTGCAAGAAGAGTTAGGAACTCGTCTGAACTTCAGTACTACGTATCATCCTCAAACTGATCGTCAGATCGAGAGAGTTAACCAGATCGTGGAAGATATGTTGAGAGATTGTGCACTCGATTTTGGTGGGGCTTGGGACAAAAGCTTGCCATCCGCTGAATTCTTCTACAACAACAGTTACCAGGCCAACCTACAGATGGCACCGTTCGAAGCATTGTACGACCAGAAGTGCTGCACTCCGCTCTTTTGGGACCAGACTGGGAAGTGTCAGTTGTTCGGGACTGAAGTCTTAAACGATGCAGAGGAAAAGTTAGAACAGTCAGGGAAAGAATGAGGATCGCATGTAACACCCTAAAAATTCAACTGCCGAAATCGAAACCCTAAAAATACAAAGTTCAAAACCTTCTAATTGAATTTGTATCATGCCGCATTTTATGGCTTGTTTATTTGAATCTTTGCGTTGCGGGAATTAAATTTATCGGAATTTATTTCGGTGCAAAACCCTAGAACGGAAACCGACAAGAAGGAATAATTACTGTGCATAAATTAAAATAAGGTTCTAGATAAAATTTTAGTGAATAAATATTTTACCTAAATGTCACGAATTTATTTAAACCATATATAAGTCTTATGATTATTCACACACGTTGAAGGGCGTACCAAATACGGATATAAATTGTGGACAAATTCTAAATGTAGAATCAATCAACATTTACAATAAAAATAATAGTATTCGTAGTAGTAGTAGTAATAATAATAATAATAATAATAAAAGAAAAAAACTACTGTAGCCCTACGGCGCCCTAGCCCTGCCCGCGCCGCGCATCCGCACCTGGAGCCCCGCCCGCCGTACCGCTGCCGCGCCGCTGCCGCGACGTCACCATCGCCGCCATCGCCATCGCCGCTTGGAGCCCCGCGTCGGCCGCCTCCCGGCGCTTCCTTCCCCGGCCGGCCTATAAACCCCCCGGCCGAGTCCTCCCCGCCCCATCTCTTCCCCCTCCGTTTCCCCCTTCTTCCCCCTCACTGCCGGCAGCCATTGCCGCCGTCGCCGCCTAGACGCCGCCGCCGCTTGGTTGCCGCAGGCCGCCGCCGCTGGTCACCGCCGTGCTGCCGCCCCTCGCCGCCACGCCGCCGGTGAGTGCTGCCGCCCCCTCTCCCCCCATGCCGGCTGCACAGAGAGAGAGAGAGAGAGCAAGCAAACAGACAGAGCAGAGATAGGAGGAAGAAGAAGGAAGAAGAAACAGAGAAGGAGAAGAAGAGAAAAAGAGAAAAAGAAAAAAAAGAAAAAAAAAGAAAAGAAGAGGAGAGGGAAAAATAAAAATAAAATAGGGAGAGATAAATTAGGGGATTAGGAATTTAATTTTGCCTATCTCTAATATGTGTGCACACGTGCTAGATTAAAAAAAATGCTAGTTTGGGAAATCGATGTATTCGTCGCCATCGATTATTTTAGAGACAAGTAAAATTAAATCGGATATTTAATTGCAATTTAAATTATTCACCTAACTAGATTATTCTTTTAAATGATTAATATTTAGCGGGGTACTTAGCCGATTATTTAGATTTTCATTTGTTAAGTTTCGCTAAATCGTTCGTATATAATCGGAGGATTAATTAGGGGTCATTTTTTTTAAATTGCTATCGAATGAATGCGACTGTCCGTTATCTATTTAAATATCTATTTAGTCGGTATTTAGTTAGTTTTTACTCGTTCATTAGATTATCCGCCTAACTAACCGTCGCGACTATTTAGTCAATTATTAATCACCTAAGGTTACCTAGTATTATCGGAATCTAATTTATTCGAGATGCGTAAATTAAATCGGATTAATATTGCAAATTGGCTAGCGCTAATATTTTAGGTATTTTAGGACAACGGTATTAAAAATCGAAATAGAATTACTTCATAAATAAAATGGAATCGATGTCGACGTTCAACGCTCGCGCTTGATCTTTTCTTTAATTGGATTTTGTTGGATTTTAATTGAATTCTAAATGAATTCAATTTCTTTCGCACGTAATTTTAGACACCGAGAGAGTTGCGAGTCCGACTGAGGATCAAGACCCGCAAGACTTCGAGCAAGGCAAGTCATCACTATTCCTTGAACATATTGATCCCATATTGCAAAATTATTTTATTTACAAATAAAGTCGCATGCAATGATGATTATCCTACTTGCTATTATGCCATGCCTTGATTATTTCTTATCCCATATTCCTTTTGTAACCATAATTACGTATGAGTCCCTAGTCAATTATGACAATGCTTAGTGGTGCTATTCTAGAATCATGCATACTCATATTATCAAATGCTTTATGCTTGGGCAATTACCTGGGTGAAGCTAGTTGAGATATGGCATGTGGAGACATGAGCGCCACATAGCCTTGATAACGATGACATGATTCGTGAAAGGAAAATAAAACTAAACAACTGTTTTCGACTGGGGCAGCTGGATGATTTGGGTGGTGTCCGGAAAAGGCTAGTGCTGTCCCTGGTCAATTAAGGACCGAGTCACGAAGCTAAGCATGAAACGACCCCCGTACAACCGTACTTTTCAAATGGGCATAGACCTAGTGGAGTAAATGTCCGAGCGAATGCAGTATCCCTGCATAGTGGTTTTTCTTAATGTGTATGAGGGGCGGGGTCTACGGTGGAGTAGCCACTGGTAGGACCGCCACGTGTAAACCTAAACCTTATTATAACTTGATGGATGTGTGAGTCTTCCCCTTCCCGGGAACGCCAGAGCTCCTCTCACTGCTAGAAACTGTGTACGCCTAGAGTGCATGAGGATGTAAGTTCATGGAGCGGGTACTGCCAAAGTGAGGTTATTGAAAAGCTTTGTCGTGATGCGTCTCATTCGTTGGGACTTCGGCTCATGTGTTGGGTAGGTCATGGAGTGCGGGTAAAGTGTACATCCACTGCAGTGTGAGTAAACAAAACTATTCGAATAGTCGTGCTCGCGGTTAATGAGCATCGGGACATGCATTACACTTGGCTAGACTCTAAATTCTTAAACTGATTGGGATGGGCATGCATAATGATTTTATGTGCTGGTGGTTCAACTTCTCGGGGAACGAGAAGGGGTAGACCATAGAAAACCATGACGATACAATGGCGGGAAGCTATCCTTGGATCACAGTGGATGGTGGATAGAACCGTCATTGATTAATAAACTATGGTATTAAAACTTGATCAGTCTATGCTAGGCCTTAGGCTTGTGAAAGGAATTGCAAAACTGGCTTTATGCAAAAGTGCCACAGCCGCCCTTGACATTCCCCCTATCATGTGCATTATTGTTGTGGTGGCTTGCTGAGTACGGTTGGTACTCACCCTTGCTATATGCAAAACATTCAGATGTGGGTGATGAAGTTTCCGAAGACCCGCACGAGTACTAACAGGAGGGTACGGAAGACGATGGTGCCCAATAGGTCTTAGACTCGGTCGTTGCCTGTGGCAATGGCGTGCCGCTACCTTATCTCCGCTGCCTTATCTAAACTCTGCCTTTGCTTGTATTCCGGACCGGTTGGTCCCCTGTTCTAGACTATTGCCTTTGGGCCTATTATTGTAATATTTTGCTCGAGACGATTGTGTATGCACTCTTGATATTTGGCAATGTAATCGTGGGTACCAGACTACTTGATCCAGGGAAATGGTACTATGAACACGAGTGATTCCTGTTACAAAAACGGGGGTCTATAGAGCCGGTATCAGAGCCATACGACTCTAGGAAAGACCAAACGACGCCTCACCCCATTATAGTTGGCTAAAGTGAGGAATTCCTACCTAGGATTATTTTGAGAAATAAAAACCTTATGTCTATAAAGCAAAATGTGTTTTTCCTCTATACTCTTGTCTCCTTATCTTTACAAAATTTGTTTTATCTTCACCACCCCCTAACTCTAGTTTTACTTAAATATAGATGGCAGACAAGGTTGGGAGGTTGAGGTTCCCCGAGAGGATGGATACGTCTCCCAGTTACGCCAGCTGATGTGGAGCTTGAGATACTCAGAGTTACCCGTCTTCAAGAAGAAGAGGTTCGGTACCGGACACCGTTCCAAGTGGGAGGCCACCGTTGTTATCAAGCCCCGCATTGTGAGCGAGCCAGAGTTCCGCTTCCGGACGCGCTACCGACGTGACTCAGTGGATTCGGTGATTCAGGACGTCGCCCGGGAGGCATTCCTCCGCCTCAACGCCATCCACAGGGCAGAGGTGGAGAGGACCGAGTTTGCGCATCACCCGTATCGGGAGGATGGCAACTCCGTCTGCACGGTGCAGGCTACCTCGTGTTGCTACAATCCCGTGGTGACCCGTTTGTCCCAGTGGGCTGAGGCCGTGGATGACTGCTATGAGGAGGCACTACTAGAGATTGACGAGCTACTGGGGCGCATGGGTGAACTCGAGGAGGAGCATCACGCTCGTGGCAACGAGGTTGACTTGTTGAAGGCCCAGCTCCTGGATCACAGCGAGCAGTTCGAGCAGCTCTCGGACCGGTACCACGCCCGTGGCGAGGCCATGGCCACCTTTGAGGAGCAGTTGAGGAAGAGCCAGAGGCAGGTCAGTCAGCTGGTGGAGCAACTCCGTGTAGTCTCGGTTACCACTCCGACTACCTCTACCGCACCACCACCTCCTGCACCAGCCCGCGACCACTACTACTTCCTCACTCCACCGTGCATGGCCACCTTCCACACTCTACTAGGGGAGGCTGACATGTTGGGCACCCAGTCCGGACCTTACCTGGTGGAGCCTGCTGCTGCGGAGACGGAGCCCACACCGATAGTCACAGTTGCTTCGTCTGAGCCCGGTTCCGGAGTGGAGACCCCGATCCTGATCGACACCGACCCAGAGGATGAGACAGAGCCTGAGGAGATCGAGCCACACGTCACCGATACTTCGGAGGACGAGGCCCCCACCTACCGCGTCACCTTCGCTGGAGGTCCCCGCACCCTCAGTACGGCTCGCAAGAGGACACAACCCCCGGGCAAGAAGCCCAAGTCTGACCCGGAGGCTGCTACTACTTCCGAGCCGTGGGGACTCTGGTTCGCATCCGCCAGGGACCACCCACTTCCTGCACCCGATTCCTGCGACTGGCTGGATGACTAGCCAGGAGGCCTACTACTGCACTGAACTCACCTGGGATAGTTTTTGGGATTGCGAGACACCTCCCCTTTTGTTAGTAATGAGTAGGTAGCATGTCGCTCAATGATGTCCTCTGAACTATATTCTATGTTGGACTGCATGTGTGGGCAGTCTCATGCATCATGATTATGTACTATTTATAAACTATGTGATGTTTTATGATATTGTTGTTGTTATGTTGAAATGAGTTTATTCCACCAAGCTTACCACAAAGAAGATCACATCAAAACTACTCCCGAATAAAACCATAGGGCTCGTTAGATACTGGGGTACTTACCCAAACGTTCTCTACAGATGGTTCACCGACGTCGGGCAACGGCTAACAACGAGGACCCGCCGGAGCCCAATCCCCTCACCTTGGCCGAAGTCATGGCAGCGCAGACCCAGTTGTTGCAGGCCATCGTCAACAATCAAGGAGGCCGTGGAAGCTCAAGCCTCGGCGAGTTCATGAGGGCTAAGCCACCCACCTTCGCTACGGCGGAAGAACCTATGGATGTGGAGGATTGGCTACGTGTCATAGAGAAAAAGCTGACATTAGTGCGTGTACGCGAGGCTGATAAAGTGATCTTTGCCGCTAACCAGCTGGAAGGACCGCTGGGGATTGGTGGGACACTTACAAGAAAACACGAGCGAGAAGACGCTGCAGAACCCACATGGGAGGAATTTACCACAGCTTTCCGCGAACACTTCGTGCCCGCTGCAGTAATGCGAATGAAGAAGAATGAATTCAGGCGGCTGTGCCAAGGGAACACCTCGGTGCAAGAATACCTAAACCGGTTCACCCAGCTTGCTCGCTACGCGACCGGTGATCTGGTAGATGAGGATGAGAAGATTGACAAATTTATTGAAGGACTGAATGATGAACTAAGGGGACCAATAATTGGGCAGGATCATGCCAACTTTCAGAACTTGATCAACAAGGTTGTGAGGCTAGAGCACGACCAGAAGACGATAGAGAACAACCGTATAAGAAGACTCGCTATGACCCGCCCACTTCAAGGAGCACCTCAGCGCACTAAGGGAGCCTCTTCATCGGGATGGAAGCTGACTACCGTGGCGACCCACCGCCCTGTTGCACCAAGCAATGTCAATAGGCTGGCTGCACCCCAGTACCGTACTCCGGCACCGACACTGGCCGCACCGGGGAAGAAGAATGTGGAGTGCTTCAACTGCGGGGAATTCGGGCACTACGCCAACAACTGCCCCAAGCCACGCAACACCCCTATTCGTACTGGTGCCAACGCAACGGCCGTACGCGGAACCACTACCCCTGCTGCTGGACGCGGTCTGTTCAGGACGCCGCGACCCAACGAGTCTGCCACCGGGTTCCGTCGTGGACAAGTAAACCATGTGCGTGCTGAAGAGGCACAGGGAGATCAGAATATCCTAATGAGTATGTTTTCTATCAACTCTACCCCAGTTAAGATCATATTTGATTCCGGAGCATCGCATTCGTTCATATCATCAAAAATAAGCAACCAACATAACCTACGCCGAGTGGAACTTAAGAGACCCATGATAGTACACTCACCCGGGGGAAACATAACCATACCTCATGCTTGCATCAGCGTGCCCATCCGCATAGGGGATGTGGTATTTCTCTCAAACCTTATGGTATTACCACCCCAAACCCTCGACCCCATACTGGGAATGGACTGGTTAACTAAGAACAAGGGAGTCATAGATTGTGCCTGAAGAGAGGTCACTGTGTCCACCCCATGGGGGTCTCCAATGAACATAGCCATGGATCGAGATCCGATGTTATGTGAACATGCTGCGGGAGTATTTACCATGCTACCCATGAGTGGGATGCCAATAGTACAGGAGTACCCAGATGTATTTCCCGAGGATTTGCCCGGAATGCCCCCTGATCGTGACATAGAATTCATCATTGATTTAATGCCCGGTACCGCCCCCATATACAAGAGGCCGTATAGGATGTCGGCCAACGAGCTGGAGGAACTCAAGAAGCAGATTAAGGAACTACAGGAGAAGGGATTCGTACGCCCTAGTTCTTCTCCTTGGGGAGCCCCGGTATTGTTCGTCAACAAGAAAGATGGAAGTATGCGGATGTGCGTAGACTATCGGTCCTTGAACGAAGTGACCATCAAAAATAACTTCCCCAAATTGACGATTTATTCGATCAGCTCAAAGTGGCCAAAGTATTTTCAAAGATCGATCTCCGGTCAGGATACCACCAATTGAAGATTAGGGCCGAAGACATTCCCAAGACCGCGTTTTCTACACGCTATGGATTGTATGAGTTCAGGGTAATGTCGTTCGGATTGACCAATGCCCCGGCATATTTTATGAACCTGATGAACAAAGTATTTATGGAATACCTGCATAAGTTCGTACTAGTGTTTATCGACGACATTCTCATCTTTTCCAAGAACGACGAAGAAGATGCCGAACATCTACGCTTGGTATTGGAAAAGCTACGGGAGCACCGGTTGTACGCGAAATTCAGCAAATGTGAGTTTTGGCTTAAGGAAGTTGCGTTTCTTGGCCATGTAATCTCAGCCGGAGGAGTGGCAGTAGACCCTGCCAAGGTCGAAGCCGTGATGGAATGGAAAGCACCGAAGTCGGTAACAGAGGTCCGGAGCTTTCTGGGATTGGCCGGGTATTACCGAAGGTTTATTGAAGGATTTTCCACCTTGGCAAGACCAATGACCCAACTCCTAAAGAAAGAGAAGAAATTCGCCTGGACCGAGCAGTGTCAGTGAAGTTTTGAGCAGTTGAAAGAAAAGTTAACCACTGCCCCAATTCTAGTCTTACCGGATAACCGGAAGGACTTTGTGATATACTGTGATGCGTCCAGACAAGGATTAGGAGGAGTACTGATGCAGGATAGAAAGGTCGTAGCATATGCTTCAAGGCAACTGCGACCCCACGAGGAAAATTACCCCACACATGATTTGGAATTGGCAGCAGTTGTTCATGCATTAAAAATTTGGAGACACTATTTGATTGGGAATCACTGCGATGTATACACCGATCACAAGAGTTTGAAATACGTCTTCACCCAGACCAACCTCAATCTGCGACAGAGATGGTGGTTGGAACTAATCAAGGATTACGATCTGGGAATCCATTACCACCCCGGTAAGGCCAATGTGGTGGCCGACGCCTTGAGCCGCAAGGCCCAGTGCAACCATATGAACCTGGAAGGCATGGCCATTGAGCTCTGAGAAGAAATGGCTCGACTTAACTTGCACCTAATTCTACGCGGAGAACTAAACTCGCTAGAAATACAACCTCTTCCGAAGGCCCAGATAGAAGAAGCTCAAAGGGATAATGAAGAAGTCCGAACTATTGAGAAGCGCATGACTGCTGGGCATGCGAATGAGTTCTCGACGGACGACAAAGGCGTCTTGTGGTTTAAGAAAAGGATTTATGTGCCCGAGCAAGGAGGATTGAGAGGTTTGATTCTGAAGGAGGCCCACTAGTCAGCATACTCACTACACCCTGGGAGCACGAAGATGTACCGGGATTTGAAAGAGGAATACTGGTGGCCCAATATGAAAAGGGATGTAGCTGAATACGTGGCCATGAGCGACGTGTGCCAAAGTGTAAAAGCTGAACATCAGCGGTCAGCAGGTTTATTACAACCGCTCAAGATTCCGGAGTGGAAATGGGATGAAATAGGCATGGATTTCATTGTCGGGTTACCCAAGACTGCCGCAGGATACGACTCTATTTGGGTAATCGTGGATTGACTTACCAAAACTGCAGGTTTATTCCCGTCAAGACCAATTATAGCAGCGCTAAGTTGGCAGAGTTATATATGTCCAGGATCGTGTGCCTTCATGGGGTACCAAAAAGGATCATATCGGATCGTGGTACTCAATTTACGTCTCACTTCTGGGGAAAGGTTCATGAGGCACTTGGAAGTCACCTTGCCTTTAGTACCGCCTACCACCCGCAGACCGACGGGCAGATGGAAAGAACAAATCAAGTTCTTGAGGATATGCTGAGAGCTTGCGCATTGGATTTCACCAAGGATTGGGAGAGATGCTTACCCTACGCCGAGTTCTCCTACAACAACAGCTACCAAGCGAGTCTAAAAATGTCGCCGAATGAAGCACTATTTGGACGGTGATGCCGAACCCCATTGATGTGGTCTGAAACCGGTGAACGAGCTGTGTTTGGACCCGACATAATCCAGGAAGCCGAGGAAAAAGTCCGTCTGATCCGGGATCGACTAAAGGTAGCCCAGTCTAGACAGAAAAGCTACGAGGATACTCGCTGAAGGGACTTGGAGTTTAATGTAGGCGATTATGTGTACCTGAAAGTCTCCCCGCTGAGAGGTACCAAGAGGTTAAAGGTAAAAGGAAAGCTTGCGCCAAGATACGTGAGACCATTCCCGATAACCGCCAGAAGAGGCGAAGTGGCCTATCAGCTAGAGCTACCAGCAAATATCTCTGATGTACATCCTGTGTTTCATGTGTCAAAATTAAAGAGATGTCTGCGTGTGCCGGAAGAGAAAGCACCCCTAGAGAATATCCACCTCAGTAGTGATCTCACATATCCCGAACATTCGGTAAAGATAATGGACGAGGCAGAGAAGAGAACCAGAACCAAGACATGGTGCATGTACAAGGTGCAATGGAGCAATCACACCATGCATGAGGCCACCTGGGAGAGCGAAGACTTTCTGAAGGCCGAATACCCACACCTGCTCGACAACCGGTAAGAAATCTCGGGACGAGTTTACTTAAGGGGGGTAGGTTTGTAACACCCTTAAAATTCGACTGCCGAAATCAAAACCCTAAAAATACAAAGTTCAAAACCTTCTGATTGAATTTGCATCATGCCGCATTTTATGGCTTGTTTATTTGAATCTTTGCGTTGCGGGAATTAAATTTATCGGAATTTATTTCAGTGCAAAACCCTAGAACGGAAACCGACAAGAAGGAATAATTACTGTGCATAAATTAAAATAAGGTTCTAGATAAAATTTTAGTGAATAAATATTTTACCTAAATGTCACGAATTTATTTAAACCATATATAAGTCTTATGATTATTCACACACGTTGAAGGGCGTACCAAATATGGATATAAATTGTGGACAAATTCTAAATGTAGAATCAATCAACATTTAGAAAAAAAATAATGTAATAATAATAATAATAATAATAATAATAATAATAATAAAAGAAAAAAAACTATTGTTCTTCTTCCCCAACTGCCTACCGCCGCTACCGCTGCCTACGGCGTCCTAGCCCTGCCCGCGCCGCGCATCCGCGCCTGGAGCCCCGCCCCCTCGAGCCCCACCCGCTGCCGCGCCGCTGCCGCTGCGTCGCCATCGCCGCTTGGAGCCCCGTGTCGGCCGCCTCCCTGCGCTTCCTTCCCCGGCCGGCCTATAACCCCCGCCCCCCCGGCCGAGTCCTCCCCGCCCCATCTCTTCCCCCTCCATTTCCCCCTTCTTCCCCCTCACTGCCTGCAGCCATTGCCGCCGTCGCCGCCTAGACGCCGCCGCCGCTTGGTTACCACCGGCCGCCGCCACTGGTCGTCGCCGCGCTGCCGCCCCTCGCCGCCACGCCGCTGGTGAGTGCTGCCGCCCCCTCTCCCCCCCTTGCCGGCTGCACACACAGAGAGAGAGCAAGCAAACAGAGAGAGCAGAGATGGGAGGAAGAAGAAGGAAGAAGAAACGGAGAAGGAGAAGAAGAGAAAAAGAGAAAAAGAAAAAAAAGAAAAAAATAGAAAAGAAGAGGAGAGGGAAAAATAAAAATAAAATAGGGAGAGATAAATTAGGGGATTAGGAATTTAATTTTGCCTATCTCAAATATGTGTGCACACGTGCTAGATTAATATAAAATGCTAGTTTAGGAAATCGATGTATTCATCGCCGTCGATTATTTTAGAGACAAGTAATATTAAATCGGATATTTAATTGCAATTTAAATTATTCACCTAACTAGATTATTCTTTTAAATGATTAATACTTAGCGGGATACATAGCCGATTATTTAGATTTTCATTCGTTAAGTTTCGCTAAATCGTTCATATATAATCGGAGGATTAATTACTGGTCATTTTTTTAAATTGCTATCGAATGAATGCGACTGTCCGTTATCTATTTAAATATCTATTTAGTCGGTATTTAGTCGGTATTTAGTTAGTTTTTACTCGTTGATTAGATTATCCGCCTAATTAACCATCGCGACTATTTAGTCAATTATTAATCACCTAAGGTTACCTAGTATTATCGGAATCTAATTTATTCGAGACGCGTAAATTAAATCGGATTAATATTCTAAATTGGCTAGCGCTAATATTTTAGGACAACGGTATTAAAAATCGAAATAGAATTACTTCATAAATAAAATGGAATTGATGTCGACGTTCAACGCTCGCGCTCGATCTTTTCTTTAATTGGATTTTGTTGGATTTTAATTGAATTCTAAATGAATTCAATTTCTTTCGCACGTAATTTTAGACACCGAGGGAGTTGCGAGTCCGACTGAGGATCAAGACCCGCAAGACTTCGAGCAAGGCAAGTCATCACTATTCCTTGAACATATTGATCCCATATTGCAAAATTATTTTATTTACAAATAAAGTCGCATGCAATGATGATTATCCTACTTGCTATTATGCCATGCCTTGATTATTGTTTATCCCATATTCCTTTTGTAACCATAATTACGTATGAGTCCCTAGTCAATTATGACAATGCTTAGTGGTGCTATTCTAGAATCATGCATACTCATATTATCAAATGCTTTATGCTTGGGCAATTACCTGGGTGAAGGTAGTTGAGATACGGCATGTGCAGACAT
The DNA here is from genome assembly GCA_000573905.2 of Oryza punctata. Lineage (NCBI taxonomy): Eukaryota > Viridiplantae > Streptophyta > Magnoliopsida > Poales > Poaceae > Oryza > Oryza punctata. Next base: position 7,112,947 of record CM002491.2, on the reverse strand, counting down.
GAGCGCCACATAGCCTTGATAACGATGACATGATTCGTGAAAGGAAAATAAAACTAAACAACTATTTTCGATTGGGGCGGCTGGATGATTTGGGTGGTGTCCGGAAAAGGCTAGTGCCGTCCCTGGTCAATTAAGGACCGAGCCACGAAGCTAAGCATGAAACGAACCCCGTACAACCGTACTTCTCAAATGGGCATAGACCTAGCGGAGTAAATGGCCGAGCGAAGGTAGTATCCCTGCATAGTGGTTTTTCTTAATGTGTCTGAGGGGCGGGGTCTACGGTGGAGTAGCCACTGGTAGGACCACCACGTGTAAACCTAAACCTTATTATAACTTGATGGATGTGTGAGTCTTCCCCTTCTCGGGAGCGCCAGAACTCCTCTCATGGAGCGGGTACTGCCAAAGTGAGGTTATTGAAAAGCTTTGCCGTGACGCGTCTCATTTGTTGGGACTTCAGCTCATGTGTTGGGCAAGTCACGGAGTGCGGGTAAAGTGTACATCCACTGCAGTGTGAGTAAAAAAAACTATTCGAATAGTCGTGCTCGCGGTTTATGAGCATCGGGACATGCATTACACTTGGCTAGACTCTAAATTCTTAAACTGATTGGGATGGGCATGCATAATGATTTTATGTGCTGGTGGTTCAACTTCTCGGGGAACGAGAAGGGGTAGACCCCAGAAAACCATGACGATATAATGGCGGGAAGCTATACTTGGATCACAGTGGATGGTGGACAGAACCGTCATTGATTAATAAACTATGGTATTAAAACTTGATCAGTCTATGCTAGGCCTTAGGCTTGTGAAAGGAATTGCAAAACTGGCTTTATGCAAAAGTGCCACAGCCGCCCTTGACATTCCCCCTATCATGTGCATTATTGTTGTGGTGGCTTGCTGAGTACGGTTGGTACTCACCCTTGCTATAAGCAAAACATTCAGATGTGGGTGATGAAGTTTCCGAAGACCCGCACGAGTACTAACAGGAGGGTACGGAAGACGATGGTGCCCAATAGGTCTTAGACTCGGTCGTTGCCTGTGGCAATGGCGTGCCGCTGCCTTATCTCCGCTGCCTTATCTAAACTCTGCCTTTGCTTGTATTCCGGACCGGTTGGTCCCCTGTTCTAGACTATTGCCTTCGGGCCTATTATTGTAATATTTTGCTCGAGACGATTGTGTATGCACTCTTGATATTTGGCAATGTAATCGTGGGTACCAGACTACTTGATCCAGGGAAATGGTACTATGAACACGAGTGATTCCTTTTACAAAAACGGGGGTCTACATCGCACCGTTATGGGCGATCAACCAGATTCACCGTTATTAGTCCCACCGACCTAACTTAATGGAACTGGTTTGGTTCAGGTGGTGGGTTGGGCCTGTCGTAACGTGGTGTAGCGCTGGGCAGTGATGAATTAATTCTGATTAATTAAAATCAACAGTTTCACTACTTTCAACTACTGTGTCTAAATGCTTACTTTATGCATACAAACCCCTTTAGCCTCCTCTGGTATTATTTGCATCATTTTCTCATTCTGGTATGACTTGTTGAGTACAGTGGGTACTCAGTCTTGCTCTATCTTCCCCCACATCAAAGTTGGAGTACGTTTTCGATGGAGGCTATTCGGAGGAGTAGGCTTGTGGCTGCCGTCGAGGATGCCTGTGGATTGGAGTCGCCACACCGCGAGCGTCTAGTTATCTAGAATAGCTTGTTTATCTCTTTTCACTGCATTTATGTAAGACATTTTTATGGTGTTTGTAAGACGTGGATCTGTATGTCAACTTTCTCGTTTGTGTACCCTAGCCAGTCCTGGACAGGGGTTGAATGCACATTCTGCATGGAATTCAGGTTAGCGAATCTCTGGGCGTGACATAGCCTATGTCCAGCAAACTCCCATGACCTTTCATTCCCAACTGGGAGGGTTGTTCTTAATATAAATATTCCATTTGTTTTAACATTTGGAAGAACTTTTGACAATGAGAATATGAACCCTTTTGTTTAGTTGTGTGCTAACAAATTCAAAGATAGATTTCTACCTATTTGCTCTTGTGATTTCCTTGTGAGATTACAGAAGCGGCGTTCAACGCCCAGCAATTGGTGCTCCTGGTCCCTTTGAGGATTGTCCTTAATTGATTCCAGATTATGTTGGTTGGTAACTTAGAGTATGGTTGGGCGAACCCTCAATTCAGGTTATTGTAATAGAGATGGTGCTTGGCTTCAAGTACGATTGTCAGGTTGCACTGTTATCTTGGCTGCTTGCAGCTAGTTATCTTGGTCTCTTTATGGCTAGTTATCAGTTCGTGATCCTATGTCGTGATGATCGGGACACCATCCCTATCTGTGAGCATGTATGATAGGGTGGTAAACCTATGGCTTGTGTTGGTTGGGTAGTGCAGCCCTAGGAATGAGATCAATTTGATGCTCTATGACACGCAATGGAGGGAGTCCAGCAGGTGTTTCCTTTGGAAAAATGTCCTCATACTCCTGCAAAAGTTTAGAAACAACACTAGCAAGAGATGTTATGTCATTAGTTGAAAGCATTACTTTCTTGTACACAAGTACAATGAGTACTTGACTAGGTTATTTCTCACATCTCTCATTTCTGATTTGATGGCTAACATTACTAAGTTTTGACCCTCTTTTTTTTTATCACTCATATTTGGTTTGTGGCTTTTACTCACCGATTCATGGATGTCACTCAATTTATTTTGCTCTCTTTCTTTCTCACTTTCTATCCTAACTTCAGAACACTTTTGCATATAGTCAACCATGATTTGTTGAGGTGTCATGTGCTTAAGCACAAAGTTCCTTCTTTTCCACTTCATGACGAAGTGATTTGTTCGACCACAATGTTGTGATGATCGATCAAATTATCATGGTCTTCTCAACAGCAAGTGACACACGGTCATAGGTACAACATCACATAAAACGACATCTTCATATTCACCAATCTTGAAAGAAGCTTTCACCTGATGCCCATTCTTAATATCTCTACTATCATTCCGCCATTGGATATGATATGGGTGAAGGTGTCACAATAATTTCAGACCAAGCATGTCACACACTCCTAATTGCAAGATTATGGCAGCTACGTCCATCAATGATGAACTTGCACACCTTTCCTTCCACTTTAACTCAAGACTGGAAAAGATTGTTTCTTTGTCCATTTTCAATCTCTTTAAGTTGTACACTCAGAACTTGAGTCACAAGTGCAACACCTTGTTCAAACTCACATTGAGTATTCTCTTCTCCAGCGACATCCTAATTTCCATCATCGAGAACATCTTCTTCCACCTCACTAGTTGAATCATACTCTACTTGTTCACTCACAATAATGACAGGAATGTTTAGACATACCCTAACAATATCTCCACACCCTCCACACTTGAAGCATTGGATATCTCGACTCCTAGAAGTAGAGTCAACTGAGGTAGTAGATGACACTATCGGTTTGCTCTTCACACTTGAAAATAACAGCCCCCTTTACCACTAGAAAACTAGAAAAATTTGAGTGTAAACCACCACTCAAGTTTACGATGGTGCCTCGATTCACATTGACTCTTGGCATAAATTTGTTACCACTTGGGGTAACCCGTGCACTGGATGATCTTGTCTTTCCTGCCTTAGCATCTTGCTACAACTGACGCTATGCTTTGCTAGTTTGATGCACAATTGGATAAGATTACGGTATAGATGGAATTCCACAATCCGCTAAATATCCCGATGTAAACCTGACATAAACCTTGCAATTTATTGTTCTTCATCTTCAAAAACATTGGCTCGGATCATGGCCTTCTCCATGTCCTTTAAACACTCTTCAACGGACCAATTACCTTGCTTCAAATTCTGCAATCTATCAAAAAGATCACGCCGGTAATGCCTCAGAATAAATCTTGCTCTCATTATAGCCTTCATTTCAGCCCAAGTTACAATTTCATCTTGACCAGCCTCTTGTTGTTCATTCATCAATTGGTCCCACCAAATTATAGCATAATAATCAAACTCAAGTGAAGCCATTGTTAACTTTTTCTCTTCGGAATAATTATGGATGCAAAATATTTTATCAATTTTTTCAACTCCCACGTAAGATCAGCTTCTTGATCAGTTCCACCATCAAACTTTGGCATGGTGAATTTCAGCTTACCGAACCTCTCTTCATCATTATTTCTCCATCGTGGTATGCAACCAAAATGATAGTGCTCATCATCATCATCCTCTTCATAATATTCAGTATAGTGTTTGTTTCTTTGAACACGACCTTCGTCTACCATGAGCACCACCTCTCCCTATGTTACCACGAAAACAGTTTCTTCTTTCTCGAATTTCTCTAGCAGCCCAAGTAGTAGCCTCTTCCTCATCCTCATCTTCTCTATTGTGCACACTTACATCTCCACCAAAAGGATTAATATTTTCAATATGACCCAAAATATTTTGAACATCTTATGCAATTCAATCTTGTCTTGCCTCCATGTTCCGCCTCAACTCATTAAATTGAGCCATGGTAACACACTCCGAATTAATTTCAGGCACCTTCATGCATGGTTAGTGATACCAGTAACAAAAGAAATATATGTGGAATAGGAAAATATGTGGAAACTCTCATGACCTCACATTCTCTTACCAAACTAAGCTCTTATATTTCCCTTGTAGATTACAGAAGTATATGTGTGGTGGTAAAAGTGTGATAGTTAAGCGAATAGAAAACTAACATGACGTAAAAGATGGTTGCCCTTCAGAATATTATTTAAAGCATTTTTTGGTGCCAGTAAAACAAAAATTGAGAATACTGCCGATTTTGCAGCTTTTGCCCATACCGGTGCCAATTTCCCCACTGGCAGTGATTCCGCTTGGTTCAAAATTGGTAGTGATACCCAGCCCATTTCTGTACTGGTGTGGGCTCACCTCGGATTATATTCTTTGTGTTGTTCTGATAATTACTTTTTTTAGCTAAAAGATATATGGATAATGAAAACCAAGGAATGTAACACTGCATCTATATCGAAGTGATTTGGCATAACATCCAAAATCTTAAAATGTATACTATTTTTCATACAAGTCTTAGCACACTGGGATATCTTTTGTATTATTTAGAAATTATTTTCTTTCTCATAATTACAAGGAGAAGACAATATATTTCACTAGAATAGTGTTGCCCTTTTATTGGCCTAACTAAACTTGATCTTTGTGATCGATATCGTTCCATCTATATCTTGGCGAAATCATAGTGTTTTTGCACCAAGCTTATTTGTCTTGAGTCTTGTATTTACCACAAGGCAAAGGACATCAGTTGAAACACCCTCTACATCTTGCCAACCAATGGATCAAGGATTGACATCCACTTGTTATATTCCAGTGGGGAACCAGAGTCACTAATAAGGGGGATGCCATTCACAAAGAAGTACGGTGTTCCCGTAACACCTCGTGCGCAACCATACTAATAAGAAGATAAAGGAAAAGGTATATAATTAAACCAGGATTAATAATATATATGCATAGTCTGATTGAATGAAAAATAGTTTTCTCTGGGAGCACACGGATTCTAACCTTGAAGGAAATTCGTGTGGCTTGATCTGATTGTGAATCATTGAAACCTGCTTTGTATGCTGCCAAATTGGCTTCCCCAATGACGGGGGCAACAAGCTTTTTAGCTACCTCTGCATCTACTGTAGCTCTTGTTTTCCCATACGTTGGCTGGTTGTAATAACCCTCCTGATCAATAATAATCTGACGTTAATTGGAAGTAGGGACTACTGAAATAGGAAAAACTATGAGGAAATCAAAATTCTATTTTGAAATAATTGACTAAATGTAAAAATTACAAAAGGAACAGTAGAACCATATTTCTTTTCCAACTGGTCTATTTTGAGATTGTGGGTGACCAAGTTAAACATGCTATATTATGATCATGTGGCGATTTTTCTACGTAATTGTAAAGTAATTATACATTCAAAGAAAATTCTGCTGTTAATAAGACAAAAAAAACAGATATAAACATGGAATTGATCAGACCAAGATTTAGCTCTAATAACTATCGTAACCGTCATGAAAATGTTACTATCTTGTGTAAGTTGAATTGTGGGCTTTATAGGAAATTAAATATCGGCCAGGACTGTAACCAAACCCTGGTATTGCTCTATTCTCCACATAAATATTTATGTTACCTAATCTATTTCTATGCACATAAGCTTTTCGCGCACACTCCATACACACTAATTAGTAAATGTCACAGAAAATTCTAGAAAAAATTGAGAACATACTTTACCACATTTGTTAATTGGTGTTTGTGACATTTTAATGTCTCAACTTTAGTATTTTATTGTCTTTCTTTTTGACATTTATTGTTCAATCTCTCGTCATTTTATCTTGTTTAATCCGTAATGACACTGTCGAAACGATGAATGGAGAGGACATAACCTGGTACTTGAAGAATCTCTCGAGCAGGGGATACACAAACGACGGATTTATCTTGTTCACGGCATGAATTGACCGGCAGGAAATGAAGGCATTGCTGTGATAACTGCACATTGCAAAGAGCAAAACGAACCAGAAAATAATTGTAAAATAATGATTGTGATGAAGTAATTTACGATGGCAATGTGTCTTTGAAGTGATTTGATAGCTCACAGATATTTAGGCATGCTATGCTACGCAACGATTAGCTATTATGCAAGCTGAAAATACATACAAATGGTAGCAGACATGCCCTAATTAAATAAAAATAACATGGTACGCCAAGAGTGGTGTAAAATAAAAATAGGTAAATTTTATTACAGGACATCATGAAGTAGTGATAGGACATCGCACGAAATAACTTTTGAGGGAAAAATATTAATTTACGGTTGAATAGGAGAGAGAAACCGCGTGAAAGTTCTAAAATACCCATGGACCCACATGTCAAAGTATGCCTTCTCTCTATCCCTATCTCTCTCGCACATGGGGCCCGCATGGAAGCTATGGAGAGGATGGGCTCTCATCAGCCCTGGCGGTGCGGCCGGCTGCAATTGAGATGGTCAGGGGCGACGACCTAGCTCCCCATGATGGGTCTTGGAGGCGGGGATGGCACACGAGCAGTGGAGACCTAGGGCCGTGGTGGAGGATGAACATTGACAGCGACGCACAAGCACTGCACACGCATGAGGTTGGGGTAGCAGGAGGTTGAAGCGGTGAACGGCTAACAGCATGGTGGAAGATAAGCAGAAGGGGACCGAGAGGAGCACGGATTCGTCGGTGTCGGGTCGGGATGGCATGAGCAGATCCGATGACAATGCCGTGCGGGAGCAGCTGAGCTGGTGCCCCGTCGATGGCGAGGTGAGCGGATTGAAACGATGGTGACTTGGGGAGGGTTGTCCAGTGGAGAGACGCACGATGCCGTTCACCGCTCCTCCACCATGCTAGCTTCGTCTTCATCGCGTGCTCCGCCCACTGGTCGCGCAACCACTCACGGCTCATATAGCTCGGCGGAGAAGAGATGAGAGAAAGGAGGGAGAGGGAGTGAGGAAGAGAGATAAGGACGAACGAACAGAGGAAGAGGAGCAATTTTGTCAAGCTGGGTAAAAAAAGTGAGCCCCTCTCACCTGATAAGCAAAAAACACTAATTTAATGGATACAGTGTCCCGTGGTAAATAACCACATATTTACTACATAGTGTCTTCCCCAAAAGTTACTTCGTGCTATGTTTAGAAGCTAAAACCACTAAGTCGTGAAGTCCTGTAGTAAAATTTGCTATAAAAATATTGATTAATCTTGATGCAAAGTAAACTGAGGAACAAAATGCCTGGTGCAGGGTGCACTAAACTTTTTTTTATCGTAAAAAGATGAAAATAATTTCATTTAGAATTATTATCATGTCTAGATATAGACTGAGTTCAGGAGGCAAGGCTCCAACCTTGTCTCCTAATACAGAAAATAAAGCAAGTGATTAGAACGTGATTAATTAATTATTAGTCTAAAAATAAAAATGAGTTAATATGATTTTCTAAACAACTTTCTTAAAAAATTTTATAACAAACGCACCGTTTAATGGTTCGAAAAGCGTGCGTATAGAAAATGAGATAGGTGAGTAAAGAAAGAAGGGGTAGAACACATCCATACTTATCCACATTCCTTGAATAATATAATAGCGTATCACTTTAGTAAATTGTACTTCTGTGAGTTCAAAATTGAATATAAGTGTAGAACAAAGCCTAGTTTTATATGTGGAAGGATTACATCATTACATGTTACGTACTTCACGGGATATTTCCAGATGAAATTTTGTTTATCTAAGTTAAAAATGAAACCAAATTGTGGCTTCATAAGTTTGCAGCGGAATGATTCTTCATAACATATATATTCGTATATAATACATTCCTTACCTAAGATTAAAGGCACTTGGTGCTAGGAAAAAGCAGAATCAATTCTTTCTGTCTCTGTTTCTTTTGCCTAAATAATTAAGTTTTTTAGAGGAGCCAATATTATTTGTTGAGTGCGGTGTGCAAATAGAAAAGAAGTCAGCCGAGCGAATTGACTAATACCAAGCCCAAAGCACTACTTGTTTAATTTGTTGCTTTTATTTCTTCCCCCATCCACAGGCAACTTTTTGGGGTATCGTTCTTGAGTGTAAGATTTTTTTTCTTCTATCTTAGTTTGAGTTGAGTTTCTAATTGTTAGAATTGTGTAATCTCCAATTATAAATAGGTAACTGACATAAAGCAATTTGATTGTACTTAGTCTATGCATGTTGATAAAAAAATGGATTGGGTGCTGTAACTTAAAAAAGATAAAATGGGGGAATTTCACATTAAAAATACACAAGTTCTGTCAAAAAAGAACTGCCATTTACAAGGAGACGAAACAATTTTGCTAACCTTGCTTTTGCCTTATATATTAGGACATTTGTTCCCAACGGTATCTGTTTTTATCAATGGCGGAAATTAATCCACAAAAATTGTCATTTACATTGCGGTGACAACAATATATTTTGCTAGTTTCACAAGTTTCTGTTTTCTATATTATGATTTTTCCAATGGCGTTACTTGTTCTTGTGAATCATGAAAATATTTATCCGGCAACTTCTCTGGCTGTATCTCAGACATTTGAAAAACGAAAGGTAATACTAATAGTCCGTTTGATTAGGATAATATACCCAGATAATGTTGTTGTCACTACAGCTCGGTTCATCTTGAACGCTCTGTGTAAAAATTCAGTTGCAGATTGTTATCAATCACTGCTATGGAGTACTTAATTTTCAAACGAAACAATAAGTGTGTTTGAATGTTGACGTGTCTCCATCTGGCCAATTTCAAAAAGGAGAGGTCTATAAGTGTAGCTTTCTTGACAATGAAACCAGCAAATCTGACTTAGTTTTTCGGATGTCCTTAATACACGGATAACCACAACTTGGTCTCAAGTCTCGGATGACACAGCCATGCACAGACTCTTCTCCCACTCGCTTCACTCATCCCCTCTCTGAGGTTTCAGCTAAATTTCACACAGTTACAACGCGATTTTGAAAAGATTTAACTCCGTAGTTCAGTTAAGTGTGAAAATTTACAATTTTACCACACGTTGATGCTTCAAAAACGGGATGCTAGTAATTAGTATCGGGATAAAAGGTAGAGGTTTTTCAATCATATTTTAAAAATTACATATTTTTATAAAACATTTGTAATATGTTGTATAAATTGAATCCTATAACATCAATTTTGATAAATTTAATTGATATTTTTTTTTTAAATAGTACTTCCGTAGGATCATAGTGACCAGGATACTACATGTGTATGATCCGATAGGATCATATGAAACTAGATAGTAAGATTGAATACTGTGAAAATTAGTATATTAGGCATGATTGATATTGTTTTGACTCGGTAAGATCGTACGTAGTATCTAATACTATGTGTTGGGAATTCGGGATACTAACAACCTATGTTGTTAGAGACTAAGATGTTTATGAATACTAAACATTATTCTCACTAATTTGAGATCTCGTCCCACAAGAATTTTGTATATAGTGAACATGCATGGACTTAAATGGTTAATTAATCTGGAACAGATGAACTGATGAAGTAATGAACTCATCTAATAAAGTCGATTACCTTGAAGAAGTAATTAACTCCCTATAATGCTATCAACATATATATTACTCACGGTAGGGGGAAGAGGTGCACGACGACGGTCACCCGCGGGGCGTAGTGCTCGACGGCCTTCTTCAGCTCCGGCCACGCGTCGCGGCTGTCCGGGCAGACGGGGTCGAAGTACGCCTCCACCACCACCGTCTCCCCCAGCGCCGGCGCCTTCCCACCGTACACGAACCCGTCCGTCCTCGCCGGGACGGGCACCTGCGCCGCGCTAGGGCGGCAGCAGCAGCCGATCACCAGCACCAGCAGCAGCGACATCACACGGCGTCTGGCCTCCATGGTCAAGGCTTCTTGTTGCAGCAGCCGATCGCTCGCGCTTTGGTTTCTTGAACGAGCTATAGCACTTCGAATATGCATAAGCATGTAGATTACAATAAGCAGATGAGTATTATATATAATGGTATGCAGCTTGTAAGCTGAGATGCCTGATGAGTGCCTGGACAATTCGCCGAAAGTGAGGTTGGTGCTGACGGCTACCTCCCAACGACTTCATGGGTATTCCGGCGGCAAAGTGCAGGATGCTGTTGTGATGGTGATCACCGCAGGTAGCCAGGTCAGTGCGTGTTGATGACATCACATGGAAGTTCGAGATGACGAAGTCGTCGTCGTCTAGCAGACCAGCAGAGGGGAAAACAGCCTCCGTTTCTTTTTTCGCCGCGCCGGGCCGGCGAACAAATTTGCCGCCCAAATTTTTGTTACGAAGAGGGAAAACGGTGCAAAGGAGGAACGACAACACGGTTTGTTTGCCATTCAGTACCTTCCAAAGAAGCCAAGAGACTGACTAACCAGGATATAACAAACGGCATCGAATCGAAATGGCGACGAGGTTCCACGGGGAACAGTGTAGCGCCAGCCTGTTCCTAGCTAGCTAGGCTTTCCTAGTGAATTGGAGGGGCAATAAAAAATACTTGCTAGGTGGTAGTAACTGGGAAAGATTTTTTCTTCACTAGAATATATATATTTCCTCGTATATTGTTCGTGATTTCCTCAAACAATAAGCAACCCTCGCCAGAGGCATACTAGTTTTTTAGAAGAAAAACGCTATACAAACTATCAAAATGTCTGATTCTCGTATGCAGTTAAAGCATAAGCAAACATAGATTTAATTTATTCTATAAATAAATCGTGACTTTAAATATATAATCTAACAAAATTATTTTATATTTATATGCTTTACACATGTATATAACAAAACAAACATAGTATAATGAAAGTGTGCCGACGATTCTATTTTAGAGCGCTCTATGAGTGGCTACCGCACAGGCAACCCACGACAGTGGATGATGATGATGCCCTTCGACAGCTGAGTATCAAGGAAGACACACTCGTGATGAATGAATAACGAGCAGTCGAGTATAGCGCTTCCCTGAAACCTTATTCACCATCTTCCGACTGTTCTGAAGACTATGTTACGCACGTGGACAAGGCTAGAGTGAGTAAAGTACCCATTAGCACCATCTCCCCATATGTGTTCAGATAAATATAAATCACTAATTTAAGCCAATATTCACATAGGACGTTAGCTCCATTAGCATAACCTATAAAATCCAAGTTTTGTGATAATTACATAATTTTGGATGACTCTCAAATAGCTATACCCTTTGAATAGTTAATCTTTTGAGAAAACTTTGAACTAGAGATTTGTCTGCAATGACTAACCCTCAAAATTTTATATTGGAAACTTTTTCAAACACAATAGATTTTGATTTAGGGAGATAGAACATTTTGAACAAAAACCAAGATCCATTTAAGGCCATTTTGCTATGTTATTTCAGAAATAAGATCTTTTACTTAAAATACCTTACAAAACATTCGAAATACATAATGAAGCACTTTTTAGATGATTTTCACAATATTTGGCCTCTTAAATGGGATTTTTGACTTTTGACCAAATTAAGAGGCTATTTGAAATAGCTATAAATCCAATTTTTGAAATCTTTCATATTTTGAAATCATGGGATATAAAAATATAATTAAGACCACTCCCAATTGATGTATTTCCACTACTACAGAAAGGGTTATTGGTACCGGTTCAGAAGGGTTCTTAGGTGCCGGTTTCGGGCCCGGTACCTTTTGCTCGGTACTAATTATCACAGTTATTAGTGTCGGTTACAACCCGGCACCTATTTAATTGTATAGGTGCCGGTTGTAGTCAATAACCGGCACCTATAGTGGTCCAAGGTGGGTTGTGCCGCAGGCATATAGGTGCCGGCTATCAACTAAAATTAGCACCTATACGGAAAGGTGCCGGTTCTGAAGTACTATATAGGTGCCGGTTTATGTTAATAACCGGCACCTATATTTCTGTCCGGAAAAAAAAATACCAGTTTCACATGTCATTGCACCATACACAGAAAAAGCCCACATCAATTCACAGGAAATATGTAATTCATCTCAAAACATCAATATATTCACAGATTCACATCACCGGCCCAAATCCAAACATACACACAGAAATTGTATCCATCTCCACACATGCAAGTTTAGTTTAGTCTTCAAGCAAACTTCTACCATTATCATCCCTGCTTGCAGCCATACCTCGTAAATTTATGATGCATCTGTAATTTTTTTCTAATATATAGGATGTTTTGCTATAACAGGTGCTCCATATGTTTAAGTGAATACAAGGAGAAGGACATTCTAAGAATTGTACCTATTTGCCACCACAACTTTCACCTTTACTGGTTAGATGCATGGTTGCTGAAGCAGACTACTTGCCCAATATGCCGGATCTCATTGAAAGAACTGCCTGATGGAAAATCTACCGTATCCTCTGCACCTAGCATCTCTCAACCCCCCACCCTCCCTGGGAGTTCTGTTAATCCAACACCTCAGTTCCTCCCAGTTCGTCAAGATCACAGAGGCCATCAGGATAGCCCAGACATGCCAGAATCTGTAGAGGTGGTTATTGAAATCCGACAGTGACTATGCGGAACACAAGAATTTGCATTTTAATTTTTTTGTATGCCCTTCATTGCATTGTCACAGTTTCAAAATGTTTGGAGTCAAAATTATATGTGATCCCTTTGCCAGTTGTAGACTAGAGAAGTCAGTCATGCAATCCACATTGTATATTTGCAAGTTGTATTATGGGGCATCATATGTTCTTTTTAATATATGCTGTATATTGCAAGCTAAGTAAAAATACTGAAAAGATGTACTGATATGGGAGTAGAGCTTATTCACAGACTCCAAATGTTTTAATTTGAAGTTAAGCAAGTCTACCATTAATTCACTTTCAAACAAAGGCAATACAAAATTAACTTGAGAGAAAATTTAAGTTGAAATAATGAAGCAAGCCATCACCTTGTTAATCTTGTGTGAATGTCCAACACTGGGTGCACAAGTTGTATCCATTCTAGAATCATGATTCCAGGAATTTATATGGCTGAATGAGAGAGAGAGCGTGAGAGAAATATACATTTCCTAAAAACAGAACTGATAATAAAGCATGATAAAAAAACTGGCATAAATTGCAGTTGGTATTGAACATGGAAACTCTTGATTTCATAGCACAAATACATGCACACAACATGTCATGAGGTTAGCAAAAGAAAAGTACCTACGAAGATATAAGTTTGTCATGCCATGTACTTTCAACCGCGGTGCCTAGAGTAGATAAGTGTCCAAGGAAGCAAGTAGATAAACATATTACATACATCTTAGCGAAATCATGGTTCGGACATTACGAAGAACACATCAGTTCAAATAACTAATATACAAAATACTTAGAATATGTTAAGAGGGTACGTTATGCCCACTAAATCTAAGCCTGCCTATCCTGGGTTGTTGAACGGGTATCTAAAGTATCACTAGGGCAACCAGCCTCGATGAAACCCACTAGCCCAGTAGGAGCTTTCGAAATGTTGTACGCGCCATCCGACGAGATGATATGATTAAAGATGAATCCACATAGTTGTTCAGCGAGGCCCAAGCAAGCATGTGGCAACAATTTACTTGTCGGGAGCTTTAATTTCTGCAAATGGAAGGATTGAAGATATGAAAACGTATTATGCGTTAGAAACTTGGATTTACATCTTAAGAGCATGGCGAACCTCGGCATCCGAAATGTCCCAGTTGCCGTCCTCCATGAAAATCCACATAAACCTCATCATGTAGAACCCACATGTACTCGTGCCTGGATCCTGGCGTAAGCAATAAGGGTGGGCCCAAACCCTAAATGTATTCGCACACGGAGCGTGTCGAATACATTTCTTCTTATACTTCACAAGTGCCTTATTGAGGGTGTCAATGACAGATTGGAACTTGGCTTGTGGGGTCCTCAGTCCATCTAAGACGACAATCTTGGAATCGTTTAAACGGATCACAAGGAGGATCCAGTGAGGCCTACATACAAGGACAGATAGAGCAATTAAAACTTAAGATATAAATGGGAAGTAGAACGATATATGCCATACTTACTTAAAGTGGTAGGGCAGAAGGATGGTATTCATGCCCTGCAGCTTGAGAAAGGATGCGTACATGTAGTTGATGACTGCTTGTGTGGACTTTTCGCCTAGCTGATCAATATTTTTGGAATTGATTATTTCTGGATCGAGGAAACCTAGTTTGCTATGTGTCGTTCTACAATCAAGCGCTACCATTCTGCATAACGAATGAAAATTAGATGAAACAACGACGATATGTTCTTAGAAAAAATAGCAAGGCGTTGAGTATACTTACAATGTCCATAACCGAATTAGCGATACGTCTATCTCCCTCAGATTGTATAGTTGAAATAGTTCTTCGAATGGGACCCAAATAATACCATCACAGTGATGAAAGTCCTCGTCCCTATAGAAGACGGGGAACATCTCCTTACCCTCCTTGGCTATCTGTAAGTACCACTCTTCTACCCTCCTCATCTGAGTACAGTTGCCAATGATATTGCGATATTCATCGGTAGTCAAAGGCTGACCTAGCTTGAACTGAGCTGCCAATGGGGCACTCGCAATATTCTCTAGATCAGATAAACTCTTTAGCCCTGAACCTTCTAGAAATTCTTGAACAGTCTTGTTGGCCTTTCCTTTCTCGAATTCTTCCTTGGAAAAATCTTGCAGTTTCTTTTTCCTGATCGTGCGTCTGAAGTCCGAAATAGGTACCGGTTGGGCAGGTGGCCTTGCCATGCGAATGAAGTGGTCCTGTACTGCAACTGGCACTTTCACGTTTGTCTCGTCCTTTGTTTTCTCCCCTTTACATCTAGGCAGCGATGTTATGCTCCCACCCATCTCTCTCTTTTCCTTCAAATTTGGCTCGGACATGTTAGGCATTGGCGCCTTCTTGGTCTTCTTCAGAGATGGTGGTTCAGACATCTGGGAAGTTTTACAGAGGCGCCCCCTCTTCTTCGGCGGGTCTGAAGAACGTAAGCCCGTACGTTTTGCGGGTGGAGGTGATGAGCTCTTACGTTGTGTCGGTGGAGACTGGCTCTTACGTGGCAACGGTGGTGGAGTTGGCATCCTTCGGGGAGAGACACCTTGCCCTTCAAAGCTGGACCCACAATCGCTGGGCTCGTCATCACCATTTCCCGAAGGGAAGACAATGAAACGCTTGCGCCACAGGATTATGTTGTGGACGGCTTCTCCAAGACTGTTTACCCCCTCCTCTGGAGCAAAATCAAGCTGGACTGCCCTATATCTGCTCGGCACATCCTCCACTTCGACCTTTGAGTACCATGTTGGTATCGGATTACCATGTATCACTCCACCCTCCATGACGGGATGTGCCATACTGCGTGCAACCTCTTGAGTGATGTTCTGAAGTGGCACATGCAGCCTGCATGGGGTATGTACTTTGATGTGATCCACGGGGTAACGAGCCGTGTCCGGTTCTTGACGAACCTCAGTTGATGCACAACTGCTTTTCCTCCCACCTGGGCTAGTTACACGGCAAACATCGCCTCCATCCTTCTCTTCGAGCCTTGCTAGTATTTGTGCCATCTGTTCCTTCAATTCCCTTATCTCTTCCGATTGGTCTCTCGAAATCTTATTTCCCCGCGAGCGGTATCTATGCCTGTCGTTAGGAAAACCTTCCCTCCACGAAACTAGGCCTACTCCTCTTGTGCGTCCCGGATGCTCAGCGTTCTGCAATGCAAGTGTGAGCTCATCTTGCTCTCTGTTCGGAACAAAGGAGCCATCTGAGGACTTTTGATGGGCTTCGTGGAGCCTCTGGGTCACTTCTTGCTCTCGTGGACCCTTGTGTACCAACTCGCCTGTATCCGACAGTGTTGCCCCTCGGGCGTATTGGTAATTCTTCGACCGTTGGCACCAATCCTTCGTCTCGATCTCGATTCCCTTTTCCAGTAGCTCATCTTCCCTCTCCTGCCATTTGTCTAAGTTCTTAGCATATCCACTAGGGCCGAGACGGTGAGGGTACAGATTCTTGGCCGCATTGGCTTGGTTCCTTTCGCTAATCTCCTTTGCCTACTCTGATGTTCTGTAGGCCACAAAATCATGCCAAAAAAGGCGGATCCTACGGTAATTATTGTCTTCAAAATTTGGTGTCAGCCCCTTCTTAATAAACTTGGAGGTAAGGTCTGTTTTCCATTTCTTGAAAGAAAGTGACATCCTGTGAAGGGCCCTAGCCTTTGCGCGTTGTTCTGAACCCTCTGGAAACTAGAATGTCCGCTTCAACCTTTCCCAAGCAAGGTCCTTGTATCTGTTTGGTACCGTCCACTGCAATTCATCTACATCACTATTCTTCCAGTGCCGGTACTTGATGGGGATGTCCTCTCTTGCAACGACGCCTAAAGCATTGGAATATGCAGTGAGTGCCGATTTTGGAGCCGTAGGGTTCCCTTGTTCATCTACCTCTGTGAAAGTGTACATGCCCGAGGGCATCCGGGTTGGACCTCTAGCTTTTCTTCCCGATGAAGTAGCACTATTCCCGGAGGGCACAGTGGCCGAGGGATTAACATCCTTTGAAGAACGTAACAAATTAGTCATTCAGAGCGGATATCAGGTTGCATGAAAACATATTATTTGTTCTACATGGCCGAATTTACCTCTATGTTCTCACGGTTATCACTGGGCGGGTTCAGATTTAGAAAGCCGCTTGGGCTACCATTGGCACCATTGCTTTCTCCAGAATTTGCAGGGCTATTGTTATCTTGTTCCCGTGACATTTTATTTTGTAATCTAGACTATAAGTAATAGAAAATAGTACATAAGCAAATTTCCCAATGGCCATGAAAAATTTAGATATGACAAATAGCACTACTCTAATTAATTTTGCCACTACTTCAGATAAGTAAGAAAAAATGGATTTATGGACCTAGCAGGAATCCAGTACTGACTGATATGAGCTTTATCAGTAATATGACATACTAATACAAGGTTTTGCTAATAGTAGATCAGAAAACTAGTCAATTCACACTAGAGACATTCACTCTTTCACATGTGTAATCACAAAATATTTAATGTAAGACTTTCAGTTTCAGTACAAGTTGGACCAGATTCTTCTCTAGTTTCATGAAAATGATGCAGGTTAATCATCAGGGTATATACATAAGCTGAAGCCGATCTCGCTAATCATTAGGGTATATATATAGGATAGATTTGGTGATTTCCAAAAGAAATAAACAAGGTTATCTTGGTCCTTCCAAAATGATTGCCATATATTCAAAATCTTAGGATGCAAAATTTGGACATTGAACCCGCAAAATCAAATTCTTCCCATGACTGCAAATGCAATGGCAATTGCCAGATATGCTGTTTTCGCATTTTATTTATGCAACTGCTATATGATTAGCTTAGCCAGAAACCATTCCACAGCCTAAATAAAAATATTCACCATTTAGTTCATTTAATCTGGTCTGTCCTTAAGTAAATCCAATCAACGGATAATATATGACTAAAAGTTGATTTATTTTCACACAGAGTACTGACCATGCAGGAAATGTCAGACCATGCTGTACATTTTTTCCCATCGGAATGACAATGTTACTGTCAGAGTTAAGTAGATTTTCAGTTCATCAGGATGAAATTCAGAGCTACTGAATCAGGGGTGTGCAATTTAGATCACAAATTGCTGACATGTTAGCCTCTAAACTGCATTTGTTTAACTGAACATGACACTCTTTTTCTGAACTTTGTACAGCGACCAATCACATGGACTGCTCAATCACCCTTAAGCATCTAAACTTTAGTTTTCACTAATTTATCACAGGGACTGCTCAAGCTCTAAATTGGAATGGCATGATCATTTCTATGGCTAAATTAAAGGTAATACTATGCAAAATTATCAGCACATTTCCAATCTGAACTCACCAAATGCATAAGTAAATTGGCATGAGACATACACAGAATACTGACGCCGGCGGTGGAGAGGCGGCGGCGGTGGAGAACCCGCGAAGGTGCCGGCGGTGGAGAGGCGGCGGCGTTGGGCGGCCGTGCTGGAGGAGTTGCAGCGGCGGTGGAGAGTCCGCGAAGTTGCCGGCGGTGGAGAGCTCGCGAAGTTGGGGGAGAGGCTGCGGTGGAGGAGTTGCGGCGGCGGTGGAGAGCTCTCGAAGTCGCCTGCGGTGGTGAGGCAGCGGTGGAGAGGCTGGGCCGGGGGAGAGGCGCGGCTGTGGAGATGCGGCGGTGGAGGGGCGGCGGCGTTGGGCGGCCGCGCTGGAGGAGTTGCGGCGGCGGTGGAGAGCCCGCGAAGTCCACGGCGGTGGAGAGGCGGCGGCGTTGGGCCGCCGCGCTGGAGGAGTTGCGGCGGCGGTGGAGAGCTCGCGAAGTCGCCGGCGGGGGAGATGCTGGGCCGGCGGAGAGGCGCGGCGGTGGAGATGCGGCGCTGGAGAGGCGGCGGCAGTGGAGAGGCTGGGGCGGGGGAGAGGCGCGGCGGTGGAGATGCGGCGCTGGAGAGGCGGCGGCGGTGGAGACGCTGCGGTGGGGGAGAGGCGCGGCGGGAGAGGAGTACTGGCGCAACGGCGGTGGTAGCTAGGTTGGGGATGGATCTCGATTTGGATCTGTTCTATATATATGTTCTAATAGGTACCGGTTATAAGTTACAAACCGGCACCTATAGTTCAAAAAGGTGCCGGTTTTAACTTAGGATCCGGCACCTATTAGCAGTATAGGTGCCATTTCTTACATATAACCGGCACCTTTCATGCAGGAAGAGTATTTACATCCTCTCATCCAACAAAGCAGGCTTCTTTTCTATAAGAAAATGTAAATACTTTTTTTTGAGAAAGAGAGCAAGAGCTCTCCCATTGTAATTTTCCGATCCTTTTTTCAAGAGAAGATTATTTGCACCCATCCAAGTCCTATTGATGTTGTTAAATGATATGTATGCCATTTGCAGATGTTGCCCCTAATTTTGAAGGACTTTGTGATTTTGTCCCTATTTTGACATTAAATTGCCCCTGTTTTGACAAGATTTTTCACGTATTCGGTTTTAAAATTTAAGATCAAGGATAAGCTTGGCATAAATTTGGACCATGTTTTGACATGTATTTTAACACCGTTAAGAGGAATTAATGGAATTGAGGCAAATAGAAGACTTAGTTTGTTTTTTTCCCAAGAGAGGGTAGCTCGACTGGTTATGGTGGACCAGTCCACCAGCGTTCAAATCCTAAATTTATGATCTGCACTAGAGAATGCATATGATCGAAAATGTCGAACAATACGAAACAAAATTTATGATCCAAAATGCTCCTTGGAAATCCTTGCAAATTGTTTTACACCACCTTTGACTTGGTCAATAAATTACATTCCGGTCGAATTGAAAATTACACGATCATTTTTTTACATTAGATTCAAAATTGTAAATCGATCACAATTACTCCTTCATGATCGCTGCGAACATAGGAGGCTTCCTCCTCGTCTTTATCGTCATATTCATTTGCTTCACATTCTTCACCTTGTTCAACATCTGTTGCGAATGGTGGTAGCTCGTCAATTTGATCGTACCCGTCCTCATCAACAATATTCTCAACTCCAACAATGCTTCGCTTTCCGTGGAGTACCACGTGCCGATCGGCGACGGAAGATGGGTCTTTGATGTAGAAAACTTGTTTTACGGAGTTTGCGAGCACAAATGGTTCATCTTGGTAGCCCACATTGTTTAGGTCCACAACGAACATGCCGTACTTGTCAATCTTCAGACCACTTGGAATTTTGACCCATTGACACTGCAAAAGTGGTATTTTTAGCGGTCCATACTCAAGCTCCCAGATTGACTCTATGTAGCCATAGTACGTTTGCTCTACGCCATTACTGTCGAAAGCATCTATGCGGACACCACTGTTTTGATACGAGCTCTTGCCATCCTGAGTTCTTGTGTAAAATGTATACCCGTTAATGTCATACCCTTGGAATGAATGAATTGTGCTTGCAAGACCCCGAGACAAAACATACAACTGGTCACTATCAGGATTCATAGCCATCATATGCATCTGTAACCAATCGCCGAAATGGAGCCTATGCTGCTTACCGATCCATGCCTCTGATTTCCCTGGGTTCTCGCTACGGAGTGTGTTGTAATGCACGTCGACAAAAGGTGCCACCAAGGCTGACTGCTGGAGCACTGCGAAATGTGCTTGCCGTAATGTTTCTAGGCTAGGAGCGAATATTGCTTTATGCCCCAATGTCCCTTTCCCTACCAGCCTACCCTCATGTCGGGACACCGGCACACCAATGGGATGCAAATCCATATAGTCGATACAAAACTCAACCACCTCCTCTGTTGCATAACCTTCTACGATACTACCTTCGGGCCGAGCTCTGTTACGGACATACTTCTTTATGATCCCCATGAACCTCTCGAAAGCCCACATGTTATGAAGATACACTGGGCCGAGAATCTTTATCTCTTTCACAATATGTGACACGAGGTGAACCATTATATCAAAAAATGATGGTGGAAAACACATCTCGAGCTGACAAAGGGTAACATCTGCTTGAAGGTTGTCTAGCGTGCTTGGATCGACCACTTTCTGATATACAGCGTTGAAGAACGAGCACAGCTTTACGATTGGGTTTCGAACCTTATCTGGCAATATACCTCTAATCGCAACAGGAAGCAGCTGTGTCATTAGCACGTGGCAATCGTGTGACTTCATGCCCACTAGTTTCTTCTCTTTCATGTTGACAAGTCTTTTAATGTTCGCGAAGTAACCAGACGATACTCGAACACTCTGCAGGCACTCCAACATGTTTTTTTTCTCTGCGGCACTAAGGGTAAAGCACGCAGGAGGGAGGTACTGCCGGCCATTTGGACGTTCTTCAGGATATAGCTCGGACCTGATGTTCATGTCTGCGAGGTCTCTCCGAGCTTTCAACGTATCCTTTGTTTTGCCAGGTATGTTTAGAAGGATCCCAATCAAACTTTCACACATATTCTTCTCAACGTGCATCACGTCGATTGCGTGGCGGACATCCAGATCTTTCCAATACGGTAGTTCCCAAAAGATAGATTTCTTCTTCCAGAGAGGTTTCTTACCTCCCTTGCTCGCCGCACTTGTATTGTCATGCCCCTTACCAAATATACATTCAATATCTTTGACCTCTTCGAAAATCTCTCGGCCAGTACGGTGTGGTGGAGCTGTACCGTCCTCCATCGTGCCATCAAAATCTCTTGTATTGCTACGGTACTGGTGGTCGGCTGGTAGAAACCTCCGATGGTGCATGTACACGGTCTTTCCGGAGTACCTCAACCACCTGCTCGCTGTTTCCCGCATACACTGCACACATGCACAAGCACCTTTCACTGTTTGCCCTGATGTGTTGCCAACCGCAGGGTAATCTTGGATGGTAACGAACAACATTGCCCTTAATTTGAAGTACTCTCTTTTGTACGCATCCCACATCTGCACACCACGATCCCATAGTAATTTAAGATCATCCACTAATGGCCTGAAGTATACATCGATATCATTGCCAGGTTGCTTAGGCCCTTGGATTAGAAGTGGCATCATGATATACTTGCGCTTCATACACAACCAAGAAGGAAGGTTGTAGATGACAAGTGCCACTGGCCACGTGCTATGCCGACTGCTCATGTCACCGAATGGATTCATCCCATCTGTCCTAAGCCCAAACCTTATATTCCTAATCTCGTGTGCGAAATGCTTTTTGTACTTCCTATCTATCTTTCTCCACTGAGATCCGTCGGCAGGGTGCCTTATCATGCCATCCTTCTTACGCTCATCATGGTGCCAACGCATCATCTTTGAATGTTTTTTGTTGGCATACATGCGTTCAATCCGAGGGATTATAGGAAAATACCACGCAACCTTAACGGGCACTTTCCTCTTCTTCACGACGGGGCCACCATTGTCATCATCAGCATCTTCATCGTTATGTCCACCTTTATACCGCGGTGCTTTGCAAACTGGACATGTTTCCAAATCTGCATAGTCACCTCGATATAGGATACAGTCATTTCGACATGCGTGAATTTTCTGCACTTCCAAACCGAGTGGGCAGACCACCTTCTTCGCTTGGTATGTTGTCTCTAGCAGTACATGTCCCGCTGGAAGTAGGTCTCCGATCAGCTGTATAAGCTCTGTGAAGCTCTTGTCACTCCAACCATTAGTTGATTTCATCTGCAGCAACGAGAGTACGACGTGCAACTTGGTGTGCTCCTCGTTGCATCCTGGATAAAGTGGGGTTTTTGAATCCTCCACCATGGTCTTAAACTTCTCGTATTGTCTATCATTGTCGTAGGTTGTCTCCCCATCGCGTAGCATCTGATCCAATCCATCTGATTCGCCACTGGCATATCCACCTCCATCAGCAGTCAACTCCACATTTTCTCCGTCCATTACATCACCCTGATTGTCCACTCTTTCATTCCCATCTTCACCATGATTGTCCTGACGTGTGTCATTACGCATAAAACCCCTTGTTAGTAGATGCTCATGAACTTGTTTTGAAGGAAACTGTCTCTCTTTCTTGCAATCAGCGCATGGACAATGCAAATATTCCGTCAAGCTCAACGATCCGGAACTCGTTTCCGCAATCACGAAGTTGGTTACTCCCCTGGCATACTCCAAAGTACCGCGCTTCGCACCGTTAAACCCTCCTTCATCCATCTATCCTACGAAAATTCTTAAATTAACCGCTCACATACATCTATCAATCAAATCCATAAATCAATCAAAAATCTTAATTACAATTCTTAAAATCTAAAATACTCGATGATTTAATACCCTTTGAATTACTCAATATTGAAAAATATCGAAATAGTTACATTTACTCATAGATTACTCCAAGATTAATAACTCATTGGTCTTAAATTATCATCTGGAGACAAATTAAGAATGAAACTATGGGTCCAATTCAACAAGACAAATTACAAAAATACCTTACAAAACTCATGCACTACACCATCTACATTACAAATCAATGATTTTGAAGAGAAATTACATAGACAATCCCAAAAATGAATAAAACTTACATAGAGATTCATGATAAACTAACCTTTAAACATGCAAACACATAAATCTCTTGATGTCCACGCAATTTTTCGGCAAAACCTCCTCCCCTTGTATGAGCAAGAAGAAGAAGACCTCCAAATGACGAGCTCACATCAGAGAGAGTATATATAGGGCTGGGCAGGGTCATAGGTGCCGGTTCTATATAGAACAGGCACCTTTATACCCATATATGTGCCGGTTATGTATAGAACCGGCACCTATACAAAAGGTGCCGGTTCTTCCCCATTACGATTCTTGGTGAGCGTTGGCGGAAGGGTAATAGGTGCCGGTTTTGTAGTATAACCGGTACCAATAATATTTTCTCATATGGGTTTTGGCGGGAAACGCCCAATAGGTCCCGGTTTTTGTATAACCGGCACCTTTAGGCCGGTCCTTATGCACGTTTTTGTAGTAGTGTTCACACTTTAACTCCATGAAGTCAAGGTTTAGAAGAAAAGACCAAGTTTGAGAAAAAGATACATAAGCTTCTATTTTGAACACTTCTCTACAAAAATGCAAACACAAACAAATGACATGGTTTGGAGTGAAATGAGTATGAATGAATGTTATGTACTGATTTGAGCTAGTATGGTGCATTTATGCAACCAACAATGACAACTCATCTAAGTGCTAGTAAGTGGCCATTTATGGTTTAGATAATATTTTGGATAAGATTGGAATCTAATTAACTTTGTTTTGATTGGTTGGCCTTCCAGAGAAACTTTGCATACCAAAAATGTTTGAAAAAACCAACCCTATCATTTTCATTTCGAAACCATTACCAAATTCGTTTTAGAATTAATTGAACAAAAAAAATGAAGTTAAAAGCCAAAACAAGATACTTAGAACTATACTTTGGGTTGAAATTCATTTTTTCTTGAAACTTAGATCTTCTTCGAAATACAAAAGTACTGAGAGATATTTGAAGCATACTTTAAAATCATTGCCAATTAGATTCTCAAAGAAAAGCTACAGTTTTCAAAATTTTCACTTTTGGCTAAAAGTTTTATTTTGAAATTACCAACTAGCACTTGGCCAACTTGAGCACATATATGGGATGTGATATTCATGAATATGATTGAGTACTAAACACTCATATGCCACAACCTATCTTGCTTAAGGATGTATCTGTCAATGTTGTATGTCACAACTATGGTATTTGCATGGTATGGGGATCGTTGATACCAGGGTATATGTGAGATTGAGGTGAAAGAAATCGAGACAAGTATTTTTATACAGGTTCGGACCCCTTATCAGTCAGGTAATAGCCCTACTCGAAGCCGGTGTTGCTCTTATTCATCAGAATCACTCAAGTACAATATTTGGGATAACCTATCTAGTCGTCATCGACACGGTGGTATGGACCACCACCCATAGTCGACGACGGGGTAATCTTCATCCTTGAATACGAACTCGACGAGATCATAGATAGCGCTAGATCCCTCTTGTCAGCCTCCGTGGGCACCAGATTGGGTATGTCTAGGTTTATCTCTAATATCGATGTCTAGCAGCGTGTATTTTGGTGTCTACTCTGACTATTGCGTGCCTCCCCCCTCTCCTCCTAGGTGGTCTTGTATTTATACCCATAGATATCCCCTTGTCCAAGTAGAACTAAGGAGACAAGTATGGATACGATCCGAGTAGTCCTTATAGTTTCCATGTAGAACTTTGTTTCTCCTTGTTTATCTGGAATACCTTCCAAGACATGATTCCATATAAGACTTGGTATATAGTGGGCCCTGCTGAACTTAACCCAAGACTATTGGGTATACCTTATTCATAATACTGACACTAGCCCCCGACTTCAATGCAAATGAACGAATCAATGTTCTCGACCGAAAACCTTGAAACAACAGTTGTTGAACTCGCCTAACCATTCTCGGACAACCGAGAAGGTATGGAGTCTACGACTAAGTTCCCAATCCAACTGTAATCGAGAATTTGGATTCAAGTCAAAAGATTCCTTCTCGGCAGGTACATCATCGCTTCATTCAGTAACCCTTGTCGAACTCATCCAACCGCTCTCAGACAGCTAAGCTGGCGCAGAGTACGTGACAAGGTCCTTCTCTTCTCTTGAACCAAGAAGTCGACTTGAACTTGAACTCACTAATCCGGCCATCCATCTAGATGAAATAAAAAATCGACTACTGTGTGCCCTGGTGTGTGCCCTGGGACCAGTATATGTTTCTTAATTAAGTACAAAAATTATTAGTTTGAGCTTTTAATTAGTCAAAACCAACTATTATAAAGACTCCAACTAGTATCTGTCACTCAAAAAAGTCAAAAAAGTCTAATTGCTCTAATATCTGATTTTCCTAAAATCAGTTACTCAAAGCAAATTGTTAGAATGAAAAAGCTCCCGAGCGAACGCTTCGGGGTAAAAGTATGAATTGAAAAAACCGGAAATAAATTAAATCTATATATGTCCATAAAAGAGTACTCTCGCTAGAGCTGCCCTCAGCAATCGGACTATGGTAGCCTTCCTAGCCCCAAGCTGTCTTTATGGAAAAGTCATTTTTCCACAAAAGCAGCTTAAATCTTTATAACAAACCAAGCTCAAGCTGCGATTACCTAGCCCTAGTCGTGAGGTTGTGAAAACCAATTCCCGGTTACACGGATTGGTTAATATGCTACCATTGAGCTCTCTGATATAACCAATTATGACATGATCGTTTGGCTCTGCGATGCCTGACAAAACCTTATCAGCTATGGGCATCCCCAGCCGAGGACCATGAGGACCTCGGAGGTTTTTCAGACCAGCGTAAGAGGACGATATGTTCGACTTCGAGACGAGACGATATAAGATAAGGGGATCAACGGATAAATATTGCACATATTATATGTATAACCACTTACTGAGATTGATGGATATGGGGTGATGAGATGACTACTACACTGGTCAAAAACCAGGTGTGTAGTTGTACTCGATCACTTCACGGAAGCAGTGAGAGAATTGCTACAACCACTGGTCAAAGACCAGGTTTGTAGACGTACTCGACCACTTGAAGACGTAGTGGGAGGACCGCTATAACCGTTGGTCGACGAGCAGGTGTAGATATACCTCGACCATGGAAGACATGGTGGGAGGATCACTACAACCGGTTGTGATGACCAGGTGTAGACATACCTCGACCACTTGAAGACATGGTGGGAGGACCGCTACAACCACTGGTTGACGACCAGGTGTAGACATACCTCGACCACTCGTATAAAAAGTATACTCCAGATAAACATAATAAACTATAGATCTGACAACATCGTATGATCTGAAAAATAGGTATGGTAAATTGCATATAAAATATTGCGTACCTTTGTAGATACATGTCGGATGTATCTACGAAATTAGTAGATTAATTTAAAAAACCAATCCACCAATTACCTTAACGCGTACTCGTTTGTCATCATATATATTTGAAATCTTCTGGTACGCCACGTGTCTTGAAATTTGGATGATCTCGATAGATCAAATTGTTGGCGACGATGGTTCCGATCTAATCGGGGGACGTACTCCGGTCGGGTCAGATCTCCTAGGGCCAAAATCGTTGAAGCATCCCTTGTCGAAAAATCCACAGCGGCGATGACTTGACGAAGCTTGAGGTGACGAGGGTCCTGATCCATCAGAGAACACAATTCGGTTGGGTCGTAGCCCCCTATAGCCAAAGTCATCGAGTTGTTTGTCATCGGAAAATCCGTTTACTTGAAACCCATCTCATCAAAATCTTGAAGCACCAAAATCCCCCTACCTAGTGTGCCACTGTCGATGTTGTAGATAACGACTACGGTATTTGCATTGTATGGGATCATTGATTCCAAGGTATATGCGAGATTGAGGTGAAAGAAACGGATACAAGGATTTTTATATAGGTTCGGACCCCTTATGAGTCAGGTAATAGCCCTACTCATGTTGGCCGAAACTGGTGTTACTCTTATTCATCAGAATCACTCAAGTACAATATTTGGAATAACCTATCTAATCATCATCGACACGGTGGTATAAACCACCACCCGTAGTCAACGACGGGATAGTATTCATCCTTAAATATGAACTAGGCGAGACCAATACCTATCCTTGTACCTATATTCTTATTTTAGCATATTTTGGTCCCCAATAAAATTGGGTCCAAAGAGGTTACTCACAAGAGAAATCGGCACCCAAATGACCTTTGTGCTAGCATGTGGTAAACTAATCACTCTAGTAACAATAGTGACATTTTTAGCATTCCTAAGCAAGTTATTATCAAGTGAAATGTTTGGGTTAAGAATGTTACCGTTGGGACAATTTTGACCAATATATCCCTTTGACCGGCAATTGTAGCAAAATCGATTCTTGTCTTTACGTGGTGCCTTCTTCACCACATCTTGCATCTTACTTGCTCACTTGCCATTAATCTTCTTCCTGGATGACACAAAGTCTTCATCCTTCATGTGGGGGCATGATACAACTTCATGACCCTTCTCATTGCATCCATAACACTTCCTATTGCTTCTTCTTGTTCTCCTCTTTGGAAGTATGACTTGGTTATTAATCTTGTTGGAACACATCAAGGCATAGTGTCCCACTTTATTGCAATTAATGTGAGTTTTTATCCTTCTTTGAATTTGCCCCTTACTCTTGTAGTTGGACTTAGTGGTTTCTTGATAGAACTTGGTGTAAGGTTGAGCATTCCCCTTGAACATAGTCAAGTTATTCTTGATATTTGTATTGTTGGGCTTGTTCTTCTTGTTATAATTGCCACCTAAATAATCCAAGTCACATATAGTGCTCGGGGAATCTTTTGCTTGACAGCAAGATGGATTAGCACAAATAAGGTCAACTTGAACATGAGGCTTATATGATTTTATCGTTGTCATTATTACCTCATGGGCTACTTCTAGCATAGCATGAGAATCTATAAGATTTCATGAGAGCACGAAAGCTCATCATATTTTTTTTGTTGCCCAGCATGCTTGTTAGTGAGCACCTCAAGTTGGACATTGGGCTCTTGATTCACATTCGCCAATGGTGCTACATGAGAATTAGAGTTAGTAGCACAAGTATGTTCATCTCTTAATTTTTCATACCCCGTAACCAAGGATGCATGAGAATTGTTGAGTTTCCCATGCTCTTTGGTTAGAATCTTGATTTCTTCAATCTTCTCAATGAGACATTCTTCTTGTCTCTCAAGCTTTTCTTTAGCTTTTCAATGGTCCCTATGAGCTTGATCATCATTCTCATGTCCTTTTTACTCAAGTAATCAAACTCAAAATCCACATCCTCACTCTCACTATCTTCCTTTCGAGCCGGTCACTTTTCACCTTTTGCCAAAAAAACAAGTGTGGGCTTTGGCAATGGAAATGGAGCATGAGATGGGTTCTTCACTTGTCCATTAGCATTCATTCACTTCTTCCTTCAAAAGGTTAGTTCCACAAGTACTATCGGATGTAGAACATCCATCCATATCATCCTCATGCACACGCTTAGTGCTAGGTGATATGCATGAGTCAACAACACAATCAAATATAACAATTTCATTATCGATATTGTTGGAGTACAATGGGAGAGTTGAACAATCATAAACCTTACTCACCAATTCATTACCTTGATTGTAGTTGTATGTTGGTGAGATGAATGATGAGGTATGACCTCCTTGATCGGAGGAGATAATCATTTGGAACTTGTCAAGATGAGGCGATGAAGTAGAGCAATCCCCAAATGATTCTTCCCAAGAGCATCATCTCCATCACATTTGGACTTGTCATATTTTTCCTTTAGTATTGTCCAAATGAGATAAGCATCTTCAAGTGGCATGATGGTTTTGAACACATCTTCACTCAAAGCACTAAACAAAACATTAGTAACTTGAGCATTGATATGTGTGCATTTCTCTTCCTCCTCAAATGATAGCTCTATATCATTAGAAAGACAAATACTCACATATACAACTCTCTCTATATGAGGACCCATGGCCTTAAACACATTAAGCACACGAGTACTCCAAGATATGTAATTTGAACCATCTAGAAAAAGAAGTTCTAGGAACATTTCACCTCTTGTCGACATCTTCTCTCAAGGCATTGAAGCCCGAAACGAGAGATCTTGCTTTGATACCAATTGAAAGGACCTTGATATCTCCTAGAGGGGGGTGAATAGGTGTTCCTAAAATTATCACAACTTCATAGCGTATGAGAATGATTAGAACATTCGGTTCAAATCAGAACTTACAGTGTGGGATTAGAAGTTACGGTCTCAACCAAAAAGTTGGGCAGATAACGGAATAAACACTAGCTCTGAACTCGTAGCTCAAACAAACAAAATGTATATGAATCAAAAGGTGACAAACAAGATATCTAAGCAAGATATAAGATCACCAACTATGAACTCGAGTGCTCAAAGTATGGAGTAAAGCTCACTAGCTCTCAACTTCTAAATCTCTCAATCCAACTCTCTCCCCTTCTCAAATCCCTCTAACAAAAGAGGCACCACAAAGGTAGGGGAATAGGGAAGACTATTTGGCTTTGGATGTGTCTAATATTGCCCAAGAGCAACAGCAACTCAAAGAAGGGATGGAGGAATTTATATACCTGAGCCCCTCAAAACTAGCCGTTGGAGACCAAGATTCCATTTTTTGGACAAGTCCGATAATCAACAGAAGGCAATCTCAGTTTCGCAGCCGTTTTTGGAATTTCAAAGATCTATGGAAAGCTCACTCAGAGGACTGCCCAACTCAACCAATATTATGGTCTAAAACCACTCAAAGGATAGATTAAAACTTGGTTTTCTCTTAACGTAGCACTAGGATGGGTCACTTTGAGCGTCGAGACATACACAAACACATCGAGTTCCATCCCTCTTAATAGTACGTTATTCCTATACTCAAAAATAAATAGGAAGAGAATTATACCAATAGCAATTCCTTCTTTCCATATTTCTTTCTTTGTCTTAAGGGACACCAACATCAAAAGCGTTTCACCATATGTTATTCAAACAATTGATGTGGTTAGTTGTAGCTTCAAATAGCCTCGCACGGTCCATCATGTTACACCACTGGATTTGGTTCTTCGGTGCCAAACCCCTTGCTTTCCCTTCACCACCACATGATCCATCGCGACCGAGCATCGCTTGCCCTTCACCATCTTGCCGTAGTAGCCACTTCGTATCCCACATCTTCAATATCTTCACTTTGTCATTCTTGGTATCTTTAGGTGTAATGATCTTTCTTGAGTATCAACATATTTTCTAATCATGAGACCTATTTATCTAATTCAACTCAATGAAATTGTTAGTCCCAATGATTCGGTTGTCAACCTTTACTTGTTGACCAACCGATCGCATGTATAAAAAGATATGAATAAATGATGAGTATTAGTCAACACCACAAGTGCCATATACTCAAATGTATGCTCAAATGTAAAGATCTCAATTAAATGAAAGTAAATAAATTAGATCAATTACATGCATGTATAGGATTTGCTCCCCCTAAATGTATGCATACAAAAATGTTTGTGTGAAGCAAGAGTATGCATAAAAAGGTATGAAACATTGAGAGCTTATCCTATATAAGAATAGAAGACATTTATCAAACATAGAACTTAAAATAAAAACATACCTTCATCATCTCCATGTTCTCAATGTATAGAGATTAAACAAGATATGACTCAAACAAAACATTAGTCTTATATCATATGTAATCATATGAAAATATTCTATATGAATATATCAATATGTGCATAGAGAGAAAGAGTGATACATATAGCTTGATCTCCATGCATTTCATCTTTGTGATTTAGGTCCACCATCAATGAATGTTTCTATCTCAACTCATATGAAGTCCAGAAATCACCTCTCATAAATTCCACGTTCATATCCACATAAGACTAGTAGATAGAGAAATGTTTCTAACAATATTAGTCTCATGTAATCGGATTTATCATTAATCACCAAAACCGAAATAATAACACTTGAAATTTTAGAAACCTACTAAAATCCTGCTGTTAGGTTGCCCCAGACTCCCTGGGCACCGGCCTAGGCCAGCTGGGCCTTCACCTTGTCCACCACGTGTCAAGTGGTGAGCCTAGCGAACCCCGACCTCACCAAGAAGGTGCCACGAGTCCCTTTTCACTCAGTTGGCGAATCTAGGTGTCGCTAGGAATACGCGATGCGTGTCCTGATAATCCCTGAGCTCCACTCGATGCGCTCAAGGCCATGATTGGCACGATCTTTTGGTTAGTTGATGATAACTACGATTTGAGAGAAACGTTGACGACCCAACTACAACCGTATGAGACATTGTTGTGTTGCGCCTTAGCGATCGATACATCTCCGCATGGGTTGTTGATCTTACCAGTGCAGATCAACCTTATTCGTGCAAGCAAATCGAAGAAACAAGCAAGAACAAGATAAAAGCAATCTGAACTGCAAATAGGAATTGAATACAAATGATAAGTTGGGGTTCTGTAATGAGCAAATCGGCGATCTAACCGATCACGGGATTACACGGCAAAGTAGGGAAGCTAAACTTTAATCTAAACAAAACCCAAGAAACCCTAATGGGGTACCTAGCTATTTATGGAGGTGGGAGGACGACCTAGGGTTCCTTATGGTCGTGCTCCACCAAATTGGGGCGCACCCCACATGGGCCCCACCTGGGCCAGGGTCCCATATGAAGTTACAAGCCCATAGGCCCATTATAGGTGGCGTAGCACCTTGTTTCTTCAATTGTGGATGACACATGAAATTTGGAGATGAGGCTGGATCCATTGGAAAGAGGACTCTAAGAGCTTTTCATCAAGTACTCATGGGCCCAAAACGGAGCCCGTATGCATATTTGATGGTCGTTTGAAGTCAGCACTATCGCAGGTGACCGAATTGGATTCCAGAACTTGGACTGCTTGATCTGGATGTCTTCCGGTTGTCTCATGATGTCAGCAATAGTTGTATCAATGGTAGTCATGGTCACGTCATGTTCAAGCTCACGCTGTCCCTAATGACTCATCACTACTATCCTTTCCTCATCTTTTCAGTCCCAGTCGGCTTGGAATCTCTTCTATAAACCTATTTCATTTATGGTTGTGACCGTTGGGCCACAGCTGGCAGGGGATCGGGGCCTTGACTCATTCAAGTTTTCGGTCGTGCCCTTGTGCCCCTTAACTAGGAGATTAGGTGTTTTTGGCGAGCTTCTCAAAGATGTCTTTGATGAATAGATGTATAATATGTAGATCTTATACGTCTTGATGCTCCTCTCAAGGAGGAACATGTGACCTACAAAGGTCAAGGGGGGCCAGGTTCCAGACCAGGTCAGGACCCAGGTTTCCTCCATCCTATCATCTTAAGATGTAGATATTATAGGTCTCAACACTGTTCTCCAGGAAGAACATATGATCTATAAGAGCGGAGGGGGCTCAGGATCCCAGGCTAAGCTGGGATCCAGACCCTCTTGTTTACAACCTTAAGATATGTATCTTGTAGGTTTTGATGCTCCTCTCAAGAAGGAACATGTGACCTACAAGGGTCAAGGGGAGCCGGGTCCTGGACAAGGTCAGGGCCCAAGCTCCCCTCAGCCTACAATCTTAAGATGTAGATTTTGTATGTGTCGGAGTAAAGCGTGTGAATCGTGCGGTTAAAGGAGCGCTAGGGCCCCAATCCCAATGGGTTCTTGGGCTCCTTTTCTTATTGATATACATATATATTATGACATGAGATAGAGACCCCGGGACCCATTCTAAAAGCGATTCCCAAGCCCCATGTTCTTAGCACGCGGCTTAACCCAATGACGATCTTAATTAGGGTGTGTTATTTTAGTTGACAAGGAGTAAGCACTAAGTTTCCGGGGAAAGGGATGCTCTAGTTCACGTTTCACCAACACATGTATATATATTTTCATACATAAATTATAAAAAAAGGCCTACTTTCTAACGCAAATTATGTCGTACCGGCATGGCCCCACTGATTTGTTTTCGATTGGAGCATCAAGCAGCGCAACCCGGTTGCAAAGTTTGTATTGGTTTTTTTATATACGTATAAAAAATATATTTGTATATATGCGTATGTAAATTACGTATGTATATACACATACGTATAAAAAAGTGAGGAGAGAGACTACCTGTCGAAACAAGAATTCGGCAATATGAAAAGAGGGTAGCACACGAGACCTAAAAGTGGATGGATGCGGAGATAAGGATTTAGAAAGGTGGAGGCCCTCTCAATGAGAGGTAATACCCTACTTCTGTTTGGGGATTGAATCCGCAGAGTTGTGTATTGATCTGATGATCTAATTGTGCTCATGCCCACGAGAGGCACCCTCTCCTCCTTATATAACCGGAGGGGAGGGGTTTACAAGATAGAGGTTTAACTCCTTACGGTTTAAATCTCCTATAACTACTTTACAATCTTATCAAACTAGGACAATAGGTCGTTTCCTTGATCTACAAGTAAACTTAATACCCAAGTCCTAACTTGCTACATAATCTATGTATATATTCTATCCCCTATAACTAGTCGGATAAACTAGATCTGTGGGTATGTGGTACCCATAATCTCCACAGTAGCCCCTAAGACCTTCACAGTGATAATCTTCTCCCGAATAAAAACAATAATCACCGAGTGCTTTAATCATCTCTACCATGGTCTCCCAAGTACTTTTTCCAAATCAGGAGACTGTGGAGGGCTGAAAAATAATAATAAAATATAAACTTAGGTGCATCGACTAGATGCGCCTAATAGGTGTAGCCCCCGACTATGTGGTTAGCTGAACAAACTAAGCATATAGTCAATGAATAAATAGATTAACCAGCGGAGTGGTTTTAAGCCACCTAAGTAGCTTTATGAATCCCCGAGTAAATTAGACTCAAGTGATAGACCGACTGCTTTATGAAGTATGATGCATGCAACCTAAAGTTACCACATCTTTGAAAATTCACAAAGCAAAAATGGCTATAAAAAACCTTGTATTCTGTGAATAAAGAAATTTGCAAAGCACTAGGCATACACCATGCACACACTACTTTAACATATGTGCTTAAGTCCCTAAAAGACGCACGGCTTTACCATACTTGGAAACATAAGGCATATGTGGTATAAAATCCGAGTAAATAAAACTCATAAAGGATTTACCAACTGCCTGGAAAAATGACCAAAATGTATAAGTAGCCTAAGCCAATATTGGTCAATAAAAACGCACACTTACGTGGTGAAAAGCAACGATATTATATCTAATCGATTGCTTTATAAACCCAAACAGTGCCCTGACTTATACATATAAAAAAATCAGCGGGGCAGATATATAAAGCTTCACTATTTGTCATCTATTTGTCACCTTTTAAAGTGCATTGTACCAACTCCTAAAAAGTTGAGTAACAGCAGTATAAAAAGGATTTTAAGGTATTGGGCACTTGATCACGCGCACTTTTGCCTAAGCAAAAAATGCCTAAGTCCCTAAAAGAAATTGACTGGCCACAACCGAAAATATTGGCTGCGAACATATTAGGCCTAAACCCAAAAATATGCCCACCGATACCCTTGAAATATGATGTGCAGAGCACGTCAATTAATATGCTCCCGAGTGAAAAATTTTCCGGATGATGTAGATCAAGTGTATATCATTTGAGTGGCTTCTTATCCGAGCATTTACCCCTCATGGAATGTATCATAGTAGATGCGATAATTGAATCCCGACTGGCGCAAATACTCAGCCGATGGCCCTCATGGGGAATAAAGATTGGTTCAGTCTTTCAGGGCAGGAAATAAGCTCCTGACCACGAATCCATGTAGTGTGTATCCAAAACAAGTCCAGATTGTAGGTATAATCCATGTGCTTAAGCTAGTAAGCCCCTAAGCATGTAGCTGGTCTGATGTGACCATGGCTACTATGGATACAACTATTGTTCACATCATGGATCAACAAGAAGATAGCAAGAACAAGTCCTCCAAGTGTTGGAATCCAATTCGGCCACCTGTAGCAGCGTTGACTTCAAACGGCCACCAAATCTGCATACGAGCTCCGTTTTCGGCCCGTGAGTACTCGATGGAAAGCTCTCGGAGTCCTCTTTCCAATAGATCCAGCCTCATCTCCAAATTCTATCTCAGTTGGCTGAAATTACAGAAACAAGGTGCTACATCATCTATAATGGGCCTATGGGCTTGTAACTTCAACTGGGACCCCGGCCCATGTGGGGTGCGCCCTAATTAGGTGGAGCATGACCCTAGGGCTCCCTTGGTCGTCCTCCCACCCGTTAAATAGCTAGATACCCCTTTAGGGTTTCTCGGTTTTTGTTAGATTAAAGTTTGGTCATTGCTACTTGCTTGCAGCGCACGTGTCAGCTAGACCGTCCGTCTGCTTGTTCTTCGGAACCCCAACTTATCATTAGTACTCAATTCCTATTTGCAATTCAGATTGCTTTTATCTTGTTCTTGCTTGTTTCTTCAATTTGCTTGCAGGAATAAGGTTGATCTGCACCAGCAAGATCAACAACCCACGGAGAGGTGTATTGATCGCTTAGGCGCAACACAACAACGTCTCGTACGGTTGTAGTCGGGTCATCAACGTTTCTCCGAAATCGTAGTTATCATCAACTCACCGAAAGATCGGGACAACCAGATACCTGAGCGTATCGAGTAGAGTTTAGGGTTTATCAAGTGGTATCAAAGCTTTCGTTGCTCGGTGAGTTTTTATCTACCTATAACCAGAAAATAGCCATACAGAAAAAATTGCATCCTTTACCTAGCCATCTTTGTGCCACTGCATTGTTCTTTTCAGTTTTTGCTTTGTTGAGTTTTGTCTTGCATCGTCGAGTCGAGTTGCTGGTCATAGCGTCTAGTCCGTTTAGAGTTTCGAGTTCAGGTCATGTCTAGTTCCTTGTGGCGTGTTTCTGTTTAGCCGTGAGGAAAGAAAAAGAACGGAGGAAATTTTGTAGATTAGATTAGATTGGTTTGGTTTGTTTTGGAAAGAAATTTTCGAGTGTCGGATTCGAGTTCCGTTTTCAAAAATGGAATCCACACGAGGAGAGCATTCCATTTTTGTATAATTTTAATTTTAGGGTTTGCACTTTTGCATTTAAATCCCTGTAATTTTTATATTTACATTTGAGTCCCTGTAATCTTATATCCAGGTCCTTGAGTTGTTTTTGCTGAAAAAATAAAAAAAGAAAAAAGGCAGAATGGTGCTTAAGAAAAGAAAGAAAAGCCGCACCAAAAACAGAAGAGAAGAAAAGAGCAAAAAAAAGGAAAAGAGAAAATCACTTGTTATATCTTTGAGATCGCTTTCATGTATCAGAGTTGTGCTTGAGTTGTTCTAGTGCTATCTTGTGGTACCGTTTGTGTCTAAGCTCGCATCTCTAGTACGTTCTAGCCTAGGACCAGCACGGTACTGACTTTGAACAATTATTCAACTTTGCATTCTATGATTTGAGCATTTGCTACTCCTTTGCTAAATATTTAAGCCTACCCAGAGCTCCAAAGATTTGATTGCAGCTGTACAGCAAGTGTTTGCCAAGGCATCGATACATCCAACCTCCATTGGGGTGCTTGGTTGAGTCGGTATATATCACCATTCCGCTTGCATTAGTAAGAACTTGTAAGAGCTCGGTTGAAACCTTCAGTGTTTGTGATATTTGAGCTACCACTGCCCTAGTAGTTGATAGGAGCGTGCATATTCTTGCGTATGTTTCTTGTTTTCAACTAACCATGGCAGGATTAGGCAAGGGAATACATGACAGTGATGCTCAACATCGACATCTTCGTCAACACATGAGGAGTGATCAACATGACCATTATGAGGTAAGTGATGTTGTTCTAGCTAACATCAAATCTGCACTACCTTATTTTGAAGAAAATTACGATCCTCATGCTTACATTAAATGGGAGCTAGCGGTTGATAGAGAATTTAAAAAGCATGACTTGTCTGAGAAATATATGATTATGTGTGCCTCTGGTGATCTAATTAAAAATGCTTCTGATGATTGGAAATATCTTCGTCGGCATAACAAAATACCTCAATCTTGGAAAGATATGAAACGATATTTGAGAGATATTTATGTTCCCATGTATTATGCTGATATTCTGTTCAACAAACTGCAATGTTTAAAGCAAGATACTAAAACTGTTACTTCGTACTATCATGATATGCGTGCTTGTTTATTACGTTGTGGTTTAGATGAATGCGAAGAAGCAACGGAATTGAGGTTTTTACATGGGCTTAATAGTGAAATTAAGGACATGCTTGCACGTCAAAGTTATAGCTCTTTTGCACATTTGTTACAACTTGCTTGCAATGAAGAAAAACAAATTGAGGATATAAAGAAGCAACAAGTTGTACACGTGCCTCCTATTGCTAATAATTTGCAGGAAGTAAACAATTGTCAAAAGGAGGAGAATGATGTTCTTGAGAAGAGAGAAGAGAACCATGAAGCACCTGCGATGTCTGAAGAAAGTTCGCAAGGTAAATTAAATGGTGATGAAGTAAATAAAGGTGAGTATTCTCAAGCTGAGCTACACATGTCCATTTTTCATGCTATAGTAGAGCAACCATTAGAGGAATCAATTGCTGATATTCCTTTGTCACAAGTTGATTTGTTTGTTGTTCTTTGTGATAAAGAAGAGTTGTGTGATAATCCTTCACTTATATCCATGCCACAACTAGTGAATGAACATGCTATTTCTAGTGTTAGTTCTTTTTTGATGATTTTAAGCATGTTATTCATATAGCTAATGAAGTTGAGGAACATGAATTAATATCTTATTTAAATACTTTGGGCTATATTCAGTTTGATGATTTTTGTGAGCTCGACAATTTGAAGAAGAAATTATTTGTTAAGTCTAATTTGAGATGTCCAATTAATGCTATTTTTCATATCTTTGGTGGATATACTGATAGAGAAATATTTGGTGCATAGAGTTTATATATGTTCAGATTTGGAACCTCCTATAGTTATTCAAGGAAACAGCAGGCTAGAGAGTACTATAGCGACTAATCATGTTATCTCGAGCCTATCTTGTTTTGATTTGGTGAGACAGGTTGTTTTAAATGGACTACGTGAAGAGCACAGTATGGAAAAACCGAGGACGGTTTTCCGTGAAGAAGGGGAGGATGATGTGACCATGGCTACTATGGGTTCAACCATTGTTCACATCATGGATCAACAAGAAGACAGCAAGATCAAGTCCTCCAAGTGCTGGAATCCAATTCAGCCACCTGCAGCAGCGTTGACTTCAAACGGCCGCCAAATCTGCATACGAGCTCCGTTTTTGGCCGTGAGTACTCGATGGAAAGCTCTCGGAGTCCTCTTTCCAATGAATCCAGCCTCATCTCCAAATTCCATCTCAGTTGGCCGCAATTATAGAAACAAGATGTTGCGTCACCTATAATGGGCCTATGGGCTTGTAACTTCATCTGGGACCCCGGCCCATGTGGGGACCATGTGGGGTGTGCCCCAATTAGGTGGAGCACGACCCTAGGGCTCCCTTGGTCGTCCTCTCACCCCTTTAAATAGCTAGGTACCCCCTTAGGGTTTCTCGGGTTTTGTTAGATTAAAGTTTAACCATTGCTACCTGCTTGCAGCGCACGTGTCGGCTAGACCGTCCGTCTGCTTGTTCTTCGAAACCCCAACTTATCATTAGTACTTAATTCCTATTTGCAATTCAGATTGCTTTTATCTTGTTCTTGCTTGTTTCTTCGATTTGCTTGCAGGAATAAGGTTGATCTGCACCGGCAAGATCAACAACCCACGGAGAGGTGTATCGATCGCTAAGGCGCAACACAACAACGTCTCATACGGTTGTAGTCGGGTCATCAACGTTTCTCCCAAATCGTAGTTATCATCAACTCACCGAAAGATCGGGACAACCAGATCCCTGAGTGTATCGAGTGAAGTTCAGGGTTTATCATGGTCCTTCTGTCGTAGTTGAAATTATTTATTGGCAGTAGCTGATGCAATCGGCATGGAGGAGGGATGACCAATATGTAGATGATATCACCCATCAGAGGTGACGAAGATGTCGATGATAAAGACGAAGTTGTCCATCAGCAGCGATGGTGAATTCCTCCAACCGCGGAAACGAAGAAACCAGTCGGCAATGCCAAACTTGACCAGTAGTGAAGATGAAATTGCTCATCCACAGCAACATAGTAGGCACCACCGAAGAGGCATAGCATAATGTTGATGAAGATGGTGATGTCGGTGATCCAGTCAATAGCGGTGTAGCAGCTGATGATAATGACGACGTCACCCATCAGCGGCGGCGTAGTAGGCCAACCGTGAAGGCAAAATAACAAGTCGGCGATGACAGAGGCAACCGAAGGCAAAGACATAGTCATTAGCGAGTGTGGGGACGTCGGGGCCGATGAAGTAGAGGCGATGCCAAGGAGGCACAGCAAGAAGTTGACGAAAATGATCTAGTCGGATATTCAGCGTTGACTAGGCATGGACCCTTGAAGCAAACAACTTGGTTGACGGTAATTGACTGGAGATCACGATAGTGTCGATGAAGAAGGTACTGGTGATGATTTCAGTAACAATAATCCATCACATTGTTGAGAATATGTCGAAGCTCGAGTAGTTTCCTTGACGCTAACGCTTGCATGACGAAAATTGATGCAATGCCCATTGATTTATGACGATGGTGGAAGAACTTGGTCTTGTAGCTGTTGCATATGCTTTACTTAGAGGAAAGCAGATGTTGTTGTCCAACTCATCGAATCTGAATTGATTGGTTAACAACTCCAAACTCCCAGACATATAGATTAAATCTTGAACTTGATACTCGAGAAACTTGGAGTAAATAGTGGTAGCATCCAGAAACCAAAAATTGTTGGTAAAATAATTGTAGTTGCTGAAGTAGAACGGCTGCTCTAAGGCGAAATCGAAGATAACGACTCCCGGAATTAACTCATTGGCTGGTTATTTAATTGCTTCATCTTGACCTAGCTTCTGTCGAATTTTGAGTCTTATATTTGTGTAGCCCCGACTCTATGCTTAGTTGGAAACAACTGAACATAGAGTCAAGAACTATAGCCTTTCGTCAAGTAGCCATTGCTTGAGTGAAGATACGCATTGAGGATATCCGAGTAGAAATCTTGAAGATTGAAACACCACTTGTTATAATAGATTGGCACGAAATCATATTTGGTGGCACATGCTAAGATGTCGAGGCTCTTGTAGACATCGTGATTAGTGAAGTAGCGAAGCTTCCGAAGTAGTGGCAATAGAGTTTACCGGTGCCAAAGATAATGAAGATGAAGTTGCCCCACAATGGTGATAGAGTTACAATGTCGTGATGACGTGGACACGAGTCGGTGGCAACAAATGCAAACCAGTGGCAAAGACTCGTAGTCGTGAAGATAAAAACGCCAGTCGGCAGCGGTAAAACTAGTCGTCGACAAAAGAAGCTGAATGATGGTGAAAACGAAGGCGTCCATCAACGACGACATAATAGGCTAGCCGTGAAGGTGGAGATGCTAGTCGGCGGCAGCAGAGATAAGCCGGTGGTGAAGACGTAGACGTGCAACAATGTTGGTGTGACCAACCAACCATGTAAGCGAGAACACCAGTTGGTGGCGGTGAAAGCAAGCCGGTGGTGAAGACATAAACGCCTAACAACGTTGGTGTGACCAACCAACCGTGAATGTGAAGACACCAGTCGGTGGCGGTAGAGGCAAGCCGGCGGTGAAGACGTAGACGCCCAACAATGGTGGTGTGACCAACCAACCGTGTAGGCAGAGACACCAGTCGGCGGCGACGAAGGCAGGCCGATGGTGAAGTCGTAGATGCCCAACAATGATAGTGTGACTAACCAACCGTGAAGGCGAAGACACCAGTCGGTGATGACGAAGGTGAGCTGGCGGCGAAGTCGTAGACGCCCAACAACGGTGGTGTGACCAACCAACAGTGTAGGAGAGGACACCAATCGGCGACGATGAAAGCGAGCCAGCGGTGAAGTCGTAGATGCCCATCAACGGTGGTGTGACCAACCAACCGTGTAGGCGGAAATACCAATCGGCGACAGCAAAGGAAAGCGGCAGTGAAGTCGTAGACGCCCATCAACGGTGGTGTGACCAACCAACCGTGTAGCTGGAGATACCAGTCGGCGACGACGAAGGCGAGCCGGCGGTGAAGACGTAGACACCCAACAACGGTGGTGTGACCAACCAACCGTGTAGGCGAAGACACCAGTCGGCGACGACGAGAGCGAGTCGGTTGTGAAGACATAGATGCCCAACAACGGTGGTGTGACCGACCAACCGTGTAGGCAGAGACACCAGTCAACGACGGTGAAGGCGAGCCGACGGTTAAGGCGAGCCGACGGTGAAGACGTAGACACCCAACAACGGTGGTGTGACCAACCAACCGTGTAGGCGAGGACACCAGTCAGCAGCGGCGAAGGTAAGCCGGCAGTGATATTCTGACTGATCCATTCCCCAAGCGTAGGAGATAAGCTTAAAGCCATGAATCCCCACTATGCATATTTGGATTTGGATCCTGCAGTATAAACATATAGGATGAGTAGCATCTGATGCAAATATAATACTTGGGAAAAA
Source organism: Oryza punctata (assembly GCA_000573905.2). Lineage (NCBI taxonomy): Eukaryota > Viridiplantae > Streptophyta > Magnoliopsida > Poales > Poaceae > Oryza > Oryza punctata. The sequence continues at coordinate 7,070,920 of CM002491.2, read as the reverse complement.
TTCAAGCATTTTAAACTATTTATAAGTGTGTATTTCTTCTCTTGTTGATTTTTATTTCCCCGAGTAGATGACTCCTTACGTTTAAACACTTCGCCCGACTAGTCATTGACATGAGTTCATCATTAATAGAACAAAGTTTCACGGATGAGAATTTACTACTCGAGTACTTTTGCAATTGTAAAGAGTAGAAAGCAAATTATATTATCTCTATGCTTTTGATTTCTTCCGAGTAATACTTAGCATATTGCGTTATACACTGCATCCAACGAGCCCCCGGGTGCTAGGAATCGGTCAAAAGGCAACTATCCATTGACAAACCAAACGGAAAGCATAGAGAAATAGAGCTCCGTAACTCGATCGGTACTTTTTTACTCGGATTATTTCACAAGCAATCAAGATAAACATTATGAAAATTGTTAAAAAATATGATATAACATCTGTAGCCCCCAACTCACTATTCAATGGAGAACCAAATGATATCGTGAGTTAAAGGAAAAGGAAAATATCATATAAATAATAAAATAATAATGACTTAGCTTTGTGGTAGCCGATGCGGGAATAAGGTCATCCATCGATAGCAACGAAATAAGCCAGTCATGAAAGTGATGTCATCAATCGACGACGATGAAGGCGAGCTGGTGATGAAGACGTAGACACCAAACAACGGTGGTGTTACCAACCAACTGTGTAGGTGGATGCACCAGTCGGCAGCAGTAGTGCCGCGGCATTACATGTGAACAACAGAAAATATCAAGAAATTAATCTGTAGTTTAGAAATATAATAAACATTGATGAATTCGAAAAGAAAAAAAACCAACGAAGTCGGAGATTAAATCCGTCAAACTCGTGAGGTTTATTTTCCCAGTTGTCACTCGGTGGTGGCGAAGTAGCCGATATGGAGATGAAGTCGCTAGTTAATAACGATAGCGTCAACCGGTGGTGAAGACATAGACGTTCATCAACGGTGCCATAATTGACCAACCATGAAGGCGAGGATATCAGTCGGTGGCAATGATGATGGCCGGTGGTGATGGAGCATGGATGATGATATATGCAAAGAAAAGAAATTGCACATCATCTTGATGGAGAGGCTTGCATGGCTATAAACACTAAAGCATGTGCACGGTTGCAATGGCTCCTCCTAATTGGTTGTATGGGACTTGTATAGCTGTCGACTTGTTCAGCGAGTCGTTCGATGTACAACTGCGTGGTCGAGAGACTTAGCAGAATCGATGACAGGAAATACATGCAAATAACATATTAGTCTAGGAGTAAAAATCAAATCAAGGATTAATTTTAATAATCTGTAAATTGAAACAGCTAACCCGATATCTGATCAATCGGTGTGTAATCTGCTAGTCGGCCGGCCGATTTAATCTGATAGGCAACGGTGCAACGCTGATGACTTCATGTGTGCTGACTGCTTTGCATCGGCCTAACTGCCAAGAGTTCGTGATGATGTTCACCGTGTGGTCATAACTAGTGAGAATCAGACGCCACAGTGTAACATGACAACTACGGTAGTACTTACATGTAAAACAGGTAAGCCTGATATGGTTAAAATCAAGAAACTGATTCCATATATATGCGTGGCGCATGCATAATTAATTAAATTAATGATGCACGTTGATAGGTGGATTGTAATTTCTCCTGGTAAGCTGTAGGCGGCTGCTCCCATGTGCCCGTGGTAACCACAAGACATCCGTCAGCGCTGCTCCGGCGTTTGGATCACGCATGAATAAAGCCTCTATGTCCAAGGGCACCGCCAACAGCTCCGTTTTGATCTCAGCTGACCAGCACATGAAAAGTAAGAAGACGCCAGAAGAGCAAATCATAATTAGAAATTAATCTAATAAAAGTTAGATCGGACCGACAAACTCGATTGAAGATTTGAATCATAGAAATCGGTAAGATTGATCTCGGTGTTTCTTCTGAAGTTGATTTCATCGCACTTTTCGACGGGTAATTCGACACCACCCCTACCTGACGCGCCAACCGTTGAAACGAGAACTCGGCAATATGAAAAGGGGTAGCGCATGAGACCTAAAAGTGGATGGATACGGAGACAAGGATTTAGACAGGTTCAGACCCTCTCAATGAGAGGTAATACTCTACTCCTGTTTGGGATTGAATCCACCGAGTTGTGTATTGATATGACGATCTAATTGTGCTCATGCCCACGAGAGGCACCCTCTACTCCTTATATAACCGGAGAGGAGAGATTTACAAGATAGAGATTTAACTCTTACGGTTTAAATCTCTTATAACTACTTTACAATCTTATCAAATCAGGACAATAAGTCGTTTCCTTGATCTACAAGTAAACTTAATACCCAAATCCTAACTTGTTACATAATCTATGTATATAATCTATCACCTATAACCAATCGGATAAACTTGTGGGTATGTGGTACCCATAATCTCCACACTACCGCACAGGGCTGGTCGCGTATGAGCCGTCCCCGTGCCAGGACGCCGCGGGTGTGCAGCCACCGTGCCGCGCGCGCGTTGCAGAGGAGCCCCATTGCCACCTTCATCCCTCCTCCTTCAAGCTGTCGACACCTTAGCCACCTCTGTACATCAGCAGCAGACAGACGGACGCAGATCCTCTACCTTTGGCTGGTAAAGTCACGGTGTGACTTCACCTTTACCGTCCAAATTAATCCAATGGACAGATTTGCTTCTAGGGATACAGAGAAAGAGTTTGAAGGATATGGTGTCATCAGCAGTTTCACTGAACTATTAACGGTACTTCTATTAATTCTATTAATGCTAAGTCTGCATTTCATTTCAATTATGAAATACTACTGTGAGTTCTTACGTTGTGTTTAACTTTACATCTTTAAGGGGGCATGTTAATCAAGTGTTTTATTATTTTAGTAATTGAGCTTATATTACATAACACTATCCTTTTGTTTCAGACAACTATATGCTCCGATTTCAGTTGCTGTTACTAAGCTCATGTAGTATTTTGGGATGACATTACTTGACAAAAAAAATTGTTCGATTAATTCAGCAAGGTTTTCACTCCTCAGTAGAAGAATCGTATGGTACTTTCACTTTTTAATACTTTAATATGAATATCCCAACCAACGTTTATTTTTTGTTAGAAAAATAAAAATAAATCCACTCATGACTAGATAGTAATACAATGTTTTCCATTGTTTATGGGTTAAGTAGCAGGTTATGTGTTGATTTTATTGAAAGAAATAAGGGGAGAGAATCCTATCCATTCTGCATCCGATAGACGGACATGCCACCCGAAGCCGCCGCCTTCTTCCTCCTCGCTTTCAGACGCCACAAACCCTAGCCGCCCTAGCCATCACCATGGTGAGCTTCTTCCTGATCCACTCGCGTCACTTCGTGTCCCATGGACGCATTACCAAAACCCCTCAATTAATTTTGACATGCATCCATCAGAGCTCGCCGGAGACGTCGTCTTCCCTGGATCCGGCCAAAACTGCGCCGCCGTAGCCGCCATTGGCTGCACGTTGCCGTCCAGGTCGATTTCTCCCCGTTGGATCATCCCGAAGCACCAAGGAGTTCGTCGCCATGGCCAATCTGATCCCTCCCTCGTTCCAGGTTGCTGCCGCCGACATCGCCGTCGTCGTCGCTGAGCCAAGCTCATTCCATTCCGCCCCTAACAGCCACACAGTTGAGTTGTTGGTCTTCTATAGTCGCGAAGCTGCTACCTGCTAATTTTCGCCATGGCCTTGGGCTTCTAGTTTTGTGATCTCATTGACGGAAGCCTGTGCCTGTGCCAGTGCCAGAACTGGCGATTTTCCATGGAAGTGGAGGAGTCGTGCAGAGTAAAGGAGGAGAAAGATGCGGCATTGAAGGCAACGTCACATCCACAAGGCTGCAAACAAAGGATGTGGTAAGGCACATCAAGAAATTTCTCTTCATTATTTAGCCCATAGCAAAACTGATATTTTGGAGGCATATACATACGACTCAAATATTATCCCGAATATGGACTTCTGCTTAATTATGGGCCTATTTGGCATAGCTCCAGCTTCACCTCTTCTGGAGCTGGAGCTCAGCCAAATAGTTTCAACTCTATCTAAAATGAGAGTAGAGTTCTCTCACAAAATAAACTAGAGACGTGGACTTAGATTTTGGCAGCTCCACAACTCCACTCCAGACCCAACTCCTGGAGTTAAATTTAGGAGTTGGGGCTCTATCAACGGGCTCTAACTGTATACAACAGCCGTTCATTTTCATCACTTTTCAATTAACCATAGAGTAACTATGTTCTGAGGCACGTTTTGGCCGCCTTTCTGCTTCTATTAATGCAATGATATGCACCTCTCTTGCGAATTCAAGAAAAGTAAATAAATATGTTCTGAGGAGCTAATAGCCTAATGAAAGTTATGCTTTATTTACATTGGCTTGGCTTTTTTTTTTTTTTTGGTGGGGTGGCTTGGCTTGTTTTTAGAATTAGGTATCCAGGAAGAAGCTGGTAGAGAAGTGTTTTTGGCTTCTCTGTACAATGAGGGCTTATGCTTTTCTGCAGATTCCCAGGAAGCTAAATCATTGACCAGTGCACATCTTTTTAGAAAATTGACAGTGTACACAGAACGCACCTCCCATTTTCCCCAAATCGCTGTATCACATGGTTTTGTCAAATTCATGTTTGATGGATGCAATTTTGGCACAAACTTCCCTCATTCCTGGCCTATCTTTTGGTGAGTCCTTGGAACACATAAGGCCAATTTCAATCATCGGTAGGATGAAACTTTGCATCCACAGATCATGTACCACCTTCTCGTCTCGGGGCATATGGGGATCTAAGACCTCACTAATTCTGTCCGGGAAAGCAAAGTCCACATACTTATGAAGGCTGAGGTCGCTGCCAAATAGTGTATCAGTTGGCCGCTTCGCTGTGAACATTTCTAGTAGAAGCACCCCAAAACTGTACACATCACCACCAATCGAAATTTTGCATCCCATCCCATATTCTGTAAGACAATATTAATGAAAGTATGTTAAAAACAACTAAAGGATAGATGTAAAGCTGAAGTAACTAACCAGTTCTTTAAATGGAAAAAACTGACCAGGTGGGATGTATCCAATGGTTCCTCCAAAACCAACAAATCCTTCTGGCTTAGTACAATTTGATGATAGAAACTTAGCTGACCCAAAATCACCAATGCGTGAGGTCATGTCATAATCCAAAAGAATATTGCTCGGTTTCAAGTCACAGTGGATCATAGGAGGTACCAATTGGTTGTGGAGATAATCTAGAGCAGAAGCAACATCTGCCGCTATACTTATCCTTTGACCTAACGTTAGCACCCTCTTTGGGCTGCCTTGATACAGCTTTGGGTGTACAAACATTTCAAGGCTGCCATTTGCCATGAACTCATATATTAGAGCTTTGAATTCATTATTATCAAAATCCACCGTTGAGCACAAGGTTATTGCTTTGACCAAGTTGCGATGGCGAGTGCATTTTAGTACTTCACACTCTGTAAAGAAGCTGTTATGTGCACCTTGCTCATCAAGATGAAATACCTTGATGGCAACTAGGTCTGTATCAAACTCAAATCGTCCGATGTAGACTGATCCTGTGTGACTTGAGCTGATCTTATTGACTGGGGAGAACCAATTGGTGGCTTTAAGAATATCCCCATATGATACCCTCTTCATTGTCTCTTTGTAGTTTGAAGATTGTTGGGTTGTACTTTCCTTTCTAAGAGTGAACATCATGGATATAACTGAGAATAAAGCTATAGTAACAGTGGGAATCACTATCAGTAGTAGTCGTGTATTAATCTTCCTTTTGGCAGGGGAGGTGGGGCAGATAGGCAATGCAAATATGGAAATCAGTGCACACAACCCTTTATTTCCTTCCAGGTTTACAGATTTCAGTTTTTGAATGATACCACCAGTGGGAACTGGCCCTTCAAATTTGTTGTATGATAGATCAAGGTGAGTTAGGCTGGTAAAGTTCTCGAAGAAGAAGGGAACTTGACCTGATAAACTGTTATTAGAGAGATCAATTTGTTGAATAGCCTTCAGTTTATTTAATGACTCTGGTATAATCCCGCTGAGATTGTTGCCTTCCATGTTAAGGGACAACAGAAGAACACACTGGCCAAGTGAAAATGGAATTTCTCCTGACAACTCATTGTTGGAAAAATTTAGGAGTACGAGATTGCTCAGAGTACCAACTTCTTGTGGTATTGAGCCTGAAAGTTTGTTGCTGGACAGAACCAAACCTAAAGAAAGAGAAGAAATTTTGACGAGTTCGATTGGTATGGATCCATCAAGGTTGTTCACTGATAAGTTCAGCATATTTAGCCTTTTGCACTGCCCAATACTGACCGGTATGTTACCAGATAAATGATTGTTGTTGAGATAAAGCTGAGCAAGTTGGGAAAGATTACCAATTGAAGATAGGATTTGTCCAGACAATTCATTCATTGATAGGTTCAGGATAACCAATTTTTTCAAGTTCCCAATTGTCAGGGGAATTTGCCCTGACAGCATGTTTGAGTTAATCTCAAGTCGAGTGAGATTTATAAAATTCCCTATTTCATCTGGTATGGTCCCAGATATTTGGTTACCACCAAATTTCAACGTCTCTAGATGTGTTGAAAGGTTGCCAACGGATTTTGGCAGGCTACCATTCAGGTTATTCCCATCCATTGACAGTTCTAATAGTTGAGTGCAATTTGTCAGAGATGAAATGAAGGTCCAGTCTCCAGCTCCAAGCACATTATTTCCTAGAATAAGTCTGTTCAAGTTTCTTAAAGATCCTAATTTCGGTACTAATCCACTTAGTGAATTGCTTGAAAGATCAAGTGTTTGTAGGTTTGATGCATTGACCAGGGAAGCTGGAATTGATCCATCAAACTTATTCAGGGACATGATTAATGATTTGAGGTTTGGAAGTGTGTGGCCAATATGAGAAGGAATCTGTCCACTAAGATAGTTGCTGCCTACACCAAAGAATTCAAGCGATGACTTATTGTACAGTTTGGCTGGTACATACCCTGATAACATGTTGTCACTAAGATCTAGCATACTCAGGTTTGCAATTTGACCCAACGATTCTGGAATTGGTCCTGACAAATTGTTTTGTCCTAGTAGTATGGAACTTAGAGATGAAATATTTGCTAGAGATGGTGGTATTGTTCCAGAAAGCAAGTTTCCAGTAAGGCCAAGAAATCGAAGAGTTGCCATGTTACGAGGAAGTGGAATTTCGCCAATAAAAGAATTCATTTGTAGATCAACAGTGACAAGCTTGGATGAACCATTGAAAAAACTAGGAGGGATCTCTCCTGATAGGTTGTTACGTGAAAGATTTAGCTCGATGAGTGATAAACTTCTTGCCAAGGATTCAGGGATGGTACCTTCAAGGTTGTTTCTTGCAAGCAGCAGAGTTTGCAGAGAAGTGAGGTTGCCCATGCAATCAGGTAGGACTCCACTGAGCTCCATTGAGGTAAGGTCTATAGAGACCACATGAGCTGGAGATCTCATGCCACATTCGACACCTTTCCATCTGCAGAAATGGATCGAGATGCTCCATGAGCTGAAAGCACCGTTGGGGTCGTTGGTTATGCTTTGCTTGAAGCAGAGTAGAGCTTGTAAATCGGTCTCTGATCTGTTGCTGGGCTGTGCTGATGAGAGTGTTATGGTGTTGCAGGATAGAAAGATGAGGAGGCTGCAAAGAAGAGGTGATGCAGGATGAGAAGAAGCAGGGGGAGATTTGGTTCCTGGAACTAATGGAAACATATCTCTTCTAAGATGGAGTTATTGTTTTTCTTTTCTCGTGAGAACTGTTTGTGATATTATATAGCCTTGGAAGGTGCAGGCGTTTACTTGACTTCAGTTGCCACTCGAGCTCGCTACTGCAGGTGAGAAAAGTCTAACAAGAGAGTACATGTGAGGGATACCGGACACGAGAAAAGAAAACGTGTTCCGTTGTCTCGTCTCCTCGGCATAAATATATATCTATCCACTTATATCGATTTATCTCATTCTTATACTAGTTAGACACTTTAAAGAAAATAAAACTTCTATTTGACCGTGTCTAAAACGCAAAACGGTCATCAAAGAAAATAAATCCGGTTGTCCATCATGAAGTATAGTGGGACCCAATTACATTTCGTACAAATTATAAAGACAAAAATCCAGAGTTATTAGTATGGAGTAACAATTCTGAATTTTAGATTTATTACAACTCAGTAGCATATACAACTTGCGCACAAGAGATAGTATCACATTGCTAGTCTAATTGCTAGTGTAGTAAGGGTGAAACCAATTTATGACTTATCCCTTTAACTATATCACTCTAGTATTAAACCTTTTATATAAACATAGAAAAAAATGAGAAAAATGAGAAAAAAATTCTTACGAAACTGTACGTTTGAGGGACATGAGAAAAGAAGTTTATAGCATTTTCCGTCACTGAGATCTATCTCATTCTAATTAAAAACATTTTTGCTAAAAAGTATACTGTCACATCTTTTTCTTCTCTTCAGTCAACTCTTTCCCTATGTTGGTACTTTATATCTCTTAGGGCATTAGACAATACAGAATTATTTAGGGACTGACTTTCCAACAGCCGAGATGATAAAGATTCTGATCATTAATTTAAACATATTCTCTTATTACTATTCTTTTCATATTTTCGCTCCCATGTTTCCATTTTACAGGGGTGAATATTTGTTATTGAGCCGTTGTTACTCATAACAACGGTATTTTATCCCTACTCTTTCTCTTTCTTCTATGTCAATAAATATCTATCTATTATTATATACTAATGTCATTAAACATCCTAAAAACACTTCTAAGCCATCGCCGTGGCACTCCTACCAACGTTCCTACGTCACCACTAGCATTTAACAAATAAGAAATTTCTATGATAAAAGCAAGCATCTAACCATCGATATCGATTTTCATTTAATCTGTTATACCTATTATTTTCATCCATCAGACCCATCTTTATTAAAAAAACCCATGTATCTCAAACCCCACCACGTACGTACGTACGTACGTACTCCCTCAACCAGCACCCACCTTCTCTGTGGATTCTATTTTCATGCATATTAAGTTAGATGGAAACTATAACATGTCATAGCAATTTTCAAACTACTGTGAGGTTGTGTTTATTCCCCTTCTTTCTCAACTCATTTCCTTCATTTTCCGCACGCACGCTTTCCAAACTGTTAAACAGTGTATTTTTTTTAAAAACTTATATATGAAATTTATTTTTTAAAAAATCATATTAATCCATCTTCAAAAGGATTAATACTTAACTAATTATACACTAATAAGTCACCCCATTTTACGTGCTGAATATATTAGTTCCCAAACTGATAAACCCTGAGCTCCACTCGATGCGTTCAAGGCTATGATTGGCCCAATCTTTCGGTGAGCTGAGATAACTACGATTTAGGAGACACGTTGATGATCCGACTACAACCGTACGAGACGTTGTGTTGCGTCTTAGCGATCGATACACCTTTCCGTGGGTTATTGATCTTATCGATGCAGATTAATCTTATTCCTGCAAGCAAATTGAAACAAGCAAGAACAAGATAAAAACAATCTGAATTGCAAATAGCAATTGAATACAAATTATAAGTTAGGGTTCCGAAGAACAAGCAGACGAATAGTCTAGCTAACACGCGTGCTGCAAGCAAGTAGTAATAGCTAAACTTTAATTTAACAAAACCCAAGAAACCCTGAATGGGTACCTAACTATTTAAGGAGGTGAGAGGACGACCAAGGAAGTCCTAGGGTCGTGCTCCACCTAATTGGGGCGCACCCCACATGGGCCCCACATGGGCCAGGGTCCCAGATGAAGTTACAAGCCCATAGACCAATTATAGGTGATGCAACAGCTTGTTTCTGTAATTGCGGTCAACTCAGATGGAATTTGGAAATGAGGCTGGATCCATTGGAAAGATGACTCCGAGAGCTTTCCATCAAGTACTCACAGGCTGAAAACAGAGCTCGTATGCAGATTTGGCGGCCGTTTGAAGTCAACGCTGCTGCAGGTGGCCGAATTGGATTTCAGCACTTGGAGGACTTGATTTTGATGTCTTCTTATTGATCCATGATGTAAACAACGGTTGTATCCATAATAGCCATGGTCACATCATCATCCTCTTCTTCACGAAAAACCATTCTCGGTTTTTCCATACGATGCTCTTCATGTAGTCCATTTAAAACAAACTGTTTCATAAAATCAAAACAAGACACGAGATAACATGATTAGTCGTTACAGTACTCTCTAGCTTGCTGTTTCCTTGCATAACTACAGGAGGTTCTAAATCTGAACATATATAAACTCTATGCACCAAATATATTCTTCTGTCAGTATATCCACCAAAGATATGAAAAATAACATTAATTGGACATCTCAAATCAAACTTAACAAATAATTTCTCCTTCAAATTGTCGAGCTCACAAAATTCATCAAACTGAATATAGCCCAAAGTGTATAAAGAAGATATCAATTCACGTTCCTCTACTTCATTAGCAAAGTGAACAACATGCTTAAAATCAGCACATAAAGAATTAACACTAGAAATAGCATGTTCATTCACTAGTTGTGGCATGGGTATAAGTGAAGCATTATCACACAACTCTTCTTTATCACAAGGAAACAAATAAATCAACTTGTGACAGAGGAATCTCAATAATTGTTTCCACCAACGGTTGCTCTACTATAGCATGAAAAGTGGACAAATTTAATTCATTAACATTACACTCACCTTGATAATTTCATAACCATTTAATTTACCTTTGATGCACTCTTCAGTTGATGGAGGTAATCGAACTTGAGTGCGAACAATGAGATTGCCGGCTTATTTATGCCTCTTTCATCCTTTTCATGATTATGCACTTCCTGCAAATGGTTAGTAATAGGAGGCAAAAGCATAGTATGTTGCTTTTTCATGTCCACCTCTATTTTACGTTCAGCATTGCAAGCAAGTTGTAACAAATGAGAAAGAGATCTGTATCTTTGACTAGCAAGCATATCCTGAATTTCTTTGTTAAGCCCACGGAAAAACCTCAATTTTGTAGCTTCTTCGCATTCATCTAAACCACAACGTAATAAACAAGCACGCATATCATGATAATATGAAGTAACAGTTCTGGTATCTTGTTTTAAACATTGCAGTTTATTGAGCAGAATATCAGCATAATACGTGGGAACATAAACATCTCTCAAATATCGTTTCAACTCTTTCCAAGATTGTGGTATTTTGTTATGCCTACGAAGATGTTTCCAATCATCAGAAGCATATTTAATTAAAACACTAGAGGCACACATAACCATATGTTTCTCAGACAATTTATGTTTTTTGAAATTCTCTATCAACAGCTAGCTCCCAATCAATGTAAGCATGAGGATCATAATTTCCTTCAAAATAAGGTAGTGCAGATTTGATCTTAGCTAGAACATCATCACTTACCTCATAATGGTCATGTTGATTACTCATGTCTCGACGAAGATGTCGATGTTGAGCACAGTTATTCCCAATTGGCTTCCGTATCACTGCCATTGTTAGTAGAAAACAAGAAACATACAAAAATATGCACGTTCCTATTAACTACTGGGTAGTGGAGGCTCAAATATCACATACACTCAAGCTTTTAATCAAGCTCTTACAAGTTCTCACCAATGCAAGCGGAATGGTGACATACACCGACTTAACCAAGCATCCCAATGGAGGTTGGATGTATCGATGCCTTGGCAAACACTTGTTGTACGGTTGCAATCAAATCTGTGGAGCTCTGGGTAGGCTTAAATATGTAGCTAAGGAGTAGCAAATGCTTAAATCAGAGAATGCAAAGTTGAATAATGGTTCAAAGTCAAGTACCGTGCTGGTCCTAGGCTAGAACGTACTAGAGATGCGAGCCTAAACACAAACGGTACCACAAGATAGCACTAGAACAACTCAAGCACAACTCTGATACATGACAAGCGATCTCAAAGATATAACAAGTGATTTTCTCTTTTCCTTCTTTTTACTTTCTTTTTTTTCTCTTTTCTTCTCTTCTTTTTTTGGTGCGGTTTTTCTTTGTTTTTTAGCACCTTTCTATCTTTTTTTCTTTTTTTCAGCAAAAGGACTTTGATGTAAAATTACAGGGACTCAAATGTAAATAAGAAAATCACAAGGACTTGAACGTAAAAGTGCAAACCCTAAAATTAAAATTATATAAAAATGGAATTCTCTCGTCACGTAGGTTCCGTTTTTGCAAATAGATCTCGAATCCGACACTAAAATATTTTTTTACAATGTGTAGCAACTCACGGTATGGGAGAGGAAACAACCGTAAGTAGGGAGGTGGAGTGGGAGCCGTGCGGTGGGAAGGTGGAGGGGAAACAGGAAGGTTCGGATTAGGTGTCTAAAAAATAGGAAACTGATCAAATCTACTATTTCTTCCTCGAACCAAACATAAACCAATCTAATCTAATATTCTCCTTCCATCTTTCTAAGATAAAATATATTAACGGTCTTTAAACTTCTATCTTTTCAATTATATAATCAAATTATGATCGCACTATATAACTTTAATTAAACGAAGTATTCTTGACTTATAATGGTTATATTATAGTACTAAATAGCCCAACCCACTTACACTCGGACCCGTTTCAGCTGTTGCTTTTGGTTGGGTCTTCGCTGGATCCAAGGCCGCCGACCACCAATGAATCTAGGCCAACCGGGTGTACCTCCAAATCCAAAGAGGGATGGGAGGTAGAGGAGTGGATAGAGGGAGAATATAGGGGTAATTTGGTCCGAAAATAAATTTTATTACATCGAGAGGATAGGTAGTAGCATATTTCAAATAGCTGTTAGAATTGTAATGGCATGATTTTAAATAGATGAATATTGGTGGCATATTTCCAAATCGTAAAAATTATACAATCCAATTAAGCCTTTTAAATAACTATTATATCATATTTACATATCATCGATCCCCGGTCCTCAATTTATGCTGTATAAAGATGTCATGCTACTGTTACATTGGTATCTCTTAGTAAGAGCGAACATGAGAGTAAAAGAAATAATCAAGTGGTATATATATCTAATGCCACATAGTCAAACTCATCTAGCGCATATCGAATTAGTTGAAAAACACTTGAGGACGTTATTTGAATGGTATTGTGAAGTTTGAGGGATTAGATGTCGGGTTTCAAAGTTTAAGTGTCTGGTGGACTTTGTATTTAAGTTTAAGGGGTATTTGGAACTTCTCCAATAATAAATATATGTAATTTACATGTTGAGCTACAAATATACTGTTTTTTTTCAAGTAGATAGTCCCATAGAACTTCTTTTTGACTGGATCTTAAAAAAATAAAAACATTGATATAAGAAGATAAATCCCATTATCCATCCAGTAAGTATAGTCGAGACCCAATTACATTTAGTTTATTATGAATAAAAATAATCATATAGTAATACGAAGTCACAATTACATTCATTTTCTTTTGTTAATGGAAATTTACTGTAGGGGTTATACCTAGTGTTTTTTTGGTAAAAAGAAAATATAAGATGAATATTACAGGATTTAAACATACAAGTCAATAGGAGTAATTGGCACCCGACTGGAAAAATGACGTGGAGGTACTGCTGGGGTCCTGATGGAATAGTCGCAATAGTCAGTATGTCGTGGCTACCTCGAAAGCGCTAGCATCACATTCACTCAATCACTCTTGAATTTCCTTGATCCAGCTGGATCCTCAAATTATTTTCATTAAGCCAAAACGAGTCTATCTGAGTGAGACGTTTTGGATTGTCAATCTGTTTAGGATGCATACAGTTCCCAGTCCAAGCTTCTGTCAAAATTTCCTGATCGCTAAACGGTTAAACCTGAAATTTATAAATTTTGATACTGCCCAAAATTTGCCCCCTTGGACATTATAAATCCTGGTCCCAGCATAAGAAGAACCGCATTCATCCATGTTTCTCAGGCCAATCATCTGAGACATTTGAGTACCATTATGTTGCCCTCTCGTTCTCGGACTTGCTCTGATAAGTATTATCTTCGTTATAAAATATATCAATACAACATAGTGTAGTAGGTTATGTCTAATCGAGAGCAGTACTATGTATAAACTATACGGTAGAAAGATTAATTACATGGGGAGAAAGAGAGCGTGAAGATTTGGATCTCTGTTCTAAACCTCTAATGGAATGCTTTTCTTTCACGATTTTTTTTCTTTTGCGTGTATGAGAAAGGTAGAGGACTTCAGCAACATCGTGATTTGCTTGCGTACTCTGATCTCTCAGCTCTCACGTTTGGACTGTCCTGGAGAAATCACTTCTAAAAAAATATTTTTTTTCCAGATGGCCAGATCCAATTTTTCATGCGGACGGATGGCCGCATGCACGAAAAAATCTGCGAAAATCCGGACTTTTTGCATGCGGACGCTTAAACCGACTGCATGAAAAAAGAAAAAATGGTGAAAAATAATAAAAATTCCAAATATAAAAAACACACCAAACCCTAATTCTCTCTTCGCCGCCACCACCGGATCAGGGAGGGGGAGGCCGCCGGCCAACGGATCCGGGCAGGGGAGGCCGCCAGCCGATGGATTCGAGCAGGGGAGGGCGACGGCCGACAAATAGGGGCGGGGGAAGGCTTGCCGCAGCCACCGTCATCAGATCCGTGATCTCCGGCCGTCGCCCACCATCGCTCCCCACCGCGACCTCGCAACCCTGCAACCGCACAGCTCTCGCCCGGGCCTAGTCTCTCTCGCCCGCCCAGCGCTGCTCCCCAAGCGTGTTGCGATCGTACAGTCGCTGTTGTCACCCTTGCCCCTGCTGTCGCTAGGAAGTGAGGATGAGAGGAGGTGAAAATGAGAGGAGAGAAGTGAGAAAAAGATAAGGGGGATAGAGAGAAGATGGGAGAAAGATAAGCCAGATTTTTTTAATAGGTTGAGAGGGAAAGAGGAGGGTGATTAGAGCATGCGAAAATGGATTATTTTCCCATGCGGTTCTGTTAAGAGATCCGTCTACGAAAATTGATTTTTGCATACGGGTCTCTTAAGTAGACGGATGCGAAACGGAGATCGATTTTTTTGCAGACGTGGACGATCCATCTGTAATGTCTCGTCCAGGGAAATTGTTTCTATATAGTGAATGGGACAAGTCTGAATGGAGTAAAAAGAAAACCTGTGAGTAAGACAATGTCTGCAGCTTAGACTCGTTGAAGAATTGGATTTCTAGCTGACCAATTCAACTCATATCCAATGTTTGATCATGCGAAGTTAATAAATAATAATTAATAGAAGATAATCACACCGTCATGCAACAAACAATATGTTCTCATAGAATGCTACAGTTCAGTTGGAAATAGTGTTTGTGAGTATATGATTGTACCACTACTAGAGAATCGATCTTTACCCGGTCAACCAAAATCACAAATCTCTCGGTTCTCTTATGAACCAGTATTAAAGATCATCTTTAGTATCGGTTCGTAAGCACGAGATCTTTAGTACCGGTTGGTAACACCAACCGATACTAAAGATCATTTTTAATCTTGGTTCAATTATTTTCAGATCTTGAGAGGCCATCCGGGATATTTAGTACCAATTGGTGACACCAACCTGTACTAAAGATCAATACTTCGCCCTATCCCCTTTTTATTACTCCTCCCTCCCTTATCCTCTCCGCCTCCTCTCTCCACTCTCCCTTATCCTCTCCTCTCCTCTCTCCCTTATCCTCTCCTTTCCTCTCTCTCTCCTTCTCCTCTCCTCTCCTCTCTCCGCAACTGGCGGCAGGCACCGGTGCCTCTACCCTTGATGATGGCAGGCGGTGGCAGGCGGCGGTGCCGCCCCTTCCGGCAGGAGGGGAGGGGAGGCGGTGGTGGCCTGGCGGTGGTGACCCCTCGTCCTGGATCTAACGGGAGGGCAAGGGAGGGGATGCAGTGGCGTACCGGTGACGGTGGCCTGGCATCCCGGTGGCACCTCCCAGTGAATTCTTGTAGTAGTGTTTTTTCTTGTATTTTCGTAGTAGTGTTTTTTATAGGATTTATGTTCTTGTGTTAGTGTTCTTGTCGTTGATGAAATCGATTGCAAGTGTTTGTTGTTGATGAAATCGATTGCAAGCGCGATGGAACGAATTTTTTTATGACGGATGAAAATTCTCTACCAGAAGAGATGCATATGTATAAAAAAATAGCCATGAAAAAAGAACATCAAAAAATCGATCTTTAGTACCGGTTAGTGTTATCAACCAGTACTAAAGATCGATTTTTAATCCCGGTTATTTCAACCGGGACTAAAAATACCTATCTTTAGATTATGTTTCCCGTTGCATAATCAAGACTAAAGGGTTACGAACCGGTAGTAAAGACCAATTTGCCAGGAGTGCAATAATAAACAGACATGACAACCACAGTTGACTCTGTCACTATGTTGATGTTAAAAAAAATTGGATTATTGATCAGAGGATTTTCAAATATTTTTTAGAAATAATGCTATTTTAATAAAAATTTAAAAATATAAGTTAGTCAACGGTAATAAAACCAAAGTTCGACATGGTGTTGGCTTGATAAAAAGGGGGAAAAGTTCAACCGGGACGTTAGCTTGATAAAAAAAAAAGTAAAGTTCAACTGGGAATGCATGCAAGGTGGCCGCCTGTTCACCTACGTGCAAAAGAAGCTTTCAATTTTTTTTTTTTAGTGTCAACCCTGTTGACAATTACTTCAGTTATTCGATAGGTGCTAAATTTGTGATTTTAATAAACCAATGTCTACTTTTATAGTTTTTGATTAAATGATATTATTTCTAAAAAAATATTTTCTCGTTAAAGATCCACCTTTTTCTCCATCGACCAAGATCGCCACTTCAAATTACAAATTGATTACACAAAATCCCATATTACATGTAGATTCTGCAGGAGCCTGTGAGCTGAAACCCAAGCTCAATATTGATCCCGTACTACGTCTACATTTTGGGATTCCTCTAGAACCTTGCCTTTTCAGCTTCTTACCAGTGACCCAGATTCATCGCATTCTCAAAGAATCCACAGCATCTGCCAACTGTAGCAGAACTTGATGCTGATTGCAGCTAAGTGAATGCATTCCAACCTCAAATTCATGCCAAAGAAAATAAATAAGAATTTAGTGAACTTTGCCACATGAACAGCCTTACTGTTCCTACCAGAAAATGATATATACGAATTTAACTAATAAGGTCACATATGCTGCCTGGTTAAATGTTTCACGTCTGTCTGCAATTAAAAAACTTTTATCATAAACTGAAATCACCGAACTGCAGGAAAGTTTCTTTGACAACACATAGTTTTGCACAGACATCTTGCATTCCAGGTCTATCTTTCGGATATTCCATGGAACATGACAGGCCAAGTGCAAGTAACGGCTTAATACAGCTCTCAAACAATTCTGCTGGATACACCTGGTGCTCCCGATGCGTCATATGGGGATCTAGAATCTCCGCAAGTATATCCGGGAACATGGAGTCA
This sequence comes from Oryza punctata, assembly GCA_000573905.2. Taxonomy (NCBI): domain Eukaryota; kingdom Viridiplantae; phylum Streptophyta; class Magnoliopsida; order Poales; family Poaceae; genus Oryza; species Oryza punctata. The sequence continues at coordinate 7,053,461 of CM002491.2, read as the reverse complement.
ACAAAGTTGTGAATGCTAAGTCCATCGGCAAATGTATCATCAGTTGGCTGCTTTCCTGTAAGCATCTCGAGAAGTAGCACTCCAAAACTATACACATCGCCTCCTGTTGAGATTCGACAGCCCATTCCATACTCTGTAAAAGTGATAACTACATTGAATTACTACAGTTATATAAACAGAAAAACATACTAGTTAAGAAGAGATAAAAAAAAAGGAACATACCTGGTGCAATGTATCCAATTGTTCCTCCTATATCAGCCAAGCTTTCTGGACTGACCAGATCAGGAAATAGAAACTTTGCTGATCCAAAGTCACCAAGAAGCGCGGTTATGTCAACATCCAAGAGGATATTGCTCGGCTTCAAATCACAATGGACCAAAGGAGGCATTACATGGTTGTGGATGTAATCAAGAGCAAAGGCCACATCAGTTGCAATGGATATCCTCTGGCCTAAGCATAGTACTCTATCTTGGATTCCATTGTGCTGCTCAGAGTGCAACCATCTTTCAAGGCTACCATTAACCATGAACTTGAAGATTAGTGCCTTGAACTCATGGTTTTCTTGGTCCAATGTTGAGCATAGGGTCAGCGGCCGCATTATGTTTCTATGGCGAGTGCTTCGTAGCACCTCACACTCAATAAAGTAACTCTCATATGCACCAGGTTGATTCAAGTTGAATACTTTGATGGCAACTAGGCGTTTGTCAGACTTAAACCTACCAACATAAACCGATCCAGTTTGGGTTGAACTTATTTTATGGACTGAAGAAAACCAATTGGTAGCTTTAATGATGTCACTGTATGATACCTTCTTGAGTGTCCCATTGTTGCTTGGAGATATAGGCACTTCTCTTCTCTTTGGTTGGGGCGAACAAAGCATTTTGGGCATGCCACTGCACCAGTTGAGCACATAATTGCACCTTTTGAACAGATCACTACACTGTGAAAATGAAAACACCCTTCTCTTCCAAAGAATGACAAGAACCCATGAAACCAAAAACAGAAGAATAGTAAGTGGTGGTACTAAAATTAGCAACACAATTACCAGCAAGGGCAAATGGATCTTCTTCTTGGTCAATGTTGTCCCATTGTTGCTTTTTGTAGTGTCTGATGTGCCGTCACAAATTGGAAATAATAGTGTTGAGGACTTTGAATAGAGCTTCTTATTTCCTTCCAAAAATACGGCACTCGCGTTTTGGAAGATGCAACCAGTTGGAATTGGCCCTTCGAAATTGTTGTAAGACAGATCAAGTAGCTCCAACGTTGTCATGAGCCCAAAGAATTCAGGCACAGGACCAGATAATTCATTTCGAGAAAGATTAACCTGCTGCATATTATTTGACCCAAAACTTTCAGGAATTCGTCCTGTAAGATTATTGTGTGAAAAGTCCACAACCAAGAGGGCAGAGTCTCTAGAATAGAATGGAGAGCTACTTAATTCAGAAGGTATCGGTCCACTAAGATTGTTGATAGAAAAATTGAGTTCAAGAAGTTCGGTGCACTGCCATATACTAATAGGTATATTTCCACTCAAATTGTTATCATCAAGAAAAAAATGTCCCAGGTGAGAAATGTTGCCGATTGTGGATGGGATTTGACCTGATAATTTGTTTATGGAGAGGTCCAGAATATACAAGTTGTGCAATTTTCCAATCGTAGAAGGTATTCTCCCAGAAATTTGGTTCCCACGAAGAACTATAGCTTGCAGGTTCGTAGAAATATTACCGACAGAACGGGGTAAAATTCCATCTAGCAGATTCCATTGCAAGGACAATTCAATCAGATCCGTACAATTTTCCATAGATGCAAGAAATGCCCAATGATCTGCTTCTAGAGAATTCTTTCCTAAACGAACTTGACTCAAACTGGCCAACAATCCAAGAGATGGGATAGAGCCATGCATCAAGTTGTTTGAGAGATCAAGCTGTATGAGATTCGTTGCATTGGATAATGATGTAGGGATTTGACCCTCAAGCTTGCTGTTTTGGAATTTCAGAATCTGGAGTTTCGGTAAAGAGTTACCAATGTCAGATGGTATCTGACCAACAAGGCGATTGTTACCCAGGCTAAAGTATGTGAGTGATGACATGTTGTAAAGAGATAATGGGACAAAACCATCCAAGCTATTGTAACTAAGATCCAATTCAATAAGTTTTGGGATGTGACTCAAAGTCATCGGAATTAATCCAGCTAATTTATTCTGACTTAGTAATATAGATGAAAGGGAAGAAATGTTCCCTATAGAAGGGGGTATGTTTCCAGAAAGTGAGTTATCTGTCAGGCAAAGAAAGTTGAGGGCTGTTACATTCTCAAAAGCTGGTATAGGTCCAGACAAAGAATTCATCTGGAGATCAATCTTGGTAAGTTTGGATGAGTTAGAAAAAAGTTTGGCTGGAATTTGTCCAGACAGGTTGTTACGTGACAGGATCAGCATGCTGAGAGAGGGGCTACTTGCTAAAGAATCAGGGATAACGCCATTAAGAGTATTATTTGCAAGATTGACATAGCTGAGAGACATACTAGTACCAAGTGAATCAGGGATGTCACCTTCAAGGTTGTTTGCAGCAAGCAACAGAGTGCGGAGGACACGAAGTTTGCCCAGTTCATCAGGGATGGCCCCAGACAGACGATTATCGTTAAGATTTATCTGGGATAGAGAAGTAAGGTTGCCTATGCAACCAGATATCCTCCCAGTGAGATGTGAAGAACTGAGTTCGAGATGTACCACACGGGATGGATATGTTGAGCTGCAAGTGACCCCTCTCCAACTGCAGAAATTGAGCGAATCGTCCACCCAGGAACTTAGGACACCATCCGAGTCCAATAAGATGCCGGACTTGAAGCAAAGGAGGGCTTTCCGGTCAATCTCGGACTTGTTTGATTGTGCTACTGCAAGTATTGCTGTGCTGAAGAAAGGAAAGATAAGTAAACTACACAGCATGAACAACATCGGGATCATTGTGTCTAGGCAGTCAGGGTGCTGAAGAGCTAAGAGCTGCAAGAGCTAGGTGTGCTTTGGTTGTGGACTACAGGTAAGCTTGACTTGACTTGATTAATGTAAGGTAGCACTAGCACTTATTGTCCCATTTTGAACGTGCAGGAGAGGGAAGAGAAATTTACAAGAAAAGGACAAGGAAGAAAGACATGTAAGCAACCAAAGTGACTGCAAGCGTCCGCAAAATTCTGCAGGCGTGTACCAGAGATAAAGTGGACAAAATTCTCTAGAACAGGACGTGCGAATTCAGCCTGTACCAGAGAAAGAAAAGCCCAGACTTACCATGATCTGTGACGTAATTGCCTGCGAAGAACAATATGGACAGATGATACAGCGATACACACTGAACCAACTGAATTGACGGACTGTGATATTGGTGAAGAACTGATGGAGATCTAAAAATTAGCTGAACACAAACTCAAACAACTCGAAGTAATTGATGATTTCCCATCTTCTGTTCCATTAGCATGCTTGACACACTTGAAAATATGAAATTGGAATCCGGTGATATTCTAAAGACACCTTTGCTCACCACCACTTCAGCATAGAGATTAATCTTTTTTGGAAAAAAGGAAAAACGTGGAAGCCAATAAACGCATACCTGATTCAGACACCAATTTGGCCAAAGGAAAACATGCGTAAGCAAAACAGTGCCATGACCTTTGGAAACAATGTGACTCATTTTGAGGAGTAAAATAAATTTGAAAAAAAAAAGAAAAAATCGGTAGCAGTAGGGGTGTTATATATTGATGATGTTATTGAGTATTTAAATATACACCATCGGTTCTTAAAGTTGAGGTGTGATATCACTTGGATTCATGATGTTGTAAATCCGATATTTAGGTCTATAATCTTGTTTTAAACTAATGTACCATCCAAGTTAAAGCTCGTTTGACTGAGATTGACCGCTAACGTGGTAATCTAGCGTGGCCACATCTTTGCATTTACCTTCTCGATGACTCCGTCGACCCCTTGTTTCCGAGTCGATAAGAACGGCAACCAGCCTATACCAGAATGGCGCCACGCAATCCGCGTCTCCTCGGCTCACAGCGAAGTCCAGCTGGAACCTCTCCAGCACGATCTCATTCATCCATACACCAGCGTGCCCAACCATGCCAGCTTGTTGAACTTGTACTTCCCGTGCTCCTCGAAGAACATTGAAAAACTTGATAATGATTAAAGCTAACTGAATGCATTACAACCTCTAATTCATGCCAAAGAAAATAAATAAGAATTTAGTGAACTTTGCCTGATAAGCAGCCTTACTGTTCCTCCCAGAAAATGGTATGTATGAATTTAACGAATAAGCTCACACGCTGCCTGGTTAAATGTTTCATGTCCGTCAGCAATTACAAAATTTTTATCATAAACAGAAATCACCGAACTGCAGAAAAGTTTCTTTGACAGCACAAAGTTTCGCACAGACATCTTGCATTCCAGGTCTGTCTTTCGGAGATTCCATGGAACATGACAGGCCAAGCGCAACTAACGCCTTAATACAGCTCTCAAACAATTCTGCTGGATACACCTGGCGCTCTTCATGAGTCATATGGGGATCTAGAATCTCTGCAAGTCTATCTGGGTACATGGATTCAACGAAGTTGTGAATGCTAAGTCCATCTGCAAATGTGTCATCGGTTGGTTGTTTTCCTGTAAGCATCTCTAGAAGTAGCACTCCGGAACCATACACATCGCCTCCCGTTGAGATTTTACAGCCCATTCCGTACTCTGTAAAAGTGAATAACTACATTGAATTAATACGGTTATATCAATAAAAAACATACTAGTTAAGAAGAGAAAAAAAAAAAGAACACACCTGATGCAATGTACCCAATAGTTCCTCCTATATCAGCCAAGCTTTCCAGACTGACCAGATCTGGAAATAGAAACTTTGCTGACCCAAAATCACCTAGTCGCGCGGTCTTGTCATCATCTAAGAGGATATTGCTCGGCTTCACATCACAATGGACCAACGGGGGTGTCAGATGATTGTGGGTATAATCCAGAGCAGAAGCAACATCAGTTGCTATGCATATTCTCTGACCTAAGCATAACACTCTATCTTTGATTCCAAAATGCAGCTCAGAGTACAACCATCTTTCAAGGCTGCCATTAACCATGAACTTGAAGATTAGTGCTTTGAATTCATGATTTTCTTTGTCCAATGTTGAGCATATGGTCAAAGGTCTCATTAGATTTCTATGGCGCGTGCTTCGTAGAACTTCACACTCAATAAAGTAACTCTCATATGCACCAGGTTGATTCAAGTTGAATACTTTGATAGCAACTAGGCTTTTGTCAGACTTAAACCTACCAACATAAACTGATCCAGTATGGGTTGAACTTATTGTATGGACTGAAGAAAACCAATTAGTAGCTCTAAGTATGTCACCATACGAGACCTTCTTCAGCGTCTCATTGTTGATTGGAGTTGTTGGCACTTCCCTTCTCTTTGGATGGGACAAACAAAGCATGTTGTGCGTGGCACTGAATTGTCTGAGCACATCACTGCACTGTCTGTGCCCGCAATTGAACCATGAGAATGAAATCATCCTTCTCTTCCATAGAGTGACAAGAGCGAAAATTATGCATACAACTGAGAATAAAGCAATAGTAATGGGCGGAATAACTTTCAGTACCAGTCGTTTATTGTTCTTCCTTTTAGAATGTAAGGTGGGGCATATTGGCAAGTTCAATATGCGAATATTTGCACATAACCCTTTATTTCCTTTCAGGTTTACAGAATTTGGTTTTTGAAATATACCACCAGTTCGAATTGGCCCTTCAAAATTGTTGTATGATAGATTTAGGTGGGCTAGGCTTAAGTTCTCAAAGAATGCAGGAACTTCACCAGATAAATTGTTGCCTTCCATGTTTAGAGACAAAAGAACAAGACACTGGCCGAGTGAAGAAGGAATTTGGCCTGACAACTGGTTGTTGGAAAAATTTAGGAGGCCAAGATTGCTCAGAGTACCAATATCTTGTGGTATTGAGCCTGAAAGTTTGTTGTTTGAAAGATCCAAACCCAAGAAAAGAGAAGATAAACTGACAAGTTCAACTGGTATGGATCCATCTAGGCTGTTCACTGATAAGTTTAGCATATTCAGCATTCTGCACTGCCCTATTCTTGCTGGTATTTTACCAGATAAATTATTATTATCGAGATAAAGCTTGCCAAGTTGAGAAAGATTACCGATTGTAGATGGGATTTGTCCAGACAATTTATTCATGGATAGATTCAGTATAAACAATTTCCTCAAGTTCCCAATAGTCAAGGGAATTTCTCCTGACAGCATGTTCGAGTTAATGTCGAGTAAAGTTAGATTAACGAGGTTCCCTAACTCATCTGGAATTCTTCCGAAAATTTGGTTGCCCCCAAATTTAAACCACTCAATATTCGTTGAAAGGTTGCCAACTGATTGCGACAGGTTACCATTCAGGTTATTCCCTTCCATTGACAGTTTTAACAGTTGTGTACAATTTGTAAGAGCAGTAAGGAATGACCAGTCTTCAGCTCGTAGCCTGTTATTTCCTAGGAAAAGTTTATTCAAGTTTCTCAAGGATCCTAATGCCGGTACAAACCCACTTAGCAAATTGCTAGAGAGTTCAAGCATTTCTAGGTTTGATGCATTGGCCAGGGAAGCTGGAATCGATCCATCAAACCTATTCAGAGACATGACCAACGATTTGAGATTTGGAAGTGTGTGACCAATGTCAGGAGGTATCTTTCCAATAAGACTGTTGTTTCCTATACCAAAAAATTCAAGCGACGACCTATTGTACAGTGTGACTGGGACAAACCCTGATAATCTGTTTCCACTCAGATCTAGCTTATTCAGGTTTGCAATTTGACTCAATGATTCTGGAATTGGTCCTGACAAATTGTTTTGTCCTAGCAGTATGGAACTTAGAGATGAAATATTTGCTAGGGATGCTGGTATTCTTCCAGAAAGCAAGTTTCCAGTAAGACCAAGAAATCGAAGAGTGGCCATCTTATGGGGAGGGGGAATTTTGCCAGAAAAAAAATTCATTTGGAGATCAACAGTGACAAGTTTGGATGAGCCATTGAACAAACTAGCAGGGATCTCTCCAGATAGGAAGTTACGCGAAAGATTTAGCTCAATCAGTGATAAACTTCTTGCTAAGGATTCAGGGATGGTACCTTCAAGATTGTTTCTAGCAAGAACCAGAGTTTGCAACGAGGTGAGGTTGCCCAAGCAATCAGGCATAACTCCACTGAGCTCCATGGAGGTAAGGTTTATGGAGACAACATGAGCTGTAGGTGTCCTGCCACATGTGACCCCTTCCCAGCTGCAGAAGTGGAGAGAGCTGTTCCATGATCCGAGAACGCCGGTGGGGTCGTTGGTAATGGCGTGCTTGAAACAGAGTAGAGCTTTCAGGTCACTCTTTGATCTGATGCTGGGCTGGGCTGATAAAGGTGTTATTATTGTGTTGCAGAATAGAAAGATGAGGAGGCTGTGAAGTAGAAATGATGCAGGATGAGAAACAGCAGGGGGAGATTTGGCTCCAACTAAAGGAAACATATCTCTTCTCTAATGGAGTCCCTTTTTTTCTTGTGAGAACTTTTTGTGGTGATATCATATAAGCCTTGGGAACTGCAGAGTTGAGACTTGTTGACTTCAGTTGTTGTTTGAACAAGTCAAGTGCGTAGTCCATAGTCTTTTTCCTGGGCGTGCAATTGACACCGACACGGTTTCTCTTCCGGTCTTCCATGCGACAAACAAGCGACGAATCTTAATCATTCAACCGAACTTGTATCAAATAGTGTAATTGAAATTCAAAATTTATCGAATGCCCAATATCTACCTCTTGAGAAATCAAATGAAGAACCACACCTTGCATACTCACCTCGTCGGCGCCGGCCTCCAGTTCGTCGGGGACGCAGCGAAGCAGGCACTCTGGGACACGCCGCACGCAGCCGCCGTGGTCGCCGCACCACCGACCTCGGCCTGCCCTCCTCGCAGACTCCACCCACGAGCCTCCGTGCCGCTGCCGGTCGCGGCGGATGAGACACTCCCGCGCTTCTCGGGGATCCAACCTCCGTAGCTCACGTCAGCGCCGCCCAGTGGAGCCGCAACGCCGCTAGCCGCCGCCCGCGCCCAGCCAGCTTTCCCTCGAGGAACTAATCCACCGAGAGTCGTGCGGCATAGTGCCTCCTGTTCAATCGGCCAGCGAGAGCTTGATCTTACTTGGGAAAAGGAAATCAGGAAGCCACTAAAAAGCATACCTGATTCAATCGCCAATCTGCAGCGGTGGATGGCAGAGGCAGAGCTCACCGCAGGAAGCCCCGCGGCGGCGGCGCAGTGAGGTGTAACCAAATCAACCAAATTGCATTTAGGATTTGATACGGTGAGATAGAAACTGGTTCGATTTATGGGCGGATAAAATTGGATCCAACAAGGGGGAGAACTGAGAAGAGGATGTTGTCAATGTCGCAAGACGCAGCGCCGCGGCGCCGGCCGCCGGCCGAGAGGTGAAACCGCAAGGAGCGGCGGCGACAAGTGACTTGGGGAATCACAACGTTCTTCTCTGCAGGCTGTAGCCTGTTTGTGGCGTCGAGAAATTTGCATATCTGCCATCCATAAAACTGTTTTTTTTCTAAAATCTTCCATAAAATACCATCGTTAAAATAGGATTAGCTCGAATACTGTCAACCTGTAGGTATTTACTATAATACCATTTTCTCTGTTTCTTGTATTTGTAAATTATTTTTCATCCATTTACTTTTTTTCTTGATCGTTTTTACCTGTAATGCCTGATCCGTCGCGGCGTTAGCCGTAGCAAAAAGTCTATTTTACTAAAACCCTAATTTAGAAAATTTGTTCTTGTTATTGTTTGTGTGCGTGTGCCAAGATCTCGTCTTTTTCCCCTCCATCCAAATCTCGTTCCAAAAATCAAATTCTAATTTCAAATCCCTCCAAACCAAACTCTCTCTGCAAAAGTCTAAATCTCCTCCCTCGAGCGTCTTAGGCCGAATCTCCTCGGCCGACCCGGCTCCTTTTCCCCCTCCTAACCCCTCCTCTCTCCACGTGGGCCGCGCGTGCCTCCGGCCCATTCTCCCTCTAAGCCCTCCTGCCCTCCTCACGTGTCGCGCACGTGCAAGACGAGAGAGAGCAGCTCTCTCTCCCGTAGTTCTCTCTCATCTCTCCCTCGCCGATTTGTCCCCGCCGTCGCCGTTCAAATTTCCAGCGCCCGCCCATTGGCTTGCACGCGCGCGTCGTGGTCGACCGGCCGGCCACGCCACCGTCACCGCCTACCGCGCTTGCTGCCTTGCTCCCACGCCGCGCCAGTCGCCACCGACGTCACCGCCGCGGTCCCGTTCCCTCTACCGCCGCCTGCGCGCAAGCGTACAAGGCGCCGAGCTTCAGCTCACGCACGCGCCCCATCCTCTCTCCTCCTTTTTCCCATTGCGGGAAGGGACAAGCCCTCTTTCTCCCTCCCCTTTTCCTTTTTCCACCGCTGGCGTCACCCTCTGCCGCCGTTGGCCGCTAGCGCCGGTGAGCTAGCACCCGTGAACCTCTCCCGTGCGCGCACCACCGCCATATAAAACCCCCCACTCCGCTCCTCTCGTTCGGCCACCCTCCCGTCCTCGCCACCAAACCGTCGCCGCCGCTCCCTCTTCACCGTTCGCTGTCGGTCGCCGCTCTCGGGCGGGCGGTGCGGACTCCGGGCACACCGCCAACCTTCTCTGCCTCGGCCCGGTGCCTCTCCCCGCGGTAACCCCTCTCCTCGCTGCCCTTCTCTCCCTCTCTTCTCCGTAGGCTCTAGCCACCGCCGCTCGCCATTACCGGCCGCACTGCACGCAACCATGCCACAGCGGCCTCTCCTCCTCTCCCACTCCCTCGTGGCGCCGCCTCAAACCACCGCTGCTGTGCTTGGCCACCACGCCCGGCCGCGCCGCGCCGTCCCCCACCACCATCTCTCTCCCGGGCAAGCAGATAAGAATTAAGAGAAGAAGAGAAGAAAGAAGAAGATAGAAAAGGGTGGTAGGACCCGCTAGTGGGCCCCACTCCTAGCCTCCCTCCCGGTCCACCACCTCGATCGCACGTGACTCGCCGCGTGGGCCACGGCCTCGCGCGTCGGCCTACTCGGCCCGCTCCCCCTCGCACGCGCCTACACACGGCCTTGGGCCACCTCGCGCCCCTGGCCCGCTAGCCTCTCTTCCCGTGCGCCTGCGCCTGGCATGGGCCGCGGCCTCACTTGCCGGCCCGCAAGCCGCCATCCCCGCACCGGTCCGCTCGATCCCTCGGTCTACCGTGCCTCCGCGCCGCATGGGCCGCCGGCCGCTTGCCCCGCGCGCGCCCCGCTCGGCCGTGGGCCGCTTCGCCCTCACGCGCCAGCCGGCTTCATTCGGCCGCACCGAAATAGGTCCCTTGGGCCGCACTTCGCCGCCCGAGCAAGTCTAGCTCAAGCCCCTCCCGTTTTTCTTCCCCAAATAAATTAATAATCCTTTTTTTCTTTAGACATAAAATCATTTAATCTTAGAATATTCATATCTTCTCAACCATTCATCCGATTGACCCCGTTCAACTTGCAAAATTCCTCAAAAATCGAGATCTATCTAATGGCACACTTAGAGGTCATTATCAGGGTTTTCCTTTCGCAGTTTGTTGAGTCTTTTCGTTTCGCGTGTAGTTTCGGAGCCCGAAGACTCGCAGTGCGTGAATTTCGAGGAGCAAGTCCAAGATCTTGAGCAAGGCAAGTCTCCTTTGACCATCTTGCACCCATAATTTAAAACTAAGTATTTCCATTTCGCAAACTATGCATTAGCAGGTCGCACCTATTTCATTTGACCGTTATTTGCAGGATAACCTGTCGGCCCAACCCAATTGATGCACATACCCTCCTTGGCTATTGAACACCCATACCACCCTTGTCAACTGCCGGTTCCCGATGTTCGAGCCCTCGGGCACGTACATCATGGGCTCTTTCAAAATTTAAAACCTTCAACGATGGGTAAAACATGGGTTTACAAAACACCTGGAAAACCCGACACTTGGGTCGGTGTCTGCAAAAAAAAATGATTTCTAAAATCGCAGTGCGGGGGACGTACCGGGAGTACGTTTTTCCCGTTCTCGCACTTAAGGATCGATTCCTTTGGGATTTCATCCAAACATAATCAGTGCGACCACAAGGGTGAAACCTGGCTAAGTAACTAGCTAGGCCAGGGAAGCCTTGATGCCAAGGGACAAGTGGATTCGCCGGGGTGGTGCCGGGAGGACCCCTGGGCTTCCTGGCACAGTATGGTCTAGGACCTAACCTGTTGTTGGTCCGGATGACCCCTCCCGTTGGCATATGATAACCTTGCATCGGCTTTGAAAATGCCTTGTTGTGAAAGCCTCAAAGTCACCAAACGTAGCTGTTCTGCACCGGGCTGGGTGACCCGGGCTAGTAACATCGTGTGGGTGAAGTGTACCCCCTCTACAGAGGTTAACAAACTGTTCGAACAGCCGTGCCCGTGGTTATGGGCGGATGTGAGGTGATTCCTTAGCGAAGTTTTGTTTGACCATTGCTTGTGAAATTGACTTGATAGGTTGGACATCATTGGTTACAAATAAGGCTGACGGGTTCAGCTGGGCCCGGGAGGCCCACGAAATCTGTTGGCCGGGAGCCAACACTTATTTCTTAAAAAGATTGATACATTGCACTACTCCGACCGGGCTTGATGCACTATTAGGCTCGAGTCGTCGAGAAGCACTTCCCTAGAAATCATCTCGAAAGATTTAAACCAACTCAATTGCGAAAACAAACAGCCGTTCTATGAAGCTTGCAATACATACATAATTCCCAAGACTTGCTGAGTACTCCCTGTACTCACTCTTGCTCTATATAAATAATCCTCCCTCAGTTCTCGAAGAGGAGGAGATGGATCTCGTTGACGAGGAGTTCTTCCAAGAGCAGAACAGCTTCGAGCAATTTTGGGGTTTCGTCATAGTTCCCAAGTTATACTTGTGGCCTTGGGCCAGTCTTCGCTTCCGCCTTTCCCTTTTGCAATGCAGTTGTGAGCTCGGGGTCTGTCCGTAGGCCAATATGACTGTAAGACTACTCTTAATAAAGAGATTGATGTTGCTGTGATATTTCGTCTTCATGTGATATGAGCGCTGTTTTCCTAGGACTGGTATCAGCACACAGGTTTATTTGGAGCGTCCCGCTCTAGTTCCCGTCTGGGGCTAGATCGGGGCGTGACAAAAGATGGTATCAGAGTGTAGCTGGGCCCTAGGGCGAAACCCGATGCTTAGGAAAACCATAAGGATGCTAGGTTCTAAAAAGCTACTTGCGAAAACTAGAGTTTCACTTACTCTTCTTTCTCAGTAATTTAATTATTAAAATTGTTACTAATTTCTTTCCCCTCTTTCAAAATTGTAGATAGTACTCAACGCCATCCACAGTTCCCACGGTATTGGAGAGGGTCACCACGTCGACCAATTGAGCAAGCTCGCTTGTTTCCTTGGCTTCTCTCGTCTGGAGTACTCTGGGTACTCTGTGTACCGCTAACCTTCCCGCTGCGAGTTGTCCGTGTACCTCTACCCTCGTGGGGGCCCACACAGCGCAGGCCTTCGCCCCCACCACTTCAACGTGGCCCGCCCTACTCTCCAGTACCAGGACCTCTCCTGGACTGCACTCCGTCGTCTGGCCTATGACTACCGCCACTGCCTTGTGGGTTCCGCCTTCCGGCTGATCCCACAGCTCCCTTCAGGCCGCACTGACACCAGGTACCCTTGCCCGTACCACGAGTCGCACCCTGCCCTGACTCGCCTGGTGGAGTTGTCTGATGCACAGGCCACTTAGCACAACCTTCTCCTTGAGGCTTACTGTCGCCTGGCTCATCGCTACGCTGCTCTGGAGGCCCGCCTTGCTGAGGAGGGTGTCACTTCCGTGGACACTACCTCCTGGGACTTCGGACGCCTCTGCCACTCCAGCCACCTGTCCCTCTACAGTTCTCGTGGCTCTGCTCGCACTCCCAGCGGTCCGCGCTCCCCCATTCTACGCGTTCCGTACTCGCCAGTGTTCTCCCCATACCCCCACCCTATCAGCCCTTCCTACACTTCCGGCCACGCCCCTGTCACTAGCCGCCGTGGCCTTCGCCTGATCTGCACCGTGCAGAAGCGCGTTGTGGGTTCCTCCACGGTGTTCCGTTTCGACTACCCCACTCCAGCTTCGCCAGCAACCCGTGCTTCTGCTGGCCCTCGACAGGTTCCGCCGGTCCCTTCACGTGCACCAATCAACGTCTCTTCGACTGACGAGTCTACCATTGGAGCCAGCCAGGTAGGAGAGCAGTAGAGGCAGTCTACTGCAGGAGTTCGTGTGCTAGACCTTTTGTACCGCCACCAACTCTTTTGGAGTCATGGCAAGGTAGTGCATGAGTGTGTTGATGTGGGTGTTGTCTGGTAGTCTGCATCTCTGAGGTGGTGTGCGTACAGTCAAGCTCGGCATAGCTCTGTGACTTGTCCACATCCGTTGTATCCGATGTTTTATGATTTGAGAACTTTATTTATGCTTAGTGTGTGCTCTCTATTTTCGTTTACTGTACTTCTTTCCTTTTTGTCTTGCTCTATTCTTACCTCGCCCTTTTCTGGGAGATAAGATGGCTGGCCGTCCCCATCGTATGGTTCGTGCTCCTGCTCGTTTGGGTTTTAGGTCAGAACGGGTAAAACCAGAGGCAGATCATGAGTCAGAGAATAAGCCGGTCAATGGTCTAGCTCGGGCAAATCACTTGGACAGGAATGACCACAATGCTCCTAACTTACCTCCAGCCCCACCACTTCGGACCGATTTCCAGCATATGATGGCAGTGCAGACTCAAATCTTGCAAGGGTTAGCTCAGGCCATTGCCGGATTTTAGCAGAATGTGCAATCTTAGGCTCCGCAGTATGTGCCCAATCCCAACAATAGATCCAAGCTGACGGACTTTCTGAGGTCCCACCCACCTGAGTTTTCTCACACCATCGAATCCGTTGAAGCTGATGGTTGGCTAAAGGATGTCGAAAGGAGGCTCAACTTAGTGCAGTGCACCCCCATTGATAAGACGCTCTATGCAGCTCATCAACTAAGAGGTTCCACAGCAGATTGGTGGGAGAATTACTGCAACGCACACCCCGATGCCACCAACATTGGTTGGACTGAATTCGCTGAGGCCTTCCATGCAGCTCATGTGCCAGAAAGTACCATTGAAAAGAAGAAAGAGGAATTCAACAGGCTCAAGCAGGGTACATGAAGTGTTAACGAGTACTTAAGCCAGTTCAACAGGTTGGCCAGGTATGCTCTGGAGGAAGTAAACACTGATAAGAAGAAGATCAGAAGGTTCCTGAAGGGAATAGTAGTGGGCTTGAGAATCTAGCTGCTCGCTCATGACTTTCCTACTTTCCAACAAATGGTCAACAAAGCTCTCCTATTGGAAGATGCCAGGAAAGAGGCAATAGAGAAGTACAAGAAGTGTAAGACCACTCATCAAGGGAATGCATTTCGAGGTGTGCCTCGCCCTCGTTTTGGTCAGCCTATGCAGTATCACCAGCCCGCTCCTCAGGCTAGCCGCCAGCAAAACTATGTTCCACGCCCCCAATGCAACGTCCTGCCCCGCAGCCGTAGCAGCGGACCCCTAGTGGCAACACTGTGACCACCAGTGTCTCCTCCTTCAAGTCACCAACAGGGATGGCAAATGTTCAGTGCTTCACGTGCAACCAAATGGGCCACTACGCTAGGCAGTGCCCCCAGAATCAGGGAAACACCAGCTCGGGATGCTCTAATGGTAGTACCGCCAAAGTGCTAGCTCCTCCATAGTTCCGTTCCACCAGCCAGACCAGTGGCCAAGGTTCCCGTGCTTCTAACAACTATGGACGAGGCCAGGTGAATCACATTCAAGCTGAAACAGCTCAGGAAGTCCCAGATGTTGTGATGGGTATGTTTTCTGTCAACTCCATACCGTCAATTGTTCTTTTTGATTCCGAAGCTTCGCACTCCTTCATATCGCAAGATTTTGTGAAAAGAAATTGTTGGAAAACCCAGAATTTCCAAGTGTCTATGATAATACACTCCCTTGGAAGGGATATAAGGGCAACTAAACTATGCCCCGAAGTCAATATTAAAATCGAGGGTGTAAGCTTTTTAGCCAAACCTATAGTCCTAGACTCCCAAGGCATGGACATCATCCTAGGGATGGATTGGTTGGCTAAGCACAAGGGGCAGATAGATTGTGCTAAGAGGTCCATCACACTGCAAGGATCTGGAGGGAAACAAGATTGCTTTACTCCTTACCCTCATTCTGTGAGTCACTCGATGATTAACAGTGTGCAAGCCACTTCCTTGGAATTGGTACCCGTGGTCAGTGAGTACCCTGACGTGTTCCCGTAAGAGTTACCAGGCATGCCCCCTAACCGTGAGATTGAGTTCTCCATAGAACTAGCACCAGGCACCGCGCCAATTGCTAAGAGGCCCCACAGAATGGCCACTAATGAGTTAGCAGAAGTTAAGAAGCAGATCGAAGAGTTGCAAAACAAGGGTTGCGTACAACCTAGTACATCTCCTTGGGGAGCTCCGATGCTCTTGGTTAAGAAGAAGGATGGCTCTGAAAGAATGGTGGTTGACTATAGAGCCTTGAATGAGGTAACCATAAAGAATAAGTACCCGTTGCCCCGAATAGATGATCTGTTTGATCAACTGGATGGAGCAAAAGTGTTCTCCAAGTTCGACCTAAGGTCTGGATATCATCAGTTGAAGATACGACCTGAAGATATCCCCAAGACCGCCTTCTCGACGTGGAATGGTCTGTACAAGTTCACCGTGGTGTCATTCGGACTCACAAATGCACCGGCATTTTTCATGAACGTGATGAACAAAGTCTTCATGGAATATCTAGATGAGTTTGTCGTGGTATTCATTGATGACATCCTTATTTAATCAAAGAGTGAGCAAGAGCATACTAACCACTTGAGATTAAACATGGATAAATTAAGGGAACATCAGTTGTTTGCCAAGTTCTCAAAGTGTGAATTCTGGTTGGATCGAGTAGCCTTCCTTGGTTATGTCATCTCCGCCGAAGGTGTCGAAGTAGACCCTACCAAAGTGCAGTTAGTCCTTGCCTTGAAATCACCCAAGAATGTGTCAGAGATCCGCAGTTTCCTTGGCTTTGCTGGTTACTACCGAAGATTCATCGAAGGGTTCTCCAAGCTGGCCAGACCTATGACTGAACTACTAAAGAAGGAAAAGAAATTTGACTGGTCAGAATCTTGTGAGCGCAGTTTCCAAGAGTTAAAGAAAAGGCTGACGACTGCACCGGTTCTCACCCTACCCGACATCCGTAAGGATTTTGAGATCTCGAGGCAAGGCTTGGGTTGCGTTCTGATGCAAGACCGAAAAGTGGTAGCCTACGCTTCCAGGCAGCTAAGGCCTCACGAAACCAACTACCCCACACATGACCTAGAACTAGCTGCCGTGGTGCATGCCCTCAAAATCGGGCAACATTACTTGATCGGAAGCAGATGCGAAGTTTATACTGATCATAAAAGTCTCAAATACATCTTCCCCATAACAAATTAAACATGAGGCAGAGAAGATGGTTGGAACTGATCAAGGACTACGATTTGGGAATCCATTACCATCCTGGAAAGGCTAATGTGGTCGCTGATGCCCTGAGTCGCAAAACCTACTGCAACGTCACCCTGATTTGGCCAACTCAGAATTGTTTGTGCCGAGATTTGGAAAGGCTGAAGTTAACCGTAATTCCGTCAGGTGCCCTAGCCAGCCTGACGATACAACCCACCCTAGAGTCTCAGATCCGGGAGGCTCAGATGGATGATGAAGGAATAAAGGAACTAAAGGAGAAAATAAGTAAAAAGAAAGTGACTGGATATACTATAGACGACCAAGGCGCCGTCCCCACCACCGCCCCCTCCGTTCCCCAGCCTCCACCACTTCATCGAGACCGGGCATGTCCCGGCTGAGACAAGTGGCGGTGGTAAGGCCCGCCGCCCCCCACCCTCAGGTGAGGGGGAGGCCTAACAATGGGGGAGCAGGTCCAGGAGACGGTAGCAGCGCAGCAGAGGCGGTGGCAACGATGGTGGCAGCGGACGGTGACCGTGGCGACGCCAGTAGCAGTCACGGCCATGGTGGCTGCGGGTAGCGCAGGCGCCCCACCGGCTGCGGCGACGATGGCCGCAACGGTCGCACATCAGCTCCACCGGTGCCCGATGACGGTGATAGCAGCGACGGCGGTGCCAGCCGCGTCGGCCCCCGATGGCAGCGGTGGTGGCCTTCCCCACCACGGGCGGGTGGCCGAGGTGGCTGCAGGCGACAGTGGCCACCCGCCAGCACCCGTCGGTGGCGGTGACGTTGTGTGGGGGATGGGTTAGGGAAACCCTAACTGTACCCCCTCCCTGCTTTAGCCGCCTAGGCCAGTCCAGCCCATCAGCGGTCCACTCTAATGGGCTGCTGAGCCAGCCACCCCCCTGAGCCGCCCGTGCCTTCCCCCGGCCTCTTGGACCAAAAGCGGCGATGGGCTGAAACAAAGATTTTCTATGCCCTAAAATAGTCTCTGAAATTTCCAGTACATTTTCAGAACTCAAGAAGTAATTCTAAAAAATACAAACTAATCAATTAATTAAAGTGAAAAACAAATTAAAATCTCCCTCCTGGTCCTTAGGCCATATTCAGCCCGAGTCCATTTCCCCTCCCCGCGTGGCCCGCTTTCGTTTCTCTCTCGGGTCAGCTCCCTTCCTCTCTCCCCTGGCCCACTCGCTCTCCTCCTTCCTGGGCCATCGGCCTAGCTCGCGTCCTCCCCCTTCCCGAAACTCCACCCCGCCTTCCTCCTCTCCCTTGGGCCACCGATAGGTAGGGCCCACCTATTGGGGTCATCCCCTACCTCCGGCTTGCTATTTGCAATGGCCACCACCCCCACATCGTCACCTCTCCCGAAAGTCCAATGCTTCCCCTCGTCCAAAACCACGCGGGGCCGGATCTCCTCTACCTCCTCTACCAAATCCTCTACTCGCCCAACGAAAAAGGCGCCAGCTGATCTTTGTCATCCCCACTTTCCCCTCCAAATCCACCTCTCCCTAGCCTCCTTGTCGCCTCCCGAACTTACAAAGCTCATCCCCGAGCTCCTTCTTCCTTTTTTCCCGTTCTCTCGAGCTCCCCTCGCTCCCACGTCACCTCCCCATGATGAGCCCAAGCGCTGCCGCTCGCTGCTGCGCGCCACTGGATCTAGCACTGCCACCACACCGTGATGCCACCGCCATTAGGTTCGCTGCACCGTGAGCTACATCGGCCACCACTCCATCTCCTAAAAACATCACTGGAGCACCACTTCCATCGCCAACCCGAGCCACCGCTCAGGTTCTGTCTCCAGCCACCGCTCGCGGCAATTCCCAACCACCTCGAGCAGCACAGCTTCTGTCGCCGGAATCCCCATGTCGCGCCACCGGTCGGCCACCCCTCCAATTTTGTCAGACCCTTTCGGAGCTCCATCCACACCGTCAACCCGCGGGTGCCGCCTCCAACTGCTCACCGCCGATGGACTCCTTTGCCACGCAGTTGCCGCCTCCTCTCGGTGGGCATTCCCCTCTCCTTCCTGCCTCCCTCCATCGCTTCCCGTGTCGTCGTTGCTCACCACCGGTGCCACTTGGGCCCAGGCACCACCGCCGCCGCTCACTACCGCGTGTAGCCGACTGGGTCGTGTCGCCCGGCCGCTCTCGGCCTCCCGTGGACCTCCCGTGGTTCGGGTCCACGGTGCCCGCTTCGGTGCGCGTGGACTTGGTCCACGGTGCTCCCCCTCGACCCGCTGACGTGTGGGGCCCACATCGGCGCCGGATTCCCCTTTTATGACGTCAGCGTCACCCTTTTCTTTTAGAAATTAGATTAATAATTGTGCAATAATTTGGTATAATTCCAAAAATTGATTTAAATGGCTCAAAACTTCTAAAATTCATAACTAATACATATGAACTCCAAATTGAGTCATTCGACTCGTAGAATTCATCTAAAGTTGAGCTCTACATATTTATTTACTTTTTATGTACTATTTACTTGGTTTTTATTTGGGTTTTCCTCATTTTGCATGCCAGCATGTAGAATCTATTGTTTCGGACAATTGCAGTCGTAAAGAAAAGAGTTTAGACGATTAATTGAAGAAGCTAGGTAAGTCAAACATTTTTCTTGAGCATATTGAGCCTACTTTATTAAATATTTTACCGTCTATAAATAAATTTCATGTTTTGCTAATTACATGGGAACATGGATTACCTATCTGCTTGTTTGTGCCTTGTTTACTTGACACCCATTCCTTGTGAAACCCTCAGTTGATAACTTGACTTGCTTATGTTAGTTGTGTTGACCTAGCTAGAATGATATATGCTTAGCCATACCTAATTACCACTAGTTCACTTAATGGATAATCACATTATCTATTTTTAGTAGCTTGATGAGCTGTGAGCTCGAGACACCTGGCCATGTTTTATTAATCATAATTATCCAACTAAAATATGGCTTAATGATGAGATATGGGTGTATGGTTTTTATTATCACACCCATCACAATTAAGAACCGGTTCACGGGAAACCCTGGAGGACTTACAGTGCTTACCAGAAGCAAGCATGGCAAACTGCTAGACTTGTAATATAGCTTTTCCATTTCCAACATTCTCAGGTGAGGGTCGGCGTGATGGAGTTGGGTCGGTCGGGGCGTACCAGTTGATCGGCTTCCGGATTCACCGCGGCACAAGAGGGGGCTGCCCACCTCGGTTGTAAGGGTGGGGGAGAGACCTGCAGTGTGGTTCACTTAGTTAGGGGGAGTTATGCGAAGGGTCTTATCACTATTTTCCCCCCTTTTGCAGTACCATGGTGGTACTTCGGGGCATGGCAACAAGTGTGGAATCGTGTCTTGTGGGTATAGTTGCATTCCTTTGGCTAGAATAAAACTGTTCGAATAGTCATGCCTACGGTCATGACCGATCGACTAGCTTCATCGTGATTAGTCTCACTTTATTAATTAACTTGACTCAATGAACTGTTGTAGTTCAGGTGGTTTGGTTGGGTCTGTTCAACATGGTGTAGCGTTGTTTAGTGGAGATATAGTCTTGTATTAATTAATGAACTGTTTTATTGTTTTTAGCTATAAATGTTACAACTACCTTTATGCAAATAGCCACAAAACTTTCTTTGTCTCCCCTTGCACGTTTGCATCATTGGTATTGCTTGCTGAGTATAGTGGTTGTACTCAGCCTTTCTATTGTTCCTCCCTTTTCAGAAGTGTAGTGCTTCTGAGTTGAAGACGAAATTAGAGGACCAAGGCTTATATCCTAGTTGAGTTTTTGCCTGTGGATTGGAGCTGAAGCCCCGCTATGATCTTCCCCTTTTCCGTTGCTACTGCTTTTTTCAGTGTAAGGACTAAGTGCCTATTTATAAGTATTTACGCTTTATTTATGTTTAGAACTGTATATTAATTTATCGTTTTGTATACCCTGGCTTGATTCTTGGATAGGGATTTATATACAAAATAGTCTGGAAACTTAGCTAAATTTCTGAGCGTGATAGCACTGTTGTTCATTCCTCCTTTTTCTTCGATCTGTTACTATTATACTCTTTACCTCGTTTACTCCAAACTCTTTTCTCATTATTCTGTTGATGCTATTATGTTAGTGTATATTTAGATATTAGGTGCAGTGAATATTATGTGATTGGGAACTTGTTCAGAGATTCGTTTTCTTTGATTGTTACTGCTCTATTCTTTACTTCGTTCACTCTATATCTCTTTTCTCATTTGGCTGGTTTTGTTATTATGTTATTGTGTATTTTGAAATCATGTGCACTGAATATTATGTGATTAGGAAATTGTTCTAGTTGCACACCATTTTTGTTAGATCTTTTTATCAGAATTGTTATCCAGTATATTAGTTCTGTGGTTCAGTAAAAGTTCTTTTGTTTAGTTGTTCAGTAAGATGGTGAAATTATAGCTTTCATCTTTTATCAATTGTAGTAGTTCTTTGTGCATGTTTTGTGTTTGTAATGACGCTAGTGATCTAGTTAGCCAAACGCTTTCCCCCAACTTTTCTTCATGTATCTTCATCCTCTATTTCATCTAATCCCCCATATCTCCTTCCTTTCTTCTTTATAGTAGCTAGGCCCATGGTTCAAGTAGTTTTTTCCCAAATACTTTTGGGGGTTCATCTTTTTATAATTCTAATTCGGTGGATGTTTTAGTTTAACTAGATGATACCCTACATGTGTTGCGAGAATCTCCATGATACTAATGTAAACAAATCGATAAAATGAAATGAGAAGATATTGGATTTATGAACATCAATCAAATTGACATGAACTTAAGTTTATTGAAAAACATGACATATAGCAAATGATCGTAATAAGTTGATACAATCAATAGGTATTGGTCCATTTAGCAAGTCTTATCAATCTTTTTTAATGGAGTTCTAACATGACACATAGCAATGCTAGTCTAATATTGGTGGCCATCGACTTCTAGATTAAATAGAGATAATTATGGCTAAACATAAGGAGTAAATACAATTATAACAACGAAACAACCTAACTTGACCAAGTTGAATCCAATGGACAATAGCAAAGGTACTTTAGGGTATTCCGGAGCACCCAACTTTAATATAATTGATGAAATTTATTGGTGTGACATAGCACAATAAAAGAAGAGTAAAATATATTTAATTGCACCTGTTGAGAATGAACTTTATAGATATATAGGATTCATGTTTGCTTTCCGTTTGTTTGACATAACTTTAGCTAAACACCAGTAGCCATAGCCTAGCCCTTTACGGAAGTATGACACTCCCACTACTCAGTGGTACCTGTGAGCTTGCTAGGTGCATAGCACGAACCCCATATTATTTGGTATAGTTTCCTTTAATCTACATAAAGTTTAAGCAAGTTTTAGAGATTGTAAATAATTAGAGACCTGGACCACTTTTCTAATAGGTTGAGGTAGATGGTGGAAATAAATCTGTGTTAGCTTGTTTGGTACTTTATCGAGTTTGTTTGGTTATTTAACAAGTTTAATTAGCTCATGATTTAACGAACACTTTAATTATTTCGGCACAATTTAATTGTTATTTAGTTTGTTAAATTTAATTAGATCGTGTATTAGCAAATTTATTTTTTAGTCATGTCATTACATAATCATCCTACGATATATTGTCCGCTAATTGTTGGGTTTATAAAGCTTGATATTTTTTGTATCAAACGTTCCTTAAAAAAATCCGAGGGAGTAATGGTTACATTTATATAAAGAAAAACTAAGAGAGTTTTTATGAATGCCAGCCAACCAGTGAATAATGTAGTATCCAGTAGAACCTTTTTAATTAAACATTAATGTAATGGTATTGTTCAATTGGAATAACTACACAGGTTCAAAAAATTGGGATCGGTACAGCGGAATTAACCATTTAACGACCATGTACTGCTGTTACACTCATGTGGTTCAGAGATCTTCTCGTGTTATCTCTCGTGTCTTCATCTGTCCCGTAATCCCTCATTGTGAAATATATAGGCTCCTTTGGAGCAAGAAGCACGGCAGTTTCGTTCTCCAGCATGAACACAATGGATGACATGAGTGGCCTGGCACCTGGTTGATCTTGAATGCAAAGGAGTCCTAAATGTATACATCGTAGAACTTCATGTAATGGACAGCTCTCCACAATCGATGAGTCTACAAAATCCCTTGCATTACCATCTTTCCATAAGCTCCAAGCCTGAAAAAACGAATCAAGTTATGACGAACTCATTACATTTAGTTTGACTTGCAGAAATTTGAGCGTTGTGCTATACTTACATAGGCTATAAGGTTAGAACAGTCCACTTTGAGATGGGCTGAGCTGATCTTTAAGCCACTCACAAGTTCCAACAGTAGGACACCAAAACTATAGGTGTCAGACTTGACGGAAAAACAGCCATCCAAAGCATATTCAGGAGACATGTAACCACTGTTTAAATAATTCAGGAAACAATATGCAGTTTGAATTAGGGTAAACAGTTGGCACGTTGAGCATTAGCTAATGTATGAAGTATGAACTGCTTACTATGTGCCAACAACCCTGGTGGTATTAGCTTGTTGCTCATTTCCACCAAAGATCCTTGCCATGCCGAAATCTGATATTTTAGGACTCATTTCTGTGTCCAACAAAATGTTGCTTGCTTTTAGATCTCTATGGATTATTGTTAATCTTGAATCCTGGTGAAGATAAAGAAGACCTCTTGCTACGCCTTTAATTATCTTGAACCTTGTCGGCCAGTCAAGCACGTTTTTTCTGTTAGCATCTTCCAAGATCAATGTGGAACGAAATTTATTGTCAAACATCATGAATATATGAATGTTGTTATATGAGATCACAAGTCAGAAATAACGTACCAAAAAGGAAGGCATCCAAGCTTTTGTTTGGTAAGTATTCGTAGATGAGTAACTTCTCATCTTCATGAATGCAGCAACCGAGAAGCCTAACCAAGTTTCTGTGTTGTAATTTAGCAATCAGAACCACTTCATTTCTAAACTCCTCAACACCTTGCCCTGAACCCTTACTAAGCCTCTTGACAGCAACTTCTATGCCACCCTCCAAAACTCCCTAAATATATATTTCACCATTCTTTGATTAAACAAGAGATAACCTATAACATATCATATAACTTTAACTTAAAAAAATCAAGCTAAGATTTATAATTATTACCTTGTAAACTTTTCCAAAACCTCCTTTTCCAAGCAAGTTGTAATCGGAGAAATTGTTTGTTGCAGTGAGGATAGCATCCAAGTCAACAGAAGAAAGTTCAGCATTTTCGCTCCCAACTTCGTTTGAATCATTCACGCGTTGAAATGGATATTTGCGCTGAACTTTCTTGCTTGTTTGCTTGCCTGAAAGGAACTCCACTGTATCATCATTATTGTTTCAGACAAATGAAATATCTCATCAAAGAGCAAAGTAATGTTTTTACATTCTACCTCTTGATTTCCATACAAGGCATATGCCTGCAAGTATCAGCAGAAGACCAGCCGCAACCGGCAGTACAATCTTCAGCACAGTACTTTTCATCTTGTTATTAGCTGCAGAAACATAGTCAAAGCAATACCATCACATATGAAGAGAATTAATCATATTATACAGTCTACAATAAAGAAAATTTCCGAGAAATCATTTCTACTACCAGTAGACAGAGCACCTTAAAAAATTATCGAAATATACATACTTCGTGAGCCGGGGATTCGGAGGTACAGGTTCTCGCCGCCGGCACCATCGCTGAACTTGCCGGTGTCGACGAGCTCCCCCATCCAAACCAAACACCTCGACCGGTCCTCCGTCGCATCGGCATTGCTCAGGCTTGCATAAGCATAAGCCGTGCAGGAGCAGTTGCGGCTGCATTCTGCAGTGCACTGATCGAAGCTTCTGTTCCTCATGTACAAGAACTTGTCCGGCGTCCTCATGCTCGGCAAGGTCAAGAAGCCATCTCCGTCTCCGCCACATCTCACCTCCTCCTTTCTCCGGCAGCCTCTCGAGACGTCGTGGCCGCCGTCCACGGGGACGAAGCCGTCGAGGCACTTGCACGTCGGAGTCGCCTTGGCGCCGACGCCGTCGCAGTAGCCGAATGGCCCGCACGAGGCGTACTTGTCGCAGGCGGTGGGGAACCGGGAGAAGATGGTCCACGACGACGTGTTGCCGTCCCAGCTCTGGAAGGTGAGCTCGCCGGTGTAGTCCAGCGTCATGCGCATGGGCGGCGAGCCGTCGGCGACGGTCAGCTTGAAGGAGTAGCCGTCGGCCGCGTCGCCGTCGATCGTCTGGTACAGCTTGAAGCTGGTATTGCTCTGGATCACGCCGAAGATGGACGCGCCGATCCACGCCGCTCGTCGCCAGTACGGCCTTGTCCCGTTCCAGACGACGATCTGGAGGTCCGAGCTAGAGTCGCCGCCCATGGAGAAGTCACCAGCGGACGGGTCGTCGGGCCCCCTCCACGCGACGATGCGGTCTAAGCTGTTGGCCATGTAGCTCAGCGAGAAACTCACGTTGGGCACGATGGTGTCCGTCGGGTGATCGAAGCTCCGCCATACTTCCGAGCCGTTCAGCAGCCGCACGACGAAGTTGCCGGAGTCGAGCAGCACAGCCATTGCTCCAGCACCACCGGCGGCGGCGACGTTGTTCGCTGTCGTCCAGACGGCGCCGCCTCCGCCATTGGAGTCGGACAGCACGAGGTCGGAATCGTTGGTCAAGACCAGCTTGACGGAGGAGCTCTTCTTGATCGGGTTGTTGCGGTTGGCGACCCACACGTAGGTGCGCACCGGGATCTGGTTGTACCATACGCCGACGTACAAGTCCGACGTTGAGTTCGTCCGGGAGAAGAAGCCGAGAGCGAAGACGCCGCCGCCGGAGATGAGCTTGTCGCCGGGGGAGAGCGGCCTTGCAGGTGTAAGCTTGTCATCAGCTCTGCCTGAACAAACAAGAAGCAGGAACACAAATACTGGAAGGTAAGCCGCCATGGCCGTTAGAGGAATTCGATCCGTGTCACCATATGCTTGTGAATCTGTGGCGATCGCAGCAAGAAGATAGCAAAAAGGTGGATAGGATGTTGATGTTCCACGGATTGCACAAATGGGTCAGGTTCAATTCAACAGCTAGCAACCAGTAGTAGCAATCGGTTGGAATTTTCTTGGCACTCCAGTTGAAATGTGGCACGATTCCTCACAGTTTCACATCAGACAATGTTGACATCTGCGTGCTGAAAAAGCAACACCCGATTTAAGAAGGTTACATGGAATGACTTTGCGGCTGGGTATATAATTTTATAATATGTGTCGTGGTTACTCTATGGCCACCCAGTGACACAGTTTAAGCTTAATCACTATCATCCAAACATGTATCATCTGATACTGTTGACGATGAAATTTGGTAAGTAAATCTATCTGCAAGAATCGGAAACACAATATAATTCAAAGCGGATTCAAAGATATGCAATGATCTCGGAAACAAAGTGTGCATCGGCTGGAGTCCGAATCGGCTATGAACTGATCGGCCGAGTCAGAGTTGGATAAGGTTAGCCGATGGTGCCGATTTTGGTAAATATGACTCGGTACGCGTCATCGGGTTGTGTTAACGTGCTTCTTACGGATTACCATGCACAGATAGAGTCCTGAAGAGCCAATTGTATCTAATTTCCTTATAGATATCTTATCTGTTCTTAGAATATTTAACATGGTTTTATGCTTTGCTTAATGTTCTATATTTAATCTTTAATGCTTTATCATGAGTTTATATCAGATTTATAACCAATATGTAAGTAAATCTAAGTATCGGCTATGACATCAGTCTTATGTGATCGTTATTTCATGTTACAATGGGCTTAAGTAATTTATGCTGTCTCGGTTCGGTCCGATCTAATATTGATCTAATAATCGCATAAAGCTAACATCTACAGCCGATATACTGTGATTAGGGTTATTCATATACCTTACAGCCGATTCATGCTTTATTGCATCGGCTAGGTCACATACGATATGAAATCGGCCCTATGTCCGATTGTCTATCGTTTACTAATATTCTTTTGCCTATTCTTTCTTGTTGATTGCAGGATCAAATCAACTGGCATGCCCTTGAATCCAAAACCAAAAAGTTAGGACCTGCACTAGAGTAAAGCAAACCTCTCAGGCCTGTGTGTTTTTTGCATCAACACGCTTTTGGCACGCCCAGTGGGACACGTGTCATCATATCTCCAAACATCACAGAAGTTGCTGAGGACAACATCATCGCGGTAACACCCGAACAGCTGAATGACGAACAGAAGGAAGAGTTGCAACAAATGCTGAATCAGCTCCAAACACAGTATTTGCACTCCTTCACAGTCACCCGGCAAGGTACGGTCGTCCAAAGAGCTAAAGTTCAAATACCGACAATCATGAAGCAAGACCCAAGTACTTCTGGATCAGGAGAAGAAAAAGATAAACAAGTCAAAGCCGAATCAAGCAATGAAGAATTACACACATTACAAGATCGCATCGATTCGGCTGTACACCATGCGTTAGTAAACCAGTCCGGAGTACTTGTCAATACTTTGACGAACATGATCAAGTCGGTAGTCGATGGAACGATAGCTGAGGAAAAGGCAAAAGGACCAATTTATTTACCAGACGACACGTTCCCAGGGTACAGGACCGTGAAGACAGAAATCGGCGGAAATCAAACAAGTCAGCAAGTGCTTCAAACCCAGGCTCCATCGGCTCCCTACTCGAGTTCAAATATCCCGTCAATACTAACCAGATCACAGCCGATCACTGGGGGGCAAGCGTCAACTCAATTAACACCAGAACAACTGATGAACATTCTTCACCCAAGACCGCCGGTTGTCGACACATCGTATCCAATTCCTTCGGTTCCGCAACAGTCGACTGGAATTCCTCAGCCGATAGGCCAGCAATACAGCACAGAACAACCTTCATATATACCACCTCAAGGCATATCGGCTGGTTTTAACAATCTTTATCAGCCTCACTCACCACGATCTCAGCCGATCCAATTTGGCCAGATGGATCCACTACAACAGCAGTATGGTGGAGCAACACCTCACCAGCCTTGGGCCGATATGATTGCTGACGTCATGAGGGACCAATTCGGGCTTAAGCCTAAGGATAATGGCAACATGTATCGGCACCCATATCCGGAGTACTTCGATCGGGTTCCATTGCCAAACCGATACAAGGTGCCAGACTTCTCCAAATTTTCAGGACAAGATAATATATCAACTTAGGAGCACATCAGCCGATTCTTGGCTCAGTGTGGTGATGCATCGGCTACAGATGCTCTCAGAGTTCGCTTGTTTCCACTCTCACTATCTGGATCGGCATTCACTTGGTTTTCGTCATTGCCATACAATTCAATTAGGAGCTGGGCTGATCTGGAGAAACAGTTTCATAAATATTTCTTCAGCGGAGTTCAAGAGATGAAGCTATCAGACCTCACAGCTGTTAGACAGAAATCAGATGAATCAGTCCCGGACTACATTCAACGATTTAGGGATGTTAGAAACAGGTGTTACAGCTTATCTCTATCAGATTCTCAGCTAGCCGATCTAGCCTTCCAAGGTTTGCTGGCGCCAATCAGAGAAAGGTTTTCGGCTCAAGACTTTGACAGTCTAGCACATTTAGCACAGAAGGTATCGGCTCACGAGACAAGATTTCAAGAGGCCAGGAAATTCATCAAAAAGACGAACAATGTGAACAATGTCTATAGTTATGATTCTGAAGATGAAGATCCAGAAATCAATGCAGCCGAGTGGGCTAGGAACAAGAAGACGGTGGTCTGTCAATGGGCTAAGAATTCTGGGATAGAAGAGAGATATGATTTCGACATTACCAAAGCTGACAAGATATTCGATCTCCTTCTCCAAGAAAAACAAATCCAGCTGCCAGTTGGACACGTCATCCCATCGGCTGAGGAGCTCAAGAAAAGGAAGTACTGTAAATGGCATAATACCGGATCTCACCATACCAATGACTGTAAAATTTTCAGACAACAGATCCAATCGGCTATTGAACAAGGGAAAATTAAGATTGATGGATCCAAGAAGCCGATGAAGATAGATGGTCACCCTTTCCCAGTCGATATGGTGCATCTTGGATACAACCAGCATACAGCCGATAGGAATAAAAACTACACTAGGAATATCAGATCAGCCAGCGTGATCGGCAAATACCAAAACAGGCGCCAGCAGGAGGAAGAATTATATCCCGAGGAAGTGGAAAGATATTTTGACCCCCATTGGAGTTGTGAATTCTTCAGGTTCTACTTGAATGAAGGCATGAGGCTACCATCTATCAAGAATTGTCCCGGCTGTAGTGATCCTGACGCCCAGTTTATTCAAAAACCAAGCTGACCACGTGCAACTACGCATCGGCCAAGTCAATCAAGGTTGTCAGTGTATGAAAGACTTGGGCCGATGCAACAAGATGATGATGAAGATGATTCACGTAGAGAATCCAAGCCAACGCATCCTCAATGGTGTCCTTCTGGGATATTTACCAAAAATCAGAAAAGAAGAGTTCAAAGGATGAGGAACAGGGAACAATTCCAGGAGGTTGAGGGGGCAATTGAGCATCGGTTGCGACAGAAAACAAGGAAAGTGTGGCGCGTGAAGAGCAAAGTGGCATCAGCCGATGAAGTTAGAGCCGATCACACCAAGAGTCAACAACGCAAGGGTAAGGAAGTGATATCATCTGAAATCAACATGGTTTTCATGTTACCAGCCGAAAATGCAATGGAGCAAGTCGTCGAGCAAGAAGAAGATTTACCATCGGCTAAGTTGATGTTGTCTCCAGAACAAGCTATTTTTGAAAAGCCCGAGGGAACAGATCATTGGCATCTTAAGCCACTCTATGTCAAAGGATTTGTCAATGGTAAGCCGATGTCAAAGATGCTAGTCGATGGAGGAGCAGCTGTTAATTTGATGCCCTATACAACATTCAAAAAACTTGGGAAAAACTCGGAAGACTTGATCAAGACCAACATGGTTCTTAAGGATTTTGGCGGGAATCCATCTGAAACCAATGGAGTTTTGAATGTGGAGTTGACCATCGGCAGCAAAACAATTCCAACTACATTCTTCGTCATTGATGGGAAGGGTTCCTACAGTCTGTTGCTGGGAAGAGATTGGATCCATGCTAACTGTTGCATCCCTTCAACAATGCACCAAAGTCTGATTCAATGGCAAGGAGACCAAATTGAAATCGTGCCAGCCGACAGGTCAGTTAACATAGCCTGTGCCGATTTATCTATTTGGGAGATGGAAGGAATTGATTGCTTGTCTGGAAAAGTTTGGCAAGGAGATTACTTAAAGATTTCTAATGATGCCATACAGCCAACAGGAGATGGAGAGCCCCAATTCTTATTTTGAGGGCGCCGTGGAGGGTTCCAATTTCTATACAGAAGACACAATTGATGATCTCGACGGCAAGCTTGGTCAAGGTTTTATGTCGGCCGATGAGTTAGAAGAAATTGATATTGGACCAGGTGATAGGCCTAGGCCGACATATATCAGTAAAAGTTTACCAAAAGAATTTAAATGTAAGTTAATTGCACTCCTAAAGGAGTATAGGGATTGTTTTGCCTGGGAATACTATGAGATGCCAGGACTTAGCCGATCGATAGTTGAACATCGGCTCCCTATCAAACCAGGCTATCGGCCATACAAGCAACCCCTAAGACGTTGTAAAGCTGCAATGTATGATGCTATCAAGGCCGAAATTACAAGATTATATGATGCTGGCTTCATCAGGCCATGCCGATATGCTGAATGGATTTCCAATATAGTACCAGTTATCAAGAAAAACGGTAAGCTTAGAGTTTGTATCGATTTCAGAGACTTAAATAAGGCTACACCGAAAGATGAATACCCAATGCCGGTAGCCGATCAACTTGTCAATGCAGCATCTGGAAATAAAATCATCAGTTTCATGGATGGCAATGCCGGTTATAATCAAATTTTTATGGCTGAAGAAGATATTCATAAGACTGCCTTTAGGTGCCCTGGTGCTATCGGCTTGTATGAGTGGGTAGTTATGACTTTCGGCTTAAGGAGTGCTGGTGCTACATATCAGAGAGCTATGAATTATATTTTTCACGATCTTATCGGCGCATTGGTGGAAATATATATAGATGATGTGGTGGTTAAATCCAAGGAGGTGGATGATCATATAGCCGATTTGAGACAAGTTTTAGAAAGAGCAAGAAAATACGGGTTGAAGATGAATCCTACTAAATGTGCTTTTGGAGTATCGGCTGGTCATTTCCTCGGGTTTTTGGTCCATGAGCGAGGGATTGAGATTCCTCAGAGGAGTATCGAAACCATTAAGGACATAAAACCTCTAGAAGACAAGATCAAGTTACAATCATTGATCGGCAAAATAAATTTTGTTCGGCGGTTCATATCAAACTTGTCTGGCCGAATAGAACCATTTACTCCTTTATTACGGTTGAAAGCCGATCAAGAATTTGTTTGGGGAGAAAAGCAGCAGCAAGCTCTGGATAATATCAAAGAATATTTGAGTACTCCTCCAGTCCTTATTCCACCACAGAAAGGGATTCCATTCAAACTATATCTGTCAGCCGATTAATATTCTATCGGCTCAGTCTTGATTCAAGAGGTTGAGGGTAAAGAGAGAGCTATATTCTACCTCAGCAGACGTCTCTTGGATGCAGAAACAAGGTATTCACCTGTGGAGAAGTTATGTTTATGCTTGTATTTTTCCTGCACAAAGTTGAGGCATTATCTGCTGTCCAATGAGTGCATCATAGTTTGCAAGGCCGATGTGGTACGATATATGCTATCAGCTCCAGTTTTGAAAGGACGCATTGGTAAGTGGATCTTTGCTTTATCAGAGTTCGATCTCAGATATGAATCGGCTAAGGCAGTTAAAGGGCAAGCGATAGCCGATTTCATAGTTGAACACAGGGATGCCGGTGTTGACAATATTGATATTATGCCATGGACATTATTCTTCGATGGATCAGTTTGTACTCATGGTTGTGGTATCGGCTTGGTGATCATATCACCTAGGGGGGCAAGTTTTCAGTTTGCTTTCACTATTAAACCATACTCTACAAATAATCAAGCAGAATATGAAGCTGTTCTCAAAGGTTTACGGTTATTGAGGGAAGTTGAAGCCGATGCTGTTGAAATCATGGGTGATTCATTATTGGTGATAAGTCAACTATCTGGGGAATATGAATGCAAAAATGATACTTTGATGATATACAATGAAAAATGTCTAAGAGATAATGAAAACTTTCAAGATAGTTACTTTGAAGCATATTCCTCGGGAGCAGAATGTTGAAGCCAATGATCTAGCTCAGGGTGCATCAGGCTATAAGCCGATGTTACAAGGAATTGAAGTAGAAGTGGCCTGCATTCCAGCCGATGATTGGAGGTTTGATGTTTTTGAGTATTTGAAGAATCCCTCTAGATCGGTTTCAAGGAAATTAAGTGTTGTCGAAACGACAACTGCATACGTCGAAGGACGTGGATACTCAACAGTTGTTGGGAAAGTAAAGTGTAATAAATTTTGTATTAAATTCGGATCCCCTTTTACATGGCCCTAGGTGGCTATTTATAACCCCATTACAGATCCCCCTATTAGGGTTTAGGGCTATTACAGGGGAATTTACATGGTCACCCTCATAAAGGGGCCCTTACATGGGTATTCAATGTAATCCAGGCGCATGGGCCCTCAATGGGCTACCTGGTGGCTATTGGTTCTTTGGCCCATGGGCCGGGGCGATTGGGCCGGCCCATTGGCCCTTCTTTGATCAGGTTCGTCCTGGAGAAGTCATCCTCCTTTGGCGCATGCCTTCGCCATGTAAGCTTCGCCCAGGCCGACCGGAGCCCCATGTGGCTCCTTGCCATCGGGCTTCGCCCCGCGAGCCTTGGGGACTGGGAGATCGGATCCGAAATATTTTTAGGACAATAGAGTTAAAAATCAAAATAGGATTATTTCCTAGATTAAAATGGAATCGATACCGACATTCAAACGCTCGCGCTCGATCTTCTCTTTAGTTGGATTTTGTTGGATTTTAATTGAATTCTAAAAGAATTCAATTTCTTTCGCACGTAATTTTAGACACCGAGGGAGCTGCGAGTCCGACCGAAGACCAAGAATAACCGGACTTCGAGCAAGGCAAGTCATCACTATCCTTGAGCATGTTGAACCCAAATTGCGAAATTATTTTATTTACAAATAAAGTTGCATGCAATGATGAATACCTACTTGTTATTATGCCATACCTTGCTTATCGTTTATCCTTACATTCCTTTGTAACCACGCTTATACATGAGTTCCTAGTCAATTATGACAAATGCTTAGTGATGCTAATCTAGAATCATGCATACTCATGTTTATCAAAAGCTTTATGCTTGGGCAATTACCTTGGGAAAGGTAATTGAGATGCGGCATGTGGAGACATGAGCGCCACATTGCCATGATATGATGATATGATTTAAGAGAAGAGGAATAAAACCAAACAAATGTTTTCGACTGGGGCGGATGGTGGACTTGGGTGGAATCCGGAAAAGGCTAGTTCCGTCCCCGGTCAGTTAAGGACCGAGCCATGAAGTTAAGCATGAAACGACTCCAGTACAACCGTACTTCTCGGATGGGTATAGACCTAGCTGACTAGGTAGCCGAGCAGTGGCAGTATCCTTCCATAGATGGTTCACCCCAGTGTGTGAGGCAGGTTCGCTACGTCGGGGCAACCATTGAGGTAGGGACGAGGCTCATGTGTTGGGCAGTCGCGGAGTACGGGTAAAGTGTACATCCACTGCAGTGTGAGTAAACCAAATCTATTCGAATAGCCGTGCTCGCGGATATTGAGCACCGGGACATGTATTACACTTGGCTAGACTCTAAACTCTTAACCTGTGTGGGATGGGTTATTGCATGATGAATTTTATGCTGTTGGAGCCACTCCCTGAGAGCAGGGAAGGTGGGCGTCCACAGAAAATCATGACGACCAACGGCGGGAAGCCATCCTTGGGATCACAATGGATGGTAGACAGAACCGCCGTTGTTTAAATTAAACTCTGGTATTAAAACTTGACCAGTTATGCTAGGTCTTAGGTTTGTGAAAATGATTGCAAAACCAGCTTTATGCAACTGAGCCTTTGCCTTGCCTTGAATAAAAATCCTTCATAATGCATCGTTGCTGTGGTGACTTGCTGAGTACGGTTGGTACTCACCCTTGCAATTATAAACTTCATCAGAAGCCGAAGATGACACTGCGGAAGATCCATACGCCTACTACGAAGAGGATGTGGAAGATGAGGGTGTCCACTAGGTCTAGATACGGTCGTTGCCTGTAGTAATGACGAAGCCGCTGCCTTTGCTCCGCTACTTATCTATATTCTGTTTTGGACTGTATTCCGGACCGTTTGGTCCTTTGTTCTAAGACTATGCCTTCGGGCCTATGATGTAATAATTCGTACACGACGCATATGTATGCGCTTTTGGTAATTCAACTTTGTATCGTGTGTGCCAAACTACTTGATCCAGGGAAATGGCACGAAATACACGTGTGATTCCTGTTGCAAAACGGGGGTCCTTACAGAGTTGGTATCAGAGCCATACGACTGTAGGAAAGACCAAATGGCGCCCCACCCGAAAGTAGATGGTCAAGGGAGAGATTCCCAAATAGGAATATTTTCACAAAACCTACTTTCGCAAAACCAAATGCATTTTTCCTTAACTCATATCTACTTCTTTGCAAAATGAGTCTTACTTTTACTAATTTTAAATTTTCTTAAAAATAGATGGCAGATTCGAGTGCATCTTGGGAGATGGACCTGCCCCATTCAGAGGGGTATGTCGTGGAGTTACACAGGATGATGAGGTGTCTGAGGTACCCGAGGATCCCAACCTACCAGGTGAGGCAGATGGGACCAGCCTGGGAGGCTAGAGTGGTGGTTGAGTCCCGAGTGACTTCAGAGGCAGGTCATTGGTTCAGGACATGCTACTGTCGCTACACGCCAGAGACCGCGATGCAGGATGCTGCCCGGGAGGCCTTTCTCCGACTCAGCTCGATCCATCGATCTGAGTTGGCGACCACAGAGTTTGCCCACCATCCATTCCGAGAGGAGGACAACTCCGTGTGCACCGTCCGGGACACCCCCTGTTGTTACAACCCGATGGTGACCCGACTGTCCCGATGGGCGGAGGGTGTCGACGACTGCTACGAGACGGCTCTGTTGGAGATCAACGAGCAGCACAGGCGTCTGATTGAGCTGGAGACCGAGGTGACTGACCTCACAGTACAGCACCTACAGCTTGAGGAGGAGCACCAGACCCGGGGCAGTGAGATAGACTCACTGAAGACACAGCTCTAGGCTCGCAGCGACCAGTTGCAGCAGCTATCAGGTCAGCAGGAGGAGCGTCGCAGGATGATGGATACACTCGAGGAGCAGCTGAGGGTGAGTCAGGAGCACGATAGTCAGCTTGCAGAGCAGCTCAGAGCCACCACAGTCAGTGCCACTGGGGCTTCCACTTCTGCAGCAGTCGGGCAGGACCGCTACTTCTTCCTCACCCCACCGTACCCGCCAGCGTTTCACTCACTGGTGGATGCCCTAGCCACCGAGTCAGCACCCTACCTGATAGACCCTACAGGGATACAGTCGCCAGTTGGAGAGCCAGCCCCTGCTACTTCCCCACCACCAGGGTCTTGTGTGGAGACCCCGATCCAGGTTGACTCCGAGGCGAAGGACGAGGACGACCCAGAGGAGATAGAGCCGCACATCACCGACCCCTCAGAGGATGAGACTCCTGCCTACCGCATCACCTTCGCCGGTGGCCCTCGCACCCGCAGCACGACTCGCAAGAGCACACGACCACCGCCCAAGAGGACCAAGCCAGATCCAGAGGCTACCACCTCCGAGCCGGGAGGGCTCAGGTTCGCGTCTGCCAGCGACTACCCACTTCCTGCGCCAGGATCCTGCGGATGGCTGGACGACTAGACTGGGTATCGACTATGGCTCCGATCTCGCTGGGATGGTTTTTGGAGAGCGAGACACCTTTACCCCCCTATGTATGTCGACGAGTAGTTTGATGTCGTAGTTCGATGATTGTAATGTTTGAACCTTATTTGGGCTGCACACATGTGCAGTCACTTGTGTCTGGGTTTGTGAACTCTATGATGTTTTTATGAAATGTTATTGTTATGTTGCAAATGAGTTTATTCCACCATGCTTACCAAACAAAGTTCACATCAAAAACAACTCCCCGATTGGGATAGAACCGTAGGGGATTGGTTCGAGAAACGGAATGCTTACCCAACTAATCCACACAGATGGCCAGCCGACGCCGGACAACAAACAACAATGAGGGAGCCCCTAAGCCCGACCTAAACACGTTAACCGGAATTATGGCCGCACAGACCCAACTCCTGCAAGCCATCACGAACAATCAAGGCAATCGTGGGGGATCCAGCTTTGGGGAATTCATGAGAACCAAGCCACCCACATTCGCCACAACAGAAGAGCCCATGGATGCTGAGGATTGGCTGCGTATCATTGAGAAGAAGCTGACCCTCGTACGAGTGAGAGAGGCAGATAAAGTGATTTTCGCAGTGAATCAATTGGAAGGACCAGCCGGAGACTGGTGGGATACTTATAAAGAGGCACGAGAAGAAGATGCCGGTGAACCCACCTGGGAGGAATTCGCTACCGCCTTCCGCGACAACTTCGTGCCCGCCGCAGTGATGCGCATGAAGAAAAATGAGTTCAAGAGACTGCGTCAAGGGAATACCACCGTACAAGAATACCTGAACTATTTTACTCAGCTGGCCCGCTATGCAACTGGAGACCTTGCGGACGAGGAAGAAAAGGTTGACAAGTTCATTGAAGAATTGAACGATGAGCTGCGTGGACCCATGATAGGGCAAGATCATGACAGCTTCCAGAGTCTCATCAACAAGGTGGTTAGACTGGAAAACGATCGGAAGATCGTGGAGCACAATCGCAAAAGAAGGCTTGCTATGAACCGTCCGCCCCAAGTTGCGTCTCAGCGACCCAAAGGAGCTACCTCGTCAGGATGGAAGCCCGCAATAGTGGCTGTCAACCGCTCTGCTACACCGAGCACTTACAACAGGCCGGTTGCTGCCCAGACTCGCACACCTGCACCAAACCAGGCTACTACAGGGATAAAAAGGCCGGGAAGCTGTTTTAACTGTGGGGAATATGGGCATTTCGCCAACAAGTGCCCACATCCCAACAAGACGCCTATCCGCACCGGAGCCAATGCCACAACAATCCAAGGAACTGCTACCCCAACAGCCGGGAGAGGACTGTTCAGAACACCGCAGACAGGCAGGATCGCGACCGGATTCGGACGCGGGCAAGTGAACCACGTGCGAGCGGAAGAAGCCCAGGAAGATCAGGGCGTGCTAATGGGTACGTTTTCTATAAATTCTACTCCAGTTAAAGTTCTCTTCGACTCAGGCGCTTCGCATTCGTTTATATCCTTAAAAGCTATCCAACAACACAACCTAACCCGGGTAGAACTGCGGAAACCTATGATAGTACATTCACCGGGAGGGGAGATAAATATGAACCAAGCTTGTGTCGACGTGCCAATCCGTCTTAGGGATGTGGTGTTTCTCTCAAATCTTATGGTCCTAGTACCGCAAACCCTCGATGTCATACTAGGCATGGATTGGTTAACAAGAAACGGAGGAATCATAGATTGCAGCCGTAGGGAAGTCACGTTGACCACACCCTGGGGATCAGCGATGAGAGCAACTATGGATCAGGACCCCAGATTACCTGAACGTGCCGGTGGCATATTCACCATGCTACCCCTGAAAGGAATGCCGGTGGTTCAGAAGTTCCCCGATGTGTTTCCTGAAGATCTACCTGGAATGCCACCAGATCGTGACATTGAATTCGTCATCGATTTGATGCCCGGAACTTCCCCCATATCCAAGAGGCCATATCGGATGCCAGTTAATGAGTTAGAAGAGCTCAAGAAGCAAATCAGGGAACTATAAGAGAAGGGATTCGTACGCCCCACCTCATCACCCTGGGGAGCCCCAGTATTGTTCGTCAAAAAGAAGGATGGAAGCATGAGGATGTGTGTGGATTACCGCTCATTGAATGAGGTGACCATCAAGAACAAATATCCGTTACCGCGAATAGATGATCTTTTCGATCAACTCAAGGGAGCCAAGATATTCTCTAAGATCGACCTTCGATCCGGATACCACCAACTAAAGATCAGGGCTAGAGACATTCCCAAGACTGCGTTCTTGACACGCTACGGGTTATACGAGTTTACCGTAATGTCTTTTGGATTGACCAATGCTCCGGCTTATTTCATGAATCTTATGAACAAGGTATTCATGGAATATTTGGATAAATTCGTGGTAGTATTTATCGATGATATCCTCATCTACTCCAAGGATGAAGATGAACATGCCGAGCATCTATGCTTGGTATTAAAGAAACTCCGGGAGCATCAGCTCTACGCAAAGTTCAGCAAGTGCGAATTCTGGTTGAAGGAAGTTGCATTTTTAGGTCATGTGATATCAGCCGGTGGCGGAGCAGTAGACCCTGCTAAGGTTGAGGCGGTTACCGAATGGAAAGCACCTAAGTCTGTAACAGAGATCCGAAGCTTTCTGGGAGTGGCCGGATACTATCGAAGATTCATCGAAGGGTTCTCCAAGATAGCCCGACCCATGACCCAGCTATTCAAGAAGGAAAAGGAATTTAAGTGGACTGAGCAATGTCAGGAAAGTTTCAAACGATTGAAAGAAAAGTTAACCACTGCCCCTGTCTTAGTCCTCCCTAATAACCGGAAGGATTTCGTGGTATACTGCGATGCCTTGAGACAAGGGCTGGGAGGAGTGTTAATGCAAGAAGGAAAAGTCGTGGCGTATGCTTCGCGACAACTGCGACCGCACGAGGAAAATTATCCTACCCATGATCTTGAGTTGGCCGCAGTGGTTCACGTGCTGAAGATTTGGAGACATTATTTGATTGGGAATCATTGCGATATCTACACGGATCACAAGAGTCTAAAATACATCTTTACGCAGCCCGACCTAAACCTGAGGCAGAGACGGTGGCTGGAACTGATCATGGATTATGACTTGGAGGTTCATTACCATCCCGGGAAGGCAAACGTCGTAGCCGACGCACTAAGCCGCAAAAGCCATTGCAATCACCTGGGCATGGATGACATGGCCCCTGAGCTTAGAGAAGAAATAGCCCACCTGAACTTGCACCTAATCCCACAAGGGCAAATAAATACACTAGAAATACAGCCCCTACTGAGGAAACAGATAGAAGAAGCTCAAAAGGATAACGAAGAGGTTCGGGAAGTAAAGAAGCGCATGGCCGCAGGGCATGCGAAAGAGTTCTCGGTTAGCGAAGAGGGAATATTGTGGTATAAAAAGAGGATCTACGTGCCGGAACAAGGAGGATTGAGGAAGCTCATACTAAAGGAATCCCATGAATCGACTTACTCCCTAAACCCGGGGGGTACGAAAATGTACCAGGATTTGAAGGAAGGATACTGGTGGCCCAATATTAAACGGGATGTGGCAGAGTACGTAGCGCTCTGCGACGTATGCCAAAAAGTGAAAGCCGAACACCAGCGACCAGCAGGTTTCCTACAACCTCTCAAAATTCCCGAATGGAAATGGGATGAGATCGGTATGGATTTTATCGTAGGATTACCTAAAACCGCAACAGGTTATGATTCCATTTGGGTAATTGTGGATAGACTCACTAAAACTACGAGGTTTATCCCTGTGAAGACAAACTATAGCAGTGCCAAGCTAGCCGAGCTATACATGTCTAGGATCGTGTGTCTTCACGGCGTACCAAAAAGGATTATATCCGACCGAGGTACCCAGTTTACCTCACACTTCTGGAATAAAGTGCATGAGGCCCTCGGAAGCTACCTCGCATTTAGCACGGCATATCACCCCCAGACCGATGGCCAGACTGAAAGGACGAACCAAGTATTGGAGGATATGTTGAGAGCATGTGCACTGGACTTTAGCAAAGACTGGGAAAGGTGTCTATCGTACGCTGAGTTCTCCTACAACAACAGTTATCAGGCTAGCCTAAAAATGTCGCCAAATGAAGCATTGTTCGGACGACGATGCCGTACCCCGTTAGTGTGGTCTGAGACCGAAGAGCGTGCCGTATTCGGACCCGATATAATCAAAGAGGCTGAGGAGAAGGTTCGCCTAATCCGTGACCGACTAAAGGTGGCACAGTCACGCCAAAAGAGCTACGCTGACACTCGGAGAAGGGATCTAGAATTTAAGGAAGGAGATTACGTATACCTAAAGGTCTCCCCGCTGAGGGGTACGAAAAGGTTTAAAGTCAAGGGAAAGCTAGCACCAAGGTACGTAGGACCGTTCCAAATAATCGCTAGACGAGGAGAAGTTGCTTACCAACTCCAACTACCGGAGAACATTTCCGACGTACACCCGGTTTTTCACGTCTCCCAGTTAAAGAAATGCTTGAGAGTGCCAGAAGAGCAAGCCCCGTTGGAGGAAATCCACATCGCAAACGACCTCACCTATCCGGAACACCCTGTGAAGATCTTGGATGAGGCCGAAAAAGGAACCCGAACCAAAGTGTGGCGTATGTAAAAGTGCAATGGAGTAATCACACAAAGGATGAAGCTACATGGGAGAGCGAAGAGTTCTTGAAGACCGAGTACCCGCAACTATTCGACAACCGGTAAGAAATCTCGGGACGAGATTTATTTAAGGGGGTAGGCTTGTAACGCCCTAAAAATTCAACCAACGAAATCGAAACCCTAAAATACGGACCCTCAAAATTTTCTTAAAATAAATTGCATCATGCCGAACTTATACACGCATTTTATTGGATTTTACGGTGGATTAATCAATAACGTACTAAAAAGAGAATTAAATATGGTGACACAAATTTAGGAGGGCAATTTTTGCATAAATATAGGTAATATATGGAGGCACAAATATAAATCCTAAACGGGAATGTGTACGTAGACATATATACGTATATGTGAGAATAATATGTATAAGAAAAATATAATAATACTAAAATTATCAAAACATGGCAAATTGGAGAGAAATGTTTAGAAACACTAAAAATATTAGGCAACATTCATTTAGTATGATTACAAGATTTTTAGGATGATTTTTAGTGTTGAAATGGACCCAAATAGCCCAAAACACCCTGGCGGCACTATTCATTGCACGCCAGGTGTTCGGCCGTGTCCGTGCGCCGCCCCGAGCCTGCCTCCGCGCCGCGTGCTGCCCTGCCGTGCCGCACGCCCGCGCCGTCTGCCGCGCCGCGCGCGCGCCCACGCCCTGCCGCGCCGCCCGCCCGCGCACGCCGCCCGCTCGCGCCTCGCGCCGTCCCGCGCCCGTACCGCGCGCCGCCCTGCCGCGCCCACGCCGCGCGCCGCCCTCGGGCCCCGCGCCAGCCCACGCCATACCGCCGCGCCATTCCGCCCCACGCCGCCGTACTGCCCGCACGTCGCCACCGTACCACCCGCACATCGCCGCCCGTGCCCACACCGGCCGCACGTCGCCGCCCACGCCGCCGTACCGCCCAGTACCGCGCCGCGCGCCGCCCCCGTGCCCACACCGCCGCACGTCACCGCCCGTACCGCCCGGTACCGTGCCCACGCCGCCGCCCGTTGCCGGCCGCTCGCGCCCGGCAACCTCGCTGCCTATATAAGCCCTCCTCCCCCTCCTCCCTCGCCGCACCTCCCTGTTTCCCCTTCTCTTTCCCCCTCTCCCCCCGTCGCTGTGTGCCATCGCCGCGTCCCGCGCCGCCGCGTGCAACGCCCGCCGGCACCGCCCCCTTCCCCGGCCACCGCCGTCGCCGGTGAGTTCTTCCCCCCCACTACCGTGCCGCCGAGCTCGAGAGAGAGAGGGAATCGGTAGGGAAGAAGGAGGCAGAGGAAGAAGAAGAAGAGAGAGAGGGAGGCAGAGCAGAGGAGAAGAGAGAGAAAAGAGAGAGAAAAGAAAAGAAAAGAAAGAAAAAGAGAAAAGGAAAAAGAAAATAGTAGAGGGAGAAAAGTAATAAAATAGGGAGAGGTAAATTAAGAGATTAGGAATTTAGTTTTTGTTAGCTCGAATTTAGGTGCTAGAATAATATAAAATGTTATTTAGAAAATCAATAGATCCGTCGCCGTATGTTATTTTAGAAACTCATAAGATTAAATCGGGTATTTGAATTGCAAATATTCACTTAATTAGGTTATTTGTTTAACGATTATTTTGCGGGATGTTTAGCCTATTTATTTAGATTTACATCCATTAGGATTTGCCAACTCGCGCATATATTGACCGGAGAATTTATTCGCCGGTTATTTTTTTTAAGACTTCCAAAAATTAATCGTGGCCATCTAATATTCATTAAAATATCCATTTAATCACTGTTTATTTAATCTTGCCGTTGGATACTCGTTGAATAGGTTACCCGCTTAATTAGCCGTCGCGGTGAATTAATCAACTATTTATCACCAAGGGTTAAGTACTATTATCGGGATCTAATTTATTCGAGTCACGTAAAATTGAAGCGGAATAATATTCTAATTGGATAACATTAATATTTTTAGGACAATAGAGTTAAAAATCAAAATAGGATTATTTCCTAGATTAAAATGGAATCGATACCGACATTCAAACGCTCGCGCTCGATCTTCTCTTTAGTTGGATTTTGTTGGATTTTAATTGAATTCTAAAAGAATTCAATTTCTTTCGCACGTAATTTTAGACACCGAGGGAGCTGCGAGTCCGACCGAAGACCAAGAACAACCGGACTTCGAGCAAGGCAAGTCATCACTATCCTTGAGCATGTTGAACCCAAATTGCGAAATTATTTTATTTACAAATAAAGTTGCATGCAATGATGAATACCTACTTGTTATTATGCCATACCTTGCTTATCGTTTATCCTTACATTCCTTTGTAACCACGCTTATACATGAGTTCCTAGTCAATTATGACAAATGCTTAGTGATGCTAATCTAGAATCATGCATACTCATGTTTATCAAAAGCTTTATGCTTGGGCAATT
Source organism: Oryza punctata (assembly GCA_000573905.2). Lineage (NCBI taxonomy): Eukaryota > Viridiplantae > Streptophyta > Magnoliopsida > Poales > Poaceae > Oryza > Oryza punctata. Next base: position 7,010,894 of record CM002491.2, on the reverse strand, counting down.
ACCTTGGGAAAGGTAATTGAGATGCGGCATGTGGAGACATGAGCGCCACATTGCCATGATATGATGATATGATTTAAGAGAAGAGGAATAAAACCAAACAAATGTTTTCGACTGGGGCGTATGGTGGACTTGGGTGGAATCCGGAAAAGGCTAGTTCCGTCCCCGGTCAGTTAAGGACCGAGCCATGAAGTTAAGCATGAAACGACCCCAGTACAACCGTACTTCTCGGATGGGTATAGACCTAGCTGACTAGGTAGCCGAGCAGTGGCAGTATCCTTCCATAGATGGTTCACCCCAGTGTGTGAGGCAGGTTCGCTACGTCGGGGCAACCGTTGAGGTAGGGACGCGAAGCGTGCCCTACGTCGGTGTCGCCGTCGGTAGGACTGCCACGTGTGTGAGAGTGAGAACCTAAAGCTTAAGATATAAATTGGTGCGTGTGTGAGACTCCTTATCCCGGGAGCGCCAGAACTCCTCCCACTTCTAGAAACGGATACGCACGAGGATGATAGTTCATGGAGCGGGTACTGCCAATGTAAGGTTATCAAAAGGCTTTGCCGTGACGCGTCTCATGTGTTGGGACGAGGCTCATGTGTTGGGCAGTCGTGGAGTAGGGGTAAAGTGTACATCCACTGCAGTGTGAGTAAACCAAATCTATTCGAATAGCCGTGCTCGCGGATATTGAGCACCGGGACATGTATTACACTTGGCTAGACTCTAAACTCTTAACCTGTGTGGGATGGGTTATTGCATAATGAATTTTATGCTGTTGGAGCCACTCCCTGAGAGCAGGGAAGGTGGGCGTCCACAGAAAATCATGACGACCAACGGCGGGAAGCCATCCTTGGGATCACAATGGATGGTAGACAGAATCACCGTTGTTTAAATTAAACTCTGGTATTAAAACTTGACCAGTTATGCTAGGTCTTAGGTTTGTGAAAATGATTGCAAAACCAGCTTTATGCAACTGAGCCTTTGCCTTGCCTTGAATAAAAATCCTTCATAAGAAGCCGAAGATGACACTGCGGAAGATCCATACACCTACTACGAAGAGGATGTGGAAGATGAGGGTGCCCACTAGGTCTAGATACGGTCGTTGCCTGTGGTAATGACGAAGCCGCTGCCTTCGCTCCGCTACTTATCTATATTCTGTTTTGGACTGTATTCCGGACTGTTTGGTCCTTTGTTCTAAGACTATGCCTTCGGGCCTATGATGTAATAATTCGTACACGACGCATATGTATGCGCTTTTGGTAATTCAACTTTGTATCGTGTGTGCCAAACTACTTGATCCAGGGAAATGGCACGAAATACACATGTGATTCCTGTTGCAAAACGGGGGTCCTTACAGGCCTCATGGCATACTGCCAACAAGCCCCTCACGGGCAAGGGTGAGATATGAGCTTCGACCGAGACCGTGCAAACCATGTAGTATGGTATGAGGCGCCCCCTTTCGATCGATGCTCCTACCGAAACTCATCTTTCTGGATCCTGCAAAAAGTTTGCGATGTGCGAAAAAGGATTATAGTGTATGGTCTTCGCCCATCTCGAGCAGTTGTAGGGCTTTTTTTTTTAGTCCCAATGTGTGCAATATTGGGCCCTCGCCCTGTATGAACCGTAAAGTGGCCCGTATTGCCTTGTTCGGCTGTTTTGAACAGTGATTGGCCATGGGGCCGCGGTGAACAGTAGTGGACCTTCTCTTCGGGAGCCCGTTACTGCATGGCCTGATCCATGGGATTTTACCGTTTCGCCTACCCCGCGACACGTGGCCGCTCCTGATTGGCAGGGGAGGCGAAGCGTCATTTGGTGAGATATATATTCTCACCCCCCGTTTTCACCGTCACCACCCTTGTCATTTTCACCGCAGTTACTTTCCTCCCCATTTGCTCTCGGCTAATCTTTGAACGACCTACTTCGCCCAAGTGACCCTTTTCGCCCATGGCTCCCCGCAAGCCGAACCCAGTCACCGCGACCGGTCCCGATCCCGGCCGGATCGACGAAGACACCACAGCCTTCTTGGGGGCTTCACTTATTGATGACGACGAGTTGGCCAAGATGGTCGACGCCGGCCTGGTGGCGGAGGGGCAGGCGTTTGCCCCCGGATAAGCCGAAGTGCCGCAACCTGGCGAACACCAAACGGTGGTGTTCGCCGTTTTCTTTGAGGCCGGCCTCCGGTTTCCGTGCAACATCCTGTTGCCGGAGATCCTCCTCCTCTTCCAAGTCGAACTGCCCCAGTTGAGCCCTTCGACCCTGGTGCGGATCGCTATCTTCGACTGGGCGTGCCGGACCGCGGGGTTTGAGCCCAGCGCCGACCTTTTCGGCGCCATCTTCTCCGCCGCTGTCAACACGAAGACGGTGATCACCCCCGCGGGACCCGGAAGACCGCGTTCGGGAGTGTGAACTTCAATGTTCACCCCGAACGCACCGACTTATGGCCGGTTAACGCCGCCATGTCGAAATGGGATCGCCATTGGATGGCGAAGTGGTTCTACCACTCCATCCCATTCGAGGCGGGTTCCGAAGCGGCGAGAGCCCTGCGCTGGTGGCGTCGCGCAATTTCGCCGGCGCGGAAGCCCAGGGTTGTCGTTACCGGTACCCTGGAGTCTCGCTTCGCCCTGCTCCGCAGGGTGTGTTCCCGGCTGAGCTGCCGGGACTTAGTAGAAGAATTCTGTATGCTGCGGATCTGCCCGCTTTCGCAAGCATGACAGGTTGAAGTCGACCAGGGCGAAGTGGTCGACGGCCTGCCAAAACTTGTTCTTCCCCCAGGAGCGAATGGTGAGTTCTTTTCTCTCTTTTTTTTTAACCGTTCGCTTCGCCTTTTCGCTAAGCTTTTGCTTCGCTCCTTAACTTGGCGTCTTGTCCTTTTCCAGTGTTGACGCTAGCCCAGGTCGACACCGAAGCCAGAAGGCTTATTGGCGATGTGTCGTTGACCGAGTACAGCCAGCTGTTGACTCAGCAAGCGGCTGGCAGGGCGAACGGCGTCTACATCGGCGAGCTCCCCCCGAGGGCGAAGCCCTTTAAGGCGGATGGCGAAGCCGGCCCTTCACGGAAACGCCCGCGGGGGCAGGTGAGGTTCACCCCCCGCAAGTAGAAGGCCCCCGTCCCAACGGACTCCGACGTCGAAGAAGACGAGGATGCCGAAGAGGAGGAAGCGGGAGAGGCCGATGCTGCGGCTGAAGAGGCTGGCGACGAGGCGGGCGATAGCCGCTCTGGGACGTGCGGTTATACGCCAACTCCCAACCCAGAGCGTGCCGAAACCGGGGCAGAATCAGCCTATTCGCCTTTGCGCCGAAAAGACGTGGAGGGCGCCAAGGCCCTAGTTGCCATTGCCGCGGCTAAGGCGGCGAAGAGCGGCGCCGCGAGGCGTGCCCCCCGGAAGAAAGCGGTTGTCACCATCGCCAGCGCCTTCAGCGACGAGGAATCGTCGGGCTGCACTCCCACTTCGCCCGCGGGGCGCAGCCCTGGGGCGACCGGCGAGGCCGGGGCTTCGGCTTCGGCCGAATTGGTGGTTGAGGCGGCCGCCCGGATCTTCAACAGCCCGGCTCGCCAGCCTATTTCGTCGATCGTCCTCAACAAGGGCAAGAAGGCGGCTGAGGGGTCCGGCTCCGAGCACTCTCAGGGGCCGCCTCGCTTCGTCCCCGGGGACTTCGAAACCCGGGCAGAGCTCGTCCCCTTCGTGGAGGGGGTGAGCAAACTCGTTTCGCCGACTGGCAGCCCCAGCCTCTTCGTCGAGCTCAATGAGTTCGACGAGGGGTGTTCTGCCGTGAAGAGTTTAGCTGTGCGGGTAAGCTTTTGTAACCTCCCTCGCTCTTTTTTCCTCCCCCTTGTTTTTTTACACTTGGCTTACATTTCGCCCTTTCTTTTTCGCCAGCTTCTAGCGGCCCATTGTTCTACCGAACGGACTATGCGGGCCCGCCTGGACGGTTTGAAAAACCGGCTCCGGGCGAAGGACGATGAGCTAGGCCGAAAAGGCCTCGAGATGGAGGGACTTGCCCGGTCCCTCCGGGAGGCGAAGGCGGAAAATAAACGCCTTCAGGCCGAGCTCGACAAAGGCAGTGAGGTGAAGGCCGAGATCAATCGCCTTACGGCCGAGCTGGCAAAGGAACAGGAGCAAGCCGCCATGCTCACAGCATATTATGACTCGGCGGAGCCCCAGATGGAAGCCCTTCGCCAGAGGGCGCGCAAGGTGGAGGGAAAGGCAAAACACCTTGCCGAAGAGGCAGCCCAGGCGACCGAGGAGGCGAAGACATCATGTCGCACTCTTCGCCTTGCCCTTACGGACATGGGGGCGAAGGCGGGCGGTGTTCCCGGCGAAGACGCCTCCGCCCTTGACTTCTGCAACTGGACCCAAGAGGCCGGCTGCGCAGTTTCCGACTGCGCCACGGCGTACGGCGATTGCTGTGCGCGCGTGTCGGCGGCCTTCACCCTGGGGCTGCTTCAACAGCACGGGTGCGAGCACGTCGCCCGGTTTCCCGAGTTCGCGAAGGGGGACTGGAAAGTCAGCTCCCAAGACGTGTCACCCACTCTCCGCGCCTAGCGAAGGCAATTCTGGCAGAAGGAGGGTCGCTCTGCCGCCAAGTCCCGCCTTCTTGAACAGCTGGCGAAGACAGAGGCGGTGGGCCAGGAAGAAGAGCTAGCTGCAGGGGGCGGAGGAGGAGCCGAAGACCACCCCGAGGTGTGAGGCCCTCCGCCCGTCTGCTTTTGTAGTTTTTTTTTTATGTTTGCCTTTTAGGGCGAACTATGTAAATATGGCCAAGGCCTTCCTTGTCTTTTTGGACGTTAAAACGGTTGAAATATATGACTTTTCCCGCCATATGTATCATTTTTGTGTCGCGACGCGCGAAATACGCTCGAGATATTCGTGACCTTTTCGCCCAGTTTGTTCGCCCCAACTTTCTCCCCCCCCCCCCGTTCGCTTTCACGACTTACCCGTTTTTTGTAGGGTCGATGCCGAAAGCTTTGCGTTCGGCCCCCACTCGGGGATTGGCGAAGCAGGAACGAGAAATTCATTGCGGTGAAGAATTTGCCGAAGGTTCGTTACCAGCTTCGGCCTATCTACCGCGAGATGACTATTAATGGAAACAATTACAAAGTTATAAGCGTCGCTAATTGGATGCGAACCCATCCTAGGCGAACGCTGGAGGACTTCGATCGCGTCCGTGTGGCGCGTTTCGAGCGCACGGCTCGCTTCTGGCGAAACCACCGGTGAACAGACCGGCAGGAGGCGATCGCCCAGTGGCGCTACGCCCTTACTGTAGTTTCGCCCCCTTCCCCTTTTAGGATAGTGTACGATATCAGTAGTGACGACGAGCCGTGTTCGCCAGATCACTCCTTTGATGGCTTTGCTGGGGCGAAGATGTAATTTATTTGTAAGTAAACATGTAAATCGTTTCGCCTGTATTATACCGTATGACGCATTGTCAAAGTTAATAAAGTTGTGCTTTTGTTCCCTTTTCACCATTTTCTGCATTATCACAACTTGTGCTTTTGTTGGGTCGTAATGTATCAGCCCCTTTGCGTTTATTGGCGAAATAGGTTCAACGACTTTTCAGCTTTCAACTCCCGTTGTCGATCTTTGGCACTGCGTTAGCGATGTGATTTTTGCGTAGATCAACTATTACGGTGCTCGGCCTCTTTTTTCCGAAACAAGCTGTCGTAGTTTCAACGTTCGGCGAGCGATGCTTTGACCGATTCGTTTTGCCCCCCTGACGTTTTCGCTGATCAGGCGTTTGCCTTGGGGTTTTTCCACGAATTATCAAGCACATAAGTAAAAAGGATGAAAGACGTAGAAATTTTATACTGGTTCGGGCCTCCACGGTAGATAATAGCCCTACATCCAGTTTTTTTTCTTTTTTCATTTTCTCCCTTTTTTTGTATTTTTGTGCCGAAAGGCTTACAAAATGGCAAATGCCGAAAAACTACATAGTAATATGTACATTTTTACATGTTGGTGAACAGGGTGCCACCATCTAGACATAGAAACGCTTGAGTGAAGCGGCGTTCCACGAGTGATCGAACTCTTCGCCCTCTAGTGTTGCTAGGCGAAAGGAGCCTGTCCTTGACTTGTGCTTGATGAGATATGGCCCCTCCCATTTTGACTCAAGCTTCCCGACCGCTACTGGGTTCGCCTTTCTCCTTAGAATGAGGTGGCCCGGTAGGAGCTCTGTAGGGCGAACCTTCTTGTTGTAGGTTGCCGAAGTGCTTGCGGCGTACTTACACATGTGTTCCAGTGCTTCGACTCGCACCCCCTCCAGGAGTTCGAGCGACACTTCGCGCCCATCTTCGCCCCCCGAGAACATCACCCTTGGTGAGTTAGCCCCTAGCTCTGTTGGGGTCATTGCTTCGTCTCCGTAGAGGAGAATGAATGGGCTGAACTTGGTTGGCCTCGTGGGAGTTGTTCGGAGGGCCCAAAGGACAGACAGCATTTCGTCTGGCCATTTGCCCTTCGCCACCCCCTCAAGCCTTTTCTTGAGTGCCTCCAAGATCTTGTCATTTGTGCGTTTGGCCGCCCTGTTCGACTGCGGGTGCGCGACTGATGCGAACCTGATTTCCAGGTTTAGCCCTTCGCACATTTCTCTGAACTTGTCAGAGTCGAACTGCTTGCCATTGTCTGTGATGAATTCCCTTGGAACTCCGAAACGGCAAATGATGTTTTTCCAGACAAACTTCTGCACTTCCGCCGAAGTGGCCTTGATCCAGCGCGAAAAGTACTCAATGGCCACAATTGCAAATTTGTACCCATTTCGCGCTACCGGGAACGGGCCTATGATGTCCAGCCCCCACCTGGCGAAGGGCCAAACTGGAGCGATCAGCTGCAGCTCATACTGTGGGGTGGTCTGGCTTCGGCCGTGTCGCTGGCAGCCTTCGCACTTTTTGGCGTGCGCGACGCAAACTTTCAGCACCGTGGGCCAATATACTCCTTGGCGAAACACCTTGGAGGCAACAGTTCTTGCAGCCTGGTGTGCCCCGCAAAGCCACTGGTGTATTTCTCTCACCATTTCTTCGCCTTCGGCAGTGGATATGCAGCGAAGCAAAGGTTGGAGCACTCCAGAGCGATATAGCTGTCCTGAGACCAGCTTGTACTGTCTGGCTCTGATTAGTAGGCGTTTCACCTCTGCTTCATCTTCTGGAAGCCAGCCATCACTGAGATACTTTACGAATGGCGTTCGTCAGTCCTCTGGGCTTTCGCTTTGGTTTGTCTGGTCTATGGCCATGACATCCTCAGTTCCTTCGGGCACGCTTGGTGCGTACAGAACTTCGAAAAAGATGCCTGGCGAATGCGGTCCCTCGCAGGCGGCGGACTTCGCCAGGGCATCTGCCTCCTCATTTTGCCCTCTGGGTAAGTGTTCGACCGTTATCCCGGCGAAACACTTTTCCATTGACCGAACGGCCTCCAAATATCTTTTCATCCCTTTATCTTTTGCTTCAAAAGACTTATCCACATGACAAGCTACTAGTTTGGAGTCTGTTCGGATGAGCAAACGCCGAACCCCTAGTGCCTTCGCCTTCCATAAGCCCAGCAGCACCGCCTCTTATTCCGCTGTGTTGTTGGTTGTGTCGAACTGCAACCTAGCGGCATACCGAATCGGCACGCCCCCCGGTGAAATGAGTACGACCGCGGCGCCCGCCCCTCTGTGTGACCACGAGCCATCGGAGTGCATTGTCCAAGGCTGCTCGACAGGTTGAGGCTCAGGGGCGGACGCTGGAGTCCATTCGACCACAAAATCGGCTAGGACTTGAGATTTGATGGCGGTGCGCGCCACGAAATGCAGGTCGAAGGGGGATAGCTCTGCCGCCCACTTGCTGAGTCTGCCAGAGATCTCTTTGCCCCGGAGTACTTCGCCCAGAGGATACTGCGAAGGCACTGTGATTTTGTGGGCCTGGAAGTAATGCTTGAGCTTGCAGGAAGCCATCACCAGGGCGTAGGCGAGCTTTTCCATCTCGATATACCTCCTCTTCGCTCCTTGTAAGGCTTCGAAGACGAAGTACACCGGTTTCTGCCCTGATTCCGTCTCTTGGACTAGGACTACGCTGACCGCCACTGGCGAAGCCGCTAGATACAACAGTATTTCGCTTCCTGGTGTTGGGCTGACCAGGGCGGGTGGGCTTTGCAAATACTGCTTTAGCTCTTCGAATGAGGCCTAGCATTCGGGAGTCCAGTTAAACTTGCCTGCACCCCGGAGGGTCTTGAAAAATGGTAGGCCCCTTTCGGCCGCTTTCGAGAGAAAACGACTGAGTGCCGCAATTCGGCCCGCGAGTTTTTGTACTTCGCGTATGCTCGACGGTAGCCTCATTTGCTGGATGGCATCGATTTTCTCGGGGTTCGCCTCGATACCCCTTTTAGACACGAGGAAACCCAACAACTTGCCGGCGAGAACACCAAAAACACATTTTTATGGGTTTAGTTTCATACCCGCCGCACGCAAGTTGTCGAAGGTCTCTTGTAGATCAGACGCATGGTCGAAAGCCTTGCGGCTCTTCACGACGATGTCGTCGACATATGCCTCCATGTTTCGCCCTAGCTGCTTGCGAAACACCTTGTACACCAGCCTGGCGAATGTTGTCGCGGTGTTCCTCAGGCCGAAAGGCATCCTGAGGTGGCAGAAGGTGCCGAACGGCGTAATGAAGGCAGTTTTAGCGATGTCGTCTGGATTCATGTGGATCTGGTGATAGCCGGAGTAGGCGTCCAAGAAGCTCATGAACTCGCAGCCAGCCGTCGAATCGACAAGCTGGTCGATCTGCGGCAAGGGGAAGTCATCCATCGGGCAAACCTTGTTAAGGTCCGTGAAGTCGACGCACATGCGCCACTTGCCATTCGACTTCTTCACCGGGACCAGGTTCGCCAGCCACTCCGGGTGGTCGATCTCCTTGATCACCCCGGCCTTTAGAAGCTTTTGCACTTCGGCCTTCGCTGCTTCTTGGCGATCAGCGGACATCTTGCGCAGCTTTTGCTTCCTTGGCTTGGCGTCTGGCTTGACAGCCAGGCGATGCATGATGAGCTCTGGCATAACTCCCCCCACTTCGCTGGGGCTCCAGGTGAAGATGTCGATGTTTCTCTTGAGTACTTCTAAGATTTTTGCAGCTTCTTCTTCGCCTAGATCGCCTCCCAGCTGGACAAGCTTCGTCGGGTCTGCCTCGCTCACTTGCACCTTGATCACCTTGCCGTGAGGAGCTGGCTTCGGCGCACGGTTAACGTGCGCTTTGGCCTCCACGTTGTGCACCGCCCTGCTGATCACAGCCAAGTCACCTTTCGGCGAAGCCGAAGGTTGAAGCCCCTTGACAACAATCACCCCTGCCGGACCCGACATCTTGAGCTTGAGGTAGTTGTGGTGGGCTATGGCTTCAAACTTGTTCAAGGTTGCACGGCCGAAGATGGCATTGTAGCCATACGGGATGTCGACGACATCGAACAATATCTGCTCTTCGCGTCTATTTTCACCCGTGCCGAAGGCAACCCTCAACCGTGCCTGGCCGAGAACTTGAACGGCCTCGCTGTCGAAGCCGCGAAGCGAAGCCGGCGCCTGAGTGAGAGCCGAAGTTGGTAGCCCCATCCTGGCATATGCCTCGGCGAAGATGACATCGGCCGAGCTACCTTCATCGACCAGAATGCGCCGGACTTCAAAGCCGGCCACCTCAGCCGAAATCACCAGGGGATCTTGGTGCGGAAACAGCACTCCCTCGGCATCTTTCGGCCCGAAAGAGATCTGCTGGCCCAAGTACTTTGGGACCCCTTCGCCCGTGGCAGTGATGTTATGCACCGTTCATAGCTGCAACTTTCTTTGTCGCTTCGACGGCTGGACCGGTGGGTCAGCCCTTGTGATCACCTGGATGACTCGGTGTTGCACGTCTTGGTGCTGCTTGGGTGAAGGCAACTGTTCACGGGCCGCCTCACGAGGCGCTTCAACAACGGCGCCTTGGTGCGGCCTTGGTTCTTGAGCACTGCTTCGCTGGCGAATGTTGCGACATTGCTCGGTGGTGTGTGAAGACCGCCCATGATATGCGCAATAGAGGTCCTTTCTGACCTTCTTGCGAACAGGCTGCTGGTGGCTGCCGCCTTGCTGGGCGTCGAACTCCTTACGGAGCGCTTGCACTTCTTCGACAGCCATAACCGCCTTGCCTGTTCGGTCGGTCCTGAATTTCCTCCAGGTCATGGGAGCTTGGCCTTGCCTGGGCGGCTGCCCCTGGTTCGCCGGCTGAGGCTGGCGAACGGCGGGGGGAGCCGTTTCGATGACCTGCGCTTGCATCTGGGCTTGGGCCGCGGCGATGGAGGTTTTGTCGTACTCAGCTTGAATCGCTTGTCTCCGCTTGGAGTCTTCTTCGCCTCTTGCGTACCCATCGATGATGCGAAGCAGGTGCTCGAGGGTTTGCGGCTCCTTGTTGGCGATCTTTCTTGTGAGTTCGCCCTCGAGCAACCCGGTCGAAGCAGCATTGATGACGGATGCTTCCGTTATGTCTTGGACTTAGCACCGTGCTTGCGAGAAGCGGCGCATGTACTCCCGTATCGATTCGCCCGGCCTCTGGCGAATGCCGAGCAAATGCTGCTGCGTCTTCGGCTCCTCGTAGGTGCCTCGGAAGTTGAGGATAAAAACATCACGCAATTGCTCCCATAAGTAAATGTTATTGGATGGCAGATTGAAATACCAAGAACGGGCGATGCCGTCAAGAGCGAGATGGATTACCTTCGCCTTGGTGTTTTCATCGCCATTGGCAGCTTCGATCACGGACTCGTAAATTGAGAGGAACTCTTTTGGGTCTGTTTCGCCCGAGTACCGCGGAACGGGTGGGAATTTGAACTGAGGTGGGATCGGACGATTTTTGATCCCCCACTCAGTGGCAGCCCCTTTTCGCCCCCGGCCTTGCCCACAGTGCCCTGCATCGAAGGCCCGCTTGACTGCGGATACGACGTGGCGAAGGGCGAAGTGATGGCCTGGGGGAGCGGCTGGGCTGCGACGTTCGGTGGCCCACTTCCGAACGGTGGCGCTTGGGTGGCGTTGTAGAAGTCAAACTGCGGCGCCTGCCCCCAGGGCGAAGCCCCGGGCTGGTTCGACGGCGGCCACCCTGAGACGCCCTAGCCTGAGCCCCCCTCCGGGTGGGCCGAAGGGGTTCTGCTTGAGATGTTGTGGGGTTGGTTGAGTTGTTGAAGGAAAGCTTGGAGTTGGGCCTGCAGCGCCGAAGCCCCCTCCGCCATTGCCTGCGACACTTGACCAGGTGGCGAAGAGTGTACATGAATTGCGACTGGTCGAACCTGTGGCCGTGCGCCGGGAAGCGGAGGCACTACTGTAGCCGAAGGCTGGTTGGGTAAGGACACTGGTTCTTGTGCAGCTTGCGGTGGAGGGGCTTGCTGATAGGCCTGAGGGGGAACGTAGCCTGTCGAATACTAGAGGACAGGGGCCGGAGCGATCTTGGCCTGTCGCGCCACTTCGTAGGCTTGCTGCTGCTCCAGCATTTGGCGAAGCATGTCCTGGAGTCGCGCCATGTTCTGCCGCATGGCCTCCATGCTTGCTTCGGCTTGCGCGTCAAGGTTGAGGTCGGCTGGTGCAGCGGTGAGCGTGCTCGAAGACGGCTGAGTTGCCGAAGGAGCCTCCGGTACCTGCTCCGCCGCGGAAGTCGGAGCCGAAGTAGGCGGTTGTGGCGCGGCGCCGAAGCCGACGGCGCGGCTGCCCCTTCGACAGGCGCCGAAGGCTCCACGCCTTCGTCGATGGCCATCGCCTCCTCCGCTACACTCTCCTTCGGGTTTGCAACCCTTTCTTTTGAGACCTTCTTTGGTGGCATTCGCTCTCAGTGGTTTCGCTCAGAGGTCCCCACGGTCGGTGCCAGCTGTTGTCGAAACGACAACTGCATACGTCGAAGGACGTGGATACTCAACAGTTGTTGGGAAAGTAAAGTGTAATAAATTTTGTATTAAATTCGGGTCCCCTTTTACATGGCCCTAGGTGGCTATTTATAACCCCATTACAGAACCCCCTATAAGGGTTTAGGGCTATTACAGGGGAATTTACATGGTCACCCTCATAAAGGGGCCCTTACATGGGTATTCAATGTAATCCAGGCGCATGGGCCCTCAATGGGCCACCTGGTGGCTACTGGTTCTTTGGCCCATGGGCTGGGGCGATTGGTCCGGCCCATTGGCCCTTCTTGGATCAAGTTCGTCCTGGAGAAGTCATCCTCCTTCGGCGCATGCCTTCGCCATGTAAGCTTCACCCAGGCCGACCGGAGCCCCATGTGGCTCCTCGCCATCGGGCTTTGCCATCGGGCTTCGCCCCGCGAGCCTTGGGCACTGGGAGATCGGATCCTTGCCGCCTGGTTGGTTTCGGCAGGCTTGGTCGAAGGGCCTCATGGCATACTGCCAACATTAAGGTATAAAGCTCTTAAGTATGTTCTCTTGGATGATGTGTTATATTATCGGACGATTGATGGAGTTCTTTTAAAATGCTTAAGTATGGACGAAGCAAAAGTTGTTATGTGTGAAGTTCATGAAGGTATCTGTGCGACACATCAATCGGCTCTTAATGAAGTGGTTAATTCGAAGGGTTGGATATTTTTGGCCGACAATACTGGAGGATTGTTTCAGATATTACAAGGGTTGTCAAGACTGTCAGAAATTTGGAGCAATTCAGAGAGTACCAGCATCGGCTATGGACCCCATTATCAAGCCATGGCCGTTCAGAGGTTGGGGTATTGATATGATTGGCCAAATAAATCCACCATCAAGCAAAGGACATAACTTTATATTGGTTGCAACTGATTACTTCACAAAGTGGGTTGAGGCGATTCCATTGAAGAAAGTTGACAGCCAAGATGCAATCAATTTTGTTAAGGAGCATATTATATACAGATTTGGTTTACCACAGACGATAACAACTGATCAAGGTTCTATATTTGTGTCCGACGAGTTTGTTCGGTTTGCTGATAGCATGGGTATTAAGTTATTGAATTCTTCACCGTATTATGCACAAGCTAATGGACAGGCTGAGGCATCTAATAAGAGCTTGATTAAGTTGGTTAAGAGAAAGATAGCCGAATATCCAAAGAAGTGGCATACTATTTTGGCTGAATCATTGTGGTCTTATCGGATGGCTTGTCATGGTGCAATTCAAGTACCTCCTTATCAACTGGTTTATGGGCATGAAGTTGTATTACCATGGGAAACCAATATCGGCTCCAGGAGGATTTCTTCACAGGATGAGTTAACAGCCGATGATTATCATAATTTGATGGTTGATGAATCTGAGGATCTGGTGCAAGCTAGATTGCGAGCTCTTGAAAAGGTTAGAACAGATAAGGAGCGAGTTGCACGGCATTACAACAAGAAAGTTGTGCCCAAATTCTTTGTAGAAGGCGAGCTGGTTTGGAAATTGGTACTGCCGATAGGGGCCAGAGATAACAAATTCGGTAAGTGGGCGCCGAATGTGGAAGGACCGTTTCAAGTTTATAAGTGTGTTTCTAAAGGGGCCTACATGTTAAAAGGACTTATGGGGAAGTTTTTGGAAGAGCACTTAATGGAAAATACTTGAAGAAATATTACCCAAGTGTTTGGATTGGTTCATAATCGGCTATGGTTGCCGGTTTATGGTTAATAGCCGATGTATTTACATCGCCTTCGATGGCCAATATTTTTATCACCCTTAGGTATATAAGTTTGCAGCATTGTGTTCCCTACTACAAACTTGCGGGGCATGGGGGATAAAAAGTTGGAAATTTTTGAGAAAATGTAGACAAGTATAAAATCGGCTCGATGGCTGATAACAGAAGATATCTTAGTTTTGATTAAGTATAGGATCGGCTCGATGGCCGGAGTATATATTACAGCAAAAATGTTTCAGGATGACTTATAGTTTGAGGTTACATCAAGACAAATATTTTTGAATAGCCGATATAGCACTCTGCCTAATTTGTTCTACTTCCTCAATGGCTTGGGCATCGGCTGCATCTGTTCCTGGAATTGGCTTCAAGGCTTTGCTCAAGGCAGCAAGATGCTTCACAGATTTCTTGAGCTTAGATTTTTGGTCTTCAATAGCTTTGGGCAGATCGGCTAGATTCTGTTCTTCGATGGTGATTTCTGTTCTACAGGCTTCAAGTTGTTGAAGGAGTTCAGCTTCTTTCTTTCTTAGCTCATTTATCTTCTGTTGAATAGAATTCGGCCCATTTTCCAGTTCATCCAACTTGGATTTCTCTTCAGTAACTTGTTGTCGGCTGGATTGCATATTTGCTTCAAGGCAGCTCGTTCTAGCCGATCTGAGATTCTTTGCCTTGCCCTTTCTAGCTTGAAACGGTGTTGCTCAAGAAAGACTGCAGGAGAGACCATCTCTATAAGTTCATCAGGGATTTGATCTTGGATTTCTTCGAATCTTGCTCTGATCGGCCCGCAATTTACAACTAATGTATCAAGCGAGGCATTTAGCCGATCTGCGATGTCAGCTAAGATTTTTCTTAAGTCCTCAGAAATTGGAGAGATGGCCTTGCTAGTCGTTTCTTCTTCATCCAGGAATTGATTTATGTCAAAAGAGAACATATCGGCTAATAGCTGAAATAAAGAGAGATTGATAAGTGATACAGTTATGAGTGAGCCGATAGATTTAAGCATGAAGGATACTTACAGGAATTTGAGGAGCTGGAGCTGTAGTGGCAACCTCTTCATCTTGTCGGCTAGCTGCAGACGATGGAGTATGCTCACTGGATACGTGTTGAGGGGATTGTACCTGAGGGGGCTATAATAATAACAATTGATCAGTATCAGTTAAAGAGGAAACTGAAGATGGGTGATGTGAAATTACCGATGCTGGTGGAGAAGTTGGTTTTTTCCTTGTGGCAACTTGTTTCTTCTTGGGCTGAAAAGAAATAGTTAAGTTGAGAAGATATAAGGCATGAAAATAGACAATGATAGTTAGTAATCTTACTTGTGCCTTTTGAGGTGGCTTCGGAGGACTTGGAGTTTTTGCAGCTTGAGATTGTGCCGCAGGGGGTGTATCGGCTTGGGGCGTAGCTATTTCGGCTGTTTCACTGCATTGGGCAGCGGCTTCATCAATTGCTTCTTCCATCTCAATATCTTTGAGGATATCATCTATTTCTTGTGCTTGGGCAGCTTCTGAATCGGCTGTTTTCTTCTGCCGTTTGGGTGGTTTCTTTAAGAGTGTTGGCTTCACAGCAGCCTGTTTTGTCCTTCTTTTCCTATCGTCTGCTTGCATCGGTTCTCTTAGTTGACCTTGGAGCAAGGTGGTGGTTTTTGGGGCATTGAAGCCGATGATTGATGGGGCTGGTCCACTGCCGTTTGGGAGTTTAGCCATAGCATATTCTATGGGCTTGCCACTTCGGCTAATAAGAGGAGGAGAATCTGTTGTCTGCAAGCGAAGTTGTTAAAGTGTAAGTATCAATCAGATGATAATAATGAAATACAAGGTATTGACAGAAAAGTTTTACCTGAGGGACCAGGTTTGGAACAATTCGGGTGAGGTATGAGTCAACTGGCAGATGGAATATGTGACTTTTTATCTTTGACCACCATCTGTCAAACTGGATGCTTCTCATCAAGATGATGTTGAATCTATCGATACCACCGAGAGGGGGCCCAGGGATGTTGAGCAATTTATCCATCATGAGAGCCGATACGATGTCACCCCTAGTTTGAATTTTATCGGCATAATACAAGCTGACGGGTAATGTGTCCATGCCGTTGTCTTGCTGCCGGTGCTGGGTAGTAGAACTCATAAGAGGGTTGAATAGTCCTGCCTTGGGATATGCCTATTGGGAGTATGCATGGTGAGATTGCGGCAGTTAGGATCTCTCTGGGTTTCTCAAATCTTTCATCATTGATTTCATTGATCCTAAAATCAGTTGGCAGTTCAAAGCTCTTGTATGAGTCATAAGCAAACCAAATTCGGCTGTCTCTGGGAAATCCATCATAAAAATTGCCGAACCAGTTATGAAAGTGTTCAGCCGATGGTCCATGTTCAGCATAACTGGTGGCTGCTTCTCCAAAAGACATGCATCGGCGCATATGGTTTGATTCCTCATCATCTTCAGGATCGGCTGTGGAAGGGAATTCTGCTTCTGAGAGTGATGTCCTCTTTGCAACTTTCAGAGTGTGCAGGGTTAACCAAAGTTGGATAAACCACCATGGGCCGCCAGTATTCACATTGGCATCCATTATCAACTTGGCCGATGATTGGTTTAGCATCTGATATGCTGCTCCTAGTAGATATTTTCCTAAGGGGAATTCTCTTTTCAAAACTAGGGCTTCGGCTAAGTGCTGCCAGTTAGCTGTTGGGCCGCAGGTGGATCCACAAAACAAGAATTTGTCTAGCCACATCATTAGGAAAGCAGCATGTTCTCTAGCCGATACAGAGCCTGTTCCCATGTTTCCAGAGATGAAACCAGACCAGCCACCAATATTCTTGGTTTTGAACTTATAAGTGCACTTGGTTTTCATACTGATGGGATTAGCCGATGTGGTTATATCTAGGCCGGTAATCATGATTATATCCAATAAAGTGGGAGTCATCGGCCCTTGGTTAAACATGAAGTAGTTAAAAGTATCTGACCAAAAATATGCAGCCGAAGACAGCATCGGCTCATCTTTCTTCATATCAGCTATAGACAAAGACATGCATTGGGCTATCCCTATTTCTTCCCAATGATCTTGCTTACTAGCTGCAACCCTTTTATACCAATTTATCCACTTATCAACTTGAGAGGGCCAAGATCTGAAAGTTGTGGTCCAATGGGATAGGGATGGATTTGCCTGTCTAAAGGGAATCCTGTTTGTCTCTGCATTAATGATGTCGGTAGGATCTAAATCGCCTTTCGGACCCAAGAAGAAGTGGTTGGGCTCACTGAGTTTTGGGACGGCTATTTGGTGACTTAGGTGCTACAGATTAAAAGGAAAAAGGGATGAAGACAGAGTAAAAATGAAGAATTTTAAGGAAGAAATTGGAATCGATGGGGGACTTACCTCGGCATATTCCATGGCGGCGGATCGCGGTGGATTCGGTAGAGTGGCCATTACTGCACGAAGATTGTCGCCGGAGGGGATTTGCTGTCTTAATCGCCGGAGTGGAGAGAGAAGGTGTTCGCCGGAGTTCAAGGGAAAGTTTGGTGGCTTGAGCGGTGAAAACGGAGTTAACGTCGTGAAATATCCGGGGGAGCGGTTGGTATTTAAAGAATTAGGTGCGTAACGGTCACAGAGGTAACCCTAGAATTTTGCGGTTGAAAAGAGATAATTCCGTTGCATTGTAAATACTTCGGAATTGGGGGGCATGTGTTGACGATGAAATTTGGTAAGCAAATCTATCTGCAAGAATCGGAAACACAATGTAATTCAAAGCGGATTTGAAGATATGCAATGATCTCGGAAACAGAGTGCGCATCGGCTGGAGTCCGAATCGGCTATGAACTGATCGGCCGAGTCAGAGTTGGATAAGGTTAGCCGATGGTGCCGATTTTGGTAAATATGACTCGGTACGCGTCATCGGGTTGTGTTAACGTGCTTCATACGGATTGCCATGCACGGATAGAGTCCTGAAGAGGCAATTGTATCTATTAATTAGGATATTTTATTTAAT
This sequence comes from Oryza punctata, assembly GCA_000573905.2. Classification (NCBI taxonomy): domain Eukaryota; kingdom Viridiplantae; phylum Streptophyta; class Magnoliopsida; order Poales; family Poaceae; genus Oryza; species Oryza punctata. Next base: position 6,993,339 of record CM002491.2, on the reverse strand, counting down.
TTCCTTATAGATATTTTCGCTAAGAGTCCGCTTAAGGGACTTGTTCGTTAGTTGGATTTGTAATAGGTTAATATGAGTCGTGTCCGCAATGGACAATGTTTGTATTTTCGGGTATAAATATAATCCCGAGGTCTTGTAAATAATAACAACAGACGTTCAATCAATCTCGGCCCATCGCCACCTTTGTTTCCTTTTTCAACAAGCTTGTGCTCTTGAGTCGTGCTGCATCAATTTGATCTTCAACGAGAAGGTATATCTTATCATGGCAATTTGCATCATTGGGATTAGTGCTTACATCTTTATGACACTCTAATTCTATCTTGCAAGTTCTACAGTTATCATATACATCATATAGCTTAGATCAATGATGCTATCTCCCATATCGGCTAGATCCGTTTTAGGATTTCGACGATATCGGCTAGTTTACTTTGTTGATTCATGCTATATGATGTATCTACCATCCCGATTTGGTGTTTATTGACTTGTTACATGTCATGCTTCTTTTATGCTTAATGCTGCATTGGTTCGGTCCAACCTATTAAGTTGTTTTGGAATCATGATCTATAACTTGTTTTACGATCATCAATAGGGATAGTATCGGAGTTTCAGCCAATCTTATCTGTTCTTAGAATATTTAACATGGTTTTATGCTTTGTTTAATGTTCTATATTTAATCTTTAATGCTTTATCATGAGTTTATATCAGATTTATAACCAATATGTAAGTAAATCTAAGTATCGGCTATGACATCAGTCTTATGTGATCGTTATTTCATGTTACAATGGGCTTAAGTAATTTATGCTGTCTCGGTTCGGTCCGATCCATACCAATTGCTTGCTTCTATAGTAATATTGATCTAATAATCGCATAAAGCTAACATCTACAGCCGATATACTGTGATTAGGGTTATTCATATACCTTACAGCCGATTCATGCTTTATTGCATCGGCTAGGTCACATACGATATGAAATCGGCCCTATGGCCGATTGTCTATCGTTTACTAATATTCTTTTGCCTATTCTTTCTTGTTGATTGCAGGATCAATCAACTGGCACGCCCTTGAATCCAAAACCAAAATGTTAGGACCTGCACTAGAGTAAAGCAAACCTCTCAGGCCTGTGTGTATTTTTTGCATCAATAGATACTAACCAGGAGTATCGAACCAACCCACTTATATACCAAATAAGTAAGTAATCCGTGGATAAGGGTAGACCCAGGCCCCTGGCACCCTGGGTCGTAGCCTAGGGTATGGGTTGAGTAGCAAAGGACCCACCAACTAGATGTACCTCAGAAATCTTGGCCCAAGGCCTAGCAAGTGGCTAACCCTAATTCCCCTTCTCTTGGGTCCTAGCCTCCTCTGGTATATCATACGCGCATGACTGAGTGAGAAATAGAGCATCGATGCACCCAACGCTGAGCGAGCTCCTGCCAGTAGTTCGCCAACATGTCGTTGATGCTGTTCTTCAGCTAACCACTGGCGACGCAGCGTGGGCGCGTGCAGCCCGTCTCTAGCCATCAGTCGTTCCCCCGTTAGCACCGAGCCGCCGAGGCTCTACCTCGGCTTAGTGGCTCAGCAAGGTGCGCCGATAGGTGGCGGCCGCCAACCGGTGTTAGTTGTGACTCGCTTGCCCCCATCCTCAGCCGTTGCTCTGTCAGGCTAGGAATGATGACACATTGTGAGGTGAACTTGTTAATCTCTTTCTTCTATTCTCAAATGCTGAAATCATGAAATGCCAGCAATAAGTACAGATCTAGTATTACTGAATTAGATATAAAAGAAGAATAGGCCTAGGACTACATTGAAATCTTTTTTATGCCCAAAAACCCCCAACAGTATCTTAAATTCACAATACTGGGGAAACGGTTTTTATTCCCGGTTTACAACCCCTTTACTACCAGATGTAGTAACTAAGACAAGCAATTCAGAACTAAAAATCTCGATCTTTAGTACCGGTTAGGAGACCCGGTGCTAAATATGCATATCAAGTGAAAAAAAATATGTGGGATGTGGGATTCAAACTCAAGATCTCTCATCTTAGCTCATACGCGTGTACCATCCCACCCACTACACAAATCTGATTTGAATAGATATACTTTCCTTTTCAACTAACCATAGAGATATGTTTAGTACCAGTTGGGTATCCAGAAAAAGATCAGTTTTGGGTATCCAGAAAAAGATCAGTTGTACAGTAGTGTCAGTTCAAGCCAAAATCCTCCGAAGACAGTAGAAACAGGAGCAACACTCTGCAAACCATGGGAGAAAATTGTAGGCTTGGAGGAAGTTAACCTCTAACAAGGTATTTGTACATGAAAATCAGACAACAATTAAATTTGTATTGTAATTTTTATTGTGTATTAGTTAGGGTACATGTACATTCTAGGATATAGGATAGTGACTTGGGAAAATCCAGGTCCGCCACTGCCCCTAGATGACCCACTTATTTGGTCTATAGTTAGGTTCGAGGGTTTACTCACTTGCAGCCTTATATGCACTGAGAACCCCAGATAGCGACTTCTCAAAGCTTGCAGCCTTATATGCACTGAGAACCCCAGATAGCGACTTCTCAAAGCCACGAACATCTATAATTCCGTCTTCCGTTCGGCAGCTAGAGATACACAACAAATAAGAGAAGACTACGGCCCGGACGTCCGATGCAACGCAAAATATCAGACGCTATCACAGTACTACGTCAACAAGCTAGCTGCTAGCTGATGATACTACATGCATACATTGATAAACACAGTAATAGTAACCTTTGAGATAATTTATTTTCCAAACCATTTATACAATTGTCATTCTGATTATATCGTTGTGTTTGTTATAATTAAATCTTTACAATAAGATATTGCACGATTATATTTTGATTGAAAAATTGTATATGTTCCAATCATTAATTTTTGATGTTTCACGTGTGAGAAGTAAATGTTTCAGCTAGAATTCGATTACGTTGCACATTTTTAATTTTTTAGATGTTGTTTTAGTGTTGCACACGGAATCAACAAATATATTATGATGTTTCATTAATTTATGTGCGAATATTGCACATGATGTTATTTGGACGTTTCATCGAGTATATTATGTGAAACATTAGAAAATTTTATTAAAACATCTAAATAACACTGTGTGCAACACTAAGAAGAGTCGGAAAAAAAGTTGTCGGAATATAGTCTTGTGAGATCTTGTTACGAAGATTTAATTGTAACGAATCCAACGGTATAATTTATTCATAGTTTCGATAATGGTTGGAGAGAAAAAGACCATTTGAATTTTCAATCAATGTGAATAGCTTTGCTAAATCTGATTTCATTCACCTACAGTGCACCCACCGCTACTTTTCTCCTAGGCTGAGAAGAAGCGTCTGATTTTTTCATTCACCTACACCTACAGTGCACCCACCGCTACTTTTCTCTTAGGCTGAGAAGAAGCGTCCGATTTTTTCTTTAACACTCGAACGGCTGATAAGAAGTATTTTCCCAAGGAATAAGGCCATCCTCGCTGGTCCATCGCTAGTGATAGGGTACCACTGCTGTTTCACTTGGGTTTTCCTCCTAAACTGATGTGAACTAGTAGTGTTGCTCCGCAACCAGTGCGGATTCGAGTCATGAACCGACAGTACACATTTTCCGATAGAAAAAACTCGAAGCCCGTTCATTATCGAGCTGACAACTCTCAGCATGCATGTTCTCTGATCCCCAATATCCTCAACATCTGATCCTCTCACCAGCCAGAGAGTGAGGCAAGGCAAGCATCCTTGTGCTGCTCCTCATGCTTCCTTCTCATGTTGCTCGTGTGCTGCTATATTCGTTAGCATGGAGGCCGAGGACTCTAGATCTGGCCGTTCCCCCGGTGAATCCAGTTGAGGCACTCAAGGAGGAAAATGGAGATGACGACGACACGATCCTCAACCGAGGCCGTACACAGGGAGGAGGACCTGGCCGACTGATCTGCCCGATAGCAGGCACGACGAGGCAACCACGCCAATGAGCTGGGCCTACAGAATGTAATCTTGACCTCTGTCTCACTGTTCTCCTCTTCTCTCTCGCAGATCTGGGTGGTCGGACTGATGGCAGTGAGAGGCTAGGATTGAGACTCAGCTCAACGGTGATGAGCAATGGCAGGCGAGCTTTGTTTCTTCATTTGTTGCTCTTCTACCCTCTCTTTTATTTCCTCTTTTCTTGCTGGACTTTTGAGACATATTGTATGTTTTTTTAATGATCCGCACAAGGCAGTGCAAAGATTCATATATCATAGGAAAAAAATTACGAGATTATAACCGAAGGAGGTAATAATCAGGAAAAAAGAAAAAAAGACCACTCCACCATATGTGAGAAGCTCCAAACACTCTCCATGGAGAAGCACTAGCACCAAATCGGTCGTCAGTGTGCGTGACAAATCACTGCTAGTCCTACAAGGGGATCGCAGATTCTCCCACTTCAAACCAACTTCACCAAAAAGGTACAAGGGGATCGCAGATGCTCCCGCTTCAAACCAACTTCACCAAAAAGTTTGATGACATACTCTCGGGCACCCTAACTGAAGGATTGAGGGTGGGGCGAGAGAAGAAAGATCCGCTCATTCTCGCGCCAATCTAGAGCTGAAAGTGTGCGTGACAAATCACTGCTAGTCCTACAAGGGGATCGCAGATTCTCCCGCTTCAAACCAACTTCACCAAAAAGGTTGATGACATACTCTCGGCCACCCTAACTGAAGGATTGAGGGTGGGGCGAGAGAAGAAAGATCCGCTCATTCTCGCGCCAATCTAGAGCTGAAACCGACCTCCAGAACCGCGTAGCTAACCCATCCGAAGGGGGAGGGGGGCACTTACACATACCACCCCAGTTACACTTTCGTCCTCGCTTCGTGTAAAAGGTTTAACTCGGGAGTATATGGTTGGAGGGAAGATGCCTTATAAGTCGATTCCATCCTTGCTAAACTAGCAAGGTGGTACTAAACATGCACACAGAACTCATATAGGCCACACATGTCAAATCCTAATTGGGTCAGGATGTTACATTAGACATATTGTGAATTTACGAATTTGTATGTGTCAAGTTGTGATATGATCGTTTTGCCCTTTGGTCTAAAAATTAATGTGTGATCTGTTGATTTGTTGTTGATGGATTGGGATGAAATCACCAACTGATTCGAGGAAAGTTGATGTTTAAAAATAGACAGATTTAATTTCTCACTGGGCCATAAGGAGTAACATCCCGAAATGTGGTCTTTTCAAAACACATTTTATTTAGCGAAGGCAACATTTTCCATATACTGTAACAAGAATTGGGGCAAAATGTTGGCGGGTCTAGTCGAGCTCCATATAGAAACAGATTACAGGTCCCTTTTAGATTTGACATAAGGAACCAACAACTAAGGTCTCAACGCAACATCACTGCAGTAAGGAAGTAAGAAACACACATTATGTTGGATATTTCCAAATGAACATGGAAACAAAGTTCACACAGCAATGGAAAACATATGAAGCAAAATATCCAAAATTCCACATGGCAAGTATTTTCTAAGAATCTAGGCGTAGGACAATCATGAGAGTTCAAAGAATGCCTCACTAATCGAAATAAGTTTGGCACTGACGTCTCTCATTCCTGGTCGATCTTTCGGTGATTCCATGGAGCACAAGAGGCCAACTTCAACCAATGGTAGCACATATGTGTGCATCAACAGTGCTGCACATGCATGGTGCTCTTCTCGGGACATATGAGGATCTAAAACCTCTTGGAGATTGTTTGGAAACATCCTGCTAACAAACTTGTGAAGGCCGATGCCATCGGTGAACATTGCATCTGTTGGTCTCAGCCCAGTGAGCATTTCAAGCACTAAGACTCCAAAACTATACACATCACACCCGGTCGAGATTTTGTATCCCATTCCATACTCTGTGATAGAAACAGTTAAATTTTAATACAAGAGAAACAAATAAAATAAAAATGGGAACCAAGTTGAACTCACCAGGTGCGATATATCCGATTGTTCCTCCCACACCAACCAGGCATTCAGAGCTACAGGAACTTGAATTGAGAAACTTTGCTGAGCCAAAATCACCAACCCTTGCAGTCATATCATAGTCCAAGAGAACATTGCTTGGCTTCAAATCACAGTGAATTAGAGGAGGTGTCAACTGGTTATGCATATAGTCTAGAGCAGAAGCCACGTCTGCAGCTATCCTTATCATCTGTCCAAAGGTCAGACCTCTCTTGGGACTATTTTGGTGTAACTTTGGATGAACCCACATGTCCAAGCTTCCATTGGCCATGAACTCCAAAACTATAGCTTTGAATTCATTGTTCTCTAGGTCAACCGTGGAGCATACGGTGATTGCTTTAACAAGGTTGCGATGGCGAGTGTTTCTTAGCACCTCACATTCACTAAGAAAGCTATTGTACGCGCCAGGCTCATCAAGATGGAACAGCTTGATGGCAATGAGGTCTGTTTCAAACTGAAACCTTCCAATGTATATCGAACCAGTATGACTCGAGCTTATCTTGTTGACTGGGGAGAACCAATTGGTGGCCTTAAGGATGTCAACATATGATACCTTCTTCATTGTTTCTCTGTAGCATGAAGTCGTATGTGCTCGCTTTCCCTTCAGAAGTGTCACCATAAAGCAGAAGAATGACAATATGGCGATAGTGACAGGAGGAATCACTAGTATTAGTACACGTGAATTATTCTTTCTTTTGGCAAGTGCTATAGTTGGGCAAATTGGGAATCCAAATAAAGGGTAAGATGAACTTGAGCAGAGTCTTGTGTTGCCATCTAAGGTTACTGCACTACTATTCTGAAAGATGCCACCAGTTGGAATAGGTCCTTCAAAGCTGTTGTTCGACAGATCAAGTTGGTTCAAAAAAGAGAAGTCCACAAAAAACTCAGGAATCTGTCCAACAAACATGTTTTGTGAAAGATCAAGCAGAATGATCGACTTCAGGTTACCTAACGACTGAGGTATGCTTCTGTTAAGCATGTTATGTTTCAAGTCGAGAGACATTAGAGAAACACATTGACCAAGTGAAGATGGAATTTCACCAGACAATTTGTTGAAAGAAATATCAAGAATAGACAGAGTGATCAATGCACCGATTTGTGGAGGAATTGATCCTGTAAGTAAGTTGTTCGACAAGTCCAGAGACAGAGAAAGTGATGTAACATTGAGAAGTTGAATTGGTATTGATCCATCTAAGCTGTTCGAAGACAAGTTAAGATGAACAAGTAGTGTGCAATTTCCTAAACTTGTTGGTATGTTTCCACTTAAGTTATCATTGTCAAGATTAAGCTTGCTCAATCGAGAAAGATTTCCAATCACAGAAGGGATTCCTGATGATATTAAGTTCTGGCCCATGTCAAGCATTTGAAGATTCAAAAGGTTGCTTATCTCAACAGGTATTGTACCAAAGAATTGGTTCTGGTCAAGTCGTAATGAAATTAGGCCAAGAATGTTTCCGATCTGAGTTGGTATTGGGCCAATAAGTTGGTTCTTCTCAAAATGCAAGTATTCTACACTTATTGATAGATTGTGAACGGATCTAGGCAGAGTTCCATTCAGAGCATTCCCACCCATTGACACTATTTGTAGTTGGGTGCAATTCGTGAGAGATTTGAGGAATGTCCAATCCCCAGATTCTAGATGGTTATATCCTAGATCTAGTCCATATAAACTGGATAAGGATCCTAGAGATGGCACTGGTCCAATCAGTTTGTTGCTGCCAAGAAAAATCACCTGAAGCTTGGACGCATTAGCTAGTGAAGCTGGTATGAATCCCTCAATTTTGTTATTTGACATGGACAATATCTCAAGGTTTGGTAATGAATAACCAGTGCTAGATGGTATGCTTCCACTAAGGTTATTCTGGTACAGGCTAAGGGAAATAAGAGAAGAGATATTATAAAGCATGGGTGGCACATACCCTGTTAGCCTATTGTAACCTAAGCTCAGAATGATAAGGTTTTTAAAATTACTGAAAGTCTCTGGAACTGATCCAACTAAATTGTTCATCTCAAGAGATATGCAATTGATGGAAGAAACATTCCCTAGCGATGGAGGTATGCTTCCAGAAAGGTTGTTATCTGCAAGGTCAAGGATTTGGAGAGCTGACATCTTATAGAAATTTGGTATAGGCCCGAAAAATGAATTCTTTCTGAGATCAATGATGGCAATATGAGATGAGCCATTAAACAAACTTGGAGGGATTGTTCCAGAGAACGAATTATATGTCAGGTTTAGCTCAGTAAGTGACGAGCTAGTTGCTAAGGAATGAGGGATACCTCCACCAAGCATGTTGTAGGCAAGATTGACAACTCTAAGAGATTTGCTTCTAGTACCTAAAAACTCAGGGATATTACCTACAGTTTTGTTATTTGCAAGCATCAGCAACTGTAGATGCTGAAGTGTACCGAATTCCTTAGGAATGCTTCCCAACAACTGATTGTTAGAAAGATCTAACCAAGTTAGTGAAGTAAGATTTGCCAGAGAAGGTGATAAACTGCCATTCAACTGACGAGAGTTCAAGTCAAGTGAAGTAACACGGAGCGGAAGAGCCATACCACACCTGACGCCGCTCCAGTTGCAGAAATTGAGTGAGTCAGTGCTCCATGAGCGCAGGACACCGAGTGGGTCAGATGAGATGCTGTCCTTGAAGGATAGCAGAGCTTGCCGGTCCATCTCAGAATTGTAAACTGATCTTGCAGCTGATTGTTGAACAGCTTGGCAGGAAAGTAAGATGATTAGATGGACAAGGAGAATGATGGCATAGTGTAGGGAGAAGGAAGAAGAGCTTAAAAGGTTCAGAATTGAAGGAGCCATCTCTGAACTCTCGTGCAATGCTTCTATTGGAATGCCGTGTGTGTGGATTTCTTAAACTGAACTCATTGACTGATGACTACCTGTGGATGAAAGATAAGTGGATGGGAAAATTCCGTAGAAGGAATTGAAGACATTGAAAAGAGTCTGCAGAGTCAAGTCAACCGGGGTCCTGGAGCTGCTAGGTGCGCTACCAAACTGAGGATTAGTATATTTTTAAAATCAACAATTTAAGTAAATTGCCTAATTATTTGCTATATATTTTGACAAACTATCAATAGTAGTCTTTCATACAAAAAGAACAAGCACTCCATTCAAACAAAAAAACATAATGAACAAACATGTACTCTGTATATATCAACCAGATATAAACCACTGTACCTTAGTCTATCATTTTCGCCTCCAATCACACGCAAAGTTAACTGCTTTTTTTGAGTCTTCCAGCACCCAAGACTACAAATCTGGTTTCACTTTCAGTACTCTAGCAACAACTTTCGCCACAAGCAATAACAAACTGAACCAGTGATCCGTTTCCTACTGTTGGATTAAGTTGGAATGAATTGCTCGGTGTGTAAATTCCCCTCTAAAACCATGTGTCTCCTGCACTAGAACGTTTTGACTCGATGACAAATGGTATGGCAGCCCAGCGTTGGGACAAAAGATAGTAACTTGACGGGAAAATTCAGTACAAAGCAACAAAGACATGGAAAAGAACGTGCAGAAACAAGACAGGCGAAACTCAAGACAATAGATCCCCCCCTCACTTTCCAAGATCCAGAAATTCCTGCCACACGCAACTATCTCCTACACTAAGCTAGTACTAATAACACGGTAGTTGTCTTAAGTAAGTGAGAAAAACACTAAAATTCGCGGCAACATATTAATCAAGTGCAGTCTGCAGACGCATTTCATCGAACAACTCATGTGCAGGCAAACATATCACCACAGAATGGGAATATGAGGGACTCTTGAAACTCGCGTGAGGCTGCTGTATTTACCCTCCACGTAAGAAGCCGGCGCCCGCGGGTCCGGTGGTGGTGGCAGACCACGAGCGGCGGCCTGGGCTAGCGGCGATGCTCATCGGCCCGCCCCCGCGCAGCGTGCATCTCCTTCGTCTCGACGGCGCGAGGCGCTCGACCTGGGGGAGGAATCCCTGGATGGCGTGGTGCGGTGGCAGCGGAGTGATGACCGGAGGAAAAGGGGCGCCTGCTGCTCGCCGGCCCAGTACATGACACTGGCCTCCAATAGGCCGGGCTAATTAATTATTACCCTTTACGAAATTTGGCCCAACACGATTGAAATAAGGTCTCAAATCAGCCGTGCGGCTTTTTGGTGGTTACCGATCACTATATGGGAAAACGTTTTATACACACCACTCAAAAAAAAAAAACCCTTTATACACACTACTACTTGAGAGCATCTATACTATAATGAAGTAACTTTTATAGACACGCTAAATCCTGACCGTATAATCGTGAGATTCTAAGGCCTAGATCGCTTCAACGATCCTACCGGTGTGTGAAATCATTCATCCCACTATCGCTATATCGCCCACGATTTCCTCCCCTCACCCCGACAGGCCATAGGAACCACTCCACACTTTTGCCACCGACCTCCTCGCCCCTGACAACAATCTACGCTACGTGTTGCTCTACCATCGAGCAAAGCCTTCCATATCACGGAATGCACTCCGTCGATCCACTCCGCAGGCCGCAGCTATTGGTCATCCTTGGCACTCACCTTGCCGCGCCCTGGTCTTCCTCAGAAGCAGCACTGCCTCCTTCGCTCCTCCTGCCTCGTTGTTCACTACTTCACTTCGGCCCATCCTATGGCATCCATTGGTCGCATGCTGGTGAGTGGTGAGACGCCTCCTCCACTGTTGTGCACCACATCGCCCTTGGTCATCTTGTTGTTCCGCTCTTCAGCCACCGACGCGCGGAGGCGAGGTCACGATAGGACCTAGGTACCCTCCATTCTGCAACAACCAGATGCCGGCGACCCTAGTCCCTGTTGCAACCTCTCCCTTCATGCTGCCACCGGCTTGCCTCAATCTCCGCTGTGCCGAAGGATTGCAATCCCCTCCATCCCCATCACACGTGCCGTTACCACGTCGTAGAAGGCAGCAACCATCAAAGCCAAATTGGTCATCTCCACCGCAAATCTCCATCACCGCTAGGCTCAATCTGCGCTGAGTTCCCCCCTCCACCACCACAGCGATCAGGTTGGTCTGAGGCTACAATTTTGAGATCTTATTTGTTATAAAAGTTAATCGATATAGTGGAATGATGACTAGCCTAACAAAAGTTAATCGATATAACGGAACGACGACTAGCCTTCTCGATCGCTTCAGTTATTGATCACCCAAGACACGCCAGATGATGACATAGTAACACACGATATTTGTTAACGAAGTTCAGCCGAAGGCTACATCTACAGGGATCTGATTATGGGCACTCTCTTAAATAAGAGAGGGGGCACCACATTTTAACTATGACGACTATAGTATAGCATAGATGATGTGACCATGGCTACTACGGATACAACCATTGTTCACATCATGGATCAACAAGAAGATAGCAAGATCAACTCCTCCAAGTGCTGGAATCCAATTCGGCCACCTGCAGCAACGTTGACTTCGAACGGCCGCCAAATCATCATACGAGCTCCATTTTCGGCCCGTGAGTACTTGATGGAAAGGTCTCGGAGTCCTCTTTCCAATGGATCTAGCCTCATTGCCAAATTCCATCTCAGTTGGCCGCAATTACAGAAACAAGGTGCTACGTCACCTATAATGGGCCTATGGGCTTGTAACTTCATCTGGGACCCCGGCCCATGAGGGGCCCATGTGGGGTGCGCCCCAAACAGGTGGAGCACGACCCTAGGGCTCCCTAGGTCATCCTCCCACCTCCATAAATAGCTAGGTACCCCTTTAGGGTTTCTGGGGGTTTTGTTAGATTAAAGTTTAGCCATTGCTACTTGCTTGCAGCGCGCGTGTCGGCTAGACCGTCCGTCTGCTTGTTCTTCGGAACCCCAACTTATCATTTGTATTTAATTCCTATTTGCAATTCAGATTGCTTTTATCTTGTTCTTGCTAGTTTCTTCGATTTGCTTGCAGGAATAAGGTTGATCTGCATCGATAAGATCAACAACCCACGGAGAGGTGTATCGATCGCTAAGGCGCAACACAACGTCTCGTACGGTTGTAGTCGGATCGTCAACGTGTCTCTCAAATCGTAGTTATCACAAACTCACTGAAAGATCGGGCCAAATCATATCCTTGAGCGCATCGAGTGGAGCTCAGGGTTTATCAAGTGGTATCAGAGCTGCTCAGGGCTTATCAAGTGGTATCAGAGCTTTCGTTGCTCGGTGAGTTTTTAATCTACCTATAACCAGAAAATAGCCATACAAAAAAAATTTTTGCATCCTTTACCCAGCCATATTTGTGCCATTGCATTGTTCTTTTCGGTTTTTGCTTTGTTGAGTTTTGCGTTGCATCGTCGAGTCGTGTTGCTGGTCTTAGCATCTAGTCCGTTTAGAGTTTCGAGTTCTTGTCACGGTTAGTACCACTGTCACCTTCATCACTGTGTCTTCGTTGTCGTCGGGATCTTCGAAAACGGAATCGTGCCGCCACTAGGGTTCCATTTTTCTTGTTTCGGGTATTTTCTGTCGGTTGGTTTTGGAGTTGTGGAGTTGCATCTAGGGTTTGCCTAGACCTGCTAGTGCTTGTCCGGTGTTTCTGTTTAGCCGTGTGGAAAGAAAAAGAAGGGAGGAAATTTTGTAGATTAGATTAGATTGGTTTGGTTTGTTTTGGAAAGAAATAGTAGATTGGATCGGAACCTTCCTGTTTCCCCTCCACCTTCCCACCGCACGGCTTCCACCCCACCTCCCCATGCACGGCTTCCTCTCCACCTCCCCACGTACGGTTGTTTCCTCTCCCATACCGTGAGTTGCTACACCTTGTAAAAAAATATTTTGGTGTCGGATTCGAGATCTGTTTGCAAAAACGGAACCTATGGGACGAGAGCATTCCATTTTTGTATAATTTTAATTTTAGGGTTTGCACTTTTGCATTCGAGTCCCTGTAATTTTTATATTTACATTTGAGTCCCTGTAATCTTGCATCCAGGTCCTTGAGTCGTTTTTGCTGAAAAAAAAGTCAAAAAAAAAGAGAGAGAAAAAGGCAGAAAGGTGCATAAAAAAAAAAGAAAATAAAAGCCGCACCAAAAAAAAAGAAAGAAGGAAAAAGAGAAAGAAAGAAAGAAAAAAAAAGAAAGAGAAAATCAGTTGTTATCTTTGAGATTGCTTTCACGTATCAGAGTTGTGCTTGAGTTGTGCTATCTTGTGGTACCGTTTGTGTCTAGGCTCACGTCTCTAGTACGTTCTAGCCTAGGACCAGCACGGTACTTGCCTTTGAACGATTATTCAACTTTGCATTCTCTGATTTGAGCATTTGCTATTCCTTTGCTACATATTTAAGCCTACCCAGAGCTCCACAGATTTGATTGCAGCCGTACAGCAAGTATTTGCCAAGGCATCGATACATCCAACCTCCATCGGGGTGCTTGGTTGAGTCGGTGTATATCACCATTCCGCTTGCATTGGTAAGAACTTGTAAGAGCTCGGTTAAAAGCTTAAGTGTATGTGATATTTGAGCGTCCAATACCTAGTAGTTAATAGGAACGTGCATATTTTTGTATGTTTCTTGTTTTCTACTAACAATGGCAGCGATATGGAAGACGATTGGGAATAGTTGTGCTCAACATCGACATCTTCGTCAAGACATGAGGAGTAATCAACATGACCATTATGAGGTAAGTGATGATGTTCTAGCTAAGATCAAATCTGCACTACCTTATTTTGAAGGAAATTATGATCCTCATGCTTACGTTGATTGGGAGCTTGCTGTCGATAGAGAATTTCAAAAATATAAATTGACTGAGAATCATATGGTTATGTGTGCCTCTAGTGTTTTAGTTAAACATGCTTCTGATGATTGGAAATATCTTTGTAGGCATAACAAAATACCTCAATCTTGGAAAGACATGAAACGATATTTCAGAGATATTTATGTTCCTATGTATTATGCTGATATTCTGTTCAACAAACTGCAATGTTTAAAGCAAGATACTAAAACTGTTACTTCATACTATCATGATATGCGTGCTTGTTTATTACGTTGTGGTTTAGATGAATGCGACGAAGCAACGGAATTGAGGTTTTTACGTGGGCTTAATACTGAAATTAAGGACATGCTTGCACGTCAAAGTTATAATTGTTTTGCTCATTTGTTACAACTTGCTTGTGATGCGGAAAAACAAATTGAGGATGTAAAGAAGCAACAAGTTGTACACGTGCCTCCTGTTACTAATAATTTGCAGGAAGTAAATAGCTGTCAAAAGGAGGAGAAACACATACTTGAGAAGAAAGGGGAGAAGCATGAAGCACCTGCGACATCTGAAGAAAGTTTGGAAGGTAAATTAAATGGTGCTGAGATAAATGAATGTGAGTATTCTCAAGTTGAGCTACAAATGTCCACTTTTCGTGCTATAGTAGAGCAACCTTTAGTGGAACCAATTGCTGAGATTCCTTTGTCACAAGTTGATTTTCTTGATGTCTCTTGTGATAAAGAAGAGTTGTGTGGTAATGCTTCACTTATACCCATACCACAACTAGTGAATGAATATGCTATTTCTAGTGTTAGTTCTTTATGTGTTGATTTTAAGCATGTTATTCACTTTGCTAATGAAGTAGAGGAACGTGAATTGATATCTTCTTTAAATACTTTGGGCTATATTCAGTTTGATGAATTTTGTGAGCTCGACAATTTGAAGGAGAAATTATTTGTTAAGTCTGATTTGAGATGTCCAATTAATGCTATTTTTCATATCTTTGGAGGATATACTGATGGAGGAATATATTTGGTGCATAGAGTTTACATATGTTTGGATTTAGATCATCCTGTAGACGTGGATAAAATTTGCAAGCTAGAGAGTCGTATTATTGCTAATCATATTTCCTCGAGTCTGTCTTGTTTTGATTTGGTGAAACAGGTTGTTTTAAATGGACTACGTGAAGAGCACCATATGGAAAAACCGAGGACGGTTTTCCGTGAAGAAGGGGAGGATGATGTGACCATGGCTACTACGGATACAACCATTGTTCACATCATGGATCAACAAGAAGATAGCAAGATCAACTCCTCCAAGTGCTGGAATCCAATTCGGCCACCTGCAGCAACGTTGACTTCGAACGGCCGCCAAATCATCATACGAGCTCCATTTTCGGCCCGTGAGTACTTGATGGAAAGGTCTCGGAGTCCTCTTTCCAATGGATCTAGCCTCATTGCCAAATTCCATCTCAGTTGGCCGCAATTACAGAAACAAGGTGCTACGTCACCTATAATGGGCCTATGGGCTTGTAACTTCATCTGGGACCCCGGCCCATGAGGGGCCCATGTGGGGTGCGCCCCAAACAGGTGGAGCACGACCCTAGGGCTCCCTAGGTCATCCTCCCACCTCCATAAATAGCTAGGTACCCCTTTAGGGTTTCTGGGGGTTTTGTTAGATTAAAGTTTAGCCATTGCTACTTGCTTGCAGCGCGCGTGTCGGCTAGACCGTCCGTCTGCTTGTTCTTCGGAACCCCAACTTATCATTTGTATTTAATTCCTATTTGCAATTCAGATTGCTTTTATCTTGTTCTTGCTAGTTTCTTCGATTTGCTTGCAGGAATAAGGTTGATCTGCATCGATAAGATCAACAACCCACGGAGAGGTGTATCGATCGCTAAGGCGCAACACAACGTCTCGTACGGTTGTAGTCGGATCGTCAACGTGTCTCTCAAATCGTAGTTATCACAAACTCACTGAAAGATCGGGCCAAATCATATCCTTGAGCGCATCGAGTGGAGCTCAGGGTTTATCAATAGATACGCAGGGATATGATGGCGGTGTGGTGATGCACTCGTAGAGGTTAGGTGCTATGTTAATTGGGGATGAGCACCCACTATCAGAGCCCTTCATGTTAGGCTTCAGTTGAATCTCGTTAACAAATATCGTATGTTCCTGTTTCATCTGGCGTATCTTGGATGATCAATGACTGAAGCGATTGACGAGGTTAGTCATCATTCCACTATATCGATTTACTTTTATAACATTATTTTTCATCTTTGAATCGAAATTGATGTATTCATGCACGCTGTTGATGTATGTATCGGTGAAATGCGGAGTACAACACTTGTTCCTCTCCCCCTCACCCTATCAGATACAGTCCTGTTTGGCTATTTTTGCATTGCTTCCTAACTGTTGTATGTATTGGTAGAGGAGATTTCACGAAGAATGATGGCAATCGTAAGCATTTCTGCACAGAGTGCTTTTTAATTTTGGTTCTGTTCTGTGTAAGATACCCATTGAAATGATCAATGTGGGAATTCAGTAACTCTTTCTCAACGAAACATTCAGTGTATTTTTAGAGATTTTTAGAGAAGAGCAAGAACGCTATTGTTATTCTAAGAAAAATGCTTGTATTATAACAGGAGCGTTAACATTGCTAGCTAATTATTTATTTATTTTCACGTAGCTAATTATTTATTTATTTTCACATATAAGGAAAAAAGGGCAGAAACACTTGCGCTTTTCTGAAAAATAGTTAGACTTAAGACGCACCTAGTCAAATCCATAGGTTGACAGTTTGGTTCGGCTATTCAGCCAAATCCAGCTGTGGCTTATCAGACGCACCTAGCCGCTTGGCTCCAACAATCAGCTGAACGAGAGGACTACTGAATTTTATCAACAAATAGCCAACAAACAGCCAACTAATGACTGTTATCTATAGTTCTATACATGGTATGGTATTGGATGATAGCTTAAAGTTTTAACAGGGTCAGGTGTGTCGAGATTTAAATCGGTCGATCAGCAATATTTTGAGCACCCTGACATGCAAAGAATCATCTCCATCAAACCGTCTATATACCTGGCCTATAGGAATCAAATCTTTGCATTCTAAATTCTGTAGAGATTTTTAAGTAAACATCGAGCTTGCCATGTTATTCCTTTTTGAGAATGCTCTGCATATAACTAAAGGTGTCTTGAGTATCATTCCTTCTTTAGTGAAGTCCTATAAGTGCATCATATGTGATTCGCAGTACAACCACATTGCTTCAACTTCGATGCTTTGTTTTCCATATCCTGAAACCAGTATACCATAAGTGAGATTATTGGGTTAAAAGCCTCTTTTCTTCACTACTACAAAATCGATTTTTCATGAAATCACCCAATTTTTTCACTGACGGTTATACGTGGAAACTGCCAGTGAAAATATTACGAGGGTTGGGGAGGCTACGGACCGCTAGTGAAAATTGGATTTTTCGTGGCTGTCCTCTTAAATGACAGCCGGCGAAAATCGGATTTTCACTGGCATCGATTTTCACTAGGGGCTGCTAAAGACCCACCTATAAATAATGAATCACGTTATATATTAGGGTCAGACTTATCCTTTCCTTCTCTTCTTGTCCCCTCATCCCTATCCTGGCGCAATGACGGAGACAGCGAGAGGCGATGACAGCGATGGCGCGAGGCGGCGATAGAGACGACGACGTCAATGGTGATGGCACGCGAAGACGATGTCGACGGCAACGGGAGGTGTGTGGCCTCCTGCCTCTCCAACCACATCTCTCCCACCTCTCCCAGATCCCTCTCCTCTCCCTTCATCTCCCTCATGGGTGGCGGTGGCAGCAAGGGGTGCGGCTACGGATCCAACGGTGACTTGGGCCCTGGGCGGCGGGGAGGGGTGTGGTGGGCGAATCCGGCGGCTGGGAGGGGCATGGCAGGCGGATCCGCAGCCGGGAAGGACTGGGCGGCGGATCCACGACCGGATGGGTGCGGGCGGTGGCTGGCGGCTAGAGGAGGCGGATGCGTGGCTAGGAGGGGCGCGGGCGTCAGGCAGCGGCGATGGAGGAGGTGGATTCGACGGAACGACGACGATGGCCACAGCACCGACTATCGCGATGTCGACGGCCCCCTCCCCACTCCCAGATCCGGCAGGCAGTGGGTTGAGGCCGCATGGTGACCGTGGCTCGACGGGCGGCAACGACGACATCCATGACGACGGCAACTGACAACTGGGGATTGGGGATTGGGGATGGGGTTTTTTTATTCATAAAATGTTTTCTCTGGTGGGTATCTTAACATTGCTGCCAGCGAAATCCTATTTTCGCTGGTGGCTATCTTAGCATGCCCGCCAGCACAAATGAACTATTTCACTAGCCTTTGGTTGCTGGCCGTGCAGCCGTCCGCTAGTGAAAATCCATTTTTGCCACCAGTGAAAATTGTTTTTTAGTAGTGCCTCTGTCGCAATGAGCATGGTTTAGCCTGATATCTTTTTTCTATCAGATATAGTACAACGTAGATGTGAGGCACAAGGACTAAATTATATTGGTTAAACAGATTAAATTCACTTGACACTCATTGTGCATTAGTTAATGTATTGTTGTTTAACAGAGTTTTATTTGTTTGTCAAATTATGTTAACTAGCAAGAAGAATAGTAGACTTAGCTCTACTATTTCAGATGATATTTATTTGTTTATTTCTTCTTATATTAATTAGAGTAGAAAATGTTGGTATTGATCTAATAATCAGTTGTTGTTTCAACTTTCCTCTCAGATAGAATAGCCAATTCTATGGAAAGTTATTATTTTTAAGCGAACAGAGTGATTAGTGCAGATTTTCTTCTTGGCAAGAATTTTGTTAAGTGAGTATAGTGGTTAGTGGTTACTGTTATGTCCATGATTTTTGTTTCAGGCGGTAAGAAATCCATGGAGACTGGAGAAGAGATTGCTGAGCAGCAAATATCATTTCTGTAGCAGTGGAAAATAGTGTGCTAAATTCGCACAACTATTTCTCAATCTTCATATCAATCTCTAGAGTGACGTGTATGGTAGCGTTGCTATGATTCGAACTAGTACTGCATGCATTTTCCTAAGTTTTAATACTTACTTGTAGTACAAAAATATTATATTTATTAACTCCTGGACATATTATTTTGTTTAAAGTCATTTACAATATAAACAGTCTATGCTAACTATTATGGAAAGACCCACCGTCCTACTTAATGGTCATTGCACACACCAGGGTTATCACAGACAATTTACGTGAACTACGGAACAGTACTACAAATCGGATGCCCAATTCCTGAGAAAATTAGATAGTCAAATGCTTCAATCCACCATCGGGTAAAATATTAGGTTATACATGACGAAACAAAAAATCAACAATTAAAACATTTTTTTGGAAATACAACGAAAACACACGTTGAAACATATCACTATCACATATGAAACAATGTTTTAACGGTTTTAAACATATAGATTTCTTTCATCAGAATATAAATATCTTGTTGTAAAAAAATAATTACGAACACTACTACAGATTATATTTTCCTGTGCGATCAAAACACTTTTTCCCGTGCGGAGGATTAGGCCGTCTGCACATAGGGGTTGCGAAAATAAACATTTTCGCGTGCGGGTGTCCCAACCGCACGGAAAAATAAACTTCCCATGCGGTCCGCTTAACTCGTCCGCACGGGATAATAGATTATCCCGTGCGGTTGCGTTATACCGACCGTACGGGATAATCGATCTTCTCGTGCGGTCAGTCGGGTTAAGTGGACCACACGTAAAAATGAAAAATTACAAAAAAATAAAAATTCCAAAACACAAAACCTAACCCTAACCCTAACCGGCCGCCGCCACCGCGCCTCCCCACTGTCCGATCCGCCGCTGCCTCACGGGGGATGGCAGCAGTCGGATCCACGCGGGCGATGGCCGTCGTGCCTCACCACCGCCAGAGCTACTGCTGCCTCGCGTGCGGAGGGTGGCTCCGCTCCCGGCCGCCTCCTTCTCGTCGTCGTCAGCGGCGGCGGTGGCGCAGATCCGGCCATCACGCACGCGCAGCGGCGGAGGCGGAGGAGAGGACCATCGCGGGGCCGCTCCCGATAGTTGTCCTCCTCATCATCATCGGCGATGGCAGCGGGTCACGGCAGCGGTCCTTCAGCTGTCGTGCCAGCGCCCGAAGTGGCGCCGCCGGTCTCCAGCCACCGCGCCACCTCCCACCCGCTCCCGGCCACCACCTCGTCGGCGGCGGCGCTGAGCCAGCCGCCTCCTGCGCCCCACGCGCTCGGAGGGGAGGAGAGGAAGAGTCGAAGAGAGGGATGACAGAAAGAGAGAGGAGTGAAAATAAAAAGGAAAGGAAGAGAGAGGAGGTGAAAATTTTGAAGTGAGTGAGAGGGAAAAGAGAGAGAGGATGGGATAAAAAAATTTGCGTGCGGTCCACTTAAGAGGCCCGCCTGTGAAAATCGGCTCATTTTCCCATGCGGTCCACTTAAGAGGCCCGTCTGCGAAAATCGATTTTTCCGTGCGGTCCGCTTAAGAGGCCCGTATGCGAAAATCGATTTTTCCGTGCGGTCCGCTTAAGAGGTCCGTCTGCAAAAATCGATTTTTTCGTGCGGTCCACTTAAGAGGCCCGTCTGCAAAAATCGATTTTTCCGTGGGGTCCTCTTAAGTAGCCGCACACGAAAATGGAGGATAATTTTCACAAACGCGACTAGTTACAGTCCGTCTGCAATCTAAGGAGGTGCTTGTACAGGAAAATCGTTCTCGTAGTAGTGGAATACAATGGTGTGATTGAATCGTAAATCGGATAAGTAGTTTCGAAAAAAATGTTTTAAAGATTGTATATGCTTGGATGTACAGATGGAGTGGAGAGAAAGCAAGTAATATGACTAGAGAGAGTGGGGATAAGTAGTTATGTAAATTTTGTAAAACACAGTGAAAATATCGTTATAGCGTATGATATATTGAGTTTTAATGGTTTGAAATATACATATTTTCTTTTATTATGTGATATCTTGTTATAATGATTGAATTAGAATGAACAAAACAATGTAATTGAATTGTAGATCAGATAAGTAGTTCAGAAAAAGAAATATGCACACATAGATGAAATGGAGAGAGAGCAATACAGTAGAGCATGCAGTTGGTTGTAAGGTTGGAGTTCCGATAAACTTTTGTAGATCGGTCGACCGATCCATTATAGTAGAAATTCTGGTTAGAATGTTCTATCATTACAAATTTAAATATCTATAATCGTCTTCCGTAATTCTCTTTAAAATAAACATAAAAAG
The DNA here is from genome assembly GCA_000573905.2 of Oryza punctata. Taxonomy (NCBI): domain Eukaryota; kingdom Viridiplantae; phylum Streptophyta; class Magnoliopsida; order Poales; family Poaceae; genus Oryza; species Oryza punctata. Next base: position 6,972,354 of record CM002491.2, on the reverse strand, counting down.
ATTGGATCTCCATCAGTTCTGTTTTCAACCTCATCCTGTTTGGCTTACGGCGATGTTCTGATTTTTTGTTTGACGTCTTTCAGACGGTTCAAGGAACCGCCTGGACTGTAATCTGTTGATGTAACTTCACTTCTCAATGTCTAGCTTTGTAGCTCTTATATGAATCAATTATAATTAATTACATAGACTATAGAACATTTCAAGTTGTTGCCGTCCTAAACAAACATAAATATGCACTGTAGCTCTCTCCACTGAGTCTCACTCCGGTGCTCTCTACGGTAGAAAACAATCTGCATCATTGATATCATTTGATCGAAAGATTCATATTGCTTTCTACTACTATTTTAATTAGTGGTAGTAGAAGAATTGTGGAGGGGTATTATTATCTCAAAATAAGGGTATAATTATGATTTAGCATTCACTAAATTATTTTTCCTTCTTTTTAGCTTTTTTGAATACGAGCAATGGCAATATAATGGATAAATATCGATCTAGCCGGAAAAAATATAAATAATAAATAATGATAAAGCTACTCAATTATAGTATTAGTAAATTACTAATATTACTGGTAGTATGGTAGTATAATACTAAGTACCAGAGTATCACTCGTCTCCATTAAGGGAGTAATTAAACTACGTTTGAACTGAAACTTCCGTCTCCGAGTTCACTTTAAAAATAAGTGTGTTCCATATAAACTAAACAAAACAGCACGCACTGGCGTGTCGAAGCGTCTAAATTGGATGTTTCCATTGCCATGTTGACCTGTTTGTTGTACGGCCTTGCAAAAAAAAATTATGCTCGCAATGTGATGGTTAGGATCTGACAGTAACATCTCACCAAACTAAAATGGAATTAGGTGAAATCTGTAACAAACTCTTGAGAAATCATAGATTTTATCTCAGAGACCGTACCCAGGCCCAGCAACACAGCAAGAGAAGGCGGCACCAACCTGTTAGATACATGCTAATGACGGGATTATTGTCATTTAACTATTGGCATGCAAACATGTTACGTAAGGGAATAGCATATTCAAACGTAAATGTCAATCCATGACCTTGACATGCTAAGAATTTCGTTACTACCAGCAACTTAATGTACGACCATGTTACTAATTAATTATTAAATGTGAGCAAATTATGCTTACGCTGCATGAACCTCCGAGGTGGATCTAAATTAATTATCTACAACATGCATCAGGTGGTAGGTGCTACCATTTTTATTACTGGTTAGTGTTCCTAATCGGTATTAAAGATTTTTTTCTTTTTTCCATATGCTTTTTATTGTTGTTTTTTATATACATGCATACACATATTTCACAAATATATATTTGTAAGTAAATAGATATATGCATATATATACATATGTAATTAATTATAAATTTATATAGACATCTAAATTTTTAGTTAATTACATATACACATGCATATATCTATGTGAGATATGAAAATGGACTAAATAAATATTTAAATATAATTGCCAGTATATATATATTAATTACAATCGTTGTTAATTTCTAATGTTCTATCATATGTTACAAAAGCTAAGACAATGAGTTAGGATTAGGATGACGAATAGACTTTCCATCTTCATGGAATTCTTTCGTGGGACTAATAATCTCGTTCATGATAAATCCCATCAATTGTTCTTAAACAACTTTTACGAAGACAATGTAGGAGAGATTCTCCGTTATCCAAACAATCTGTCATTTTGAAACACATTTCGATATAAATATATGAAGTCAATAAGAAACATTATTTACTGAATGACGTTTACGTACATCTAGATCTTTGTTAGTAGTGATGTTGTGGGTTAAGGTGTTCATGTAGTGACAAACTTAATAGCCGCACAAGTTATTCCCCTATCCTTATTGTGCACACTAAAGGAGAAACATAATTACGAATTATTATTACTTCGGTAAGATATGTGAGATATAATTTTGGATTAAGTCCTTACCGGAAAGTCTATCCTCACACTCAGTTCTTCTGCCCACGACCCGCAGATGGTTGTACGGAACCGTGTCCATGCCTTGTACATAGTTGCAACGTACGATTAATGATTTGAGGTACGCATATTTAGTATTGATAGCAGCAATCGTAATAACAGTGGAACGGATGGCAATACCTGTTAAGCACAACAAAAATGTGGGAAATGGTTTTATTGGGTTTCCTCATGGAGTCGTAGATATGGATCTTTCTTATGGGAAGGTCTATGACAGAAAGGATCCAGTGATTGCTGCAAATTGTGTGAGATGATTTACATATTATGGTATGAACAGGAGAAGGAAATTGATGCTATTTGCGGTAAAGACTCACCTTGTGTTGTAAGGCAATAATATAGGTCTTGTAATGTTGTTGCAACAAGAATTTTAAGATATTGTCCTCTCTATCTTTTTAAAGTTTTCCAGTAGCTTGACATTATTTTTTTATGGGTTCATGAAACCAACCCCATTCTGCAGAGTGAAAAAAGATGTCTTTAAGTATCCTAACACAATAAAAATTGTAAGGAGCGTACGACGAGCTAAGTAACGAAATAAAATTAAATGACACTTACAAAACCCATTTTCTCATAAAAGTGACCTCCATGAAGTCGAGGTGGTATAGGGAAGGCGTCTTCTCCATTGAAAAAATCGGCGTGTTTTATCCTCACACTGAACATCTCTCTGCCTTTGGCTGTTTTTTCCATGTAACATTGATGGAAGTGGTACATCCGTGTAGAGAGGCTATTTACATTCTCGTTCGCTAGTTCGCTAAGTCGTTCACTAAATCGTTGAATCACTAAGTTGTTCGTTCGCTACTTCGCTAAGTCGTTCGCCAAGTCGCTAAAAGTCGTTCGTTCGGTTCTTCGCTAGGTCATCTACTAAGTCGTTTGTTCGTTCGGTCGCTCATTCGTTCAATTCGGTCATTCGGTTGGTGTTGGCGGCGGCGCGCGGCATGTAGAGAGGCTATTCACATTCTCGTTCACTAGTTCGCTAAGTCATTTGCTAAATCGTTGAATCGCTAAGTTGTTCGTTCGCTACTTCGCTAAGTCGTTCATTCGCGGGTTCGCTAAATCGTTCTTTCGATCGTTCGCTAAGTCGCTAAGTCGTTCATTCGGTCGTTCGCTAAGTCATTCGCTAGGTCGTCCGCTAAGTCGTTTGTTCGTTCGGTCGCTCGTTCGTTCAATTCGGTCGTTCGGTTGGTGGTGGCACACGGGGCATGATGGTGATGGCGGCGGCGCGCAGCGCTTGTGGTGGCAATGGCGGTGGTGGTGGCCCGGCAGCGGTGGTGGCTGCGGTGGCGGCCGCGACGGTGGTAGCGGCAGCGGTGGTGGCTGCGACATCCGTGCGGCGGCGGCGGTGGGGGAAAGATCGATGTGGAGGGGGTGGGGGTGAGATGGCTGGCGGGGGCACGCGGCCCTATATACCTCTTGTACACGATGACGGCGGTGGTCGTGACGGCGGCGGGGGTGGTGACGGCGGTGGTCGTGACGGTGATGAGGACGTGCGGTGGTGGCGGCGACGGTGGCGACGCACGGCATGATCAGATCGAAAAAACTACAAGTGTGGGAGTCGATCGGAGTAAAGATATATCTATATATATATATAAATCTTTACTGCCGGTTGGTGGCTACAACCAGTAGTAAAGTCTCTTTAGTTCCGGTTGTTCCCGCCAACCGGGAGTAAAGATTTTCCCTGCTATTTCCAAATGTATCTTTAGTCCCGGCTTGCTATAACAACCGGAACTAAAATTTAATTAACCAAGTTGAAGTAAAATCACAAAATAATTAGAACACATTTATAATAGTTACAAATAGTTACTAAATTCTAAAAGTCATATATCATTGAGCCATGCCTGTTTAAATGCATTTAAGTTGAAATAAAATCACAGAAATAATTAGAACACATTTATAATAGTTACAAATAGTTGTTAAATTCTAAAAATCATATATAATTACCTATGCCCGATTAAATACATTTAAGATGAAATAAAATCACAAAAAAATTAGGACACATTTATAATAGTTACAAATTGTTGATAAATTTTAAAAATCAGGTATAATTATCCTATGCCCGATTAAATGTATTTAAGTTGAGATAAAATCACAAAAATAATTAGAACACATTTATAATAGTTACAAATAGTTGTTAAATTCTAAAAATCATATATAACTACCCCATGCCCGACTTAATACATTTAAGGTGAAATAAAAACACAAAGGTAATGAGGACACATTTAAAATAGTTACAAATTGTTGTTAAATTTTAAAAATCATATATAATTAACCCATGACCGATTAAATGCATTTAAGTTGAAATAAAATCACAAAAATAATTAGAATACATTTATAATAGTTACAAATAGTTTTTAAATTCTAAAAATCATATATAATTACCCCATTCCCGATTAAATATATTTAAGATGAAATAAAATCACAAAGATAATGAGAACACATTTAAAATAATTACAAATGGTTATTAAATGAGAATACATTAACCCCATCTTTATATCATCCATACATGAAAGAACCTTGGTCAAATATAAATCAATTGAAACAGATGGACCTTCAATACATTAAAAATAATTTACATTGTGATGGTTGACCTCACGTACTTTCTCCTAACAAATGTTCCTTCACTATGATCATTGCGTGAGTAAGAGTTGTCCTCATTTGATATGAGTATGCTCAGGTGAACCTTCACCGCGAAGGGAGGTTGCCCATCAAACTGATAGTAATCTTCAACAGTCTTATCCTCCACTCCGGCGATTTTCCTTTTGCTTGGGAGAACCATGTGGCGCTTTGGCTCGTCGGGCCCTTTCCTCTTCTTTGGTTTGCTAGTCATGTCCTTAACAAAGAAAATTTGTGTTACATCATTGGCTAGGATGAATAGTTCATCTGAGTATCCAACCTTGCTAAGGTCAACTGTTGTCATCCCACAGTCATGAACTGTTACGCCTTCACCAGTCAGCCTAACCCATTGGCACCGAAGTAGAGGGACCTTCAAAGGTCTATGATCAAGTTCCCATATCTCGTCGATGGCACCATAATACGTGCTAGTTGTCCCATGGTATCTCATGGCATCGATATGAATAGCACTATTATGGTTCATGCTCTTTCTGTCTGGGGCTGTTGTGTAAAATGTATATCCATTGATCTCATATCCTTGTGTTAATGCAAAAAACACACACTGGCCTGAGAGATTTGCTTTACTCTAGTGCAGGTCCAAAACATGCTTTCGGGTTCAAAGGGCGAGCCAGTTGATTTGATCCTGCAATCAACAAGAAATAATATGCAAGTTTGTTAGTAGACGATAGTCAATTGACCAGTTAGCCGATATCATATCGTGATGTAACCTAGCCGATACAATATAGCATGGATCGGATGTAAGGTGTATTCGATGATAAAACTAACCCTAAAACTGATACATCAGCTGAAAATATCAGTATTTCATAATCTATAAATCAATATTACTTTAGAAATTAGCAATTGGGATAGATCAAACTGAACTGAGACAGTATAAATTGCTCAAGTCTAAAATAACATGAAATAACGATTATATGTACTCATGTTATAGCCGATGTCTAGATTTAAGCATGTATCGGCTATAGCTCTGATACAACCTTATACTAGGATATTCTCTTGCAATAAATATATTGAACTAATATCAATCAGATTGATAGTAAGTTCAATATATTTGTATTAGATTAGATCCTGATATAAGGGGCAGATATAACATATTAAACAAAGCATGAAACTATGTAAAACATCTATACCAGGTAAGATCGGCTGAAACCCGATACTATCCTTATTAACAACCATAAAGCAGGCTAGAGATAGAGATCATGATTCTTAACACGACTTAATAGATCAAACTTAACTGATGCAGCATTAAGTATGAAAAGAAGCATGATATCTAGACAATCAAGCCGATGGTTGTCTTTTCAGGATGGTGGATACATTATATAATTCAAACCAACAAGACAATCTAACCGTTATCAGCAAAACCCTAGATAGAGATCGGCCGATATAGATAGATTGTATTGTCGATCTAAATTATAAAACGTATATGGTAACTCGGAGATTTACAAGATAGAATTAGTGTCATAAAGATGTAAGCTCTTCGCCGAACATCAAATTGATGCAGCTCGACTCAAAAGTAGAAAAGTAAAAGGTTTGGTGATGCACCGAGATTGATTGAACTGTTGTTATTTTATTCATAAGACCTCGGGTCTATATTTATACCCGAAAATACAAACATTGTCCAACATGGACACGACTCATTGTCCCTAATACAAATCTAACTAGCAAACAAGTCCCTTAGGCGGACTCTTACCGAGAATATCTATCAGGAAATTACAGATAATCCTAATTAATAGATACAATCGCCAATTCTGGACTCTATCCTTGTCTAGCACTATCGTCTCAAATTCTTCTTTGAACCCGATACTGACTTCACATGCAATATCGGCAATATCGGCTATCCAAATCAGACTCGGTTTCTGGCCGATACGGTCTTCCGACCGATGCGCACTCTATTCCCGAGAATCCCGCATATCTCCAAGTCCGCTTCGAATTGGATCTTGTTTCCGATTCATCAGCTTGCCAAATTTCATCGTCAACACATGCCCCCAATTCCGAAGCATTATATAATGCAACGGAATTATCTCCTTGATCTGCAAAAATCTAGGGTTACCACTGTGACCGTTACGCACCTAATTTCATAAATACCAACCGTTTTTCCCGAGTTTTCACGGCGTTAACTCCGTTTTCACCGCTTAAGCCACCAAACTCCCCCACGAACTCCGGCGATTGCTCTCTTCTTCTCCGGCGACCACATCGACAAGCCTGCTCACGGCAACAATCCCCCACGCACCAATGGCGTCCTCATCGAGCCCATCAAGCGTCCCAGCGAAGGAATTCCCCGAGGTAATTCCTATCGGCTCAAAACTCATTTTGTGCTTTCTTATTCGCTTTCTGCTCTCAATCTATCTTTTTCAATCTGTAGCACTTAGTCCAGCAAGTAGCCATCCCAAGTCTCAGAGATCCCAGTCATTTCTTCTTGGGTCCAATAGGTGATATAGATCCAACCTCTATAATCAACGCAAAGACAGAGAGAATCCTTTTTAGACAATCAAACCCATCTTTTGCGCACTGGACAACCACCTTTAGATCTTGGCCTTCCCAAGTAGATGGATGGACCAATTGGTACAAAAGAATTTCCGCAAGCAAACAAGACCATTGGGATGAGATGGCAATAGCCCAATGTCTGTCTTTGTCTATAGCCGATATGAAGAAAGATGAGTCGATGCTGTCCTCTGCTGCATATTTCTGGTCTGATAGCGTGAATGTCTTTATGTTCAACCATGGGTCGATGACCCCCACTTTGCTTGATATCATCATGATTACCGGTCTGGACATTACTACATTGACTAATCCCATCAACCTGAAATCAAAGTGCTCTCATAGGTTCAAGACCAAAAAAATTGGGGGTTGGTCAGGCTTCATTTCAGACAACATAGGAACAAGCCCTGTATCGGCTAGAGAGCACACAACTTTTCTCCTTATGTGGCTAGACAAATTCCTCTTTTGTGGCCTCACCTGCAGTCCAATAGCCAACTGGCAACACTTAGCCAAAGCCATTGTATCGAAGAAGCAATTCCCCTTGGGCAAATATCTGTTAGGTGCAGTTTATTAAATTCTGAGTCAATCATCGGCTAAACTTATCATGGATTCAAGTGTCAGCACAGATGGTCCTTGGTGGTTTGTGCAACTCTGGCTCAACCTACACACATTAAAAGTTGCATTAAGACCATCACTCAATGAAGCAGAATTCCCATCCTTAGCCGATCCTGACAGTGATAATGAATCTAGCCCAATGCGCAGATGCATGTCCTTCGGTGAGGCAGCCACCAGTTATACTGGCTCTGGTCCATCGGTTGAACATTTTCAAAATTGGTTTGGGAACTTTTATGATGGATTTCCAAGAGATAACAGAATCTGGTTTGCTTATGAGTCCTTTCTCGAATATGAACTTCCAGCCGATTTCAGATTGGATGAGCTTAATGATGAAAGATTTGAGAAACCCAGAGAAGTTCTGACTGCTGCAATCTCCCCATGTATCCTTCCAACTAGCATATCTCAAGGCAGAAATATACAGCCATCATACGAATTTTATTATCCAACGGTAGCAGTAAGGCAACTTGGTATGGGACAACTTCCGATCGGCTTGTACTATTCTGACAAAATCCAGACCAGAGGGGAAATTGTATTGGCTCTGATGATGGGCAAACTGCTTAATATACCTGGTCCTCCCCTCGGCAGCATTGACAGATTCAATATTACTTTGATGAGAAGCATCCTATTTGATAGATGGTGGTCTGAATGAAAAAGTCACATATTCCATCTATCGGCTCAAATATATCCTGTCAAGATACTACCAGATCTAGCTCCTCAAGTAAGCTATTTTTTCCTTTTTCAATTTTTATCTTTAATTCATCAATCTCTTAATACTCAAGCTTCTTCATTTCCTCTTACAGACATCAGATTCACCTCATGTGGCAAGCCGATAGAATATGCTGCAGCCAAACTCCCTAACAGCTGTGGCCCAGCTCTCTCAGCCATCGGCTTTAATGCTCCTAAGATAACTACCTTACTCCAAGGTCAACTTAGAGTGCCGATGCAAGTAGGTGATAACCGCAAAAGGACAAAATAAGCTACCGTCAAACCAACCATCACAAAGAAACCCATCAAGAAACAAAAGAAGACAGCCGATGAAGATACCCCTCTAGACCAGGAGGTAGAAGCATATCTTAAGGAGATCGAAATGGAGGAAGCCATCAATGAAGCAGCTGCTCAAATTAGTGAAACTGCTGAGGCCACAATCCCCAGAGCCGATACTCCTACTGCTGTCCAATCTAAGGCTGTCAAAACTCTAAGTCCTCCAAAACATCACCCTCAGAAAGCACAGGTAACAATATTCTAAAAGCCATCCATTCTTCTTCTTAATGCATGATTTCTAACTCAATTATTTCTTTCAGCCGAAAAAGAAATAAGTTGCTGCTAGAAGAAAGCCAACTCCACCACCAGCATCGGTAACTCTAACTCATCTCAATTTCAACTCCACTTTTAGCCGATACTGAACAGCACTTGTGATTATTTCAGCCTCCTCAACCTTCATCTCCTCATCAACCCTCAAGTGAACACACTCCATCGGCTACAACAAGTCATCATGATGAAGAGATCGTTGTTGCAACCCCAACTCCCCAAATTCCTGTAAGTATATATCCAATTTATGTATATCGGCTAACTTTAACATCATCATCTAACAATATTTCCTTATCTTCAGCTCTTAGCCAATATGTTTTCTTTTGATATCAAACAATTCTTGGATGAGGAAGAAGAAGAAACAATGAGTAAAGCCACATCTCCCATATCTGAAGACTTAAAGAACAAGCTAGCCGATATTGCTGATCGGCTCAGTGCTTCTCTAGATGCATTGGTTGTAGACTGTGGGCCAATCAGAGCAAGATTCCAAGAAGTTCAAGATCAAATCCCTGATGAACTCATTGATATGGTCTCTTCGACAGTTTTTCTTGAGGAACACCGCTTCAAACTAGAGAGAGCCAGACAAAGGATTGCCGATCGGCTGGAACGTTCTACTCTTGAGGCTACCATACAAACTAGCTGACAACAAGTCAATGATGAGAAGGCTAAGTTAGATGAACTAGAAGCCGGCCCCAGCTCAACTCAGCAAAATATTGAATGGTTAACGAAGAAAGAAGCTGATTTGCTAGCACAACTTGAAGCTTACAGAATTGAAATATCATTTGAAGAGAAAAAGCTAGCCGATCTAGCTAAAGCCATCGAAGTTCAGAGAACAAAACTGAAGAAATCTGTAAAGCATCTATGTTCCTTGAGCAAATCTCTTAAACCAATCCTGGGTACAGATGCAGCCGATGCTTAAGCAATAGATGAAGTAGAGCAAATTAGACAGAAAGCAATATCGGCTATCCAGAAATATCTGTCATGATGTAATGAATACTTCTATTGTTATCGGCCATCGAGCTGATTTAAACTCAAGTATAAACTGTTACTAGCCATCAAGCCAATATCGACTGAAATCGATCTTATCTTGTAAAATTTCACTCAAAAAATTTTCAAAAATTTCCTTTCTTCAAAAATCTCTAATTGTCAACCTCCATGCCCCCCAAGTTTGTAGTAGGAAACATAATGCTACAAACTTAAACGTCTAAGGGCGATAAAAATATCGGCCATCTAAATGCGATGTAGCAACATCGGCTGTAAACCATACATCGGCATAACTCAGCCTATTATGAAACAATTCAAACACTTGGGTAGTATTTCTTCAAATATTATTCATTGAGAGCTCGTCCAAAAATTTCTCCATCAAGTCCTTTTAACATATAAGCCCCTTTAGAAACACATTTATGAATCCGAAAAGGTCCTTCCCAATTCAGTGACCACTTCCCAAATTTGCTATCTCTTACTCCTATCGGCAACACCAACTTCCAAACAAGTTCATCCTCCTCAAAAGACTTTGGCGCAACTTTTTTATTATAGTGTCTGGCAGTCCTTTCTTTATCCTTCCTAACCTTTTCAAGAGCACGCAATCTAGACTGAACCAAATCGACTCATCAACCACAAATTATGATAATCATCGGCTGTCAACTCATCCTGCAAAGAAATCCTTCTGGAGCCGATGTTAGTTTCCCATGGTAACACAGCTTCATGCCCATAAACCAACTGATATGGAGGAACTTGAATAGCACCATGACAAGCCATCCGATAGGACCACAACGCTTCAACCAATATGGTATACCACTTCTCAGGATATTCAGCAATCTTCCTCTTAGCCAACTTGATCAAGCTCTCGTTAGATGCCTCAGTCTGCCCATTAGCTTGTGCATAATATGGTGAAGAATTTAACAATTTAATCCCCATGCTATCGGCAAACTGAACAAATTCATCAGACACAAAAATAGACCCTTGATCAGTTGTAATCGTCTGAGACAAGCCAAATCTGTATATGATATGCTCCTTGACAAACTCTATTGCATCTCTGGAATCAACTTTCTTCAAAGGAATAGACTCAACCCACTTAGTAAAATAATCAGTAGCAACCAATATGAATTTATGCCCTTTACTTGATGGCGGACTGATCTGACCGATCATATCAATACCCCAACCTCTGAATGGCCATGGCTTGATAATTGGGTTCATAGCCGATGCTGGTGCTCTTTGAATAGCTCCAAACTTCTGATAATCTTGACATCCTTTATAATATCTAAAGCAATCCTCCAGCATTGTCGACCAAAAATATCCTACTCTTCTAATCAGCCACTTCCTCTTATGAGCCGATTGATGAGTCCCACATATTCCTTCATGTACCTCACACATGACTACCTTTGCTTCATCCAGGCTCAAGCATCTTAACAAAACTCCATCAATTGTCCGATAGTACAATGTATCAACCAACAATCCAGGCTTTATATCTTAATTTCCTAGAAACCGACCTAGAAGGATTCTTTAAATATTCAAATATTTCAAACCTTCAATCATCGGTTGGCAGACATGCAACTTCCAGTTCAACATCCTTTAGCATCGGCTTATAACCTGATGCTCCCTGGGCTAGATCATTGACTTTAACATTTTGTTCTCTAGGAATATGCTTCAAAGTAACTATCTTGAAAGTCTTCATCAACTCTTGACACTTCTCATTGTAAACCATCAAGACATCATTCTTGCATTCATACTCTCTAGACAATTGACTTATCACCAACAATGAATCACCCATGATTTCAACAGCATCAACTTCAACCTTTTTCAATAATTGCAATCCCTTCAAGACAGCCTCATACTCAGCTTGATTGTTAGTGGAATAATGTTTGATGGTGAAAGCAAACTGAAAACTTGCCTCCCTAGGCGATATAATTACTAAGCCGATACCACATCCATGAGTGCAAACTGATCCATCGAAAAACAAAGTCCAAGGCATAATATCAACATGAGCAATGGAATTATCTCTATGCTCAACTATGAAATCGGCTATCACCTGCCCTTTTACTTCATTAGCCGACTCATACCTTAGATCAAACTCTATCAAAGCAAAAATCCAGTTCCCAATCCTTCCCTTCAGAACTGGAGCCGATAGCATGTAAAGTACCACATCGGCTTTACACACTATAATGCACTCATTGGAAAGCAAATAATGTCTCAACTTTGTACAAGAAAAAATATAAGCATAAACATAACTTCTCCACAGGTGAATATTTGGTTTCTACATCCAAAAGCCTTCTACCTAGATAAAATATAAGTCGCTCTTTACCTTCAACCTCTTGGATCAAAACTGAGCCGATAGAGTTCTGATCGGCTGACAAATATAACTTAAAAGGAATTCCTTTCTGTGGTGGAATGAGAACTGGAGGAGTACTCAAATATTCCCTGATGTCATCCAAAGCCTTTTGTTGTTTCTCTCCCCAAACAAACTCTTGATCAGCTTTCAACCTTAGCAATGGTGTGAATGACTCTATTCGACTAGATAAATTTGATATAAATCGCTAAACTAAATTAATCTTGCCAATCAACGACTGCAACTTAGTCTTGTCTTCTGAAGGTTTTATATCTTTGATAGCATTAATACTCCTATGAGGTATCTTAATCCCCCTCTCTTGTTCCAAAAATCCAAGGAATTTCCTAGCCGATACAGCAAAAGCACACTTAGTTGGATTCATTCTCAGCCGATATTTCCTTGCTCTTTCCAAAACCCTTCTCAAATCGGCTATATGCTCATCAATTTCTTTAGATTTGACTACCACACCATCAATATAAATTTCAACCAACAAGCCGATAAGATCATGAAATATGTTGCTCTTTGATATGTAGCACCAGCACTCCTCAATCCAAAAGTCATACAAGCCACTCATACAAGCCGATTGCACCAGGACATCTAAAGGCAGTCTTGTGAATATCTTCCTCAGTCATAAAAATTTGATTACATCCTGCATTGCTATCCATAAAGCTGATGATCTTGTGTCTAGATGCTGCATCAACCAATTGATCCGCAATCGGCATTGGGTATTTGTCTTTAGGAGTAGCCTTATTTAAATCTCGAAAATCAATGCAAACTCTGAGCTTGCCGTTCTTCTTGATCACTGGTACTATATTTGAAATCCACTCAGCATATTGGCATGGTCTAATAAAATTTGCATCATAAAGTCTTGTAATTTCGGCCTTGATAACATCATACATTTCGGCTTTACAACGTCTTAGGAGTTGCTTGTACGGCCGATAGCCTGGTTTAATAGTGAGTCGATATTCAATAATCGATCAGCTAAGTCCTGGCATCTCATAATACTCCCAGGCAAAACAGTCTCTATACTCTTTCAAAAGTGCTATTAATTTACATTTAAATTCCTTTGTCAATTCTTTACTAGTATATGTCGGCCTCACAACTTATCACCTGGTCCAATGTCCACTTCCTCTAATTCATAGGCCGACATAAATACTGGCCCTAGCTTGCCATCAAGATCATCTACAATATCCTGTTTGTAGAAATTTGAACCCTCTACGGTGCCCTCAACGTAACAATTGGGGCTCTCCATCTCCTGTTGGCTGTATATTATAATCAGAAACTTTTAGATAATCTCCTTGCCAAACTTTTCCAGATAAACAATCAATTTCTTCCATCTCCCAAACAGATAAATCGACACTAGCTACATTAACTGACCTGTTGGCTGGCACGATTTCAATCTGGTCTCATTGCCATTGAATCAAACTCTGATGCATAGTTGAAGAAATACAACAATTAGCATGGATCCAATCTCTTCCCAGCAACAGACTGTAGGAACTCTTCCCATCAATAACAAAGAATGTAGTAGGAATTATCTTGCTGCCGATCGTCAACTCCACATTCAAAACTCCCTTGGTTTCAGATGGATTCCCACCAAAATCCTTTAAAATCATGTTAGTATTGATTAAATCATCTGAATTCTTCCCAAGCTTCCTGAAGGTTGAATATGGCATTAAATTGACAGCCGCTCCTCCATGAACCAACATCTTTGACATCGGCTTCCCATTAACAAACCCCTTGACATACAACGGCTTGAGGTGCCGATGATCAGTTCCTTCTGGCTTCTCAAAAACGGTTTGCTATGGAGACTATATTAACTTAGCCGATTGTGATTCATCTGCTTGCTCAACCACTTGCTCAACTGCATATTCAGCTGGTAGCATAAAAACCATGTTTATTGAAGATGATACAATCTTGTTGGCCTTGCTTTGAAGACTCTTGTTCTGATCGACTTGAACCTCATCGGCTGACACCAGTTTGCTCTTCACATGCCAAACTTTCCTTGTGCGCCTTAGCCAATGCTTGATTTCATCTTCAACCTCCTGGAATTGCTCCATGTTTCTCATCCTTTGGACACACCTTTTCTAACTCTTGGTAAAAATTCCAGGAGGACACCACTGTGGTTGCATGTCTCCAGTTCTTCTTGGTGAATCATCTTCATAATGATCTTGTTGGATCGGCCCAAGCCTTTCATGAACTGATATTCTTTGATGAATCGGCCCATGCATACCTGTATTCTGTTGGCTTGGTGTTTGAACATATTGCACATCAGGATCACTGCAGCCAGGAAAATCCTCAATAGATGGTAGTCTCATCCCTTCATTCCAGCAGAATCTGAAAAATTCACAACTCCAATGTGGATCAAAATATCTTTTATCATCATGATAATATGACTCCTGTTCTCTTTAGCATCTTTTCTAATATTTATTGATCATGCTGGCCGATTTGATGCTTCCCACATGATTTTTACCTCTATCGGCCTGACTTCTGTTGATTCCAGAATGAACCATGTTTACTGGGAAAGGATGTCCATCTATCTTCATCGGCCTCTTAGATTCATCGATCTTAATTTTTCCTTTTTTATAGCCGATTGAATCTGTTGTCTGAAAATCTTGCAATCATTAGTGCTATCAGATCCCGTGTTATGCCATTTGCAATATTTCCTTCTCTTTAACTCCTCAGCCGATGGTATCACATGCCCTATCGGCAACTGAATCTGTTTTTCTTGCAGAAGGAGATCAAATATCTTGTCGGCTTTAGTAATGTCAAAATCAAATTTCTCTCCTTTCCCCGAATTCTTAACCCATTGGCATACTACTGTCTTCTTGTTTCTAGCCCATTCAGCTGCATTAACGTCTGGATCTTCATCTTCGGAGTTAGAATCATAATCATACACATTATTGACATTATTGGTTTTCTTAGCAAATTTTCTGGCTTCTTGGAACCGTGTTTCATGAGCCGATACCTTCTGAGCCAAGTGTGCTAGACTTTCAAAATCCTGAGCTGAAAATCTCTCCCTTGTCGGCGCCAACAATCCCTGGAAAGCCAGATCGGCTAACTGTGAATCAGTTAAAGCCAAACTGTAGCATCTATTCCTTACATCTCTGAATCTCTGAATATAGTCTGGCACTGTTTCATTTGATTTTTGCTTGATTGCTGTAAGATCTGACAGCTTCATCTCTTGGATGCCACTGAAGGAATACTTATGAAACTGTTTCTCTAGATCGTCCCAACTCCTGATGGAATTATAGGGTAGAGATGAAAACCATGTGAATGCTGATCCAGATAAAGACAGTGGAAACAGTCTAACTCTGAGGGCTTTTGTAGCCAAAGCCTCCCTACATTGAGCTAAGAATCAACTGACGTGTTCATAAGTTGATACATTGTCCTTGCCTGAGAATTTTGAAAAATCTGGCACCTTATATCGGTTTGGCAATGGTACTCGATCAAAGTATTCTGGATATGAGTGCCGATACCTGTTGCCATTATCATTAGGCTCAAGTCCAAATTGTTCCCTCATCACATCGACAATCATATCGGCCTACGGCTGTTGTGACGTCGCCCCACCATACTGCTGTTGAATTTTATCGTACTGGCCGTATTGTATCGGCTGAGGCCGTGGAGAACTTTCAATCCGATAATGAGCCCGTGGAGAATGAGGTTGATAACGCTGATTGAGGTTGGTTGCTAGACCTTGAGATGAGACATATGGAGGTGGTTCTGTTGCATACTGTTGGCCTATCGGCTGAGTGATTCCAATCGGCTGTTGTGAAACCGAAGGAACTTGATATGTAGGCTCGACGGCTGGCGACTTTGTGTTAAGTATATTCATCAATTGTTCTGGTGTTAATTGATTTGAAGTCTGCCCCCAGTGATCGGCGGTTGTCTTGTCAATATCGTCGGGATATTTGAGTTGGACTTGGGAGCCGATGGAACCTGGGTTTGAAACGTTTGATGTTTCCCACCAATTTCAGTCTTCACAGTCCTATAACCTGGAAAAGTATCTCCTGGCAGATATACTGGTCCTTTTGCTTTCTCCTCGGCTATAGTACCACCAACCACTGTCTTGATCATATTCGTTAACGTATTCACAAGTACACCGGATTGGTTAATCAAAGCATGATGAACCGCCGAATCAATACGATCTTGTAATGTATGGAGTTCTTCGTTGTTTGATTAGGTTTTAACTTGCTTATCCTTATCATCTACTTGTTCCAGATGTACTTGGGTCTGATTTCATGATCGGCGGCAACTCCACTCTGGTTCTCTGGATAACCGTGCCCTATCGGGTTACCGTGAGCGAATGAAGATAACGGTCTTGGAGCTGATCCAACAATTTCTTCATCTCTTCCCTCTGTTCTTCATTCAGCTGCTCGATCATGACTAGTAGGACATTGTCTTTAGTAACTTCAGTTATATTAGGCGTCATGATCACACAATCATCCCACTGGGTGTGCCAAAAGCGTGTTGATGCAAAAAAACACACTGCCTAAGAGATTTGCTTTACTCTAGTGTAGGTCCAAAATTTGCTTTCGGGTTCAGAGGGCGTGCCTGTTGATTTGATCCTGCAATCAACAAGAAATAATATGCAAGTTTGTTAGTAGACGATAGTCAATCGGCCAGTTATTCGATATCATATCGTGATGTAACCTAGCCGATGCAATATAGCATGGATCGACTATAAGGTGTATTCGATGATAAAACTAACCCTAAAACTGATACATCGGCTGAAAATATCAGTATTACATAATCTATAAATCAATATTACTTTAGAAATTAGCAATAGGGATATATCGAACTGAACCGAGACAGTATAAATTGGTCAAGTCTAAAATAACATGAAATAACGATTCTATGTACTCATGTTATAGCCGATATCCAGATTTAAGCATGTATCGGCTATAGCTCCGATAGAACCTTATACTAGGATATTCTCCTACAAGAAATATATTGAACTAATATCAATCAGATTGATAGTAAGTTCAATTTATTTGTATTAGATTAGATCCTGATGTAAGGGGCAGATATAGCATATTAAACAAAGCATGATACTATGTAAAACATCTATACCAGGTGTTGACGATGAAATTTGGTAAGTAATCTAATCTACGGGGATCGGAAGCACGATCCAATCCGAAGCGGATTCAAAGATATGAGGAAATATCGGAAACAAAGTGCGCATCGGCTGGAGTCCATATCGCCTGGAAATGGAGTCCGATTAGGATAGCCGATGGGGCCGATATCGCATGTGAAATCAATATCGGATTCAACAATGAGCTTACAATGGAATTGCCGGGCAAGGATAGAGTCCAAGATGGGCAATTGTATCTATTAGGATAGCCGATGGGGCCGATATCGCATGTGAAATCAATATATGTATTTTCTTTATAGAAATTCCCGGTAAGAGTCCGCCTAAGGGACTTGTTCGTTAGTTGGATTTGTATTAGGTTAATATGAGTCGTGTCCGTGATGGACAATGTTTATATTTTCGGGTATAAATATAGCCCCGAGGTCTTGTAAATAATAACAACATACGTCCAATCAATCTCGGCGCATCGCCACCTTTGTTTTCTGTCTTCCGACAAGCTTGTGCTTTCGAGTCGTGCTGCATCAATTTAATCTTCGACAAAAAGGTATGTCTTGTCATGGCGGTTTGCATCATTGGAGTTAGTGCTTACATCTTCATGACACTCTAACTCTATCTTGTAGACTTCCGAGTTATCATATATGCCATATAATCTAGATGAACAATGCTATTTTCTTGCATCGGCTAGATCCTTTTTACGGTTTTGCCGGTATCGGCTAGTTTACTCTGTTGATTCATGTTATGTGATGTATCCACCATCCTGATTTGATGACTATTGGCTTGTTTTTCTAGATGTTGTGCTTTTATGCTTAATGCTGCATTAGTTTAAGTCTAACCTATTAAGTTATTTTAGAATCATGATCTCTAGCTTGCTTTACGGTTGTTAATAGGGATAGTATCGGGGTTTCACCCGATCTTATCTAATCAGAATATTTGACATGGTTTTATCCTTTGTTTAATGTTCTATATCTAATTCTCATTGCTTTATCATAAGATTGTATCGGATTTATGACCGATACATATTTAGATCTAGATATCGGCTATGACATTAGTTTTATGTAGTCATTATTTCACGTTGCAATAGACTTGAGCAATTTATACTGTCTCGGTTCAGTCCGATCTATACCAATTGCTTATTTCTAAAGTAATATTGATTCTTTGATCACATAACACTGATATCTACAGCCGATATACTAGTTTTAGGGTTATATTCATATTTGATTATACCTTACAGCCGATTCATGCTTTATTGCATCGGCTAGGTCACATACGATATGAAATCGGCTGTCTGGTCGATTGTCTATCGTTTACTAACATTCTTTGCATATTTCTTGTTGTTGATTGCAGGATCAAATCAACTGGCACGTCCTTGAACCTAAAAGCTTAATTTTGGACCTGCACTAGAGTAAAGCAAATCTCTCAGGCCAGTGTGTGTTTTTTGCATCAACACACTTTTGGCACGCCCAGTGGGACAAAATGGTATCATGTCTCCAAACATCACCGACGTTTCAGAAGAGAACATCTTGCCAATCACAGTCGAGCAACTGAATGAAGAGCAGAGAGAAGAGATGAGACAGATGCTGGATCAGCTTCAAAATCAATATCTGCACTCATTCACGGTGACTCGGTAGGGCACAGTTGTACTTAGAACTAAAGTCAAGTTGTCGACAATCGTGAAACAAGATCCAAGTACGTCTGTGTCACGCCCAGAAATTCGCTAAACCGAATTTCCAAACAGAGTGTGTATTAAAATCCCTGTCCAGGACCAGCAAGGGTACACAAATGACAAAGTTGACACACAGATCCACGTCTTACAAAACATTCAAATGTCTTACATAAATGCAGCGGGAAAAAGGTAAACAAGCTTATTCTATTCACGACGCGTGCAACGCAGTGAAACCACTCCACAGGCACCCTCGACGGCAAGACGGTGATCACTCGGAGAAACCACCATGAGAAACGTACTCCAACTCTGGTGTGGGGGAAAAGAGCAAGACTGAGTACTACCCACTGTACTCAACAAGTCATACCGGAAGAGAGGGTATGATGCAAGTGTTTCCAAGGAGAGGCTAGGGTTCATTTGCACAAAGCTAGCATTTAAAAACAGTAGTTGAAAGCGGTAAAACTGTGGAGTTAATTAAGCATAATTAAACACTCACTGTCCAACGCTACACCACGTTGCGATAGGCCCAAACCATTCCACCTGAATCAAACCAGTTCCATTAAGTCAAATTGTTAGGGTTATGACTAATCACGGTGAATCTGGTTGATCGCCCATAACCGCGGGCACGGCTATTCGAATAATTGCTTGTGCTCGATTTTAAATTAGCTAAAATTATTTCTAGGACTCAGAAAGTTCTGTTAGCATATTTTGACATGTAGAACCCAAGAAAAATTCCACATGCTATTTCCGATTATTATTTGCATTTATTAAATTAGGGTTTCTCTCCTGCCACTTCACAGATAATTTCTTGAGGCCATTTATTAAATAATTTAGGCTTGGGAGAAGAAATTCAGGGTGTGACAGTCTGGGTCAGGAGAAGAAAAAGATAAGCAAACCAAGGTCGTATCAAATGATGAAGAACTCCATACACTACAAGATCGCATTGATTCGGCTATACATCATGCTTTAGTCAACCAGTCCGGAGTGCTTGTGAACACTTTGACAAACATGATCAAGTCGGTAGTTGATGGGATGATAGCTGAGGAAAAGGCCAAAGGACCTATATATTTACCAGACGGCACGTTTCCAGGATACAGAACCGTGAAGACTGACATTGGCGGGAATCAACAGAGTCAACAACTGCTTCAAACCCAGGCTCCATCGGCTCCCTACTCTAGCTCAAATATTCCAACAATCTTGACCAGGTCACAGCCGATCACTCGGGGGCAAGCATCAACTCAGTTAACGCCAGAACAATTAATGAGTATTCTTAACCCAAAACTGCCAATTGTCGACACATCATACCAAATTCCTTCGGTTCCACAACAGCCGATTGGAATTACTCAGCCGATAAGCCAGCAATACAACACAGAGGAACTTCCATACGTACCTCCTCAAGGCATATCGGCTAGTTTCAATCATGTCTATCAACCTCATTCTCCGCGACCTCAGCCGATCCAAAACAGCCAGATGGATCCAGTTCAGCAGCAATATGGTGGAGCAACACCACATCAACCCTGGGCCGATATGATCGCTGACGTCATGAGGGAGCAGTTTGGACTCAAGCCGAAGGACAATGGCAACATGTATCGGCACCCCTATCCAGAATATTTTGATCAGGTACCATTGCCAAACTGATACAAGGTGCCAGACTTCTCCAAGTTCTCAGGACAAGACAATGTATCTACTTACGAGCATATTAGCCGATTTCTAGCTCAATGTGGTGAAGCATCGGCTACAGAGGCTCTTAGAGTTAGATTGTTCCCACTCTCTCTATCTCGGTCGGCATTTACTTGCACTAGTAGAGAACAAGGTTTTAGAATTTAGTTTTAGTCCCGGTTAAAATAGAAACCGGAACTATTGTATATTTTAGTCCCGGTTGGGAGCTCCAACCGGGACTAAATGTGCCCGCCCCAACGGCTAGTTGAGTGTCGGCGGTGGGGGGACCTTTAGTCCCGGTTCGAGACCAAAACCGGGACTAAATCCCAACTTTTAGTCCCGGTTGGTTGTACAAACCGGGACTAAAGGTCCTTGTCCCGGCTATTGCCCCAAACCGGGTCTAAAAGAGTGGATTTAGTCCGTGTTTTTCTCCCCAACCGGGACTAAAAGTTCTAGTATAAAATCACCTCCTTCAACCTCCAGCCCGAGCTCCTCCAGCCCAAGCTTGACCTTATTTTTGCTCCGACCGGTAGCTCCATTTGTGAAATTTTTCGTTCTCCTATTTCTTCGATTCGTCCGACCATTCTTTCTTGTTGAAAGGTTAGCAACCTCCTTCTCATACGATATATTGATAGTGTTGCTCATTTTACAGTTTAAATTCAAGAAATTTGTGGTTTGTTTTTATTTAGTTAGTTCATGGTATAGCTCGATGATGATATGGTCAATATTTGATTGTGTGTGGCAATGTTAATATTGTGAGGACTAAGAGAGAATATATACGTGGCCTTGCGCCGGAGTGGACAAGTAGGGGCGACTCGAGACGGCTACGACGTCGATGAGTCGCCTTCTGCTTGTCCACTTTTGCACATGGTGATGAGACTTAGTTGTATGGTTTGCTACACACATCATAAAATGTATTTGACCTATTGGCGAGAGGGCCAATAAAATTGGCAATCCGCTATCTGAGAGCACTAAACTTTTAGTTGAAATCTTTTTTATTAATAATGTTTTTTATTTATACACCTTAAAATTAATTAGTCATGCAATAATTATTTTTCATGTGTTAATGTAATGCAGATGAACCGACAATGGATGTACAGCGACCGCCGATCCGGGGAGTTTATTGAGGGCGCACATGCTTTCTTACGTGTGGCCGAGGCAAATAAGCGGAATGGTTTCATATGTTGTCCATGTATTAATTGTAAGAACATGAGAGATTATTCTTCCTCAAAGACAATTCACGAACACCTGTTTAGGTCGGGCTTCATGGCCGGTTATATATGTTGGACCAAGCACGGAGAGAGCGGGGTTATAATGGAAGAAGATGAAGAAGGGGATGATGACGACATTGGTGTGTTTCGTGAATACGGTGCCTTCGGTTATATGGAAACGGACGAGGAGGCAGCGCCAGAAGATTAGCCTGTTGATGATCTTGGTCAGGCAATACGCGATGCACATAGAGACTGCGAAACTGAAAAAGAAAGGATGAAGTTCGAGCGCATGTTAGAGGATCATAAGAAACTTTTATATCCAAATTGCGAAGAGGGGCAGAAAAAATTGGGTACAACACTGGAATTGCTGCAATGGAAGGCAAAGAATGGTGCATCTGACAAAGGATTTGACGAATTACTAAAAAATCATAAAGAAGATGCTTCCGATGGGTGACGAATTGCCCGCCTCTACATACGAAGCAAAACAGGTTGTGTGCCCACTGGGATCAGAGGTGCAGAAGATACATGCTTGTCCAAATGACTGCATTTTGTACCGTGGTGAGGATTACGAGAATTTGGATGCTTGCCCCGTATGCGGTGCGTCGCGGTATAAGATAAGGCAAGATGACCCGGGTGATATCGAGGGTGAACGTCCTAGGAAGAGGATCCCTGCGAAGGTCATGTGGTATGCTCCTATAATACCACGTTTGAAACGTTTGTTTCGAAACAGAGATCATGCAAAGTTACTGCGCTGGTACAAGGGGGACCGTAAGGTTGACGCTATGTTGAGACACCCTGCTGTTGGTTCTTAGTGGAGAACCATCGACAGAGAATTCCCACGGTTTACCGAGGACGCAAGAAACCTAAGGTTTGGTTTATGTACGGATGGCATGAATCCTTTCAGTGAGCAGAGCAGTAGTCATAGCACTTGGCCAGTGACTTTATGTATTTATAACCTTCCTCCGTGGTTGTGCATCAAGCGAAAGTTTATTATGATGCCCGTGCTCATCCAAGGGCCAAAGCAACCTGGCAACAATATTGATGTCTACCTAAGGCCATTAGTTGATGAACTGCTACTTCTGTGGCAAGATAAAGGTGTACGTGTGTGGGATGAGTACAAACAGGAAAATTTTGATCTACGAGCAATGTTGTTCGTAACAATCAATGATTGGCCTGCTCTTAGTAATCTTTCAGGATAGACAAACAAGGGATATAAGGCCTGCACGCACTGTTTAGAAGATACTGAAAGTGTATATTTGAAAAAATGTCGAAAAGTTTTCTACGTTGGTCATCGTCGCTTTCTTCCTGTCAACCACCCACTAAGAAAAAAGGGCAAGCATTTCAAATGTAAACCGGATCACCGGACGAAGCCTGAGAACCACAGTGGTAATGAAGTATTCGACATGGTGAAAGATGTGCATGTTGTCTTCGGGAAGGGACCTGGCAACCAACCTATTGTAAATGACGCTGACGAACACGCTCCAATGTGGAAAAAGAAGTCTATATTCTGGGAGCTACCCTATTGGTCAGTCCTAGACGTCCGCCACGCGATCGACGTGATGCATCTGATGAAGAATGTTTGTGTCAACCTGCTGGGCTTCATGGGTGTGTATGGAAAGTCGAAAGATACACTTGAAGCACGACAAGACCTGCAATGTATGCACGGGAGAGATAAACTGCATCCAGAGAACACAGAGGATAGACCTGATTATTTCGGTCCAGCGAGCTACACTTTAAGTAAAGAAGAGAAGGAAAGTATGTTTGAATGCCTAAAAAGTATCAAGGTACCGTCGGCTACTCGTCAAATGTAAAGGGGATAATAAACGTGCCAGAGAAGAAATTCCAAAACCTAAAGTCTCATGACTGCCATGTGCTTATGACCCAATTACTTCCTGTTGCATTACGAGGCATTTTACCTGACAATGTCCGATTAGCTACTGTGAAAGTATGTGCATTCATGAACGCAATATCTCATAAGGCAATCGATCCATTGAATCTAGCCCAGCTGCAGAAGGACGTGGTCCAATGTCTCGTCAGCTTTGAGCTGGCTTTCCCGCCATCGTTCTTCAATATCATGACACATCTACTAGTACACATTGTTAAAGAGATTACTATTCTCGATCATGTATTCCTACACAACATGTTCCCCTTTGAATGGTTCATGTGAGTCCTGAAGAAATATGTACGCAACTGGGCACGCCCAGAAGGCAGCATCGCCAAGGGTTACGGAACGGAAGAGGTCATCGAGTTCTGTGTTGGCTTTATTCCTGATCTTAACCCCATTGGTGTCCCTCAGTCGCGGTATGAGGGTCGATTAGATGGAAGAGGAACAATAGGAAAAAAATCAA
Source organism: Oryza punctata (assembly GCA_000573905.2). Lineage (NCBI taxonomy): Eukaryota > Viridiplantae > Streptophyta > Magnoliopsida > Poales > Poaceae > Oryza > Oryza punctata. Next base: position 6,948,041 of record CM002491.2, on the reverse strand, counting down.
TATTTAGTACAGACGAAGGTTCTTTCCGTAAATCACACTACACGGTGTTGCAAAACTCCTCATTGGTTCGTCCGTATATCCTAGACCACATGAACATTATACGATCGGATAACCCGGGGAAGCCTGAGATATGGATTACGCATCGTCACGTGAAAACATTTGGCGGTTGGTTGCGAAAACATCTTAGGGGGGATGATACAATTGATGAACAATTGTACTTGGGAACCATCGTGGCATATCATGACATTCCAAGGATATGAGATAAATGGGAATACATTTTACACGATAGCCCAAGACAAAAAGAGTACGAACCAGAATAGTGGAGTACGCATAGATACCACAGCCCGAATGACAATAAGGAAACTTATTATGGCCGTATAGAGGAAATATGGGAGTTGGACTATGGACCAAATTTCAAGGTCCCTTTGTTTCGATGCCAGTGGGTGAAGCTAACCGGGGGTGGTGTATCAGTGGACAAGATATACGGTATGACTACAGCCGATCTCAAAAATCTTGGATACAGCGACGAACCGTTCGTTCTAGCCAAGGATGTGACTTAGGTCTTCTATGTTAAGGACATGTCTACCAAACCAAAGAGGGGAAGAAATGACAAGCTCTCCGGTGAGCCAAAGCGTCACATAATTCTTTCAGGGAAAAGAAACATCGTGGGAAAAGAACGATGAAATTCCACCCTTCACAGTTAACACTGACCCAAGCATCATAATAAATATTGAGGATGAACCATGGCTACGGCGCGATCGGCTACGGCGCGATCATACTAAATAGTTTATGTAATAACATTTTACCGATTTATGTACGATGCGAAACATTGTCAAATGTAATGGACATATATGTAAGACTCGTTTTAATCGTCAAATTATATTCTCCATGCAATCTAAATTTAATTTACATTGAAATGTAAATTTAATTAGATTATTTGAATGTAGTTAGATTTAATTGATACAATAAATGTAAGTAGATTTAATTGGTACAATAAATGTAAGTAGATTTAATTGGTACCCATAAATGTAATTAGATTTAATTAGATGTTAATTTTCTACTCATATTTTGTACCCATAAATTCAATAATACCACTAGATTTATTTTTGCAATTTTATTTGTGGAGTAAATATAATTTTTTACTCATATTTTGTAAATGTAATTAGATTTAATTGGTACAATAAATGTAAGTAGATTTAATTGGTACATTAAATGTAATTAGATTTAATTAGATGTTAATTTTGTACTCATATTTTGTACCCATAAATTCAATAATACCACTGGATTTATTTGTACAATTACATTTGTGGAATAAATATAATTTTGTACTCATAATTTATAAATGTAATTAGATGTAACTGGCACAATAAATGTAAGTATATTTAATTGGTACCCATAAATGTAATTAGATTTAATTAGATATTAATTTTATTTTTTATGCAATTTACAAATTTCATGGTTTAGTTATTTAATTTTAAGTAATTGTGTAATAGTGTGCGCGGGAATCAAAAATTTTTGGCTAAAAATTTGGCTGCGCGCGCAAAGTAAACCTTTAGTCCCTGTTCTAGGTTGAAACCGGGACTAAAAGTTTACTTTTAGTCCCGGTTTTAAGTTACAACCGGGACTAAAAGTCCCTCTACCGCACACGAAGTGAACCTTTAGTCCCGGTTCTAGGTTGGAACCGGGACTAAAAGTCCCTCTTTAGTCCCGGTTCCCATCTAGAACCGGGACTAAAGGTCTTTAGTCCCGGTTGTAGTCAAGAACCGGGACTAAAGGGCCCCTTCATCTACCGCTCGACGCCTCTTCATCTTCATCTTCATCTTCAAGTCGCTGTCTCCACCGCCCGACGCCGCCCGATGCCGCAAGACCCACCGCCCGACGCCGCGTCGTCTCCGGCCTTCCGCCGCCCGACGTCGCCGTCTTCTCCGGCCTTCCACCGCCCGACGCCGCCGTCTTCTCCGGTCTTCCGCCGCCCGACGTCGCCCAAGGGCGTCGGCCTCGGCGACCTCCACCGCCACCGCCGCTCGACGCCCCACCGCCCACCGCCGGCCGCCCACCGCCAACCGCCGGCCACCCACCACCCACCGTCGGACATAGAGACCGCCCGTGATTTTTTTTTATTTTTTTGGGTCAGTTTTAATTTTAAATTGTATTTTGAAATGTATATTTAATTTTGTACAACAATTTTGTACAACAATTTTGTATGGTAGATTTAATTTTGATTGAGTTGTAGATTTTAATTTTGATTAAAATGTAATACTCTAAATTCAATAATACAGTAGATTTAATTTAAGTAATTGAGTTGTACGGTTTAATTTTGATTAAAATGTAATACTCTAAATTCAATAATACGGTAGATTTAATTTTGATTGAGTTGTAGATTTTAATTTTGCTTAAAATGTAATACTCTAAATTCAATAACACGGTAGATTTAATTTTGATTGAGTTGTAGATTTTAATTTTGATTAAAATTTAATACTCTAAATTCAATAATACAGTAGATTTAATTTAAGTAATTGAGTTGTAGAGTTTAATTTTGATTAAAATGTAATACTCTAAATTCAATAATACGGTAGATTTAATTTTGATGGAGTTGTAGATTTTAATTTTGATTAAAATGTAATACTCTAAATTCAATAATACGGTAGATTTAATTTTGATTGAGTTGTAGATTTTAATTTTGATTAAAATGTAGTACTCTAAATTCAATAATACGGTATATTTAATTTAAGTAATTGAGTTGTAGAGTTTAATTTTGATTAAAATGTAATAATCTAAATTCAATAATACGGTAGATTTAATTTTGATTGAGTTGTATATTTTAATTTTGATTAAAATTTAATACTTAAAATTCAATAATACGTTAGATTTACTTTTGATTCATTTGTAGATTTTAATTTTAATTAAAATGTGATACTCTAAATTCAATAATACGGTAGATTTAATTTTGATTGAGTTGTTGATTTTAATTTTGTTTAAAATGTAATAGTCTAAATTCAATAATACATTAGATTTACTTTGGATTTAGTTGTAGATTTTAATTTTGATTAAAATGTAATACTCTAAATTCAATAATACGGTAGATTTACTTTTGATTCAGTTGTAGATTTTAATTTTGATTGAGTTGTAGATTTTAATTTTGTACTCATATTTTTGGCATTACCAATTTAACGAATAGATGGCCGACCCAAATGAAGAGGCCATATCTGCCATTATCGATCAAGGCTTACAGTACGTCGGCGACGATGAAATCGATGACGGCAGCCAGTTCTTAAATCTGGAATGCGCGGAAGAGCAAGTAAATACCGGTGAGGTATACATCGTAGATTTAAATTTAAACACAATTCGTAACGAATGTATTAATGAAACAATCGATATGTATGTGTAGCCCTCTGGATCGACAACGACGTCGTCGTCTAGAAAAGTAAGGGCCCCGACTTGCTTGCAGAAGGGATTAGGCCGGCAACCATTGATTGGCCTGATCGTTCCAGGTCTTGGTTTTTCGGGCATGGTGGAACACTAGACCCCGATACCGGTGCATGCATTGTGGGTGAGAAAATGCAAGCAGTTTGTCGACGACTGTTTGCTGCCATAGATGCTACGGCCAAGGGTGAGTTCGAGCCCAACAGAGAGAAAGATGAGCTAACTTACGCCCTTGAGAATCCTGAACACCCTGGGCGAACAAGAGGCAAAGGAGTGATCCCATGGAAGGAAGGCTTCCCTCACGATCTGGAAAGCTACAGAAGCCATCAGAGGAGAAAGGCTGAGGATGCAGAGCGGTTTCGAATTTTAGAAGAGGCGATCCTTCAATCGCATGAGCGAGAAAAACGCCTTGAGTCCAGATTGCAAGAAGTTGAGGGACAATTGGCTAGCCAACGAGTGAACACAGTGAACATATCAGAGCCGACTGTCAACATAAGCCCAGCTCCGTGTAGAAGCAGCGTGGCTTCCACCGGAATCGAAGAGGATGATGATGTCTTACGGCGTTACCCCGTGGATGACGTCACAACAAATATGACGCCTTGTGAGCTGCACACTCCCGCGAGGAACATCACAATCATGGTGGCCACCGGTGTTGTCATTCTTCCGAAGTCTACAAGCTCGCAGCAAATACATTGCCGTCCGATTCAAGCTGGATATGCTAAAGTCGTGGTGGATAGAGTTGTAAAAGAATTTCGACAATTGACACTAGACATTCCTGGCGGTGAGGGGGAGACGACCCTAGGTGAAGTAGAGCATGGATTCATCCTTTGGTGTAAGCGGTACATCGTTATACCTGGAGCGCCTCCTAGACCGCCTTCGCCTCCTAGGCCGATCATATCTCCAATTCGATCTCCAGATCGTGAAAGTGCACAACGGCAAATTTTGACTCCTCAATCACCGATACGGTCTCCGCCTCCCGTGTCTCCGCGTCCACGGTCTCCGCCTCCCGTGTCTCCTCCGGCCCAGGTGATTAAGCGTATGTCCACGGTCCCAGCAAAACATGGTGTAAAGAGGAAGCTGCCATACGATATGACTGCAGAGGAAACCGCCGAAGTGGTAAAGGGAGAGGTGAAGGCGTTTTTCTCTAATGTGAGGGAACAAATGAAGAAAAATACCGAGGATGCAAAAATGTTGCCAAGCCATAAACTAAGGAAATTAGTCGTACAACACGAGAAGGCAAGGAGGGAAAGAAATAAGTCACCGCCTCGATCGGACTACGAGCGCTCTCTCGACAAGTCTTACAAGGAATCGAAGAGAACAAATAAACAGGGAAAAGATGTTGCACAACTCGGTATGCAATCGAAGCAAACAATCGAGCCGCTCGTTGTTCAACAATCACATGCAGAGTATGATCATGACGCGCTCATCCAAATGATGAAAGACACTGGTCTGACAAGGGAAACACTCATGGGGATGAAATCGCTACCAAAGGCCACCGTAGACGTCGATAAATGGAAGACCAGCTATGTGTATGGCCGGAGTCTTGTTAACCCTAAGGCGGTAAAATGACTTCCTACCCAAATGTACAAGTTACACAACTGGTACATGCAAGCCTGTCAGAACGGAACATAACTCATTTCGGCTAAAATTCAAGATGAGCATTTCTTCCGGGGCGAGGACTTGATACACGTTGAATTCACTGAATTACACCCGCTATTTCACAGGGACGCTCTCGACAAATCTCTATTGAGCTATTGGTGTCTGTAAGTGATTCTTTTTTAAAAATTAACGAGTCTTGTGTATGTGTAAAGTATATATCTCTCACTTTGTATTTTTCTTACCCATGCAGTATGGAGATGATGAATCAGAAGAAAAACATGGTGTTCGATGTTGGATTTTTCGATCCATATATCATACACGAGAGGACTGTGAAGGAAAAGCCAGAAGAAACGGAGAACAATATGTTCCGCTTCTTTGACAAACAACATCACAAGACGACCATACTCTTCCCTTACAACTTCGAGTGAGTGTTTGTCTTGTGCACATTTTATTTCGACTACTTCGTTCTAAATGTGCAATTAACGACGTACAACTGTAGGTTTCACTGGATACTCTTGGTCATCTATATTGACAAAGGCTATGTTATGATCTTGGACTCCTTGAGAAAGCCAATGTCCAATTACCAAAACATGCTAGACATTCTACAAACGTAATTATTTGTCTCGCACTTCACATTTTTACACCATTATCTCGATATGATATGAATAACTCAATTGATTTATTTCTCTTAAGCAGTGCCTGGGTAAGGTTCACTTCGAAACATCCTGGTCAACGGACTGTGCCTCTTCGAGTAAACCTACACAAAGTAAACTAGCTAGGCCCACCTCTTTCTCCCATTAAATTCGTTACTAATAAGATTAATTGATTGATATATGGTTTTCTCTTATAGTGGTGTCTGCAGTAGCCAAAGAATACCAATTTATGTGGATACTGCATTTGCGAGCACCTCTTGCATTATTCATTAAAAACAGAGAAATCTATAGACGTATGTATAAACACGCAACTTATTTTTCCCTCTCTTATTAATAATACATACATACATTAATAATATACTTATATTTCCCTCTCTTATTCATAGCTTCAATGGAAGAAGGACAGGGTCATACGAGATGACCAGATAAAAGCTATTCAAGAGTCATTAGCAGGGTTTATTAATGACCAAGTCATAAATCCCGAGCGAGCGTACCACTTTGACGGTCGTTTGCGACCCAAAACTTTTACTCAGGAGGGTCCAAATTTGGATGATCCAAATTTCGAATAACTCCATGTATCTAGGTGCGGTGTGATGGTCAGGAACAATATGTAAATGTGGTTGTACAAGAGCATTAAACTACTTGTATGCATGCAAGATGTCTATTACTAGTATGTAATATATATGTACATATAAGTATACGAAGAAGGAACGTATAATACGTTAGATATTAGCGTAAAGAAACAAAAAGAAATTGAAACATAATAAAATAACCGAAAAGCAAAAAAAAATACTTTTAGTCCCGGTTTTTACCTAAAACCGGGACTAAAATCCCCTCTAAAACCGGGACTAAAAGGCCATACCCGGCGGCCCCGGGGGGACCTTTAGTCCCGGTTCGTAGCTAGAACCGGGACTAAATGTGTCTTTTAGTCCCGGTTTTCGGGGCCTTAGTCCCGGATAGGGGGTCCTGGTTGGGAAACCGGGATTGAAGGGGTTTCCCAACCGGGACTAGATCCCGTTTCTCTACCAGTGTTGGTTTTCATCTCTACCTTACAACTCTATGAGAAGTTGGCCGATCTGGAGAAACAATTTCATAAGTACTTTTTTTAGTGGTGTTCAAGAGATGAAGTTATCAGACCTCACAGCAATCAAGCAGAAATCAGATGAGTCAGTTCCAGACTACATTCAACGATTCAGAGATGTGAGGAATAGGTGCTACAGTTTAGCCTTAACAGATTGTCAGTTACCCGATTTGGCCTTCCAAGGTTTGTTGGCGCCAATAAGGGAGAGATTTTCGGCTCAAGACTTTGAGAGTTTGGCTCATCTAGCTCAAAAGGTATCGGCTCATGAGACAAGATTTCAGGAAGCTAGAAAATTCATCAAGAAGGCAAATAATGTCAATAATGTCTAGAATTATGATTCTGATTCTAAAGATAATGACCCAAAAATAAATGCAGCCGAGTGGGCCAGAAACAAGAAGACTGTGGTCTGTCCATGGGTCAAGAATTCAGGAAAAGAGGAAAGATTTGATTTTGACATCACCAAGGCTGACAAGATTTTCGATCTTCTTCTTCAAGAAAAACAGATTCAACTGTCGGTAGGACATGTCATCCCATCGGCTGAGGAATTGAAGAAAAGGAAGTATTGCAAGTGGCAGAACACAGGATCTCATAATACGAATGATTTTCACTAAAAATCAAAAGAGAAGAGTTCAAAGGATGAGGAATAGAGAGCAATTCCAGGAGGCTGAAGGAGAAATTGAGCATCGGCTGAGGCAAAGGACAAAGAAAGTATGGCGCGTGAAGAGCAAAATAGTACTAGCTGACGAAGTCAAAGCCGACCGCAACAAGAATCAACAACAAAAAGGCAAAGAGGTGATGTCATCTGCCATAATCATGGTTTTTATGTTACCAGCCAAATATGCAGTTGAGCAAGTCGTCGAGCAAGAAGAAAATCTGCCATCGGCCAAGTTGCTGTTATCTCCACACCAAGCTGTTTTTGAGAAGCCTGAAGAAACTGATCATCGGCACCTCAAGCCACTGTATGTTAAGGGATTTGTCAACGGCAAGCCGATGTCAAAGATGGTAGTCGATGGAGGAGCAGCTGTGAATCTCATGCCATATTCAACATTCAGAAAACTTGGGAAGAATTAAGAGGATTTGATCAAGACCAACATGGTTCTAAAAGATTTTGGCGGGAATCCATCTGAAACCAAAGGAGTTTTGAGTGTGGAGCTCACTATCGGCAGTAAAACAATTCCTACCACGTTCTTTGTTATTGATGGGAAGGGTTCCTACAATCTGTTGCTGGGAAGAGATTGGATCCATGCTAATTGTTGTATTCCCTCAACGATGCATCAAAGTTTGATTCAATGGCAAGGAGACCAAATTGAAATCGTGCCAGCCGACAGGTCAGTCAATGTAGCTAGTGCCGATTTATCTGTTTGGGAGATGGAAGGAATTGATTGTTTATCTGGAAAAGTTTGGCAAGGAGATTACTTAAAAGTTTCTGATTATGCCATACAGCCAACAGGAGATGGAGAGCCCCAATTCTTGTTTTGAGGGCGCCGTGGAGGGTTCCAATTTCTACACAAAGGACACTGTTGATGATCTCGACGGCAAGCTAGGACAAGGGTTTATGTCGGCCGATGAATTGGAGGAAATCGACATTGGACCAGGTGACAGGCCTAGGCTGACATATAATAGTAAGGGTATATCAAAAGATTTAAATGTAAATTAATAGCACTCTTGAAAGAGTATAGAGATCATTTTGCTTGGGAATATTATGAAATGCCAGGACTTAGCCGATCGATAGTTGAACGTCAGCTCGCTATCAAACCAGGCTATCGGCCATATAAACAACCTCCAAGACGTTGTAAAGCCGATATGTATGATGCCATCAAGGCCAAAATTACAAAATTCTATGATGCCAATTTTATCAGACCATGCTGATATGCTGAGTGGATTTCTAATATAGTACCAGTCATCAAGAAAAATGGCAAGCTTAGGGTTTGCATTGATTTCAGAGATTTAAACAACGCTACACCGAAGGATGAATACCCAATGCCAGTAGCCGATCAACTTGTCGATGCAGCATCTGGACACAAAATCATCAGCTTCATGGATGGCAATCAAATTTTTCATGGCTGAGGAAGCTATTCACAAGACTGCTTTCAGATGTCCTGGTGCAATCGGCTTGTATGAGTGGGTGGTTATGACTTTCGAACTGAGAAGTGCTGGTGCTATATATCAAAGAGCAATGAATTATATATTTCATGATCTCATTGGCATGTTGGTAGAAATATATATTGATGATGTGGTGGTTAAATCTAAGGAAGTTGACGAACATATAGCTGATTTAAGACAAGTCTTGGAAAGAGTAAGGAAATATGGGTTGAAGATGAATTCTACTAAGTGTGCTTTTGGTGTATCGGCTGGGCAATTTCTTGGATTTTTGGTACATGAGCGTGGGATTGAAATTCCTCAAAGGAGTATTGAAGCAATCAAAGATATAAAACCTCCAGAAGATAAAACTAAGTAACAATTATTGATCGACAAAATAAATTTTGTTCGACGTTTTATATCAAATTTGTCTGGCCGAATAGAACCATTTAAGGTTGAAAGCCGATCAAGAATTTGTCTGGGGAGAAAAACAGTAGCAAGCATTGAACAATATCAAGGAATATTTGAGTACTTCTCCAGTTCTTATACCACCACAAAGAGGGCTTCCGTTTAAACTATATTTGTCAGCCGATCAGAACTCTATCGGCTCAGTTTTGATCTAAGAGGTTGAGGGGAAGGAAAGAGTTATATTCTATCTCAGTAGACAACTTTTGGATGCAGAAACAAGATATTCACCTGTGGAGAAATTATGCCTGTGTTTATATTTTTCTTGTACAAAATTGAGGCATTATCTACTTTCCAATGAGTGCATCATAGTATGTAAAGCCGATGTAGTACGATACATGCTATCGGCTCCAGTTTTGAAAGGGCGAATTGGAAGTGGATCTTTGCTTTGTCAGAGTTTGATCTCAGGTATGAATCGGCTAAGGCAGCTAAACGGCAAGCTATAGCCGATTTCATAGTTGAACACAGGGATACCAGTATTGACAATGTTGATATTATACCGTGGACTTTGTTCTTTGATGGATCTGTTTGCACTCATGGTTGTGGTATCGGCTTAGTAATTATATTGCCTAGGGGGGCAAGTTTTCAGTTTGCTTTTGCTATCAAGCTTTACTCTACAAATAATCAAGCAGAATATGAAGTTGTTCTCAAAGGATTGCAATTATTGAGAGAAGTTGAAGCCGATGCTGATGAAATCATGGGAGATTCATTATTAGTGATAAGTCAATTGTCTAGAGAATATGAGTGCAAAAATGATATTTTGATGGTCTACAATGAGAAATGTCAAGAGCTGATGAAGACTTTCAAGATAGTTACTTTCAAACATATCCCTAGGGAGCAAAATGCTGAGACCAATGATTTAGCTCAAGCTGCATCAGGCTACAAGCCGATGTTGCAAGGGATTGAAGTAGAAGTGGCTTGCATACCAGCCGATGATTGGTGGTTTGATGTTTTTGAGTATTTGAAGGATCCTTCCAGATCGGTTTCAAGGAAATTACGATATAAAGCTCTCAAATATATCATATTGGATGATACATTATACTATCGGACGATTGATGGAGTTCTTTTGAAATGTTTGAGCCTGGAAGAAGCAAAAATTGTCATGTGTGAAGTTCATGAGGGTATTTGTGGGACACATCAATCGGCTCACAAGATGAGATGGTTAATTCGAAGAGTTGGATATTTTTGGCCGACAATGCTGGAGGATTGTTTTAGATATTACAAAGGTTATCAAGATTGTCAGAAATTTGGAGCAATTCAGAGAGCACCAGCATTGGCTGTGAATACTATTATCAAGCCATGGCCTTTCAGAGGTTGGGGTATTGATATGATCGACTAGATCAATCCACCATCGAGTAAAGGGCATAAATTCATATTGGTTGCAACCGATTATTTTACTAAGTGAGTTGAGGAAATTTCTTTGAAAAAGGTTGATAGCAAAGATGCAATTGAATTTGTCAAGGAACACATTATATACCAGTTTGGTTTGCCACAAACAATTACAACTGATCAAGGTTTAATCTTTGGTCCGATGAGTTTGTTCAGTTTGCTGATAGCATGGGGATTCAGTTGTTGAATTTTTCACCATATTATGCACAGGCAAACGGGTAGGCTGAGGCATCTAATAAAAGTTTGATTAAGTTGGTTAAGAGAAAAATTGCAGAATATCCCAAGAAGTGGCATACTATTTTACCTGAAGCATTGTGGTTACATCGGATGGCTTGTCATGGTGCAATCCAGGTACCTCCTGATCAGCTGGTTTACGGGCATGAAGCTGTGTTACCATGGGAAACCAATATCGGCTCTAGGAGGATTTCTTTACAAGATGAGTTGACAACCGATGATTATCATAATTTGATGGTTGACGAGTCAGAAGATTTGGTTCAAGCTGGATTGCGAGCTCTTGAGAAAGTTAGGAAAGACAAGGAGAGAGTTGTTAGGCATTATAACAAAAAAGTTGTGCCCAAATCTTTTGAAGAGGGTGAGCTTGTTTGGAAATTGGTGTTGCCGATAGGGGCCAGAGATAATTAGTTTGGCAAGTGGTCACTGAATTGGGAAGGGCCTTTTCAAATTCATAAATGTGTTTCTAAAGGGGCCTATTTGTTAAACGGACTGGATGGTGAAATTTTTGGTAGAGCACTTAATGGAAAATACTTGAAGAAATATTACCCCAGCGTTTGGATTGGTTCATAATCGGCTGAATTCTGCCGATGTATGGTTGATAACCGATGTGTTTACATCGCCTTTAGATGACCGATATTTTTATCGCCCTTAGATATAAAAGTTTGCAGCATTATATTCCCTACTGCAAACTTGGGGGGCATGGAGGATAAAAGTTGGAAATTTTTGGAGCAAAATTTTTGAATACAATATAGAGCTATACAAGTCAAGATAATATCAGATAATATCGGCTCGATGGCCAATAGCACATTGTGTTTCAGAATTTGGCTAAGTATAAATCGGCTCGATGGCCGGTACATATATTACAGCAAAAATAGTGCGTGAAAATATTTAGTTTGTTACATCAGGCCAAGTATTTCTGGATAGCTGACACAGCTCTTTGTCTAATTTGTTCTACCTCTTCAATAGCTTGAGCGTTGGCTGCATCTGTACCCGGGATCGGTTTCAAAGCCTTGCTCAAAGCAGAAAGATGCTTTACAGATTTCTTGAGCTTCAATTTTTGGGCTTCAATGGCTTTCTGCAGATCGGCTAGTTTCTGTTTTTCAGTATTAATCTCAGCTCTGCAAGCTTCAAGTTGTTGCAGTAGATAGGCTTCTTTCTTTTTCAGTATCTCGATCTTCTATTGAGTAGTGTTTGGTCCAGCTTCTAGTTCATCTAATTTGGTTTTCTCATAATTAACTTGTTGTCGGCTAGACTGAACACTGGCCTCAAGAGCAGAGCGCTCTAGCCGATCGGAAATTTTTTGCCTTGCTCTCTCCAATTTAAAACGGTGTTGCTCGAGGAAGACTGCTGGAGAAATCATCTCGATGAGCTCGTTAGGGATTTGGTTTTGGATTTCTTCAAATCTCGCCCTGATCGGCCCACAATTCACGACTAGTGCATCTAGAGAAGCACTTAGCCAATCTGCAATGTCAGCTAAATTCTTCCTTAAGTCTTCTGATATGGGAGAGATGGCTTTGCTAGTTGTTTCATCTTCCTCTTCATCCAAAAACTGGTTGATGTCAAATGAGAACATGTCGGCTAGGAGCTGAAATAGAGAAAGTTTTGTTAGATGATACTATTGAGAATGACCTGATAGATATAAATGTGGGGAAGTACTTACAGGATTTTGAGGGGTTGGAGCTTTGGCAACAATTTCTTCATCTTGTCGGCTAGCCGTTGCCGATGGAGTGTGTTCACTAGACATTTGACAAGGAGATGGTACTTGAGGAGGCTGTAATAATAACAAGTGTGAGTCAGTATCGGCTGGAGATAATGTTGATAGTTGAATGAGTTTAAGATTACCGATACTGGTGGCAAAGTTAGTTTCTTCCTAGCAGCAATTTGTTTCTTCTTAGGCTGAAAGGAGATAGTTGAGTTAAAGCATATATGAAGCATAAAAGTAGACGATGATGGCTAGAATAATCTTACTTGTGCGTTTTGGGGTTGTTTTGGAGGACTTGGAGTTTTTGCAGCTTGAGATTGTATTGCAAGAGGCGTATCGGCTCGGGGTGTGGTAATTTCAGTTTCACTGACTTGAGCAACAGCCTCATCAATTGCTTATTCCATCTCAATTTCCTTCAGGATATCATCTATCTCTTGGACTTGGGGGGTTTCTGTATCGGCTGCTTTCTTTTGCCTCTTGGTTGGTTTCTTCAAGAGAGTTTCACTGACTTGGTTCTTTTACTATTGTCACCAGTTTGCGTCGGCTCTCTGAGTTGACCTTGGAGTAAAGTGGCCGTCTTCGGAGCGTTGAAGCCGATGATAGATGGAGCTAGTCCACAGCCATTTGGGAGTTTGGCAGCAGCATATTCTATCGGCTTGCCACTTCGGCTGACAAGAGGAGGAGGAGAATCTGTTGTCTGCAAGGAAAATTAATGAATTGTGAGTGTTAAGCAGTCGATGGTGATAAAGTACAAGGTTTGAAGAGGAGAACTTACCTGAGGGACCAGGTCTGGTATGATCCGGGTGAGGTATGATTCGACTAGCAGACGGAATATATGGGTTTTTATTTCTGACCACCATCTGTCAAACTGTATACACCTCATTAAGATGAGTTTGAACCTGTCTATACTGCCAAGAGGAGGACCAGGGATGTTAAGTAATTTGGCCATCATCAAAGCCGATACAATGTCGCCTTGGTTTGAATTTTGTTGGCATAGTACAAGCCAATGGGCAGTTGTCCCATGCCAAGCTGTCTTGCTGCTGTCATTGGGTGATAAAACTCATAAGAGGGCTAGACGTTTCTGCCTTGAGATATGCCGATTGGGAGTATGCATGGAGATATTGCAGCAGTTAAGATTTATCTGGGTTTTTCAAATCTTTCATCATTTATTTCATCTAGTGTGAAATCGGCTGGCAGTTCAAAATTCTCAAAAGACTCATAAGCGAACCAGATTCGGCTATCTCTAGGAAATCCATCGTAGAAATTGCCGAACCAATTATGGAAGTTCTCAGCCGATGGTCCATGTCCAGCATAACTAGTGGCTGCTTCACCATATGATGTGCATCGGCGCACTTGGCTTGTTTCATCATCACTTTCAGGGTCGGCTATGGATGGGAATTCTGCTTCCAAGAGTGATGGTCTTTTTGCAACTTTTAGAGTGTGCAAGGTTAGCCAGAGTTGGATGAACCACCATGGGCCGCCAGTGTTAACATTTGAATCCATGATTAATCTGGCCGATGACTGGCTTAGTGTTTGATATACTGCACCTAGTAGGTTTTTTCCTAGAGGAAATTCTTTCTTCGAGACGTTGTCTTCAGCTAGGTGTTGCCAGTTGGCTGTTGGGCCGCAGGTAGATCCACAAAATACAAATTTATCTAACCACATCATTAAGAAGGCAGCATGCTCTCTAGCTGATACAGGACCTGTGCTCATGTTTTCAGAAATAAATCCAGACCAACCTCCAATGTTCTTGGTTTTGAACTTGTAAGTACACTTGGTCTTCATGCTGATGGGGTTAGCCAATGTGGTTATATCCAGGCTAGTTATCATGGTTATGTCTAGCAAGGTGGGGGTCATCGGCCCATGGTTGAACATGAAGGCGTTTAAGGTATCTGACTAGAAGTATGCAGCAGATGATAGCATCGGCTTATCTTTCTTCATATCGGCTATGGATAGGGATAAACATTGAGCTATTCCTATTTCATCCTAGTGATCTTGCTTGCTAGCAGCGACCCTCTTATACCAATCTATCCACTTGTCAACTTGAGAGGGCCAAGATCTGAAGGTTGTGGTCCAGTAAGAAAGAGATGGGGATGATGTTATGAATGGGATTCTGTTTGTTTCTGCATTAATGATATAAGTGGGATCTATATCGCCTATCGGGCCCAAATAGAAATGATTGGGATCTTTCAAGTTGGGGATAGCTGTCTGGTGGGCTAAGTGCTGCAGATTTTAAAGAAAAGACGGGGTTGAAGGCGGAAGAAAAACGAAGAACTCGAAGAAAAACTTTGAGCCGATGGAGACTTACCTCAGGGAATTCCTTTGCTGTAGTGTTGGATGGACTCGATGATGCTACCATTGATGCGTGAAGATTGTCACCGGGGGAGGATTCGCTGTTTCGGTTGCCGGAGAAGAGAGAGAGAGAGCAATCACCGGAGTTCACAGAGAAGTTTCGTGGTTCAGGCGGTGAAAATGGAGTTAACGCCGTGAAATCTTCGGAAAGCCGGTTGGTATTTAAAGAAGTAGGTGCGTAACGGCCACAGCGGGAAGCCTAGATTTTTGCGGTTTTGAAGAGATAATTCCGTTGCATTATATAATACTTCGGAATTGGGGGGCATGTGTTGACGATGAAATTTGGTAAGTAATCTAATCTATGGGGATCAGAAGCACGATCCAATCCGAAGCTGATTCGAAGATATGAGGAAATATCGGAAACAGAGTGCGCATCGGCTGGAGTCCATATCGGCTGGAAATCGAGTCCGATTAGGATAGCCGATGGGGCCGATATCGCATGTGAAATCAATATCAGATTCAACAATGAGCTTACAATGGTATTGTCGGGCAAGGATAGAGTCCAAGATGAGCAATTGTATCTATTAACTAGGAATATATGTATTTTCTTTATAGATATTCCCGGTAAGAGTCCATCTAAGGGACTTATTCGTTAGTTGGATTTGTATTAGGTTAATATGAGTCGTGTCCATGATGGACAATGTTTGTATTTTCGGGTATAAATATAGCCCCGAGGTCTTGTAAATAATAACAACATATGTTCAATCAATCTCGACAAGCTTGTGCTTTCGAGTCGTGCTTCATCAATTTGATCTTCGACGAAAAGGTATGTCTTGTCATGACAGTTTGCATCATTGGAGTTAGTGCTTACATCTTCATGACACTCTAACTCTATCTTGTAGACTTCCGAGTTATCATATATGTCATATAATCTAGATCAATAATGCTATTTTCTTTCATCGGCTAGATCCTTTTTAGGGTTTTGCCGGTATCGGCTAGTTTACTTTGTTGATTCATGTTATATGATGTATCCATCATCCCGATTTGATGACTATTGGCTTGTTTTTCTAGATGTTGTGCTTCTTTTATGCTTAATGCTGCATTGGTTAAGTCCAACCTATTAAGTTGTTTTAGAATCATGATCTCTAGCTTGCTTTACGGTTGTTAATAAGGATAGTATCGGGGTTTTAGCCGATCTTATCTAATCAGAATATTTGACATGGTTTTATTCTTTGTTTAATGTTCTATATCTAATTCTCATTGCTTTATCATAAGATTGTATCGGATTTATGACCGATACATATTTAGATCTAGATATCGGCTATGACATTAGTTTTATGTAGTCATTATTTCACGTTGCAATAGACTTGAGCAATTTATACTGTCTCGGTTCAGTCCGATCTATACCAATTGCTTATTTCTAAAGTAATATTGATTCTTCGATGACATAACACTGATATCTACAGCCGATATACTAGTTTTAGGGTTATATTCATATTTGATTATACCTTACAGCCGATTCATGCTTTATTGCATTGGCTAGGTCACATACGATATGAAATCAGCTGTCTGGCCGATTGTCTATTGTTTACTAACATTCTTTGCATATTTCTTTTTGTTGATTGCATGATCAAATCAACTGGCACGCCCTTGAACCTAAAAGCTTAATTTTGGACCTGCACTAGAGTAAAGCAAATCTCTCAGGCCAGTGTGTGTTTTTTGCATCAACACCAGGTAAGATCGGCTGAAACCCCGATACTATCCTTATTAACAACCATAATGCAGTCTAGAGATCATGATTCTTAACACAACTTAATAGGTCAAACTTAACTGATGCAGCATTTAAGTATGAACAGAAGCATGATATCTAGACAATCAAGCCGATGGTTGTCTTTTCGGGATGGTGGATACATTATATAATTCAAACTAACAAGACAATCTAACCGTTATCAGCAAAACCCTAGATAGAGATCAGCTGATATAGATAGATTGCATTGTTGATGTAAATTATACAACGTATACGGTAACTCGAAGATTTACAAGATAGAATTAGAGTGTCATAAATATGTGAAGTGACCATGGCTACATATGGTTATGTGTGCCTCTAGTGTTCTAATTAAAAATGCTTCTAATGATTGGAAATATCTTTGTAGGCATAACAAAATACCTCAATCTTGGAAAGACATGAAACGATATTTCAGAGATATTTATGTTCCCATATATTATGTTGATATTCTGTTCAACAAACTGCAATGTTTAAAGCAAGATACTAAAACTGTTACTTCATACTATCATGATATGCATGCTTGTTTGTTATATCGTGGTTTAGATGAATGCGAAGAAGCTTCAGAATTTAGGTTTTTGCGTGGGCTTAACAAAGAAATTCAGGATATGCTTGCTAGTCAAAGATATAATGCTGTACGTAAAATAGAGGACATGAAAAAGCAACACACTATACTTTTTCCTTCTATTACTAACCATTTGCAGGAAGTGCATAATCACGAAAAGGAGGAGAGCGACATAAATAAGCTAGCAATCCCATTGATCACACTCAAGTTTGATGCACCTCCATCAAAGGTAAATTAAATGGTTCTGAAATTAATCAAGGTGAGTGTGATGTTAATAAATTAAATTTGTCCACTTTTCATGCTATAGTAGAGCAACCATTAGTGGAACCAGTTGCTGATATTCCTTTGTCACAAGTTGATTTGTTTGTTCTTCCTTGTGATAAAGAAGAGTTGTGTGATAATCCTTCACTTACATCCATACCACAACTAGTCAATGAACATGCTATTTCTAGTGTTAGTTCTTTATGTGTTGATTTTAAGCATGTTATTCACATTGCTAATGAAATAGAGGAACGTGAACTGATATCTTCTTTAAATACTTTGGGCTATATGCAGTTTGATGATTTTTGTGAGCTCGCTAATTTGAAGGAGAAATTATTTGTTAAGTCTGATTTGAAATGTCCAATTAATGCTATTTTTCATATCTTTGGTGGATATACTGATAAAGGTGTATATTTGGTGCATAGAGTTTATATATGTTCAGATTTGGATCCTCCTATAGTTATGCAAGGCAACAATAGGCTAGAGAGTACTGTAACGACTAATCATGTTATCTCGAGTCTATCTTGTTTTGATTTCGTGAAACAGGTTGTATTAAATGGACTATGTAAAGAGCACCGTATGGAAAAAGCGAGGACGGTTTTCCGTGAAGTAGGGGAGGACGATGTGACCATGGCTACTATGGATACAACCGTTGTTCACATCATGGATCAACAAGAAGACAGCAAGATCAAGTCCTCCAAGTACTGGAATCCAATTCAGCCACCTGCAGCAGCGTTGACTTCAAACGGTCGCCAAATCTGCATACGAGCTCCGTTTTCGGCCCGTGAGTACTTGATGGAAAGCTCTCGGAGTACTCTTTCCAATGGATCCAGCCTCATCTCCAAATTCCATCTCAACTGGTCGCAATTACAGAAAAAAGGTGCTGCATCACCTATAATAGGCCTATGGGCTTGTAACTTCATCTGGGACCACGGCCCAGGTGGGGCCCATGTGGGGTGCGCCCAATTAGGTGGAGCACGACCCTAGGGCTCCCTTGGTCTACCTCCCACTCCTTTAAATAGCTAGGTACCCCTTCAGGGTTTCTGGGTTTTGTTAGATTAAAGTTTAGCCATTGCTACTTGCTTGCAGCACGCGTGTCGGCTAGACCGTCCGTCTGCTTGTTCTTCGGAACCCCAACTTATCATTAGTATTCAATTCTTATTTGCAATTCAGATTGCTTTTATCTTGCTCTTGCTTGTTTCTTCGATTTGCTTGCAGGAATAAGGTTGATCTGCACCGGCAAGATCAACAACCCACGGAGAGGTGTATCGATCGCTAAGGCGCAACACAATGTCTCGTACGGTTGTAGTCGGATCGTCAATGTGTCTTCTAAATCGTAGTTATCACCAATTCACCGAAATATCGGGCCAATCATAGCCTTGAGCGCATCGAGTGCAGCTCAGAGTTTATCAATATGTAAGCACTAATTTCGATAATGCAAACCACCATAACAAGACCTACCTCTTCGCCGAAGATCAAATTGATGCAGCTCGACTCGAAAGCATGAACTTGTCAAAAGTAGAAAAGTAAAAGGTTTGGCAATGCGCCGAGATTGATTGAACTGTTGTTATTTTATTCATAAGACCTCGGGTCTATATTTATACCCGAAAATACAAACATTGTCCAACATGGAAACGACTGATATTGTCCTAATACAAATCTAACAAGCAAACAAGTCCCTTAGGCGGACTCTTACCGAGAATATCTATAAGGAAATTACAGATAATCCAAATTAATAGATACAATCGCCAATTCTGGACTCTATCCTTGTCTGGCATTATCGTCTCAAATTCTTCTTTGAACCCGATACTGACTTCACATGCAATGTCGGCCATATCGACTATCCAAATCAGACTCGGTTCCAGCCGATACGGTCTTCCAGCCGATGCGCACTCTATTCCCGAGAATCCCGCATATCTCCAAATCCGCTTTGAATTGGATCTTGTTTCCGATTCATCAGCTTACCAAATTTCATCGTCAACACCTTCGAATGCCGAGATCGAGAAAGATGGTCCACTCACCAGGAAGGCTAGTTGTTGACCCATGAGATGTTGTTACAACCAAGCAGAAAAAGTATCAATGTGATTTCCAGGCATCGGACTTAGCAATGTTTTTGGAACGAACAACCGTCATGTTCTCCTCGATGTAAGGAGCCACCAACGAGGATTGTTGCAAAACCGTGAAATGTGCTTTACGGAATAAATCGTTGTCTACAGTCATTATTGCTTTTCTTACTAGAGTCCCCTTTCCCTGTAGTCTCCCCTCATGGCTTGATTCGGGGACCCCGATTGGACGACGGTTTTCAATGAATTCTACACAAAACTGAATAACCTCCTCTGTTCCATACCCCTTGGCGATGCTTGCTTCCAGACAAGAACTGTTACGGACATACTTCTTTATAACACCCATGTAACTCTCGAAAGGAAACATGTTGTGTAGGTTCAGAGGATCGAGAATACCTATCTCTTTGACAAGGTGACATAGTAGATGCGTCATTATATTCAAGATGGATTATGGAAAGATCATCTCAAAGCTTACAAGACATTGCACCACGTCATTTTGAAGGGCTATTAATCTATCTGGATCGATGATCTTCTGCGACATTGTGTTGAGGAAAGCACATATCATTGTTATTGTTGTCCGGACATTATCAGGAAGTGTACCTCGAATTATAACAAAAAGCAACTGTGTCATCAACACATGGTAGTTATGAGACTTTAGGTTTGTGAACTTCTTCTTCATGCTTATTATTCTCTTTATATTCGACGAGTAGCCAGATGGTACCTTGATGCTCTCCAAGCATTCAAACATACTTTCCTTCTCTGCCTTGCTCAGAGTGTAGCTGACTAGACTCAAGTAATGGTTTCCTTTCTCCTTCGGTTCCAGATGAAGGCCTTCGCGTTGATTCATATGCTTCAGATCATTATGTGCTTCAAGTGTATCTTTCGAATTTCCATATACAATAAGGAAGCTCAGTAGGTTGACGCAAAGATTCTTAGTTAGGTGCATCATGTCGATTGTGTGGCAGACGTCTAAGACTTCCCAATAGGGTAACTTCCAAAAAATAGACTTCTTCTTCCACCTCGCCACTTGCCCATCTTCACTCGCTATAGGTTGGCTTCTAGATCCCTCTCTAATTACTACTTTCAAATCTTTCGCCAATGCAAACACGGTTTTCCCGTTACGATGTTCAGGCTTCAGACGGTGATCTGCCTGTTGTTCAAAATGTATGCCTTTCTTTCGAATAGGGTGGCCTACAACAAGAAATCGACGATGGCCCATGTACATAACCTTCCTAAAATGCTTCAAGTACATACTGTCAGTATCATCCATACAGTGGGTGCTAGCCTTATACCCCTTGTTTGATTGTGCAAATAGGTTGCTAAGAGCAGGCCAATCGTTGTTATGAACAGTAACGCTCGTAGGTTAAATTGTTCCTATTTGTCCTCATCCCACACAGGGACACCTTCTTTCTTCCACAACAGTTTCAGATCATCAACCAATGGTCTTAAGTACACACCAATATCGTTACTAGGTTGCTTTGGGCCTTGAGTAATAGTCGATATCATGATGTACTTCCGCTTCATGCATAACCAAGGGGGGAGATTGTAGATATACATGTTCACAGGCCAAGTGTTATGACCGCTACTCATCTCTGCAAATGAATTCATGCCATCCGTACTTAAACCAAAGCTTACGTTTCGTACATCCTCTCCGAAGTCTTGAAATGTTCTATCGATGTTTCACCCCAGCGACCCATCAACGGGGTGTCTCATTATGCCGTCTTGTTGACATTCTTCTATGTGCCAACGCATCATTCTTACAAGCGCTTTGTTCGTCAACATCACCTGTGTCGTCTCGTCTAATCTTGTATCGTAGTGCCTTACAAACTGGCCATGCATCTAGGTTCTCGTACTCCTCACCGCAATAGAGGATACAATCGTTCGGACATACGTATATCTTCTATACTTCCAGACCTAGAGGATAGACTACCTTCTTAGCTTCATACATTGTTTCGAGCAATTCGTTTCCCTCCAGAAGAATGTTCCTTATGAGTTTCAATAACTCGCTAAATGCCTTATCACTCACACCATTTTTTGCATTCCATTGCAAGAATTCCAGCGTGGTACCCAACTTTTTGTGCCCCTGTTCGCAACCCGGGTACAAGGACGTTTTGTGGTCCGCTAACATACGCTCTAAATTCTAGACCTCCTTTTCACTTTCTCAGTCCGTCTTAACATCGCACAACATGTGATCAAGATCATTCGCACTGTCGTTATCTTCAACAGCCCCGTCCGCCTCGCCTATTGTATTTTCTTCAAATCCACCATATTGAGCCCAGTCCAAAGTGTTGTCATCTTCTTGTTCATCATCTTCCATTGCAACCCCTAACTCTCCATGCGAGGTCCAACAATTATAGCTAGACATGAATCTTGACTCAAACAAATGAGCATGAATATTTCTTGATGTAGAATACTCCTTCTGGTTCTTGCACTTTTTGCATGGACAAAATACAAAACCCTTATGCTTGTTGGCATTAGCCACACTAAAAAAAGATGCACGCCAACAATAAACTTTTTGATTTCCGGCCACCGAAGAAAGATCGGTTCTCTAGTAGTGATCCATTCATATACACATAGGATTTAGTGTTAACATCGAGATAACTTCCATGGCATGCTCGAATATGATATATAGTATAATTCCTATCTTTGATGTCTATCCCAACATTTTGTTCGACATCTAAGTAATGCATATGTGTACGCCCTTTGTTTTGCATTAACCTCCTGATCCATTTCATCTCCATAGACCATATTTTTCCATAATCCATTACCACTACTACAGAGATCATTTGTATAGGCGCCTGGCATATTTGTCTACTGGTGGATCTAAGATGCACCAGCCAGCTGCTAAGACAGTGGGACCTTGAGGCTTAATGTACGTCTGCTGAAAGTGTTATGCAACGCAGCTCGTGAATGATACGCCAGGAGTAAATGTGACCACAGGTTGTTTGTGAAGACATCAGTCTGCGAATAATACATTTCCTAGGTGGACAGTAATCGTTACCCGCCTGAATTAATGTGTCGATTTACGCAGGCTGTTTTGTTTGACCATCCACCTGCATTACTATATCTCCATATAAATACTCGTCTTCACCGCTCGTTTAGGGCGGCCAAAAATCCAAATACTGAGGTTTTGATCCCAAAATATGTTGAGGTGCAGTATGGATAAGATAATAGCATATCGTGCTTACCTTTCTTATGTTCACTTTTTGTTGAGTCCAAACATAGATGTTATAAATTATATGGTTATGGATGGATAGAGTGAGTGAGGGAGAAATGGGAAGGGAGAGGGGTTGGAAGGTAGGTATGAAGTTATTTTGACAATTCCTCCTTCTCTAGTGATGTTGAGGGAAATGTAGTGATCAATGTGTTAGTGATATGCCCTAGAGGCAATCATAGAGATGATTGTATCACATACTATGTTTACATATTTATCTGATATTGTTCCTTGAAATAGATAACTCATTATTAGCTAATGAATTTGTGATTCATTTATGAGACTCTTTATGTTATATGTTGCTATTTCTAAAGGATCCCTGATCAAATATCATGTGTGGAACAAATATGGTTAAATGATCAGCACATGTATTGATTGAAGATCATGTCTCATGGATCATGGTATGGAGATACCAAATTGATAATGTGGACACATGTTGGGGAACATGTTGTTGGATAGACCCGACATGAGACACTGCAAGAACTATTTGTGTAGTGCCATCAGTGGTCTCGATTAGTGTTGGTATAGAATTCTTAGACCTAAGATTATCATGGTTTTCAACATGTGTAGTGACTTACTTAGGGACTGCTAAACGCTATTCCGTAACTGGGTAGTTATAAAAGTAGTCTTCAGGTGTGTTATGAAACATGTAGTGGAATATGAATAATCAAGATGAGATTTGTTCCTCCTATGGAGAGATATGTCTGGGCCCCTCGATGTTATAGATTATGAAAGTGCATGGCCATACCAAATGTGATTCAGGAGTCAATCGCAGGATATATAATCTATCACAGGATCGAGTGAATGATTGAGATATTAGAGGATGGCACATATCTAGCCTTGAGCTTAATCGATATCGTGAGGTAAACGGGTTCATACAAGTAAACACTAAAGGTTCAGCCGATATGATCTTTATGTATGCTCGGTGGGTCAATACATTCTGCTAGGGGCCGCTGTTGACACGTGGACCGAAAAGGAGTTTTTGGGTTGCACCCGAGTGTGCATGAACCTACAGGGTCGCTCACTTAAAGGGTCGGAATATAGGGATTGGATTGAGATCCAATATGCACTCAATTCGGATAGGGATCCGAGTAGGACTCCTATGGGCCTTGGAGGCCCGGACGTGGTTCCTTTATATACGTGAGGGGGTGTGGCCGGCGGTATCAACACATCACGCCACGTGAAACCCTAGCCGCCACTCCCCTCCACGAGCAAACCCTAGCCACGCGTGGCTGCTAGCACATCTGCGCGTGGTGTTCCTTCCCTGGACGTGTGGTTACCGGTGGAGGCGCCGCTGTCTTGCGGTGCTGATCAGCGTGGGAGCACGGCGAGGAGAACGCACGAGGAGGAGAAGGTCGAGCCGCTACGATCGACTACTTCTTCTACATCGGCGCGCCCCTACATCGCGAGGATTTATGATCTCATACTTGCATGGTTCCTGGTTTACGCAGTAGAAAAATTTTATTTTATGCTATCGTAGCCTACGCGTATCCATAGACAATGAGAGGGACTGAGCCATTGGGGAGAGAGAATTGAAAGACAAATAATAGTTGTATTTTCCTCCACATATGTCAAGAGGTTTTATTTGTTGTAGCCAATTTCGCTGATTGTTGTGATAGATATTGATTCTTTCCACTTCATAGAAATGTAATTTAATTATAAGTTTTTACTATATGATCTATTGAGAAACATAAATCTACATATTACAAAATGTAATTTAAGGCATGTCATTGTCCGAATTAATGTTTGGTACTTTCATTTTTCCGTGGATGCTTTAGATAGAGAAAACATGGATGTATGAAGCTCTGAGACATGACAACATACTCTTGAATGAGCTCGACGGATTTATTTCAGTCTCAAAGAGGGATATCGTATTGAAAATGACACAGTATACATTGCCCATGCGTTAATTGCAACAACAAGCTGTAACATGGGTATATGTACATGAAATCAAGTCACATCTTATTATTAGAGGTTTCATGAAGGATTATGCATGTCAATTTTAATACAGCGAGTACATTCCAAACAGAAGTGGCCGCAACTTGTACTAAATTAACTGAGAGAATGACTATCGATCCAGGTGATGTTGATGCTTTGTTCGATCATTATTCTAGGTATGATGATCCCAACAATGAACAATTGATGGAGTATGATCATATCTCCGATATAGAGGAAATGTTGTGCGAAGAAGATCCGCAATTGTTGAGAGCTATGGACGATTTAGATATTGTGGAGGCTTCACAGAAGGCAGCTAAGGATATGTTGTTCAAGGCGTACAGTACTGGTGCTTCTAAGGTTGGTATTTCTCATGGTCACAGATAATCCGCAAGTGCACGTATAATGCTGTTGCATTTCAGCTAGGAGTATTTGTTTATAAAAAATCCGCACCTGATCGATGGTGCCAAATCTGTGTTCATGTGAACTATGTCGACAAACACTAAGACCTGGGAGATCTGTTTGCCTCCAGTGCATCCTTAATTTTGATGGGATGCGGGCAGGTAAGTCAGTTTGATCCTACAACTGATAAGACATATAAATTGATGATCAAAAAGTCGATCGGCTAACAAGCCTATGTAGCGATACTAGCCGATGTTGATAGAGTTTTGAGCAATCGGCTATATATCTGATATAAATTCTAACACTTGAACAAACAATGATATAAATATGATAGAAGAATTTGAGCAATCAATCCAATGGATCGACGATAATATGATGAACTACATATCCAATAAACCAATTGACCGAACTAGAATATTGAACGTAGGCTCAATGATTAAAATATACATCGACTGGAAGCTCGATGTATAGATAACTTATTGGCTAGCACTCCGATAAAACAATAACATGAACCTATCGGCTTACCAAGTTTTAGATTATTAACAACAATATAGTAGGTCAAACCTAACCGATGCAGCACGAGATTCAATATAATAATCTAATATTCAATGAGGCGATAAATCTGTCTAATGTGTAGTGACATCAGTGGTCCTGAAGAACTATTTGTGTAGTGCCATCAGTGGTCTCGATTAGTGTTGGTATAGAATTCTTAGACCTAAGATTATCATGGTTTTCAACATGTGTAGTGACTTACTTAGGGACTGCTAAACGCTATTCCGTAACTGGGTAGTTATAAAAGTAGTCTTCAGGTGTGTTATGAAACATGTAGTGGAATATGAATAATCAAGATGAGATTTGTTCCTCCTATGGAGAGATATGTCTGGGCCCCTCGATGTTATAGATTATGAAAGTGCATGGCCATACCAAATGTGATTCAGGAGTCAATCGCAGGATATATAATCTATCACAGGATCGAGTGAATGATTGAGATATTAGAGGATGGCACATATCTAGCCTTGAGCTTAATCGATATCGTGAGGTAAACGGGTTCATACAAGTAAACACTAAAGGTTCAGCCGATATGATCTTTATGTATGCTCGGTGGGTCAATACATTCTGCTAGGGGCCGCTGTTGACACGTGGACCGAAAAGGAGTTTTTGGGTTGCACCCGAGTGTGCATGAACCTACAGGGTCGCTCACTTAAAGGGTCGGAATATAGGGATTGGATTGAGATCCAATATGCACTCAATTCGGATAGGGATCCGAGTAGGACTCCTATGGGCCTTGGAGGCCCGGACGTGGTTCCTTTATATACGTGAGGGGGTGTGGCCGGCGGTATCAACACATCACGCCACGTGAAACCCTAGCCGCCACTCCCCTCCACGAGCAAACCCTAGCCACGCGTGGCTGCTAGCACATCTGCGCGTGGTGTTCCTTCCCTGGACGTGTGGTTACCGGTGGAGGCGCCGCTGTCTTGCGGTGCTGATCAGCGTGGGAGCACGGCGAGGAGAACGCACGAGGAGGAGAAGGTCGAGCCGCTACGATCGACTACTTCTTCTACATCGGCGCGCCCCTACATCGCGAGGATTTATGATCTCATACTTGCATGGTTCCTGGTTTACGCAGTAGAAAAATTTTATTTTATGCTATCGTAGCCTACGCGTATCCATAGACAATGAGAGGGACTGAGCCATTGGGGAGAGAGAATTGAAAGACAAATAATAGTTGTATTTTCCTCCACATATGTCAAGAGGTTTTATTTGTTGTAGCCAATTTCGCTGATTGTTGTGATAGATATTGATTCTTTCCACTTCATAGAAATGTAATTTAATTATAAGTTTTTACTATATGATCTATTGAGAAACATAAATCTACATATTACAAAATGTAATTTAAGGCATGTCATTGTCCGAATTAATGTTTGGTACTTTCATTTTTCCGTGGATGCTTTAGATAGAGAAAACATGGATGTATGAAGCTCTGAGACATGACAACATACTCTTGAATGAGCTCGACGGATTTATTTCAGTCTCAAAGAGGGATATCGTATTGAAAATGACACAGTATACATTGCCCATGCGTTAATTGCAACAACAAGCTGTAACATGGGTATATGTACATGAAATCAAGTCACATCTTATTATTAGAGGTTTCATGAAGGATTATGCATGTCAATTTTAATACAGCGAGTACATTCCAAACAGAAGTGGCCGCAACTTGTACTAAATTAACTGAGAGAATGACTATCGATCCAGGTGATGTTGATGCTTTGTTCGATCATTATTCTAGGTATGATGATCCCAACAATGAACAATTGATGGAGTATGATCATATCTCCGATATAGAGGAAATGTTGTGCGAAGAAGATCCGCAATTGTTGAGAGCTATGGACGATTTAGATATTGTGGAGGCTTCACAGAAGGCAGCTAAGGATATGTTGTTCAAGGCGTACAGTACTGGTGCTTCTAAGGTTGGTATTTCTCATGGTCACAGATAATCCGCAAGTGCACGTATAATGCTGTTGCATTTCAGCTAGGAGTATTTGTTTATAAAAAATCCGCACCTGATCGATGGTGCCAAATCTGTGTTCATGTGAACTATGTCGACAAACACTAAGACCTGGGAGATCTGTTTGCCTCCAGTGCATCCTTAATTTTGATGGGATGCGGGCAGGTAAGTCAGTTTGATCCTACAACTGATAAGACATATAAATTGATGATCAAAAAGTCGATCGGCTAACAAGCCTATGTAGCGATACTAGCCGATGTTGATAGAGTTTTGAGCAATCGGCTATATATCTGATATAAATTCTAACACTTGAACAAACAATGATATAAATATGATAGAAGAATTTGAGCAATCAATCCAATGGATCGACGATAATATGATGAACTACATATCCAATAAACCAATTGACCGAACTAGAATATTGAACGTAGGCTCAATGATTAAAATATACATCGACTGGAAGCTCGATGTATAGATAACTTATTGGCTAGCACTCCGATAAAACAATAACATGAACCTATCGGCTTACCAAGTTTTAGATTATTAACAACAATATAGTAGGTCAAACCTAACCGATGCAGCACGAGATTCAATATAATAATCTAATATTCAATGAGGCGATAAATCTGTCTAATGTGATGGATATAACAAATCTATCAAAAACATTATTGTGATTGTAGAGATATATCGGATAAGATAGAAGATCAGACCTAACCAAGACAGTACCAACTAAATTGATACGTCTCTATACACAATGCTATGAAAGATAGAATTAAAATATCAAGTAAGCAAATATACCAACTAAACCAGGGCGATGAAACCTTGAACAACACTAATATAGCTGATACAATTGCCAGAGCTGGCTGAACTTAGGGCTTACCTCTTTGCCGGAGATCGAAACTATTGGAGCCCCACGTCACGTGCCAAGTTCCGCCGGTAGTAAAAACCTCGGAAAAAAGGGTGGCGATGCACCAAGAGTAATTTTATTGATCTATAAGATAAATCACAAGGACCCTGGGTGAACATATTTATACTCATAGGCCAATAAGAGTCCTGATATAAGTTTCCTAAACATAAAAGGAAAGAAACAAGTCCTGATCGGACACTAAATAAAGACTTCCTAAAGATAAAAGGAAAATTACTAAACTCTGATTAATTAATAGATATAATTAAACTGCCATGTCATGGTGTTCATTATTCATCTTTGAATTTAACTTGATCCAGATAAACTCTCATCTCTCAATTAGCATCTTTCCTTAACCGAATCCACTTAGACCAAGTTCAATAAGGAATCATAAAGACCACAACATGATAGTTTAAATTTATCTATTAGTTAGGCAAAGTCAGTTAGTTTCTTTTTAATTTTAGGAAAGTGTATTTACAATCCTGTCAGGACTTATGTTTTTCCTTTTATCTTTAGGAAAGTTTGAGTTGTGTCCAATAAGTACTAGTATTTACCCATGGGTATAAATATGTACACTGGGGGGGAGGGGTCACTGTAATTTATCTCCACAGATCAATACAATCTAGTTTCGGTGCATCGCCACCCTTTTACATTCGATGAGTTATTGTCTCGAGTTGGGCTCCATCGGCTTTGATCTCCGATAAGGGGTAAGACTTGTCATGGTGGCTTGTATCTGCAGGATTAGGGCTTACATCATTTCGACACTCTAATCTAGCTTATGCATCTGCCTAATTATCATATACCTTAGTTAATCTAAGTCGATGATTCAATTTATCTGTATCAGCCGGATCTTTTCTAGGGTTTTGCCGGTATCAGCTAAATTGATTTCTCGATGTAGATTAGCTAAGTATCTACCACCCTAAAAATCAGCCAAAGACTTTATGCTTTTTTTGATACTTAGTGCTGCATCAATTGGGTTTGAGCTACTAGGTCATGCTTAGAATCATAAAAGCGAACCTACTTTTGATTGCCAATAAGGGTTTCATCGAAGTTTTAGCCAATGAGTTATCTGGACGTTGCATTGGCTTATAAGGATTATATATAAGTTTGTTTTAGCTGATCGCTACAATGGTTTCACTAATTATCTAATCATTTGGATTTATCAACATCGGATCACCAGCCGATGTATGCTTTAACTTTCCGATCAACAATGATTTTATCATATCATTATTGACCGATTGGTTTCTATTGGACTATATTATTATTTATTACATTATTATCAGTCGATTGTATTTAACTCAAGTATTAGAATCTACATTGGATATATGCCAATTGCTCAAAACCCTATTGACATCGGCTGGAATTACTATATCGACTTGTTGGCCGATTGACTCTGCAATCTTCAATTTATATATCTTGTTAGTTGCAGGATCAAACTGACTGGCACGCCCACATCTTATTAATTTTAGGACCTGCACTGGAGCTAAGCAGAACTCCCATGCCTTCATGTTGTTTTTTGCGTCAACACTATGGTATTGTAATTATATTTCGGAAGGGAAGGTGATGGTGTAAAGATAAATTTCATATATCCTTAATAAGGCTATAGTTACTTTATCGTAGTCTAAACATGGGTTAATTGATAAAGGATATAAGGGTAGTGTGACACACAAGATATTCACCTCTAATAATTGTACACTAGGTAGTGGAGAAGAATGATAGAATGCTAAGGTTCATATGTACTTCTATATTACTAATGTTTAGTTTACACTTAACACATACATGTTTACAAGGCTGGGACTTAGTTCTAGGCACCGAAGTACTACTGAGAGACCACTCCCTGCTGGTCTGCCATCATGGTTATGGCATTTTACTAACTCTTACATCATACCTAGACGTGGAATAATACAAAGGACAGACAGGGCTATCACCACCTGCCACCTCTCTACTTTTCGTGGGGCATACCTGCATCCAACGACATTTAACCTAAGCACCATGCTTATCTTAATAAATAATGTCACTAATTTCCCCAGGACTCCCACCCTTCGGGTGGACAAGTTAGAACTAGTGCAACCCATTAAGATCGTTGGACCGTTACCGTAGCATAGATCGACTAGCCTAGTCAAGTGAAACATATAAATGAAGTATAATTTATTCATAGAACACATAACTAAGAACTAGTATATGAACTATGAATACAATATAATATAGAAGATAATTATTTTATTGCAAATATAGTCTTACAAGTAGAGTAAAGTACTAAAGACATACCGGAATCTCCGAGAAGACTCTTTTAAGCCTAGGTCCACTATTACTAGAGAGAATACAATGTGGAATGAGAGAATTGCTCCTTGAAGTTTAGGTTGTGAAGTGATAGGCTCTTATCTATTTATAATCTTGTAATGACAATTGTAAAGTGGTTGTACAGGTTAGTGCAGTTGTAACCGTCATTGGGAGTCCGTCAGGAGCGTCCACGTGTAAGATTGCAATGAGAGGAGCCAGGATTGGCTCGGCCGAACCAACCCTGGGCCCTACCTATCACCACTGACTTTCACCAGTGACTACCATGTGGGCCCCTAAGGCGGTTGACGATGGTTTGGCCTCACCTTAAGTCGGTTTGAGCTGACTTGTGGGCCAATCGATCCTTGTGCTCGCACGTGATTCGCCGGAGGTGGGTTTCTTTGCATGCTGGCTCATTTCTCCTTCCCTTTAGTGTATAATTCCTTCATCCATAGTATTTCTCCAAGTAAAGTCGAACTACATTATCTATAAATGATATACGTGTAAGAAATGTTAGTTCTCCCTTTATTTATGATGGTAGTTGGTGGTCGAAATCAGTACTTAATAACCATCAACAAATGGTTGGTCTAACAAGAGTTTCACAGAGTTGTTTTGGCTTTTAGTCAAAATATCCAAACACTAGCCGATCATACAGAAGCACTTATCTCACGAAGAAGCTTATCACCCCACTTTCATTAGATGTGGAGAAGATATTTCCATATGTAAACCATTGTATCCTTTACAATAAAGAGTACGCCTAATTGGAAACATGTCCAGTTTGTAAAGCGATTCGATGCAAGGAGGGTGATGACAATGATGAAGATGTCGAGGCCTCCGTGTTGGGGTTAGTCATAAGAAATTTTGGAATTCAACACTGAGTCACATGACCAATAGAACCAATATGTACATGTGTGCAAACAAAACCAGATCCAAACTTACCTTAAAACTTACCTTGTCGTTTCACAAAAGTCCGATTTGAATTCTGCGCAGAATCGTCTCAAGGATGGTCTGATCGCCGCTATCCCTGCGGTCTGATCGGGCCTGGCTACCGATCTGACCACTGATACACCTGCGGTTTGACCGCTGGCTGGTCTGACCGACTGGTCAGTGTTGGTCTAACCGTGCTCCTCGAACCAAAACCCGATTTTTTCCACCGTCGTTTCGCAAAAGTAATTTCTCTTTTCTTTTTCTGTTTACGGGCAAGTCTAAAACATAAACCAACCAAATGTCCATCGTTTCCACAAAAAGAATAAGTATACTTCTCACAACAAGAAGATTTTGAAGTATATGGTTTTGAAATTGATGGTTTTGCAGTGGAAGACTTTTTCTCTTGAATCGTCGAAGAAAGAAATGGCAAAACTCCAGCAGATTTAAAATTCGTTTCCTTAGGTTCGGATTTTGTTAAAACTTCACATTTTTCAGTTATGCTCAAAATAGCATATTGGTGATCAGTAAAATAGGCATTTGTATCAAAACCTACACCACGATTATAAGTACTCACTTTTGATTGATCTAAAATCATGTCAAGTTTATTTTTACCATCGGAAAACCTTTTGAAATAACTTTTCAAATAAGAAACTTCTTTTGTCAAATTTTCAAAATTTTCACAATCAACAAAAACACTTTTGTTCTTGCGACACTTAGAACAAGAAAGCACCTCATCAGATTTTACAAGATCCCTCCATATACTCAACACGTCCTAAAGCATCTTTGTGTTGTTTAATCTTTTTCGCACTCAAAACATTAAACAAACAACTCGCACAACAAGTAACTTTATATTTTTTCAAAATGTTCTTTCTCAAAGTCAATTCATTAACAACACGAGCATGCAAAACAAATCCAACAGCAAAAGAATACTCAAGCTTTTTGGTATTTTCAATCTCATATTCCAATTTCATGCAATTAACAGAATTGACATCTCGTAAAGCATTAATTTCAGAAAATAAAACTTCACAAGATTTGCAATCATCATCATTAGGAATCAAAGATTTTAATCTATCAATTTCAGCAATCATCCAATTTCATTAGGAATCTATCAATCTCAATAGTGTGATTCATCTCATTAAGCCAATTAGAACATGTTTTCAGTTTCTCAGCAAATTTAAAAGCATAATGTTGTAATTGATCATAGCTAAGATTTTCTTCACTATCACATTCATCAACATTAGAGTTTGCATCGCGTGCAACAAAAGCCAAATCAACAATTTATGTACTCATCATCATCCTCTGATTCATCACTATCAAAAACTTCTATCAATTCTCAGATTAGCCTTTGGTTGCGACTCTTCTTGCTCTCCTTCTTGTTGTCCTTGTTCACTTCCTCCTCTTTGTTTGTCTTCTTGTGGTTAGGACAATTGAACTTGATGTGATTTAACTCGCCACACTCAAAGCATCGAATGAGTCCTCCTCGCTTCCTGTTCTTGATGTTTTCAAAAGCTCGACAAAGTTTGTTAGTAACCAAAACCAAGTCCTCCTCCTCGAATTGCTCGAGTTGTTCATCGGACATGGCATTAATAACATTAAGAGCCAATGAAGAAGAAGCACCAATGGAAGAACTCAAAGAAGAAATCGAAGCACGGATTTAGAATCAATCTTGCGGGAAAGAATATTCATCTCATGAGTTTTCAGCTTGGTGTAGAGAGAATCCAAAGTCAAATCAGACATGGTAACAGATTCCTGAATAAAAGTCACTTTCATCTCCTAGATTGACATATCAAGACCATTCAAAAAGTGTCGAGAAATCTCAGATTGAGTGTAGTATTATGAGAATCATCAATAGATCTAAGATTACTCAATACTTTATGAAAGTGTGCAAGATAATCATCCAAAGCCTCTCCAGGTTTCATCTCAAATTTTATGTACTCCTTTTTAAAAACATCTTTACGCAGTTCCTTGATATTGAAAGTCCCTTAGTGAAAATCAGATAAAGCCTTACAAATCTCATGCTGCAGTTTGAAGATGAGAAACACGAACAAAATCTAAACGAGGGATTCCATTAAACAGAATATTGCGAGTTTACAATTGTTTTCAAAATCGGTCTTAAGAGCAGCAATATTAATCTGAGCATTAATCTCATAAGGATTTGCAACTTTTTGCCTAATATCATAACTCTCAGACATGATATAAAACTGCATCTTTTCACACCGATAAGGAAAATCAACTCCATCAAAAACATGCAGCCTGGTTGAAAACTTATTAGCCATGGAAAAAACTCAAGATCGGTAAACATCAAATAGAGTAAACGTTGCTCTCATACCAGTTGTAGGATTGAATCACAAGAACCAAGCCAATCAGAGGGGGCCGAATGGTTCCATCACCGGCTATACTCCCATGGCCTCAAGAAACACCTGCACATGAACAACAAAGGAACTCCATATCTGAGTACAGGTTCGCACCAACTTGACTCACATCAGCACACAATAGTATCACACACGAATAGAAACCATCTAGAAGTCATATCCATGAAGCAATCTAGAAATTTCATGAAAACACTCACCTATTTTCAACAAACACTCACGTTTGACAATTGTTCACCACAAAGATTAATCATCAATACACACGTTTGCAACAGTCACCATCCAGCTTGCCCTATAGATTCTGCACATCATCTCGGGCCTCCTGCAACTGCGACTCCAACTCGGCGATCCGAGCTTGACCACTGGTAGCCTGAGCCTGCTCCACCAGTTTCTTCCACTCAGCAGCCTCGGGTTTGCCCCTCTCTCGTTCGCCTTCAACTGCAAACATATTATGACATGAGCCAACATGAAGACAGTCGCAAAGACTTGGTCACTCGATCAGAGCAACTGACCGTCTTTTCTTAGCTGATGAATCTAGACCCACGGCTCCTTCTCTCGGTGATGCCATTCCTTCGCCTCCTTCTGCTGCTAGAACTCGACTCCCTGCACTGCGCACCTGATTTGTTCAATCGCAAGGACATTATTGAAGATGCTCTTTAACGCCTCACTTTTGGCTTCTGAGCGGTCGACAATTTTCTACAGCAAAAAATCAAGTCAACTCCATCCTACGACGCCTACAATCATCCCAGCATTGGAGTTGGGGGCTACCCAGCTCCAAAACAACCCACAGGACACTAAAGACACGTCGTGTCATCTTTCAATGCCACACCGTGCCATCGGGGGCTAAGGGGTATAACTACTAACCTGCATCTTTTCAAGGAGAAGCAGCCCAGCCTCGTACATGGCCATCGCGTCGGCCTTGTCGGCAACATCGTCGAACCCCTTCTTCAAG
This sequence comes from Oryza punctata, assembly GCA_000573905.2. Classification (NCBI taxonomy): domain Eukaryota; kingdom Viridiplantae; phylum Streptophyta; class Magnoliopsida; order Poales; family Poaceae; genus Oryza; species Oryza punctata. The sequence goes on along the minus strand of CM002491.2, from coordinate 6,912,963 downwards.
GTGTCCTTCTCTGTCTTGCCCCTTGGAACCAGGAGGCTTGAAGGGAGAGATGTAGTTGGTCCACGGCAGGGCACGCGGGCAGCGCGGGATCTCTGCAACGTCTTCTTCATCCCCCGCGGTCCCCTCCTGCTACCAGCCAGCTCCTTCCTGGGCTAGCGATGGGAAGGAGCTTGAGGACTAGGCGGAGGAGAGGATTGAGGTGGCGAGTGCATGGGTGATGATGAACCCTTTGCGGTGCTATCACCTTGGTCGCCGACCCCGTCGATAGCACTCACTCCTGTCCCTGTCGTCATGCCTCCGTGCGGCTTAGCCGGGCCCTCCATCGTCCCTGTCGTCGCGCCTCCACCAAGCTAGCTCGAGCCCCCTGTCGCAGTCTCCGTCACACCTTCACCCGGTCAGGCTGAGTCCCCCATGGCCGCCTCAGCATCGCTAGCTACCTGGTTGGCTCCGGGCTTAGCTTGTGCTGTGCCAGCCTCCGTGTTTGGCACGACACCCGACTGAGCCGAGTCGGACTCGGCCTGAGCGGAGGTACCATCTGCATCCTGGGTTAGCTGGAGCGACAATCATTCAGCGTCAATCAACGCAATCATGGGAGATCTCCATCACGTTAAAACAAACAAAGGAAAGATTGTTGTCATGACTTACCTGGTGTACCGACTAATGTTATGGAAGTTGATCATGGGCCCCTTGGGCGGGGCTGGTACTGCTATCTTCGATGTTGGCTAGGCCCCTTGAGCCGCTTCTGAAGCCTTGGCGACGGCTGCTTCTGCCGCCCTAGTTGTGGCCCCGGGAACTCCTCGCGACATGGGTGCACCCGTGGCTTTCCCCGTCTTGGTTGCAGGCTCAGGTTCTACCTCCACACCCTTCCCCTTGCCATCTACCTCGCCGGTCTTCATGGCACTCGGTCGGTCGCCAACCTTTGGCCCACCGATAGCCCACCCGAGCTTGTTCGACCCCGGTTGGGTAGTGGCGGCGCGCTTGGGAGTTTGGTCGCTAGGAGGCACATCATCAGCTTGCCTTTTGCACGAATCCTCTAGCATCAGTGGACGAGAGATGAAGGCAGCGGCAACACCCGGAACAAACACACATGATGAGAGATACAACTCTATTTCCATGAATGTATGGGATTAACGATCAAACAACTCACCAAGGGTCACGACTTCTTGCTGTTAATCGGTCTGGGGCACCCATCCATGGTGATGATCATCTCGGAGTCGAAGAATTGCCTCGGTCTCGCTTTGTCCTAGTCATTATCGTAGACCTCACTGCTTTCTCGGGTCGGGTGCGACCTCCCGGAGTAATCCCAGCTCAGATGGGACCGGCTCTTCAGTGGCTGTGTCCGCTGGTTGACAAAACTACAGGTGATGCCGACACTTGACAGCCCGTTTGTTGATGCAAAAAATACACACTGGCCTGAGAGATTTGCTTTACTCTAGTGTAGGTCCAAATTTTGTACTTTAGGTTCGAGGGCGTGCCAGTTGATTTGATCCTGCAATCAACAAGAAGAAATATACAGAATATTAGTAAATGATAGTCCATCGGCCAGCTAGCCGATTTCACATCGTATGTAACCTAGCCGATGCAGTAAAGCATGAATCGGCTGTAAGGTATAGTCAATGATAGAACTAACCCTAAAACTAGTATATCGGCTGTAAAGATCAGTGTTACATAATCAATATATCAACATTACTTTAGAAATAGGCAATTGGGATAGATCGGACTGAACCGAGACAGTATAAATTGCCTAAGTCTAATGTAATATGAGATAACGATTATATAGACTCATGTTATAGCCGATATCTAGATTTAAGCATGTATCGGCTATGGCTCCGATACAACCCTATATTAGGATATTCTCTAGTAATAAATATATTCAACTGTAACCAATTAGACTGGTGTCAAGCTCAATATATTTATAGTAGACTAGATCCTGATATAAGGGGCAGATATAGAATATTAAACAAAGCATAAAACAATGCAAAACATCTATACCAGGTAAGATCGGCTGAAACCCCGATACTATCCTTATTAACAACCATAAAACAGGCTAGAGATCATGATTCTAACTACGACTTAATAGGTTGGACTTAACCAATGCAGCATTAAGTATAAAGATAAGCATGAGATGTAGACAATCAAGCCGATGGTTGCCTTTTCGGGATGGTGGATACATTATATAATCTAAACCAACAAGGTAATCTAGCCGATATCAGCGAAACCCTAGAGAGAATCCAGTCGATGCAAGCAGATTGCGTTGTCGATCTAAATTATACAATGCATATGATAACTCGGAAGTTTACAGGATAGAATTAGAGTGTCATAAAGATGTATGCACTAGCGCCGATGATGCAAACCGCCATAATAAGACCTACCTTTTCATCGAAGATCAAACTGATGCAGCACGACTCGAAGGCACGAACTCGTTAAAAAGTAGAAAATAAAGGTGGCGATGCGCTGAGATTGATTGAACTTATGTTGTTCTTATTTATAGGACCTCGGGACAATATTTATACCTGAAAATACAAACATTGTCCATCACGGACACGACTCATATTAACCTAATACAAATCCAACTAACGAACAAGTCCCTTAGGCGGACTCTTACCGTGATTATCTATAAGGAAACTACATAAAATATCCTAGTTAATTGATACAATTGCCTCTTCAGGACTCTATCCATGCGTGGCAATCCGTATGAAGCACCTTAACTCAATCCGATGACATGTACCGAGTCATATTTCCAAAATCGTCTCAATTGGCTAACCCCATCCGATTCGAACTCTGCCGATTCTGTCCGCAGCCGATTCGGACTACATCTTTGACATCGGCTTCTCATTGACAAATCCCTTGACATATAGTTCCTTCAGGCTTCTCAAAAACAGCTTGTTGTGAAGATAACATCAACTTAGCCGATGACAACTCTTCTGCTTACTCAACAACTTGTTCAACTACATATTCAACTGGTAGCATGAAAATCATGTTTATTGCAGATGACATCACCTATTTGCCCTTATTATGGAGATCTGTTTTCTGATCGGCGTGGACTACATCGGCTGGCACCACCTTGCTCTTCACGTGCCAAACCTTCTTTGTCCGTTGTCTGAGCCGATGTTTAATTTCTTCTTCAATTTCCTGGAATTGTTCCCTATTTCTCATCCTCTGAACTCTCCTCTTTTGGTTCTTGGTAAAAATTCCTGATGGACACCATTGCGGTTGCATATTTTTGGGCTCTCTCTGTGAGTCATCTTCATCATTGTCTTGCTGGATCGGCCCAAGTCTTTCATGAGCTGATAATCTTTTCTGAATCGGCCGATACACACTTGCACTTTGTCAGCTTAGTCTTTGAACGTATTGAGCATAAAAATCACTACACCCGGGGCAATCCTCAATGGATGGCAACTTCATACCTTCGTTCCAACAAAATCTGAAGAATTTGCAACTCCAATGGGGATCAAAATATCTCTCATCATCCTGGTGATATGACTCCTCTTCCCTCTGGTGCCTCTTTTGATACTTGTTTATCATACCAGCCGATTTGATATTTCTGGTGTAATTTTTACTTCCACTAGCCCGACTTCGGCTAAATCCAGAGTGAACCATGTTTACTGGAAAAGGATGTCCATCTATCTTCATCGGCCTCTTGGATTCATCAATCTTGATCTTTCCTTGTTCGACAGCTGATTCAATCTGCTGTCTGAAAATTTTGCAATCATTGGTGCTATGAGATCCTGTATTGTGCCACTTGCAATATTTCCTTCTCTTCAGCTCTTCAGCCGATGGGATCACATGCCCTGCCGGCAACTGAATTTGTTTCTCTTCAAGAAGGAGATCAAATATCTTGTCAGCTTTAGTGATGTCAAAATCAAATCTTTCTTCCTTTCCCGAATTCTTGACCCATTGGCAAACTATTGTCTTCTTGTTCCTAGCCACTCGGCTGCATTGACCTCTGGATCATCATCTTTGGCATTAGAATCATAGCTATAGATATTTTTGACATTGTTGATTTTCTTGATGAACTTTCTAGCCTCCAGGAATCTTGCTTCGTGAGCCGATACCTTTTGAGCTAAATGAGCTAAATTTTCAAAGTCTTGAGCTGAAAATCTCTCCCTTATCAGCGCCAGCAACCCCTGGAAGGCCAGATCAGCTAATTGTGAATCTGTCAAGGCAAGACTGTAGCACCTGTTCCTCACATCACTAAATCTTTGAATATAATCTGGTACTGATTCATCTGATTTTTGCCTGATAGCTATGAGGTTTGACAATTTCATCTCTTGAACACCACTAAAAAAGTATTTATGAAATTGTTTCTCCAGATCGGCCCAACTTCTGATGGAATTGTAAGGTAGAGATGAAAACCATGTAAATACCGATCCAGATAAAAACAGTGGAAACAATCTAACTCTGAGCGCTTCTGTAGCCAATGCTTCACCACATTGAGCCAGAAATCGGCTAACATGCTCATAAGTTGACACATTATCTTGCCCTGAAAACTTGGAGAAGTTTGGCACCTTGTATCGGTTTGGCAGTGGTACCTGATCAATGTACTCTGGATATGGGTGCCGATACATGTTGCTATTATCCTTAGGCTTGAATCCAAACTGTTCCCTCATGACGTCAGCGATCATATCAGCCCAAGGCTGCTGACGCGTTGCTCCACCATATTGCTGTTGAATTGGATCAAACTGACCGTACTGGATCGGCTAAGGTCGTGGAGAATGAGGCTGATAAATGTGGTTGAGGTTAGCCGATATGCCTTGAGGTGGCACATAGGGGAGTTGTTCTGTACCATACTGCTGGCTTATCGGCTGAGTAATTCCAATCGGCTGTTGTGGAACTGAAGGAATTTGATATGAAGTGTCGATAACTGGCGGTTTCGGATTGAGGATGATGATCAATTGCTCTGGTGTCAGCTGACTTGAAGTTTGCCCCCCAGTGATCGGCTATGGTCTTGTCATTATTACTGGAATATTTGAACTAGAGTAAGCAGCCGATGGGGCCTGGGTTTGAAGTGTCTGTTGACTCCCGCCAATTTCTGTCTTCACAGTCCTGTAGCCTAGGAACATACCACCTGGTAGATATATGGGCCCTTTAGATTTTTCTTCTGCTATAGTTCCCTCAACTACTGACTTGATCATATTTGTTAATGTGTTCACAAGTACTCCAGACTGATTGATGAGGGCGCGGTGCACAGTCGAATCAATACAATATTGTATCACGTGGAGTTCTTCCTCACATGATTCGACCTTGGGCTGCTTGTCCTTTTCTTCACTTGTTCCGGATGTACTTGGATCTTGCTTCACAATCGTCGGCAACTCAACTTTAGTCCTCTGAACAACTGTGCCCTGAATGAATGCAGATATTGTTTCTAGAGTTGATCTAGCATATGTTTCATCTCTTCTCTCTGTCTCATCTCTTCTCTTTGCTCGTTGTTCAACTGCTCGATCGTGATCGGCAAGATGTTGTCCTCTGAGACTTCAGTAATGTTTGGCGACATGATGACAGATGGTCCCACTGGGCGTGCCAAAAGCGTGTTGATGCAAAAAACACACATTGGCCTGAGAGATTTGCTTTACTCTAGTGCAGGTCCAAATTTTGTACATTAGGTTCGAGGGCATGCCAGTTGATTTGATCCTGCAATCAACAAGAAGAAATATATAGAATATTGGTAAACGATAGTCCATCGGCTAGGTAGCCGGTTTCACATCGTATGTAACCTAGCCGATGCAATAAAGCATGAATCGGCTATAAGGTATAGTCAATGATAGAACTAACCCTAAAACTAGTATATCGGCTGTAAAGATCAGTGTTACATAATTAATATATCAACATTACTTTAGAAATAGGCAATTGGGATAGATCGGACTGAACCGAGACAGTATAAATTGCCCAAGTCTAATGTAATATGAGATATCGATTATATAGACTCATGTTATAGCCGATATCTAGATTGAAGCATGTATCGGCTATGGCTCCGAAACAACCCTATACTCGGATATTCTCTAGAAATAAATATATTCAACTGTAACCAATTAGATTGGTGTCAAGCTCAATAGATTTATATTAGACTAGATCTTCATATAAGGGGCAGATATAGAATATTAAACAAAGCATAAAACAATGCAAAACATCTATACCAGGTAAGATCGGCTGAAACCCCGATACTATCCTTATTAACAACCATAAAACAGGCTAGAGATCATGATTCTAACTACGACTTAATAGGTTGGACTTAACCAATGCAGCATTAAGTATAAATATAAGCATGAGATGTAGACAATCAAGCCGATGGTTGCCTTTTCGGGATGGTGGATACATTATATAATCTAAACCAACAAGGTAATCTAGCCGATATCAGCGAAACCCTAGAGAGAATCCAGTCGATGCAAGCAGATTGCGTTGTCGATCTAAATTATACAATGCATATGATAACTCGGAAGTTTACAGGATAGAGCTAGAGTGTTATAAAGATGTAAGCACAAGCTCTGATGATGCAAACCACCATAACAAGACCTACTTTTTCATCGAAGATCAAACTGATAGTAGAAATTAAAGGTGGCGATGCGCCGAAATTGATTGAACTTATGTTGTTCTTATTTACAGGACCTCGGGACTATATTTATACCCGAAAATACAAACATTGTCCATCACGGACACGACTCATATTAACCTAATACAAATCCAACTAACGAACAAGTCCCTTAGGCGGACTCTTACCGTGATTATCTATAAGGAAACTACATAAAATATCCTAGTTAATTGATACAATTGCCTCTTCAGGACTCTATCCATGCGTGGCAATCCGTATGAAGCACCTTAACTCAATCCGATGACGTGTACCGAGTCATATTTCCAAAATCGGCTCAATCAGCTAACCCCATCCGATTCGAACTCTGCCGATTCTGTCTGCAGCCAATTCGGACTACAGCCGATTCTCACTCTGTTTCCGACACGATCTAATCTCTTGGATCTTCCTTGATTCTATCATTATCTCCGATACTTGAATTACCAAATTTGGTCGTCAACACCGTTTTTGTTGACGTAAAAACACGGTGGCCTGAGAGATTTGCTTTACTCTAGTGCAGTTCCAAATCTTGCCTTCGGGTTCTAGGGTGTGCCGGTTGATTTGATCTTGCAATCAAATAAGATTCAACATGCAAACATTGTTAGTAAACGATAGCCAATCGGCTAGAAAGCCGATGTCGTATCGTCGTGTAACCTAGCCGATGCAAGGAATTATCAATCGGATGTAGGTTATATTTATAAGCATAAATAAACCCTTAACTTGATCCATCGGTTGTAAAGATCAACATTACATAATCAATATATCAATATTACTTTAGAAATCAGCAATTGGGATAAATCGGACATAACCGAGATAGTATAAACTGCCTGGATCCAAAATAACATGAAATAGAGATTATATGTGTTCATGTCATAGCCGATGTCTAAATTTAAGCATGTATCGGCTATAGCTCCGATATTACCTTATATTAGGATATCAACTTGTAATAAATATATTAAACAAATATCAATTAGGTTGATAATAAGCTTAATATATTTACATTAGTTGAGATCCTGATATAAGGGGATAGTACAACAAATTAAACAGGATATAAATCATGGTAAAATAATTGTACCAGGTAAAATCGGCTAAAACCCCGATACTATCTTTATTAACAACCACAAGGCAGGCTAGAGATTATGGTTCTAAACATGACTTAGTAGATGAAACTTATCTGATGCAGCACCAAGTATAAAAAGAAACATAATATCTAGACAATCAAGCAAATCATTATTTTTTAGGATGGTACATACATTAAATAATCTAAACCAACAAGATAATCTAGTCGTTATCGACAAAACCCTAGAAAGAGGTGAGCCGATGCAAATGGAAAACATTATCAATCTAGATTATAAAACGTATATTATAACTCGGTGTTTCACGAAAACAAGATTAGAGTGTCATAAAGATGTAAGCACTAATCCCGATAACGCAAACCGCCATAACAAGCTTTACATCTTGTCGAAGATCAAAACCGATGCATCCCGACTCGAAAGCAGGAACTCATCGAATTAACAACGTAACATAAAGGTTGGCGATGCGCCGAAAGTATATTGAACTGGTGTTGTTTATTTACAAGACCTCAGGCTTATATTTATACCCGAACATACAACCTTGTCCATAACGAACAAGACTCATACTTTCCTAATACAACCGATGAACAAGTCCCTCAAGTGGACTCTTACTGAAAATATCTATAAGGAAATTACATAATATCCTAATTAATAGATATAATTGACTATCTCGGACTCAATTCTCACCAGGAAATATCATTGATGCCCTTCTTTCAAATCTGACATTGATCACGTAACCAATCTTGCCAATATCGACCGTATCGGCTAGCCATATCAAACTCGGTATCAGCTGATATAGACTTCCAGCCAATGCGCACTCCGCTTCCGAGTTCCCTACACATCTTCATTTCCGCTTCGGATTGGATCTTGACTCCGATTCATATGCTTACCAAATTTCATCATCAACAGTTTTTCACCACCTTGAGAATTTCGTCTCGTAGTCCTTTTATCTGGTCCATATCTTCTTGGTCAAGCAGTGACAACCAGCAATCCCTAAAGACTAGAGCTTACTCGGTGTATGGAGGCAGGCTAGAAAGAAGGTTGGAGCAATAAAACCATTGGTTATGCCATCCTTTGTTGCTGGACTTGAGGGGGAGATCAAAATACTCCAACTTTCGGTTCGGCCAGATCTGAAACCCGCTTCTGCCAACCACCATAGGGTTGTTCTTTCCCTGTTGAGGTTTAAGTTGGTACAAGTGATGGAAGAAAGAAAAGTGTGGGGGATGCTGTAGAACAGCTCGCACAGATGCACAAAAATCGCAATATCAAGAATCGAATTTGGATTGAGGTGACGGAGATTGATACCATAGATGTGAAGCAATCCCCGGAAGAAGTTGCTGACGGGGAGGCCTAATCCATAGCGGAAGAAGGGGAGGAACACCACAACTTCGTTGGTGTTCGGAGTGAGGAACCCCTCCCCGGTGGCCTCCCACTATCCGATGAGCTCCTGAGGGGGAAGGATCTTCTCCTCTATTGGCGCCTCCAAATCCACCTTCATCACCCTCGATTTCACCAAGAAGCAGCGTGGTCAAGCACGGGAGTCGATTCCTCTGATGACCGCAACATGGAGGTGGTGGAGAACAGAGAACTTGGAAGAGAAGGCTGATTTACTGGAGAATCTCACCGGAATCGACTTGGTTCGCTCGGAAGACGAAACCCTAGATTGTCGAATAGAGAGAAGAAGCGGTTTTGGGCATGCCGAGAAGATGTGTCGATGGGGTGGTGGCTACGCGATTTGGGGAAAGTAGGGAAACGGCACTTCCGCCGGGGGTATATATAACCCTAGGTATTCTCGATGGGCCGGCCCACAAAAGGACTCTGCTCTCGGCAAGTAAGTCTAGTTTCCATCCTTTGATAAGGAAGGTTTGCCATCTACGACTCCATTCGGACTCAGCTATGACACCGCATGTTTGAAAATTTGGGGTGAGTACTCAGCCAGTCTCGCCCTTGTCGTATGGCATCATCAACTCAAGACTCTTCATCAAGCCAAGTACTTGGCGGTTACTGTAGTGGGCACGGTACCCGGGTGCCCCAAGGGAGGCCTTTGGGCCGTACTGCATAGGGTGGGCCAAGTGCCCTAGGCCCATGTTGCTAACTTGTACTTAAAGAAAGGGATAAGAGATAAGGAAGTTCATCCTATCCCGTGTAAATAGATCGTAGGTACCCGGAATATGAGGGATACCGTACCATGCATGCAGCCGGTTGCCCTAGTGTCACGCCCTGAAATTTATCCAAATTTCCAGACTATTTTGTGTATAAATCCTTGTCCAGGAATCGAGCCAGGGTACACAAAACAACAAATTAATAAACAGATCCAAACGTAAATAAAGAGTAAATACTTACACGATGATCCTAGCAGGGCTTCAGCTCCACTCCGCAGGCAAAACTCAACTGGGGTATAAGCCTTGGTCTTCTAACTTCGTCTTCAGCTCAGAAGCCACACCAACGATGCATTCGTGCAAGGGGAGACAAGGAGGATTTGTGGCTATTTGCAAGAAGGCGGTTGTAAACATTTATAGTTGAAAACAGTAAAACAGTCGATTAATTAAGGCAAGATTAAACATCTTCACTGAACAACGCTACACCACGTTGAACAGGCCCAACCATTCCACCTGAACTAAACCAGTTCATTTAGCCTTGTTAATTAATGAAGTGCGACTAATCACGGTGAATCTGGTTGATTGCCCATAACCGCGGGCATGGCTATTCGAATAGTTTTACTCTAGCCAGAGGTGCGCAACTGTACCCACAAGACACGATTCCACACATGTCGCCATACCCTGAAATACCACCATGGTACTGCAAAGGGGGAAATCGTGACAAGACCTTTCGCATAACTCCCGCTAACCAAGCGCACCACACCACAGGTTTCGCCCCCACCTTTAAGCCAAGGTAGGCAGCCCTCTCTCGTGCCTAGGTGAATCCGGAAACCGATCAACGGGTAAACCCCGGCCGACCCAACCCCATCATGCCCACCCTTGCCTGGAAGCGTCAGCTACGGAAAAGCTACACTACAAGTCCAGTAGTTACCCATGCCTGTTTGCGGTAAGCACTGTTAGTCTTCCAGGGTTTCCCGAGAACCGGTCCTTAATTGCCATGGGTGCGACTAGAAAAACCATACACCCACAGCCCACCATTTTGCCATATTTTAGTTGGATAATTACGACCAATGAAACATGGCTGACATGTCATGAGCTGGCAGCTCAACAGTGTACTAGCAATAGATAATGTAATTATCCCATTATGCGAGCTAGTGGTAATTAAGCATGGCTAAGCATATGTAATTCTAGCTAGGTCCACATGAGACGCAAGCTAGTCAACTTATCACCCAAGTTCGACAAAGAAAGGACATCAAGTATTTATGACACAAGCGAGCAGATAGGTAAACCCTATTCCCATGTAATTAGCAAAACATGCAATTTATTTGTAAACATTAAATCATTTTATAAATTGGGCCCTAAATGCTCAAGGGGAATATATGACTTGCCTTGCTTCTTCGATTGATCTTCCGAACTCTTTTCCTTGCGAACACGATCGTCCGAAACGGCGGAATCTATACGTTGGCACACAAAACGAGGAAAAACTCTAACAAAAACCAAGTAAAGAGTAAAGAAATTATTAATATTTTTCTCAAATAAAGACGAGGATTATGGCATCAGCCCTCGGAGAGGACAAGGCCGAGCCACTCACATGCGGGCCCCGCATGTTAGTGAGAGGGAGGTGGTCGGTCCACGATGGCCTGAAGCCACGGGGGCACGGGTGCGGGTGCACCACGTGGCAGCCACGGGGCGGCCACGGTGACCCGGCCCGCCAATGGGCCCACCACGTGGATGGCCCAGCTCGACCGGGTGGCCAACCCCGGCCAACCAGCGGCGGCGGCGAGCGCGGCGCGGGTGGCACACATGCCAGTGCACGTGGCGCAGCGGCAGCAGCGGTGCGGGTGGCTTGGCGGCAGCGGCTGCACTCGCGACGGGTGGCGCAAGGGGCGGTAGCAGTGGTGGTGCGGCAGCGGCAGCAGTGATGCAGCGCACGGGACGGCGGCGCAGCGGTGGGTGGCGTGGCTGTGGTGTGGCAGTGGCAGCGTCGATGCAGCGCACAGGGCGGCGGCGACAGCGGCGGTCACGGCGGGCGGCGCGCGGTGGCAGCGGCGCAGCGATGGGCAGCGTAGCACGAGCGACGCAGCGTCGCGGCGATGTGCGCAGCGGCAGGCAGCGCGCGGCGGCATGAGCGGCGTCGCAAGTGGGCGGCGGCACTCACGGGAGAGGCGGCGTGAGGGGCGGCGGCACAGCATAGAGCGGCGGTGGCAGCGGCGCGGGCGACGTCGCAGGTGGTGAGCGGCAGTGGTGCGGGCTTTTTATGGGCGCGGGTGACGGCGAGGGGTCGGGACGTGGCGGCAACGGCCGGTGGAGTGCGGGGAGAGAAAGGGCGTGGGGGCAGCGACGTGGGGTGGTGGCAGGCGATTTCGGTGGGTGGCCCGGAAGAGGGAGGTGATGTGGACTTCGGGGAGAAGGGCCAAGGTGGGCTGAGGAGAGAAGGAAGGGCCGGCCCGAGAGGGGGGAGGAGAGAGGAGGAGAAAGAGGAGGGCGGGCCGAGTGGGAGGAGGGAGACTTGGGCCGGAAACAGCCCAAGTGCAAAGAAGGGGGATTTAAACTATTTTCTTTTTGTTTAAATTGATTGAGTGAACTTTGTTTAAAACTATTCACAAAAAATTTCAGAGAGTATTTTAGGGCGCGAAAAATATTACAAAAATATTTCCGGACATGATTTTTTTAAAGAAAAAATCCCTCATTATTTCACTTGATTAAGTTGGTTTAACTGTTAATATAATTTCTAGAAATGTATTATTTAATCATTTTTAATCCCGAACGAAAATCGGGGCGTTACACCTAGCACTACATAAGGGGTCTCTCTCTTGCATTTTATTCGACATAAAACTAATCTACACCACTGAATGTAGGGTATTACTCACGCTGAGGGCCCGAAATATATTACCGATTCTAGAAATCTCTCATTGACTGTGTTTGAGTTTGCATCTAGCGGATGAGGACTGAAAGTTTTTCAAAGACTTCAACAAGTTCTAGGCTTGGAAAATGTTGCAGAGAAAAATTTTAGAAATTTAAAGCTGGGTTCGAAACATAAAGCATGGCATAAATAAGTCAATATACAACAGATTGTATCTACAATGCAAGATTATACAAAGACAGTGTTTCAATTCTGGAAGTTATCTAATACATCAAGGCAATCTTGCTGGCAGAGTCTTGAGCTTCATTTATCAGGTCAAGTGCTTATTCATCAGTAGTGCCATCGGCAAAACCATCTCAGGCAGCACTAATATCTACTCAGGGATATGAGGATTTGATCATCACTAAAGCTTGGCTGGCTCCCATGGTGGCTGCTTCCTTTATATTATCAAAATACTTATGAGGGGTAGACCTAAGCTTGTCGAAGATCTCGGCGGCATCCTCAGAACTAGAACTGAGCCCATTTTAGTATATAGCATTTAGAACAAGTGTTGTTGCATTGGCAATGTTGTCTCAGACACTTTCAGCCTTCTTGACCCGTCCAGTGAAGACGTCAAATTGAGCTTTGGATTTTACCTTGTGCTCTGCAAAATTCATTCAATACAGATATATGTGTAAAGAGAATCAGAGCATTTGCATACATGGGTTTATAGTGAAGTTATCAAGTTACCTTCGAGATCTTTCTCAGATTTAGCCTTATCTTTGGCTAATTGAGTATTTGACGCTTCTATTTTCTTGATCTGGGCAGTTAATGCTTCAATTTTAGTTGCTTGAGCTGCAGAGAAACAGTTGGGTAACAAATTTAGAGAAGTGTACCTCCGATGGTGCCACGGTGTTCAAATTTAGTATCCAGGAGCTGACTGATTTTGTCACTTAGTTGTAGCTCTTTGGATTTAGCCTCTTCCTCGATTTGCCTTAATTTAGCTTGGGTTTTTTCAAGAGTTTCGAGATAGGGACCAGCTTCTCCAAAGTTTTAGTCTTGACCTCATTTTGAAGATGGATTCTCTGCACAGGAGTTTTTTGTTAAAAAGAATTGACAGGATTAAAAGATTATGTTGGCTGAAGACTTACATTAACCAGCCGAGTAGATTCATTGAGTCTTTTAATCAACATCAGGAATTCCTCATCTTCTTTCTGTTATTTATGACAACACCGTGAATATTGTCATTTTCATCTCGCAATTGAATCTTGATCAGGGGACGAGGGGACGAGATTCATCAGTTGATTTATCCGAGGGATTTCTTCCTCTTACCCAACTAGCGGTGCTGTAAGATTGAGATTGAAAATGATAAATACACAGAAGATAGATTAAAGACTAGGAATCCACTCAGATGGTTCGGGAATATTGTCAGTCTTTTCTTTTTGCCCTTGTATCGGGGGTGGATCGGTTGGCTATTCTTCATTCACCCTGGGTTGATCGTCAGTTGATGGGTCATGATGACCTGTAGCTTGTTTTGCTTCACCCAACTGGTTACCAAGCGGGGGCTCTTGTTCAGAAGCTCGTTCAGTTGTTTTCGACTGGTTTCCAGTCGAGGGCTCTGGTTGCGAAGACTTGTTGCTTGCATTAATTTTTTTCCTAAAGGTTTCTTCGGTGCTTGGTACTTTCTGGTTGGTTGCTCCAAACACTGGGGGTGGGATTTTCAATTGACCTTTAGGGTCAATATTTTGAGGTTTCGTGCATTTATTTACAGTATGGTAATTCGGATGAATCTAGAAGTCTAGAGTGAACATAATTGCATTTTGTCAAGACATATTCTTTAAGATATTCTTTACCTTGATGATTTGTGGATTTTGGGAATAGACCGAGTGGGAGGGGTCTTCGCTGGTGCTTTTGTGGTGCTGGTGGGCTGGCCGCTCGATTCATCTTCGTCAAAAGCGTCATGTATCAGCTTTCTGCGTTTCTGCGCCTGGGCTATATCTTCATCCCTTGTCGCTCATTTGCTCCAGGTTGATAGTGGGACTGCCTGAGGACTGAGTTTTGCTGGCGCCAGCCTTGCGAGGATAAGAAAGAGGGAGTTTGGAAGAGAAGGCGGAATTTTCCTACATAAGCAGATATTGAACAGATTCATTTAAATACCAGACTAGAAGTGATTCGAGTACAGAGTATTGCAAAAGTATACTTACTGCAGGAGTAGGATGATGCGGGTTGTATGGTGCCATAGGAAGTTTGTAGCTATAGTCCACTGCTATTCCAAAAGAGAAGATGTTATTCATATGGCTTCACTTGATCTTGAAGTCCAGAGAGATGGGATCTTCACGGTTTGGATCAGTTTGACCTTCGTATTCATATACTGGCTTTGATCTTTCCATAATCGGAGCCAGTCAACACTTGATGAAATGCGAGTGACTTGTTCTCCTTGGAGCCCTTGTTTCTTGATTTCCATCAATCCATTTAGCATGGTGCTTGCTTGGTAAGTAAGTTCATCATCAATAGGGAGAGATTTCCAGTGTTCTTTGTAGACTAGAGGAAGGCCGACGAAGTCAGGAAGAATGGGGCAGGATTGGAGATGTAAAACTAGTTCGAGTGCCAACCTTTGTTGGAGGTCTTGAAAGGAAGAGATAAATATTTTTAGCACAAAGTTCCACGCAATTGGAACCAAGATTCACCAACCATGCAATGGTTGTTTTGGTCTGGCTGGGGTTTGAAGTAGAAGATGCGGTGGAACAGTGTGAAATGCGGAAGGATACCCAGAAAAGCTTCGCAGAGATGGATGAAGATGGCGAAGTGCGGTAAGAGGTTTAAGTGGTATAGTAGAATCCCATAAAACTCAGGAAGACCATGGAAGAAGTAAGAGGTTGGAAGAGCGAAACTGGAGTAAAAGAAAGGGGTGAATACCACGATTTCGCCGATGTTGGGCATCAGGAATTCTTCACTGAATGCAGGGAGCCATCCGATGATTTCCTTGGCTGGGAGCACGCGCTCTTTCACCATTTCCACTAGTGTGGACTCCTTCACGTTGGAAGCCGCCCATTGATCAAATGGGATTTTTCTCTCCAGCCATGATTTGGGATGCGGGAATGGATGATTTTGGAAGGTTTTTTGCTCGGGAAATGGTGGGGAGATGGGATTGGAGTTATCTGCAGTGGATTTTGGTCAAGGCCAAGAAATTTTGGTGGCTAGAACTACGTGGATTGAAAATCCTAGCTTCGGCGGCGTTGTGAACAGGAGCATGGAAGGGGAATTTTTGAGAAGACAAAGCAGCGAGGAAGACGATGACCACTTCAATGGATATTTTTAAGGGTATCGTAGAACTGTTCCGTTTGGGCCGAGGCCCATGAAGCGTTTTCAGCCCATTATTATGGCGTGGCCTGTAACCTGCCTTTAGGGGCTTAAGCATTTTTTATTTTGGCAAAATGTGTGTGTTCTTAAGTGCCCAATACCTAAAAAAATATTTTATACCGTAGTTACTTAACTTCTTAGGGGTGGTACGATGCAATATAAAAGGTGACAAATGGTGAGGCTTTTTATGGTCGTTATGGTTGACTTTTCATAAGTCAAAGACACTATTTGGAATTCCCGAGTGAGTGATTTTATTTTATATCACGAGCTCTTTATGAAATAAGTGATTATTTTTATAAAAACCAATATTATAGCTTGGGCTAATTTTTATAATGGTTAAGTCTTTGACGGTTGGGAGTCTTATTTATGACTGATGTTTTGCTCTAAGACATATGCTACAAGCGTCATTTGTTTAAAAAGGTGTGGTTAAAGTTATGTATTTAATATTCTGCATTCGCAATATGTACATAACTTGATACCGGTACCTACTATTTATTATGCAACAAGCTTTGTTGATCCAAGTGATGTGCTATATTATAATCTTTGCATTTAAGCTTAGGTTGTTGTATATTAATACAAAACCACGTGGGTGGTCATTGTAATTATTAATTTTTTAACCATGACTATATGATTAGTTCAACTAACCACATAGTCAGAGGCAACACCTAATTAGGTGCATCTAGTCGATGCACCTAGGTATATTTTTAATTTTCAAATTTTCAACCCTTCACAGCCTATTAGTAGGAGAAAAGCCCTCGGGATACTATGGAAGGAAGAAGTAAAGTACTCGACTATGGATCGATTTGATTCTTGATAGGATTGTTTTTCCGACTGTGAAGATCTCAGAGGCTACTGTGGAGATTATGGGTACCGAACACCCACATAACTAGTTTATCCGACTGGTTATAGGGAACATATTATGTCAATAGAATAAGTAACAGATTGGGACTTAGGTACTATGTTTACATTGGAATCAAGGAAACGGCCTATTGTCCTGATTCGGTAATATTGTAAAGTAGTTATAGTAGAATTAAATCGTGAGGATTAAATCTTTATTTTGTAATCTTGTTTGCTCCAGCTATATAAGGAGGGCAGGGCACCCCTCGAGGGCATAACTTCACTCAAGATCATCAGATCAATACACCACTTGGCGGATTCAATCCCCAAAACAGGAGTAGGGTACTACCTCCTTCCCAGATGGCCTGAACCTGTCTAAACCTTTGTCTAATAACCCATCCACTTTCCTTCTTGGGTGCTACCCCTTTTCATATTGCTGAATTCTAGTTTCGACACAACCCATGGGTGATGCCGTTTTCATGCACACAGTTCCCATGTGGACTCAAGGTAAGTTTTCAGGCAAGTTTCATTTTAATTGAATAAAATAGATGTATTGACTCACTGGGCTTCACCGGGTGAGTCCCTTTGCTTTCACTTGGTTTTTTTTTGTTTTAGTATCCATGAAGCACCCCAGGTACAAGAACAAATGTGGTGGTGATCTTGTGTTCACACGATGCATTCACATACAAGATTATCCATGTCCGTGCTACACCACGACTCTTGCACGTTCACGAGATGAGATGTAGCAAACCTGCGCACACAGCTGATCGGCATTACACTCACTTTTGAGCACCAATTTGCACGTTTATCCCTTATCTACCTAATACTTGAGTTGGATTAATTTTACCATATCTGAAATTAACTCAAGAATTAAAAATGGGTATTGATATGACCAACTATATTTGTTGACTTGCTTGCAACAATGATTTACATGCTCTCTATTCTTCTTATACCTCCTGTTGTTTGTGAATAACATTTATTAGGATCACAGCTTATCTAAGTTATTGATGCATGAGAGATGTCCCGATGATATGAATCTTGCTCCTGGTGATGAATCCTTGGGAATTTTATAAAAAGAAAATAAAATTAACATTACATACTCCTCATTGATGTTTCCTTCCTACCAAAGCCATATGTTGAGCTTAAAGATAAAACCTTATACATATGTTGCTTGCTATCATTTTGAGTTTTGACAAATGGTTGTGACCCTTGCTAGATTCTTTTCATAATTTCAACATGAAAGTCGTGTGCACTTGGCCACCAAACATATTACTCTCCCTCTACACTGGAGGATTAGCAAAATTTTTCATCCACCTACCATATGCTAAGCTTCTACATTGGAGGTCAGCATCCACCATATCCATCCATCAAATAAAAACTCCATACATATATGGTCTCTCCAATGATCCATGCCAAATGAGACTTGAGCTAAAAAGGAGAAAAATGAAAACAATTCTCAAAAGAGAATGAAGCAAAATGTTCTCGAGCATGAAAAAAATGAGAAAGATAGAAAATATTCATGTTCCCTAAAAAAATGTGAAACAAGGAGGATCATAAAAAATGAGTCATCATCCCATTTTTATTTTTCCACTTCTCCACTCCAACCACCTTTAGGTGCACAAGCTTGATCATGGTTATATGATTTATCTTCTCGGATCTCTATTTGAATTTACAATATATCTGATGCAAGTATGTCATTTCTTATTACCTACCCTGAGCTCCACAAAAGCCTTCGTAGAAAGGTAGGATAAGAAAAGGCAACATCAATGCCTTGGTGAGGAATGAAACACTTTTGAGCAATTCGAGAGAATCAATTGAGGAGCATAGTAAAAGTTACGTTTTTATGAGCATCAATGAAAACCCTAAGGTAATTCATCAGAAGGACTAAAGGTGACTTGAGTCGAGCACCGTTCCATTCTTTAATAGCCCAAGATGACATGGTAGACACTTCAAGGTTCACAAACAAAGGTATGTCTTGGAATATTTTATGTGTCATATCATTGGGCAGAAAGTCATAACAGTAGTAGATCCATGAGCTTTACTTAGCGACGAGTAAAGGATAAGTGTGGGGGTGTTATTGACGATCGTTAAATACAAACTTTAACCATCAACTCATGCATCATAAATATAAAATATAGTATCAAAACATAGTGGTAGGGGTTTACAACTAACCATTTGCACTAGTTTTGGTAAATCAATGCATGCAGGTCATACAAGGAGAAAATACAACTGCCATGCGATGAAAATGAACCTTCGGCCAACCACGCACGAGTTCAGGGATTGCAGGGCCCACTTGACAATCTTAACCGACTTAAAGTTGGGCCAACCCATCCTAACCGTCATGAGGGCCCACAAGATAGTGACTAGTCGAAGGACTGCACGAACGGACTTGGCTGAGGTTCGGCTGAACCATTTTTGTTTCGTCTCACACCTAACATTAGCAGGGAGGTTCCCACCGACATCAGGAGTTCATCCAGGCCGTTCCTAGGAGAAGACGGTGGATCAAGGGTCGGCCGAACTCCTAGTTCGGCCCAACCATCATTAGCTCCCCTTGCCATTAGCAGCCACATGGAGGGCCAGTATACACTCCCAATGACGGTTATTGGTAGTTGCCTCCAAAAGTAACTGTCATTGTTCCCTATATAAGGAACTCACCACACTCACTTCCAATTTGCATCTCAAGTGGAGTACAACTCACTTACACATTTTAGGCTACTCTCTAGTAGAGTTAGAACGTAGGAAGATAGTGAGGGGGAGTGCCCCAAATGTCAGCTTTCCCTCCTGGATGTTCCGGAGATGTTGACCTATCTTCGGGAGAGTCCTGGAGGAGCACCTGATTTGTCGGCCTCCCTTCGGTCTTGTACCTCGACAAATGCTTCTTTCATATGTAAGTATTCATGTTTCCCTTTTGATGTTTTAATTAGCTTACTTAAGTGAGATATATTCTCAGTTTTGCAGGTTCGTCGCTTAGTATTCAACTAAATACTCCAGCACTAAGACTTTGGATAAAGAAGGAAGTTCTTGATCTAGGCTAGAGTAGTAATCAATAGCTTAGATGTGGTGTCTACGTTAAATATTACCTTCATTTGTTGTGTGCTCCACGGAAAGTGAGGTAGGTAGCAGGTGGTGATAGCCCTATCCGACCTTCGTACCCCTTCACGTTCGGGTACATCACAGAGCTCAAGGTCGGACTCAGCCTGACAGACTAGGGGAAGGCTGCTGCCTGAAGCAGTCGATAGAGTTTTACCTTTAACTTCAATTAGTTAATTAAGTCCACAGGAATCCTCTCTAGCCTAAGCCTACCATCTGTTGCTGCCCCTAGATAGAATCTCGTTCTTAGATTTATGCACATGTTCCTTGTGTTCAATACCCTTGGGTCACTCTAAGGGGAAATGCAATAATGGTATTCATACGCTTGCGGATTTATCTGTGTGCGTAGCAAATACCAACACTAGCGTAAAAGGACAATAGGATCGACTTCGAGATGAGGTGATATAACAAAGGGAGATCACAGGGCAAAACAATCTGAAGGGGATGAAATATGAAAACTATAAATTATTAAACTGAAATGATGGACTTTGATTACATCGGTCCTACACATGAAATTTATGCAGTTGGTCAATGTTCCACTAGTTTGCCAACTCGTGGCCTTCGTTGTCTGTGATTTTGAACTTGCCTGGCCTTAGGACTTCAAACACCATGTACGGTCCCTCCCATTTGGGTAAGAGCTTGTTTCGCCCTACCTGATTCTAGAGTCACGGAGGACGTAATTGCCGATGGTGAGTGTACGAGCACAAATACTCTTTTCGTGTAGCGACGTAGCGCCTGTTGTTATGCGACTGCTCGGATGGCAACGCGTTCTAGATGTTCTTCTAGGAGTTTGACATCATCCGCTCCCTGCTCCACTTATTCCTCATCTGAATATTTCTCAACCCGTGTAGATCAATGTCGTAGCTCTGAAGGGAGCATGGCCTCAGAACCGTATATGCGAAAGAAGGGAGTTTCTTTGGTGGAAGTTGCTAGGGTAGTACGGATGGCCCACAAGATGGAAGGGAGTTCATCAACCCACCACATGTCATAGGCCATGAGCGTATCGTACACCCGTGTTTTGATCCCTTGGAGCATGATACCATTTGCCCACTAGACCTGCCCGTTACTCTAAGGATGGGAGACTAATGTGAAGCAGATTTTCACTCAAAATTCGATGCAGTACTCCTGAAAGGCAACGCTGGTGAACGGTCCATCAGGATTCGGTGTGGGATTCCGTATCTGCATAATATCCTCTTCATGAACTTGATGGCATGTTAGGCTTTCATCTCTCTTGTTGGCTCTGCCTCAATCCACTTAGTGAATTTTTCGATAGCCATGAACAAGAACTTGAAGTCACCTTGCCCTCGAGGAAATAGTTCGAGGATATCAAGCCCCCAACACAAGAATGGCCAGGTGAGAGGGATAGTATGGATTTCCTGGGCTGGCATCTTGGTGTGTGTTTGCTATTGAATTGGCAAGTTGTGCACCGTTGTGCCATGTCGCGGGCATCTTGGTGGGCTATCATCTAGAAAAATAGTTGTCGGATGTTTTTTCCAACCAGTGTTCACCCGCTAACGTGAGATCCACAGATGCCTTTATGAATGTCGAGTAATATATCCTTGTCATCCTCAGTAAAGATATACTTGAGTAGGACTCCGTTCGGGGCTTTTTTGTATAGATCGTTGCTGATCATAAAGTAAAGTTTTGCCAGGCGGGAGATTTTCTTTGCTTCGGTGTCATCGTTTGGTAGCTTGTTGGCATCCAAGAAGTTGATTAGCGGAGTAGGCCAGTCTTCGGTCATCTCGATATCAGCCACAACATTCTTGACCACTGCAGCAACCCCCGAACTGTTCTTGGCACTGGCTAAGGTGTCAACGTTGCTGGTTATCTTGATGGAAGGCGTTGTCAGGGCATTCAGAAAGGTAATTGGTTACATCGGTTCTCTTTTGGACGTGCGTCATGCTAGGTTATCGGCATCGGTGTTGTCCTTGCAGTGGACGTGTCGCACCTCGAGACCATCGAACTTTTGCTCCAGCTTTCTGACTTTAGCAAGGTACTTGGCTAACTCGGGATTTGAGCATTGATAGTCCTTGTGAACTTGGTTGATGACCAACTCTAAGTCCCCTTTCACAACTAATCGCTTTACTCCAAGTACTACAGTCACTCGTAGTCGGTCGAGTAGTCCCTCGTACTCTGCAGTGTTGTTTGTTGCCCGGAAATTAAGGTGTATGGTGTCTTTGAACTGATCACTGGTTGGTGATGTCAGAATGAAACCCATTCCTGCTCCTTGGTTGTTGAAAACTTCGTCGAAAGCCATTGTCCATGTCTCGATGTCAGTCTAACCCGACGTGTCGTCCTTAGGGATGGTCCAGTCGGCGACGAAGTCAGCGTGAACCTGGGACTTGATGGCTGTGCATGGGACAAAGTGGACATCACATTGGCTGAGCTTGATGACCCACATAGAAATGTGTCTTACGACATCTTTGTTCCTGACCACCTCGCCTAGCGGAAAAAAAGAGACGACTGTGACTTTATGGGCCTGGAAGTAGTGGCGCAACTTCCGTGATGTCATGACCCCAGCATAAAGTAACTTCTGGATTTGAGGATATCGGACTTCATCATTGTGGAGGGCTTCACTGACATAGTACATTAGGTATTGTACCTTATCGCTCTTGATGATGATCGCAGTGCTAATGGAGTATAGTGTGGTGGCAATGTAGAGAAATAGTTCTTCCAATGGTTGTGGGGACGCATTTTAGGCAGCCTGTGTCCACTCAAATCTATCATGCTTCCTGAGTAAAATGAAGAAAGGTTATTATCGTTCTCTCATCTTGGAAACGAGCGGCTTGGATCTTCTCAACATTAACTTCGATGCCTCTTCTGAAGACGAGAAATTCGAGCAACTTTCCTGATGGTACTCCAAATGTACACTTCTCCGGATTGACCTTCAGTCACTACCGTTGGAGATTATTGAATGTTTCCCTCAAGTCAACGATCAGTTTGTCTCTGACTTTTGTTTTGACTAACACATCGCTGACGTAGGCTTCCACATCCTTGTCGATCTGGTTATCAAAGGCCCCTTGGATTTCCCGCTGGTACATATTATCCATGTTGATAAACCCGAAGGGCATCTCGGTGTAGAAGAAAACACCGAAAGACATGATGAACACTATTTTCTCTTCATCATCTTTGGCCATGCTGATCTAGTGGTAGCTAGAGGATGCGTCAAGATAACTCAAGAGCTCACACCGGGTCGTGGAGTCCACCAATTGGTCAATGCGAGGAAGAGGGAAGTGATCCATGGGACAAGCTTTGTTGAGGTCAGTGAATTCTACACATATTCTCCATTTGTCATTGGCTTTGTGTTCCATTACTGGATTTGCGAGCCACTGCGGATGGAGAACTTCTCTGATGAAGCCAGCCTTGAGAAGTTGGTCGAGGTCTTATCGGAAAGCCTCCTTTCTGTCATGGGCAAACTGACGTAGTTTTAGTTTAATTGGTCTGGCATCGAGATGCACCATGAGTTAGTGCTCAGTCACATCCTTGGGGACCCCGGGCATGTCAAACTGTTATCAAGCGAACACGTCTGGATTGTCACGGAGGAAGGTGGTGAGCTCGATTTCCTATTTGCTATCGAGCGTTGCCCGATTTTGAATGTCGTGTCATGGTTACTGCTGGTCAGCAGGATTATCTTGATTGCACTGTCAGGCTTGAGGGTCATGTTGGCCTTGGTCCCCTTACTGGGAGGTTCTGTAGTGGTGGATAGAGCGGGACTATGCTCGATCATGTCGAGACTCCTCTTGTTGCACTGCACTTCTACCTTAGTGTTCCCTGGAATCGTGATTGTTCCTTTTGGACCAGGTATCTTGATCAGTTGATACACGTAGTGTGACGCCGCCATGAACTTCACGAGAGCGGTCCTTCTGTGAATAGCGTTGTAAGTTGTATCGAAATCAGCTACGTTTAAAGTGATTTGTTCAGTCCTGAAGTTGTCGGCTTGGCGAAACGTCACAACAAGCGTAATCTTTCCCAGTGACCTCGATGATGATTCTAGCGTGACTCCATGAAAGGGCTATTTGGAGGGAACTAGCTCACTTCGAGGGATACTCATCGCATCGAGATTGCAGGTGAAAAGGAGAATGATGGAGCTATCACCGTCGACAAGGATCCGTGCAACTTTAATGTTCCGAATAGTGGGTACGACCACTATTGCATATCGTCCTAGATGGTCATCATTACCGAGTAGTCGGTTTTAGAGAACTTGATCTTCTGTCTGGACCATTTCATCTTGGTGGCGACTCCTCGCGATGTAGAGCAGACTTCGAATTCTACCTTCTTGTACTCCCATTTGGAAGTATATGATGTAGAATCGCCGAAGATATGGGCTACGTGCTCATCGAGTTCATCGTCAGATGAGATATCATTGGTGCTCCTCTATACCACGCGAACTCGCTTTCCTTTTTTAAGGGCCAATTGTTTCGTCAAAGCTTTGTGGTAATCCTTGCACTCTTACAATGTGTGTGACGGTCTTGTGTATTGTGCACCATTGTCGTACCGATTCATCGTCTTGAGGGCCTGGGCATTTTTTGTGGCGGGTTCGCTTGTTCCACGACAAGGATCTCTGCCTCTGACTTACACTTCCCTTGCTTTCTGTGACTCTTAGTTTTCCTTTTTGCTAGACTCCAATGCATTTTATTGGTTGATTTCTATTCCACCGCTTTGCATCTTCCTTCCTCTTGAGTGCGTAGTTGGTGTGAGCACATCCATCGATGATCTCAAATAGCTTCATCACCGAAGTAATCCGTCTCGTTGTGATCTCGGACGTCTGACTTAAACGCGCGTATGACAAAAGCGTCGGTGATCTTGGGGATCGTATTTTGGCATTTGTTAAAACGTCATATATTGTCCCTCGAGGATTTACCTTGCTTCTATTTGAGAGAATGTACGTCATCCTCCCCCGCGTGCCGCTTGTAGGTTCCTTGAAAATTAGTGACAAATTGTTGCCATAGATCTTCCCAGGAAGAAGTTGAGCGAGGTGGAAGATGCACCAGCCATCAGCGAGCAGATTCCTTCAATGCCGCTGGCAAAAAGTTCGCGAGCGCATTCTCGTCTGCACCGGCCGCATAGAGAAATATAGAGTAGACATGCAAGAACTCCTCTGGGTCAGTGCTGCCATCATACTTCTCTATCGTAGCAGGATGAAATTTATTTGGCCATCTCACTTCCTGTAAGGTAGGGGTGAAAGCCCGACATCCGCCTCCTGGAATAAAGGGTGGAGGGCATCCTCATGGCCTACAAGAACCTGCCCGAGACGATGATGCGGACGATGAAGGGTCATCGTAGTCAGGAGTGTGCCCCGTGACTTATGGCCCCGTTCTCGGTCCCTCCATGAGTTCGGGGATCGTGAGTTTTGATGTCGTCGTCGGTCGTCATCCCGACATTGGCGTCCTCGATCACTGTTGCCTTGCGGTTTTCAACCGCGATGTTGGTATTTCTTACGGTCACAGATAAAATCCGCAAGCGCACGGATATACCGCTATAGCACTTCACCCGGAAGTATTCCAAGGTATCGAATCATAGGGAACGAAGGTGTGTTCAACTCTTCAATAGATTCATCCAAGGATACAAGTTAATGTAGGCAGAGGGTAGAGAGGATTTTCTACTGAAGCACAAGGTCTTTTAAAAAGCTTAATTTAAACCTATCGCAATACTTCAGGCACTGGATTGCTCGCCGCTACCAGGACTCGCTCTACTACGCACCTGGACAGGGAGAACTGCGGTGATCTTGAGGGCTGTCACCACCACTACACCAACCTCTAACGTACCGTGGGGTACACAGCAAACACAGCTAACTAACTACCTAGACACCACATATGTGCAGTTAATTACTAGTTATTGACGATGAAATTTGGCAAGCTTATGAATCGGAAACAAGATCCAATCCGAAGCGGATTCGAAGATATGTGGAATTCTCGAAAACAGAGTGCGCATCGGCTGGAGACCGTATCGGCTGGAACCGAGTCCGATCTGGAATAGCCGATGTAGCCGATATTGCATGTGAAGTCAGTATCGGATCGATAGAGAGTTTGCGATGATGTTGCCAAGCAAGGATAGTGTCCAGAATTGGCAAATGTATCTATTAATTAGGAATATATGTAATTTCCTTATAGATATTCTTGGTAAGAGTCCACCTAAGGGACTTGTTTGCTAGTTAGATTTGTATTAGGATAATATGAGTCGTGTCCGTGATGGATAATGTTTGTATTTTTGGGTATAAATATAAACCCGAGGTCATATGAATAAAAAACCACGTTCAATCAATCTCGGTGCATCGCCAACCTTTTGTTTTCTACTTTCGACAAGTTTATGATTTCGAGTCGAGCTGCATCAATTTGATCTTCGGCGAAGAGGTAGGTCTTGTTATGGCGGTTTGTATTATCGGAATTAGTGCTTACATCTTTATGACACTCTAATTCTATTTTGTAAATCTCCGAGTTATCATATACGTCATATTATTTAGATTGATGATGCAGTCTATTCGTATCGGCCGATTTCTATCTAGGGTTTCGCTGGTAACGGCTAGATTGTCTTGTTGGTTTAAATTATATAATGTATCCACCATCCCAAAAAGACAACCGTTGGCTTGATTATCTAGATACCAAGCTTCTTTTCATACTTAATGCTGCATCAGTTAAGTTTGATCTATTAAGTCGTGTTCTGAATCATGATCTCTAGCCTGCTTTATGGTTGTTAATAAGGACATATCGGGGTTTTAGCCGATCTTATCTGATATAGATGTTTTACATAGTTTCCAGTTTTGTTTAATATGCTATATTTGCCCTTTATATTAGGATCTAATCTAATATAAATATATTGAATTTACCACCAATCTAATTGGTTATAGTTGAATATATTTGTTGCAAGAGAATATCCTAGTATAAGGTTGTATCGGAGCTATAGCCGATACACGCTTAAATCTGGACATCGGCTATGACATGAGTACATATAATCGTTATTTCAGCCGATGTACCAAGTTTAGGGTTAGTTTATCATTGATAAAACACCTTACAGTCGATTCATGCTTTATTGCATCGGCTAGGTTACATCACGATATGATATCGGCTAACTGGTCGATTGACTATCGTCTACTAATAAATTTGCATATTTCTTCTTGTTGATTGCAGGATCAAATCAACTGGCACGCCCTTCGAACCTAGAAACAAGTTTTGGACCTGCACTAGAGTAAAGCAAATCTCTCAGGCCAGTGTGTGTTTTTTGCATCAACACTAGTTTAGTGTTTATAACTCACCAAAGCAATCACTGTCTGTTAATGAACAATAGTGAACAATGATCCGGTACACTAATAGGAACTAACTAAGAAATATACTTCACAGATAAATCTCAATTACTTGTATAAGATAATATCAATTATATCAAAGTAATCAACAAGGTAAAAAAGACATAGAGGAAAATATCGACAGCTCCGGAATTCCTCCGATCCTTCTCCCTTACTCTCTCCCTAATCTAATGTACATAAAAGATACAATAGAGCATCTTATAATTCAGCTTAAACTTGGTATGTCTTAAAATGAATTACGTGAGCTCCTTAAATAGCCTCCATATGGTGGTTGTGGTAGTCTGAATTGTCCCAAGTACCCCTCCACCGTCATTAGGTGTTGATGCAAAAAATATACACTGGCCTAAGAGATTTGGTTTACTCTAGTGCAGGTCCAAAAGCTTACCTTCGGGATCTAGGGCGTGCCAGTTGATTTGATCCTACAATCAACAAGAATAAACAGGAGGAAATTGTTAGTAAACGATAGCCGATCGATTAGAGAGCGTATGTTATATCGTATTGTAACCTAGCTGATCCAAAGAAAGATGGATCGGCCATGAAGTAGATTTATAAGCATTAATTAATCTTAAACTCGATCCATCGGCTATAAAGATCAACACTGTATAATCTATGTATCAATATTACTTTAGAAATTAGCAATTGCAATTGATCGGACTTAACCAAGATAGTATAAATTACCTAGATCCAAAATAACATGAAATAAAGATTATTTATGTTCATGTTGTAGCCAATGTTCAAGTTTATGCATGTATCGGCTATAACTCCGACGCTACCTTATACTAGGATATCATCTTGTAATAAATATATTAAACTAATATCAACTAGATTGATAATAAGCTTAATATATTTAAATAAGTGAGAGCCTGATATAAGGGGCAGATACTACATGTTAAACAAGATATACATCTAAGTAAAACAAATGTACCACATAAGATTGGCTGAAACTCCGATACTATCCTTATTAACAATCATGAGGCAGGCTAGAGATCATGATTCTAAGCACGATATAGTATAACAAACTTAACTGATCCAGCACTAAGTATGAAAAGAAACATAACATCTAGACAATCAAGCCGATGATTGTCTTTTCAGGATAGTAGATATATTATATAATCTATATCGACAAGATAATCTAGCTATTATCGACTAAAGTCTAGATAGAAACCTGTCGATGCAAGTAGAAGACGTTGTCAATCTAAATTATATAACATATATGATAACTCGGTGATTCATGAAAATAAGATTAGAGTGTCATAAAGATGTAAGCACTAATCCCGATAACGCAAACTGCCATAACAAGCTTTACCTCTAGTCGAAGATCAAAACCGATGCATCCCAACGTGAAAGCAAGAACTAGTCGAAACAGGAAAGTAACAAAAGGTGGCGACGCGCTGAGGGCATATTGAACTGGTGGTAATTATTTACAAGACCTCGAGCTTATATTTATACCCATCTAGCCTAGCCTTTTCTCCTGTGCTCTAGTGGAGAACTCCTCAGACCATATGTGTGGTGAATGGGCCCATTTGCTGATGTTTTGTTAGGTTTGTGAACCCAAAACTCCATAGGTTTAAATATGACTTTGATTCTCCTCCTTCTTTATGTATATTTCATCTTAACTTTATTGATTTATCACCTGCATCCAAATATACACCAATGCTGTGGAAATTGTTAGATTTAAACCCTACCACTACGTTAGATGTTTTATGTGTTCAAATTAATGCAGGTATTGATGGTGTAGATTTGAGAGATAATAGCCATCAACGCCCGATCATTGCCGACTTCAGCAATCCTAACAATCTCAGTCGTTGTTCCAGCTGTCCCGATCGTTGTCGTTATTTCGCCTTCCGCGTCCTCCCTGTGGCGCCGAAGGTTGGCGGTGGGTGTCTTCATTATGTTGTCATCGTTCTCTCCTCCAATAGTCTAGGTCATCGCGGAGATCGTGGTCTCCCTAGCGTGGAGGAGTTTGACGAACTGGACTCTTGGGTGGGGCGTTTCGAGGATTCCAGCCTAGATCTCGACTAGGATGTAGGCTATGGACCTCCTCGACACCATTGTTCCCTGCTGCTCGAGCATCGTCGTTCTGTTGTGGAGCTCGAGAAGGCCCCTGGGGAGACGGTCCAGCAGCGGCTAAGAAAGCTAAGTCGAGGTTGGTGAATGTCGACTTCATCTGTTGTACCCACGCATGCTCCTTCGGGAATGTGACAGGTACGAAAGGATTTTGTCTGAGTAGGGAACCCATCACCGTGAGATGTTGGGCTGGTGTTCCGGCAGATGCGTCGGGCATAGGATGATCCGCTAGATCACTCAAATGTATCTCTCCCTCTTCGTGAACCTCCTCAGCAACTCCTTCGCTCACGTTAACTTCCCTTAAGAAATTAGATAGCGAAGATTCTTGGTTATTGAGACTGTGGAGGACGGAAGGCTTGTGATCAGCATTGACGTATGCAATCATTCGGTCCTGAGATTCGAGATTGTTGTCATCCACTATTGTCCCCCGAGATTGATCTTTGTGTTGGTGGATCGAGAAACAAGGAACTCAGATCATAGATTTGGTAACCTCTAAAAAGACTTTGCAGCTGGTAAGGGGGTGACTTTTCGATTTATGAACCGGTCACCACTCCTAGTATGGCGATGTGCGCTGGATAGCTCGATCCTTCCAAGCATCGAGTTCAGCTATCACACGAACTATCACCTTCCATTCAAACAAAGAGTGTTGAGATTTCTTGTGGATTGAACACCTGGCTGGGTGGTTTGGTAGAGATTTCTTTCTCAGCACTTGACCCTTAACAAACGTTGGGGGTTTGGCCGCATTGGGAGTTCTTCGTGGAGCTGAATTTGTCAGCTCCCTCTTCTCTGACTAGACAGGAGGAGCGATCGGCTGCGGGTTGCCTTCCGTAATCTTCGCGGCATTGATCTCGATCCCGATTGATTTATGGGAAGGTGAGATTGGAGCGGTAGCAAAGACGGGAAAGACGATGGATCGGACTCGAGTCCATGCAAATGTCGGCTAGGTAGGATCTCCCAGGCCAAGACAATCGTGGGCATTGTCTTCGAAAAGCCTTGAGCTTGAAGCCATCATGGTGAAACCTTGAGCATCAAGTCCCCTACCTGGCGCGCCACTATCGATGGGTGATACCCGTAGACCGCATTATGAGGGTATTATGGTACTTTGATACGAGGATCTACACAAAACAACATCAAGCACACAGAAGACAAGGAACCATAGAGATTACAATAGCCCTAATCTAGCTTATATGAGATTATGACAAGAACCACAGAGATTACAATAGAGAACAATAGAACCAACGAATTATTGACTAGACCCTGTCGAGAACGACTCGAAGAGATCAACCGGTGAGTTAGCTTCAACTCCTCCGGATTGCTCCTACCGTGGCAAGTGGCTAAGCTATGATTCAATGATCCCGCACCCCCTGAGGGCCTTGTATTTATACCACTGATGCCTTGGACTCCAAGTAGAACTCGGAGAGGATTTCCTTCGTACGAGATCACAAATTCCACCTACTCCACGAATATGACTCTAACACCCTCTATACGGGGAGTCGATTTCCTTATACGCTACCCAATTCTATTACACTTAAGGTAACCTTCCCGTATACTTAAGGGTATCTATATCTGTATATTTCATTACCCCAACAATAGGAGGCATGTGTTATTCATAACCCTGACACGCATGTACTTACAAGAAATGTGACAAATACAAGGAAGGCTTGAAAGATGAAATGAGATAGGTGGTCCAACAGGAAATAATGACCTTTTTATTGCTTGGACTGAAGTTGTCACATGGACTGGACTGTGAGAGAGCACTCTACGATGGGACGTCCCATCAGATCCAAGATATCCTATTAACAAATCTACTAGAGGATAAGCCTTGCAAGTTGCATGTTCCGATAGGTAGAGTAGCTAGAACCCTTGAGGCTGCGAGTAAAATGGCTATCCCAGGCAGCAGTTATCATGAGCAAGATGTTCCCAAAGATTATGCCAAAGTACTGGTGCAAACTACGAATGAAGGGTTTGAAAGGAATGACTTAGACATTCCCATGCCTGATGGTATAGAATTACTCGAGCATGCGGTGGAAAATATCATATTGTGGCACTGAAAAGTTATAATCTTTGCAGCATCAATGGGTTTTCCTCGTAAACTGCAAGACCTCCACGCTGGCCTCCTCATAAGAAACCAGCCACCGAGCATGATGACAAAGCCAAAAAGCTTGTAGATGAACAAGCCAGGGGCAAGAGGATGTATCTTCGCATGACCTCCTCCTAAGGTATCAGCATCCTAGCATGCAGATGAATAATCTAAGGGGCAAGAGGATGAATCTCCGCATAAATCCCCTCTTGAGGTATCTCCATCCTAGCAAGTAGATCAACAAGCCAATGAACTGACTATGATGCTTAAGGAAGCACTTGTTCCGCCCATGCAATTAGAAGTCTAGATTATGTCACCTATAAAAGAAGAAAATCTCAACAAACCAGAAGCCACACCGACTATTGCACGAGAGCACATAAAACTCGCGGGATATGAAGACCCCGTCGGCAACCAATGTGATAAAGTCCTAGTCGTCGCACAAACTGACGATGTAGTGCCTAGAATATTACGAAGATACAATCCGAAAGCAAAGAGTAAGGAAATAGAGTGGATGGTAACCACATTCAGAGGTGGAAAACCCCATGGTAAGGAATACTCAAATAAAAATAATAAGGCCAGTGACCTTGCTGGTAAGATATACGTTGTAACATATGATGTACTAGCGAAATATGATCAAGGGAAATCATTGGAATTTTTCTTGATAGATTTCGGTGATCTTCACGCCATGTATCACCGCAAAAAGCTACGAATCGGTATATTGGATGGCCTTTAATGGCAGGAGGAGCGCCTCGCCGCCTACGTGGATCCATTTTAGTTGCCTGTGAAAATTGTTTTCGTAGTAGTGATTATCATAGGTGGCCTACTCAAATGGGTCACATGCGATAATAGATCTCCGCAGCTAGACAATCATTGGACCCCCAACCACAACTACGCGGTGAGTCATCGCATCCAAAATACAGTTCATCTGCGAAGATCCTTGGCCCTCATAGTGAAAAATCATTTTTCCAATAGTGTGTATAACTCGAATTTAACACAACTTTTTAAGGAAAAAGTCTAAATTACCCCCAGAATTATTGTGCCAGTACGAATTATCCCCTCAACTCAAATACCAAAGATTCTTCACCCTCAACTTTTCATACTGGATGAATTATCCCCCTGGCAAACTCCAGAGTGCTCTTGGTCCCATGTGGCACACACTTGGTAGTGCAGTCAGCTTAAAAAACCGGTTGGGCCCACTTATCAGTTCTGCCTCTTCTCTTAGTCACCACGTGTGGGCCCTACATTTTTTATATTTTTTATACTGATTGGACTACCACGTGTGCGCCACGTAGGATAAAAACCGCTCAGGAGTTTGTCGGGGGTAATTCTTCATCCGGTGTAAAAAGTTCAGGATGAAGAATGTCTGGTTTTGAACTGAGAGGGTAATTCGTACTAGCATAATAGTTCAAGGGTAATTTCGAATTTTTCCTTTTTCTAAATATTTCATATTATTAACGTCGTGGTTAAACTTATGTTAACACTTAAAATAGTGTAGAATCTTTTTGTCGTGTTAAAGCGATTCGTAATTACATTATTTCATGCATACTATTGTTCCGCTAGTTAATAGTCATCGTTTGTACCTTTTAATTTCACCATTTTTTATATCTACTACTCCAAGTACACTATCATCAACTCCAATTGAGTGGGATATACTCCCTACATTCCAAAATAAACTTAATATAGTAGTACTTGATGTTGATATATTTTAGTCCTATAAATTTAAATAGGGTATATCTAAATTTATAGTAATAGAATATATTATCATTAAGTACCAGTTTATTTTTTATGGGATGGAGTTTATTTTTTTCATGGAACTAATAGAGTATATGATTCAAAGTTTCAGACATGCACGTTAATTTATTAATAGAATGAAGGACACAGACGATGAGACAGCGTTTGAACACATAATAGTAACATATGTTCGCATATCATGGTGACATGATGTGTTAGTTGATCGAGGGGACTGGGTGTCCAGTTATCCTTCAACTGAGATACTGTATTAACTTATACTATTAAGAAATTTCGCTGCACTTTGTAGTTTGTACTAGCTAGCAGCGAACTCTACTTTGTTGCAGTAATAATCAAGGGTTACGCATGCTAACTAGATGACGTGGACATGCAAGACAGCGATCGATGAACCGACTACAATAGCATACACTAATTGCACGTACAATATCACTGGGATTTAACATCATTGACAAAATAATTCGTTCATTTCTTAACGTAATTGGATATATATATATATATAATATATAGTAAAATTAACTAGTGCTACATGGAGTATGGACTTCAACAGTATCCACCGTATACGTGCTTTGCGATCCGTGCTAGTTAAAACGGAGTATTAGACTAATTTAGCGGGTTAAATCCGATTAGATCGTTCCATTTATAATAGAACCGCATGTTTAGCATGCATGCATGCACTGTCCTGAACGTTCACTCCGACTGTTTCCATATAAACTTTCATGCACATACTTTCCATTTAAAATATTAATGTGATTGCGTGATAATTTATTATCCGAATTTAAGATGACTTTCCATACGTGAAATATTACCGTGATCGTGCTAATATATTTCCAAATCTGAGACCGCATTGAATCATATCCACTAATTTCGAATTTCTTTGCTTTATTATCTTCCATTATTAAATTTTTCATAGGTATTTCTTGTCACTAAATCATTTTATCTGCCACTATTAATTGGCACGAGAATACATACATACTTAAGTTTAGATCACATACCCATCGTTCTGTACATACACATAATTTGGGTATGTATTTCCACCTCTTGTGTATATACCCTCCATTCGTCATATAAGTATACCTAATTATACTTCGAATACTCAGATTTTTCATCATAAACTTAATACATAATAAGTTTATACACCTCTTGTGTATATACCCTCCATTCGTCATATAAGTATACCTAATTATACTTCGAATACCCAGATTTTTCATCATAAACTTAATACATAATTAGTTATAAGATTAGTTATAATGCAGGTATGATCGGTAGAATCAGAGTCGAACAAGGTTAGCCAATTGAGCTGATTTTGGAAATACAACTCGGTACACGTCATCAGGTTGAGTTTGGGTACTTCATATGGATTGCCATGCACGGATAGAGTCCTAAAGAGACAATTGAATATATTAAATAGGATATTTTGTGTAATTTCCTTATAGATATTCCCGGTAAGAGTCCGCCTAAGGGACTTGTTTGCTAGTTGGATTTATATTAGGTTAATATGAGTCGTGTCCGTGATGGACAATGTATTTTCGGGTATAAATATAGTCCCGAGGTCTTGTAAATAATAACAACATACGTTCAATCAATCTCGGCGCATCGCCACCTTTGTTTTCTACTTTTGAACAAGCTTGTGCTTTTGAGTCGTGCTGCATCAGTTTGATCTTCGACGAAAAGGTATATCTTTTCATGGCGGTTTACATCATTGGAGTTAGTGCTTACATCTTTATGACACTCTAACTCTATCTTGTAAACTTTCAAGTTATCATATATGTCATATAATTTAGATCAACAATGCTATCTTCCTGAATCGGCTAGATTCTTTTTAGGGTTTTGTCTGTATCGGCTAGTTTACTTTGTTGATTTACGTTATATGATATATCCACCATCCCGAAAAGGTAACTATTGGCTTGTTTTTCTAGATGTTATGCTTCTTTTATGCTTAATGTTGTATTGGTTAAGTCCAACCCATTAAGTTGTTTTAGAATCATGATCTCTAACTTGCTTTACGGTTGCTAATAGGGATAGTATCGGGGTTTCAGCCGATCTTATCCAATTATAATATTTTACATGGTTTTGTACTTTGTTTATTGTTTTGTATCAAATTCTCATATTTTATCATAAAATTGTATCGGAGTTATGACCGATACGTGCTTAGAACTAGATATCGGCTATGACATGAATTTTATGTAGTCATTATTTCATGTTACAATAGACTTGAGCAATTTATACTGTCTCGGTTCAGTCTGATCTATACTAATTGCTTGTTTCTAAAGTAATATTGATTCTTTGATCACATAACACTGATATCTACAGCCGATATACTAGTTTTAGGGTTATATTTATATTTGATTATACCTTACAGCCGATTCATGCTTCGTTGCATTGGTTAAGTCACATACGATATGAAATCGGCTGTCTGGCCGATGGACTATCGTCTTCTAACATTCTTTGCATATTTCTTCTTGTTGATTGCAGGATCAAATCAACTGGCACGCCCTTGAACCTAAAAGCTTAATTTTGGACCTGCACTAGAGTAAAGTAAATCTCTCAGGCCAGTGTGTGTTTTTTGCATCAACACGCTTTTGGCACACCTTGTGGGACCAAGTCATCATGTCTCCAAACATCACCAACGTTTAAGAAGAGAACATCCTGCTGATCACGGTCGAGCAATTGAGCGATGAACAGAGAGAAGAGATGCAGCAGATGCTAAATCAACTTCAGAGTCAATATCTGCACTCGTTCACGGTGACTCGGCAAGAAATAGTTGTTCAAAGAACTAAAGTCAAGTTGCCAACAATCGTGAAACAAGATCCAAGTACGTCCGGGTCAGGAGAAGAAAAAGACAAGCAAACCAAGGTTGAGTCAAATGATGAGGAGCTCCACACATTATAAGATCGCATTGATTCGGCTGTACATACACATAATTTGGGTATGTATTTCCACCTCTTGTGTATATACCCTCCATTCATCATATAAGTATACCTAATTATACTTCGAATACCGAGATTTTTCATCATAAACTTAATGCATAATAACACGAAAATTTGTTCATCGCCTGTGTTTCTTTCCCCTTTCATACACAGTACTTGAGTACTTGAGTATATATTACCATATACCCAGCTGCAATATATTTCCAAATACTTAGTTTTCATTTTCCAAAAATGCCGCTGATCAGTATTTACATGTTGCCAAATCATATTTCCAAATACCCACGCGTTCATAAATTTTCAAATACCCACGTGGGAATTTATTTTAGGTCCGTTAAGAACTAATGCACGCATTCATACCCAATATTTGGAAATAGACCCGTAGTGCATATTTTGTACCTCAAATAGCAAAATTAATGATGTCATAAACGGTAATATATAGGTACGGATATATTACCATGTACTCAGCCGCAATATATTTCCAAATACTTAGTTTTCATTTTCCAAAATACCGTTGATCTGTACTTTCATGTTGCCAAATCATATTTCCAAATACTTAGTTTCCATGTTGCCAAATACCGAGGATCAGTTTTTCGTATTAGATATTTAGTTCAAGATAATTCCTTTCGTTTTTCCATATACTTAGTTTCCATTTTCCAAAATTCGCACTTTCCATAATTTCGTAGATATATTACCATTTATTCAAACTCCAACGACATGCAAGTGAGTTTCCATATTTTTATGATATTATTTTCCAATTGCACAGCATTGAATGTTTCCATTTTTAACATTACACGTAATTATGGAAATTCTCTCATCCGATTTGCATGCATGCATAGAAAAATATTAATTCAATGTATTTACTATCTATAACTACGTTCAGAAATATGGAATTCATTCTTATATTCTTAACGGGCGTCTACTCATTAAACTAATACACCAAAAGGATTAAACCGATCATCCACGATCCTACGGCTACCAGCATTGAAGCCCATACTCCATGGAGCCCCATCCGGGCGTTATATATATATATATATATATATATATATATATGTATATATGTATATATGTATATGTATATATGTATATATGTATATGTATATGTATATATGTATATGTGTATGTATATATGTATATATGTATATGTGTATATATGTATATGTATATATGTATGTATATATATATATATAATGTGTATGTTCACTACTACAGACTCCCTAAGGGACGTGCGCCTTATAGATGTTAGTTTCTAAAAAAAGGCCTTCTCGATTTCCACATGGATCTAAAATTAAAAAACAGAACTAGTATATCTTTATGGTTACCGATTTATTAAAAAAGGAAAAAACCCGGCACATAAAGATATATGAGTGTCGGTTTTTTAAAGATCGATACATTTGTGGAAGCTGAACCGATGAAAACCAAGCCGACCTGATTTTTCTCCACCCTCTCACCCTCACCTCCCCTATTCTCTCCTCACCGCCTCCTCCCCTCTCTTCCGCCGCATTCTCCCCTCCATCGTTCCTCTCCCTCTCTTCCTCCGCCACCTCGTCTTTGCTGCCCATCCCTCTTTTCTTCTGTTGCCTACTCGTCTTTGACGTCCCTCACCCTACTTCCACCGCCTCCTCGTGACCATGAGCAGGAGCAATACAAATGAGCTCTAGCACCGATGAGGTTGAGGGTTGACAGATCCAGCCGCCATGAGCTTGGGGGCAGCCAGATCTAGCCGCCATGAGGGTGGCCAGATCCGGTCGCCACAAGCTCAGGTACGGTGACAATCGCGGGTGCAGTGACGAAGATGATAGTGGTCGCCGCCGATGATCCTATCAATGGATCTGACGATGGATTAGCTCAGAACAATGGGAATATAGTAGTTTGATGGTGGCTTTAGCTGTTTTTGCTGATGTGGAGGTTTATGTCAGTGTGTCACTGCTTGAGATCACGATGCATTGCTGATGGTCTAACGATGGAAAATGTTACCCTAAAATTTGCCAAATCCCATGTCCATCTTGTCACCCTCTTCTTGCTGCATGTACCCTGCT
The DNA here is from genome assembly GCA_000573905.2 of Oryza punctata. Taxonomy (NCBI): domain Eukaryota; kingdom Viridiplantae; phylum Streptophyta; class Magnoliopsida; order Poales; family Poaceae; genus Oryza; species Oryza punctata. Next base: position 6,874,944 of record CM002491.2, on the reverse strand, counting down.
AGATCTGGTATCCTTGGGGTTTGAAAAAATAAGTCCTGATGGATCCTTATTTTCTAATGAGTTTAATTAACCCATTATAAAGAGGATATTTAGTCCAATAGTGATCGATGTAGTATATATAGCACGGTCTAATAAGTAAGAAATTAAATGTGTTGTCCTACAAAATAATATGTGTACTGTAATTTACTTTTGAACAAACAACTTCTCAATGACTAGTGCCACAATACTCTTTCTCGTTCATCTCGATCTGGATTATCGTTAATTGTCACTATTTAATAAAAGTATGACCTTTTCTCATATTGTATGGTAATGGTGCTAAATAATTTCATCATCAGCATGTACATATTATATTGATCAGTCACAAAGGTTTGACAATTATCTTAGCATTTCTGTACAATTACTCGAGAATTAAAGAGCAAGGTCACGTTATGCATGCAGCTAAATGTCGCTGGCTCGCCGTGCTCAGGACACACTAATAACTGTAATTAGTTTTCACCAAACTTTCATTCGTTACGTCACTTTTGGAGACGTTTCTGATGGATAAGATACAATATGATGTGCAAGTTGACCAATTTGCGACTGCTAATCCGTAAGGTGATGTACGACGACAAGAGTGCTATATAAAAATTATGAATTGACAGTGTGCTGTCCAGCTCTTTAAATATTATGAACTGACAGTCATCTGTCAGCCCGTACCAGACAAAGAGATCCCAGTTTAGCTCGAAATTTGTATATGTGGCGGAAACGGAATATTTCCTTCAATAAATGAAAATTATGATACTATATATAACCATTCTTAATTAGCTTTAGTCAATTGATATCTTTAGTACCATATGAAAATTAAAATTTTAGAGTAAATATAAAAGGTGGAATATAATTATGAATTAACATAGATACCGTTTCAACAGAAAGGTGCGTATATATATAAATCGAATCATCTGTTGAATATTTAAGGCATGGGGTTTGATAATTCACATGAGTTCGATCCATGATTGCTACGAATTTAATAACGACATGTCACAATGAGGATGTATGCTACTTTAGGAGTCAATCGTGGAGTAAAGACAATAAATGGAGCAATAGTTTGGATTTGTTGGCACAATCCTTTTCTTACTAGTTGGCACTAATTTATTTTGTAAGTATTATATGCTCATTATCGCCACACTGGATCGACTTAACTCTCCCCCATGTTGATCATCGCTTTTGTGCACATCTTTTCTTTTTGTCCTGTTTACGACTTTCCGTCTTAAATCTCTGTGTGTCTCATCTTCTTGATTATCAATATTATATATGGTTTGTTCTTTATGCATTACACCGTATTAATTATTGCCCCCTTGAATCAAATTTATGGCCTATCTTGCATAATCCATTTAAGTGTGTGTGCAAGAGCAAGACTTAATTGTCAACTGCATTTAGGGTACGTATCTTCTCTTCTCATGAGATGCCTTTTATGATTTATTGTCCGAGACAACATATGGCACATTTAATGGGTGTTTGAGCAGCAACCAATTTGTATTTTAGAATTTAATTTCAAACTTATTTAGTTTCTTTTTTCCACTTATTAACTTGCTCTTTTAAACTATACTATTAATATGACTCTCTTTACAATGAAAACTACCTATATAATTAGCGATTGGCTAGGAGAATGGATTGAGGAAAAAAATATTGGATTCTATTGTAGTTACGCACACATTGAACAACTTCCTGTATAGGATGAAAAGGCTGGGGATGAAAGGAGAATGACTGTATTTTTAAGATAATAGAGATATACCGGTAGAAAATTCCCGCAGAAATTAAACACTATTAAAGAAAACCTTAGCATTTTCTTGCGAGTCCCTAATTAATAATTTTAGTTTTGTAATCTGTCATGTGTTTTCGTTTCAAGCAAACTACTGTACGCACAAAGAACGACGACAAAGAGGCGGATATCCCTCGCACTGTTGGACAATGTCTGTCCACGGAGGCAGTAAATTACTAGCAACGAGCTGAGAATCTTTTCGCTCCTCTCTCTCATCGAATCTTTCATCGATCTCGCTTCCATTTCATGCGCCAACTCTGCCTGATCTGCCAGCGCCAACACATCGTTAAAAAAAAACAAAACAGAGAAAAGAAAAATAAATTACTCCGATTGCAACCGTGTTCTTCGCGACAAGACACGTTTCTCGCGGCAAGGACTGCAAAGACTCGTTTCTTCTCGTCGTCTCCCCATGTGCCATCTCGACGCCAATCATGCATGCTTCCATGCATGCACTGATCGATATGCTGCAAACGCCAACATTTTTATTTACACAACTTGCACGGCTTCACATGCACTGTGTCACAGCAGCAACAAACCTATGCCCAGAGTTCAAGGAAGAGAGAGAAAGACATGTACACACACATTACATCGAAGCAAGAATGCACTGCAGGAAGAAGGAAACGTGTCCACAACACAGTGGAGAAAAAGTACTGAATCTGCTGGCCTTTGGCCTGTGGCCTGTGCCCAGAGTCAAGCACACAGTAATCAAGTTTCCACAGTAGTTGATTGAGTACACTATACTTTCTTACCTCTGGTGAAAACTGAAAAGAGAGAGAGAGAATACAATAGCAATAGAGAGAGAAAGAGAGAGAGAGAGTGATGATCTCTATCATGATCCATCGATCGATCCCATGTCACAGTGACATACAACACACTGCAGGCTGTAACACGAACGCAAACGCTAGCAGCTGCACTGGCACGTGCATGCGACCGTGACACGGGACACACTTACTTTTTTCCTTTTTTACCACAACAACTAAACGCGCCATGCATCACGTACGTACGGTAGAATCCAATCAAAGAACAGTAAAAAAACACACCTTGGTTTAATTAATCGATCCTTAATCTTGCCGCCCCAGCTGCTGCCTGCCCCTCCTCCTCTTTAATCGATCAGTTTAATTTACATCATGGTTACCTTCCCTTGAGAGCCGATCAACCCTGCTTCCATGCTGCCGCCATGATCCTGACCAGCATTATTATTATTTGTGGTTGATGTGTTCATCAGCAGCTGCTTGATCTCGTCGTAGTTGTACACGAGCTGCTGCTGTTCTTGTGCCTGATCTTGCTGATGCTGGAACAGCTTGTTGTTGTCGACATGATCAATGCAGCTGTTGTTGTAGCCGCCGCCATAGCTGTAACCATCAAGGATGAACTCCCTGTTGCCATGGTGGTGGCTGCTGTGTGGCGCCAACCCATCTGATGAGCTGCAGCTCTGCTGGTCGGAGCCGAACACGATCATGTTGCTGTTCTCCTCCTTAACAAGCAGCTGATGATGTGATGCCCCGTGCAAATGGTTGAGCAGTGCAGAGGCGCTCACCATTGGAAGGCCAGAATGAGTACCCAGCATGAATTCCTGCGTGGTTGGTAGGGTTAGCGTTGGCGGCATAGCTGGTTCCTGATGATGGAAGCCACCGGCGCCGGAGAAGAAGCCTGGGTAGCCGCCGCCGGGATTGAGCGATGGCGAGTTTGGCAGGAGGAGAGACGACCGGTGGTGGTGGCTCTGCTGACGCTGCATCCGTGGCGGCGCGGCGGCGGCGGCGGCGGTCGGGCCGAGGAGCTTCTTCTTGAGCTTGGTGTTCCAGTAGTTCTTGATGTCGTTGTCCGTTCTGCCGGGGAGCTGCGACGCGATTATAGACCACCTAAAACGGATGAGACATGTAGAAATGAGTGATTTGCATGTTTTTCTTCTTTGTTTGTTAGGTTTTCTCATGTCATCTTTGTACTGTTCTACAAGCTAGACACGACTTTTGGGTAGGTAGCTATGTAGCTACTACGTGCCAAAGTTTCTCAAATGTACTTGAAATTGTATTAGAGCATATATACATGGTTAGGTATCTCTTCGTTTGCTGACGATTATCAGATTATATATACATGTTCCTAGCTGCATACTCCTATTACAAGTAAATAGTTATAACTTCTAAGGATTCTTCTAGCTAGGGAGAAGAAACACAGGTCATACTTATGCATGTTTGGGATGAAATTAAGTAGATCGAAATAAAAGGAAGGTTAAATATATATCTTACTCTAGAGAATCTATATATGCATTGTGAGATATGTATATACCTGCTCCCAATACTGGCAAACATGCTGCAGATGACCCTGTCTTCATGCTCTGTGAATTCCCCATGCTTAATATTGGGCCTCAGGTAATTTAGCCATCTAAGCCTACAACTCTTACCACATCTCCTCAATCCTATAATTATAGAATAAATAAGGTGATTAGGACATCATCAGAAATTCAGAACCAAAATAGCTCAGGTATTGCGTAAAAGCTAGGGAAATAATGAGAACTAATCATGTGTCACTTATAAACAGCCAAATATTTCTCAGTGCTAGCATACAATTAAACGTATGAAAAAGCTAGCTCCTATAAGGTAGGATTATAGGATCTTTTTTTTTCAAATGAACGAGTTCTAGGATCTTGAACTGCATTGCGTTTTTCTAACAAGCGGGGTAGTCACATCAAGACCTATAATTGCATGCGGCAGCCGGCAAGCCTGACATAACATTGTTTGTGTCTGTGTGTCAGAGATCTATTACACACTTGACCAGTTAACAAAGGGATGTACGACCATTAGTGCTAAACGAAAGAACGAATTATCGTCTTAACAAAGTACCCACGAAGAGAAAAAATGGTGTTAAAAATTGGAAAGGGAAAGCTTAAACTTAATTAGCTCTAAATAAGATCTATTAAACTTGAACCTATATTCATCTACAGAAGGAAGGGAGTAAGAGAGAGGAAGGGAAGTTATATCCATAGAATACAACTGATTAAATTCTCAAAACAGACGAAAAAAACAAATCAAATAGTTATACAAAAAGAAGAAAAGAAACCAGCTGCAAATTAAGGTGGTCGAGCCTTATTTAGACATGAATTGAACTCATGAGGGGGAAAAAAAATACAAAATCGCCATAGAGCTAGCACAAGATCTTTGAAATTAAGTTGACATATATACCTGCTTTCTGAGGGAGAGCAATCCAATTGCCGCCGGTGCCATGCTTCTCTATGAACTCCTTGAGCTTGGCATCCTCCTCAGGGGACCAAGGCCCCTTCTTGACGTTGTTCTTATCACAGCATGGAGCCCTCCCCATGAGTCCAATTGAGCAGAATTGGATTTTTGCCTCAACTCGATCCAAGCCGCTAAAAGCAACAAGCTAGACACGCACCAAACTACCAAATCCCACTGCTCCTAACCCTTTTCTTAATTTGTAGCTAGCTGCCGGGGCAGCAGCAGCGCTAGCTCAGCTAGCTCTCTCCTCTGTGCTATCTATCTAGCTAGAGGACATAGAGAGAGACAGAGAAACACTGCCTTTCAGGAGATATATTGGGACACAGAAAGCCAGGCACAGAGAAGAGAGCAGCACAAGGCAACAAACATCATAGAAAAATATATAAGACCAGTGAGAGAGATGGAAGAGAGAGAGAGAGAGAGAGACTATAGTGAAGATGTTAACAAGTCAAAGTGTGTAGGGTTGTGTTTGTTTGGCTTCAATTAATCACCCTTCCAGGCTGCTTGTTGGCCCCTTCAAATCTAAGCACAGAGGGAAGAAAAGGTTGCTCAGAGCTTTTCCACGGAGACTTGATAGCGTTACTACCAGAGTCATGATCACTGTTCCCTATAGACAAAGTACACTTGCACATGGAATCTTGCGTGCATGTTTGCAGGTAGTAGAGAGTCACGGATAAAGTAAATCACTAAGTACATTGGAAAATGGTTAAGCCTTTCTGATGGAAGATGCCATTTTTGTTCCGAGGAGACAAAAGTTAGGTGAATGATTAATTTCTCTTTCAAATTATTATTTTCAATTGCATAGTTATCTATGATTCCATATATAGTCATGACAATTATGAGAAAAATGAGACTCAACTAAATCAGAAATCTATTTAGCAAGACCTAGATCTGTTAGCTTTTCTCTATTCTCTAGAGTTTTTGTTGTCTGAACTAAAATTCTTTTCTTTTTTGTTTTTTGGCCAGAAATGTAAACAATTATCCATGGTCTAAAAATTCAGGAATAACTATTTCCAAATTGTGTTTTAATTAGAGCTAGCTATAGTTCGTCCATCCAACTATATAGGTGATTTTATGAATTTCGAGAGCGCTAATAATTTGCGTAGTCATCTCGTTGCCAACAAATAAAAGTTCATTGCTAAGTAATTAAAATATGTTCACATTAATTAAGAATAAAACCAATCAATTATGCGTGGACCCTCACGTACTGTTGCACCTTGAATGAGTTGTCCCATGGCAAATTGCCAATTAAATTACCGCAAAAAGAGAGTTTTACTACGTTGAAAGTCTATAGCTAGCCGGCCGGAGTCCTTTGATCAACAATAAGACCTGGCTATCCTATTATTGGGCAGGGAGACGCAGGGCAGGTGCCAACCTTTGAAATCCCTGCCCCTCTTGTGTATTTTTTTCTTCCATGGTGGCCGAATACATAGATAACCGAAGCATTTCTGATCACTAGACAATTTCCCTTCTTGTACTCTTTCTTTTCTTTAACTACCGTTGTAATGAACCTCTGGTATGCTTTTGTTAGTAAAGCTGGGCGTGATGCCTTTGATCTAAAAAAATAAATGTTTTTTAATAACAGAACCTAGACAAATTATTGGCTTAATTTCTCTGTCTCTCGGTTCAGTATTTCGGTCCGAAATTTTCCAGTTTACAGGTGGCTAGTATATACGTACGATGTTCATTCGGCCGAGACTTTGTAAGTTTTGTAGCAAAAATATTCGGAATTTCAAGCGTTTGATCAGTAGATCGATTTCGGAATTTAGGTGCCCCAAATGTTTATTTTTTGATTTCTCAAATATTGAACCGTGGTCACGCGTATGATAGATTGACAAGTTATCTAGCTCAACAACATGAAGGTGCAGGACTGAAAGCGATAGTTCGCCAGGTTCGTGTATTTGTCGTGTGTAAATAACATGCATCTTTGTACTAGGAAAGCTACAAACTGGACCTGGCCAAATATGAGGACAGTAGCTAGCACGAGCAAGACGAGCAAACAGGCACCCACTGGAGCAGGCTAGCTAAGCTAATCGATCGATCGATGCCGCTGCTGAATGCAGCAGATTTTCCTGCATATTTCAGAGACCCAATCTCAGTGTGTGCAGATGAATGCATGTGCCAATGCAAGGATTGGTGTGAGCCTATGTGGTGTGTAAAGCTTGACCATTTCTTTAATTCCAACATGTACAGTACACCGTTCCTTTCTTCCTGGGCTAGCTAGGCTATAGCTACTGAAACATGTTATATTAAACTACATATGCTCTACTTCATCAGGATTGTCTTGTCTTGTCAATAGATCGACTATTGGGAGAGATGTTAGTACAACCTAGCAGCTAGAGCCAGTAAGTAGAGTTGTTGTATTCCAGGTTGGGGTTGTGCACTAGGTTATCTTTCGGTAACCTCCCTTGTCTTTCCTGTATGTGCCTCACTATCCCTTGGATAATAACCTTCTCCAAATCATATAATTGATGGCAGTTATATGGTATAATTATTTTGGTTGGGCAGCCGCTTATAATTAACCCACAGTTTATTTTAGAACTAAATTATTTCTATTAAAGTTTTCGCGTGTGTTCTATATATATTCGAGTCTTTGCCTTTTCGGTGTTAAAATAGAAGTATGTTACCGCAAAATTATTTTCTGATGCTTCATTTAAATGTATTTGGCTTATGAACCGCGTCCACATTAAAAAAATGCCTTTCAAGCATACGTACTACTATCATCCTATATCTTAATTTATAAGTTATATATTATCACAACAAGCAAAGCACTACACAATATATACTCAATTTTTTGGTCTGATTTAGATAAAAGAGCTAGCTAGATTATATGCCCTATTTCTTCTGTAGTGCCTAATAGATAAGGAGGATACTCAAATCGCCCCCAAAGAAAAAAAAAGACAGGGTATATATACTACTAATAGCAATAATTGTATTACGTATGCATGTCTAGTACGTACATTGACCCCGTGGGTATTATTCTCTTAGCTCTCAATTTCGAATCTTTCCTTGGAAGTCACATGCCCAATTGTTTATCAATGAGACGAGGCAGCAGCCGTCCATGCACAATATTTTCTCTGATCGGCTTCTTGATCTGTGATCCAACGATAAGACCATAATATCCACTAATTGTGTGTGTGTCATGCAAGAGCTGTACAGCTGATGGAGAGGCAGAGGTCCAACTACAACTGTCAAAGAGCACACCTAACATGGCCATGGGATCATCGTGTATATATTAATTGTAAATTATTTGTATAATGCAGTGTTAGTGCATGTACTGGATGAGCATTGTTTGTACAGACGATCGATTTGTGGCCGGGAGACGTACGTTAATTAATTTGATTTATTAGGGAGAGAAAACATGTGCCTGTTCTCCAATGATTGCTACACTACAGTACAGAGACTTCTCACAGTATATATACTACTATACTGATGATGCATATTACTCCATTTAATTTAGTTATGAGTTCGGGAAGTGGTCAAAAACATTTTTCAAATTTGGCCTCTTGCGATAGTAGTGAAATTTGTAAAACTTTCATGATAAGGATAGGAAATTAATAATACGATTATGGTATATTCTGTTAAAAACATCCTTTTCTAATTTATAGAAGCATATTAATTACTTTGAATTCTGTAGTTGAAATTGTCTGGTAAACAATGTTGGTTACCAATATATGTAGCTGGGAAAAATTCAAAGTCACCTTAAATTTCCAATATATGAAAAGAAAGAAATAAATAACAGGTGTTATTAACAGCATTTTGGTGTACCTAGTAACTTTTTTTCCGATAATTTGGTAAAACTAATTAGTACAGTGAGCATGATCAGTATATTAGTTAAAAATGTGTAAGCTTACATATAGTTTCGATGAGTCAACAGTTTACCTTGTATATGTATATTTACTTTCTTTCAAAATCTGTTAGTTCATAAGCATATATATAATTAACTTGATAGCTCATTATCTTGACAGTGTAACAACCCGGCCAGTGATTTAAATTAGATAGACTTCTATAGTTCTACGCATGAATAATACTGAGGAAAGCTTAGCCTTTATATGCACTGCTGCCGTGGATGAGTATCCACACAAGTCAATGACATGCTTTTCAATTATGCAGGTTCGTACCATCGTGTGCTGGCTGATAGCAATTGTCTTTCCTCGCTGCTGCCGTAAGAAAGAAAAAAAAGAAGGGCTGAAACATGAACATATATATTAAACAGCTTTTATATGGAACATATGTGTCCAAACTGGTCGACGTCCAATGCTGTAATCGTCAAATCACTTGAAAAATGAAGGAGCAAGATGTAAACTCAATAGAATTAAAAACAATTCAATCCTCTCATATTTTTCCGATTACATGTAAGATGCATAAAACACAATACCACATTTTTTTCTTCATGCCTGAACTAAACAGGTATCAATAAATTAAAGGTGGGTATGGGCTCAAAACGTACATCAACTGCGGTAGAGTGAAATGGAAAACATGTTTACATGATGTCTCTTGTCAGGACTTTGGAGAAGTGGGATTTTGCTTCTATGTCACTGTGTCTCTGCGACAGGCCAAGAGAAGACATGGCTGAAGCAGCCATATGCAAGCTTTTGTAAATTTTGAAGGCCTTAATTTTGGATGTAGGACTTGAGAATGTTAGATGTATTGATGGGCTCTATTTTGAGGCTTGGGCTGATAGTTGCTACTGGAAAGCATACAAATGCACATTTAATCGGGCTGAAAGGAGATTCAATTGTACTCAATCAGATGTACTCGATCACATATTTACAGAAAAATGGCTGAAAACAACAGGTATGATGTGGTTTTTACAGTGAAGGAAATTAACACTAGCTGTGAATTTCATGATTTGTGCACCAAAATTTAATCTATCACAGACGTTGATGGCACAACGCCAGAACCCTACATCTGTGACGGCACACCAGTGACGGGCTTATGGATTAGTCACAGATGACCGTCACCTTTGACGGGTCGTTAGGTTTGCCGTCATCGGTGAGGCATCCGGATACGGTCCGTCACAGGTATCACCTCACCTGTGACGGCTCGGAATTGTAAGCTATCACAGCTATACCAGTGATGGGGTTTTCTCCCAAAACCGTCACTGGTATGACCTCACCTATGACGGCCAGGGAGTTTCAACCCGTCAAAGGTAATGGGCGTCACCTGTGACGATTATGACTTCCGGCCCTTCACAGGTATCTTGTTACCTGTGACAAGCAACTGAGTTGCGGCCCGTCAAAGGTATGGCCGACACCTTTAACAGGCTGTATTTATTAAACCCGTTTGAGGTGAGTTGGATCTATAAATACCCCCAACCGCCAACTGCTTTCCATCCCGACCAGTGCACTGTTCACAATTCGATTGGGAGGGTAAGGAGGGTAAATTTTTGCTGAAATTGAAGGTAAAAAATACATTATTCTCCCTTCATTCCTAATTGATCATCGTATAGTTTTCTTCCTATGTCGTTGATTGCAGATGAATCGTAGTTGGATGTACCATGTTCATTATTCGTCTAAAGAGTATAGGGAGGGGCCACTGAATTTGTCACATTTGCGGACGATGACCGAAAAAGCAGGATGGCCATGAACATATTGTTTCCATGTAACGACTGTAAGAATGAATAGATGTTCCATGATAGTTCAGATGTGCATTCTCATTTGATAAGGAGAGGTTCATGGAGAAATATACATGTCGGAGCAAGCATGGAGAGCAAGAGGCACCTGATGTCGCAGCTGAAGAAGTGTTGAATCAGTATGTAGTGAACGCCGCCGCAGCTCGAGAAGGCATGTTTGTACCTTCTCCGTTAGGCGGAGAGATCGTAGATTTGGATACTCAATGTCTGTCTGAAATGTTGCATGATGTTGTAGACGCAGATGACAACGACAGAGATATTGAGAAGTTTAGTAAGTTGGTGGAAGATTGTCATATGCCTTTGTATGATAGATGTAAGTCGAAGCACAACAAATTGTCATGCGTGTTGGAACTCAGGAAGCTTAAGACAAGTAATGGTTGGTCCGACAAGAGTTTTACAGAACTTCTTGAGCTGTTAAAGGACCTGTTACCAGAGGGGAACAAATTACAGCATATGACATATGAAGCAAAGCAAGTCTTATGTCCGTTGGGCCTAGAAGTGAGAAGAATCCATGCTTGTCGAAACGACTGCATTTTGTATTACAAGCAATACGCTGACTTGGATGTTTGCCCAGTCTGTGGGGCTTCTAGATACAAACGAGCAATAAGTGAAGGCGAAGGAAGTAAGTCAAATAGGGGAGGCCCCGCAAAGGTGGTGTGGTATCTCCTAACTGCAGAGTGCATGAAGAGATTTTTTGCGAATACGGAACAAGCTAAGCTAGGGCGCTGGCATGCCAAAAAATGGAAAGTCGATAGTAAGATGAGGCACCTAGCAGATTCAGTACAGTGGCGGACAATCGATAGGATTTACCGCGAATTCTCAAAGGACCCAAGAAACATGCGTTTCGCCATGTGTTCCTGTTTTTCAGAGGGCATGGCTAGCAAATCCTGAGGCTAGCCAATATTTAGCATTTATTTTTTTCGGGAATTAACACATCAGTGACGAAAAAAAAAGACATCACGGGTAACAATACCTGTGATAGATTCGCAAACCGTGGTCGTCAGAGCTAATTCGCCTGTGACGGGCCTTTACTTTCTTGCCCGTCATAGGTAGGCCACCTGTGACAGTTTCTAACTACGCGAGACTAATACCTCTGACGGCCTTTTTTTCAGTTGCCCATCAAAGATGAGTCACCTGTGACGGATTCTAATTGGCCCTAGGCTAGCGGAGACCAACACCTCTCACGGACGTCTAATTACTTGCCCGTCAGAGATGAGTGTCACCTCTGACGGCCGGCCATCCGTCAAAGGTGACTGGACTCACCAGTGACCACTGATCACTGACCAAGCCTAAACCCATCAAAGTGAGGGTTTGGGCCCATCACAGGTGACCTTATCCATTGTAGTATGGTACTGACCACTCTAATTAGTGTGAATAATCATAACTTCACGTCAATATAAGTGCGCTATAGACAAGAAGCATTGTCAAAAGACGAAACTTGCTTAAGTAGAACGAAAGGAAACAGTGAAATATGTATTGATTTTTATGGAATCGACACTACAACGTACCTCTTCGGAGCTATTTATAGCTTTACAGCCCTACCAGCTAACCGTAGGATTTTGATTACACATGCTTTTACATTATTGTCCCCTTAACATGTTTACGAGAATATTTTGGTCTTTACCCCACCTACGTGCTCAACTTATTGGACCCTGGTTGGCTAGACATGGGCCGCCTACTAGGCTGGCCGTTAATGGGTGACTTTTGGGGTAACCTTCCTTTGCTCCAAGGGTGCCTTTTGCTGGGCTGTCATGTCTAAAAATTCACTAACCCAAATTTTAAGCAGAATGTGTATTAAATCTCTATCCAGGACCAGCCAGAGTACGCAAACGACAGATTCATACACAGATCCACGTCAAACAAAATTAATAAATACATAAGTCTTACCCACGCAACAGTAATAAATTATCAATAATCTAAACTGAGATCTTCATGAAAGCATAGCATTCTCCATAACCACATGCATCCTCAACGTCCGGAATAAGCCTAATCTTCAAAATATCCATCATCCGAATAATTCTCTGTCTCCGAGGTTGGAAAAATTAAGTAAGACTGAGTACCATCCACCGTACTCAACAAGTCATACAAATAGAGAAGTATGATGCAAAGTGATATCAACGGAATGGCTACAGGGTATTTGCATAAAAGCAGTATTTATAAAACATAATTTGAATCCAGTAAAACAGTTGATACAAATTAATCAATATTAAACATCACTGCCCAGCGGTAAACCACGTCGCAATAGGCCCAACCATACCACCTGAACTGCACTAGTTCAGTAAGTCATATTATTAGAATGAGACTAATCACGGTGAGCTGGTTGACCACCCAATAACCACGGGTACGGCTATTTGAATAGTTTTACTCTGATCAGAGGTGTACAACTGTACCCACAAGACACAGTCTCACAACACGTTACCATGCGCCGACATGTCACCACGACATACCGAAAAGAGACTGTGACAGAACCCTTTGCATAACCCCCCAACCAAGCATACCCACCTCAGGTTTCACCCCCACTCCTTAAAAAGACAGCGGGCAGCCCCCTCTCGTGCCTAGGTAAATACGGAAGCAATATAGACCAAAGCCAGGTCCATCCATACTCCATCACGCTCACTCTTCCCTTGGTACGTTGGCTAGGTTAAGTTACACTCCAAGTTCAGCCTGGAGCCCTGCTGGCCTGTGGTTTGTACGAATATATACTTTCACGCCCGCGAATGGACTAGATTAATGGAAAACGAAACTCCGGAAAATGAATGAATGAACTACGGAAAAGGGGAAAACTTCGGGTGTGACATGGGCCTAGCATGAACTAGGACTCGGTGGCTTCACCCGGCTCCATCATGCTTCGTCATGGCTCACCTGACATAGCCATGCTTCGATATGCTTCGTCGCACCTCGCTGAGCTTCAGTATTCTTCGCCTTTACCCGCTTCAGCAGGGTGGCCGAATGTCCTCATGACCTACATCCAACAAGCCCTTCACGGCAAGGGTGAATGGGGGCCTCGCCGAAGACCGTGAGAACCTAGCAAGGTGTCAGATGCTCCCTTTGACTAGGGTCCTGTGATGAAGCAGAAAGATGAAGCAGAAAAAAGAGAACAAAATTTAGGTTAGTTGCTTTTCTTGACGCTGTAACTATTGATAGTGACTTCTTTTCACCACTTATCTCTGTTTTGCTTTTGGAGCGGCTCATAGATTTGCTTGCGCTGCCACGCAACAGTCGAATCGTGACTACTTTCTCACTAGCTGCAGACTTACCAGGGGCTCCTCGTTGCCTCATTGTGGGCCGCATACCGTCTAGGGTTCTGCACCAGTTTATGGGATCAGAGCTTCCCTGCAATGTGTCGCGCCATGGTTGGGGCGCTTGAGCCCTGAGCATAGCTATAAATCTGCCACCTTGGCTCCATTTCTACCCCCAATCGTGTTTCTAGGTTTTGCTCCTTGAGCCACCTAGGTTCCCCACTTTGTGTCTTGCACCACCCTTCGGGCCTCCTTCCTTTTGGTCTTTGTTCGCTTGTGATGGCCCCTCACAAGCCCGATAAGAAGGAACAAAGAACAAATGAAATGCTGGCGGAAGAGGTGTTCCGACAATGAGCACCGAGACAACTATGCAACGGCTTGAGCTCTCGATGATGGTAACACCACTGAAAATGAGACGATGATTATGCCAGCTCGATCTCCAAGGGCAGCAGCTTGTGCTCGCATCTATGATGGTACCACTGCTGCTTGAGCTTCCCATGGGAGATAGAAGTACTCGGCGACAGCTTTCTGTTTAGATGGCAAAGGGCAGCAGCGAGGATGACAACGGCAGCATTGGTGCTCACCCGGGCTGTGACGACAACCGCTGATCATTCTGTCATGGAGGCAGCCCATGCTCCCTGGATGATGGTGAGCAGAGGCAAAAGCTACTTGCGGTAAAAGGATAGTGGGCGAAGCAGCTGGGCGATGACGTCTTGACGTGAGTGAAACAAAAACAAGAAAGAGATTGATGGAGGAGTGTGTGTATTTGTTGGGGATTGAAGAAGGCATCACTTTTGTGGCGACAAACCGAAGCGGCACCACAGTTAGATAGCCTATTGTGAAGCAGGGACTGGGAGGAAAACGAACTTGATGGTGACACCGGCGTTTATAGAGGAGGTAGGAGATGGAGAGGAATGAGGTAGAGAGATGGTTGTGGACAAGTTCTCAACAAGAAGACAACATGACAGCAGCCGCTCAAGTTCCCCGATAGCAGCGGTGCCTCTACATGCATTTGACAGCAACTACAAATAGAGGGATGATCCACCACCAGCGACGATGAAGTGGTGGCTTTTTTCAGAAATAGCATGACGTGGTGTCGTGATCTGTGAACGGAGCCACAATGATGTACACACAGGGCGATAATCAAGCAAGAAGAAATGACGAAGGATGAGGATGTGGTGCAAGTTCTGTCACACCCTGATTTTCTTTTCATGGATTTATAATTATTTAATAAATTATTCCTATAATTTCTATTAAATGTTTATTAATTTACAAGTGCAGTTAAATATAGGAAAAAAATTTCCTCAATAAAACATGGCTGGATTAAATTTTTATTAAATTCTTCATGGTTAATTATACTCTCTAGAATTTTCTCGGATTTTTCAAAACTCAATTACTAATTTTAATCATACAAAACAATTCAGTAATTATTTAAATAATAAATTAACCATTAAATGATCTGGTTCTAATTTTGATAAATACCTTGAGTGTCCAAGTATTTTCAGGAATTTTCTTGAAATTATTTGAGCACCGGAAGTATTTTTGAAAATTCAAAAATCATTTCAGTGATTTATTTAATTAGAAAAGTAATTAAAAATCCCCTATTCATTTTGGGCTGAAATAGGAAAAGTTCTCTCTCTCGGCCCATTCTCCTCTCAGCCTGCCACCCCTCCCTTCCTTCTCTCGGCTAAGTCTATTTAGCCTCCCTCTTTTTCTTTCTCTCGGCTCGGCCCGTGCGTGAAGTCTGCTTTACCTACCTCATGCTACAGTGCTTCTTCAACTACAGACCGGCTCTCTCCCGTGTGCACTGTAGCAGCACCCCAATCTAGCGTCAAATATGGCCTCCCCGTTGCTCCCCTTCCAAAATTAGTTGCAGGAACGGATTCTCTACGATCTCCTTTACCTTTCCCCCAAGAAATCCCCATCAAAATCGTGTTACATCCCATGAATTTTGGTCTCGTTCTTATCCGGTGAACTCGGATGAATCATATTTTCCATAGCCAAATCCCTTCGAATCCGAGCTGATCTCTCCCTCCTCCGCCTGTATAAACGATGCCCAGGGTCTCCTATCTCATTTCCACCCCTTGCCCTACCTTGCCGCTGCCAGAGACCTCCTCCCCCCGTGCGCCTCCTATCTCCACCGCCGAGCGCCGCTCCAGCTACCACTAGCCACCGCCTCAGCCGACGCTATCCAGCGTCGCCACCTCCTCCGGCTTCGCAAGGCCGAGCACTACCCCGGCCACCCCTTCTTCTCCATCGAAACCCGCCGGTTTCCGTTGTCACCATGAAGGCCGAGTTCGCCATAGTTTTTTGCTCTCCGGCGAAGCCTTGCCGCTCCTCCCATCGTCGCCAAGATTCACCACCGCCTCCATTGGATTCGCAGCTGCGAGGAGAACACCATCCAACCCTCCGTTCTCATTGCAAGTTGCCGGAACACCGTTGTCACTGTCAACCCGACGTCATCGCTGCCTCTACCTCGCTGCCGGTCGTCTTCCGTCATGTCCATCATCGTGCCGCCCCTCGGTGAGCTCCTCTCGTCGTGCTCTCTTCCGGTGTCCCCTGTGTCCGTCGTCGCGTTGCCGTTCGCCATCGGCGTCGTCCTCCCTTGCTCGCTGGTGTCGATCCTACATGGCCATCCGCGTGGCTATCTCGTTAGTGCCATCTCACCCTCCTTGCTCGTGTTGCCGCTTGCGTGTCCTGCCCTTGTGACATCTATAAAGGTACAATCTTAGCCGCCCACTATAGGTCAAAATGTCGATCCGATATCCGCCATCCAAAAATCAATATAGATCTTTTCATTCTCTTTTCAATGGCATATCGTTCCATTTTACTTCATCTACCAAATTTGATCCAATCTTTGTACCAGAGGATGTTTTTAATCTCTTCTCTCAGTTATAAATTATTTGTAAATTATTTAATTAATTTGGAATAGTCTTTTCTTTAATAGGCTTAATTGGGTTAAAACTTGTAAAATTCATAAATAATTCATATGAAGTCGGAATGAGGTCGTTTAAGTCTCATAATTCATCTAAAATCATTATCTACATATTTATTTGGAGTTTCTTAGTCTTTTTCCTCATTTTGCATGTTAGCATGTTGTTCTGTCATTTCGGAGGTTCATGTGAGCCTCGGAAGTGTTCCAGAAGACTAATTAAAGACCGATTATTGCAAGGCAAGTCGCACAGATCCCAAACACAATCCTTTGAGCATGTTGATCCTATATTTAAATTCTCTATTTATTTCAAATGTGCATTTATTTTTGAATGTCATTGGGTGGTGTGAACATATTCCTTTGTTATGACCAATTTGCAGTGATTACCCTATTCCTTCATACATTGGGTTACAAATCTGACTAGTTGGACTTTATATTTTGGTTCAACTAGATATATTAGTATAATTTCCTAGCCATGCTTAGAAACATTAGCACACTGTTGGGATAATTAATACTTCACTCTCATTGATGGATATTTAATGGTAGCTCACGATGGTCAATCGTGATTGATAAATTAATTAACTTGCCAACTAAAACTTGACTAATGGTGGGTTGTGAGCACATGGTTGGAGATGAGATTTGGATAGTTGTGCTCATGACAATTAAGGACCGATTCACGAGCTACCATTGTGAAGCATTAACCGTACTAATCACAAGCCAACGTGGGTAACGGTTTTACCCTTGGTATAATATGGTTCTTAGCGGCGCATCAGACTGAGAAGTGGCGATAAGTCCATGGGGATCGCTAGGGAGTCCATGCCATTGATTTTAAGGGGTGATTATGATCCAGGAACGAACGGTGCACTACTTTGCATTATGTTATGTGGGGGTACTGTCACAGTCCCTTTTCAAGGTACCGTGGTGATACTGAGGGCATGTTATCATGTTATGGGGTTGTGTCTTATGGGTACAGTGGTACACCTTTAGCCAGAGTAAAACTATTCGAATAGCCGGTGCCCGTGGTTATGGGTGGGTCTAACAATGTTTTTCGTGATTAGTCTCGCACTACTCATTATAATATAAGGTGATAAATGGTAATAATTGGTTTAGGTCCTGGTTTGGAAGGATTAATTCCTGGTTTGGAGATTGGGTCTGTGCAACCGGGCGTGGTTGTTCAGTGATGGTTTGGGCCTGTACAACACAGGGTGTTGTTCAGTGTTGATTAATATTGTTTAAGTAATTACTCTACTATTTTACAAATTCTCAACTCTTTGCTAAATGTTGTTTTCGCAAAAGAGCTCTATATTATGCTATCCTTTGGTATTCTTGTGCACTTACATACTTGCTGTGTGGCTTGCTGAGAATTCCATGTACTCACTCTTACAATAATCAATCAATCTCAGTTGAAGAAAGTTGCGAAGAAGAAAACGTTTGGCTTATACCCTAATTGAGCTGCATGTGGGAGTGGAGCTGAAACTATCGCTAGATTATTTTTCCGCTACTGTTTTCTTTTCTTCTGTAAGTATTTAACGTTATTATAATGATGAATTTGTTTATTAAATTATCGATTTGTGTACCTCGGCTGATTGCTAGATGAGGATTTAATACACAAATTAGTTCGGAAATTACTAGTGAATTTATCAGTGTGACAAGTTCTTACCATGACATAGAAGTGGCAGTACGATACTCGTGCAATAATGGCACAAACAACCGAGACGTCACTGCAGTGGTTGATCTTATCCACCGCATTGCTTGATCTTCCGAGGACTATGGCAGCGCTGAAAAAAGGATGGTGACGGTGTGGGCACGGGTTATTCAGCAGTGCTTGTAAGAGGAAGAAATGGTGGACTTACCCATGTTAGCAAAGGAGAGGGGAAAAGGAAGTGGCACTGGGACTCACCCATGTTAGCAGCTACATTCCAGCGACCGCAAAAGGTTGTGTCAAGTGGAGTACGGCAAGGTGGAGCTAGTGGTTTCCATTGTGATCATCTATGCTCGGCATCGAGGGGAGACGGAGCTCACGGATGAGACGCTTTCCTGCAGCTTGAGGTGGCACCCATAGTGACTTGGCTTGGCAACAGTGAAGAGACAATAACACTGTTCCGTTGATGAGCAGAATGGAAATGGCATTGGCTTGATCTTCGCACGCAGCAGCTCGTGTTCTCCGAGCGATGGCGAGCAGCGGGAGCATAGCAACGTGGCTGTGTGGTGGTTGAGCGAAGGGAAGAAGAGGAGAGATGAACAGCCAGGAGATGTAGAGGTGGCTGCAGAAATCAGAGAAACGGTTCTGGCAATTGAAGCGATTTCAATTATTGGCATTGAAGAGGATAAATCGATATTGGAGATGGAGTGATCTACAGGGAATTGGAAGGGGTGTGCTGATTTCATGGAGAGAAGTAGAAGCGGGAGCACGGTCTGCTTGGCTTGCCATGATGAGGTAGAGAGGCAGATGGTGGAGAGGTGACTGCAAAACTCAAAAATGGATTCAACTAGTGCAGATTCGGGAGAAGAACGTATTGATTAATGGCAGAGGGGAATTCACTACTGCAGATCCTCTCATTTGTGACGGGCTGTAACATAACTGGATTTTACGGGCCGTCATAAAGAATACATCTCAATGGACCTAAAAAGAGACCGATTGAGATATGATCGGAGAGACATGTTAAATGTGTATAGAACTGAAGCCCGTCACTGATGAGACATATCTTTGACGGGACTAAACTAGAGCCTGATTGAGATAACCTTAAATATCTCAATCGAGCTGTAGTTGGAGCCCGTCACAGATGACAATCATCTGTGACGGGCCCCAACTTAAGGCCCGTTTGAGATAACCTTAAATATCTCAATTGGGACATAATTGGAGCCCGTCACAGATGACAATCATCTGTGACAGGCCCTAGCTTGATGCCCGTTTGAGATAACAACAAAGCCCGTCACAGATGGCACTCCTCTGTAACGGGTCTTTTTTTAGGCCCGATAAAGATAACTTATATGCCCGATAGAGAAGTCATTTTTTGGACCGTTACAGATAGTTATTGCACACTATAAATAGTCGCAACCGCCAGTGTAACTGTATCCCACTATTCACAATTTTGGTGGAGGTTGGAGGAGGCGAAATTTTAATTTTTTTTCTAAAAGAAAACAGTAAATTCATAAAGGTAAGTGACAAATAGTAATCAGTAATTTGGAAAATTCATCAATTCTTATTAATTTAGCAGTATTTATCTTATAAGATGTTTCTCTGATTCTTTTTTCATTTCTGTAGCGATGGATCGAAGTTCGATGTATGCGAAATCTATGAAACGTCATAGTCAAGAGTATAGAAATGGGGTATTAAATTTTATAAACGCAGCGGAGGAGGATAGAAAAAGAAGAAACAGCGATTACATGTGTTGTCCATGTGCAGATTGCAAGAATGAGAATATGTTTAATAGTCGAGTGGACGTACACGCTCATCTGATACAACGAGGATTCATGGAGGGCTACACATGTTGGGTCAACCATGGAGAGCAAGAATAAAGAAGTGGTGCAGCTGCAGGCAGTACTGGTGCGCAAAATCAGGAAGATGAAGATGAGCATGACATGTTTGTACCTTCTCCAGTAGACGGTGAAATGGTTGATGTTGATCATGATCTGCTGCAAGACATGTTACGTGACGTTGAGGATCCAGCTTACAACGAGAGAGATTCCATAAAGTTCAGCAGGTTGGTCAGTGACTCGCAGACGCCTCTGTACGCCGGATGCAAAGCAAAGCACACCAAATTATCAGCTACCTTGGACCTAATGAAGGTGAAGGCAAGTAGTGGATGGACAGACAAGAGTTTCACAGAGCTTTTGGGAATTTTGAAGGCCATACTGCCTGATGGGTACACATTGCCCGAGACGACATATGAAACAAAGCAGGTTTTGTGTCCCCTGGGGTTAGAGATCCGTAGAATTCACGCTTGTCCAAACGACTGCATATTGTACCACAAGCAATATGTGAAGTTAGATGCTTGTCCTGTCTGCAAGGCCCCTCGATACAAGCGAAAGAAAAGTCCCGACGAAGGAAAAAATCAAAGCGGGGTGGTCCCGCTAAGGTTGTGTGGTATCTACCTATCATTGGTCGTTTCAAAAGAATATTTGCAAACTCCAGGAGGCGAAGTTAGTACGTTGGCATGCCACGGAGAGAAGGAACGATGGTATGCTAAGACACCCAGCGGATTCGATTCAATGGAGGAATATCGATCGAAAACACAAAGACTTTGCTGCCGACCCCAGAAACATGATGCTATGTCTGTGTACAGATGGCATGTCTCCTTTCGGAGACATGAGTAGTACTCACAGCACCTGGCCAGTTCTTATTTCAAACTTTAACCTACCGCCATGGTTGTGCTTTAAAAGGAAATATATTATGTTGTGCTTGCTAATCCAAGGACCGAAAAAACCGGGCAATGATATCGATGTGTTCTTGGAGCCTGTTATGGACGATCTTGAGATGCTCTGGAAAGAAGGTGTGGAAACTTGGGATGCGTATGGTCAGGACAATTTCAAGCTATGAGTTCTACTGTTCTGCACTATTAATGACTATCCCACCCTCGGTAATCTTTCCGGCCAAACTGTGAAAGGAAAGAAGGCTTGCTCCGACTGCATGGAACATACACGTAGCCGGTGGTTGAAGAAATCACGAAAGATGGTTTATATGGGTCATAGGAGGTGGCTCCCGCTACATCATGCATTTCGAAGGAAGAAGAATATTTTTAATGGTAAGAGAGAACTTCAGTCTGCTCCCAAGGATTTGTCCGGAGATGAGGTCCACAACTTGGTCAAGGACATAACCAACGAGTTTGGGAAGAAAAGAAAACGTACTCAGGCAAAGGACAAAGGTATGTGGAAGAAAAAGTCCATATTTTGGCGATTACCTTAATGGAAAGATCTTGAGGTCCGTCATTGCATTGATCTCATGCATGTAGAAAAGAATGTGTGTGAGAGTTTGGTTGGCCTGCTGTTGAATATTCCCGGCAAAACAAAGGACGGGTTGAACGCGCGCCTTGATCTACAGGAAATAAACATTCGCAGTGAACTCCAGCCTGTAACAGATGCAGAGACAGGTAGAGTGTACCTCCCTCCAGCCTGCCACACACTGTCGAAGGATGAGAAGATCGCAATGTTATCATGCCTGAAAGATATAAAAGTTCCATCGGGCTATTCAGCGAGGATTAGTAAGTACGTCAAATCGGAAGACCTAAAACTGGTTGGAATGAAGTCGCACGATTGCCACGTGCTAATCACACAAATCTTGCTAGTTGCTATTAGAGGCATTCTTCCACCCAAAATCCGTCATACGATCCAACGTCTGTGCGCCTTTTTCAATGCAATCAGACAGAAAGTTATAGATCCCAAAGATCTAGATGGGTTGCAGACCGATATTGTCAATACCCTCTGCCACATGGAGAAGTTTTTTTTCCAGTCTTTCTTTGATATCATGGTTCATCTCCCTGTTCATCTTGTGAAGCAAACAAAACTATATGGCCCAGCTTTTCTAAGAGAAATGTACCTGTTCGAGAGGTACATGGGAGTTCTGAAGGCATACGTTTGGAACAGAGCAAAACCGGAGGGGAGCCTCATTGAAGGCCACATGACCGAGGAGGTCATTGAGTTCTGCGTGGATTACATGTCTGAGGCCGAGCCTATCGGAGTTCCAGCGTCTCGTCATGAAGGAAGTTTGTCAGGTGCTGGCACAATCGGGATGAAAAGAATGAGGCCTGATCAAGCTTCCTACGTGCAGCCTCATTTTGCTGTGCTCCAACATATGGCATAAGTTGGCCCATACTTTGAGGAGCACTTAGCCAAAATCCGGCAAGAGAACTTGGGTCGATCTGAGATGTGCATTAACAGAGAACGTAACTCTCGGTTCAACGCATGGTTCAAGAATCGTGTCACGATGTCGACGAATATCCCAAATGAGACGGTACAGTTGTTGGGGATGGGACTGGGTTGAGCCATAGACACATGGCAAGGATACGATATTAATGGATACACATTTTACACCGTCCAGCAAGACGACAAAAGCATAGTGCAAAACAGCGGAGTCCGTATAGATGCCTTCTAGGATCAAGTTGGGTCGAACACATACTACGGCCGCATTGAGCAGATCTGGGAGCTGAACTACGTGAAGTTCAAGGTTCCTTTGTTTCGATGCCATTGGGTGAATATACACACTGGTGGTAAAGTCGATAAGGAAGGCTTCACTTTAGTAGATCTATCCAAGGTTGGATACACCGATGAACCATTCGTACTTGCAAAACAGGTCGAGCAGATTTTCTACATAAAAGACCCCGCAAACAAGAAGATGCACATCGTGAGGGATGGCAAGTGCCGAATTGTTGGTTTTGACAATGTCGTCGACGAAGAAGAATACCACCGGAATCTTCACGTACGACCTCAAATCGACCTTGACGATGATCCACAAGAGCCTGTGGCATATACTCGATCAGATCATATGGAAGGCATAACCTTGTGACCGATCACTAAATTGGTGCAACTTGTAATAAATTTTATTGTGAATTTAGTAAATTTAGTGAATTATTGTACTTCACTTAATTTTTTGGGATAGTAAGTTAATTATTGTGAGTTTAGTAAAATTAGTAAATTTTCATTGTGAAGTATTTTATTGCAGTTATTTATTTTCAGTTCAGGTCAACGATGTACAGGAGTCAAATGTCATCTGTGACGGGCTCTAGTGCAGGCCCGATACAGATGACTCAATCTCTATCGGGCCTACACTACAGCCCATCACAGATGTTGTCATCTGTGACGGGCCCTAGTGTAGAGCCCGATAGAGATGATGTCATCTCTATCGGGCATTAAAATAGGGCCCGTCACGGATGTAGTCATCTGTGACGGGCGCTGGTTTACAGTCCGATAGAGATGATGTCATCTCTATCGTTACGGGCCCGATTGAGATGATTAATGCTCGTACTAAGTATACGCTGGATCTGGATCAAAAAAATTCTAAGCCTGCAGAACCTTAGCGCCGCCACCGAGAGCACGCCGTCGACGACCAAGACGCCGCCTCCTCGTCCGCAACCACCGCCGCCGGCCTCCTCGTGACCTGATTAGTGAAATGTAGGTTATTTTAGTGATTTTAGTGTTAGTCAGGTTATTTTAGTGAACTTTAGTCATTTTAGTGAAATGTAGGTTACTTTAGTGATTTTAGTGAAATGTAGGTTATTTTAGTGATTTTAGGGTTAGTTAGGTTATTTTAGTGAACTTTAGTGATTTTAGTGAAATTTAGGTTATTTAGTGATTTTAGGGTTAGTTAGGTTATTTTAGTGAACTTTAGTGATTTTACTGAAATTTAGGTTATTTTAGTGATTTTAGTGTTAGTTAGGTTATTTTAGTGAACTTTAGTGATTTTAGTGAAATGTAGGTTATTTTAGTGATTTTAGTGTTAGTTACGTTATTTTAGTGAACTTTAGTGATTTTAGTGAAATTTAGGCTATTTTAGTGATTTTAGTGTTAGTTGTATTTAGATATGATGGCACTTAGTGATTTTATTGATTTTAGTGTTAGTTAGGTTATTTTATGGTATTTTATTGATTTTGAAGTAATTTAGTGAAAATACTTTACTTTTAGGCTCTATTTTTTTATGCATGTAAGTATTCATGTGCATAGTTAAAATGTTAGATATATACGTTATCAAATTATCGTAGAATCCGAGGTGCCTAGGGTCTGACATTGGTTTGATCGAGTTATATGTGAATTCACAAAATTGATTAAGACACCGTCAGACCACAGTGCACCTCGATTTCTATCATTTTTTGGTAAATAGTCATCTGTAATATTAAAGTTATCAAATCATCGCAGAATCCGAGGTGCCTAGGGTCTGAAGTTAATTCGGTTGAGTTAGTGCACTCACAACACCGATTTAGAAACCTTCAGACCCTAGTGCACCTCGGTTTCTATTATTTTTTGATAATTACTCATCGATAATATTGAAGTTAGTACGTACATACTATAGTTGTGAAATATATGTGAAGTTGGAAATGGCGGACTTATTTTAGTGTAGATAGTACGAACGTTATCAAATTATCATAGAATCCGAGGTGCGTAGGGTCCAAACATAGTTCGATCGTGTTAGTGCATTCACAAAACCGATTAAGACACCTTCAGATCCCAGTGCACCTCGGTTTCTGTCATTTTTTGGTAATTACACATTTATCTAAGGACTTTGTTCGTAGATTATCAAATCATCATAGAATACGAGGTGTTCCGGGTGCCAAGTTGGTTTGGTTGGGTCAGTACATGTACGGAACCATCCAAGACACCTTGGCAACCAGAACACTTTGTAATCTGCCATTTTTTGATTATTTAGAAACGTGTAAAAAGAAGTGAGGTCGAGCCAGGAATCAAGTAAAGTAGAATAGTTCAGTTCGAGCGAGTGATTTTAGGACTTTGGGTTGTTAGCTATGTTAGTACTTACTGATTTTAGGTCTACGAGTGCTACGGACTTATGTGCTTCCAGTGCCAACGATCTATAATATCAAAGTTAGTACATACATACATAATTTGTTTAAAAAATTAATTAACTTTGTTATTTTTTAAGTTATTTAGACGATGTCTCAGCAAGGTGAACCAATAACGACGACAACTAGTGGGTCCTCAAGGGCACGGAGTCATAGGATAGGGAACAGAATCCCTAAGGAACGGTACACATAGCAAAGGTGAACCAGGTTGGACTGCTGACGCGTCCTCGAAATGTCCTGGCCATGTTTAGGTCGACGTGCGGTGTCGTAGCGAGGGAAAACTTCACAATCCTCGTGGATGACATCAAGCATGTGCCCGAAGCGGAGAAGAACGCAGCTTGGCTCAAATTCAAGGAAAGCTTCGAGTATCCTGCAGCCGACGAGGCTAGGCTCAAGCAGGCTGCTTTCAAGATTATGGGCAATGCTTGGAAGAACTTCAAGAGCAGGCTGGTCATGGAGTTTGTCTTAAATCCGATAACCCCGGATCCAACAGAGCAATGGCCCTTCATCACGGCTGACGCTTGGGAGCAATTCTACGAGAAGAAGTCGACCCCAGAATCCCGGGCCATAAGTGAAGCTTATCGAGCACTGCAGGCCAGGAACGTACACCCGCACCGGCTAGGCACCGCAGGATATGTCGGGAAGCTAGAGGAATGGCAGGAGGAGGATGAAGCGGCAGGGGCAGCGGCAGCGAACACACCGCCAGTGATTGCCGATATCCCACACCCACGTGCAAGGAACTGGGCCCGGGTGAGGTACCAGAAGAATGAAGATGGGACAGTTTCGCTTCCAAATCCCCAAGATCAACAAGTGTATGATAATATAGTAAGTGCCTAATCTCAATATTTATTCGCATTGTTTTCACTGAACTTTTTATTGAATCTGAACTGCAGAAGGAGTTGGAAGCCTCGCAAGAGGGCAGCTCTCAAAGACGCGAGAACGACATCCTCAGTAAAGCGTTGGGCAATAAAGAACACCGTGGACGGACATGGGGACTTGGCACCAACGTGCCATGGAAAGTTGGATTTCCGGACTACGCGTGGCAGTACAAGAAGCGGACAATCACGAATGTGTAGAAAGATGCCCGCCTTGCCGCCCAGATCCGGGAGCAGGTTAGAGCCGAATTGAGCTCTGAATTCGACGAAAAGCTTGAATCGATGAGGGCCCGTATCAGGCAAGAGATTCGAGAAGAGCAACATATCCCGGAGGCTGCCGCTGCTGTTACACAACAAGATTTAGCTAGTCCCACGCAGAGGCGCAGCAGTTGTGCATCAACTGAGGTGGGGGAAAATCCGCCATCGGTCCCTGCCGCCGTCGACCAAATAACGGTACATCTCTCGTCCGCAACGCATAGAATTCTTAACGAAACCATATGGTAAGCACTATTCTAAAAATATTTATGAATCTATCGCAGGAACCAACTAGCTGCACCCTGACAGTAAGGTTGATGCCGACCTTCTCGGTTCCTGCAGCTGAGGGCTTTGCTTTCAAGCCGACCCCGGAGACAAGAGTGCATGGGGCACAACTTAGGGCTGATTGTGCGAAAGTGCAAGTCGACTCGGTGAAGCCCGAATTCGATCATTTCACACTCAGGCATCCACCGAACGATGAGGTCCTAACCCTTGAAAATGCACGTGGAACCTTCATCCAATAGCCCAAGGATCTCATTGATAGGTGATCCCGAGGCCAACCACTGCACCAAGCGGTCGTCTGACAGTACAACCTGCCCCTGCTCCTTCAGCCCCTCCAGCTCCCACTCGTCATGAAATTGATGATGTCGAGTTACAGTACGACACAGACTTTGGGGACAAGCCTATGGAGGTCGACAGCATGGTGATCATTAAACCCCCACCCATGAAGAAGAGTAGGAAGGCGCATTCTCCCCCCAGAGAACAGCTATCGAAAAACCTGCTGCAAGTGGGCGAGGAAAAGGAAAGCTGCAGGTCTCACGTCATGCTCCAACAAAGCTAGATATGAGCAAGGGGCTGGTAGTACATAGGAAGCCCGTACCTCCATCATCCTTCCAACTAGGCATGACATTTTTTAGAGACGACGTGCTAGCAATGATGAGCACCGCTTGCAAGGAGCTTCACATGTACTACATGTTGAAATCTAACGTGAGGAGGAAGAATAGAGAAAATGATATAATAGGTGAACACGCCAGAGCGCCATTCCTTGGGCCACTAAATTTTATCGTGGTAGACTTTAAGGATCTATTCGACCTCTACAGGCTCCGCTCGGTGGACACAACCCTCCTCAAGTGCTACTCCTTGTAAGTACTCTTGCTCACGAAAATTATTCATCTCAATCCGTGTAACATGCTTATAAGAGCGTTTGTCTTACGTGTAGGTATAGTTGGAAGTGGTGTCTCAAGAATGCACCGGAAGTTGCCTTGCTTGATCCTCAGGTAGTCAATGTCATAAATCTTCAAGGGGACCGTGAAGGAATGGTAAACTACTTGTTTGACACCTTCTGGGCCCGACAAGAGAAGGAGTACATCATGTGGGCCTACAATCAATAGTAAGTGTGTTCCCTAAATACATTGCATTACACGTCGAGCTTTAGTATTAACTTTAACTAATTTAATGCTGCAGTGGACATTGGATCCTACTGGTAATAACGCCTAAGTGGAGTACATGCCACTACTTCAACTCCAGAATTGACAACAAAGCGTACGATTGGACCCCGATTCAACTCACGATAGATGAACCGTGGGGCCAATATGTGCAAAAAGGAGGCCTTCGAAAGACAGGGCATGACACTCTTATCCACAAGGACTTCCCAGTCAAACAACAAATAGGTGACCAGTGCGGATTCCATGTCTGCCACAACATGCGCCTTCTGTGCAAAGATAAGCTGAAGACTTTGGCTGAATTGGAGGTTTGTGGTCTCATTCGTGACATGTTCTAACTAAATTGAAGTATATATATATATATATATGTATAGATCGTTCGACTAATTTCGAATTATGTACATGTAGGACAAATTTTCAAAGGATCCGGGTAGCGGCTTTGAGGATATTCGTGAGGAGATTGCCGACTTCATCCTACGCGAAATTATTCACCCTAAAGGAATGTTTAGGGTTAAGATTAAGTGATGAACATTTTTTTAATATCCTATTTGAATTGTCAAATACATGTTATTATTTAATATTGATGTTTATTATATTTGTTATCTGTATGTAAATTTTTCCTAGATAAATATTGCAGGTTATGATGCTTACCACTTGACCAATATGCATGTGTGAATATGGATGTTATTTCTGTAAAATATATGTGAATGGCATATGTGAATGGGGATGCTGGGATGTATATATGTGAATGGCATATATGTTTATGTTATTTTGCAGCGGGCATGGCTAGCACAGGCCTGAGGCTAGCCAAAAAACAATTTTTATTTTTTTGTGGTCATACTCATCGGTGACGGGCTATAAGTTAAAGCCCGATTGATTTATAGTCAACCGTGACGGGCTGTAACTTAAGGCCCAATTGAGAATATAGTAATCTGTGATGGGCTCTAGTTGGGGCCCGATTGAGAATAATAGTCATCTGTGACGGGTTTCTGTTTAGGCCCGTTTGAGAGAGAGTCATCCGTGACGGGCGCTAGTTGTAGCCCGATTGAGATAGGTCATCCGTGACGGGCTCTGTTTGACTGGTCGTCTGGGTCAAAGCTATCGGTGACGGGCATTAGTTGAGACCTGATTGAGATAACTTCATCCGTAACGGACTTATACCCGTTTGAGATGATTCCTCACATCACTGACGTCTACGCTGTGTCGGGCGCCATACCCGACACAGATGTGGGTTGCAACCCGACATAGATGAGGGTTACTGTTGTAGTGATTGGAAGAGATGACAGTGCTTGATGGAAGGTGAGTTGTTTTGACGCAGGAGGAAGATGAGTAAGCGGGAGATGAAAAATCACCGGGAATTGGAAGAAT
This sequence comes from Oryza punctata, assembly GCA_000573905.2. Lineage (NCBI taxonomy): Eukaryota > Viridiplantae > Streptophyta > Magnoliopsida > Poales > Poaceae > Oryza > Oryza punctata. The sequence goes on along the minus strand of CM002491.2, from coordinate 6,845,663 downwards.
TTATTCAGCTCATCAAGCTGATTTAATTAGTGGTGTTGGTACATAAAGAATTGATGAGCGGGAGGAAAGGATTGGTGAGGGGAATTGGAGGAGACAGCACTGCTTCATGGAGGAGCAAAAATGTTGTTGAAGGTTGAGGCTCCTCGCGTAGAAAAAATGGTGGCTCGGGCTGGCTGATAGTTGGGCCCTAGTGCAAACAGAGAATGAGAAATTGAGGGTGAGATAGAACGAGAAAGAGGAAGATTGATTGATAGAGACTGAGAGGCATCATCTGTTCGGGAAATGGCGAGGTGGAAATGCATGGACGTGGTTAGGTATATGAAAAAGAGATTTGGTTCATTTCTTTTGGGTTTCAATTTTTGTCATTCAAGCGGAGAAATTAATCGGGGAGTATAAGAGATTCATTAGTGGGAGAGGGATGGGAAGAGATGGCAGAGATAGAACGTGAGGGAGAGATAGATAGAGAGAGGAAGTGGCTTGGAGGGAAAAGGAAAAGAAAAAAGAAAAAAAGAAAATATATGATTTTCTAACTTGGGGATTTTGGAATTTTGGATATTTTTCTGGATTTGGGATTTTTACAATTTGGGGGAATTCATGAAATTGAGCTCTACTTCGAAAACTTGAATAAAATCCAAAATAGTTTGTCAAATAAAAGTAGCGTAATTAGTTTATTAGTCAAATTAAACACCTTTGATTCGGGAAATTTTCATTAAGCTACTTTAGATGAAATAAACATGAATCTGAATTTTCAAAATTAGGCAAATTAAGAAACACGAAAAACGAGACATAACATTGGGGCACTCCTTCCGGAGCTTCCGCTCACTCTTTACCTAATTGCACATACTAAAGTGGCGCCTAATATATAAAAGTGTGTCATATTCCATTTTGTTGTGCATTTTGGAAGTGAATGAGCTTCTTGTTTTGTAGTGCAGGTATGATGATTGTGGAGGTCGGTTCATCCACGTGTCACAGGGGAGCAATCCTAGATCTCCGCGTGGAAGATGGAGATGAGGGGGGCAATAGGTGGTTCCCTGACCTGTGGGCCCCACCTCTCTCCACCACCTTTCTGTAGGGACTGACAAGTGGGCTCCTATGGTGGTTGAGGATGGTTTGGCTCTACTTTAGGTCGGTTTTATCTGCCAGGTGGGCCCTCAATCCTCGTGCTCATGTATGATTAGTCGGAGATATATTTTGTTGCATGGTGGGTGTGTTTTCTTCGAGAAATCACTTGCACACTAATATTTACCAAAACTAATGGAAATGGTTAGTATTAAACCCTAGCACTAAGTTTGATATTATATTTTGTATTCTTTTATGCAGGAGTTAATGGTTAAAGTTTGCACTTAACAACCATCAACAGTAAGCATGCTTTATGAGAACTGAAAATGTTTATTTATCTATATATAGATATTTATTATCATCCACAAAGTAGAACATAGTAAGTTTATTTTCATTTGGGTATTCTTGGGACATTAGAGCTGCAAAAGAGGTACAGTACTAATAATAGGATGGATTATATATATTTTTATAATTACTAACCTTTTTTATAGGTTGAAAATGCATACACATGCCTTTCATATAAATATAAACAATGTATTTAACAAATGATTAGAATTTTAATATTCATAATATCTATATTATCATTGTTATTAAAGTATGAATTGGGTGTGACATGAAGCTCCACTAAATGTATGGGTTTATATAGCCAATTATAATCGATGTAGTTTGAAAGGCGATTCATCTATAAATAATTCATGTAGAGTGTGTGAAAGGCTCTAACAACCTAACATGAATATGATAACGGCGAAATATAAATGCGCATTAATATTTTTTAAATGTGATGTACCATGAATACACACTTGTTTTTTAAATAAGATAAATCTAACAGTTAGAAATAATGGTTCCACTGGTTTAAAAGGCATAGGAATATTCTAGAAATATAATTTAATTATGGTTGTTTTAATATCCAATATTATTGCGAAGTGAGCGTAGTTTAACTGGTTATGTTTCTTGTGGTGGAACTAGTTCACCGGGGTTCAAGTCCTATACTTAACACGGGTGCTCATATTTATGACTAATTATTCTTTCAGTGGTAGGCGACATACCCGTCGACAGTGAGGCACCGTGGTAACTTCGTCAATCTCAAAATATGTCGGTCCAGTATTTTGGAGGTACTCGTAGGGTAGGGTGTCCGTGTATGCGTTCATAGGGATGAAGTACGCGTGTTGTGAGCACCTGTGTTTGTATTGTGTTTCTTAAAAAAATATCTAATATTATTGAGTGTTTCTCTTTTAGTTTAATAGCTAACAAATAGGGAGGGTATGGGAAGTTTTGTGTGCATCTGAGGGCGAGGAGGAGGTGGAGGAGATTTTGTTTTCTAATTTTTCTAGATGATCTAAGTGAAAGTCGATGATGAGGTGTTTCATTCTAAGAATTTCTAGGATTATTTCTGTTTTAGGACGTGACACATGGTGACTTAGGATTTTTTTAGATAAATAGATTTAATAGTTGAAAATAATGGATACATCATTTTAACTGGATTTTATTTTTTTACAATTTTAGGACATGATACACAGTGACCTATTAGCGCTCTGGAGGGTGTTTAATTGATTTATGTTATGTACAATGATTTAGTATAACATAATACATCTTTTCAATTAATTTTTCATTGTTATTTAGTTGCCATGTAAATGATATGGTCTACCTTCAAATGATGTATTTTAACTTTTCTATAGTAAAATATAGCTAATGTGATCCTAATATATTTATTTAATTACAAATAAAACAATAGCTATGAATGTTTTTACATTATGTAACTTAAAAAAAATAATAGAAGAGGAGATAATTGAATGGGAGAGGAGAGGATGGGAGAGTTAGAGGGGGAGGGTTAGAGGTATACGTGGTATACGTAAGGCAGGAGGATGGGAGGAGATTATTATGGTAGATCGAATGGGTCCTAGTTTTGAGTGGAGGGGAGGTGGAGGGATATTCGGATCTTTTTTTATTCTTTTCTATTTGGATAAATAAATTTAATGGTAGAAAACAATTAATGGACCCACGTATATCAGTGAAGATCGACGCTTAGATATTTTGTTTATTTTTAGAATTTTTTGATTTTTCTAATTTATTAGAATACCACATGACAACGTAGGAGCACTAAAAAAAAGACCTATTGGTGCCGGTTCGTAAGGGGCAATAGGTACCGGTTTCGATCCCGACACCCTTTGGTCGGCACCAATAGTGAAAGTCATTGGTACCGATTACAAAACCGGCACCTATAATATTATAGGTACCGGTTGTGAATATAGAACCGGCACCTATTCTATATTATAGGTGCCGGTTTAAGTGAAAAACCACTACCTATAAGTTTTTAGGGCCCGGTGCAGTGGACCATATTGGTGTCGGTTCTTTGCAAGAACCGGCACCTATAACAGTGTAGCCAAAAAAAAATTAGGTGCAGAACATTTCCTAAAACACAAAAAATACACAATATTGCATTCACATCCTCTACACATATAACAGAATATTACATTCACATCATGCACATCCACATCATCCAGATTTCCAAGAAGATTCATTTTAAAATTCCACAACAATTCATATCACCCACATCCTAAAATCTCCAAACATATAGACATAATATTGTTCAAACATATACACAAATACAATTTCATCTCTAAATTGCATAGGAGATATTGCTGGGACTCAGCGTGCCAGTCAACTTCAGCCTGAGACGTGCCCGTCAAATCACACGAATGTGGTGACCAGATGTGTTACACATCTCAGAAGACTTGACAAAAATCGCTTGAGCTCTACAATATCTCAAAAATTCTAATATGAAAATTTTAGTTTCACATGCTCACCTGTTGCTTATGGAGGTAACAACGATGATGCCAACCTCATCCACCAAGTGAGATCACCTGTTGCTATGAGGGATAAAAATATAAGTAGAGACAGTTAATACATGAATAGTAAGTGTTCAACAAAACAAATAGATAGACATTAACAAATAGATAAACTTAATTCATGTTCGAGACATTACGAATACAACATCAATCCAAATAACTAGGGTACAAGAAACTTAGAAAATGCTTAAAGGGTACGTTTTGCCCACTAATTCTAAGTCTGCATATCCTTTGTTGTTGAATGGCTATCGAAAGTGTCACTAGGGCCTCCAGCCTCAATGAAACCCACTAGCCCAGCAGGAGCTCTTGAAACGTGATACGCGCTATTCGACGAGATGATATGGTTGACGATGAATCCACAAAGTTGTTCAGCGAGGGACAAACAAACATGTGGGAGCAATTTACTTGTCGGCATCTTTAATTTCTGCAAATTGAAGTTTTGAAGATGTGAAAACATATTATGTGTTTAGAAATGTGGATTTACGTCTTAACAAAATTAGCGAACCTCAGCATCTATAAGGTTCCAGTTGGAGTCCTCCATGAAAATCCACATAAATTTCATCACGTAGAACCCACATTTGCTCGTGCCCTCATCCTGGCGTGAGCACCAAGGATGGCAAACCACCCGGAATGTATTTGCACACGGAGCATGTCGAATACACTTCTTCTTATACTTCACAAGTGCCTTATTTAGGATGTTAATGACGGATTCAAAAGGTTCTCGCGGTTTCCTCAATCCATCCATGATGATAATCTTGGAATCGTTTAAATGTATCGCAAGAAGGATCCAGTGAGGTGGCCTCCATACAAATCGAAAGAGCAATTAACATCTTGAAGCACAAATGAGATGTACAACATTCTACGCCGCACTTACTTAAAGTGGTAGGGCAAAAGGATCGTATTCATGTTCTGAAGCTTGACGAAGGAGTTGTATAGATAGTCCAGCACAACTTTTTCCATCTTTGGGCCTCCATGAATATTAGTGGAATTGACAACTTGTGGATCGAGTAATCCTAGTTTGTTATGGGTTGCTGTACATTCAAGCGCCCCCATCTACGGAAGGGCAAAAATTAGACAAGCAACGAGGATATCTATTTAGAAAAACTAGCAAGGGATCGAGTATACTTACAATGCCCATAACTGAAGTAGCGATAAATCTAGCTCTCTCAGATTGTATAGCTGAAATAGTTCTTTAAATGGGACCCAAATTATACCATCGGAGTGATGAAAGTCCTCATCCCTGTAAAAGACGGGGAACGTCTCCTTACCATCCTTGGCCATCTGTAAGTACCACTCTTCTACCCTTCTCATCTGAGTACAACTGCCAACGATGTTACGATATTCGTCGGTAGTCAAGATTTCACCGAACTTGAACTGAGTTGCCAATGGGGCCTTCGAAATATTGTCCACACTAGACAAACTCTTCAGCCCTGCACCTTCTAAAAATTCTTGTGTTTTCTTCATGGTCTCATCTTTCTCGAATTCTTTCTTGGAATATGCTTGCAATGTCTTTTTCCGGATCGTGCGTCGGAAGTCCGAAATAGGTTGCTTCGGGGGAGGTGGCCTTGCCATACGAATGAAGTGGTCCTATACTGCAACTGGCACTTTCACGTTTGTCGACTCCTTTGTCTTGTCCCCTTTACGTCCAAGAAGCGATGTTATGCTCCCGCTCATCTCCTTTTTTCATTGAAAGATGGCTCCGACATGTTGGGAAATGACGCCTTCTTAGTGTTCTTCAGAGATGTTGGTTCGGACATCTGGAAAGTTTTACACAAGCGCCCCCTTTTTTAGGCTGGTCCGAAGAAGCTAGGCTCTGATGTGTTGCCTCTGGAGGTGATCGTTGTGCCGATGGAGGAGACAAGCTCTTACGAGGTAATGGTGGAGTTGGCATCCTTGGGGGGGAGACAACATGCCCTTCAGAGCTAGACCCATCATCGCTTGGCTCGTCATCACCATCTCCTGAAGGGAGTACAATGAAACGCTTGCACCACAGGATAATGTTGTGGACAGCTTGTCCAAGAGTGTTTACCCCCTCCTCAGGAGAAAAATCAAGTTGGATTGCCCTGTATCTGCTCGACACGTCCTCCACTTCAACCCTTCAGTAGCCAGTCGGTATCGGATTACCGTGTATCCTTCCCCCCTCCACTACGGGATGTGCCATACCGTGTGCCACCTCCACAGTGATGTTCTGAACTGGCACTTGCAGTTTGCATGCAGTACATACAGTGATGTCATCCACAGGGTGATGAGTCGTGTCTGGTTCTTGAGGAACCTCAGTTGAAGAACAACTGCTTTTCCTACCAGTTGGACTGGTTACACGGCCATCATTGCCTCCATCCTGTCTTTCCAGCCTCCCCATTACCAGTGCCTCCATCCTCGCCATTTGTTCCTTCAGTTGCCTTATCTCTTCTGATTGGTCGCCAGAATTTGTGTATCTCCGAGACCGGTACCTATGTCTGTCTTCAGGAAAACCTTCCCTCCATGGAACTAGACCTACTCCTCTTATGCGGTCCGGATGCTCAGCATTCTGCAATGCAAGTGTGAGCTCATCTTTCTCCCTGCTCGGAACAAAAGAACCCTCTGAGGACTTTTGATGGGCATCATGGAGCCTTTGGGACACTTCTGCTGACTGTGGACCCTTGTGTACCAACTCGCCAGTATCCGAGAGTGTTGCCCCTCGGGCGTATTGGTAATTCTTTCCTCGTTGACACCAGTCCTTCGTCTCGATCTCGATTCCCTTTGCCAACAGCTCATCTTCCCTCGCTTGCCATTTACCTAAGTTCTTAGCATATCCGCTAGGGCCAAGAGGGTGAGGGTATAGATTTTTGGCGGAATTGGCCTGGTTCCTTTCGCTAACCTCCCTTGCCTCATCTGATGTTCTGTACGCCACAAAGTCATCCCAGAAAAGGCGGCACCTTCGATAATTGGGATCTTCGAAATTCAGTGTTAGCCCCCGCTTCACAAACTTCCTGGTAAGATCCGTCTTGAACTTCTTGAAGCTGATGCTCATCCTTTCAAGGGCCCTTTGCTTTGCGAGGTCTTCTGAACCCGCGGGGAACTGGAATGTCCGCTTCAACATGTCCCAAGCAAGGTCCTTGTCTCTATTTGGTACCTTCCACTCCAATTGATCTGGATCATTGGTCTTCCAATACCGGTACTTGATGGGGATGACATCCTTTGCGATGACACCTATAGCATTGGAGTATGGGGTGAGTGCCGATACAGGAGCTGTGGGGTTCCCATCTTCATCTAACGCTGTGATAGTGTATAGGTCTGAGGGCATCTTAGTTGGACCTCTACCCCTTCTTGTCTATGAGCTGGCAGTATCTCCAGAGTGCACAGTGGCTGAAGGATCAACATCCTTTAAAGAACGGTGGAAATTAGTTATTCAAAAGGGATATATGTACGGTTAAGGTTATATATTTGTTTCGGGTGGGTGAATTTACCTCCACATTATCGGGGTTATCACCGGGCTGGTTCAAGTTTAGAAATTCACTTGGGCTAGCATTACCACCGTCGCTTTCTCTAGAATTTTCAGCCCTATTGTTTTCATCTTCCCGTAACATTTTCTAAAGATTGACGATCAAATAACAAAAATGATAAAACTTCATTTACATATAGTTATTGTAAGGACCCCCGTTTTGCAACAGGAATCGCTCATGTATTCTGTGCCATTTCCCTGGATCAAGTAGTTTGGCACACACGATACATAGTTGAATTACCAAAAGCGCATACATATGCGTCGAGTATGAATCATTACATCATAGGCCCGAAGGCATTGTCTTAGAACAAAGGACCAAACGGTCCGGAATACAGACCAAAAGCAGAATGTAGATAAGTAGCGGAGCGAAGGCAGCGGCATCGCCATTGCCACAGGCAACGTCCGTAACTAGACCTAGTGGGCACCCTCTTCTTCCGCATCCTCCTCGTAGTAGGCGTACGGATCCTCCGCGGTGTCATCCTCGGCTTCTGATGGAGTTCATAATTGCAAGGGTGAGTACCAACCGTACTCAGCAAGTCACCACGGCAACAATGCATATGACAAGTTTCATCCAAGGCAAGGCATAGTTTCTGTTGCATAAAGCCAATTTTTGCAATCCTTTTCACAAACCTAAGACCTAGCATGACTGATCAAGTTTTATTACAGAGTTTATTTTAACAACGATGGTTCTGTCCACCATCCATTATTATCCCAAGGATGGCTTCCCGTCGTCGGTCCGTTGTAGAAGTTGTAGAATTAACCAGTTAATATACATGCGAGCTGTAAGACCTAACAAATGGAAATCTAAATAATTGACTAAACATCCCGCAAAAGGATAATCATTAAACGAATTATTTAATTAAGTGAATATTTGCATTTAAATAATCCGATTTAATTTCTTGTACGAGTTTCTAAAATAATCGACGGATTTTATCCTAAATTTCTTATCCAAAATTTATTTCTTCAATTTTATTCTCTATTCTAAATTTTCTTTCCTAGGTCTAAATTTTTATTTCCCTATTTTTTTCTTCTTCCCTCTCCTATTTTCTTTTTCTCTCCCCTCTCTACTCTTTTTCCCTTTCTCTTTTTCTTTCTTTCTTTTCTTTTCTCTCTTGTCCCTCTCCCTGCCTGCTTCTTCTTCCTTCTTCTCCTCTCTTCTCTCTCTCTGCTCACCGGCTCTACTCCCCCTCTCTCTCTTGCGGCCGACATAAGGGGAGGAGGGGGGGTAAGGGGGCTCACCGGCGGTGGTTCACGGGCGCGCGGCAGTCGGCGAGGCGCTCGGCGGCTCGAGGCACAGTGGCGGCGCACGGCGACGAGGTGGCGCGGGAGGGGAAGAAAGGAGGAAGGGGAGGGCGTGGGGAGGAAAGGGGGAGGGGGAGGGCCTATATAGGGCGGGAGGGCGGCCGGCTCGAGGCGGGCGACGATGGGACAGGTGCGCGGCGCGACGTCGTGCGCGCGGTGTGGGGAGGCGGCGACGTGCGCGGCGCGCGTGCAGGCGCGGGTACGGCGGCGACAGGGCGACGTGTGTGCGCGGCGCGGCATGGAGCGCAAGACGCGACTCTGGGGCGCGCGTGGGCGGCTTGGTACGGCGGGGTACGGCCGGCGTGGGCGCGGTACGGCGGGCGGCGTCGTGCGCGCATGCGGGCGCGAGGGCGCGACGGCTGCGGCGGGTCCGGGAGCGCGTGCGCGAGGGGTGGGCGGCAAGCGGCGGTGGGGGCGCGCGAGGCGCGTGCGGGGCGCGAGGGCGCGGCGGCGGCGGGTCCGGGCGCGCGTGCACGAGGCGCGTGCGGCGCGGGCGCGGGCGCGCGCGGGGGAGGGGCCCGGGCCGAACACCTGGCGGGCTATGAATAGTGCCGCCAGTGTTGTTTTGGCTTTTTGGGTAGTTTTTTTTCGCTAAAATTCATTCTAAAATTTTGTAAAATTCAACCAAATCAATGTGACCAATGTTTTTAATGTTTGCGATAATTTATTTATTATTTATATATATTTTATTCTTTCTTTTCTTTTACCCATTAGTCTCACATATTCATACGTACGCCTGTATATATTTATACCTACGATTTATACCTAGTCTTCTATGCACATATACATATTTATATATTTGCAAAATATATCCGCTCGAATTTGTGTCACCATATTTCATATTTACACACATTACACACACCCATGTATGTACATATATATATATGCATGGGCATCGATAATTGTATATACATATATGTGTAGTCTCCTCTTAAATTTGTATCATTCCAATTAAATTTGTGACATTTATATAGGATATTTTCTTTACTACAAGGTTGCCCCATCACATATTTTAGTATCTTTTGCTTAATTGTGCACTTAGTTGATTTTTTTTAGGGTTCACGCTTAAATGGATTTGATAAATCCGAGCTTTGCAATTAAAGATCGAACAAACGAGCGATTAAACGCGGCGTGATGCAACTTAATTTAAAAGTTTTTGAAATTTTGTATTATAGTGTTTTATATTCGATGGTCGAATTTTTAGGGCGTTACCGTTATGCATAATTCCGAGAAGAAAACCGGTTGTTTTTATCCTTATCGATAGACTATCATTTGGGTCATGCAATTTAATTAAATGGGTAAACAATAGCTTAAATGGGTAAATTAGACTATGAAGGCTATTATCATTTGGGATGGAGAAAGCATGTTACTTGTGTACATGCTAATTCTAGTAGAGGACAGATATAGGTAAGAGGACATTTTCCTTTTGTTTCTTTCCTTCAGCCTATTAATATAATGCATCATTTTATTTGTACTCGTACAAACATATCCATCACCATCTGGCTGGCCCAACAATTAGTATTCATGCATCAACAAGAACTAATCAATGTCATCAATGTCATTCCTAGCTACCCCAAAAATTTCTGGACAGCTAGCATGTAATGCAAGAGCTATTATCATTTGCCAGCTAGCATATTTCTGGACAGCTAGCATATAATGCAAGAACTTCTAATTGAAACTAAAAGTATCCAAACATCATTTGGCAAGGAATTGATGAACACAGCTATTAAATTACAAAATCACTCTCAAGCCCATCTAATTAATTATCTGAATATTCATCCCATGAACTCCCAATCTACTCCATATAGAAGCGCCACAATCGGAAAAAAAAATCCTAGTCCATGCTGTCACACACAAATCAGTACCCATGATCTGTTTGCTTAATGACAAAACAACTCAAGTACACAACAATCCAGACGGGGTAAAACAAACTAAATTGGTTAGAAATCGAGCAGAAGAAAACGAAGCACTCACATCGACCTACGGCGTTGGACGGCAGCGGGGTCGGTGGAGGGCTGCGGTGTCGGTGGAGGGAGGCAGCGCTGGCAGCGGGCGGTGGAGGACGGTGCCGGTGGCCGGCGGCGTTGAAGAAAGACAGCGGGGGCGGGGCGGCGTTGGACAGCAGCGGCATTGGACGGCGGGCGGTGGAGGATGGTGCCGGTGGCCAGTGTCGGTGGAGGAGGGCGCCGGTGGCCGGCGGTGGTGGAGGAAAGCAGGGGCGGGGAGGCGGTGGAAGATGGTGCCGGTGGCCGGCGGTGTTGGAGAAGGGCGCCGGTAGCCGGCGGCGGTGGAGGAGGAATGCGGGGGCGCGTTGGCGCTGGACGGCGGCGGTGGAAGATGGCGCCGGTGGCCGGCGGCGTTGGGGGATGGCCGGCAGCTGTGGAAGATGGCGCCGGTGGCCAGCAGCGTTGGAGGAGGGCGCCGGTAGCCGACGACGGTGGAGGAGGAATGCGGGGACGGGGCGGCGGTGGACGGCGGCGGTGGAAGATGGCGCCGGTGGCCGGCGGCGTTGGAGGTTGGCCGGCGGCGGTGGAGGATGTGTGGAGGATGTGTGGCGTCGGCGCTGGAGATAAGGATAAAAAACCGGTGTGGGATATATTTATGTAACAGACACCTGTACCTATAGGCTGAAAAGGTATCGGTTTTTTATTTGAAAACCGGCACCTATTATCTGTAGGGACTGGTTTTAGTTGACAACCGGCACCTTAATTTATAGGTGCCCTGTTATAATTTAAAACCGGCACATTTTAGCACTAAATACAAAATGTTTCTTGCAATATATATGATCCAAATTGTTCGTTTCAAATTACAAAAAATTTATTTGGTCCATACATAATTATAAATAAATATTTTGTACCAAAAGTACTCATTCATGTGCAAGTCGATAATAAATATGTGCAAGTACATATTTGTTTGTTACAATAAAAATCAAATATGCAAGTCGATCACAATTACTCCTTCTTCATGATTGCTGCGAACATATGGGGCTTCCTCCATATGTTCGTCTTCATCTTCGTCTTCTTGACTTCCTTCACCTTCTTCCACAACTGTTGCGAATGGCGGTAGCTCGTCGATTTGATCGTACCCATCTTCGTCAATGATATCCTCAACTCCGACAATGCTTCGCTTTCCACAAAGAACCACATGGCAATCGATCATCGAAGAAGGGTCTTTGACATAGAATACTTGTGTTACGGAGTTTGCGAGCACAAATGGTTCGTCTTGATAACCCACATTGTTTAGGTTCACGATTAGCATTCCGTATTTGTCAATCTTCAAACCACTTGGAATTTTGACCCATTGGCACTGTAAAAGTGGTATCTTCAGTGGTCCATACTCAAGCTCCCAGATTGCCTCTATATAACCATAGTACGTTTCTTCTACACCATTACTATCAAAGACATCTATACGGGACACCACTGTTTTGGTACGAGCTCTTCGCATCCTGGGTTTTCGTGTAAAATTTATACTCATTAATGTCATACCCTTGGAATGAATGAATTGTGCTCGCAGGCCCCGGGACAAAACGTACAACTGGTCACTATCAGGATTCGTAGCCATGATATGCTTCTGTAACCAATCACCAAAATACAACCTATGCTGCTTAGCGATCCATGTCGATGATTTTCCTGGGTTCTCGGTATGGAGTGTGTTGTAATGCACATCGACAAATGGAGCCACCAAGACTGACTGCTGGAGCACTGCGAAATGCGCTTGCCGTAATGTTTCAAGGCTAGGAGCGAATATTGCTTTATGCCCTAGTGTCCCCTTCCCTAGTAGCCTTCCCTCGTGTCGGGACATCGGCACACCAATAGGAGGCAAATCCATGTAGTCGATACAAAACTCAACCACCTCCTCTGTTGCATAACCCTCTACGATACTGCCTTCTGGTCGAGCTCTATTACGCACATACTTCTTTAAGATCCCCATGAACCTCTCGAAAGCCCACATGTTATGTAGATACACTGGGCCCAGAATCTTTATCTCTTTCACGATATGTGACACAAGCTGAACCATTATATCAAAAAATGATGGTGGAAAACACATCTCGAGTTGGCAAAGGGTAATAATTGCATCTGCTTGGAGCTTGTCTAGCGTGGTAGGATCGATCACCTTCTGATACACATCGTTGAAGAACGAGCACAACTTTATGATTGGGTTTCGAACCTTATCTGGCAAGATGCCTCTAATCGCAACAGGAAGCAGTTGTGTCATCAACACGTGGCAATCATGTGACTTCATGCCCACTAATTTCTTATGTTTCATATTGACAAGCCTTTTAATGTTCGCGGAGTAACCAGACGGGACTCGGACACTTTGAAGGTACTCCAACAGGCTTATTTTCTCTGCGGCACTAAGGGTGTAGCACGCGGGAGGTAGGTATTGGCGGCCATTGGGACGCTCTTGAGGATGGAGCACGGACCTGATGTTCATGTCTACGAGATCTCTTCGGGCTTTCAACGTATCCTTTGTCTTGCCGGGTATGTTTAGCAGGACTCCTATCAAACTCTCGCAGACATTCTTCTCTACATGCATCACGTCGATTGTGTGACGGACATTCAAATCTTTCCAATACGATAGTTCCCAAAAGATAGATTTCTTCTTTCAAAGAGGCTTCTCACCACCCTTACCCGTCACGCTTTTATTGCCATGCTCCTTACCAAATATACATTTAATATCTTTTACCTCCTCATAAATGTCTCTGCCATCATGGTGTGTTGGAGCTATACCCTCCTCCACCGTGCCATTGAAATCCCTTGTTTTGCTACGGTAGTGGTGGCCGGCTGGAAGAAACCTCTGATGGCGCATGTACACAGTCTTTCCGGAGTACCTCAACCACCTGCTCGCTTTTTCCCGCATACACTGTAGACATGCACAACCACCTTTCACTGTTTGCTCTGATGCGTTGCCAGCCGCAGGGTAATCTTGGATGGTAACGAACAACATTGCCCTCAAGGTGAAATACTCTCTTTTTTACGCATCCCAAATCTGCACACCCTGGTCCCATAGTAACTTAAGATCGTCCACTAATGGCCTGAAGTAGACATCGATATCGTTGTCAGGTTGCTTCGGCCCTTGGATTAGAAGTGGCATCATTATATACTTGCGCTTCATGCACAACCATGAAGGAAGGTTGTAGATAATGAGTGTCACTGGTCACGTGCTATGCCGACTGCTCATGTCTCCGAAAGGATTCATCCCGTCTATGCTCAGCCCAAACCTTATATTCCTAATCTCCTGCGCAAAACGCTTTTTATACTTTCTATCTATCTTTCTCCATTGAGATCCGTCGGCGGGGTGTCTTATCATCCCATCCTTCTTACGCTCCTCGTGGTGCCAACGCATCATCTTTGCATGCTTTGTTTGCATACATGCGTTCAATCCGAGGGATTAAGGGAAATACCATGCAACCTTAACAGACACTTTCCTCTTCTTCAGGATGGGGCCACCATTGTCATCATCAGCATCATCATCATTATCTCCGCCCTTATACCGCAGTGCTTTGCAAACTGGACATGTATCCAAGTCTGCATAGTCACCTCGATGTAGGACACAGTCATTTTGACATGCGTGAATTTTTCGCACTTCCAGTCCGAGTGGGCAGACAACCTTCTTCGCTTTGTATGTTGTTTCTGGTAGTACATGACCCGCTGAAAGGAGGTCTCCAATCAGCTATAGAAGATCTGTGAAGCTCTTGTCACTCCATCCGTTGGTTGATTTCATTTGGAGCAACGAGAGGATGACATGCAATTTGGTGTGCTCCTTGTTGCATCCTGGATAAAGTGGGGTTTTTGAGTTCCTGCACCATGGACTTGAACTTCTCATATTACCTTTCATCGTTGTAGGCTGTCTCCCATCACGTAATATCTGATCCAAACCATCTATTCATCACTACCACATCCACCTTCGTCGGCAGGCAGCTCCGCATTCTCTCGTTCCATTACATCACCGTGATTGTCCACATTGTCACTCTCATCTTCATTATGACTATCCTAACATGCGTAGTTACGCATAAAACCTCTTGTTAGGAGATGCTCGTGGACTTGATTTGCAGAAAACTGTCTCTCGTTCATGCAATCAGCGCATGGACAAAGCAAGTGTTCCGTCATGCTCAATGATCTAGAACTCGTTGCCCCGATCACGAAGTTAGTTACTCTCCTGGCATACTCCAACGTACTGCGCTTCGCAACGTTCATCCCTCCTTCATCCATTGGTCCTACAAAAAATCTTAAATTAACCGCTAACATACCTATATCAATTAACTCCGTACATCAATCAAAAATCAATAGTACTAATCTTTTATATCTCAAATGCCGGCTGTTAATTAAAACCGGCACCTATTCCCCTCCCATCAAAAACCGGCACCCATAAATTATTATAGGTGCCGGTTATACACTTCGTGGGCGGGAAAAGTCTTATAGGTGCCGGTTTTTGGGTAACCGGCACCTATATGACCGATACCTATGGGTGTTTTTTAGTAGTGGAGCATTTGTGCGAGTACTATGTAACGGTTTGAGAGCGTTTGTAGGACGTTTAATGGATTTTTAAGTATATAATAGATATATAGATTTATTTTTTTGCAAGAAAAGCTCCGATTAGCAATTTCAAAAGTGTTGCCAAACAAAATTAAATTCAAGCATTACAGGGGAGTACTAAACTATGGGATTCTGTTCGGATAAGATGATATCAATGATGTATTAGATTTTGACTTCCCCATACTTATCAATACTTGGCCTGGTACCTGATCGATATGAGCTGATACTTATCGATATCGGTATTAGGTCTAATACCCACCAGTACTAGCTGATACATAAATTAACATGCATGGCATGTACATAAACTACTACTAGTAGGCATGATTGTTATTCATCACTGGTATTAGCGGTACATATGGATAGAACAACGGATCACGAAACGTAGTACGAACAGGAAGTGCATGCGCCGCCAAATGATATACATACAACCTTCAACAGAACGACTGGGAATTGGCAATTACGTACTGGATATTATCTCCAGCAGGTAGGCAAAGTATAGCTAGGTTCGTAGTACGACGTAGTAGCTACACGGCATATATCAGCCGCTGCGGGTCCAGACGACGGCGTCAGGCTGCACGAAATGGCAGACTGGTGTCCCAGGCTTGACGCCGAGCACCTGGAAGGCAGCGTGCTCTGGGTTCCACTCCGCCGTGTCTGTGTGGCACACGGCGACCGCCTCCACCGCCGCGCCGTCCTTGCCGACCAACGACGCCGTGTAGGCCCTCGTCGCCTCTGTCCTGTGGCACAGAAACACAGCGTACACGTACGACTCCGGATGGCAAGCGATGAGCTGCCCGGTTCCGGCCATCCGCCGCACGCCAGTCACCGTGTAGTCCTGCGCCGGTGACTCCGCCTTGCTGACGACAACGGTGGAGGCGGCGTGAACGTCTTTGTTTCCAAAGCTGGATGTGACGAAGTCAACCATAGACTCGAGAGATGTTGCGCAGGCCTTCTTCTCGCCCTTGTTTGCCGGCAGCTCGCAGTCGAGCAGCGTGCGGCTAACCTGAGCCGCGTCGTCCGAGCCTGGCCGCACCCCAAACCGCGCGAGGATCTCGGGAAGATCCTTGGACGAGAATGGGATGGAGTCAGAGTCGCCACGTGGCAGTAACATCGGAGCATTCGAGCCGGCCATCCTGTTGGTGAAGTGCAGAGTAATCTTTTTGCCTTGTTGCAGCTTCTTCTCAAGGAAGAAGAGTGCTATGCTGGGGTCTTTTAGGAGCAGCTGCATATCTGCAGCTACGTATATCTGATAAATATTCTTATTACCGTCTACACGCTTGGGTAGTCCAACGGCAGGTGAGTAAGGGTAACCATTGCTAAGCAGTTGGGAGATGGAGCTTGGAACAGGAGTGTTGGGAAGGACGGAGCACCAGTATTGCTCCGGGGACATAGCTGCATGGCTTCTTCCCTGTGCCGCCGCAACCTACACAAATATGGCCTAGGTTATCTATATAAGATAGTTCCCCACAAAAACTACATAAATATGCCGTGAAGTAAATTTCAATAGTGCAAATTTTAAAGCATTTTACTGGAACTTTGGATGAGTTAAGTTAGGATTATAATGGATTATTATTAATTGGGGCCTCTTACTATGTTTTGTTACCAATTACGCACTCTGGAAAAACTACTGTTTTAACTAGAAAGATACGATAATTAATTAAAACTTTTTTTATCTATTTTCTTAGTGAAAATGAAACTATTAATATAATATAAATATACGTGTAGATATATACATACATACATATATATATATATATATATATACGCACGTGTGTGTATGTGTGTGTGTGTGATGAGAACTGATGGAAAACGAACCAGCAGGAAGCAACAGAAACAAGCGAAGATTCTATCCATTGTAGAATGCCAATGAACAGATCAGCTCTACGTATGGCAAAGTGAACTGCACATTGATGGACGAAGATGTACAACGTGCAACCTCGATACTTATAGCCAAATCCCAGCAAGTTGCATATTGGAAGGTTGCTCTGCTTACTCATTCCCCTCATAAATCTTATCTCTTCCCAGTAGGGACCAAGAGATGTGTGTGTAAATACATATACATATATATATACACATATATACATATGCACACATTGTCAAATATATGATAGTAATAATTTTACTATTAGTCTTAATTCAGTAATTTATCATGATTGCAGTGTTAGTAACAAAATTACTAACGTTGGGGTACGTTTTAACTATAGCACACCCCGGGTGCGGTATATATGTATGTATGTATGTATGGACGTATGTATGATGTATGCATGTATGTGCGATTAGGTGTATCTTCCTTAGCTGGTGTGTTTTCATTTCTTGATGAAATCTGCAGTGTCAACTTTCAAAGAATCTTCTCTCAAGAGAACTTCTCAAAAAATTTCCATTATAAAAAAATTGCAGCCCTAAATTACCTTCAACGCACGCTATAAAAAAATCACCTGCCCCGAGCTGGTAAGCATAAGCCCATCTTAGGGTTTGTGTCACTTACTCCTTAACCGGGATTTCCGGTTTGAGATTTGTGAAATTTGGATATTTTCCGAACATAAGGTTTAGACTTTTGGAACATTGAAACTAGACATTCAACCCCCTAAACTTTACAATACCGTTTATATAACCATTTAAGGTGTTTTTCATAGTAGTTTTTATCTATTTTGATATAAGTTGGATTAGTTTGATGATATGACATAGACATTCGACATATATATTAAAATCTCCACTTATAATTTTCTATTTATCCGTTATTAGCTGTCATTTACAAACAAGTACTAATATAATAATTGTATGGTATTATTGTATACGGATAAATTGATGACTGAAAACTGACGATATACAAATATGTTATATCAGTTATGCAAAGTTATTTGTTTAAGCTTCCAAAATATGTAAAACCACTATCCAAAATTATCTCAGGGGTAATATAGATGATATTAATTGCAAAGTTTACGAGTTTAGATGTCTGGTTTTAATGTTCAAGGTGCTAGGTGGACTTCCATCCAAAGTTAGAGAAGGGGGAGAGGTATTTGGACTTTTTCCTTTTTCGAAATTCTCAATTGTAACCCTAATTCGTGATCCCCTAAACTTTTTTATGTTAGCTTCGCCATGAACATAAACTGTAATAACAAACTAGGACAAGAAATTTGTCCCTAATTGTAAATGCACAAAACATAAAAAGTAAAAAATTGAACAAGCTGATCCTAATAATGAGAACCTGATGCTTGTTAGAAGCTTCAATTACCAGGGTGATGAGAATATATACAATGGAAAGAAGTCTGTGATACCACAATATTGGGGCCAATTCTCATAATCATGAACTTAGCCTGTACGTGATCACCCAATTTAGTTATGCAGATCGAATATGTTTATATACTAAATGGTATTTGCTAAAGCCATAGGAACCGTCGTGAAAGCAAGGAGCCTAGCGGGGAAAATCACGGTGTGGGTGATGTCGGCCTTTCGGGTCTGATGAGGAACTAGGGTCCCGATCTTCCGATAAGTATTTGAAGTTGATTGTGCAGACTCGATGTTGATGATCCAAAGGCTCTGATCACGATGATTGAATCCCTCGCAATTAGCCAATCAATTTACCACTCCTCCATTGGTTATCAACCAAGTCGGAATACGATTGACCTCACCGATAAGACTATCCCCTGCAAGCGAATTGAGAACACAAGCAAGCGAGTAAAAGATGAAATATGAAAATATTTCGAATATCAGATGAATCTCGTAAAGTTGAGGTTTCAGAAACCGAACTAGCCGCGGAACTGTCATTGTAGAATAATCTAAGCAAACCCTAATTCGATAACAGATATTGAACAATTAGGTTCTAGGGTTGACCAAGGACCCCTAGGCGCTTCCTTGATAGAGTCTAACACGATACACGGCCCAACGGGCCTGAAGACGATGATGCAACACCTGAACAGATTCGGATCTCTTATTTCGACGATTTCCGTTGACTAAGAAGGAATTTTTATGTGAGACCAAGCCCATTTGAAAGGTGGTCTCGTTAGCTTACCATACTATGTAGAACATAGAAAATTGAATCTGAATGAGGTCTACGCGATAATTTAAGCGCGTGCTGCTCCTGGATTCCGAGGTGGGCTCAAACTTGATATGAATTAGGCCTCAATCTCTGTTTCTCTCTCCAAGTGCCACTAGTACAAAAACGATTTTTCCGTGCGGTCAAAAAGGGTTTTTCCGTACGGAGGTCTTGCCTGTCTGCACCCAAATGTTTGGGAAAATAAATATTTTCACGTGCAGGTGGCGCAACCGCGCGCGAAAATCTGATTTTCCCTTGCGGGTGCTTATACTGCCCGCACGCAAAAACAAAAAAATGAAAAAAAATCCAAAAATCCGATCGAAACCCTAACCCTAATCCGCCGCCCTCCTCGTCGTCGCCATCGCTGGAGCTGGATCCGCCGCCGCCATGCCTCCCCACCATCGGATCTGCTGCCGTCACCGCTGCCCGCACGTGGGGACGGCCAGATCCGCCGCTGTGCCTCACCGCCGCGGTGCCTCACTCCCGGCTGCCTCCCCCTCCTCGTTAGCGGCGACGACGGCGCGGATCCAACCGTCGCGTGCGCGGTCGCCGGTCGCCAGCCGCCGAGCCGCCGCCTCCGCCAGCAACCGCCACCCGTGGCGCCTCCTCCTCCTCATCGGCGGCGACGGCGGCTCGGTGGCTGGCGCGCTCGCCGTCATCGGTCGCCAGCCGCCGAGCCGGTCGCCGGATGCCAGCCGCTTAGAGGGGAGAGAGGAGAGGAAAGGCAGAGAGAGAGATAGGCCGGAGTGAATAAAAAAGAGAGGACGAGAGAGAGGAGATGAAAAATCGGAAGTGAGTAGGAGGGAAAATAGACTCATTTTCATGTGCAATCCACTTAAAAGATCCGCCTGCGAAAATAGACTCATTTCCGTGTGCGGTCCACTTAAGAGATCCGTTTGCGAAAATCGATTTTTCCGTGCAGTCTTCTTAAGGGCCCGCACATGAAAATGGAGGATAATTTTTACAGACGGAACCAGTTAAGATCCGTCTAGTGTACTAGTGTGCTTCATGTTCCTCCCTTGTGCGTACCCATAGGAGTGATGTCCTACTTCTGCATTCCGTGGGGCACACCTGCATTCAGCAATATTTAATCAATCTAAGCACCATGCTTACAATGCTAAATAATACAACTACTTTCCCCGGGAATCCCACCCTTCGGATGGATGAGTTAGAACTAGTGCAACCCGTTAAGATCATTGGACTGATGTCGTGGCATAGACCAACTAGCCTAAACATATAGAGTATATGAAAGAGGTATGAACTACTCATAGGTCATATAATTGTCAAATCAATACATTAACTACGGACACAAATAAGTAAAGAAGATAATTTCATTAGCAAACTCATAGCCTAAACATACCTGAATCCCCGAGAAGATTAGGAAACCGAAGAACTATTCGAAGCCTAACTCCACTAATCCAGAGAGTAATACAAATGAGGAACAGAGAGATTGCTTCTTGAGTGTGTGTTGTGAAGTGAGAAAGCCTCTTCCTTTTATAACCTTGTTATGACATCCTTTTATAACCTTGTAATGATGGTTTGGATGTTAGTTGAGATCGGGATCCATGCATAACCATCATTGGGAGCTCACCATCCAGTTCCACGTGGAAGGCCATGATGAGAGGGGCCAATGGCGGTTCGGCCGACCCCCTAGGTTGGTCGACACCGGGGTCACACCTTTTAGCCGATGCTTCGGCTAAGAGGCCCTTCAGCCGGTTCAGTGTGGATTAGCTCAAATTATGTCGGTTTGAGCTGAGATTTGGGTCCTTCAATCATTGTGCTCTCTCCTCATTGGTCGGAAGTGTATTTCCTTGCATGCTGACACATTTTCTTCTTCACTTTAGCATATAATCCTTGCATCCATAGTATTCTCCAAGGGCAAGTGGAACTACTTTATTTGAAACTATATGCATGTAAGAAATGCTACTTCCTCCGTCCCGGGATAAGTTAATATAGTATTGGATATGATACATCCTAGTACTATGAATCTGAACAAAAGATTATCCATATTCATAGTACTAGGATGTGCAACATCCAGGACTAGATTAACTTACTCTGGGACGGAGATAGTAGAACTCTTTTATTTGTTGAGCTAATTTATGGTCAAAATCAGCACTTAACGACCATCAACAGACACGTTCCTTGGACTAACCTAACCAGCGAGACTAAGAAACAAAGGACTTAGGACAACTCTATCACCAACTCTCTCCAAGAGTCTCTTAAAGTAGCTCGAAGAACAGAACAAGATTGCACCCTCGAAACACTTATTCGTTCTCTTTTTTCACTTCCTTTTCTTTTATTTTTTTATTTTCTTCTCATCCAGAGAGAAAAATAGCATAACTATGTGAAGAAGCAGCTCAAGATGATGTAAGATGTGACCTGTGGAATTTTGGCAGTGTACTTTAAAATTCATGCTAGAACTTTTTGGAGCCCGATAACTCAATTTTCCAAGCCGAATTTCACAAAAATTGTTTGGACAAACCCGACTATGTCGAGGAGAACCTTGTGTAATATTTAGATGTCCGTTGACTACTTATCTGTAGGATTATGATACTGTATGCAAAAGTTATGACTGATTGAAGATAGGTGATGCGCAGCACACCCTTGTTGCTTCGGCTAGAGTATAAGTGCCATTAGGTCAAGCGGCTGACATCGAGGCTAGTGATGCAGGATGATTGATACAAGGTGGCTGGTGACCTATCTAAAAGGCTTGCGCAAGCAGGTTATAAACTCAAGGCGGCTAGCAAAATGAAACCGAGTAGAACCCGATCTCTCAAGGCAGGCTCTCACTCAAAGCAATAGTTAGATCTAGAACTACGAACACAACTCTAAACCGATGACCACAACTCTATCCTAGGACACAAACTCAACAAAGCGATACTGAAATTAAACTTGCGAAGGCACAACAGGGTTTGGAACAGTGAAAACTAACTATTTTTTTGTCGTTTTTCTGGACTCTAGGTAGGGGAAAAATTACGAGTGAAGGATAAATATACCTTACGGGCAATCCACCGCTCTAATACCACTTGATGAGGAACTAGGGTCCGATCTTCTGATAGGTATTGATAAGCTAATTATGGAGACTCGACTTTCATGATCCAAATCAAATGTTTTGATCAGGACGGCGGAATCAAGTCAACAGGATTATTTCCTCTTTTAT
This sequence comes from Oryza punctata, assembly GCA_000573905.2. Classification (NCBI taxonomy): domain Eukaryota; kingdom Viridiplantae; phylum Streptophyta; class Magnoliopsida; order Poales; family Poaceae; genus Oryza; species Oryza punctata. The sequence goes on along the minus strand of CM002491.2, from coordinate 6,823,246 downwards.
TTTTAATACAAAAGCAATATTATGTGACGCACATTGTAAAGTACTCTCGTATGAGATCATGGCTTATAGTAAGTAAACAATATATTGTTATGAGCTTCAACTTGGAGAAACCAAATCAAATACACCTTATGAAAATGAACAAACAAGTTCCAAAAGCTAAGAAAAATTTGATGACACCACAAAATGTGAGCATGTCGCATATTCTAAATTAATGACTTAAATAGATAAGAGTATAAATACTGAAATAAATGCTTGTATTTTATATCTAAATTAATATGGGCATACATACTAGATAAAAGGCTTTTGTTGATAGATACATACTGTATTTGGGAAGAAAGCATGCCAAAATTCTAGCAGGCTCTTGCCAATATTCTTATGTATTTTCAGGTTTTTTTGACATCTCTTTCTTGATAACGGACTCACACTGACTAGTTTCTTGGTACCTAAATGGGCGTATGTCTTTTTTGGAACATACAAATATATTTAGCAAGAAGTATTTTTCAATGCCATACTCACTTGTGTGGTCCATGGTTTTCTATATGTTGCGTGAGAAACTAAGCTAGGACGGCCACTTGGTCGATTGGCCACTTGGTCAGTTACGAAAGGCACTTGCATGCTTGCATCCTGTAATCACTTGCGAAAATTACTCGCTGATGCGCCAAAATACTACGGTGTCCGCATCTGTTTACCAAGAAGGCTGCTTTGCACTTACCTGAACACTAGTCCACTTGCCACAACGATCAATCATCCATGATGTTCACATTCCAATTATTGAGGGTACCTATCCTGGACTTGACTGTAGTCCTCCTCGACGGCTAGCCAGTCAGCGTTTGTCACCAGGAGCACGTGCCGCGGCCGCCTTGGCGGTTCCATATGTCCATATGTCCTGTCGTAGTGTGGTGGATTTCTAATGCCTATGAATGGATACGACTACACAACCCATGATCGCTGGTGCCTTTACCATCTAAAAATAGCAACAAATTGGTTACTAACGTATCTTTCTTTTAAACCTCTATGATGACTTGTATCTTTAAAACCGTATATTATTTTAAGATCTTTTTCTACTCCACTCAAAATATATGACAACACGAGTTCAATGTTGAATATATTAACATTTTATTAATCTAAAAGAAATTTATTTATATTGTAGAAGTAGCTTAGCGATGCAACACAAATAATTCTTCAGAACATTAGAATAAATTAAATTATGAGTGAATTGAAATAAGAAAATATGTGGAGTAATCGACAAGCAAGAAGATTTTTGAGAAAATATGTGGATTAATCACTATATTATCTTTTAAAAATAAAATCTTGTGTCACGTGGAGAGTAACTCCTCACTATATTAAAAGTAACTACACTACTATACACTGCTAAAGATAAGTAACTATAAAAAATAAAATAGAAATAACTCTTCAAAGTATAAGAAAGTAAGTGTACTTCTAGAGATAATTAACTTTTCATGGCGTTAAAAGTAACTACACTGCTATAAGGAAGTAAGTCTTCACATTATTGAAAGTAACTACACATTTTTAGAGGAGTTCAGGAAAAAAAAGATAATTTGAATATATTCAATATTAGAATCATTTTGTCACATAATTTACACAGAGTGTGGTGGTTCAAACGGGTCTTAAAAATAATATACAGTTTAAAAAATTATAGGTCATCAAAGATTATATAAAGAAAATATACTAGTGTAATGATATATTAGCATAAGTAGCATACACATGAATTAACATAACAACTAACATAACAACTAACAGATAGCATGTGGTCCTCTTTTCCTGGTAACTAGCTTTGTTTCTATCTCTTAGTCAATACAATATGCACGTGTTCTTATCTCAACCATCATTAACTGGTTGTCAATAACTAATTCCAATGCTATAGTAGTCACTTATATTACAGAGCTAACCTACTTCTACGATTCTACGATTTAAGTAAATTACTTTAAATGTTTGAACATATTCAATATTGGACTCATTTTATGGTATATTTTGAGTACAACGTGATGGTACAAACAAAAATGGAAAATAATATGTGGTTTAAAATATATAAGTCCTCAAAGGTATTGTTCAAAAAAAGAATAGGCTAGTTTAACCGGGAAAATATCCTATGCACACAAACTTCCCGTGCACACTCCGTGCACACCAACTAGCAAATATCACAAAAACTTCTGAAAAAAATTGGACACATACTTCCAATAGTATTACACCTACATATAAAATCTTATCTTCAAATTCATTATATTTTAGCCTAAAAAAAGATAAAATTCTGACGGTTTTGAGAGCAAAAATCTGTCAGAATTTTGTCTTTTTTATTACGGCTAAAATATAATGAATTTGAAGATAATATTTCACATGTAGGTGTAATACTATTGGAAGTATGTGTCTAATTATTTTTTGAATTTTTTGTGATATTTGCTAGTTGGTGTGCACGGAGTGTGCACGGGAAGCTTGTGTGCATAGGATATGTTCCCAGTTTAATCAATCTTTAGTTTTAATAGTTGGTGGAGTGGAGGTTCTTCGCTTTGATACCATTGCAGTGGAAGCAAACCTGTCTCTCCAGCAGCACGAAGACGTGGATTGACGGTGGTTGGACGTGTCCCGCTATAAGACGAAACCGAGATCGCTTTCGATTTAGATTTCCCGTTATAAAATATCCTATCCAGTTACATTTAATACAAAGAGAACTATAAAATAAACTCCAAAATTTTGCAAGTACTCCCAGAAGAAAAGGCTAAATTTACCCCTCTTAACTTTTGCCCAACCCAGTTTACCCTATAAACTCCTAATAGTAGGCACAAAACATCCCAAACATCAAATATTTGTCTGGACACTCGAATTACTGTCGTTTTAAAAGGAATTAACAGTGATAAGAACAGTAATAAGGACTTACTAGCAGAACTAACAGGATGAGGAAGAAAAGAGAAGAGGATGGCAAGAAGTGATTGCACGGGACGCTGAAAGGCATGTAGCGCTAGAGTGATCTGTGTTGTATTGGGGACCGAACTCTTCATCGTGAACAGCCTATCCATGTCAGGAGCTTGCGAATCATCACACCATCATATCTTTACGGGTCAAAGTAAAGAACGATAAAAATATACTCGTATAGACCATTTTCATATGCATGTATTTTGAGTCCGAGACCGATGAGACCTATCGATGACGGGGCAAAGTTTCGACCCGACATATATTACTTTTGTTGGGCCTAAACCTTACCCTGTCACCGATGGGTGTCATCGATGATGGGCTTTGCAAAATTATTATCTAATATTTGTTCATTTTTGCATCGATGGATCGAAATTGGTGGATGTACGGAACTCTATGACATAGCACAGAGTATAGAGAAGTGGCGTTTTAAATTTTATAAACGTCGTGAAGGAGGAGAGGAAAAGAAGAAACAATGATTACATTACTTGTCCATGTGATGATTGTAAAAATGAGAAGATGTTTGAAAATAGTGGATATACACGCTCATCTAATACGTCGAGGATTCATGAAGGGATACACATGTAGGACGAGCTATGGAGAGCAAGAATCAGTTGACGATGTTGCAGGTGCAGGCAGTAGTGGTGCACAAAATCAGGAAGATGAATATGAGCATGACATGTTTGTACGTTCTCCTCTAGGCGGTGAAATGGTTTGATGTGGATCATGATCTGCTGTAAGACATGTTGTGTGATGTTGAGGACCCAACTTACAACGAGAGAGATTCCATAAAGTTCCTGAACCTAATGAAGATGTAGACAAGTAGTGGATGAACAAACAAGAGTTTCACAGATCTTTTGGGTATATTGAAAGGCATGCTTCCTGAGGAGAACACATTGTCCAAGACGACATATAAGCTGTTAACAACAAAATTTAGCATCAGACTAAGAGAAGAGAAGGACAAATCGATACGGATTTGGTGCGGAAATGAGTCGGATCGATAAAACAGGCTGCGCATTGGATGGAAAAATAGAGGCGGACACGATTAAGCCCATTAGGGAAGTAGCCGATACGGGTTGATTTGGGCTCGGTATGGGCCTGGATTGATAAAACTATTATTGCCATTTAGAGATGGAGCTCATTTAAGGTAATTGTATCTATTAATTAGGATATTAATATCGGATTAAATTAGAGATATGGTAAGAGTCCGCCATGTGGACTTGTTCGTTTGTTTTTATCTTTAAGAAAGTTTGAGTCGTGTCCGCTATGGGCAAATTTTGTATCTTTCATATAAATATAAACCCGTAACCATTGTAAAGAGGGAATAATCCAATGAATACAACTTTCATCGCATCGCTACATTTTTCTTGTACTTTTCGACGAGTTCCTGCTTCAAATTAGGGCATCGATTACGATCTCTCGACAAGAGGTAACTCTTCTTCATGGTTTGAATTATCGAGGCTTTAATATCGTTTTAAATGTAATAATCTCGTTGTTGTGATGATCTTTTATCAGATATCTTAGTTAAATCTAGTTTAGTATTTCAATTTCGTCATATCAGCTGAGACTCTCTTTAGGGTTTATATTGGTATCGGCTAAATTGTTCTACTAGATTAGATTAGCTAAGGTATCTACCATCCTGAAAAGTGATTAATTACTTGATTCTTTAGACTTTAGGTTTCTTAGATACTTTGTCATGCATCATCCCTAGTCATGTTTAGAACCTTAAAACCTAACCTGAAATTAATCATAATTAAAGATAGTATAGGTGTTTCAGTCGATCTTACCTAATATGCATTATTCCATATTTTATGTATATTCACCACTTATACAAATAGACCACATTATATAAATATATCGAGTATTAGACAATCTTGATCAAATCATCGCATCAAAGATTGATCACTATTTGATATATTTATTTAGATTGACTTACCTATATAAGTTCATAGTAGAGAAATAGCCAGAATATTATCTACCTTGCTCTAAATATGGATCATCGACTATGTTGTCGAAACGACAACTACATACATCGAAGGACGTGGATACTCAATGGTTGTTGGGAAAGTAAAGTGTATTAAATTTATGATTTTTCTTTGGGGATCCCCTTTTACATGGCCCTAGGTGGCTATTTATAATCCCATTACAGATCCCCTATTAGGGTTTAGGGCTATTACAGGGGAATTTACATGGTCACCCTTACAAAAGGGGCACCTACATGGGTATTTAATGTAATTAAGATATGTGGGCACTGAATGGGCCACCTGGTGACTATAGGCCCACCGGCCAGCTTGGCGAACCTTGGTGAAGCTATCCTCCTTCGGCGTATGCCTTTGCCATGCAGCCTTCATCCAGATCAGCGGAGACCCGGCGCGGCTCTTCGCCTTTTGCCCCATTCGCCCCGCGGTCTTCGCCAGGGGCTTCGCCTCGGCGGGTCTTGGGTGCCTTGAGTTCGAATCCTTACTGCTTGACTGGTTTCGACAGGTCCGGTCGAAGGGTCCCATGGCATACTGCCAACAAGCCCCTCACGGGCAAGGGTGAGATAGGAGCTTCGGCCGAGACCGTGCAAACCCTGTAGTATGGTATGAGGAGCCCCCTTTCGACCGATGCTCCTGCCGAAACCTGTCTTTGGCTCTTGCAAAGAATGTGTGTAATATGCGTTTTTGCGAAAGAGGATTTTTACGTATAGCTTTCGCCTCCTGCGAGTAGCGATGTTATCTTTACTGTTTGACTGGTCCCAATATGAACAGTGATGGGCCTTCGCCTTCTATGAATAGTGAAGTGGCCCGTATTGTCCCATTGGGCCGTAGTGAACAGTGATGGGCCTCTTCTCGAGGGCCCGCCACTGCACGGCCTGGTCCATGGGATTTTACCGTTTCGCCTACCCCGCGACACGTGGCCGTTCCTGATTGGTCAGGAAGGCGACACGTCGCCTGGTAGGCTATATATGCTTACCTCACCCGTTTCACCGCGGTTACCCCCGTCATTTTCACCGAAGTCGTTCTCTTCTCAGCTTTTTACCCACGGCTCTCTAACTTTGAACGAACCCATTCGCCTAGCTAGACCCTTTCGCCAAACCACACTTGCTTCGCCATGGCTCCACGCAAGCCGAACCCAGTTTCCGCGACAGGTCCTGACCCAGGCCGAATCGACGAAGACACCACCGCGTTTCTGGGGACTTCACTCATTGACGAAGATGAGCTGGCGAGGATGGTTAATGCGGGCCTGGTGGCGGAGGGGCGGGCGTTCGCCCCTGGGGATGCCGAAGTGCCAAAACCCGGCGAACACCAGACGATCGTGTTCGCCGTTTTCTTCGAGGCTGGCCTTCGGTTTCCATGCAACACATTGTTGCCGGAAATTCTTCACCTTTTCCAGGTGGAGCTGCGCCAGCTGAGCCCTTCGCAATCTTCGACTGGGCGTGCCGGACTGCTGGTTCGAACCCAGCGCCGAGCTTTTCGGTGCCATCTTCTCGGCCACCGTGAACTTGAAGACGGTGGTCACCCCTGCTAGAACTAGGAAGACAACGTTCGGGAGTGTGAACTTTAATGTTCGCCCCGAGCGCTCCGACTTGTGGCCGGTCAATGCCGCGATGTCGAAGTGGGATCGCCATTGGATTGCGAAGTGGTTTTACCACTCCATCCCCTTCGACGCAGGGTCTGAAGCGGCGAAAGCCCTTCGCTAGCGGCGTCGTGCGATTTCGCTGGTCCGGAAGCCGAGGGTTGCCATCAGTGGTGCTTTGGAAGCACAGTTCGCCCTGCTCCGCAAGGTGTGCTCCTGGCTAAGTTGCCGTGACTTGGTTGAGGAGTTTTGCATGCTTCATGTATGCCCCCTCTCCCAGTCGTGGCAGGTCGAAGTTGACCAAGGCGAAGAGGTCAACGGCCTACCGAAACTCATCCTGCCTGCCGGGGCGAATGGTGAGTTTTTGTTTCCCTTATCTTTATGTTTCGCTCTTCGCCCCTTTTTCCTTGTTCGACCCCCTTACATAATGATATGCCGTTATTCAGTGTTGACCCTTGCCCACGCCGATACCGAAGCCCGCAGGCTGATCGGCGACGCGTCGGTCACGGAGTTCAGCCAGCTGCTAACCCGACAAGTAGCTGGCCAGGCGAACCGGGTTCATGTCGGTGATCTCCCCCCGAGGGCGAAGCCTTTCAAGGCCGACGACGAGGCGGGCCCATCTCGGAAACGTTTGCGGGGGCAAGTGAAGTTTGCCCCCCGTAAGCGAAAGGCCCTCGCCTCCGCCGACTCCGATGCTGACGACGAGGACGAAGTCGAAGAGCAGGAGGATGCGGAGGAGACGGAGATCGCGGCCGAAGCGGTCGCAGATGGGGCTGGCGATAGCCGTTCCGAGACCCGAGGCTATACTCCAACCCCCAGCCCAGATCACGTCGAGACCGGGGCGGAGTCGGTCTCCTCACCCCTTCGATGCAAGGACGTGGAGGGCGTGAAGGCCTTGGTCGCTATCGCTGTGACTAAGGCGGCGAAGGGTGAGCCTGTTAAGAGGGCGGAAAAATGGGGTCGTCGCCATCGCTAATGTGTTTAGCGATGATGAGTCGTCCGACAGAACGCCCACTTTGCTCGCGGGGCGAAGCTAGGGTCCGATGACCTCCCTTGGGGCAACGGGCGGGGCTGGAGCTTCGGCTTCAGCCGAACGAGTGGTGAAGGCGGCCGCCTAAGTTTTTAATAGCCCGGTTCGTCGGCCAATCGTTTCGCCGCTTACCCTTGGCAAGGGCAAGGAGATGGCAGAGACGTCCGGCTTCGACTATTCCTAGGCGCCGCCCCGCTTCGCCCCTTGTGACTTTGAGACCCGGACGGAGCTCATTCCCTTCGTCGAGGGGATGAGCAATATTGTCACACCGGCTGGCGGCCCTAGTCTCTTCGCCGAACTTAATGAGTTCGATGAGGGCTGCTCCGCCGTTAAGAGCCTGGCGGTTCGGGTAAGTTAGCTTTTTATTTTATGTTTTCTTTTTGCGTCATTGTTTTCGATATCCTAACTTATCATTTGCCTTCTCTTTTTCCCTTGTTCGATAGATCCTTGCGGCCCACTGTTCAACGGAGCGAACAATGCGGGCCTGCCTTGATGGCCTGAAGAACCGTCTTCGGGCCAAGGATGACGAGCTAGGCCGCAGGAGCCTGGAGATGGAGGGCCTCGCTCGGTCCCTCCGGGAGGTGAAGGCGGAGAACAAGTGCCTCTAGGCCAAACTGGATGCGGGCAGTGAGGCGAAGGCGGAAATCGAGCGCCTCAAGGCCAAGCTAGAGAAGGAGCGAGAGCACTCCGCCGTCCTCGCCGACTATTACAATATGACAGAGCCGAAGATACAGGCCCTTCGTCAAGAGGCGGATAGGGCGGAAGCGAAGGCCCAACGCCTTGCCCGGGAGGCGACGAGGATGACCGAGTCTGCAAAGACTGCCTGCCGCACCCTTCGCCTTGAGCTCACTGATATGGGGGCGAAAGCACGGGGTGTTCCGGGCAAAAACGCCTCCGCCCTCGAGTTATGCGAGTGGACCCAGCAGGTTGGCTGCGCAGTTTCAGAATGTGCGATGGCGTACGGCAATTGCTGTGCGTGCGTGTCAGTAGCCTTCGCCTTGGGTCTGCTGCAGCAATCCCGGTGCGAGCATGTCGCCCAATTCCCCGACTATGTGAAGGGGGATTGGGAGGTGAATGCCCAGGATATTTCGCCCGCGCCCGCGCCTGGCGCAAGCAGTTCTGGCAAAAAGACGGCCGGTCTGCTGCCAAGGCACGCCTGCTTGAACAGCTTGCGAAGACAGAAGAGGCGGATCAGGGCGAAGAGCCGGCAGAAGAGGGCGGAGGTGGGGCCCAAGACCACCCAGAGGTGTGAGGCCCTCCGCCCGTTTTGCTTTGTAAATTTTTGTTTTTCCCTTTTGATGTTTGTCGTATAGGGCGAACAATGTAAATATGGCCAATGGCCCACCTTTTTGTAGGATATCTTAATACTTGGAATATATGACTATTTTCACCAACCGTGTTCGGTGCGTTGTTGTTTTTTGTGCCTGTGCTGTTCCACATAGTTATTTCGCCCGATTCATGCGTCCTCGTCTCACCTTCTGTATTTCGCCATCTGACTTCCCGCACTGTTTGCAGGGTCCATGCCGAAAGCTGTGCGTTCGGCCCACCTTTGGGGATTGGCGAAGCAGGAACGAGAAGTTTGTTGCTGTGAAGAATTTGCCGAAGGCCCGTTACCTACTTCGGCCTATTTACCATGAGATGGTGATTAACGGCAACAGCTACAAAGTTGTGAACGTTGCCAACTGGATGCGAACACACCCCGGGCGAACGCTGGAGGACTACGATTGTGTCCATGTGGCGCGCTTAGAGGGCATGGCTCGCTTCTAGCGAAACCATCGACGAACTGATCGACAGGAGGCGATCGCCCGACGCCGCTATCCCCTTAGGGTAGTGTACAACATTAGTAGTGATGACGAACCATGTTCGCCAGATCATTCCTTTGGTAGTTGTTTTGGGGCGAAGATGTAATTTACTTGTAAGCGAAGATGTAACTCCTTTCGCCTGTACCATGTTGTACGACATATACTTTGTCAATTTTTTTCACGAAGTTAATTAAGGTGTGCTTTTGTTTCCTTTTCGCCATTTTCTGCATTATCACATCTCGTGCTTTCGTTGGGCCGGAATATATTGGCCCCTTTGCGTATATTGGCGAAATAGGTCTACTGACTTTTCAGGTTTCGACTTCCGTTATCGATCTTTGGTACTCCGCGTTAACAGCGGTGCAAATTTTTGGTGTAGATCGACTATAACAGTGTTCGGCTTATTCATTTTCCGAAACAAGTTGTCGCGGTTTCAACGTTCGGCGAGCGATGCTTCGGCCGATTCGTTTCGCCCCCCTGGCGTTTTCGCTGATCGGACGTTTGCCTTGGGGTTTTTCCACGAATTATCATGCACACAAGTAAAAAAAGGCGAAAGACACAGAGATTTTATACTGGTCCGGGCCTCCAGAGTGGATAATAGCCCTACGTCCAGTTTTTTTTCTTTTTTCATTTTCTCCTTTTTTTTGTATTTTTGTGCCGGAAGGCGTACATAATGGCAGATGCCGAAAGAGCTACATAATAGTATGTACATTTTTACATTTTGGCGAATAGGGTGCCACCCTTTCTAAACGTAGAAACGCTTAAGAGAAGCGGCGTTCCAAGAGTGATCGAACTCCTCGCCCTCTATTATTGCCAGGCGAAAAGAGCCTGTCTGTGCTTGATGAGATACGGCCCTTCGCATTTTGACTCAAGCTTCCCGACTGCTACTCTCTCAAGCCTTTTCTAGAGCGCCTCCAAGATCTTGCCATTTGTGCATTCGGCCGCCCCATTTGACTGCGGGTGCGTGACTGACGCGAACCTGATTTCCAGGTTTAGCCCCTCGCACATTTCTCTGAATCTGTCAGAGTCGAACTGCTTGCCATTGTCCGTGATGAACTCCCTCGGCACTCCGAAACAGCAAACAATGTTTTTCCAAACAAACTTCTGTACTGCCGCCGAAGTGATCGCGCCGAGTGGTTCGGCCTCGATCCAACACGAGAAGTATTCGATGGCTATGATTGCAAACTTGTATCCATTTCGTGCCACCGGGAATGGGCCAATGATGTCTAGCCCTCACCTGGCGAAGGGCCAGACTGGTGCGATAGGCTGTAGCTCATATTGTGGTGCGGTCTGGCCTAGGCCGTGTCGCTGGTAGCTTTCTCACTTTTTGGCCTGCTCAACGCAAACTTTCAGCACGGTGGGCCAATATACTCCCTGGCGAAACACCATGGAGGCGACTGTTCTCGCAGCTTGGTGTGCACCGCAGAGCCCCTGGTGTATTTCCTTCACCATTTCTTCGCCCTTGGTAAAGGAGATGCATCGAAGCAAAGGTTAGAGCACCCCAGAGTGGTATAGTTGCCCTGAGACCAGCTTGTATTGTCTGGCTCTAATTTGCAAGCGTTTCGCTTCTGCTTCGTCCTCTAGAAGCCAGCCTTCCTTGAGGTACTTTACGAGCGGGGTTCGCCAGTCCTCTGGGTCTTCGCCCGGATCTGTCTGGTCGATGACCATGACATTCATAGTTTCCGCGGGCACGCTTGGTGCGTATAGGATCTCGAAAAAGATGCCTAGTGAATGCGGCCCCCCGGAGGTGGCAGATTTCGCCAGGGTCTCTGCCTCCTCATTCTGGCCTCTGGGTAGGTGTTCGACCGTTATTCCCGGCGAAGCACTTTTCCATCGATCGAACAACCTACAAATATCTTTTCATCCTTCGTCTTTTGCTTCAAAAGACTTATCAACATGACACGCCACCAGCTTGGAGTCTGTTCGGATGAGCAAGCGCCGAACTCCCAGTGACTTCGCCTTTCTTAACCCCAGCAGCACTGCGTCGTACTCTGCCGTGTTGTTGGTTGTGTCGAACTGCAGCCTTGCGGCATACCGAATCGGCACGCCCCCTGGCGAAGTGAGCACGGCCGCGGCGCCCGCCCCCCTCTGCGACCACGAGCCGTCGGAGTGCATTATCCAAGGCTGTTCGACAGGCTGAGGTTCGGGGGCGGATGCCGGTGTCCATTCGGCCACGAAATCGGCTAGGACTCGGGATTTGATGGCGGTGCGCGCGACGAAATGCAGGTCGAAGGAGGACAGTTCTGCTGCCCATTTGCTGAGTCTACAAGAGATTTCCTTGCCCCGGAGTACTTCGCCCAGAGGATACTGTGAAGGCACAGTGATTTTGTGGGCCTGAAAGTAGTGCTTGAGCTTGCGCGAAGCCATCACTAGGGCATAAGCCAGTTTTTCCATTTCAATGTACCTTGTCTTCGCCCCTTGCAAGGCTTCGGAGATGAAGTATACTGGTTTCTGTCCTGACTCTGTCTCTTGGACATGGACTGCCTGACTGCCACTGGCGACGGTGCTAGATACAACAACATTTCGCTTCCTAGGGTCGGGCTGACCAAGGCAGGTGTGCTCTGCAGATACTGCTTCACCTCGTTGAATGCGGCCTGGCATTCGGGTGTCAAGCTATACTTTCCTGCGCCCCGGAGGGTCTTGAAAAATGGCAGGCCCCTTTCGGCTGCTTTCGAGAGAAAACGACTAAGTGCCGCAATTCGGCCCACGAGCTTTTATACTTCACGTACGCTCGACGGTGGCCTCATTTGCTGAATGACATCAATTTTCTCGGGGTTGGCCTCGATACCCCTTTCAGAGACAAGAAAACCCAACAACTTGCTCGCGCGAAGTCCAAAGACACTTTTCGGGGTTTAGTTTCATACCGCCGCGCGCAAGTGGTCGAAGGTCTCTTGTAAATCGGACGCATGGTCGAAAGCCTTGCGGCTCTTTATGACGATGTCGTCGACATAGGCCTCCACATTTCGCCCCAGCTGCTTGCGAAGCACCTTGTACACCAGCCAGGCGAACGTTGCTCTGGCGTTCCTCAGGCCGAAAGGCATCCTGAGGTGGCAAAAAGTGCCGAATGGCGTGAGGAAGGCTGTCTTGGCGATGTCGTCTAGATTCATGTGGATCTGGTGATAGCCGGAGTAGGCATCCAAGAAGCTCATGAGCTCGCAGCCAGCCGTCGAATCAACAAGCCGGTCGATCCGCGGCAAGGGGAAGTCATCCTTCGGGCACACCTTGTTGAGGTCCGTGAAGTCGATGCAATGCGCCACTTGCCGTTCGACTTTTTTACCAAGACCAGGTTCGCCAGCCACTCCGGGTGGTCGATCTCCTTGATCACCCCGGCCTTGAGTAGCTTCTACACTTCGGCCTTCGCTGCCTCTTGACGATCAGCGGACATCTTGCGCAGCTTCAGCCTTCTTGGCTTCGCGTCTGGCTTAACCGCCAGGTGATGCATGATGAGCTCTGTCGAAACACTCCCCACTTCGCTGGGGCTCCAGGTGAAGATGTCGATGTTTTTCTTCAGTACTTCTAGGATTTTTCTAGCTTCCTCTTCGCCTAGATCGCCCCCCAGCTGGATGAACTTTGCTGGGTCCGCCTCGCTTACTTGCACCTTGATCATCTTGCCGTGAGGGGCTGGCTTCGGCACGCAGTTGACACGCGGTTCGGTCTCCACATTGTGCACTGCCCTGTTAATCACGGCCAAGTCGCCTTTTGACATAGCTGGAGGTTGAAGCCCCTTGACAACGATTACCCCTGCCGGACCGGGCATCTTGAGCTTGAGATAGTTGTGGTGGGAGATGACTTCAAACTTGTTCAGGGTTGCACGGCCGAAGATGGCGTTGTAGCTATATGGGATATCGACTACGTCGAACAGTATCTGCTCTTCGCGCCTGTTTTCGCCTGTGTCGAAAGCGACCATCAATCGTGCTTGCCCGAGAACTTGAACCGCCTCACCACCGAAGCCGCGAAGCGAGGCCGGCGCTTGGGTGAGGGCAAACGTTGGCAGCCCCATCTTGGTGTATGCCTCGGCGAAGATGACATCGGCCGAGCTACCTCCATCGACCAGAATTCGCCTAACCTCAAAGCTGGCCACGTCGGCCGAAATTACCAGGGGGTCTTGATGCGGGAACAGCACTCCTTCGGCATCTTCCGGCCCGAAAGAAATTTGCTAGCTCAAGTACTTTGTGACCCCTTCACCCGTGGCAGTGATTTTATGCACCGTTTGCAGCTGCAACTTTCTCTGCCGCTTTGATGGCTGGACCGGTGGATCAGCCCTTGTGATCACTTGGATGATTTTGCGCTGCATGTCTTGGCGCTATTCGGCTGGGGGTGATGGCTCTCGGGCCGTCTCACGAGGCGCTTCGACCGCGGCACCCTGATGCGGCCTTGGTTCTTGAGTGTTGCTTCGTTTCGGCACTGCTCGGTGGTGTGCGAAGATCGCCCATGATAGGCGCAATAGAGGTCCTTTCTGACCTTCTTGCGAACAGGCTGCTGATGGCTGCCACCCTGCTGGGCGTCGAACTCCTTGCGAAGGGCTTGTACTTCTTCGATAGCCATCACCACCTTGTCTGTACGGTCAGTCCTGAATTTCCTCCAAGTCATGGGAGCTTGGCCTTGTCTCGGCGGCTGCCCCTGGTTCGCTGGCAGGGGTTGGCGAACAACGGGGAGAGCCGGTTCGGGGACCTGCGCTTGCATCTGGGCTTAGGCAGCGGCGATGGAGGCTTTGTCGTACTTAGCTTGAATTGCCTGCCTTCGCTTGGAGTCCTCTTCGCCCCTTGCGTACCCGTTGATGATGCGAAGCAGGTGCTCGAGAGTTTGCGGCTCCTTATTGGCGATCTTCCTAGTAAGTTCACCCTCGAGCAGCCCGGCCGAAGCGGCGTTGATGACGGATGCTTCAGTTATATCTTGAACTTGGCATCGGGCTTGCGAGATGCGGCGCATGTACTCCCGTATTGATTCGCCCGGCCTTTGGCGAATGCTGAGCAAATGTTGTTGCGTCTTTGGCTCCTCATAGGTGCCTCGAAAATTAAGGATAAAGACATCGCGCAATTGCTCCCATGAGTAAATGCTATTAGAAGGTAAATTGAAATACCAAGAACGGGCGATGCCGTCTAGAGCGAGATGGATTACCTTCGCCTTGGTATTTTCGTCGCCGTGAGCGACTTCAATCGCGGACTCGTAGATAGAAAGAAACTCTTTTGGGTCTGTTTCGCCCGAGTACCGCGGAACGGGTGGGAATTTGAACTGAGGTGGGATTGGACGATTTTTGATCCGCCCGCTCAGTGGCAGCCCCTTTTCGCCCGCAGCCTTACACATGACGCCCTGCAGCGTGGGCCCGCTCGGCTGCGGATACGGCGTGGCAAAGGGTGAAGTCATGGCCTGTGCGTGTGGCTGGGCTGCGACGTTCGGTGGCCCGGTTCCGAACAGTGGTGCTTGAGTGGTGTTGTAGAAGTCGAATTGCGGCCCCTGACCCTAGGGCGAAGCCCCTGCCCGGGCTGGTTCGACGGCAGCCACCCTGGCGCGCCTTGGCCGGAGCCCCCCTCCGATTGGGGCGAAGGGGTTGTGCTTGAGATGTAGTGGGGTTGACTGAGCTGCTGAAGGAAAGCTTGAAGCTGCGCTTGCAGGGCCGAAGCCCCCTCCACCATCACTTGTGACATTTGACCGGGTGGTGGGGGGTGCACGTGGACCACAGTCGGTCGAACCTGCGGCCGCACGCCAGGAAGCGGGTGCGCTACTGCAGCCAAGGTTGGCCGGGGAAGTACACCGGTCCTTGTGCGGCTTGTGACGGAGGGGCTTGTACCGGCGCTAGCTGGTAGGTTTGAGGCGGGATGTAGCTTGCCGAGTACTGGAGGACGGGGGCCGAAGCAACCTTCGCTTGCCGTGCCGCTTCGTACACTTCATGTTGCTCCTGCATCTGGCGAAGCATATCTTGGAGTCGCGTCATATTCTGTCGCATTGCTTCCATGCTGGCTTCGTCTTGCGCTTCGAGGCCGGGCTCGGCTTGCACAGCAGCGAGTGTGGTCGAAGCTGGTTGGTTTGCCGAAGGGATCTCCGGCGCTGGTTCTGCCGAAGTGGCCAGGGCCGAAGGCGGCGGCTATGGCGCAAGCGCCGAAGCCGACGGCGCCACCCCGGTTTCGGCGGCGGGCGCCGAAGGTTCTGCCCCTTCCTCGGCGGCCATCGCCTCTTCTGCTACACCTTCCTTGGGGTTAGCAACCCTCTCCTTCGAGACCTTCTTCGGTGGCATTCACTCTCAGTGGTTTCGCTCAGAGATCCCCACGGTCGGCGCCAGCTGTTGTCGAAACGACAACTGCATACGTCGAAGGACGTGGATACTCAACGGTTGTTGGGAAAGTAAAGTGTATTAAATTTAGGATTTTTCTTTGGGGATCCCCTTTTACATGACCCTAGGTGGCTATTTATAATCCCATTACAGATCCCCCTCTTAGGGTTTAGGGCTATTACAGGGGAATTTACATGGTCACCCTTACAAAAGGGGCACCTACATGGGTATTTAATGTAATTAAGACATGTGGGCCCTTAATGGGCCGCCTGGTGACTATAGGCCCACCGGCCAGCTTGGCGAACCTTGGCGAAGCTATCCTCCTTCGGCGTATGCCTTCGCCATGCAGCCTTCATCCAGATCGGCGGGGACCTGGCGCGGCTCTTCGCCTTTTGCCCCCTTCGCCCCGCGGTCCTCGCCAGGGGCTTCACCTCGACGGGTCTTGGGTTCCTTGAGTTCGAATCCTCACTGCTTGACTGGTTTCGGCAGGTCCGGTCGAAGAGTCCCATGGCATA
This sequence comes from Oryza punctata, assembly GCA_000573905.2. Taxonomy (NCBI): domain Eukaryota; kingdom Viridiplantae; phylum Streptophyta; class Magnoliopsida; order Poales; family Poaceae; genus Oryza; species Oryza punctata. The sequence goes on along the minus strand of CM002491.2, from coordinate 6,807,151 downwards.
CTGCCACAGACTATTTCCATAATATTATCTAAAATAAGACTGATAAAAACGAAATAGAAATATTACAATCGATGGAATATATTTAGGGTTTTGCTTTACTGGTTTGATCATAATTCACTGCCGATTTTGTCTAACTACATCGACTAAACCTTCAGCGATACGATATTGGCTCATCGGTCGATCGGCTATCGTTCATTTAATTATTTTTTTGTCTTTCTTGTTGGTTGTAGATGAAACCATCTGGCATGCTCTTGACACTCGAGGCAAGCCTTGGACCTGCACTGGAATGAAGCAAATCTCCCTGGCCACCGTGTTTTGCATCAAGATGCTTTTGGCACACCAAGTGGGACCTCTTCAAACTTTCGTCATGGTAGTGTTGATGCAAAAAACACACACTGGCCTGAGAGATTTGCTTTACTCTAGTGCAGGTCCAAAACTTGCTTTCGGGTTCAAAGGGCGTGCCAGTTGATTTGATCCTGCAATCAACAAGATAAAACATGCAAGTTTATTAGTAAACGATAGTCAATCGGCCAGACAGCATATTCAATGATAAGCTAACCCTAAATTTGATACATCGGCTGAAAATATCAGTGTTATATAATCTATATATCAGTAATTGGGATAGATCGGACCTATCCGAGACAGTATAAATTGCCCAGCCGATATCTAGATCTAACTACATATTGGTTGTAAATCCGATACAATCCTATGATAAAGCGTTAAAGATTGAATATATAACATTAAACAAAGCATAAAACCATGTTAAATACTCCAAACAGATAAGATCGGCTGAAACTCCGATACTATCCTTATTGATAATCGTAAAGCAAGTTATAAATTATGATTCTAAAGCATCTTAATAGGTTGGACTTAACCAATGCAGCATCAAGCATAAAAGAAGCATAATATGTAACAAGCCAATAATCATCAAATCAGGATGGTAGATAGATCATATATCATGAATCAACAAAGTAAACTAGCTGATATCGACGAAACCCTAAAACGGATCTAGCCGATATAAGAAGATAGCATTGTTGATCTAAGCTATATGACATATATGATAACTTCGGAAACTTGCAAGATAGAATTAGAATGTCATAAAGATGTAAGCACTAATCCCAATGATGCAAATTGCCATGACAAGATATACCTTTTCGCTGAAGATCAAATTGATGCAGCACGACTCGAAAGCACAAGCTTGTCGAAAGTAGAAAACAAAGGTGGCGATGCACCGAGATTGATTGAACGTATGCTGTTATTATTTACAAGACCTCGGGATTATATTTCTACCCGAAAATACAAACATTGTCCATCACGGACACGACTCATATTAACCTAATACAAATTCAACTAGCGAACAAGTCCCTTAGGCAGACTCTTACCGGGAATATCTATAAGGAAATTACATAAAATAACCTAATTTATAGATACAATTGCCTCTTCAGGACTCTATCCGTGCATGGCAATCCAAATGGAGCACGCTAACACAACCCGATGACGTATACCGAACCATGTCACCGAAATCGGCTCAATCGGCTAACCTTGTCCGACTCTAACTCTGCTGATCCAATCCTCAGCCGATTCGGATTACAGCCGATTCTCACTTTGTTTCCGATATGATCTAATCTCTTCGATTCTCTTCGATTCTATCTTCATCTCCGATACTTGAATTACCAAATTTGGTCGTCAACAAGCTTCTGGTTTGGAATGGTTAATTCCTGGTTTGGAGGTTTGATCTGTACGACCGGGGTTGGTTCTTCAGGTTTGGTTGGGCCTGTGCAGCATTGGTGTGCTGTTCAGTGTTGGTTAATATTGATGATTATAATTACTCTACTGTTTTACAATTCTCAAATGTTTGCTAAATGCTGCTTTTGCAAATGAGCCTATATATTACGCCAATCCTTTGGTATCTTTGTGCACTTGCATATTTGCTGTGCGGCTTGCTGAGTATTCTATGTACTCACCCTTGCAATAATCAATCAACCTTAGTTGAAGGAAGTTTCCGAAGAAGAAAACGTTTGGCTTATACCCCAGTTGAGCTGCCTGTGGGAGTGGAGCTGAAGCCATCGCGATTTTTTGTTTTCCGCTGCAGTTTTCTTTATGGTGAGGACTAAGTGCCTTTTCTGTAAGTATTTAACGTTATTATAATGAATCTGTTTATTAAATTGTCGATTTGTGTACCTCGGCTGATTCTTGGACAAGGAATGTATGCACAAATTAGTTCCGAAGTTACTAGTGAATTTCCGGGCGTGACAAGTTGGTATCAGAGCCATCTCGACTGTAGGATAAGCCAAATGCTCAAACCTTAAGTATTAATTTTCCGAAAACATGATTTGTGAAAATATTTCCTTTCTTCCTTCTCCCAAATTCTTTGCAATTCATTTTATTATTCTTCCCCTTTACCTCCTTCAACTTGGATAGTTGCTAAATTTGCTGGAGAAACTCGAAGTTGTCAACGTTGTCTACTTCTAGAAGTCGAGTGGATCAAGAAACAAGAAGATGGTGGTCGACCTAGGTGTCAAGCTGTCAAGATGGAATGAAGTCTGAATCCGGCTTAGAACCTATGCCACCAAAGTGACCTTTAAGAATAGTTAGTAGGATAGAACGTTTGTTGCTTGCTTGTGTATAGGTATGGTTGCATTCTTGTCATTGATGTAGTTCATTGATGAGTGTGTAACTGTATTAGGTTGCTTGCTTAATCAATTTGAACAATATACTAGTCTACACACATCAGAACAGTGGTAACATGGTTAAGGTCTTGTCTTTAGTGTAACTCCTCTCCTTCTATCTTCTCCAAACCTTCAACAGATGGTGAACACTCGTGCTAGTGGAAGTGGAAACAATAACAATGAAGAGAACCCGACCCTTGCCCAAGTTCTGGCTCAACAAACCCAATTGATCAACGTGTTAATGCAACAAGTGCAGAACCAGCAAGGGAACAATAATGTTAATCCTCCGCCGCCGTAGAACAAGCTAGATGATTTTCTTCGCGTGAGGCCTCCTTCCTTTTCTAGCACTACCAACCCAGTGGAAGCCGGAGACTGGCTGCATGGTATCGAGAAGAAGTTGGAATTGCTCCAGTGCACGGATCAGGAGAAAGTTGTGTTTTGCATCACATCAGTTGCAAGGACCTGCTTCAGAATGGTGGGATCATTTCCGGATGAACAGAGCAGAACGTCAAGTCAACAACATTGTCATCACAAGAGCCAATGCGGTGCTAGCTGCGTCTTCAAGTGCTTTGAATAATTATTGGAGTTATGAAATAAGACAGACTGCAGTTTACCCATGCCCTTTTTCTTTCTAGCCGTTCCGAATCTCGGGACAAGATTCTTTGTAAGGGGGTAGATCTGTCACACCCTGATTTTCGTTTCAGGGATTTACAAATTATTTAATAAATTATTTCTAGAATTTATATTAAATGTTCATTAATTTACAAGTGAATTTAAATGTGTGAAATAAAATTTTCTAAATAAAACATGGCTGGATTTAATTTTTATTAAATTCTCCATGATTAATTCTACTCTCTGGAATTTTCTCAGATTTTTCAGAGCTCAATTACTTTTTTTAAACATACAAAGAATATTTCAGTAATTATTTAAATAATAAATTAATAATTAAATGGTCCGGTTATAATTTTGTTAAATACTTTGGGTGTTTATGTATTTGCAAGATTTTTGTTGGAATTATTTGAGCATTAGAAGTATTTTTAACAATTCAAAGATCATTTCAGTGATTAATTTAATTAGAAAACTAATTAAAAAACATCTCTTCCAGGTTTGAGCTGAATCTGGGAAAGTTTGCTTTCTGTTCCTCTGACCCATCTCTGTTGCCAGTCCATTTCTTTCCCTCCCGTAAGTCTGCTCTGTCTCCCTTTCTTCCTTTTCTTTTTTTTTTTGGCTAGCCCTTTTTACCAGAAGTTTGTTTTGCCTCCCTCGCGCTACAGTGGCTTCTTCAACCTCCAGACAGCCAGCCGACTGTGCTGCCCTGCGTGTACTGTAGCTACGCCACCTCCTCGACCAAATGCGCCCCCCCCCGTTGCTCCCCTTCCAAAATTAGTTGCGGGAACAGATTCCCCTCAATCTCCTCCACCTTATCCACAAGAAAGCCCCATCAAATTCGTGCCAAATCCCACGAATTTCGGCCTCGTTCTTATCCGATGAACTCGTGATAAATCCTATTTTCCGTCGCCAAATCCTCTCGTTTTGGGCCCGGATTCTTCCTCCCGTGCCTATAAATAGAGACCCCTCCCTCTCCTCTTTCGGCCACCACCCCTCCCTCTCTCCGCCGTGCCCTAGCCGCCTCTCCCCGCGAGTTCTTTCTCTCTCCGTCGCCGGCCTCGCCTCCGGTCGCCTTTTCCTACCGCCTCGGCCGACGCCGTCCAGCGCCGCCACCTCCCCCGGCTTCGCAAGGCCGAGCTCAAGCCCGGCCAGCACCTCTCCTCCACCGAAACCCACCGGAAGCCCCCATCACCGTGTAGGCCGAGTTCGCCGTCTTTTTTTGATCTCCGGTGAAGCCCTGTTGCTTCTCCCGTCATCGCCTTCGGTCGCCGCCACCTCCGTTGGATTCGCAGATGCGAGGAGAACACCGTCCACCCCTCCGTTCGGAAGTTACTAGTGAATTTTCCGAGCGTGACATGTGCTTGTCCAAATGACTGCATTTTGTACCGCGGTGAGGATTACGATAATTTGGATGGTTGCCCGGTAATTGTACTGACCCCCGTTTTGCAACAGGGATCACACGTGTATTTCGTGCCATTTCCCTGGATCAAGTAGTTTGGCACACACGATACAAAGTCGAATTACCAAAAGCGCATACATATGCGTCGTGTACAATTATTACAACATAGGCCCGAAGGCATAGCATTAGAGCAAAGGACCAAACGGTCCGGAATACAGTCCAAAACAGAATATAGATAAGTAGCGGAGCGAAGGCAGCGGCTTCATCATTGCCACAGGCAACGACCGTATCTAGACCTAGTGGGCACCCTCATCTTCTGCATCCTCTTCGTAGTAGGCGTATGGATCTTCCGCGGTGTCATCTTCGGCTTCTGATGAGGTTTATAATTGCAAGGGTGAGTACCAACCGTACTCAGCAAGTCACCACAACAACGATGCATATGCAGGATTTTTATTCAAGGCAAGGCAAAGGCTCATTTGCATAAAGCTGGTTTTGCAATCATTTTCACAAACCTAAGACTTAGCATAACTGGTCAAGTTTTAATACCAGAGTTTAATTTAAGCAACGGCGGTTCTGTCTACCATCCATTATGATCCCAAGGATGGCTTTCCGCCGTTAGTCGTCATGGTTTTCTGTGGACGCCCACCTTCCCTGCTCTCGGGGAGTGGCTCCAACAGCATAAAATTTATCATGCAATAACCCATCCCACACAGGTTAAGAGTTTAGAGTCTAGCCAAGTGTAATACATGTCCCGGTGCTCAATATCCACGAGCACGGCTATTCGAATAGGTTTGGTTTACTCACACTGCAGTGGATGTACACTTTACCCGCACTCCGCGACTGCCCAACGCATGAGCCTCGTCCCAACACATGAGACGCGTCACGGCAAAGCCTTTCGATAACCTTGCATTGGCAGTACCCGCTCCATGAACTATCATCCTCATGCACTCTAGGCGTATTTGTTTCTAGCAGTGAGAGGAGTTCTGGCGCTCCCGGGAAGGGAAGTCTCACATGCACGTAAAGTTTATAGTTTATAGTTTATAGTTTAAGTTTAGATTCTCACTCTCACACATGTGGCAGTCCTACAAATGGCGACACCGACGTAGGGCACGCATCGCGGCCCTACCTCAACGGCTGCCCCACCGTAGCGCACCTGCCTCACACACGGGGGTGAACCATCTATGCAAGGATACTGCCTCTGCTCGGATATCTAGTCTGCTAGGTCTATACCCATCCGAGAAGTGCGGTTGTACGAGGGTCGTTTCATGCTTAACTTCATGGCTCGGTCCTTAGCTGACCGGGGATGGTACTAGCCTTTTCCAGATACCACCCAAATCCACCATCCGCCCCAGTCGAAAACAGTTGTTTGGTTTCATTTCTCCTTTCACAAATCATGTCATCATATCATGGCAATGTGGCGCTCATGTCTCCACATGCCGCATCTCAATTACCTTCCCAAAGGTAATTGCCCAAGCATATAGCATTTTGATAAATATGAGTATGCATGATTCTAGAATAGCATTACTAAGCATTTGTCATAATTGACTAGGGACTCATGTATAAGCGTGGTTACAAAGAAATATAAGGATAAACAATAAGCAAGGTATGGCATCATAACAAATAGGGTATTCATCATTGCATGCAATTTTATTTATAAATAAAATAATTTCGCAATTTGGGTTCAATATGCTCAAGGGTAGTGATGACTTGCCTTGCTCGAAGTCCGGTGGTTCTTGGTCTTCGGTCGGACTCACAGCTCCCTCGGGATCTATAATTACGTGCGAAAGGAATTGAATTCATTTAGAATTCAATTTAAACTCCAACAAAATTCAGTTTAAAGAAAAGATCGAGCGCGAGCGTTGAATGACGACGTCGATTCCATTTTGTTTAAAAATAATACGATTTTGATTTTTGACACCGTTGTTCTAAAATATTAGCGCTAGCCAATTTAAACAATTAATCCGATTTGATTTACGCGTCTCGAATAAATTAGGGACCGATAATAAAAGGTAACCCTACCCAGTGAATAGTCGGTTAAAATAATCACGACGGGTAATTTAGCGGATAGCCCTATTATGGAGTAGGAACCAACTAGATACCGACTAAATAAATATTTAAATAGATGCAAACGATCGCATACATACGATAGCAAATTTAAAAGCGACCGGTAATTAATCCTCCGATTATATATATATATCAACGACTAGCGAAATTTAACTAATAAAAATCTACATAATCGGATAAGTACATTGCTAAGTATTAACCATTAAAGAATAATCTAGTTAGGTGAACATTTTGAAATCGCAATTAAATGCCCGATATAATTCTACCCGCGTTCCCAAAGTAACCGATGTCGGTCTATCTTATTTTAATTAAACTAACACTTTATCTTAATCTAGCACATATATTCGAGATAAAATTAAGTTCGTAATCCTCTAATTTTACCTCTCTCTATTTTATTTTTATTTTTATATTATTTTTATTTTTTTTCTTTCTCTCTCTCCTTTTTCTCTTTTTTCCTTTTTTTTTTCCCTCCTCCTCTCTCTCTTTTTCTGCCTTCTTCTTCCTCCTTCTTTCCTCTCTTCTCTCTCTCCCTACTGCCTCTCTCTCTCTCACCGTTGACAGAAGAAGAGGGGAAGGAAGGAAAGGGGGAGAGGGAGGAGGGCTCACCGGCGACGGCGGCTGGGGGGGGCGCGGTGGCGGGGCGGCGAGCGGTGGCCTGCGGCACGGGGTGGCGCACGGCGGCGAGATGGGCGGTGGGGAGAGAAAAAGAAGGGAAGGGCGTGGGGAGGAGAGGGAAGGGAAAAGGGTTTATATAGGCGAGGGGCACGGAGGAGGCCGGCGCGGCGACGTGGGCGCGGGGTACGGCGGCACGGCGCGCGGCGTGGGTGTGTACGGGACGGCGACGCGCGGCGCGGCGGCATGGCGTGGAGGCGTGCGGCGCGTACGGCGGCATGGCGCGGAGGTGTGGCGCGTACGGCGGTGACGCGCGCGGCGTGGGTGCAAGCGGCGCGCGGCATGGCGCGGTGGTACGGGGCGCCGTGGGCGGCGGTACGGTGGCACGGGCGGTGGTACGGCGGTGGTATGGGGCTCGGCGCGGCGGTACGGGCGGCGCGGCGCGGAGGCATGGCGCGGGCGGCGCGGGCGGCACACGGGCGGCGGCCTGGGCGCACAGCGCGGGGCGCATGCGGGCTCGAGCGCGCGGCGGCTGCGGCGGCGGGTCCGGGCGCTGGCGGGGCGCGCGCGGCGCGAGCGGCTGCGTGCGTGCGGTGGCGAGGCGGCGGCGAGCGGGACGGCGCGGGCGGCGGCGAGCGGCGCGCGAGGGCAGCCGGCAGGCGACGCGCGGCAGGGGCGCGTGCGCGCGCGGCGCGGGACGGCGCGGGCGCGCGGGCGTAGAGGCGGGCGCGCGTGGGCGCGGGCCGAGGGACACGGCCGAACACCTGGCGGCCAATGAACAGTGCCGCCAGGGTATTTTCTAGATAATTAGGGTTTCCTTCACCAAAATTTGTTTTTAAAAATTGGTAAATGTAGGAAAAATTAATGTGACCAATTTCTTTACGTTTGCAACAATTTTTTCTACCAATTATATCTATATATCTATTTATTTTATCTATACTTTTCTCGTATCCATTATCCTCACATATACCTATACTCATATATGCATTTGTTATAATCCTCTCCTAAAATATGTATATTATTTGTTAGACGTAACCTTTGTTAAAACCCCGCATAGAACCTAAATAAAAGTGCAAACAATCCGGTGTGATGTGATTTGTTTTAAAAGTTTTTGACGGTTCGTAATTTCGGGCTTTGGTTTTTTTTTTTGTCGGTCGAATTTTTAGGGCGTTACAGTAGTGCGGTGCGACGCGGTATAAGATAAGACAAGATGACCCGGGTGATATCGAGGGTGAACGTCCTAGGAAGAGGATCCCTACGAAGGTCATGTGGTATGCTCCTATAATACACGTTTGAAACGTTGGTTTCAAAATAGAGATCATGCAAAGTTACTGCGCTGGCACAAGGAGGACCGTAAGGTTGATGCTATGTTGAGACACCCTGCTGATGGTTCTCAGTGGAGAACAATCGACAGAGAATTCCCACAGTTTGCTGAGGACGCAAGAAACCTAAGGTTTGGTTTAAGTACGGATGGCATGAATCCTTTCGGTGAGTAGAGCAGTAGTCATAGCACTTGGCCAGTGACTTTATGTATTTATAACATTTCTCCGTGGTTGTGCATGAAGCGAAAGTTTATTATGATGCCCGTGCTCATCCAAGGGCCAAAGCAACCTGGCAACAATATGGATGTCTACCTAAGGCCATTAGTTGATGAATTGCTACTTCTGTGGCAAGATAAAGGTGTACGTGTGTGGGATGAGTACAAACAGGAAAACTTCGACCTACGAGCATTGTTGTTTGTAACAATCAATGATTGGCCTGCTCTTAGTAATCTTTCAGGATAGACAAACAAGGGATATAAGGCCTACATGCACTGTTTAGAAGATACTGAAAGTGTATATTTGAAAAAAAAATCGAAAAGTTATCTACGTTGGTCATCGTCGCTTTCTTCCTGTCAACCACCCACTAAGAAAAAAGGGCAAGTTTTTCAAATGTAAACCGGATCACTGGATGAAGTCTGAGAACCACAGTGGTGATGAAGTATTCGACATGGTCAAAGATGTGCACGTTATCTTTGGGAATGGACCTGGCAACCAACCTGTTCTAAATGACGCTGACGGACACGCTCCCATGTGGAAGAAGAAGTCTATATTTTGGGAGTTACCCTATTGGTCAGTCCTAGACGTCCGCCACGCGATCGACGTGATGCATCTGACGAAGAATGTTTGTGTCAACCTGCTGGGCTTCATGGGTGTGTATGGGAAGTCGAAAGATACACTTGAAGCGCGACGAGACCTACAATGTATGCAAGGGAGAGATAAATTGCATCCAGAGAACACAGAGGATAGACCTGGTTATTTCGGTCCAGCGAGCTACACTTTAAGTAAAGAAGAGGAAAGTACGTTTGAATGCCTAAAAAGTATCAAGGTACCGTCGGGCTACTCATCAAATGTAAAGGGGATAATAAATGTGCCAGAGAAGAAATTCCAAAACCTAAATTCTCATGACTGCCATGTGCTTATGACCCAATTACTTCTTGTTGCATTGCGAGGCATTTTACCTGAGAATGTCCGATTAGCCACTGTGAAACTATGTGCATTCTTGAACGCAATATCTCAGAAGGCAATCGGTCCATTGAATCTAGCCCAGCTGCAGAAGGACATGATCCAATGTCTTGTCAGCTTTGAGCTGGTTTTCCCGCCATCGTTCTTCAATATCATGACACATCTACTAGTACACCTTGTTAAAGAGATTACTATTCTCAGTCCTGTATTCCTACACAACATGTTCCCCTTTGAAAGGTTCATGGGAGTCCTGAAGAAATATGTCCGCAACCGTGCACGCCCAGAAGGCAGCATCGCCAAGGGTTACGGAACTGAAGAGGTCATTGAGTTTTGTGTTGACTTTATTCCTGATCTTAACCCCATTGGTGTCCCTAGTCACGGTATGAGGGTCGATTAAGTGGAAGAGGAACAATAGGAAAAAAATCAATATTTAGTACAGACGAAGATTCTTTCCGTAAAGCACACTACACGGTTCTACAAAACTCCTCATTGGTTGGTCCGTATATCCTAGAACACATGAACATTATACGATCGGATAACCCGGGGAGGCCTGAGACCTAGATTACGCGTCATCACGTGGAAACATTTGGCGGTTGGTTGCGAAAACATCTTAGGGGGGATGATACAATTGATGAGCAATTGTACTTGTTGTCTAGGGAATCATTGTGGCATATCATGACATTCCAAGGATATGAGATAAATGGGAATACATTTTACACGATAGCCCAAGACAAAAAGAGTACAAACCAGAACAGTGGAGTATGCATAGATAACACAGACCCGAATGGCAATAAGGAAACATATTATGGCCGTATAGAGGAAATATGGGAACTGGACTATGGACCATATTTCAAGGTCCCTTTGTTTCGATGCCAGTGGGTGAAGCTAACCGGGGGTGGTGTATCAGTGGACAAGATATACGGTATGACTACAGCTGACCTCAATAAATCTTGGATACAGGGACGAACCATTCATTCTAGCCAAGGATGTGACTCAGTTCTTCTATGTCAAGGACATCTCTACCAAACCAAAGAGGAGGAGAAACGATAAGCTCTCCGGTGAGCCAAAGCATCACATAATTCTTTTAGGGAAAAGAAACATCGTGGGAATCGAAGACAAGTCCGACAGGTCTGAAGATTATGAAAAGAACGATGAAATTCCACCATTCACGGTTAACACTGACCTAAGCATCATAATAAATAATGAGGATGAACCATGGCTACGGCGCGATCATACTAAATAGTTTATTTATGTAATAATATTGGACCGATTTATGTAAGAATTGTAACGTTGTGAAATGTAATGGACCTATATATGTAAGACTCGTTTTAATCGTCAAATTATATTCTCCATGCAATCAACAAATTATATTTTTTAGTGATAGTTTGGAACATATATTATAATTTTTATGCAATTTACAAATCTCATGCTTTAATTTTGTAATTTTAAGTAATTGTGTGATAGTGTGCACGGGAAGCAAAAATTTTTGGCTAAAAATTTGGTTGCGCGCGCCAAAGGAACTTTTAGTCCCGGTTCTAGGTGGGAACCAGAACTAAAGGGCAACTTTTAGTCCTGGTTTTTAATAGCAACCGGGACTAAAAGTACCTCTTTAGTCCCGGTTCTTTGGTCCTGGGTGGTGCCAAGACCCGGGACTAAAGGTGCCCCACCCCCTCTCTTCTTCTTCCCGCAAACAGCTCTCACTCCCCCAAATCCTTCACGTCGCCAGCCTCTCCCTCCAACGACACCGCCCTGCTCCGCCCTTCCCTCCACTGCCTCGATCGGACTACGAGCGCTCTCTCGACAAGTCTTACAAGGAGTCGAAGAGAACTAAGAAACAGGAAAAAGATGTTGCACAACTCGGTATGCAATCGAAGCAAACAATCGAGCCGCTCGTTGTTCAACAATTACCTGTAGAGTATGATCATGACGCGCTCATCCAAATGATGAAAGACACTGGTTTCACAAGGGAAACACTCCTAGGGCAGAAATCGCCACCAAAGGCCATCGTAAACGTCGATACATGGAAGACCAGCTATGTGTATGGCCGGAGTCTTGTTAACCCTAACGCGGTAAAATCACTTCCTACCCAAATGTACAAGTTAAGCAACTGGTACATGCAAGCCTATCAGAACGGAACAGAACTCATTTCGGCTAAAATTCAAGATGAGCATTTCTTCCGGGGTGAGGACTTGATACACATTGAATTCACTAAATTACACCCGCTATTTCACAGGGACGCTCTCGACAAATTTCTATTGAGCTGCAGGTGTCTGTAAGTGATTCTTTTTTATAAATTAACGAGTCTTGTGTATGTGTAAAATATATATCTCTCACTTTGTAATTTTCTTACCCATGCAGTATGGAGATGATGAATCAGAAGAAAAACATGGTGTTTGATGTTGGATTTTTCGATCCATATATCATACACGAGAAGACTGTGAAGGAAAAGCTGGAAGAAACGGAGAACAATATGTACCGCTTCTTTGACAAACAACATCACAAGACGACCATACCTCTTTCCTTACAACTTCGAGTGAGTGTTTGTCTTGTGCACATTTTACTTCAACTACCTCATTCTAAACGTGCAATTAATGATGTACAACTGTAGCTTTCACTGGATACTCTTGGTCATCTATATTGACAAAGGCTATGTCATGATCTTGGACTCCTTGAGAAAGTCACTGTCCAATTACCAAAACATGATAGACATACTACAAAGGTAATTATTTGTCTCGCACTTCACATTTTTACACCATTATCTCGTTATGATATAAATAACTCGACTGATTTATTTCTCTTAAGCAGTGCCTCGGTAAGGTTCACTTCGAAACATCCTGATCAATGGACTGTGCCTCTTCGAATAAACCTACACAAAGTAAACTAGCTAGGCCCACCTCTTTCTCCCATTAAATTCATTACTAATAAGATTAATTGATTGATATATGGTTTTCTCTTATAGCGGTGTCTGCAGCAGCCAGAGAATACCAATTTATGTGGATACTGCGTTTGCAAGCACCTCTTGCATTATTCACTGAAAACCGAGAAATCTATAGACGTATGTATAAACACACAACTTATTTTTTACCATCGTGTTAATATATATACATACATGAATAATATACTCATATTTCCCTCTCTTATTCACAGCTTCATTGGAAAAAGGATAGGGTCATACGAGATGACCAGATAAAAGCTATTCAAGAGTCATGAGTAGGGTTTACTAATGACCAAGTCATAAATCCCGAGGGAGCGTACCACTTCGATGATCGTTTGCATCCCAAAACCTTTACTCAGGAGGGTCCAAATTTAGATGATCCAAATTTCGAATAACTCCATGTATCTAGGTGCGGTGTGATGGTCAGGAACATTATCTAAATGTGGTTGTACATATAACATTTTGCGCTAATGTTTATATAATATTACTTGACGAGAGCATTAAATTTATCTGCATGCATGATATATATTACTAGTATGTAATATATATGTACATATACGTATACGAAGAAGAAACGTATAGTACGTTAGATATTAGTGTAAAGAAACAAAAAAATTGAAACATAATAAAAAAACAGAAAAGCAAAAAAATAATACTTTTAGTCCCGGTTTGTAACTCAAACCGGGAATAAAAGCCTCTCTAAAACCGGGACTAAAGGGCGTACCCGGGCGGCCCCGGGGGACCTTTAGTCCCGGTTCTAGCTACGAACCAGGACTAAAGTTACCCCTTTAGTCCCGGTTTTCCAAGGGGTACCCTTTTGGATCCGGATGGGGGGTCCCGGTTGGGAAATCGGGATTAAAGGGGTTTCCCAACCGGAACTAGATCCTGTTTCTCTACTAGTGCGAGCGACATGCACTCGGAATCTGCTGAATTTTTTTTCTGGCATTGATACGGTGAGACTGCCTTTCTCTAAACATCTGAAAAATGGAGAAAGAAATGGTTTACGTATGCCTTTCAAGCTTTTACCATGTTTCGTTTTCAGTCTTGATGTTCTGTCCCTGTCCGTTTGTTTGCTCCTGCCTCCTGCTTACAGGTTGCAATTGACAAAGGGTTCTTTCATTTGCAGATTTCAGAGAAATTTCGAAAACTGAATTGAAACGGTGTGATTTGCGTGAGAGAGCAAACAACTCTTCTGATCGGCACATTGTAATTTAAGTGCACAGTTGCTATAAGTAAGGCGATAGTGTGATTTCATTCAATGTTGTGCAGTTTGCTAGCAAATCAATCTCAGATTTTTCTGGTGAGCTGATTGCTGGGGAGATATTTTCTGTCAAATGGCAGCCCATTAGGTGAATTTGTGTACTATGTGCAGCAGGATTTGGCAGGAGACTAATGTGCATACATGTTTAAACCACTGGGAATTATCATGTGATGGCATAAAATATTTTTCTTCTGCCTGTTTAAACCACTGGGAAAGAATTATAATGCTTTTCACAAGAATTACAATTTCTTGCAGTCATAACCTTACTATTTTGTGCTGAGCTATTCATTTAGCATTTGCACTAAATGTCTAATTTTGCTATCCTGCTATGACCAAACTTTGTATTCTGCATTGACTTTCTTGGTGCCATACCACCTATTGTGGTAGTGGAGTTGGTTTACATAAGGTGCATTTTTTTTACTGGTAGCTATTTTTCTCAATTATAAAGTTTGATCCAACTAGATGCTTATTCCCTTTCTAAATGTGCATCTCTCATTCATAAATTTGTTTGTACAGTACAGAAATTGAATCAACATTATGTTTATCTCATAAAAAGTTTATGTTTTGTAGGTAGTTTCAATTCAGCATGTTGCTTTACTTCCAAGTACGTCTGGGGTTTTGTGAGATCTGAACTTAATTGGTTGGTTTCGAAAGCTAGATTTTAGGGATAACTGAGAATATAGCAATTTTAAAGCTGCTTTATGCTCCATTTAGGATCCATAATGTTCACTCTGCAAAGTTAGTAACTTTTAACACTTGTTTGTTGTTTTATTTTGTTGGCATTAATAGAATTACAAATGCCACTAAGTTTCAATAGAAACCGAGGGAGGCGTAATTTAGGTTTAGAAGAAATGCAATCTTCTACCTGTTTAACTACATACAAATGCTTGGAATTGATCGGACAAACTTGGTACAATATTGCCAGTTTGTTACTTTGTTTTCATGTGGCGCTGTTGACTTGTATATATTTGACATCTGAAAAAAATGACGGCCGGTTTACCATTTGAGGTGATTATAGTCTGAAGGTCGGGGAAAATCAGAACTAATTTAGTAAGCTTTTGTTGAATTGAAGCAGGCATCTTAATCACTCATTTTGCTGCTGAATCTGAACATAGTGGAGGTTCATTTGACAGCATCAGTCAGGTAGATACACATATGGTATCCCTGTATTTTTTTTCAGTAGAAGTGCATCTTACTCATTAGATTAACTAATTAATCATTTCATTAATAACTAAATAGACCAATTCATGTTTAGCTGCCTTCACATTTCAAAGTTGATGGGTGCTGGATATTTATGACAATCTGGAAATGATTGCTTATTTATATGCTGGAGACTGGGGTGCGTATTATATTTAATATTATTTTATAGTCCAAAAATTTCATGCATAGTTCTAACTGCAGGTTTTAGGTTGTGAAAATTTTGAAGTACACTCAGTTTTCAAATTCCGACAAGTTCGCTTATGTAACTACTGTTGCAATATATTTATAATTGTTATAACAAATCTTTATTTTCATCTCTTTTTATGAAAATGGTGTAACATTTATATAATAGATAACTTGTTGAATGATGGATTAGGGTCATTATTTTGTTTCATTTTTTCCTAGATATCAAATAAATTAGGTATTGGACCAATGGAGGTGCTGTCAAAGAGAGCCTTTTTGGAGGAGGGGTAGGATGTTGTATGAGAAATATCCCATCATTTTGTACATGCTACCTAAATAGTCATCAAAAAATTTGAAAAAAATTATATATATCACTCCACAAACATGCAAGTTAAAATTTTCAACTTCTACAAATTGTAACAAAAATAACAAATATAGATGCGAATGTACGATAACTATTTTCAGTTTAATTTGTTCCTTTTGTTACAACTTGTAAAAGTCGGATTTGATCTTGCATGTTTGCGGAGTGATATATTTCATATTAATCTACGTTCTCTTTTTTTTTCAAATTTTTGGTAACTACTTAGATAACCTGTAAACAACGAGGGGATATCCTCTCGAGGGATAAAAATCTATATCCGATGTTGTATCGCTTGTTTCGAAGAAGTTTGGTTGTGATCGGAATAGTTGGCTGTGGCAGTGCTACAGCCATAGCAACATGTCCTAGCACTATATTGTCAACAAGTTGATGTGAATGCTTCTCTGTTTTGGCTTGCTTGACGTTGATTTGTTTCGAAATGCTTTCACACCAGTGCTACTTTACTAATTGCTCAGCAGGAAATTGATGCTGAATGTTGCTTGATTGGTTATACAAGCTTAGATCAAACAACGTATTTTTATGCCTAGATGCTGGGAAGAGAAAGAAATGAGAGGCTTTCTCTAAAGTAGGTATGCTAAGGAACCGTACCTGTACCTTTTGTGCTTCCATTATTCTTCACATCATGCAAATTTTAACATCACAGATGGACTTTCACTATTTAGAAGGTCAAATGTATATATATTTGACAAAGAAACATCAGTGTCTGTTACAAACAACCAACATGAATGTAATTATAGTTCTCTTACATATCTGTACATGCTTTTATGAACGAGTGCTATCAGCTAATTAAACTGTCATCAGGAGGTGCAGGTTAGAGCAATGCATATTTTTCCAACTTCGGAAGGGGTGTGCCACTATATGTGCATCAGTGTCCATTTGAATTGAATCTTCTTTTACTTTCCTTTTAATGTCTGACCAAAAAACATGTGGCGTTCATCTTTTGCTCTTATATATATTTGGATCTGGTCATGTGGCGTTCGTCTTTCAATTACTGACTGTAGGTCACATCTTAGTAGCAAAATGATCCTTTTTTAGGGGCTAATAGAATTTAGCTCAGCCGCAAAATGAAGAAAAAATAGCATTGTATATAACTCTTTTGCTAACGCTATCCAATTATAGATTCAAGTATTTGTCAATGGTTAATCCTAAAAAAGTTCATTGAGTTATATTTTCCCGTTGCGTCGCACGGGCACCTAACTAGTATATATATATATATGCACATCTATGTACTTATAAATATATATTTACAAATATAAACATGTATATTGTTGGCAGTATACCATGAGGCCCTTCGACCAAGCCTGCTGAAACCAACCAGGCGGTAAGGATCCGATCTCCCAGTGCCCAAGGCTCGTGAGGCGAAGCCCGAGGGCGAAGCCCGATGGTGAGGAGCCACATGGGGCTCCGGTCGGCCTGGGCGAAGCCTACATGGCGAAGGCATATGCCGAAGGAGGATGACTTCGCCAGGGCGGACCTGATCCAAGAAGGGCCGGTGGACCGGCCCAATCACCCCGGTCCATGGGCCAAAGAACCAGTAGCCACCAGGTGGCCCATTGAGGGTCCATGCGTCTGGATTACATTGAATACCCATGTAAGGGCCCCTTTATGAGGGTGACCATGTAAATTCCCCTGTAATAGCCCTAAACCCTAATAGGGGGATCTGTAATGGGGTTATAAATAGCCACCTAGGGCCATGTAAAAGGGGATCCAAATTTAATACAAAATTTATTACACTTTACCTTCCCAACAACTGTTGAGTATCCACGTCCTTCGACATATGCGAAACCACTGAGAGCGAATGCCACCGAAGAAGGTCTCAAAAGAGAGGGTTGCGAACCCGAAGGAGAGCGTAGCGGAGGAGGTGATGGCCAATGACGAAGGCGTTGAGCCTTCAGCGCCTATCGAAGTGGCAGCTGCACCGTCGGCTTCGGCACCCTCGCCGCAACCGCCTACTTCGGCCCCGACTTCCGCGGCGGAGCAGGTACCGGAGGCCCCTTCGGCAACTCAGCCTGCTTCGAGCGCGCTCACCGCTGCACCAGCCGATCTCAACCTCGACGCACAAGCCGAAGCAAGCATGGAGGCCATGCGGTAGAACATGGCGCGTCTCCAGGACATGCTTCGCCAAATGCAGGAGCAGCAGCAAGCTTACGAAGCAGCGCGACAAGCCAAGACCGCTCCGGCCCCAGTCCTCCAGTATTCGGCAGGCTACTTTCCCCCTCAAGCCTACCAGCAAGCTCCTCCGCCGCAAGCTGCACAAGGACCAGTGTGCATACCCAACCAGCCTTCGGCTACAGTAGCGCCTCCACTTCCCGGCGCACGGCCATAGGTTCGGCCAGTCGCAATCCATGTACACTCTTCAACACCTGGTCAAGTATCGCAGGCGATGGCGGAGGGGGCTTCGGCACTGGAGGCGCAACTCCAAGCTTTCCTTCAGTAGCTCAACCAACCCCACAATATCTCAAGCACAACCCCTTCGGCCCAGCCGGAGGGAGGCTCAAGCCAGGGCGTACCAGGGTGGCCGCCGGTGAACCAGCCCGGGGCTTCGCCCTGGGGGCAGGCGCCGCAGTTTGACTTCTACAACACCACCCAAGCGCCACCGTTCGGGAGTGGGCCGCCGAACGTCGCAGCCCAGCCGCTCCCCCAGGCCATCACTTCGCCCTTCGCCACGCCGTATCCGCAGTCAAGCGGGCCCTCGCTGCAGGGCACCGTGGGCAAGGCCGGGGGTGAAAAGGGGCTGCCACTGAGTGCGGGGATCAAGAATCGCCCGATCCCACCTCAGTTCAAATTCCCACCCGTTCCGCGGTACTCGTGCGAAACAAACCCAAAAGAGTTCCTCTCAATTTACGAGTACGCGATCGAAGCTGCCCACGGTGATGAATACACCAAGGCGAAGGTAATTCATCTCGCTCTTGACGGCATCGCCCGTTCTTGGTATTTCAATCTGCCATCCAATAGCATTTACTCATGGGAGCAATTGCGTGATGTTTTTATCCTCAACTTCCGAGGCACCTACGAGGAGCCGAAGACGCAGCAGCATTTGCTCGGCATTCGCCAGAGGCCGGGCGAATCGATACGGGAGTACATGCGCCGCTTCTCGCAAGCACGGTGCCAAGTCCAGGACATAACGGAAGCATCCGTCATCAATGCCGCTTCGGCCGGGTTGCTCGAGGGCGAACTCACAAGAAAGATCGCCAACAAGGAGCCGCAAACCCTCGAGCACCTGCTTCGCATCATCGATGGGTACGCAAGAGGCGAAGAAGACTCCAAGCGGAGACAAGCGATTCAAGCTGAGTACGACAAAGCCTCCATCGCCGCGGCCCAAGCCCAGATGCAAGCACAGGTCGTCGAACCGGCTCCCCCCACCGTTCGCCAGCCTCAGCTGGCGAACCAGGGGCAGCCGCCCAGGCAAGGCCAAGCTCCCATGACCTGGAGGAAATTCAGGACCGACCGAACAGGCAAGGCGGTTATGGCTGTCGAAGAAGTACAAGCGCTCCGCAAGGAGTTCGATGCCCAGCAAGGCGGCAGCCACCAGCAGCCTGTTCGCAAGAAGGTTAGAAAGGACCTCTATTGCGCATATCATGGGCGGTCTTCACACACCACCGAGCAATGCCGCAACATTCGCCAGCGATGCAGTGCTCAAGAACCAAGGCCGCACCAGGGCGCCGTTGTCGAAGCGCCTCGCGAGGCGGCCCGTGAACAGTCGCCTCCAGCCGAGCAGCACCAAGACGCGCAACGCCGAGTCATCCAGGTGATCACAAGGGCTGACCCACCGGTCCAGCCGTCGAAGCGACAAAGAAAGTTGCAGCTGCGAACGGTGCATAACATCACCGCCACAGGCGAAGGGGTCCCAAAGTACTTGGGCCAGCAGATCTCTTTCGGGCCGGAAGATGCCGAAGGAGTGCAGTTTCCACACCAAGATCCCCTGGTGATTTCGGCTGAGGTGGCCGGCTTTGAAGTCCGGCGCATTCTGGTCGATGGAGGTAGCTCGGCCGATGTCATCTTCACCGAGGCATATGCCAGGATGGGGCTACCAACTTCGGCTCTCACTCAGGCGCCGGCTTCGCTTCGCGGCTTCGGCGGCGAGGCCGTTCAAGTTCTCGGCCAGGCACGGTTGAGGGTTGCCTTCGGCACGGGTGAAAATAGACGCGAAGAGCAGATATTGTTCGATGTCGTCGACATCCCGTACGGCTACAATGCCATCTTCGGCCGTGCAACCTTGAACAAGTTTGAAGCCATCTCCCACCATAATTACCTCAAGCTCAAGATGCCGGGTCCGGCAGGGGTGATTGTGGTCAAGGGGCTTCAACCTTCGGCTTCGCTGAAAGGCGACTTGGCTGTGATCAGCAGGGCGGTGCACAACGTGGAGGCCGAACCGCACGTTAACCGTGCGCCGAAGCCAGCTCCTCACGACAAGGTGCTCAAGGTGCAAGTGAGCGAGGCGGACCCGGCGAAGCTTGTCCAGTTGGGAGGCGATCTAGGTGAAGAAGAAGCTGCAAAAATCTTAGACGTACTCAAGAGAAACATCGACATCTTCGCCTGGAGCCCCAGCGAAGTGGGGGGAGTTTCGCCGGAGTGCAAAAGCTTCTCAAGGCCGGGGTGATCAAGGAAATCGACCACCCGGAGTGGCTGGCGAACCTGGTCCTGGTGAAGAAGTCGAACGGCAAGTGGCGCATGTGCGTCGACTTCACGGACCTTAACAAGGTTTGCCCGAAGGATGACTTCCTCTTGCCGCGGATCGACCAGCTTGTCGATTCGACGGCTGGCTGCGAGCTCATGAGCTTCCTGGACGCCTACTCCGGCTATCACCAGATCCACATGAATCCAAACGACATCACCAAAACCGCCTTCATCACGCCGTTCGGCACCTTCTGCCACCTCAGGATGCCTTTCGGCCTGAGGAACGCCGGGGCAACATTCGCCAGGCTGGTGTACAAGGTGCTTCGCAGGCAGCTGGGGCACAACGTGGAGGCATATGTCGACGACATCGTCGTAAAGAGCCGCAAGGCTTTCAACCATGCGTCTGATCTACAAGAGACCTTCGACAACTTGCGAGCGGCGAGTATGAGACTAAACCCAGAAAAATGTGTTTTTGGTGTTCGCGCCGGCAAGTTGTTGGGTTTCCTAGTCTCTGAGATGGGTATCGAGGTGAACCCCGAGAAAATCGATGCCATCCGGCAAATGAGGCCACCGTCGAGCGTACGCGAAGTACAAAAGCTCGCGGGCCGAATTGCGGCACTCAGTCGTTTTCTCTTGAAAGCGGTCAAAAGGGGCCTACCATTTTTCAAGACCCTCCGGGGCACAGGCAAGTTTAACTGGACTCCCGAATACCAGGCCGCATTCGAAGAGCTAAAGCAGTATTTGCAAAGTCCACCCGCCCTGGTCAGCCCAACACCGGGAAGCGAAATGCTGTTATATCTAGCGGCTTCGCCAGTGGCGATCAGTGCAGTCCTAGTCCAGGAGACGGAATCAGGGCAGAAACCGGTGTACTTCGTCTCTGAGGCCCTACAAGGGGCGAAGACGAGGTATATTGAGATGGAAAAGCTCGCCTACGCCCTGGTAATGGGTTCACGCAAGCTCAAGCATTACTTCCAGGCCCACAAAATCACAGTGCCTTCGCAGTATCCTCTGGGCGAAGTACTCCGGGGCAAAGAGATCTCTGGCAGACTCAGCAAGTGGGCAGCAGAGCTATCCCCTTCGACCTGCATTTCGTGGCACGCACCGCCATCAAATCTCAGGTCCTGGCCGATTTTGTGGTCGAATGGACTCCGGCGTCCGCTCCCGAACCCCAACCTATCGAACAGCCTTGGACAATGCACTCCGATGGCTCGTGGTCGCAAGGGGGGCAGGCGCCGCGGCCGTGCTCATTTCCCCGGGGGGCGTGCCTATTCGGTATGCCGCAAGGCTGCAGTTCGACACAACCAACAACATGGCGGAATACGAAGCGGTGCTGCTAGGCCTAAGGAAGGCGAAGGCACTAGGGGTTCGGCGTCTGCTCATCCGAACAGACTCCAAACTAGTAGCCTGTCATGTTGATAAATCCTTTGAAGCAAAAGATGAAGGGATGAAAAGATATTTGGAGGCCGTTCGGTCAATGGAGAAGTGTTTCACCGGAATAACGGTCGAACACTTACCTAGAGGGCAAAATGAGAAGGCAGACGCCCTGGCGAAGTCCGCCGCCTGCGGGGGACCGCATTCGCGTCTTTTTCGAAGTCCTCTACGCACCAAGTGTGCCCGAAGGAACTGAGGATGTCATGGCCATAGACCAGACAGATCCAGGCGAAGACCCAGAGGACTGGCGAACGCCGTTCGTGAAGTATCTCAGGGATGGCTGGCTTCCAGAAAATGAAGCAGAGGCGAAACACCTACAAATCAGAGCCAGACAGTACAAGCTGGTCTCAGGACAGCTATATCGCTCTAGAGTGCTCCAACCTTTGGTTCGCTGCATATCCATTGCCGAAGGCGAAGAAATGGTGAAGGAAATACACCAGGGGCTTTGCGGGGCGCATCAAGCTGCAAGAACTGTTGCCTCCAAGGTGTTTCGACAAGGAGTATATTGGCCCACGGTGCTGAAAGTCTGCGTCGCGCACGCCAAAAAATGCGAAGGCTGCCAACGACACGGCCGAAGCCAGACCGCCCCACAGTATGAGCTACAGCCGATCGCTCTAGTTTGGCCCTTCGCCAGGTGGGGGCTGGACATCATAGGCGCATTCCCGGTAGCGCGAAATGGGTACAAGTTTGCAATTGTGGCCATTGTGTACTTCTCGCGCTGGATCGAGGCCGAACCACTCGGCACGATTACTTCGGCGGCAGTGCAGAAATTTGTCTGGAAAAACATCATTTGCCGTTTTGGAGTTCCGAAGGAATTCATCACAAACAATGGCAAGCAGTTCGACTCTGACAGGTTCAGAGAAATGTGCGAAGGGCTAAACCTGGAAATCAGGTTCGCATCGGTCGCGCACCCGCAGTCGAACGGGGCGGCCGAACGCACAAACGGCAAGATCTTGGAGGCACTCAAGAAAAGGCTTGAGGGGGCGGCGAAGGGCAAATGGCCAGACGAAATGCTGTCTGTCCTTTGGGCCCTCCGAACAACTCCCACGAGGCCTACCAAGTTCAGCCCATTCGTGCTCCTCTACGGAGACGAAGCGATGACCCCAACAGAGCTAGGGGCTAACTCACCAAGGGTGATGTTCTCGGGGGGCGAAGATGGGCGCGAAGTGTCGCTCGAACTCCTGGAGTGGGTACGAGTAAAAGCACTAGAACACATGCGCAAGTACGCCGCAAGCACTTCGGCAACCTACAACAGGAAGGTTCGCCCGACAGAGCTCCTACCGGGCCATCTCGTTCTAAGGAGAAAAGCGAACCCAGTCGCGGTTGGGAAGCTTGAGTCGAAATGGGAGGGGTCGTATCTCATCAAGCACAAGTCAAGAACGGACTCTTTTCGCCTAGCAACACTGGAGAGCGAAGAGTTCGATCACTCGTGGAACGCCGCTTCACTCAAGCGTTTCTATGTCTAGAGAGGGTAGCACCCTGTTCGCCAACATGTAAAAATGTACATTTTGCTATGTAGCTTTTCGGCATCTGCCATTCTGTAAGCCTTTCGGCACAAAAATACCAAAAAAGAGGAGGAGAAGATGAAAAAGAAAAAAAAACTGGACGTAGGGCTATTATCCACCGTGGAGGCCTGAACCAGTATAAAATTTCTGTGTCTTTCGCTTTTTTTATGTGCATGATAATTCGTGGAAAAACCCCAAGGTAAATGCCTGATCAGCGAATCGGTCGAAGCATCGCTCGCCGAATGTTGAAACCATGACAGCTTGTTTCGGAAAAAGAGGCCGAACACCGTAATAATCGATCTACGCAGAAATCGCGCCGCTAACAGTGTCATAGATCGATAACGGGAGTCGAAAGCTGAAAAGTCGTTCAACCTATTTCGCCAGTAAACGCAAAGGGGTCAATACTTTACGACCCACCAAAAGCACAAGTTGTGATAATGCAGAAAATGGCGAAAAGGGAACAAAAGCACAACTTTATTAACTTTGACAACACGTCGTACAGTATAATACTTATACAGGTGAAACGATTTACATGTTTTGCTTACAAATAAATTACATTTTCGCCCCCAGCAAAATAATCAAAAGAGTGATCTAGCGAACATGATTCGTCGTCACTACTTATATCATACACTACCCTAAGGGGGGAAGGGGGCGAAACTACAGTAAGGGCGTAGCGCCGCTGGGCGATCGCCTCCTGCCTGACGGTTCGACGGTGGTTTCGCTAGAAGCGAGCCGTGCGCTCGAAGCGCGCCACACGGACGCGATCGAAGTCCTCCATCATCGGCACAGCCAAACTCTTCACGGCGGAACACCCCTCGTCGAACTCATTGAGCTCGGCGAAGAGGCTGGGGCCGCCAGCCGGCGAAATGAGTTTGCTCACCCCGTCCACGAAGGGACGAGATCCGCCCGGGTTTCGAAGTCCCCGGGGGTGAAGCGAGGCGGCCCTTGAGAATGCTCAGAGCCGGACCCCTCAGCCGCCTTCCTGCCCTTGTTAAGGACGAGCGGCGAAAGGGGCCAACGAGCCGGGCTGGTGAAGACCCGGGCGGCTGCCTCAACCACCAATTCGGCCGAAGCCGAAGCCCCGGCCTCACTGATCGCCCCAGGGCTGCGCCCCGCGGGCGAAGTGGGGGTGCAGCCCGATGATTCCTCGTCGCTGAAGGCGCTGGCGATGGCGACATCCCCTTTTTTCTGGGGGCAGGCCTCGCGGCGCCGCCTTAGCCGCGGCGATGGCAACTAGGGCCTTGGCGCCCTCCACGTCTTTTCGCCGCAAAGGCGAAGAGGCAGATTCCGCCCCAGTTTCGGCACGCTCTGGGCTGGGGGTTGGCGTATAACCGCGCGTCCCAGAGCGGCTATCACCCGCCTCGTCACCAGCCTCTTCGGCCGCAGCATCGGCCTCTTCCGCTTCCTCCTCTTCGGCATCCTCGTCTTCTTCGACATCGGAGTCCGTCGGGACGGAGGCCTTCTGCTTACGGGGGGCGAACCTCACCTGCCCCCGCGGGCATTTCCGTGAAGGGCCGGCTTCACCATCCGCCTTAAAAGGCTTCGCCCTCGGGGGGAGCTCGCCGGTGTAGACGCGGTTCGCCCTGCCGGCCGCTTGCCGAGTCAGCAGCTGGCTATACTCGGTCAACGAAACATCGCCAACAAGCCGTCTGGCTTCGGCGTCGGCCTGGGCTAGCGTCAATGCTGGAAAAAGGCGAGACGCTAAGTTAGGGGGCGAAACAAAAGCATAGCGAAAAGGCGAAGCGGAAAGTAAAAAAAAGAGAAAAAAGAAAAACAGAAAGGAACTCACCATTCGCCCCTGGGGGAAGAACGAGTTTAGGCAGGCCGTCGACCACTTCGCCCTGGTCAACTTCAACCTACCATGCTTGCAAAAGCGGGCAGATTCGCAGCATGCAGAATTCTTCTACTAAGTCCCGGCAGCTCAGCCGGGAACACAACCTACGGAGCAGGGCGAAACGAGACTCCAGGGTACCGGTAACAGTAACCCTGGGCTTCCGCGCCGGCGAAATCGCGCGACGCCGCCAGCGCAGAGCTCTCGCCGCTTCGGAACCCGCCTCGAATGGGATGGAGTGGTAGAACCACTTCGCCATCCAATGGCGATCCCATTTCGACATGGCGGCGTTAACCGGCCATAAGTCGGCGCGTTCGGGGCGAATATTAAAGTTCACACTCCCGAACACGGTCTTCCGGGTCCCGGCGGGGGTGATCACCGTCTTCGTGTCGACAGCGGCGGAGAAGATGGTGCCAAAAAGGTCGGCGCTGGGCTCGAACCCCGCGGTCCGGCACGCCCAGTCGAAGATAGCGATCCGCACCAGGGCCGAAGGGCTCAACTGGGGCAGTTCGACTTGGAAGAGGCGGAGGATCTCCGGCAACAGGATGTTGCACGGAAATCGGAGGCCGGCCTCAAAGAAAACGGTGAACACCACCGTTTGATGTTCGCCAGGTTGCGGCACTTCGGCTTCTCCGGGGGCGAACGCCTGGCCCTCCGCCACCAAGCCAGCGTCAACCATTCTGGCCAACTCGTCATCATCGGCGAGCGAAACCCCCAGGAAGGCTGTGGTGTCGTCGTCGATCCGGCCGGGATCGGGACCGGTCCTGGTGACTGGGTTCGGCTTGCGGGGAGCCATGGGCGAAGAGGAAGATTGTTGGCGAAAAGGGTCACTTCGGCGAAGTAGGTCGTTCAGAGATTAGCCGAGAGCAAGTGGAGGGGAAAATAACTGCGATGAAAATGACAAAGGTGGCGACGGTGAAAACGGGGGGTGAGAATATATACCTCACCAAACGACGCTTCGCCTCCCCAGCCAATCAGGAGCGGCCACGTGTCGCGGGGTAGGCGAAACGGTAAAATCCCATGGATCAGGCCGTGCAGTAACGGGCTCCCGAAGAGAAGGCCCACTACTGTTCACCGCGGCCCCATGGCCCATCACTATTCAAAACAGCCCAACAAGGCAATACGGGCCACTTTACGGTTCATACGGGGCGAGGGCCCAATATTGCACACATTGGGACCAAAAAAAAAGAACCCCTACAACTGCTCGAAATGGGCGAAGACCATACACTATAATCCTTTTTCACACATCGCAAACTTTTTGCAGGATCCAGAAAGATGAGTTTCGGCAGGAGCATCGGTCGAAAGGGGGCGCCTCATACCATACTACATGGTTTGCACGGTCTCGGCCGAAGCTCCTATTTCACCCTTGCCCGTGAGGGGCTTGTTGGCAGTATGCCATGAGGCCCTTCGACCAAGCCTGCCGAAACCAACCAGGCGGCAAGGATCCGATCTCCCAGTGCCCAAGGCTCGCGAGGCGAAGCCCGAGGGTGAAGACCGATGGCGAAGCCCGATAGCGAGGAGCCACATGGGGCTCCGGTCGGCCTGGGCGAAGCCTACATGGCGAAGGCATACGCCGAAGGAGGATGACTTCGCCAGGGCGAACCTGATCCAAGAAGGGCCGGTGGGCCGGCCCAATCACCCCGGTCCATAGGCCAAAGAACCAGTAGCCACCAGGTGGCCCATTGAGGGCCCATGCGCCTGGATTACATTGAATACCCATGTAAGAGCCCCTTTATGAGGGTGACCATGTAAATTCCCCTGTAATAGCCCTAAACCCTAATAGGGGATCTGTAATGGGGTTATAAATAGCCACCTAGGACCATGTAAAAGGGGATCCGAATTTAATACAAAATTTATTACACTTTACCTTCCTAACAACTGTTGAGTATCCACGTCCTTCGACGTATGCAGTTGTCGTTTCGACAACATATATATTATATAGGTCACATATTTCCTACTACCGGGAGTAGCTACTTCCTCTCCTTAGCGGATAGGGTTAGTGGAGAAAGCAAGGATCCATTAAACAATTAAAAAATTAACTAAGTAGTTTATTATTGAATAAATCAACTGATTACCGGCTGCTTGCAAACCAGCTTCTAGCACGGAGTTTATGCCTCGTATGGTTATCTGATCCTATATAGTGCTCAACTCAGCATAATATCTTCTGCTCATGGCCAGCATAAAGTATACGCCAGCCGATCAATTGGAAAATTTTGCAGAACGTCAACTAAAAAAATGTAGAACATCATTAAAAATTGGAAGATCCGGTCTTCTGTTATGTATGGTTTCTGCTTAAATTTATGTCCGAGTTCCATCTTCTGCAGAGCAATAACCACTGGCCGTGCTCGTTAGTATAGCAGAATATGTTCTGCTCGTTCCTCTATAGACTATCATATATATAGAGCCATCACAGAACAAAAACCAGAAAAGGAGCAGAACATCAGTTTGAAAGAAAGCAGAACATCATTTGGAAACGGAGCAGAACATCAATTTGAAAGGGGGCAGAATAGCTTCTACGTGTTCATGTTCTGCTTCTGTAGGAACTGTTCTGCTTCTGTAGGAACTGAAGACCTTAGATTTAGGACCAAACTCCAAACTCCAACTCGCAAATCTAAACTCTAACTTCAGTGGTAGTTGGTTTCTATAAAAGCTGAGGTGGGTGTAGAAAGTGTTTGGATAGATTTATCAGCTCCACGCCACCACGTCCCTTGTCGCCATTTTGTCGAACACCTTGCTAGCGTCGCCGCCGCACGTGCTTGCTGTGCCGCCCAGCCCGCGTGCTGCTCCACTCGCGCGCCGTCGACGCTGCTCCGCTCGCACGCCCGCCCATGCGCTGCCACCCGCGTGGCACCGCTCGGGCCGCTACCCGCCCACCGCCGCTGCCGACGCTCGCCTGCCGCCGCCGCTGACACCCGCTTCTCGCTATCGCACCCCGCCGGTTGCCATCTGGGTCGGGAGAAAGGTGGGGAGGAGACAGAAGGAGAGGAGAGAGGATGTGAAGGGGTAGTTCAGTGGTATTTTTGTGTAAATATATTGAAAAATAAAGGGTAGTAGGTCTTTTGGGGTGGAATGGAGCTATGGAGCAGCGAAAACCCACTCACCCCGTAGTACAAATTTGTGGAGGCTAACTCTACTTCAAAAAATAAAGAATTAGTATCATTTGGCATAACTTCAGCTCTAGGTAAGTTGGAATTGGGAGCTCCAACTAATGATGATTAGCTTATCTATATGCGGTTGGAATGGCTCATCATGAGAAAGCAATTTGAATTTTGTATGTTCTGGAAACAAGAAAATGGAATATATTCTGCTCTTCCAAAACGAACTCCATCCTTTTCTCTGGCTCATCCCGGCAGAAAATAAATCTAAACTGAAAATGGCAGCTAATTAACTAGAAAAATTCCACGACAGGAAATAGATCTCAACTGAACATTGGCATAACATCAACTAAAAAAATTTACCCAATATCAAGAGCAGAACCTTCTGCTCCCCAGCTAAAACGTGATTAGTTACAAACAACGATCGCGGCTTGTGCTCCACCATGGCCATCTAGGCCATCTTAACTGTGAGTAGGTAATCTCAGTTTTATTAGGAAAGATGACCAACCACTACTAAAAATACATCCATACGAACCGATCTTACGGGTGCCGGTTCATTAAAAACCGATACCTATTAGCTTTTTCCTACTTCCGCACGATGAAAAAATAAAAAACCAACACTTTTAAACACTATAGGTACCGGTTCAAACCGACACCAATACTATAGATCTTGGTTTTTCTAATAATCGTAACCGGTACCTATAATATATTATATGTGTTGACTTTTTTAAAAAAGGCACACATCGAAACTGACCGAGCTGAGCCGATCGATCAGAACGGGCCCCCACCGAATAAAAATTGCATTCGCGTCCTTATCTTCTCATCGAGTCAACCTTACCTTCCTCTCCTCCTACGTTCCCTCCCCCCTCCTCCTCCTCTCCTCCATTGAGCCGGGAGCAGCAGGCGGCGGCAGCACTATCCCCTTCGCTGGATCCGGCGGGAGGGGAGGCGGTGAGCGGCTGCCTCGTCTGTTCCCAGGGCCAGTGTGGCGGCCAACACAGGAGCTTGGGGCAGCCGGCCAGATGCACGTGCGGGTGCGGGCTGTTAGTGATATGCCCTAGAGGCAATCATAGAGATGATTGTATCACATACTATGTTTATATATTTATCTGATATTGTTCCTTGAAATAGATAACTCATTATTGGCTAATGAATATGTGATTCATTTATGAGACTCTTTATGTTATATGTTGCTATTTCTAAAGGATCCCTGATCAAATATCATATGTGGAACAAATATGGTTAAATGATCAGAACATGTATTGATTGATGATCATATCTCATGGATCATGGTATGGAGATACCAAATTGATAATGTGGACATATGTTGGGGAACATGTTGTTGGATAGACCCGACATGAGACACTGCAAGAACTATTTGTATAGTGCCATCAGTGGTCTCGATTAGTGTTGGTATAGAATTCTTAGACCTGAGATTACCATGGTTTCCAACATGTGTAATGACTTACTTAGGGACTGCTAAACGCTATTCCGTAACTGGATAGTTATAAAAGTAGTCTTCGGGTGTGTTATGAAACATGTAGTGGGATATGAATAATCAAGATGGGATTTGTCCCTCCTATGGAGAGATATCTCTGGGCCCCTCGATGTTATAGATTATGGAAGTGCATGGCCATGCCAAAAGTGATTGAGGAGTCAATCGCAGGTTATATAATCTATCACAGGATCGAGTGAATGATTGAGCTATTAGAGGATGGCACATATTTAGCCTTGAGCTTAATCGATATCGTGAGGCAAAGGGATTCATACAAGTAAACACTAAAGGTTCAACCGATATGATCTTTATGTATGCTCGGTGGGTCAATACGTTCTGCTAGGGGCCACTGTTGACACGTGGACCGAAAAGGAGTTTTCGGGTTGCACCCGAGTGTGCATGAACCTATAGGGTCGCACGCTTAAGGGGCCGGAATAAAGGGATTGGATGGAGATCCAATATGCGCCCAATTTCGGATAGGGATCCGAATAGGACTCCTATGGACCTTGGAGGCCCGGACGTGGTCCCTATATATACGTGAGGGGGTGTGGCCGGCGGGATTAACAGATCATGCCACGTGAAACCCTAGCCGCCACTTTCCTCCACGAGCAAACCCTAGCCGCGCGCGGGTGCTAGCACATCTGCGTGGTGTTCCTTCCCTGGACATGTGGATACCGGTGGAGGCGCCGCTGTCTTGCGGTGCTGATCGGCGTGGGAGCACGGCGAGGAGAACGCACGAGGAGGAGAAGGTCAAGCAGCTGCGATCGACTACTTCCTCTACATCGACGCGCGCTACATCGTGAGGATTCCTTCGGCTCCTTAGCGCATACTTCCGCTGCACAGCGCGTCGAGTGGTAACAATCTA
Source organism: Oryza punctata (assembly GCA_000573905.2). NCBI lineage: Eukaryota > Viridiplantae > Streptophyta > Magnoliopsida > Poales > Poaceae > Oryza > Oryza punctata. Next base: position 6,776,497 of record CM002491.2, on the reverse strand, counting down.
TGATCTCATACTTGCATGGTGCCTGGTTTATGCAGTAAAAAAATTTTGTTTTATGCTATCGTAGCCTACGCGTATCCCAACAGTGGTACCAGAGCCATCTTGTATAGTTTGTGATCTAGATCCATGCATATAGTTGATATGCGGGTGTAGTAGATGAGATCTATTACATAGTAGATGAGTTCTTACTTGATTGGAACATGAGATGGACCGATAGGCACATGGGTTGATGAGATCAATCGGTATAGATGGGCGAAATTGCGTTCATCGGATGGTCCGATGTCAGCTGGAACCGCGCGCCATTGAGAAAACCGCCGTGTGCGTCACCCCTTATACTTCGTTTGGGGTTTTATATTAATGAATAGAATTTGATTCTATTTCAAACATGTACCAACTGAGTTACATGAGGATAGAGATCACCATCACTCTTTGGATTATAGTGCAACACAGTTTAATGTACTAGCATATGATGTTTATCTATCTTACATTATTGCCATTGTATATTTGATATGATGACATAGTATGATAGATCCCCTCAGAAAAATTAAGTATAATATGCTCTTCCAATAATTGTACCTATCACGATTGTGATCATAAGTGATGGGTCTGCCAAAGTAGAGTATCACTTTTCATCATAATAAGATAGGATAGATGTCGGACATCCATATGCGGAGATTGTTGGTTTACTTGACAAGGTTATCAAAACGGTTTTGGACCTTGGAGTATAGGTTGGGTTGGTACATGGAGATGTCACCTGACAGTACGAGAGTCACATAGGATGTGATTAGCAAGGTGTTGCTTACCTATTTTATTAGTTGTCTAGCCGTGATGCCAAAGCTCACTAGATACTATTAAAATGAGGATCTCGACTCACTATGTTATTAGAGGGAATTTTGTTGCACAATACATAGTGGGAGCATCTTTTGTTAAATTGTTTAATGAAAGATTAAATGTAAACATAGTGCTGATTTTGCATATATATTTCTGTTGTAGATCATGGCAGTTCCTGCACCACCCAGTTTTAATTTGCGGTCTATTCTTGAGAAAGAGAAGTTGAATGGAAACAACTTTATGGATTGGTATCGCAACCTGAGAATTGTTCTCAGACAGGAGCACAAAGAGTTTGTGCTTGAAGAGCCTTTTCCAGCTGATTTACCTGCCAATGCTACTGCTGCTCAACGCAGGGATCATGAAAGGCGGCGGAATGACTATCTGGATGTAAGCTGTCTCATGCTTGCTACCATGTCCCCTGAACTTCAGAGACAATATGAGGCATTGGATGCCCATAGCATAATCACGGGACTGCGTAACATGTTTGAGGACCAAGCAAGGGCCGAGAGGTTTAATACCTCAAAGTCTTTGTTTGCGTGCAGGCTTGCAGAAGGTAATCCAGTTAGTCCACATGTGATCAAAATGATTGTTTACATCGAGAGTATGGAAAAGCTTGGTTTTCCCCTTAGCCAAGAGTTGGCTACTGATCTGATTCTCCAGTCACTCCCTCCTAGCTTTGAGCCGTTCATATTGAACTTCAACATGAACAACATGACCAGGACCTTGGCCGAACTGCATGGGATGCTAAAGGGTGCCGAGGAAAGCATTAAGAAAAACTCCAACCATGTGATGGTAATGCATAAGCGTAAGCCCAATAACAAGAAAGGTGGTCAAAAGAGAAAGCTAAACTCCGATGAGATCGGGAGTACTAGCAACTCTAAGGCCAAGGTTCAAAAGACTAGGCCCGCTAAGGAAGCAGAGTGTTTCTTTTGCAAGGAGACAGGTCATTGGAAGAGGAACTGTAAGAAATACCTAGAGCAACTCAAGCAAAAGCAGCAGGATGGAAAGAGTTCCACCTCAGGTATTAATGTTATAGAAATTAATCTTGCTACTTCCTCTACTGATTCTTGGGTATTTGATACCGGGTCAGTTGCTCACATATGCAAATCGTTGCAGGGGCTGAAAAGAAGTAGGAATTTGGCAAGAGGCGAAGTGGACATTCGCGTGGGCAATGGAGCAAGAGTTGCTGCTGTTGCGGTCGGCACTATGCCATTATCTTTACCATCAGGATTAGTTATGGAATTAAATAATTGTTATTGCATTCCAGCTTTGTGTAAAAACGTTATCTCTGCTTCCTTTTTGCAAGCAGAGGGTTATGGTTTTAGATCTGTGGACAATGGTTGTTCAGTCTATTATAATGACATTTTCTATTTCCATGCACCCATGATGAATGGTTTGTACACTGTGAATCTTGATGGATGTTTAGTCTATAACATTAATGCAAAAAGGCAACGTCCTAATGATTTGAATCCCACTTTTATTTGGCATTGTCGCTTGGGCCATATAAATGAGAAACGCATGGAGAAGCTCCATAGAGATGGATTTCTACACTCGTTTGATTTTGAATCATTTGAGACATGTGAATCTTGTTTACTTGGCAAAATGACAAAGGCACCTTTCACGGGACAAAGTGAGAGGGCAAGTGAACCATTGGCACTAGTACATACTGATGTATGTGGACCAATGAGCTCAACAGCCAGAGGTGGTTTTGGGTACTTCATTACCTTCACCGATGACTTTAGTAGATATGGTTATGTCTACTTAATGAGGCATAAGTCTGAATCCTTTGAAAAGTTCAAGGAATTTCAGAATGAGGTACAGAATCATTTGGGCAAGACAATCAAGTATCTACGATCGGATCGTGGAGGAGAATACTTGAGCCTTGAATTTGGCAATCATCTAAAGGAGTGTGGAATTGTTCCACAGCTCACTCCGCCAGGAACACCTCAATGGATTGGGGTGTCCGAACGGAGGAATCGTACATTGTTGGACATGGTGCGATCAATGATGAGCCAAACTGATCTCCCGTTAAGCTTTTGGGGTTATGCTCTAGAGACAGCAGTGTTCACACTAAACAGGGTTCCATCAAAATCAGTGGATAAGACACCATATGAGATATGGACAGGGAAACATCCCAGTTTGTCTTTCCTAAAGATTTGGGGTTACGAGGCTTATGTAAAACGTTTACAACCAGACAAACTCGCGCCTAAATCAGATAAATGCTTCTTTGTGAGGTATCCTAAGGAAACGAAAGGATATTATTTCTATAATCGGGAAGAAGGCAAAGTGTTTGTCGCCCGACACGGTGTTTTCTTGGAGAAAGAGTTCCTCTCAAGAAAGGATAGTGGGAGCACGGTGCACCTTGATGAAATTCAGGAACCACCAGAAAAAGCTTCAACATCCACACAACAAGTTCGGCAAGATGTTGTTCAACAGGTTGAACAAGTTGTTGTTGAACCAATTATAGAACCACAGGTTTCACGAAGGTCCGAAAGGATACGGCGTACACCTGCAAGGTATGCGTTGGTAACCACAGGACAACGTGAAATATTATTGTTAGACAATGATGAATCTACAACCTATGAGGAAGCGATGGTGGGACCAAACTCTGAGAAATGGCTTGAAGCCATGAAATCCGAAATAGAATCCATGCATGACAATCAAGTTTGGAATTTGGTTGATCCACCCGATGGTGTAAAAGCTATTTCCTAACTGTGAGTAGGTAATCTCAGTTTTATTAGGAAAGATGACCAACCACTACTAAAATACATCCATACGAACCGGTCTTACAGGTGCCGGTTCATTAAAAACCGATACCTATGAGCTTTTTCCTACTTCCGCACGATGAAAAAATAAAAAACCAACACTTTTAAACACTATAGGTACCGGTTCAAACCGACACCAATACTATAGATCTTGGTTTTTCTAATAATCGTAACCGGTACCTATAATATATTATATGTGTTGACTTTTTTTAAAAAAGGCACACATCGAAACTGACCGAGCCGAGCCGATCGATCAGCACGGGGACCCACCGAATAAAAATTGCATTCGCGTCCTTATCTTCTCATCGAGTCAACCTTATCTTCCTCTCCTCCTACGTTCCCTCCCCCCTCCTCCTCCTCTCCTCCATCGAGCCGGGAGCAGCGGGCGGCGGCAACACTATCCCCTTCGCTGGATCCGGCGGGAGGGGAGGCGGCGAGCAGCTGCCTCGTCTGTTCCCAGGGCCAGTGTGGCGGCCAACACAGGAGCTTGGGGCAGCCGGCCAGATGCACGTGCGGGTGCGGGTGACATGCAGGCGGATTCTCCACGACGATGAGTGACTTCAATTTGTTTGATTTGTGTGGGGATGCTGTTGGTTGATGAATCGATGGTGAGATGTTGAATAATCAATCTCTGTAATATGTGATGATGAATCTGTTATTGAATGTTGAAGATATTGAATAATCTGTTTTTGTGGGATGGGTAGTGCTCGATGCATCACCTTGCTTTGCTCAAAGGTACCGGTTCCTAAACTAGTACCTTTGAAGGGAGAATTTAGAGTATTTACCATCAAATTCGCGTGCCTCAACTTTTTTACCACCCAATCCGTATGCCCTCTATAATATGTCATTAGGACTACTATTTATTATATTTTGTACCACTTTAACAATCATCATCCCTTTCAATTATTTTTCACATCTTTATGGATATTTCTACCCCTAGCCCCACCAGTCAGATCCAAAGAGAGAAATATCTCTCTTTGGATCGATCCACTTCATCGTGCGCAGGGAGAGCGACGCCGGGAGGGAGAGCGACGCCGCCTAAGCCGAGCGGCGCTGACGCCGGCGCCACCACCCCACCGCCCCCCGGCACCACCACCGCGCCGCCCCACCGCCCCCACCGCCAACAGCGGCGCCACCACCTCACCACCCCACCGCCCCCACCACCGACAACGGGCGCCACCACCCCGCCGCCCCACCGCCCCCACCGCTGTCAAAATCCTGTCATTTGGCATTTGACATTGTCAGGTAACCGGCAATATTGCAATATGCTGTCAAAAATTGATCAATGCATTTCTTTACAGGTAACCGGTAATACATGCAGTCAAAACATTGCAGCAAGCTAAACCTGAAATTTTTGGCTACAACATACATGCATGTCATAGAATCAGGCGTTGCAAATGAGCAAAAATCTCCTTAACCAGTTCGTGCTGCAACCATCCATCTGATCTTCCAATTGATTTTGGGAGCAATTAAAAAACTGAAAAAAAAAAACAGCAGCTGTGCCACCATCTACACTTCCAGTGGCTGCTTTGCTTGCTACTAGGGACTGCTACATCTACTTTGTAGCGCTCGGGGTGGTGGCGCCCATCATCGGCGGTGGGGGCAGTGGGCCGGGGGGGGGGGTAGTGGGGCCGGCGTCGGCGGTGGAGGCGGTGGGCTGGCGGGGTGGTGGCGCATGTCGTCGGCGGTGGGGGCGGTGGGCTGGCGGGGTTGTGGCGCATGTCATCGGCGGTGGGGGCGGCGGGGCGGCGAGGTGGTGGTGCCGCTGTTGGCGGTGGGGGCGGTGGGGCGGCGGGGTGGTGGTGCTGGCGTCGGCGCCGCTCGGCTTAGGCGGTGATGCTCTCCCTCCCGGCGTCGCTCTCCCTGCGCACGACGAAGTGGATCGATCCAAAGAGAGATATTTCTCTCTTTGGATCTGACTGGTGGGGCTAGGGGTAGAAATATCCATAAAGATGTGAAAAATAATTGAAAGGGATGATAATAGTTAAAGTGGTACCAAATATAATAATTAGTAGTCCTAATGACATATTATAGAGGGCATACGGATTGGGTGGTAAAAAAGTTGAGGCACACGAATTTGATGGTAAATACTCTAAATTCTCCTTTGAAGGTGGCTAATAGGTGCTGGATGGGAAACCAACACCTATGGGGTTTTCGAACTGGCACCTTTAGCTCTTTCTGTAGTAGTGAACTAAACCGTTCAAGCTAGTAACAAACAGAAAATGTGCAGAATATGTTCTGCTGGTGTAACCGAATATCATCTTCTTATATGAATGTAGGCAAGAATATCGGCAGAATAGTTCTGCCCGTGTTTGAAGTACTGCAAAACACAATCTATCTAATTGTGCCTCTCCGTAGGACAGAACATAGATGCAAAAAATGCAATATCTTCTCTACCTGAAAACTCAATACACTATTTATTTGAAGAACAGGAGAGAACAAGGACATAAAGAGCCGGAGAGAACAACAGAAGATCTTCTGTTCTTTTTAACTGATCATGACTATTAATTTATCTGGTTGAAGAAAATATTTATGTGAAGCACCGGAAGAGAAACGAGAGTGTATGTTCTGCACTGCTACCTTTGACGGACAGTACGTGGAGTATACCTTCTGCTGATTAATTTTAGTTGTTTGAAATAGATTGGGCAGTAAATGGAGTGGGATGGCATCTCGTGGATATTATGGTACCCATATACCGACAGACATAGAATATCCGACTGAATAATAGGGGTATATTATGTAAATAGAATATGAGATGTATTACGATTCGGGTTTGGTATTACCTTGTGCGCCAAGATAAAGTCCGGATATCTAGTTTGGTAAGATTGTATATCGGTTATGAAGATCTAGACCGTGTCGGACTATATCTTATCTTGTAAACCTCTATCTTCCAGGTATATAAGGAGGATAGGGGACCCCTTGGGGACATAAGCTTTTCGTAAGATCAATACACAACTCGGAGGCAAAACCCCGAAACAGGAGTAGGGTATTACTTCTTCGTGAAGGCCTGAATCTGTCTAAATCCTTTGTCTCATAACCCATCTACTTTTCTAGCTTGATAGCTACCCCATTTTTATATTGCCGAAATCTAGTTTCGACAGTTGGCGCGCCAGGTAGGGGAGCATCAAGTTCATCACCGATCAAGTACGATAGGATCTTCAACAGGCATCGACGACTTCGCCTTTCCTCTTGGGCAGGCGTACCGCTTCGGCAGCCTCGACTTCATCACCGACAACTTCGGCAAGATATCTCTCTCCGACTCGGTTTCAAACCAGTCGGGGACAGATCGCATCTCTTGGCCACTCGGGTTACCGAATATGGCTAGGATTAGCACCAAGACGCAGTCGGGGTTAGATTGCATCTCTCAGCCACTCGGGTTACAGAACATGGCTGAGATCACCATCAAGACTTTTTCCCGCTGCGCGACGATAATCAACTTCAGGAATACGACTACATCGACATCGACATCGCCTTTTCCACCAAGCACACTTCAAGACGATCAAATCTACCCCACCATCACCATGGAGTTACCAACGGATCCAGTTGTTGGGTCCGGCTTCAGGGACGTCAACATCGTTCTACCAAAGCTTGGATCCTGTTCCTCCACCGAACTCGCCGCCTACGCCAGCTCTTTGGAGGAAAGCGTACACGGTAACCCACCCGATGCAGATGCTGCAGACGACGCCGACTCCGACAACAACTACACACCGGTTTTCAACGGCGTATTTATGGCCAATAACGAGACCGATGCTGACGTTGCCGCAAGGTTACAGGCAGAAGGAGCAGACCGAGTTGGGATCGAGCAACAGAGGACTCTACTGGAGCAGGAGCGCGCCCGACTTCAAGAAGACAGAGCAAGACTCGAACAAGAGCGCCAAGCCCAAGCAGACCAAGAGCGACAACGCAGAGAAGCTGAAGAGGCAAGACGCAGAGAAGACGAAGAACGAAGAAACCGAGATCTGGCTATGGCAGGTCGCAGGGCAAGGGATGCAATCGGGCAAACAGTGGTCGACAACACCAACATCTTCCTTACCCCGCAACAGAACGCAGTTGGTGCAGTTACCCTTCTTGACACATTGGCCGCTGTCGCACCACCCCACGTTACTCCACTGATAAATCAAGTCAAAACCCTGGTCGCAGCAACAGTACCACACGCCGAATCCAGTCGGCGACCCAGTCAGTCAACCTCAAAGGCGCCGAGTGGCAGTCGCCCACCACCGTCAAGGGTCAGGGACAGCAGAAGCAAGACCAATTCACGCGCCGACCACCATAGCGGAGCACGTCGAGACCAGTCGGTCCACTCACCTCCAGCCAACCTAGCCCGATCGCCACACCATGCCAGGGATCACCGGATTCCATCCGACTACCAGAGTCCTCCCAGGGCTTCAATCGACCTGAGGGACACCCTCAATCAAAGACGACGAGAGTATCACCATTCAAGACGACGACGATTGCGATGGGGTTCCAGCTTTCACCAGGGATCTGGATCGAGTGAATTGGCCAACTGGTTTCAAGCCGACTGGCATTGAGAAGTATGACGGCAAAACCGATCCAGAATCGTGGTTAACCGTCTACACTCTCGCAATTCACGCAGCAGCAGGAGACAACAAAGTCATGGCAAACTATCTACCAGTCGCATTGACCGACTCAGCCAGAAATTGGCTCGCTGGATTGCCGAAAGGCACAATCGACTCCTGGAGCGAACTTCGCGATCACTTCGTCGCCAACTTCCAGCGCACTTTCGAGCATCCTGGGACCCACTTCGAACTTTACAACATCGTCCAGAAGCCGGACGAAACTCTCAACGAGTACATACGATGTTTCTCCGAGATGCGCAACAAGATCTCCGACATCACTGACGACAATATCATCGCCGCATTCACACGGGGGCTACGCAATGATCTCCTGATTGGAAAATTCAGCCGCAAACCTCCAAGGATAGTCAAACAAATGTTCGAGAAGGCAACCGAGTACGCCAAGTCCGACGACGCAGTCAAAGCATCAAAGCAGTCGGTGGGAACCTGGAAGAAGAAGGATCACGATACCGCACCAGGGCCCAGTGGGAGCAATACAAAGCACAGAGAACGCAAGCGTAAGCCGGAGGATCTGGTCGCTGCAACTTCTAATCAAAATTACCAGAGCCAACGCCCTCGAGTCAACTCCTAAGACAAGATCATGAACGGTCCGTGCACGCATCATCCCGGCAAGGGACACGCGGCCAAGGATTGTTTCATCTACAAGCAATTTGCGGAGAAATATGCTGCCCAAGTCAAGAAACCAACCGAAGGAGAAGACACTTCCACTCAGAAGAAAAAAGACGACGAGGAGCTGAGCCAAGGAGCGTATCAAGACCCCAGAAGCGAACTCAACCACATCTTCGGCGGCCCACTCGCCTACGAGTCCAAGAGGAAGCAGAAACTCACCGATAGAGAGGTCAACGCGGTGCAACCTGCAACCCCCCAGTATCTACGATGGTCGTAAGTCCCAATCAAGTTTGACCGCTCAGATCACCCCGAGCGAGTGGTCCACCCGGGGCGGTATCCCGTGGTACTAGACCCAGTTGTTCGCAACGTCAAGCTCAAGCGCACCCTCATCGACGGCGGCAGCGCACTCAATATCCTTTTCGCCAAAACCCTGGATGAGATGCAGATTCCTCGATCCGAGATGAAGCCGAGTAACGCCCCCATTCACGGAGTCATCCCGGGGCTATCTTCAACACCACTCGGCCAAATCACTCTCCCAGTGACCTTCGGGACCAAGGAGAATTTCCGGACGGAGAACATCAGCTTCGAGGTGGCCGACTTCGAGACAGCCTACCACGCCATCCTCGGTCGACCGGCGCTAGCCAAATTCATGGCGATTCCCCACTACACCTACATGATGATGAAGATGCCAGGGCCACGCGAAGTCATATCCCTACGGAGCGACGTCAAGCAAGCCCTCACATGCGACAAGGACAGCTACGAGTTGGCCCAGTCTCGTGAGATATCAGTCGGCCAGCAGGAAGTCCAACTAGCTGCATCAACATCACAAGACGGTGAAATACCAGTCGGCATGGTGGCCAAAACCAGAGAGGGCGACGCCAAGACAAAGAAAATTCCCCTAGATCTTTCTGATCCTACCAAGACTGCTGTAATAGGCGCTGAGTTAGATAGCAAATAGGAAAGCGCGCTCATCACCTTTCTTCAAGCTAATAAAGATATCTTAGCCTGGAAACCATCTGATATGCCTGGTATTCCTAGAGAGGTGATTGAGCACTCTTTAAATGTCAGAGAAGACGCAAAACCTATCAAGCAACGACTCCGCCGATTCGCACAGGACAGAAGATAAGCTATCAAAGAAGAACTAACCAAGCTGTTAGCAGCAGGATTTATCAAGGAGGATTATCACCCCGACTGGCTAACCAACCCGGTATTGGTCCGCAAAAAGACTGGTCAATGGCGCATGTGCGTCGATTACACAGATTTGAACAAGGCTTGCCCCAAAGATCCCTTCGGTTTACCCAGGATAGATCAAATGGTGGATTCAACAGCCGGCTGCGAACTACTCAGTTTCCTTGACTGTTACTCGGGTTACCACTAGATCAGCCTTAAATAGTCCAACTGCTTGAAGACTTCATTCATCACCCCTTTCGGCGCCTACTGCTATATTACCATGCCTTTTGGGCTAAAGAACGCAGGGGCTACATACCAACGCATGATTTAGCGATGCCTTACAACACAACTCGGGTGGAATGTGAAAGCATACGTCGACGATGTTGTCATCAAGACCAAGCAGAAGGACGACTTAATTCAAGATCTGGAGGAGACATTTGCCAATATACGCACCTTCAGGATGAAGCTGAACCCTGAGAAGTGCACCTTTGGAGTACCGTCAGGGAAACTACTCAGATTCATGGTGTCTCGCAGAGGAATTGAAGCCAACCCGGAAAAAATCAATGCCATATTAAATATGAAGCCGCCGAGTTCTCAGAAGGATGTTCAGAAGCTTACCGGATGCATGGCTGCTCTTAGCAGATTTGTTTCGAGACTTGAAGAGCGTGGAATGCCCTTTTTCAAGTTGCTCAAGAAGACCGACGATTTCCAATGGACACCGGAAGCGCAAAAGGCGTTCAACGACTTCAAGACCTTCTTGACAACTCAGCCGGCGCTAGCCTCACCGATGCCGCAAGAACCACTACTACTTTATGTATCTGCAACTGCAAAGGTGGTGAGCACAGTTTTAGTCGTTGAGCGTGAAGAGGATGACCGCACCCAGAAAGTTCAGCGACCAATCTACTTCGTTAGCGAAGTCCTTGTTGATTCAAAAACAAGATATCCTCAAGTGCAGAAGCTGCTGTATGGAGTTTTAATCACAGTCAGGAAGTTGGCTCATTATTTCCAAAGTCATCCAGTTACAGTGGTTACCTCTTTTCCACTCGGCGAAATTCTCCGCAACAAGGAAGTAACTGGCCGTATAGCAAAGTGGGCCTTAGAGTTAATGCCTCTGGACATAACTTTCAAGCCTCGAGTCTCTATCAAATCCCAGGTGCTAGCCGACTTCGTTGCCCAGTGGACCGAGTGCCAAGAAGACGTCCCTGCAGAAAAAATAGAATACTGGACAATGCACTTCGACGGATCAAAAAGAATTTCAGGATGTGGAGCAGGGGTCGTTCTGATTTCCCCGACTGGAGAACGCCTCAGCTATGTTTTATGGAGTCACTTTCCAGCATCCCACAACGTGGCAAAATATGAAGCACTCCTGCATGGATTACGGATCGCCATATCCCTAGGGATTCGCAGGCTGATAGTTCGTGGAGATTCGCAACTTGTGGTCAACCAAGTGATGAAAGACTGGACCTGCCTCGACGACAACATGGCGGCCTACCGACAGGAAGTACGCAAGCTTGAAGACAAATTCGACGGTTTGGAGTTAACTCATGTTCTCCGACACAACAATGAAGCAGCCGACCGACTGGCTAATTTCGGTTCAAAAAGAGAAGCAGCCCCATCGGATGTTTTTTTCGAGCATCTCCATCAACCTACGGTCACAAATCAATCAACCGCCAAGGAGGAAGCTGGAGAACAAGTTTTAATGCTTGACACCGACTAGAGGACTCCTTTCATCAAGTATTTCAAGAATTAAGAGTTGCCCCACGACAAGAACGAAGCCGAACGAATTCAACGCCGCTCCAAGACTTACGCCCTCGTGGAGGACGACTTATACAAGAAAAGCCCTTCTGGAATATTGCAAAGATGTATCTCCATTGAAAACGGCATACAACTTCTAAATGACATTCACTCGGGAGTATGCGGGAATCACACGGCAGCAAGAACCTTAGTTGGGAAGGCATATCGACAAGGCTTTTTCTGGCCTACAGCAGTCAGCGACACTGACAAAATCGTTCGCGCGTGTGAAGGTTGTCAATTCTTTGCGAAACAAACCCACTTGCCAGCATAGGAGTTACAAACTATTCCCCTTTCTTGGCCTTTCGCGGTTTGGGGACTGGACATGGTAGGCCCGTTTAAGAGGGCGCAAGGCGGATACACTCATCCTTTTGTTGTAGTGGATAAATTCTCCAAATGGATTGAAGCAAAACCGGTGGCAACTATCACTGCAGACAAAGCGCGCGACTTCTTCATCAACATTGTCCATCGCTTTGGCGTACCAAACCGGATTATTACAGACAATGGAACCTAATTCACTGGTGGTGTTTTCAAAGATTTTTGTGAAGACTTTGGAATCAAAATTTGCTATGCTTCAGTCACTCACCCAATGAGCAATGGTCAGGTTGAGCGTGCAAACGGTACGGTGCTTCAAGGAATCAAGGCTCGAGTTTTTGACAGACTACGCCTGTATGCCAGTCGGTGGACAGAAGAGTTACCTTCAGTTTTATGGTCGCTACGCACAACCCCGAGTCGGGCTATGGGCCAGTTACCTTTCTTCTTGGTGTATGGCGTAGAAGCCATGTTGTCGAGTGAGATGGAGTTTGAGTCCTTACGAGTCCGCAGTTTCAATGAAGAACGTCACGATTCTGACAGAATTGATGATCTCACCCGACTGGAAGAAGCAAGGGAAGCAGCACTAATTCAGTCGGCCAGATATCTTCAAGGTCTACGACGCTATCACAATCGCAATGTCAAATCACGCGCTTTCATAGTCGGTGACATGGTTCTACGGAAGATTCAAACGACTAAAGATAGGCACAAGTTATCTCTCTTATGGGAAGGGCCGTTCATAATAGCAGAAGTCACTCGTCCGGGAGTCTACCGACTCAAGCGTGAAGACGGAACCATGGTGGACAACTCATGGAACATAGAGCATCTACGAAGATTTTATGCTTAAAGACTGTTTTGTACATCCTTCCCTTAGACTACCCACTCACCTGTTTCAGCCGAGTGGTTAGTCGGGGGCTACCGATAATAATATAGTATTTCTTTTGTTTTGTTTATGACTTGTCATTGACCCTGTTTAAATCTAGGTCCAATGGATAAGGACTAAAAATTTTTCGATGACTGTAACAAGTTCTAGGCTTGGAGCAGTCAGATAAAAATTTTAAGAAGTTTGAAACAGGAAGTTAGGTTTACTGCATGGCATAAATAAGTCATAATACATTGCTTAAAGAATACTATACACCGTTTCACACAGAATATCTACAAAGTTTAAGACTGGAAATTGTCTAATACATCTACTGCAAGCTTTTCGGCCGAGTCCTGAGCTTGGTTGATCAATTCAATGGCTTGCTCGTCAGTTATTCCATCTGCAAAACCATCCCCGACAGCATCGATTTCTATTCGGGGGTACAAGGACTTCAAAATTGCAATGGCTTGACTGGCACCCATCATTGCAGCATCTTTGATGTTATTGAAGTATTTTGCCGAAGCCGTGCGAAGACCTTCAAAGATTTGGACCGCATCTTTTTGACTGCTCCCGAGTCCGTTCTGGAAAATCGCGTTCAGCACTGGGGCAGCAGCATTGGCAATATCATCTCGAACGGTCTCAGCCTTTTTGACTCTATCGGCGAACACTTCAAACAGGGCTTTGGTTTTGATCTTGTGTTCTACATTCATACAAGGCAAAACAATTTATAAGTGATATGGCAGTTACTTCATTTTATTCTTCAAAAGACAATATCATACCTTCGAGGGCTTTCTCGGCTCCAAGTTTCTCGGCTGCCGACTGAGCATTGATAGTTTCAAGTTCCTTAACTCGGGCAGTCAGGGATTCTATTTTTGTAGCTTGGGCTAAGAGACAAGACACAATTTTGATCAAGTTCACGAAAAAGGAATTGACAGCTAAACTATAATGGATGGATTTGTACCTCCAATTATACCCCGATAGTTGAAGCTGGCTTCCATGAGCTGATTGATCTGATCTTTCAACTTTTGCTCCTTGGCTTGAGCGTCTTCTCATGTCTTGTCTAGCTCTGCTTGAACTTGTTTGAGGCTCTCAAGGTGAGGCACAAGCTTTTCTAAGGCATCTGTCTTCGCCTCATTCCTCATATGGATTCTCTGGATAAGTGCGTTACGTAAGTAACACAGTTGGAATAAAACAGATGAGTACAATTTTTACTTACATTCATAAGACGGGTGGACTCGGTTAGATGTTTCTTCAATAAATCGAGCTCCTCATTCTCGCCCTGGCGGCTGATGATAATGCCTTGAGGAGTGCCGTCCCGATCTCTCCATTGAAGCTTAATTTGAGGAAGGGAATCTTCGGCAGCCTTGATTCTTAGGATTTCTTCTTCTTTGTCGTCAGTCAGTGGGCCTGATTTGCAAATTGTCAGGAAACAAAAATACAATGGATTGATCAAGTTAAAGTTCAGCTACGTTGCGTACCAGAGATGATATTGGAGTTCTTTTTTGGAGCTTGATCTGGCTCCCCGACTGGATCAGCTGCCGTATCTACTTCTGTCGCAACTGGACCTTGGTCGGGATCCTTGGGAATTGCTTTGGCTGGCTCGACAGGCGTAGTAGGCGCACCAGTTGGGATGTCATCTTTTTCTTGTTGATCCCCTGCTAAAGCTGTGGCTTCAGGCACGCTAGGGTCTTGCTCCGGCTGTTTGTCAGTCGGGGGCTGGATTTCGGCGGTATTTATTAACTTCCCCGACTGACTAAAAATTCGGGGTTCACGGTGTGGCTCGCTTGGAACAGGCGGCACATCACCTTTCCTACCCAGATCAATATCTTGGGGTTTTCTGGAGATTGATAAATTTCAACTATATGAATATCTTTCGAGAAGTCAGCAATGATGTGATTAAGGCAATATTGTTACCTCGTTGATCTTCGGATTTTGGGTGCAGGCCGACCAGCCGGAGACTTGGTTTGGGCTGGCTTGTCACTCGTCTGCGACTCGGTTTGTTCGTCTTCGGAGTCACTGATGGCAAGTTTGCTTTTTCTTGGGCCAACTCGGTGCCGTCCGAGAAGTTTTTCCAGTTTTCCTAGGGAATGGGTGGAAGACCAACGAACTCGGGAAGGCTGAGGGAAGGATTTGAAATGTAAAACCAATTCGAGTGTCATCCTTTGTTGGAGGTTTGAAGGGAAGAGAGAAGTATTTTTGTGTCAGAGTTCCTCGCAATTGGAACCCAGACCCGTCGACTACACAAGGATTGTTTTTGTCGGGCTGGGGTTTGAGATAGAAGATGCGGCGGAATAGAGCAAAGTGCGGTTGGATACCAAGGAAGGCTTCACAAAGGTGGATGAAATTTGCAATATGAAGAACGGAATTAGGATTCAAGTGGTAGATTTGGATTTTGTAAAATGCAAGAAGACCACGGAAAAAGGAAGATGCTGGCAGGGCAAAACCAGAATAGAAAAATGAAGTAAATACCACAATTTCGCAGGTGTCGGGGGTTGGAAACTCCTCGCCGTACGCCGGGCGCCATCCAATGATCTCTTTGGCGGGCAGGACTCCGTCCTTCACCATTTCCAGTAAATGAGATTCCTTCACATCGGACTTAGCCCACTGCTCAAAGGGGATTTCTCTCTCTTCGGCCATGAGTAAGGTTGGATCTGGGCAGAATGTTAGGGTTTTTGGGGAAGTAATGGAGGGGAGTTTGTGCTGGAAGTGGACCGCAAGAAAGCTTGATGCGTGGGATTGAGGATTGGAGTTTGAGCGTGAGTAGATTGGAAACCCTAAATCGGCAGCACTGTGTGCGGTATGGGGAATTTGGGTGAAGAAGACGAAGAAGGCGAAGCGGTGGTTTCCATAACGGTCATATAGCGTTTTGTGCGCTAAATGGGCCGTAGATTATGGTTTAACTGTAGCCGCGAGGTTTGGAAAGTCTGATATATGTCCTTAGGGGTTTAATTTTTCCATGTGATGAGTAGGGAAAAATATATCAGTGATTTTTAGTGTTGTTGCAATTTAATCTCTTCGGAGAGCAAACAGTGCAGATATTGCCACGTCAGTGAGCATATTAAAAACCAAGTAATATTTGCTTTGGTTTCTCAATCATTTTTTATTAATAGGCGATTGGGGAATCTTGTAAAAGATTTCTGCCACACATGCCTTGTTTTCTTTAAATAAATGTGCACGTAAGTGTGCAATTTGTCACATAAGTGAATATTTTTTGACCCATATTTTGGCTTAGGCTGATAATATATTTTGGTCACTTTTGGCAGTTGGTAAATCCTTTATGAGTTTTATTTACTCGGATTATATACAACATATGCCTTATATTTTCAGAGAAGTGATTATTTGTTATTTAGCTGTTAAAGTGGTTGATAAAATCACTCGGCTGATATATTAATTCTGACTATATGTTTAGTTTTTTCAACTAAGCACATAGTCGGGGGCTACACCTAATTAGGTGCATCTAGTCGATGCACCTGAAAATATTTTTTGAAATTTTTAGCATGAAGTCGCGTGATTTTGGATTCAACGCCCAGGAGATCATAGCAGGGATAATTGAAGTACTTGAAGATGATGATTTATTATTTGAGTGAAGATTATCTCGTCGACTGTAAAGGTCTCAGGGGCTACTGTGGATATTATCGTACCCATATACCCACAGACATAGAATATCCAACTGGATAATAGGGGTATATTATGTAAATAGAATATGAGATGTATTAGGATTCGGGTTTGGTATTACCTTGTGTGCCAAGATAAAGCCCGGATACCTAGTTTGGTAAGATTGTATATCGGTTATAAAGATCTAGACCGTGTCGGACTAGATCTTATCTTGTAAATCTCTATCTTCCGGGTATATAAGGAGGATAGGGGACCCCTTGGGGACATAAGCTTTTCGTAAGATCAATACACAACTCGGAGGCAAAACCCCGAAATAGGAGTAGGGTATTACTTCTTCATGAAGGCATGAATCTGTCTAAATCCTTTGTCTCATAACCCATCTACTTTTGTAGCTTGATAGCCATCTCCTTTTTATATTACCGAAATCTAGTTTCGACACATCTTCATTTTTATAGTTAGCTGCTTGAACTAGCAGAACATATTCTGCCATGGCAACTGGAGTAAGTACGTATATATAGAGAAAAAATTGTCAGCTCGGGCAGAATATATAAACTTGACAAAAAAAAAGAAACTCGATCTTCTGCTCAACATTAACTAATTAATCCCATCTACTCATTAATTTGACTTTTGTATGCCAATATTTTCTCTGGTTTTAGGATCAGGAAGGCAGAAACAATACGATGTTCTGCTCCTCAAAAATAGACTATTCTATTTATACGAATCACTGGCTGAACTTCTCTAGCTCTTCCAAAACAAACTCCATCCCTATAGGAGTACCATATCTTCTGCTAAGTTCCGGATAAATTACTGCTGTACAGGAGTGCCGTATCCTCTGCTCGGTCTAGATGAATCACTGCTGAGAAAAAAAAAAGGCAGAATATCTATAGGAGAACCGTATATATTGATGAACTGCGGAACACAAATTACTAGTATATCCTAGTTTGAAATTTTGAATGCATGCAGTAAACATCCCATGAAATCAGCACTGTCAGTAACCAATCCCATCTATACTTGTCACATTCACTTTATCAGAAATGTCACCGGGGAGGAAAGCAGAAACTCGCCAGTATCTTCTGCTCGGTTTTTGAATGCATGAATGTAAAAAAATCGTAGATCAAAATGGAGCTGAAGGTTCCCATGCACGTTCGTTTGTGTGATGCCGATGATCAAGCAATAATAAACTATTTAGTTACTTTGTTATTTGTTTAATTCAATAAACCGTTACGCGTGCTGGTTATTTGATCCCCTTGATTAACCTGATCCACAAAGGAAGGGACTAACTACTCTCGAGTAGCTTATAATTTTCCTATTATCTATACATGCATATATATATATATATATATATACATATATATGTGTATGGCTGTATATAAAAAATCAGCAGGCAATAAAATGTATTTGGGAAAAAATGAAAAAAAATCTTTAGTATCGCTTGGTATATCAACCGGTACTAGAGATGTATTTTTAGTCCCGGTTATTACAACGGGACTAAAAATACCCATCTTTACTTCTGGATTAGGTGTAACGGTTGCATACCGGAACTAAAGGGGTTACGAACCGGGACTAAAGATGGGTTTTCTAATAGTGCGATTTTTCTGAGAGGAGCAGGAGCATGGAGGATGGGAGGAGCACTTCGTCCTTGTGCACGGCGCCTAGTGCTGTTTCAGGCTACTCTCTTCTCCAAGACTCAGGTCACCGCGTCTCCGCCGTCGACCTCACCGTTGTGGCTGGCAGCCTCGTCGATCCCAACTATGTATGCTCCTTCGATGACTGCAAGACTAGTGCCTTGGAAGACAGTAGCCAGGACAGAAAAAAAATTCCACCACCACCACCACATACTGACAACTCCAACACACAGTCAAGAGAAGGCTAGCACCGGACCAGCCATCGCTAAGCGTGACCGACCGTCGCCAGACCAACAAGGAAGCTATAGCCGAGACTACCCGAAACCAAACCCTGATAGCCAACCACCGAACTCAACTCTATCCACATTTTTGGGATTGAGGGGGAGAGGGTGAGAGAGAAGATGAAATCACTCTCCCTGCCTAAGACCCACCAACGTGACCAACTTGCAAAATCTAGGGCGCCACCGCAAGCGGACAAACATCTAGAGCGAACCAGCCCTAACTGTCTGAGAAAAGATTGGCAGGGGGCTTCCTAGACGACGTCTCCAAGGAGAAGAGCGATGATGAGACTGCCGCCGCCGTCCGTCGAGGCCTCAGGGAGACCACGATAGGGTTTTCACCCGGCAGCCTGTTGACGACGAAATTTGGTAAGCCTCGAAGTCATCATCGGTCAAGAGTCAGTATCAGCTTCAGAGTTCTGGAATTGGCCGATGGAAGCTATCAATCGCCAACAATCGGATTCTTACCAAATTCGGTTAAGCAAATTAATCTATTAAAGGAAGCTTATCCAAAAGAGACTGAGTTCAAGGAGGATGCAGCATTGCAGTTTATCTATTAATTAGGAAGAGTCTATTAGTTTCCTTTTATCATTAGTAAAGTATGTTTAGTGTCCAATAAGGAATTTATGTTTTTTATTTTATGTTTAGCAAAGTTTGAGTCGTGTCCGATATGGACTAGTATCTACCCAAGGGTATAAATATGTACACCCAAGGTCCATGTAAATTATCTCTCGATTAATACAACTACTCTCGACGCATCACCACCCTCTTTCCGAGGATTTTACTTATTAACTGGCGGAATTTGGCACCTGACGTAGGGCTGCATCGGCTTTCAATCCCCGACGAAGGGGTAAGCCCTACGTTCCGTCGAGCCCTGGTGAATCTATCGGCTACATTGGTGTTGTTCAAGGCTGCATCGCTTCGATCTCTTGGATCGCTCTGTTTGGTTGATATATTTACCTGATATCTTAATTCTATTTTAATTGCATTGTGTTTAGAGACGCATCGGTTTAGTTGGGACTACCTCGGTTAGATCTGATCTTCTATCTTAGCCGATATCTCTCTACAATCACAATGTTGTTTTAAATAGATTTGTTATATCCATCACATTAGAAAGATTTATCGGCTCATTAAGTATTATATTATCATATACAATCTCGTGCTACATCGGTTAGGTTCGACCTATTAGATTGTTGTTGATAATATAAATCTTGTTAAACCGATAGATTCATGCTAATGTTTTATCGGAGTGCTAGCTGATGAGTTATCATATACGTTGTATAATCTAGATTGATAATATTTTCTACTTGCATCGGCCAATCTCCATTTAGGGTTTTGTCAATATCGGCTAGATGACTTTGTTGGTATAGATTACATAATGTATCTACCATCCTGAAAATCAATCAAAGGCTTGATGTCTAGATATTATGTTTTTTTCATACTTAGGTGTTGCATCAGTTAAGTTTACTCTACTAAGTCGTGCTTACAACCATAATCTATAGTCTGCTTCTTGATTGCCAATAAGGTTTCAACCGATGAGTTATCTGGATGTTGCATCAGCTTATAAGGATTGTATACAAGTTGGATTTAGCCGATCGCAACAAAGGTTTCACTATTTATCTAATCATTTGGATTTATTGACATCGGACCTCCAGCCGATGAATGCTTTAACCTTCGGATCAGTGCTTACTCAATCTATTATTACTAGCCTATTGGTTTCTACTGGATTATATTATTATTTTATTACATTATCATCAACCGATTATTTTTATGTCATTATTTACTCAAGTATCAAGATCTATACTAGATATTGGCTGGTATCGGCATCGGCTATAATCACTCCATCGGCTTATCAGCCAATTGGCTGTTTTCTCTACTATTTACATATCTTGTCAGTTGCAGGATCAAACTGACTAGCACGCCCGCATCTTATTATTATTTTTGGACCTGCACTAGAGTTAAGCAGATCTCTAAGGCCGTCATGTTTTTACGTCAACACAGCCCCACCAGAGGAAGTGGACAGCTCGATACGCCCTTAGGAGGGAAGATGACGCCCGAAGCACCATCATTGCTGGCCCGGTCAAACCCGGGCTAGGTTTACACCCGTCGTCCGCCCCTACCGATCCACCGCTAGTGCACCAATGCTTCACCACCGGCCCATCCTCTATTAGCGCGTGGACTCCGCTGTGCCAACACCCCCCACTGGCCAGCCTCCCATCGGCGTCGGCTGCACCTCACGCCAGCTGCGCCCTCGCGTGCGGCGCTGACCTCGCCATCGTGGACCACGCATCCACACGTCATCGCCGGCCTCACCTCCATGCACCGTGTTGGCCTTCCACCACTGTCAGTTACACATCCACGCGTCGCGTCAGCCTCCACGCACCGCCCTAGCCTCCCACTGCTGCCGGCCGTACCTCCACACACCACGTCTACCTCCACCATCGGCAACCGCGCCTCCTCTGTTCCCGCTGCCGCCCCGTCATCGTCGCCGCCGCTGCTGCCGCTGCCACTACATCCCCGCTGCCTATCGCCTCCTCTCTCGCGCCTGGCTCCAGATCCGACGACGGTTGACACGGATCCGGAGAAGCCCGCGGTCCCAAACTCCGCCACCGCTGCCTTTGCACCGGCCCACACCCTGTCGCATGTCACCACCAGTCTCCGCCTCCGCTTGCCGCCACCATCCGGCGTGCCCTATGCCGCATGTCACCTCCACATCGGCCTGCCGCCTTCACCCGCATGCCCTACATCGCCTCTGGCCTCGACGACAGCATCGCTCCGGCGGGCCTCCACCCTCAGATCCGCTCGCGCCGGATCTAGGGTGGCCGCCGCCATGAGCCTCACCGCCGCCATCCTACCAAGCTGTCGGCTTTGTCGGCCACTCTCTCAGGCGGTGGCGAGGCAGAGGGGAGATTGGGGAGAAGGCAGCGGCGGTGGCTTGGGTCGCCGCCCGAATCGCTCGAGTGGGAGGCGACACGGGCGTATGATTCACACGAACTAACCTGATGAAAGATCTCTTCTTTGTCAGGTAATATTTGGGACAGAATTAAGCAGGCAATCTTCATCACAGCAACCATGCTTCAGTTCGGCTACCAGACTGAACAAGACATCGTAAATGTGATTCATCTTCCCTTATCTCAACGACAATAAATTTTAATACTTTGCACTGATCACTATAATAGCAAATATATGTTCCTCATTGAAAATTAACAGGGCGTGCCTGATTTATTTACACTGAGATGTGTATGACCTGACATTTGGTGAACTTTTTTTAAGAAATTATACCTTTTAATAGAAAATTGTAAAAATATAGTCCGATCACCCGAAATCACAAGTTCAGCACTCTACGAACAACCAAAATTCAACAGATACATATCGAAACAGCTGTTTAACAAGACAATAATATTTTGTTTTCAATTCTTTGTGATGGATGTGTACATGCGCTATTGTGCAGCGGGACCTATCGAACACCTGATGTTCGAACAGGTCATTTTACATGCATGTGAGCAGGACCAATCATAGTTATTAAGATCGGACCGGTGATCGAATCGTTAGGGTACTCGGTTCACTAGTTATTGGTCCAATCGGTCAAACCGTCGGTTTAAAACGGTTCAAATAGATGTGTGTTACAACACTAGAACAACATGTCCCATATCCTAGTGGTTGAAAGTCTTCTTGGGAACAAGGAGATCTTTGGTTAGATCCCTCAGTTTAGCAGCCATTTTCTTATTTTCCCTAACTCAACGTGACGCCTGCAGCTTCTGCTCCTCCACGTGACAACCTCAGCGGTCGAACCACCTCCGGTTTTCGCCGGTCTCTTTGCTCACCGATCTTTTAGCTGGACTAGACCACCGACACCCTGGTTCCGGTTTCTCCTGATCGGACCGTTGGTCCGGTCCGGTTCTAATAACTTTGGGACCAATCGAACTCCCAAAGTACGATAGGCTTCGATGCCCTTTTGTTTTTATATGGTCAACTAACCCAAAGTTCGATAGGCCTCAAAGCATGCATGTACTTCCCTTTTATCCGGCCAACTAACCTGTCTAATGATTGTTTCGATAGGCTTCCATGCATGTATGTGCTTTCCTTTTTTATCCGACCAACTAACCTATCGAATGATTGTTGTTCGACAGGTACATTTTCGTACCTGTAGAATCGATAGTTACACCATCAAACTGTGGTTGTTTGACAAGGCACTAAATTTGTGATTAGAACCAATCAACTTATATTTTTGTAATTTTGCATTAAAATAGTATTATTTAAAAAACAATTCCACATTTGGTCTAGGAGCGAATCGTCCGGCAATAGCTTTGACATTTCTTACATGGAGATGTGTAAGAAAGGAGTACTGTAATTACTGTAAGATGTACTATAAGTAGCATGGTCTCTTCTGAATAAATCTTATAGTAAAAGTTCTAAAAAGAAGATGTTTCACCGATGTGTGAGTTTCATATATTTTTTTTCTTAGCACCAAATTAGTTAAAACCGCTAACAATACATTTTTGACACTATATTTGTATCTTTTTAAAATATGAGGAACAGCTATATGTAATATGGTTACTCGATGTAAAGACTAGAGACTTAAAAGTCAATTATTCCAATTAGAAATGTGCAGCCTGTTTTCTCCGCCTTTCATTATTCTTCTTTTCTAACTATATTAACGATACACCTATATATATTTCTCTCCACAAAAGAAAAAGAAATCAAGGCCACTTTCTCGTTTTCTCTCCGCGTTCCGCCGCCCGTGTGAGCTGTGAAACTTGCGATCTCATCTCTCCCAACTCCCAGCGCCCGCACCGAACAAAGGAGAGGCACACGCGTCCGGCCGCCGCCATGGCCACGTGGCGCCTCCGCCGCGCTGCCGCCGCCATCGCCGCGTCCTCCGCCGTCGTCGCCGCGGGCGCCGCCTGGCCGTCCGCGTCCGCCTCCGACCCGTCCCCCGCGGCCCTCGAGGCCGCACGGCGGCGCGTGGCCCATGCTGGCGCGGCCCCGCCGCCGCGCGCCGCGCAGAGGGCGGCGCTGGCTGGGTCCACCCCCGCGGATCCCCTCGACGTGCTCGTCGTCGGCGGCGGGGCCACCGGGTGCGGCGTCGCGCTCGACGCCGCCACACGCGGGCTCCGCGTCGGCCTCGTGGAGCGCGAGGACTTCTCCTCGGGGACATCCTCCCGATCCACCAAACTCATCCATGGCGGTGCGTGGTTTCCCCCAATCCAGATTCGTTTGCAAATAGATTCCTCTAGTTTGTTATTGTGGCATCTCACATTATACCCATATAGTCATATGCTTATTTGTTTCAGTTAAAAGTATTGGCATCGAATCTTTTTTTGGAGAAGGTCCTTGGCCGATCAGAATTATTGGTTCCGGCTACTGGTGACTTCACTTATGGTTTCCTCTTTAGCTTTGGGAAGGATGGTGTAAACGGAATGTGTTAGGGCACGGTGTATGGTGGAATTGCAACATAGCACTTTTTTATACGGGACGATGAAATGATGCATTTCTTAGTAACACCGTACTGACGTAACAGTTTCATAACGGTGAAATGAAGGATTTCTTAGTAACACCGGTCTAATATAACATTAACATTGGAAGCACATTTCTAGGGAGTCAAAATTACACCATATATTCATTCTTGATGGCCTGGTTTCTTGCTATTCATTGGTGATTGCTTTTTGTTAAAAGAAGACTGAATGTTATTGTAGGAGCACTAATTAAGCAGCCTCTTCCAAAAACAGAAAAAAATATTCAGGTTGCTGTCTATTCAGTAGAAAATTTTGTTTGTTCTAAACATGTAAAAACATAACTAATACCCTAGGAATGTCTAAAGTTTCAGAAAGATATAGATTTATACATTTTTTGGTGGTTAATATTTGATAATGTAAATTCCACTATTCCTCTTGTATTGAATACTTTTTTACAGGTGTGCGCTATTTGGAGAAGGCAGTATTCAATCTTGACTATGGGCAGCTGAAACTCGTTTTTCATGCTTTGAAAGAAAGAAAGCAGGTTATTGAAAATGCTCCCCACTTATGCCATGCTTTGCCATGCATGACTCCTTGCTTTAATTGGTTTGAGGTTGTATACTATTGGTTCGGCCTGAAATTCTATGATATCGTTGCTGGAAGAAGGCTGCTACATTTGTCACGATATTATTCTGTAGATGAATCAGTTGAACTTTTCCCAACCCTTGCAAAAAACAGCCATGATCGTAGCCTAAGAGGGACAGTGGTATACTATGATGGTCAAATGAATGACAGTCGGCTGAATGTGGGCTTGGCATGCACCGCAGCGGTTGTTGGTGCAGCTATTCTTAATTATGCTGAAGTGGTATCCCTCATTAAGGATGAATCTGGAGAAAGGATCATTGGTGCACGGATCCATGATACGCTATCAGGTAGAATAAAGTATGTCTTTCCCTTCCTTCATACAATGGAGGCACATTAGAATGTGTAATTCATACCTTTCTAATGATCATATATTTTTTACTTCAGCATACTATGTCTCTTTCTATCTTTTTTTAAGCTAATACATTTCAAACAGCAAATAGCCCTGCTTTACTATACATATTGTCATACAGTACAGCCAACACCAAAAATTGATAATTTTGTACGAGCATGTCGTTTAGGATATATAGTTAATGAGATGCAGGAACGGAGGCATGTGTCTTGTCATGTGTTTTTCACCCTCGTTTTAGTGTGAAGTACTGTAGACTACTGAAATATATTTGTGGTAGTGGAAATGTGGAATTATGTGTCGATGCTGCAGTCAAGAGGTGTAACTCACATGCAGACATTTCCTGATGGTTGTGATTGATGGCATAGCTTTTCTGGCGGGAAACTGACAGCCCAATCTTTACCAGAGGAATGCATGATCACTGAGCTTGAGCGACTATACGACCACTCCAAAGCCTTATGCCAATTTGGGCTGAATATCTCTATCAAGTATGAAAAGTCTTGGATGTGGGAAGTATTACAGAGCTTAGCAAACAGAAAAAGAAAGGAAAGAGAGGAAAATAATAACTGCTAGATCTGGCTTGCTGGGGTCAGTGAGGCTCCTGGCAGGGTACCAGAGGCTTTCCATAGCGATGAAATAGTATGCCAGCAGCAACTCTGGGAGGAAGGAACTTTTGGGCAATGAAAACAAGGAAAAACATTCAGTTCTGGTAGCATGCTGTTAACCTGAGTACCAATGGTTGGAGCAGACTAAATAACTTACACTATAAAGTATAAACTGCCGATTACTAAAGTATATTTTCTCCTATTAAATATTGGAGCGGTTTCTCTTGTGAATATTGTGCTATAACTATTATGGTTTAGAAGAAAAACTATAGTTTGTTATACAGAATGAAGTAGCCTGCTGGCACAAGTATGCGCCAACACATTATGTTAAGTTGATTGATGATCAACTATGTGCTCATAATAAATTTTCTTTCTGAAACTAGCATTATCATCTGTAATTCTGTTGATTATTTAGTTATGGATGATTTCAATCTTCCATTTCTATTTCATGTTTGCTAATTTATAACAGGTAAAGAATTCGATGCATTTGCGAAGGTGGTTGTTAATGCAGCAGGACCGTTCTGTGACTCTGTGAGGAAGATGGCTAACAATGATGTAGTGCCCATGATCAGTCCAAGCAGCGGAGTGCACATTGTACTTCCTGATTATTATTCCCCTGATGGAATGGGGCTGATTGTCCCTAAAACCAAGGATGGTAGAGTTGTATTTATGCTGCCGTGGTTAGGAAGGACGGTAGCTGGTACAACCGACTCTAGTACAGCAATAACAATGCTTCCTGAACCACATGAGGATGAGATACAGTTCATATTAGATGCTATCTGTGATTATCTTAATGTTCAGGTTTGTGTGCTTTGATTTACGCTAACCTACAAATTCTATTACATCCACTATACGTAATGTACAATAATTTATTTGATGCTGTCGAAAACTTATAGTAAAGTTTTTCTTTCTGAAATATAGTATTTTCATATTTTCTCGAACCATTTGGTTGCTACATAGGTGAGACAAAAGAGAACTTTTAGTAGCAAATCATGACTTGTAGTTGATGTGTACATGGGGAGCTCATGTTAAACCTGCTGTTGACTTTTAAATGCTGAGTGCATGGGTGGCAATCATATGTTAGACCTAGTCTTTGTTCTGCAACTACAAGTTTAGAGTAGAGTTATTTTTCTGTGCATTTGTTCCAGTGTGGTTATGATTCCTTCATATTCTTTTCTATAGTAATACTTTTGGTCCAGTCATATTGGTTTTTGATAACTTGCCATTATAGGTTTCACTCTCAGAATTATTTATGTTATTCTCTCTAGTGTATCATTGTACTATCAACTTTCCACTTTGTTATGATTCCATTAATAAAACAGTTCTGTCAATCGAGAATGAAAAGTAAGGGAAATATCTAATGGTTGGAATAATTTCAATCTCCATATTAGGTAAGGCGTTCAGATGTTCTTTCTGCCTGGAGTGGTATACGTCCACTGGCTATGGATCCATCGGCAAAAAATACTGAGAGCATTTCCAGAGACCATGTTGTATTTGAAGACTACCCAGGACTAATAACTATCACCGGTGGAAAATGGACAACTTATCGAAGGTATGGTGTTCTAGGAGCTAGTGTTTTTATCTTTAATTGATTGAATAAAACTGGTATGACATGCGCAAAGCTTGCTGGTTTTCTACTCTGGCTATATGCTCTTGGACTATCACTCATATCATGAACTCAAGATGTAATACATTGTATTTGAACTGTGATTGAACGCATAAGTACGTTGTATTTCTAGTTATAGACCATCACTTATTGCATGTGTTGTGTACTGCTATTATATTCATATGACCTACAGGAAATATTCGTGCATCTGGTATTGTAGTTACTTGAATGCATGAGCATACATGCACAAGCAGTACGGAATATTTATGCTTTATAATTGGATTCTAATAATTTGCCTTTTCTCCAGCATGGCTGAAGATGCTGTTAATGCAGCCATAAGGTCAGGTAATTTGAAGCCTGCCAATGGCTGTGTGACTGATCATCTGCATATTCTGGGTGGATATGGATGGGATCCTGCTTCGTTTACTATCCTTGCACAGAACTATAAGCGGATGAAAAGGACATATGGTGGGAAGATCATTCCAGGTGCGATGGATAGTGCTGTATCGAAACATCTGTCACATGCATATGGAACTTTGGCTACACAAGTGGCTTCAATTGCACAGGTTCGTGCTCCTTATACTCCACAGTAGGTTTTACTAATGAAACTGTAAGTTTTAACAAGGAAAAAGATTATGATCTGTTTCATCTTTCCTAATACCTTTTCCTTCAGAAAATTGAATGCAGACATAGTAGTACCAAACATGGTATCACCATCCATGTCCAATGCTGAATTTGCCTCATGCAGATCCATGTGATAATTATAATGTAGTCACTACAGTAAAGTACATGGAAGGTTTGCAGCAGTGCTTCCTTGTATTCCGATGATAATATTTGCCAGAATATAAGAGCACAATTTGTGACATGTGAAAATGTCCCTTAATGCTGCTAATGAGGATC
Organism: Oryza punctata; assembly: GCA_000573905.2. Taxonomy (NCBI): domain Eukaryota; kingdom Viridiplantae; phylum Streptophyta; class Magnoliopsida; order Poales; family Poaceae; genus Oryza; species Oryza punctata. Next base: position 6,748,489 of record CM002491.2, on the reverse strand, counting down.
TGACATGGCATAGTGCCTGACTCATAGAGTGATGTAGAGAAACTTTTGATGTAGAGAAATAGGAGGGGAAAAGTTCAAGTTCTAATGCATTCTGTCGTGACCTTATGGCACAGATTGGGGGTAAACGGGAAAGTGGAAACTCCCTGTTTATCCTAAGAGTGAGCCCAAACAGTAAATGCTTCCAGAGGATTGGATGTATTTCACTATTCAATATGTCCTGTCTTGCTACAGGGTTTAGGCAGGCTTTTATAGCCCGAAATCGTACACATAAGGTTACAACTTTACCCCTACACAGGCATATAAAATTACCACATTGGCCTCAATGAAGTACACGTGTAGGGGCATAAAAGTACATTCTAGTGGGCCCCCATCAACTTTTGGCTCTAGCTAGCGAGAGTGGTTGAAGTGGTCCCAGAGAATCTTTCCATAGCGTACGACACAAGCTTCTTCCGCCCTACTCGAATAACTTCTCTTGGAAACTCGAAGGCGTTTTCCCTTCTCCTGCTGCATGCAAATGCTTTTACCCTGTACATGAACTTTTCCTTCCAGTTAGTAAACATGACTCATTTGGGGAGAGAAGAATACTCGAACGAGTAAAACGCTCGAGTGCAGTTTCCCAAATAAGGAAACTGCTCGAACATGGTTTCCCGAGTGAGGAAACTGCTCAAACATAGTTTCCTCCAGCACTTATCATTTGGGACTGGTTGTTTTGATCGAATGAGGGGGATGGTGTTTGCCTCCTGCTACAACACTTCTTTTGTGATGATGTTTAGTCTTCACGATTCTCCTATTTAGTAATAATATCCATGGATCCACACACTCTTCTGTCCATGAGCATCATTGTCATACTTTGCACCTACTACCGATTTGTCCAAGAAAAAAAAAAATTCTTCCGTTGAATTAGATGTGGTAATGCATAATTGGCTATAAAATGCACTTATGTTGAACTCCCAATACTTTTAAGACGAACTAAGTGAACCTACTAACCTTTTGTTTTCATGTTGGAATTTTCTGAACTAATTGTTTAGCTGAATTCTAACTGTCGTGTGCATGATGCTATTGATTATGCATGTTTAATATGTGCCTAGTGTTTCTTACACTTTCATTTTTCTTCTGTTTTGCACCATGTGCCTTGCGCTATTTATGGAGCTTGTAGCCTTGTACTTTGTTTTCGTTGGCCCTAATTTTTAACGCTGCTGGTCTAACCTTTATGGGCTATATACATCGTCAGTTGAGTTGTTAAGCTATTTGATTTATCCCTGCTGAATCTAGCATGACTGCTGTAGTAGTAACTTCTGTCATTTAAGTAACTTGCGGCAGCAACACAAGATTTTTGGACACTTTAATCTAGCATGACATTTCTTTTCAATATGCGATCTATCAGTTTGGTTCATCAGAAATCCGAGCTTCATAATTCTTCCCGAAAACCTTTTTTTTTCTATACAATAACTTAATAATGTTTTGTGGTAATCATTATGCTTCATTTTGTTTAGAATGAAGGCTTAGGGAAGCGACTTGCTCATGGATACCCATTTTTGGAGGCTGAAGTAGCATACTGTGCTCGCCATGAGTACTGTGAATCTGCTGTGGACTTTATCGCAAGGAGATGTCGTCTTGCATTTCTTGACACAGATGCTGCTGGGAGAGCATTGCCTCGGATAATCGAGATTTTAGCTCTGGAACACAAGTGGGACAAGGCAATGCAGAAGCTTGAACTGCAAAAGGGTAAAGATTTCCTGGAAACATTCAAGTCATCCAAGAATGCACAATTCAGGGATGGAAAACATAATGGTAAGAATTATTGTCCACCTTCGTTTCTTTCTCCACTTTGAATCGCACTTATGATGGCATTTCTGTTCTTTTGTAGGTCAATGAGTGAAACATAATTGCTGTGAATAAGCGTGAGTCATACAAATAAAGCAAAGTGGGAAACTTACACAATCAGGCTAGTGCAAGAATAATTCGGTGCAAGAGGGCTGGGGTCCTAAAATGTTCTCGGTTGTCCTTTTGTGCACTTTATTACTTCTATCTGATTTGTGGTGAATTAACATCTCATCGCCATGATGTAGATGGATGTACCACGGAAGATTACACTTTCTAAAAAATAATAGAATGGTAGGGAGTAGACCAGAGTTTCTGAGTTTCATGCCCTTTCACTATTAACTTGGTAGTATTGTCAACGACGTTCCCCGGCTTTGTTTAGTTGGCGAAAGCGTCGTTTTCCTATCCGGGATTTTTTATTTTGATTAATTTTTTCTGGCAGGTGGTTTTCTGGCCGTTTTCATCCCTTAATGCAATCGTATTGCAGTGACGTTCAAAAGATATGTTCCAAAATATGTGTGGAACTTTTGCTCCGTGCCAAAGATTATTGCCCCACGTGTAGTCAGCCATATGCGGTCAGCGATGGCTTAACGGTCAACACTAGAGGAAGCGGAGCACTTTTTTCAGGGGTAAAGGAAGCGGAATACTTAGAAAATGCATAGCGAATATAAAAGGTTAGAAAATATTACATTAGGCAAATGCATAGGGAATATAAAAGGTTAGCTAACAACCATCGTTAGCTACAGAATTAATTACTACTCCAATCATAAATATTTGATATTTACAAAAAATTTTAGTTAAAATGTAAATGTTTGACCTCAATAGTTTCCCAAATTAGTTTTAAAACAAAATAGATGGCATATGATGATTTGCACGGAAAAGTACTATCATACAATTATAACCTTATTAGATTCCATAAACGTGTTTACTTGTATGAAATTGATGGCTATAATTTTAAAATTTTAATTTAAATATCAAATATTTATAACATGTAGCAATTTGGTCGACTATACTGCAGCAGTGCAGCCTGATGCAGGTGGTTACTACGGTGCAACTCCCGGAGGGTCACAACGATTTCTGTATAGACAACCAGGAGTAGTGTACGGACGAAATGGTTGATTTGAAACGTGTCCAACTGGGGCTTTAATATCGTTCTGACGTACTTGCTTTTGTCAAAAAAAAAAAAAAACAAATCTAAATCCTAAAACTAGAAGATTCAGAACGTGTCACATCCACCTTATATTTCTATCAATTTTAATATTAGGATGTGTCACATCACATCACATCCCATCGTAAGTTATTTTCTTGAGAGAATCTACTTTATATCCGTTGTCACGTTGTCACAGTTCAACATTTACCACTGATATTGTGTTAGTGTTACGGATGAGACATATCTCTTATGTATAGATCCGTGCTACACGAAAATACTGCATATCTAATATTATACGGGAAGGTATATTTAAATATGGCGAGTCATAGAGGAAATTGTCTTCACATGGATAGAAGGTATCGGTGATTTACCCGTGGAAGATAAGGTTTTCTTGGTTCGTATCCTATCTGGTTCTCCGAGTTTTACTTGGAAAAGAAGACGGTCACTGGTATAACTACAAGGCTCCCATGGAAGGGAGAGCATCAAATCACAAGCCATAGCCATAACCACATTCAGAGACAATCAGGACGAAGTCAGAGGTAAAGTCGTCGATTATATCTCATTGAGACGTACTCGATAGATTCTAGTCAACGAGTTAGATTAGCTAACTCGCCCCCTCTCTGTAATTCCGCGTGGTGCTTTTCGTAGATAAACATAAAAACTAGAGTAGGTCTATTACTCATCTCGAGGATCGGAACCAGTATAAATCCTTATCCCTTGTCTTCTTACTATGATGATCTCGTGTATACTTAATCGTGAAAGGGATTGTAGCCTTTATCCCTTGTCTTCTTACTATGATGATCTCGTGTATACTTAGTCGTGAAAGGGATTGTAGCCTAGCAGTTACAATGCTCAAGTAGCACCTCTAGGTCTTAGGTTTGACTCTCCAAGCGAGCGAATTTCAGGCCTAAATAAAGAAAAAAATATAGTGGGGCCTCCGTCACGATTTCTGGTCAAACAAAAATACAGTTGTTGGGTATAGCTCATCGACATGTTTTCTCTTTCTATGATATACTGGACTTTATCAATTGTCCTACAATTTTGCTATCTGGATTGAGTTTTTTTTAAAAAATAAATCCAAAATACCCTTAGAGATATACTACAAAGTTAACAATTGATTTATCTCATTACAAGTATCAAACAAATATGAAAATTTTTATGTGGCCTCATTACACGAAGTTTGTATAAAATTTTTAAGTTTTTACAATTATTTTTTAGAAAAATGTTTTTATGGTATATTTTGTTAGAAATAAACATTTTTGCGTGACATATGAGAGAGAATTTACTTACATAAAATATAATAACATAAAAGTAACTTTCTTGTTGTGTAAAGAGGCCACACGGAAATTTTCATATTTTTTTTGAAACTTATAATAGATAAATCAATTGTTAACATTATATATCTATACGGGTATTTTGGGTATTTTTAAAAAGATGGCCTAGCCCAATAACGTATTGTAGAACAATGAATAAAATCAATGGTATATTTTTATCAGTGTCAAAGATAAGACATACTTCCTATACATGGGTTCGTGGAATACGACAATACTATATATATACTCCCCCATCCCATAATATAAGGCACGCACGCATTCCAAGATTCAATCTTTAAAACATTTGACCAACGCTTAGTATAATATGAAATGAATTTTATTTGTTAAAAATTATATCATTGGATTGACATTTAAATTTACTTTCATATGGTTATAATTTTGTTGCTACAAACCTTATAGTATATGAGAAATTATAAACTAAAGATTAGTTTTGGAGACTGTGCCAACTTTAACCGCGCCTTATATTATGGGATAGAGGGAGTACCTAATAGTTTGTGAGAAGGTACCCTTTATTAAGGAAATATAATGGATAAAGAAGGAAATTATCTTTCCGGAATAGAAGGTGTTAGACCTAGTCGAGGAAGATAAGGTCCCCTAAGTCCGTATCTTGTTCTACTTCTCTGAGTTCTAATTGGAGAGAAAGATGATTTTCGCTATAAATACAAGATCCCCTAGAAGTAGAGGGGATAGCCAAGCCAGAATAAAAGCCAATACAGATCTATATAAATCCGAGGCAAGCCTAGACATACCCAATCTGGAATTACAAAAGGGCGACATGAGGAATCTACGGCTATCTCCAATCTTGCCAAATTTATATTTGAGAAAGAAGACTCCACTAGTTGTCGACCACGTGCGAGAGCTCCATGCCACTAAGCCGACACTGACTAGAATAGGTCATCCCAAATATTATACTCGCGTGATACCAATATATAAAGGCAACACCAGTTTCGGCTAACAACAGTAGGGTTATTACCTGTTAGTTAACAGGCCTGAACATATATAAAAATCTCTGTCTCTCATCTCTTTTACCGTAATCTCGGGTATACCCTGTTCAAAAAATCTGGCGTATACTCCAAATACCGTAGTCAGCATATCCATCCTCAACAATTATAGAAAAGGACATTGTTAGTCGTAAATTGTTAAGTTCGAATATACTCAGTGGTATTGAATGTTCTTCTCTGTCTTTTTTGTTACACAGGGAATACAGATCGAATATCCCTTCCTGCAGCAGCAAAACAATAACAATTAATTATATCGTCATATGTACTTATTTTGTTCCATAAAAAATCAATGGTATATTACGGTTTGCAGTTAGAATTTAGCTTTTTTTTTTAGGAAATTGCAGTTTGGACCACCCCTCTTAATTTCTCTCTTATGCTGGTTTCCCACTGCATCCGTGCCACCATGTTTTTCCGCCAAGTCATCGACGACCTCACTGTCAGGCTGTCAGCAAACCTGATGAGCTGCACGACACGGACACACTCGACGCTGCTACACGAATTGATGCAGCAACGGGTGTTCCCGATCTTTCGATGAGAGGAGGATAACTTCGATTTGGGGGAGGAGATGACGTTGGCGGTCTGACTACAACTACCACAGGGGTGCTGCGCCTTAGCAACCGGTACACCAACTCTAATTTGTTGCTGTTCTTGCCGTGCCAAGAACAACCTTGAACCTGCAAGCAATCGAAGAACAAGCAAGAACAAGTTGACAAGTAAACAGCTCACGGCACTTGTCAAATGATAAAACTGAATCACACGAAGGTGGGGTTCTGAATACAAGTATCCGGGTGGTCTAGCCGACACACGCGAGTACAAGGAAGTAGCTGAAACTAAACTTGCATCTAAACAAAACCCAAGTGTCTTTGGTGACTGCTGCTGTCTTATATATGGGGGAGAGCAGCAGGAGGTGGGGGAAACCCTAGCTGAAAAGCATTAATGGGCTCTACTGGATACAAGGCCCAACTCCCAGGTTGGAGGTCCGAACATTTCTTATGCAGTTTCATGGCAGTTCCGATGGTATTTGATGGTGTTTCTGGATCCATTAGAAAGTAGACATCACACCCTTTCCAACAGGTGCTCATAGGCCTCTAACACCCTCCGGAGTAAAGAGTTATGTCCAATTTAAATCACCATTGCCCGGTAGTCCGAATGTGTAGTCCGAAAGTCACCATTGCAGGTGGCTGAATTGGATTCCATAAGATGTCTTCCTCTTGATGTATAATGTGAGCAATGGTTGTATCTGCAGTAGGCATGGTCACATCATCCTCCCCTTCTTCACGGAAAACCGTTCTCGGTTTTGCCATATGGTGCTCTTCGCGTAGTGCATGATCTTGCCCATAGAAGAGTGTACATGAAAACAAATGAAACGAACTCTTGTCATGCAATATCATCAGTTCTTTAGCAAATGGAATTATCCTCCAGTGAGATGGATGTACCTGGTTGTGAGGTAATACGACATAGGATATTGATACCATCTTTGCTTTCTGCTCATCTTGTTCACTTTGTTTACACGCCAAGCTCTCAAATGGGGCAACTGTAGTGGTGCATGACGATAATATCAAGCGATTCAGTCGCTCCCCTTCTTCAGAACCAACCTGTTTCTTTAAATCAAAACAACACACACTCGGTATAACATGATTGGTCATACTATTACCGTGTAGCTTCCTATCTTCTTTCAAAATTACTGGAGGTTGCAGATCTGAACATATTATACTATGTGCACTAAATATACTTCTCTATCATTATATTTGCCAAGAATATGAAATATCGCATTTGCAGGACATGGCAAATTAGATTTAGCACATAATTTCTCCTTTAAATCACTGAGGTCACAAGGATCATTAAACTTTATATAGCCCAATGTATTTAAAGAAGAAAACAATTTAAGTTCCTCATTCTCACTAGCAAGGTGAACAACATGCTTAAAATCAGTACATGAAGAATCAACAATAAAATCAGCTTTCTCATTCACATGTTGTGGCACGTATGGAAGTGATGCATTATCACTCAACTCATTTTTATCACAACTAGCAGTAGGAAAATAAAGTTGTGACAAAGGAAATTCAGCAGTTGATTCCTCTAATGGTTGCTCTGTGGTAGCATGAAAAGTGGACAAGTCAGAACAGTCACCTTGATTTATTTCAGCGCTGTTGCATTTACCTTTCAAATTCTCTGTAGAAAATGTAGGTGTACCAATCTTCTCTTTCTTCTTGTGCGATGGGACTTGCATCTCGATCATTTCCTTTTCCTCTGTTTGCTGAATGCTTCAAACTCTGTGAAGAATGTTAGTAACAGGTGGCACAAGCATAGCATCTTGCTCCCTCATGTCCTTCAAAATTTCACTCTCAACATTGCAAGCAAGCATGAACAAGTGGGCTATATGATTACATGTTGCATTAGAAATCCTAATTTGAATATCTGAATTAAGCCCTTTCAAGAATCTACTCATTGTGTGTCCATTGCATTCATTTAAATCACTGTATATGACACAAATTTTAAATTCATCAAAATACTCCCGCACAGTTTTATTACCTTGTTTCAGATGTTCTAATTTCTTAATGAGAGCCCTTCTATAACAAGAAAACACAAATCTCTTCCTCATCATCAACTTGCATTCTTCCCAAGTTTTAGGTTTGTTACCAACATGATTCCACCAAAAAGACGCAGAAGCGATAGACTTATTACAAACAGCCTTAATCATTTGAGCATTAGAAAAATCGTGCTTTTCGAATTGTTTGTCTACTGTTAGCTCCCAATCAACATAAGTGGCAGAATCAAGCATACCATCAAATAATGGCAACGCAGATTCTACTCTTGCAAGATTATAATCATGTACCTTATATGCTTCGTGCAGAGCACTCGCCATATCATTGTGACGGAGAAAGCATTGACATTCAGTAGGATTAACTCCAATTCCTTTGCGTAAATCTGCCATGGTTAGTAACTAACAAAATATGGCCTATCAAATACTGAACTAGGTGATGTCCAACTCCATTCCTCCCAAACTTGTCCAAACGAGTTCTTACATGTTCTTACTTTGCTATGGAGAAGGCGTTAGCTACCAGCAAAAACAACAACAATGGTTAGTAGTACCGGAGCCGACAACAAGCACGATTCTGTGATGTAGTAGATAAAAACTTGTGGAGTTATAGGTGGCTGCAAGAATATCAAGGTACAGCTAGAACCACATTAATCAAAGTAAGTTGAATAATTGCTCAAAGATGGTATCGTGCTAGTCCTAGGTGAAACCCTATTAGAGACGCGAGCCTAAACAAAAGCGTAGCCACTCAAAATAGCACCAAAGAACACAAACAAATCAGCAATAACAACTTCCTCTCTTCTCTTTTTTTTCACTTTGGTTTTTTTTCTTTCCTTTTTCTTCTTTTCTCTTTTTTTGGGTACAGCTAGTTGAATGCTGAAATTTTTTTCAATGAATTTCGAAATTACTCAAAACAGCAGCAACAACTTCTTCTCTTTTCAATCAGCCAACAAGTCAACACAAAGGAGTAATGATGGGCTGGTTGGAGTTACTTGCTTCAGCCAACAAGTCAAAAGAGTGAGCACTAAATGTTTTCTTGGGAAGGGCTGATTCACTTCACAAAGTTGCAAAAGGGTTGGCTGTTTTTGGAGGCAGCAATAAATGCATTTGGGGGTGGCTGATGTAGTGATGAGGGTGCTGCTGGTTGTGGTGGACGAAAATTTGGTGGGGTTGAAGGTGGATTTCGTGGTGAATATTGTGGTGATGGTGGCAGCGGGATGAAAATGATACTTGAGGTGATGGTGGCGGCGTTTGTGGTGACAAAAACGTGAGCATAACTCGAAACTCTAAAGGACTAAACTACTAGAACCAGCACTTAACCAACAATGCAACCAAGAACTCAACATGCAAAGATTAAGTAGAACAGCAAAGGCTCAACTTGTTTTGGTCATTTTGGATCTGACCTATTTTTGTGGTTTTTATGTGCTGTAGGTAAAAACAAAGGATGATAAAAATCTCTCACCGAGCAACTTGAGCTCTGATACCACTTGATGCAGCAACGGGTGTTCCCGATCTTTCGATGAGAGGAGGATAACTTCGATTTGGGGGAGGAGATGATGTTGGCGGTCCGACTACAACTACCACAGGGGTGCTGCGCCTTAGCAACCGGTACACCAACTCCACTTTGTTGCTGTTCTTGTCGTGCCAAGAACAACCTTGAACCTGCAAGCAATCGAAGAACAAGCAAGAACAAGTTGACAAGGAAACAGCTCACGGCACTTGTCAAATGATAAAACTGAATCACACGAAGGTGGGGTTCTGAATAAAAGTATCCGGGTGGTCTAGCCGACACACGCGAGTACAAGGAAGTAGCTGAAGCTAAACTTGCATCTAAACAAAACCCAAGTGTCTTTGGTGGCAGCTGCTGCCTTATATATGGGGGAGAGCAGCAGGAGGTGGGGGAAACCCTAGCTGAAAAGCATTAATGGGCTCTACTGGATACAAGGCCCAATTCCCAGGTTGGAGGTCCGAACATTTCTTATGCAGTTTCATGGCAGTTCCGATGGTATTTGATGGTGTTTCTGGATCCATTAGAAAGTAGACATCACATTCTTTCCAACAAGTGCTCATGGGCCTCTAACACCCTCCGGAGTAAAGAGTTATGTCCAATTTAAATCACCATTACCCGGTAGTCCGAATGTGTAGTCCGAAAGTCACCATTGCAGGTGGCTGAATTGGATTTCATAAGATGTCTTCCTCTTGATGTATAATGTGAGCAATGGTCGTATCTGCAGTAGGCATGGTCACATCACGAATTATATCATGGCCAGCCCAGATGAGCCGTGCTGGTGCCCACGGGCAACGCCCCACGACCTTCCCCATAGTGACATTAGTTGCCACCGCCGGCACTGGTGACCAGGTCATGAGAGAAGAGAGATGGAGAGGGGTGGTCTACAGCGAAAAATACATAAAAATACATAAAAGATTATTCGCATTATGTGAAAATATTGAATTGGGGAAGTTAAAAGTGAAACTTTAAGAAAAAAAACTGATCCAATCTGTAATTTACTTATAGAGGTGGTTATCATGGGAATCATATCCATTTAATAAACTTCACTGTTTTAAAACTACTTAAATTAAGTATATAACAGGTGAAAAACATTCAAACATTTTCCTTTATAATTTTCTAGAAAATGTCCTTCTACAAAAAAACAAAAATAAACAATGGTTTTGTCCCATTTTTATCCTATATACTTTTACATTTTTTCTTTAATGTTTCATTAGTTTTTTCTCTGCTTTATTGCTCTCCTGTATTTTTGTACCTACAGGTAGCGCTTATAAAGCAGGGAGAAATTATAGTGGTAGTGTGTCAAGCCACGAAGATAATCCTTTTCAAATATTTTGGTACCTAATTACACAATTTTAACCTAAGAACAATTCTTGCGTTCCCCAGTGCATCTATTGTGCTCCTTTCAAGTTACTACCAAATACTCTCTCCGTCCACGCATCTAAGGGATTATATCACTTAAAAAAATATAGCAGAGATGTGTTTGTTGTACTTTCGGTATATTTAACATGAATAAACTTAAAAATATTGACATGGTGAGAGATCGAATGGACAGCTGAAATGACGATATGGTTGTTGCATTTTTTTTCTTTTTATTAGAATCTTAAAATCTTTTATCGATAAATGAAAGGATGAAAATCTTTTATATTTGTGGACATAGGGAATAATAAAATCCAAGAGAGATGTACCTCCGCTGTAGAGGCCTGCATGGCAGAAACAAGTATAGCTCCTAGAAAGACGGCCAACAGTTACCCCTGTAGAAACGATTTTTTTTCGGACTAGAGCCCCTGTAGGATCCATGAGGAGCAGAACTATTCTCGCCTGCAAAAAATTGCTTCCCTGAGGGAGGGACTGTTCAGGGGCCACATTGAAATATCTATTTTCACAGGTAACCCTTAAGAGACCCACATGTCAAAATAGGACATTATCGTATGCTGGTCTCTCAAGGGATCGCCTACAAAAATAGATTTTCGTTTGCCGGCAAGGTGGCGACCAAGTGGGACCCACGCGCACTGACCACACAACTTTTTTCCCTCCACCACCTGATCACTTCTTTTTTCTCTCCTCCTCCTCATCCTTCTCTCCGCCGCTTCCCCTTCAATCCCATCACTCCTCTCCCACTCCTTCTCGCCTTCTCTTCTCCACCGCCGGCGGCGGAGACGATAACCTCGGGGCGGATCCTCCTCCTCTCCTTTCCATCGATGGCAGGTGGGAGTGGGGAGCGCGGCAGCGGAAAATCCAGTGGTAGGGAGCTCTGCAATGGTGGAATCGGCTCTCCCCCTCCCGCATAGACCCCTGTAGCGCTCAACGCATGGCTTCGGTGCTCGGATCGACGATAGGGGCAGATCCGGCGCATCCTTCCCCCGCCGCATCCACCCCCCTCCCCCGCGCGACAAGGAGGGCAGTGTCGACGACTCTGGATTATAGGGTTAGGTTTTCGACTTTTGGATTTTTTTCCGATATTTCATTTTCGGAATCGAATTTTCGCATGTGTTTGCTCTACCCGCATGCAAAAAATGATTTTGTTAAACACATGTTTGTAGGGGCTACCCACCAGCCTGCAAAAACCGATTTCGGTCGCATGGATAAATCGATTATGTAGTAATGAGTAACAAGAGTTTTTGTTTTGCCCTATCTTCAAGGCTCCTGACTCGTGGCTTCTATGCACTGTTTTGTAGTTTGCTAAGCTTCAATGTTCATTCAGTAATTTCGTTAAGTTCTTATAGCAAACTCCAATTGACGGTCTGTGCCTTTGTTAGCCCCCGTTCTCCTCCAACTCCGGTGGCTTGTTGGCCACCAGTGAGGGGGAAGGGGGTCCACCGTTGTCGGGGTCCTCTCGTAGTCGGGTTCATCCCGTAGCTAGTACTGGTTTTTTTTTCCCCTTTTTCTTGTGTAGCTTGAGAAAGTTTGATGGCATCTTGTTTTCTTGTCCAATTTTCATCCAGATTGGAGGGTTCCGCCGGCAAGTTGGTCGGCGTCTTCCTTCCGTCCGGTGTGAGAAGGGTCTTCTACCGATGTCTTTGGCTGGGAGTGAGGTGGCTTTGCAAGGTGCCTAGAACTTGTTCTCTTCTTCTCCGGCGAGATGGGCAAGCCACCTGCAACGGTGCCTGGCATGTTCCTCGTCTCCGACAGCTACTTCATTTGATGAAGCTGATGTTTGGTACGCAAGCCCAAGGTGTCTCAACCTCCTGGATTTATTACAATTTGGTCCTTTTCAAAAACTTATTTCACAAATAGACCCTTGAAAAAACTTACCCTGGAAATGATCCTTTTTGGGACACTAGGGTCGCTAGCGCCGTGGTTCAACGGGATGGCGCCAGCATCTCTGGCGTTATCTCCTTGCCACCGTGGAGGGCCGGTGCTGATGTGGCAGGGGAAGCGCGCTAATAATACTGGCGCCGCCCTCCTCACGCTATATTTTTACTTCATCTCTAGCGTAGAAGAGAGATGTGAAATTTTTTTATTTTTCTTTTATTTTTTGATATTTTTTCACACTTAGGATCACACAAGAACCAACCATAGAGAAATTAAACTCAAGTGGATAAAATATGTGATTTGTAGAATTTTTCAAACCTTATCGAAAAGTTTCTCCCCTCGAAAACACAATTTTACAAGCGGAATTTCAAGATTCTAATTTTGCTGAACCCAGCAAAGCCGAGAATAATTAGATGTAACTTTTTCTGTAGATATATGTGGTTATATAATTTGCACGTTTCTAAGTCCGTATGATTACGGAAATATAATCTACTAATTGTTTTTTAATTTTTCAGACTATACGAGAAACAAAAATAATGAAGAACGGGAAGTCTCTTACCTATAAATCTAAAGTGGATTTAAGTAGAGAGAGCAAGAGCAGCGATGCTCGAGCTCAGGCAGGGAGAGTGAGGTGGGTGGGTGAGGTCCTCGGATGGATCGTGCCAAGGAAAAAAAAGATGGCATCGGGGTGGGTGGGAGGAGGGAGGGTGGTGCCAGTATCATTGGCACGCTCCCCCTGCCACGTTAGCGTCAGCCCTCCATGGTGACAGGGGAACAGCACCAGCTTTTTGGTACCATTCCATTGGACCACGGCGCTAGCGACTCTTGCGCCCTAGAAAGAACCATCTCCAGGATAAATTTTTTTTAGGTTCTATTTATGAAATAAGTTTTTGATAATGTCCAAATTGTAAAAATTCCAGTCTCAACCTCCACTTTCTGGAGGCCCTGTTCGGGTCTGCTCCGGGGCTTCATCTTTTGCAGCTCGCCACGACTTCATCGTTCCCGCCGCCGTAGTATTCGTCGACCTGCTGATCGCCATGGTGGTGGATCTGGAGAAAAGGACCCGATCGCTTTTTCCTAATCTTCTGTGTCCTTCTATGCAATTGTTGTGCTCAAAGTGTAAACTGGCCATCTTGTAGGGGCCTTTCTGCAAATGTCGCTGTACTCTCAGCTGATATTGAATAAAATCACTGAGGTAGTAGCCTCAGTTTGTTCTTTTTTTTTAAAAAAAAAACTCCAATTGACACCTCGAGTGTTACGTCAGTCAAGGATTGGATACACCCACTAGTTAGTCAAGTCCACTTTGGTACTAAATAAAACTTCCTCTAAGTGACTTATTGAAGTTCGATCAAACTATAGTAACATTTCCAACATAAAATTAGTATACTAAGAAGGGACGGTAAGGCCATCAAGTGAGCTCGTTGTGGGAGGAGGTGAAGTTGGAATGTAACCTCGACCCTGACGACGGTGGCCTCGGCTGAACAAGCGCCTAATCTAGCCACCAGATCTGGCGTTGATGGTGGGGACAGGGAGACGTGTGACTGCGTGGAGCTTAAGGGGCATCGGATACTCGTCATCCACGATAATACCGTGACCTTGCCTATTACGCCCTCACCACTGCCGACGTAGCCAATTGTTGCAACCCTCATCGCCACCCTCCCCCCTCTCTCCGCACTGGTACCACTGGCTAGGGAAAGAATAAGACTGGTCCCAGCACAGACCTACATAAAACTTGGTGGCATCGTGAGAGATCCACAACCGTGCTAACCAGCCGACGGAGGGTTAGGGTAGGCAGAGAAGACATGTTGGAGGCAAAGGACATCATCGCTGATGTCGCTGCTTCCCGGGGAGAGGAAGAGGATGACGAGCACAACGAGGTAGTTGCACAGGAGGAAGTCAGTTATTGCTGCCACTTGCCGAAGAGAGAAAGAAGGGAGAAAAAATAAGGAAGAAGGGAGAAAAAAGAAAAAGGAAAAAAATAAAATAAAAAGTGTAATGTCTTCGGTCACATGAGCAAAACTATGGTCAAATGAGGCTTTAGACCGGGATGATACCTAAACAAAATTTAGGGATCTCGATGCGTGTATTGCAAGTTTGTATATAGGTGAAACCTCCTTAATTACATGTTTAAGAAACGCAGGTGCAATTTACTATATATTTTTCTATAGATTTGGTCACACTTGAAAATGTTTGAATTAGGACAATCTTAAATTGATTTATAATATGAAACGGAGGGAGTATTTATAAACATTTTCTATGTGATATATGCTTGATTTACTAGATAATAGCATTCTCATGGAATGGAATTTGGGATCAAATTATAAATGGACTAAGTACTGTGCGAATTATTGGAGGCATGCATGGAGATGTACGTAGTGGGTCTTTGCCTACACTGCTCTTTTCGGTTTCTTCCCTTGTTTGTATGCCTGTTAATATATAGGTCTTTATTAATGGAAGTTCAATTTACTAAATTATATTTTAGATCCAATCCCTCTGTTTCCTCCCCTCTTCCAGTACTCTTGCGAGGAGAGTAATCTGTCCTCTGCGATTAAGATGGTACTCCATCCCAAATTGTAGGATGTCCTCCTTTTAAGGAAAATCAAACTCGATAATTTTTAACTAATAATAATAATAAACATATTATACATGTTATATCCCTATATTTATATTATATTTTAAAGTACTTTAATGTGATGCTACATAATATAGAATAAATTAATGATCAAAATAGGTTATTGAAGATCGTATAAGAAATATAAGCCTTATAATTTGGAATTTGGGAGGGATGTAGTATATCATTGATGACAGTGCGCACTTAAAATCTATATCTCTAACAAAACATTCTCTCTAGAAACACGATTTTTTTCACTTGCCCTTGTGTTTATGCACACTCGCAAGTCAGTTTATTTTTCATGCAAAATATATGGGATTCGAACTGATCAGTAGCTCTCTCTCGACGTGTATAGCCTTCATACCATCTATCATAGTACCTCTGATTATGTAATGCACGCTTTTTCATTCGAGTCTACCAGTATGAAAGTTGTAATGCACATTTGAGCCTCTGAATTATTTCAAATGAAAAAACTATGAAGTTATAGTTCTTGTTGAGATCTTTACAACATTAATTCATATATAGTTTGTCTCGATCCGAAGTTGTATGAAAAAGTTAGATACCTGCACTTCTAACGCGTATTCATGAAGTTATTTATCGTCACCAGATACATATTATATGCATGAAATTTATGAAGAACCAATTTATTTTCTTATTAGTGAATTACTCTAGAGTTTTTATATGTTCATCTCGCGCATCTATGTTAGACCTTTGTTTAAACTGAATAATTGGTGTAAAATAACATCAATCTGTAAGTGGTTTTGAACATCCATGATAATGTAATACTGTCCTGAAAAAGAATCCAAGAAGACAGCCACGCTTGTCTATTTAGATTAAGACACTAGCTCAGCGAAGGCCATTAGTGTCGGATCCAGAAATAGATTTTGATTGCGGTGCTGACACCAACTATGCGTAACTAATAATGATCTAGTTCGTAGATCTGGTGCCGGCTCTTAACATTTCTCCAGCATGTATAACGAATCGAGGACTGTTAGTGAGGGTCTTAACCGACACCCATGCCCATTTTGTGTAGAACCAACACATATGAGATCTTACAATTGTGGGTTCTTATTTGATCCCATCCAAATGGTTTCGGTGGACGAGAAACGTCTAATAGGTTCAAACCGGTAACTATGAGGTTGGCCCCTGTATGGTTTTCTGTACTAGCGAGAGCCTATTCGAAACACTATTAACTTAGCAACAAATTTAAATGCTTTTAGATGATAATTATGTTAATTACATGCATGTTATATAACATTTTGAGTATGGTATAGACAGATATTGGCATTTCTCACGAATTAGAAAGTGAGATCAAATTTTTTATGTACCAATGACTGCAAATAATTGGAGGCATGAATCGAAATGCGTATATATGGGGCCTTCCCCTATGCTGCTTTCCTCGGTTTCTTATCTGCGTGGGGTTTACTTTTGGGAAAGGGGAGACTTGGACCTCCACTTCTGCTTTGTGTTTCCGTCGATTCATTAGGGTAATTTGTTACACTGTACAAGTCCAGTTTACTAATTATACTTCACCATATGCAATTTCTTTCACTCAAAATCTCTCACATCAGTTCTCATGCACGTTACCATCTCACCTATTACACACATCTGACTTGGATATATATGTTTTCTTTTTAAACTAACCCTATAGACATCTTTAGTCCCGGTTGGTAACACCAACCGAGATAAAAAATCGTAAAGTACCGTTGGACTTTTTAATCGGTGCTAGATATTCTTTAGGGGTTTCTATTCGAACCGGAACAAATGTGTTTTTTACTAACCGATCAAAGATCAGTTCTCCAGTTCTCCGGTAGTGTTTGATACCTGCCCCTCTAGGTCCACACTGTTGAGGAATAATTTGGCCAACTTTGAGCGTGCGTGGGGTGGTGTAGGTGTAGAGTCTGTTGGTTGTGTTGGCCAATTATTGTCTCTCTCTAAGAAAAAGGAGTAATCAACCCAGTCTGTTATTTGACTAAAAAACATTGATTAATTTTTCATCTGTAATATGCTTTTAACTAAAATATACCCCTCCCATTCTTGAATAATTCACAATAGCTCTATTTAAGTTTAGAAACTTTGACTTCTTACTTTTTTAAAAAATATAAATACATAGACATATATTATATTATTTAAGTGCGTAGCATCATAAATTTAAGAGATAACCTGCTTCATGCCACTATCCGAGTTGAACGATTTACCATCGATATTATCCTTTTCTTTAATATACCGATGAGTTTATCAATTGTTCAACAATATGTCATTGGGTTGGGCCTTTGTTTTTTTTTAAAAAAAAGCTAAAATACACTTACGAACATATAAGATTAACAGTTGATTCATCCTATCAGATATATTAGAAAAATATATGATTTTTAAGCCTCTTTACACAATGTGAACGTTTCTGTACAAGTTTGTGGAAGATTTTTGCATTTTTAGTTTTTTTGTAAAATACAATTTATCCATTATATACCGTATACGAAACTTTTTTGTATTGTTGTTTTTAATGTAAACCAATTTTCATATTCTACACAAAATATTTTTGTGCAATTATCTTTTGCGTAAGCAATTTCTCTCTCATATACCATACAAAAATACCTCTCCCTAAAAAACGAAAATACCAAAAAAACCTTGAAACTTATAAACTTCCATGTTGTGTAAGGATGCTAGATAAAAAAATCATATTTGGTTTAAACTTATAATTAGATAAATCAATTGTTAATCTTCTATGTATTTTAGGATATTTTGGGTAGTTTCGAAAGAAGACCTAACCCAATGACTATTGTAGAATAATTGATAAAATAGATATATTATAGAAAGGGATAATATCAACGGTAAATTGTTAACTAGGATAAATTCAGTGACATAGAGTAGATTCTCTCTAAATTTAACAATATTACTTTTATTCATAAAATTATAATCATTTTAAGATAGCGGTCAAAGTTAAGATAACCATAGTACATACAGTGATAATTATTTGAGAAAGAAGAAAGTATATGACAGAAGAGAGTTTTTTTTATATGTTCACTTCATGCACATACAGGGATAATTAGGCTAAGTTCTTTCCCTAACTTTCCCAAACTCACCTTCCTCGTCTTCCGTAATCACGCTTTTCAAACTGCTAAACTGCATTTTTTACAAAAAAAATTTTTATATGAAAGATACTTTAAAAAATCATATTAATCCATTTTAAAATAATTAGTAAATACTTAATTAATCATAAGAAAATACATCTCTCCGTTTTACGTGTGCGGGAGGTGAGTTCACAACCTCGTCTTCCGAACGCAGCCTTATTTGAGAAAGGAGAGAGTATATGACTGAAGAGAGTTTTTTAATGCTTACTTTATGCACCTGTTTTTCTGCATGCTGTCCTCAACTGGTAGATCTTTGTTTAAACTTAATAAGTGTGAGAGCAGGTGGGCGATTCACTTTATATTTGGGCTTCAAATTATTTTTTTAATTACGCATCAGTTCAGTCCGTTTTGTGTGTGCGGGAGGTGAGTTCCCGACCTCACCTCCCAAACACAACCTTATTTGAGAAAGAAGAGTGTATATTACTGAAGAGAGTTTTTTATATGCTCACTTTATGCACCTGTTTTTCTGCATGCTGTCATTAACTGTTGTAAGTAAATATTGCTAACTAGTAGTGTAAGGAAAGTTGGACGATTCACTTTATATTTGGGCTTCAAATTATTTTTTAATTATGCGTCAGTTCGAATCTGACAGGAGACCTCCTTAAACACGGAATTTAAGGAACAGAAGTGGGCTGCAAATTATTTATTTAATTACGCGTCAGTTAGGCTTCGAACTCGAGGTCTCGCTTTAATGTATAATGAGTTACATGTACCGATCAGTTTAACCCAAAAGCTTAAAGTTGATAACAATAAGCAGACAATTTACTTCATGTTCCAGCAAGGATAGCCAGCAAGTTGTATATGTAAGCAAATAAATGTTTTTTCTTCCTTAATTGCATACACTTCTGATGATATACAGTCAGGAATATAATGCTATATATGAGGCTAAGTATGACTCCAATTGGATGGTAATTGTGCTACATGCTGTATTAAAGTAGGTATCTGACAATCATAAAGGATATTTTCCCACTTGTACAGATATTTCCACCGTTTCTCATGAAATTCCCGCCCACTAGAGATGGTTTCTCATAAACCACTGGTGGAGAAGGGGTTTTTAACCCCGGTTCGTAACCCCCTCTAGTCGCGGTTATGAAACCGGGATCACGAATCCGGGACTAAACCATCTTCAGTCCCGGGTGAAATAACTGGGACTAAAGAGCCTTTTTAGTTCCGATTAGTAACACCAACCGGGACTAAAGATATTTTTTCTTTTTTTAAAAAACAATTTTTGATTCTGCTAGCTGCTTGTATAATATATGTATATATAATATGTGTATATATATTATATGTATTTATACATATATATACATAATATATGTATATATAATATGTGTATATATATTATATGTATTTATACATATATATATGTAATATGCATATATATACATTACATATTTTACACACATATATATTCCTAAATATATGCACTCAAGTAAATATATACTTATATTACCGAAATATACTCACACACATAATTCTTGTATACACATCTAAATACATACATATATTATAATCCTTCATTAGTTCTAATATTCTATTGTATATTACGAAGAAACCTAAGATATGTTATATATGGCGATGATGATCAATAGGTCTTCCATCATAGTGGAATTCTCCCACGGGATCAATTATTTGTTCATTGATAAATCCCATCAATTGTTCTTGAACAACCTTTATAAATTCTTCGTTGGATAGTTTTGTCCTCATGTAAATAATCTATCATTTGAAAAAAAATGAGATATAAGTATATGAAGTCAATATGAAATCGAGACATAATGTATGAATGACTTTTACGTGCTTCCAGATCCTTGTCACTGTTGATTTGGTGTACAATGTAGTTAGTGTATTCCCCTGCTCCTGTTGTGCGCACGTAAGGAGAAACCACGAGAGATTTAATAATTTTTTCTAGAACAAATTAATGATTCAATATGTTTTAAGAGGATGTACTCACCGGAAAATTAAACCTCCTACCAAGTTTTTGTTTCCAAACCCCGCGGACCAATGTATGAAACTTTGCCCATGCCCTATGTACAGTTGGAAGCTATGATTAAATATCGGAGATCCGCATAGTAGCAATAGCAATGTTCATAATTAATGACAGCTGAATAGATGACATTACCTGTCTATCACTTCAAAATCTTGGCGAAAGTATACTCCGGTTTATCCATTGAGTCATAGACATGGACTTTGCATAGTGAAAGGTCGAAGAGGAAAAGGACCTAGTGGAATCTGCAAATTGCGTGAGATGATATATATATCACGGTATGAGTACGAGGAGGAAGTTGGTACGAATTCGAAAGACAGTTAAAACTCACTCTGTGTTGTAGGGCAATAGTATGTAGGTCTTATAATGCTGCTGCACAAGAAAATGAACAATCTTTGCTTAAACGATACTTACAAAACCCAGCAGCTGAGAATGGAGACGTCGAGGGTGTCTAGTTGGTATACATCGAAGTTGATCCACAAAACATCATCTCCTTGGTAGTAATATGTGTTTCTTATCCTAGCTCCAACCATCCTTCTACCTTTGGATGAACATTCCATGTACCATTAATGGAATCGGTACATTTGTGTAGAGGGTGTTTACCTTAACAGGCTTGATAAGCGGTTCACCGAGTTTAAATTTGTATTTCAAATCGGCTTCTATTGCTACGGTTATTGGTGCTTTCCCCACCAGTTGCTCCCTGTTCAGACCCGTCTCGTTCATCCATTGCCTTAGTTCCTCTTCACCGGGTGGTAGTAGTGGCTCAACCGATTGTTTTTGTTGCTTCCGAGCTGATGCACTTCTTTGGTCCTTCCTCTTTGCTTCTTAAACGACTTCGTCATCGACCGGTCATAATCCGAATGTAAAGCCCTCTTGACTGGTTCGCTCATCTTCTGAAAGACCTTCTTAGCAGCCGGATCTATAGGAATCTTCTTTTGTGGGCTCCGTGGCTTGAAGAACGCCTTCACTTCCGCTCGTACGACCTCGTCGGTCTCACGGGAGTTAAGTCGTACGCCCTTTTCTTGAGAGCACGAAGTTTTGGCTCGTCAATTCATGGCTTCTTCGTTTGTTCTAGGACTTTGACGGTGTGGGACGAAGTGGTCATGACTTTTTAGCTCGTAAAGGCAGAGCAAACGATGACGGTGCAGGAGAAGGAGGCGGAGGTGGAGGAGCCGGTGCAGGCGATGGACAGGGTGCAGGCGGAGGAGACGGTGGTGGAGGAGGCGGTGCAGGCGAAGGAGAGGGTGTAGGTGGAGGAGACGGTGCAAGCGGAGGATGGGGAGGTGGCGGAGGAGGCGGTGGAGAAGACGCCGCTGCTCGCCCAGGAAACACGATGTACCACTTGCACCATAGTATAATGGCGTGGGCTGCATCTCCTAGTTTCGCCTAACCGTCTCCTCCAGGGATGTCCAGCTCGAGATCCTCAAACCCTTGTTCCACCAATTCAACTTCGACCCTTGAGTACCCAGGTGGAACCGGCCTACAATGGTAAGTCTCTAAAGGGTCCACCGCTATAGCATGCCCGACGCCCCTTCACGAGAATCGATGTTACTTAGTAATTAACAGATGCATGCACCACCTTTTGCAATTTACAAGACATATATCATAAAACTACGAGCATACCTTGAGTGATATGTTCTTGAAGGGACTGTGCAGCTCACAAGGTGTTCGCCGCGTGATTTCATCTACGAGGTACGATGAGTCATCGTGAGCTAGCCCTGCTGCACCTTCTATGCCATGTTCTCCTACTAGCCCTATAGAAGCACAGTTGCTGTGATTGCCTGAGAGGCTCACCATGACTGGAGGGACATACGGCTGCACCATCTGCTGCTCTATCGTTCCGCTAGGCGTTGGTCAACCCGTCGTTCCACCTCCTCTTGCAACCTAATATCCTGCATGGTGACCTTCTCCTTGAGATATCTTACTTTCGCCTCGGTATCCCTCATGCGACTCTTGTAAGTGTGGCTGTCTTCTTGAAATCTGTATTTCCAAGCAACCATGCCTTTCCCTCGTGTTCGTCCTGGATGCTCGGGATTCTGTAGTGCGAGCATAAGCTCGTCCTTCTCTCTGTCAAGCTTGAATGTTCCTTGAGCAGGTACCTCCACTGCTTCCGTAAGTCAGCTAGCTGCTTCGCGAATCGCATCGCCTAATACAAGGGAGCCATCAGAGGGATCGAGCATTCCACCATAAGCATGGTACCAATTTATGTAACGTTCAGGCCAGTTCGTTGTGGATGGCTCAATACCCTTTTCTATCAACCCGGCTTCCAGTTTATCCCACTTGGGGATTGCATTCTTATAGCCACCTATCCCTAGCCGGTGATGGTACTGCTTCTTAGCGGCATTGGCTTTATTCTTTTCTATTTGCACTTGTCCGTGCTGGGAGGTCTTGTATGCGACAAATGCATCCAAATGATCCCTCAGCTGGGTTAGTTTGTCAAAATCGGGTGTCAGACCCTTCACGATGTATTTCTTGTATAGATCTGACTTGTACTTCTGGAACTGTTCAGCCATTTTCTTCATAGTCCATTCTTTCAATCTTGGCTTATCTACCTCAGGGACCGTGAAGGTCTCGAGCATTGTGGTCTACATCATATCTTTCTCCGAATCTGAAAGATAACTTTGGTCATCCCCACCTGACCTTGATTGACGCCAGTGCACTGTGCTAATGGGCTCGTGATCCCTCACGACCCAACCACTGTGTCCCAAAAACTTCCGTAGTAAACCGGCTAGGGCTACTGGTTCACCGTCTGGGGCCATTTCAGTAATAATGTGCCTGCCCTCTAGCTTCCTCGCGGCACATTATTGTCTGCGTGCCCTCTTCTCTCCAACGGCTGGTTACCTTTCACTTTCCTCTTGTTTTGTGCCCTCGTTTCCCTCCTCGTTTAGTTATTGGTTGGGGTCCTCTTGCTCCTCATCCTCCCAATATTGGCTGCTGCCCTCTGCGATCTCGTCCATGACGATCTGTTCATCATCGCGATCTGCCATCTGTTCATAACATTATGTAGTACACATCAACTAAGAGTATATTGTTATACATATATTGACATTGTTGAGAAATACGTATGATGACTAGTTAATTAATTGTTATACATGCAACCTACGTGCATATGCCATATATATAATTATATAATTATATATATATACAAATGCGCTAAAACAAGCCCAATGCGTGGTATAATATGTCTATATATATGTATATATGCCAGGGAATTAATGTAACTTGTCTTAGTTTTGCTTGGAGTTATTGGGACCACTTAAGCTTGAGCGACGGCGGCGGTCAGCAGCTGCACCACGTATGACAAAGAAATAAAAATTTAGTTAAAAGATTTACAACAGTCGTAAGTGAAAACATTTGCTTGGAGATGATGGAATTACTATAATTCAGTTCTTTCTTTAAGATGGAACTTAGAAAAAAAATTGAATCACTATTGAAAAAAAAGACGTGCAATATAATTGTTGGCAGTATGCCATGAGGCCCTTCGACCAAGCCTGCCGAAACTAACCAGGCGGCAAGGATCCGAACTCCCGACACCCAAGGCTTTTGAGGCGAAGCCCGATGGCGAAGACATCAGGGCGAAAGAGGCCATGGGCGAAGAGTCACACGGGGCTCCTGTCAGCCTGGGCGAAGCCTGCATGGCGAAGGCATGCGCTGAAGGAAGATGGCTTCACCAGGACGGACCTGATCCAAGAAGGACCAACGGGCTAGCCCAATTGCCCCGGCCCGTGGACCAAAGAACCAGTAGCCACCGGGTGGCCCATTAAGGGCCCACGCACCTTAATTACATTAAATACCCATGTAAGGCCCCCTTTATGAGGGTGACCATGTAAATTCCCCCGTAATAGCCCTAAACCCTAATACGGGGATCTGTAATGGGGTTATAAATAGCCACCTAGGGCCATGTAAAAGGGGATCCGAATTTAATACAAAATTTATTACACTTTACTTTCCCAACAACCGTTGAGTATCCACGTCCTTCGACGTATGCAGTTGTCATTTCGACAACAGCTGGCGCCGACCGTGGGGATCGAACCCACGACCACGTAGAACTTGAAGGTTGCCTTCGGCTAGGGCGAAAACAGACGCGAAGAGCAGATATTGTTCGACGTCGTCGACATCCCGTACAGCTACAACGCAATCTTCGGCCGTGCAACCCTGAACAAGTTTGAAGCAATCTCCCACCACAATTACCTCAAGCTCAAGATACCGGGTCCGGCAGGGGTGATTGTTGTCAAGGGGCTTCAACCTTCCGCTGCACCGAAGGGCGACTTGGCCGTGATCAGCAGGGCGGTGCATAGCGTGGAGGCCGAACCACACGTTAACCGTGTGCCGAAGCCAGCTCCTCACGGCAAGGTGATCAAAGTGCAAGTGAGCGAGGCAGACCCGACGAAGCTTGTTCAGCTGGGAGGCGATCTAGGCGAAGAAGAAGCTGTAAAAATCCTAGAAGTACTCAAGAGAAACATCGACATCTTCACCTGGGGCCCCAGCGAAGTGGGGGGCGTTTCGCCAGAGCTCATCATGCATCGCCTGGCCGTCAAGCCAGACGCCAAGCCAAGGAAGCAAAAGCTGCGCAAGATGTCCGCTGATCACCAAGAAGCAGCAAAGGCCGAAGTGGAAAAGCTTCTCAGGGCCGGGGTGATCAAGGAGATCGACCACCTGGAGTGGCTGGCGAACCTGGTCCAGGTGAAGAAGTCGAATGCCAAGTGGCGCATGTGCGTTGACTTCACGGACCTCAACAAGGTTTGTCCAAAGGATGACTTCCCCTTGCCGCGGATCGACCAGCTGGTCGATTCGACGGCTGGCTGCGAGCTCATGAGCTTCTTGGACGCCTACTCCGGCTATCACCAGATCCACATGAATCCAGACGACATCGCCAAAACCACCTTCATCACGCCGTTCGGCACTTTCTGCCACCTCAGGATGCCTTTCGGCCTAAGGAATGCCGGAGCAACGTTCGCCAGGCTGGTGTACAAGGTGCTTCGCAAGCAGCTGGGGCGAAATGTGGAGGCATATGTCGATGACATCGTCGTGAAGAGCCGCAAGGCTTTCAACCATGCGTCTGATCTACAAGAGACCTTTGACAACTTGCGTGCGGCGGGTATGAAACTAAACCCAGAAAAATGTGTTTTTGGAGTTCGCGCCGGCAAGTTGTTGGGTTTCCTTGTCTCTGAGAGGGGTATCGAAGCGAACCCCGAGAAAATCGATGCCATCCAGCAAATGAGGCCACCGTCGAGCGTACGCGAAGTACAAAAGCTCGCGGGTCGAATTGCGGCACTAAGTCGTTTTCTCTCGAAAGCAGTCGAAAGGGGCCTACCATTTTTCAAGACCCTCCGGGGCGCAGGCAAGTTTAATTGGACTCCCGAATGCCAGGCCGCATTCGAAGAGGTAAAGCAGTATTTGCAAAGCCCACCTGCCCTGGTCAGCCCAACACCAGGGAGCGAAATGCTGTTGTATCTAGCGGCTTCGCCAGTGGCAGTGAGTGCAGCCGTAGTCCAAGAGACAGAGTCAGGGCAGAAGCCGGTGTACTTCGTCTCCAAAGCCTTGCAAGGGGCGAAGACGAGGTATATTGAAATGGAAAAGCTCGCTTACGCCCTGGTAATGGCCTCGTGCAAGCTCAAGCATTACTTCCAGGCCCACAAAATCACAGTGCCTTCGCAGTATCCTCTGGGCGAAGTACTCCGGGGCAAAGAGATCTCCGGCAGACTCAGCAAGTGGGCGGCAGAGCTATCTCCCTTCGACCTGCATTTCGTGGTGCGCACCGCCATCAAAACTCAAGTCCTGGCCGATTTTGTGGTCGAATGGACTCCGGCGTTCGCTCCTGAAACCCAACGTGTCGAACAGCCTTGGACAATGCACTCCGATGGCTCGTGGTCACACAGGGGGGCGGGCACCGTGGCCGTGCTCATTTCGCCGGGGGGTGTGCCGATTCGGTATGCCGCAAGGTTGCAATTCGACACAACCAACAACACGGCGGAGTACGAAGCGGTGCTGCTGGGCTTAAGGAAGGCAAAAGCGTTGGGGGTTCGGCGCTTGCTAATCCGAACTGACTCCAAGCTAGTAGCCTGTCATGTCGACAAATCTTTTGAGGCAAAAGATGAAGGCTGTTCGGTCAATGGAAAAGTGCTTCTTCGGGATAACGGTCGATCACTTGCCCAGGGGGCAGAATGAGGAGGCGGACGCCCTGGCGAAATCTGCTACCTGCGGGGGACCGCATTCGCCAGGCATCTTTTTCGAAGTCCTGTATGCACCAAGTGTGCCCGAAGAAACTGGGGATGTCATGGCCATAGACCAGCCAAACCCGGACGAAGATCCAGAGGACTGGCGAACACTGTTCGTGAAGTACCTCAAAGACGGCTGGCTTCCGGATGATGAAGCGGAGGCGAAGCGCCTGCAAACGACATGGCCGAAGCCAAACCGCACCACAGTATGAGTTGCAGCCGATCGCTCCAGTGTGGCCCTTCGCCAGGTGGGGGCTGGACATCATAGGCCCATTCCCGGTAGCGCGAAATGGATACAAATTTGCAATCATGGCCATTGAGTACTTTTCTCGCTGGATCGAGGCTGAACCACTCGGCACGATCACTTCAGCAGTAGTGCAGAAGTTTGTCTGGAAAAACATCATTTGCCGTTTCGGAGTTCCAAGGGAATTCATCACAGACAATGGCAAGCAGTTCGACTCTGACAAGTTCAGAGAGATGTGCGAAGGGCTAAACCTGGAAATCAGGTTCACATCGGTCGCGCACCTGCAGTTGAACGGGGCGGCCGAACGCACAAATGGCAAGATCTTGGAGGCACTCAAGAAAAGGCTTGAGGGGGCGGCGAAGGGCAAATGGCCAGACGAAATGCTGTCTGTCCTTTGGGCCCTCCGAACAACTCCCACGATGCCAACCAAGTTCAGCCCATTCATGCTCCTCTACGGAGACGAAGCGATGACCCCAACAGAACTAGGGGCTAACTCACCAAGGGTGATGTTCTCGGGGGGCGAAGATGGGCGCGAAGTGTCGCTCGAACTCCTGGAGGGGGTGCGAGTCGAAGCACTGGAACACATGCGCAAGTACGCCACAAGCACTTCGGCAACCTACAACAAGAAGGTTCGCCCTACAGAGCTCCTACTGGGCCATCTCGTTCTAAGGAGAAAGGCGAACCCAGTAGCGGTTGGGAAGCTTGAGTCAAAATGGGAGGGGCCATATCTCATCAAGCACAAGTCAAGGACGGGCTCCTTTCGCATAGCAACACTAGAGGGCGAAGAGTTCGATGACTCGTGGAACGCCGCTTCACTCAAGCCTTTCTATGTCTAGAGAGGGTGGCACCCTGTTCGCCAACATGGAAAAATGTACATATTGCTATGTAGCTTTTCGGCATTTGCCATTTTGTAAGCCTTTCGGCACAAAAATAAAAAAAAATGAGAAAATATAAAAAGAAAAAAAACTGGACGTAGGGCTATTATCCACCCTGGAGGCCTGAACCAGTATAAAATTTCTGTGTCTTTCATCCT
This sequence comes from Oryza punctata, assembly GCA_000573905.2. Lineage (NCBI taxonomy): Eukaryota > Viridiplantae > Streptophyta > Magnoliopsida > Poales > Poaceae > Oryza > Oryza punctata. The sequence continues at coordinate 6,720,664 of CM002491.2, read as the reverse complement.
TTTTACTTATGTGCTTGATAATTCGTGGAAAACCCCCAAGGCAAACGCCTGATCAGCGAAAACGCCAAGGGGGCGAAACGAATCGGTCAAAGCATCGCTCGCCGAACGTTGAAACCACGACAGCTTGTTTCGGGAAAAAGAGGCCGAACACCGTAATAGTTGATCTACGCAAAAATCACGTCGCTAACCTAGTGCCAAAGATCGACAACAGAAGTCGAAAGCTGAAAAGTCAGTGAACCTATTGCGCCAATAAACGCAAAGGGGCCGATACATTACGACCCAACAAAAGCACAAGTTGTGATAATGCAGAAAATGGCGAAAAGGGAACAAAAGCACAACTTTATTAACTCTGACAACACGTCATACAGCATGATACAGGCGAAACAATTTACATGTTTTGCTTACAAATAAATTACATCTTCGCCCCCAGCAAAGCTATCAAAAGAGTGATCTAGCGAACACGGTTCGTCGTCACTACTAATGTCGTACACTATCCTAAGGGGGGAAGGGGGCGAAACTATAGTAAGGGCGTAGCGCCGTTGGGCGATCGCCTCCTGCCGATCGGTTCGTCGGTGGTTTCACCAGAAGCGGGCCACGCGCTCGAAACGTGCCACACGGACGCGATCGAAGTCCTCCAGCGTTCGCCCAGGATGGGTTCGCATCCAGTTAGCGACGCTTACAACTTTGTAGTTGTTCCCATTGATTGTCATTTCGCGGTAGATAGGCCGAAGCTGGTAACGAACCTTCGGCAGATTCTTCACCGCAATGAATTTCTCGTTCCTGCTTCGCCAATCCCCAAAAGGGGGCTGAACGCAAAGTTTTCGGTTTCAACCCTGCAAAAAGGGGGATGTCACGAAAAAAGAAGTGTCGGAGGAGGAAGTTGGGGCGAACAAGCTGGGCGAAGGAACCATGAAAACATCTTAAGCATGTTTCGTGCATTCCAAAAATAAAAACGACACATATGGCGAAAAAAGTCATATATTTCAAACGATTTGATATCCTAAAACAAGGTAGGCCTTGGCCAAATTTACATAGTTCGCCCTACAAGGCAAACATCAAAAGAAAAGAAATTACAAACGAGACGGGCGGAGGGCCTCACACCTTGGGGTGGTCTTTGGCTCCTCCTCCGCCCTCTAGAGTGGGTTCTTCGCCCTGGCCCGTCACCTCTGTCTTCGCCAGCTGTTCAAGCAGGCGGGACTTGGCTGCAGAACGACCCTCCTTCTGCCAAAATTGTCTTCGCCAGGCGCGGAGGGCGGGCGATACATCTTGGGAGCTAACTTCCCAGTCCCCCTTCACAAACTCGGGAAACTGGGTGACGTGCTCGCACCCATGTTGTTGAAGCAGCCCCAGGGTGAAGGCCGCTGACACGTGCGCACAGCAATCGCCGTACGCCGTGGTGCAGTCGGAAACTGCGCAGCCAGCCTCTTGGTTCCAATTGCAGAACTCAAGGGCGGAGGCGTTTTCGCCGGGAACACCGCCCGCCTTTGCCCCCATGTCTGTAAGGGCATGGCGAAGGGTGCGGCAGGATGTCTTCGCCACCTCGGTCGTCCGGGCCGCCTCCCGAGCAAGGCGTTTGGCCTTCCCCTCCGCCCTGCTCAGCTCTTGGCGAAGAGTTTCTATCTGGGGCTCTGTCGTGTCATAGTACGCTGTGAGAACAGCACAGTGCTCCCGCTCCTTCGCCAACTCGGCCGTGAGACGATCAATCTCGGCCTTCGCCTCACTGCCTTTATCGAGCTCGGCCTGGAGGCGTTTATTCTCTGCCTTCACCTCCCGGAGAGACCGGGCAACCCCTCCATCTCTAGGCCTTTTCGGCCTAGCTCGTCGTCCTTCGCCCGGAGCCAGTTCTTCAGGCCGTCCAGGCGGGCCCGCATTGTCCGTTCGGTAGAACAATGGGCTGCAAGAAGCTGGCGAAAAAGAAAGGGCGAAACATAAGCCAGGTGTTGAAAGCAAAAAAAAAGAGAGAGCGAGGGGGGAACTACGAAAGCAACTTACCCGCACGGCCAGGCTCTTTACAGCAGAGCACCCCTCGTCGAACTCATTGAGCTCGGCGACGAGGCTGGAGCCGCCAGCCGGCGAAACAATCTTGCTCACCCCCTCCACGAAGGGAATGAGCTCCGCCCGGGTTTCAAAATCCCCGGGGGCGAAGCGGGGCGGCCCCTGAGAGTACTCGGAGCCAGACCCCTCGGCCGTCTTTTTGCCCTTGTCGAGGGCGAACGGCGAAATCGGCCGCTGGACCGGGCTGTTGAAAATATGAGCGGCCGCCTTCACCACCAGTTCGGCTGAGGCCGAAGCCCCAGCCCCGCCAATCGCCCCAAGGGACGTCGAAGGTCCCTGGCTTCGCCCCGCAGGCGAAGTAGGAGTCCCGTCGGACGACTCCTCGTCGCTAAAAGCGTTGGCGATGGCGACAACCCCTCTTTTCCGAAGGGCTTTCTTCGCGGCGCCGCCCTTCGCAGCCTTAGCCGTAGCGATAGCGACCAAGGCTTGAGCGCCTTCCATGTCCTTCCGGCGAAGGGGCAAAGAAGCTGATTCTGCCCCGGTTTTGACGTGCTCCGGGCTAGGAGTTGGCTGTAGCCACGCGTCCCGGAGCGGCTATCGCCCGCTTCATCTTCGGCCTCTTCGGCCGCGAAGTCAGCCACCACCTCCTCCTCCTCTTCGGCGTCATCCCCATCCTCGACGTCGGAGTCCGCCATAATGGGGGCCTTCTGCTTGCGGGGGGCGAACTTAACTTGCCCCCGTGGGCGCTTCCGGGATGGCCCGGCTTCACCGTCAGCCTTGAAGGGCTTCGCCCTTGGGGGGAGCTCGCCAGTGTGAACGCGGTTCGCGCTGCCAGCTGCCTTCCGAGTCAGCAGCTGGCTGTATTCCGTCACCAACACGTCACCAACAAGCCTTCGGGCTTCGGTGTCGTCTTGGGCTAACGTCAACACTGCAAAACAGCGAAGACACATGTTAGATCCGAACCAAAAGCACAGCGAAAAGGCAAAGTGGGAGGAAAATAAAAACTCACTGTTCGCCCCTGCGGGTAGAATGAGTCTGGGCAGGCCGTCGACCATTTCGCCGTGGTCGACTTCAACCTGCCATGCCTGCGAAAGCGGACATATCCATAGCATGCAGAACTCTTCCACTAAGTCCCGGCAACTTAGTCGGGAACACACCCTGCGAAGCAGGGCGAAGCGGGATTCCAGGGTGCCGGTAATGACAACCCTGGGCTTCCGCACCGGCGAAATCGCTCGGCGTCGCCAGCGCAGGGCCCTCGCCGCGTCGGAACCTGCCTCGAATGGGATAGGGTGGTAAAACCACTTCGCCATCCAGTGGCGATCCCATTTCGACATTGCGGCGTTGACTGGCCACAAGTCGGCATGTTCGGGGCGAACATTGAAGTTCACGCTCCCGAACGCGGTCTTCCGGGTCCCGGCGGGGGTGATCACCATCTTCGTGTTGACGGCGGTGGTGAAGATGGTGCTGAAGAGGTCGGCGCTGGGCTCGAACCCCGCAGTCCGGCACGCCCAGTCGAAGATAGAAATGCGCACTAGGGCCGAAGGGCTCAGCTGGGGCAATTCGACCTGGAAGAGGCGAAGAATTTCCGGCAACAGACGGAAATCGGAGGCCGGCCTCAAAGAAGACGGTGAACACCACCGTCTGGTGTTCGCCAGGCTGCGGCACTTCGGCTTCTGCAGGGGCGAACGCCTGCCCCTCCGCCACCAGACTGGTGTCGATCATCCTGGCCAGCTCATCGTCGTCGACGAGCGAAACCCCCAGGAAGGCTGTGGTGTCCTCGTCGATCTGGCCGGGGTCACGGCCGGTCGCGGTAACTGGGTTCGGCTTACGGGGAGCCATGGCGAAGTGGAAATGTGTTGGCGAAAGGTGTCAATTGGGCGAAATAGGTCGTTCAAGGTTAGCCGAGAGCAGATGGGAAGGAAAGTGACTGCGGTGAAAATGAGAGGGGTGGCGACGGTGAAAACGGGGGGTAAGAATATATAACCCACCAAACAACGCTTCACCTCCTCAGCTAATCAGAAGCGGCCACGTGTCGCGGGGTAGGCGAAACGGTAAAATCCCATGGATCAAGCCGTGTAGTAACGGGCTCCCAAAGAGAAGGCCCACTACTATTCGTTGCGGCCCCATGGCCCATCACTATTCACTACGGCCCAACAAGGCGATACAGGCCACTTTGCGGCTCATAAAGGGCGAAGGCCCAATATTGCACACATTGGGACCGGTTCAAAAAAAAACCCAACAATTGCTTAAGGTGGGCGAAAGCCATACATAATAATCCTTTTTCGCATATCGCAAACTTTTTGCAGGACCCAGGAAGATGAGTTTCGGCAGGAGCATCGATCGAAAGGGGGCGCCTCATACCATACTACATGGTTTGCACAGTCTCGCCCGAAGCTCCTACCTCGCCCTTGCCTGTGAGGGGCTTGTTGGCAGTATGCCATGAGGCCCTTCGACCAAGCCTGCCGAAACTAACCAGGCGGCAAGGATCCGAACTCCCGACGCCCAAGGCTTTTGAGACGAAGCCCGATGGCGAAGACATCAGGGCGAAAGAGGCCATGGGCAAAGAGTCACACGGGGCTCCTGTCAGCCTGGGCGAAGCCTGCATGGCGAAGGCATGCACCGAAGGAAGATGGCTTCGCCAGGATGGACCTGATCCAAGAAGGACCAACGGGCCGGCCCAATTGCCCCGGCCCGTGGACCAAAGAACCAGTAGCCACCGGGTGGCCCATTAAGGGCCCACGCACCTTAATTACATTAAATACCCATGTAAGGCCCCCTTTATGAGGGTGACCATGTAAATTCCTCTGTAATAGCCCTAAACCCTAATAGGGGATCTGTAATGGGGTTATAAATAGCCACCTAGGGCCATGTAAAAGGGGATACGAATTTAATACAAAATTTATTACACTTTACTTTCCCAACAACCGTTGAGTATCGACGTCCTTCGACGTATGCAGTTATCGTTTCGACAACAATAATATGTAGTGTATCCACGTGAAAACATATACATGTATATACCACATTCTCGTTCGTTCGGTCACGTTCGTTCTATCGTTTGTTCGTTCGTTCTATCGTTCGGTCATGTTCTATTGTTCGTGGTCACGTTCGTTCTATTGTTCACGTTCTATCGTTCGTGGTCACGTTCGCGTTCGTTCACGTTCGTTCGCGTTCGTTTATTCTATCGTTCACGTTCGTTCATTCTATCGTTCACGTTCGTTCACGTTCATTACCGTAGAGGCACATAGTCACGTTTGTTGAGTTCGTTCCACGTACAGCATGGCGGCGGCTGTGCGGCGGGCTGCGGGCGGTGCCATGGGGTGCCGGCGACGCGGCGGGGTGGTGCGGGGTGGTGGCTGAGCGGCGGGGTGCGGGCGGCGCTGCGGGAAAGCGCGGGGTGGCGGCTGCACCGCGGGGTGCGGGCGGCGCCGCGGGGTTGCGGCGGCATTGGCGGCGGTGGCCGCGGATGCGAGAGAGATCGAGGTGGAGAGAGAGAGACAGGAGAGAGGACAGCGGCCAAACATTGAGGGCGGCGCGGCGGTGTGGTCGGTGACAACGTACGGCGGCGGAGACAACGAAGGCGACAACGACGATAAAGGTGGACGATTGGCGTTGAGAAAAATCCAAGTGTGGATTTGGGGAGAAGACGATGCGCACACCTATTTATAGTCGGGATCTTTAGTCCCGGTTGGTGCCACCAACCGGGACTAAAGGTAATTTCCCACTATTTCCAAAATTTCTTTTTGTCTTGGCTGTGGTTAACAATCGGGACTAAAAACTAAAACATTTAAATGACATATGCCCGATTTAAATAGTTGAAAATTATTATTAAATATAAATAATCACATATAATTAACATATGAGCTATTTAAATTGTTTAAAATTGCTATTACATTTTAAAAATATATATAATTAACATCTGACCAATTTAGATATTACATTTCAATAATGATATGTAATTAAAATATGACCAATTTAAATACTATTTAAATAGTAATAATCATATGTTCATAACATATGAGCTATTTAAATAGTTTAAAATTGCTATTACGTTGAAAAATATATATAATTAACATATGACCAATTTAGATAGTTTAAATATGCTATTACATTTCAATAATGATATATAATTAAAATATGACCAATTTAAATACTATTTATATAGTAATAATCATATGTAAACATATGACTTATTTAAGTAGTTTAAAATTGTTATTACATTTAAAAATAGATATAATTAACATATGACCAATTTAGATAGTTTAAATCTGCTATTACATTTCAATAATGATATATAATTAGTATATGACCTATCTAAATAGTATTTAAATGTAAATAATCACATATAATTAACATATGACCTAGTTAAATAGTTTAAAATTGCTAGTATATATGAATAATAATATATAATTGTATTAGTAAAAAACACAAACATTGCATGACCTTCAATACAATATAAATAATTTGCATTGTCCGTACAACAACCTACGTCACTGTTTCCTCACGTAATTTCTCCTCACTAATGTTCCTTCGCTATGATCGTTGCGTGAGTAAGGGGTGTCCTCCTTTGATAGGAGGATGCTCAGGTCAACCGTCACCGCAAACAGAGGTTGCCCGTCAAACTGGTCATAATCTTCGTCAGTCTTATCCTCGATTCCGATGATTTTCCTTTTGCCTGGGAGAACCACGTGGCGCTTTGGCTTGTTGGGTCCTTTACCCTTCTTTGGTTTGCTAGACCTGTCCTTCAGGTAGAAAACTTGTGTTACATCATTGGTTAGGATGAATGGTTCGTTTGAGTATCCAACCTTCGTTAGGTCAATCGTTGTCATCCCACTATCATCAATTGTTACGTCTCCACCAGTCAGTCTAACCCATTGGCACCGAAACAGAGGGACCTTCAGGGGTCCATAGTCTAGTTCCCATATGTCCTCGATAACACCGTAATATGTGCTAGTTGCACCATCGTATCTCATGACATCGGTACGAATAGCACAGTTCTGGATTGTGCTCTTTCTATCTTGGACTCTTGTGTAAAATGTATACCCATTGATTTCATATCCTTGGAATATCGATATCGAGCAAGAAGGCCCCCTCACCAAGAAGGCTAGATGTCGGTCAATGGTTTTGTTACCCATTAGATGTTGTCGTAGCCAAGTGGGGAAAGTATCAATGTGATGGCGTGTAAACAATGCATCGGACTTGCCGATGTTTTTTGAGCGAACAATCGCCATGTGCTCCTCGATGTAAGGAGCCACCAACGAAGAATGTTGCAAAACCGTGAAATATGCTTTACGGAATAAATCGTTGTCCACGGTCATTATTGTTTTCCTTCCAAGAGTCCCGTTTCCTAGTAGTCTCTCCTCATGGCTTGATTCGGGTACCCCGATTGGACAAAGGTCTTCAATAAATTCTATGTAGAACTCAATAACCTCTTATGTTCCATAACCCTTGGCAATGCTTGCTTCCGGATGAGGACGGTTACGAACGTATTTCTTTAGAACGCCCATGTACCTCTCGAAAGGAAACATGTTTTGTATGTACATAGGACCGAGAATAGCGATCTCTTTCACAAGGTGACATAGAAGATGCGTCATTATATTGAAGAATGACGGTGGAAAGATCATCTCAAAGCTGACAAGAAATTGGACCACGTCATCTTGAAGGGTTGTTAAACTGTCTGGATCGATGATCTTTTGCGAAATCACGTTCATGAAAGCACATAGCTTTGTTATTGTTCCCTGGACATTATTAGGAAGGATAGCATGAATTATAACAGGAAGTAGTTGTGTCATCAACACGTGACAGTCATGGGACTTTAGGTTTGTGAACTTCTTCTCCTTCATGCTTATTATTCTCTTTATATTCGAGGAGTATCCAGATGGTACCTTGATGCTCTCTAGGCATTCAAACATACTTTCCTTCTCGTCCGTGCTCAGGGTGTAGCTTGCAAGACTCAAGTAATGGCTTCATTTATACTTCGGTTCCGGGTGAAGGTCCTCGCGTTGTTGCATATGCTTGATATCTTCACGTGCTTCAAGTGTATCTTTCGACTTACCATATACACCTAGGAAACCCAACAGGTTGATGCAAAGGTTCTTACTAAGGTGTATCACATTGATTGCGTGTCAGATGTCTAGGACTTCCCAATAGGGTAACTCCCAAAAAATAGACTTCTTCCACATCGCTGCGTGACCATCTGCGCTCTCTATAGGTTGGCTGCCAGGTCACTTTCGAAATACTACTTTCAGATCTTTCAACATAGCAAACACGACTTTTCTATTGCGATATTTAGGCTTATTACGGTGGTCTGCCTTCTGTTCGAAATGCTTGTCTTTCTTCCATACATGATGGGTTGCAACAAGGAATCGACGATAGACCATGTACACAACCTTCCTGCAGTGTTTCAGATATGTACAATAGGTGCAAGCTTTGTACCCCTTGTTTGACTGTCCGGATAGGTTGCTAAGTGCAGGCCAATCGTTATGGTCACGAACAGCAACGCTCGTAGGTTAAATTGCTCATGTTTATCCTCATTTGACACGATGGCACCTTCTTTATTCCACAGCAGAACCAGATCCTCAACCAATGGTCTTAGGTACACATCAATGTCGTTACCAGGTTGCTTTGGGCCTTGAACGATAATTGACATCATGATGTACTTCCGTTTGATGCATAGCCAAGGGGGAGGTTGTAGATACATATGGTCACATGCCAAGTGATATGACCGTTGCTCATCTCTCCAAATGGATTCATGTCATCCGTACTTAAACCGAACCTTACATTTCACGCATCCTCTCCAAAGTGTGGAAATGTTCTGTCGATGTTTCGCCACTGCGACCTGTCGGTGGGGTGTCTCAGCATCCCGTTTTGTTGACGTTCTTCTGCGTGCCAGCGCATTATGCTAGCATGCTATTTGTTCCTAAACAAACACCTGAGCTGTGGTATTATAGGGAAATACCACATCACCTTAGCAGGAACTCTCTTCTTCGAAGGTTGTCCATCCACATCACCTAGTTCATCTCATCTAATCTTGTATCATAGTGCTTTACAAACCGGACATGCTTCTAGGTTCTCGTACTCCTCACTACGTTAGAGGATACAATCGTTCGGTCATGCATGTATCTTATGTACTTCTAGTCCTATAAGGCATATCACCTTCTTAGCTTCGTATGTTGTTTCGGGCAATTCGTTTTCCTGAGAAGCATATTATTGACGAGTTTCAATAACTCGCCAAATGCCTTGTCACTCACACCATTTTTGACCTTCCATTGCAAGAATTCTAGCGTTGTACCCAACTTTTTGTGCCCCTGTTCGCAACCTGGGTACAATGAAGTTTTGTGGTCCAGTAACATATGGTCCAATTTCTAGACCTCCTTCTCACTTTCGCAGCCGTCCTTTACATCCCGCAACATCTGACCAAGATCATCTACAGCGTCGTTATCTTCAACAGCTCCGTCCACCTCGCCTCCTGGATTTTCTTAAAATCCACCGTATTGATGAGCCCAGTCCGGAATGTTCTCGTCTTCTACTTCATCTTCTTCCATGGTAACTCCTAGCTCTCCGTGCGAGGTCCAACAATTATATCCAGGCATGAACCCAGACTAAAACAAGTGCGCATGAATAGTTCTTGATGTAGAATACTCCTTCTGGTTACTACACTTTTTGAATGGACAACACTTGAAACCCTTATGCTTGTTAGCATTGGCCACATTCAAAAAATAATGCACGCCTTCAATAAACTCGTTCGACTGTCGGTCCGCGGTGTACATCCATTGCCGATCCATCTATACATCAAATAGTCCAATGTAACTAACGAAATCAACACAATTAAGACTAATTAAATAATCATATAATAATTTAAAACATCATAATTCAAAGTGAAACTAATTTCTACAAAAGAGCTACAAAGATGGTGACAAGAAGGTAGAGAACTTTACAATTATTTTTAAATTTTTATTAAAGTACTAAATATATTTTTTTATTGTACTTAATTATTTCTAGCTATATTACTGTTGAAGATGAAATTTGGCAAGCATATGAATCAGAAACGGAGTCCAATTCGAAGAGGAGTTGAAGATATGCGGAATTCTCGGAAACAGAGTGCGTATCGGCTGGAAGACCGTATCGGCTAGAACTGAGTCTGATCTGGATAGCCGATATGGCCGGTATTGTGTGTGTGATCAATGTCGAGTTCGAAGGAGAGTTTGAGATGATGTTGCCAGGTAAGGATAGAGTTCAGAATTGGCAGATGTATCTATTAATTAGGATTATCTGTAATTTCTTTATAGATATTTTCGGTAAGAGTCCACCTAAGGGACTTGTTTGCTAATTAGATTTGTATTAGGATAATATGAGTCGTGTCCATCTTGGACAATGTTTGTATTTTCGAGTATAAGTATAGACCCGAGGCTTTCTGAAAAAACAACAACAGTTCAATCAATCTCGGCGCATCGCCAACCTTTTATTCTATTACTTTCGACGAGTTCTTGCTTTCGAGTCGAGCTGCATCAGTTTGATCTTCGGCAAAGAGGTAAGTCTTGTTATGGCGGTTTGCATCATCAGAATTAGTGCTTACATCTATATGACACTCTAATTCTATCTTGTGAATCTCCAAGTTATCATATACTTTATTTAATTTAGATTGACAATGCTATCTACTTGCATCGGCCGATCTCAATCTAGGGCTTTGCCGATAATGGCTAGATTGACTTGTTGGTTTGAATTATATAGTGTATCCACCATCCCGAAAAGGCAACCATCGGTTTGATTGTCTAGATATTATGCTTTTTTTCATACTTAATGCTGCATGAGTTAAGTTTGATCTATTAAGTCGTGTTTAGAATCATGATCTCTAGCCTGCTCTATGATTATTAATAATGGTAGTATCGGGGTTTCAGCCGATCTTATCTGATATAGATGTTTTACATAGTTTTATATTTTGTTTAATATGCTATATCTACCCCTTATATCAGGATCTAATCTAATACAAGTATATTGGACTTACTACCAATCTAATTGGTAATAGTTAAATATATTTGTTGCCAGGGAATATCCTAGTATAGGGTTGTATCGGAGCTATAGCCGGTACACACTTAGATCTGAACATCGGCTATGACATAAGTACACATAATCTTTATTTCATATTATTTTAGACTTGGGAAATTTATACTGTCTTAAGTCCGATCTATCCCAATTGCTTATTTCTAAAGTAATATTGATATATAGATTATGTAAAATTGATATTTTCAGCCGATGTATCAAATTTAGGGTTAGCTTATCATTGAATACGCCTTACAGCCGATCCATGCTTTATTGCATCGGCTAGGTTACATGACGATATGATATCGGCTACCTAGCCGATTGACTATCGTTTACTAACAAACTTGCATGTTCTATCTTGTTAATTGCAGGATCAAATCAACTAGCACGCCCTTCGAACCTAAAAGCAAGTTTTGGACCTGCACTAGTGTTGTCGAAACGACAACTGCATACGTCGAAGGACGTGGATACTCAATGGTTGCTGGGAAAGTAAAGTGTATTAAATTTTGGATTGAAATTGGGCTCCCCTTTTACATGGCCCTAGGTGGCTATTTATAACCCCATTACAGATCCCCCTATTAGGGTTTAGGGCTATTACAGGAGAATTTACATGGTCACCCTTATAAAGGGGCCCTTACATGGTTATTCAATGTAATTAAGGTGTATGAACCTTCAATGGGCTGCCTGGCGACTACCGGCCCATTGGTCCATGGGCCGGGGCGACTAGGCCGGCCCACTGGATCTTCTTGGATTGGGTCCGACCTGGCGAAGTCATCCTCCTTCGGCGCACGCCTTCGCCATGCAGCTTTCACCCAGACTGGCAAGGACCCGGTGCGACTCTTCACCCTTTGCCCCTTTCACCCCGATGTCTTCGCCACGGGGTTTCGCCTCGAGGGGTCTTGGGCGCCTGGAGTCCGAATCCTTGCTACCTAGTTGGTTTTGGCAAGTCTGGTCGAAGGGCCTCATGGCATACTGCCAACAAGCCCCTCACGGGCAAGGGTGAGATAGGAGCTTCGGCCGAGACCGTGCAAACCATGTAGTATGGTATGAGGCTTCAGCACCACTCCCACAGGCAGCTCAACTGGGGTATACGCCAAACGTCTTCTTCTTCGCAACCTTCTTCAACTGAGGTTGATTGATTATTGCATGGGTGAGTACATGGAATACTCAGCAAGCCGCACAGCAAATATGCAAGTGGACAAGGATACCAAAGGATGGCATAATATATAGGCTCATTTGCAAAACCAGTACTTAGCAAACATTTGAGAATTTTAAAACAATAAAGTAATTATAATCATCAATATTAATCAACACTGAACAGCACACCAATGCTGCACAGGCCCAACCAAACCTAAACAACCAACACCGGTCGTACAGATCAAACCTCCAAACCAGGAACTAACCATTCCAAATGAGGAGCTAAACCAATTATTACCATTTATCACCTTATATTATTAATGAGTAGTGTGGGACTAATCACGAAAAACATTGTTAGACCCGCCCATAACCGCGGGCACGACTATTCGAATAGTTTTACTCTGGCCAGAGATGTACCACTGTACCCACAAGACACAGCCTCAACATCATGTCAACCATGCGTCACGATACTGGAATAGTACCCGAATAGAGACTGTGACAAGACACCTGACATAACCCAACTCAATGCAGTGCACCGCTCCCGGATCATAGTCACGCCCTTTTAGCCAAGGTATGGACTCTCCAGCGAACCCCCGTGGGCTTATCTCCACCACTTCACAGTCTGACACTCCACATTGAATCGTGCTACATCAAATGTCAAGCCGTTGCCCACGCTGGCTTGTGGTCGGTACGGTTAATGTTTCACAACAGTAGCTCGCGAACCAGTCCTTAATTGTCATGAGCACAACTATCCAAAATCATCTCCAACCATGTGCTCACAACCCACCATTAGTCAAGTTTTAGTTGGCAAGTTAATTAATCTATCAATCACGATTGACCATTGTGAGCTACCATTAAATAGTCATCATTAAGATATAAGTGAAACATTAATTATCCCATTAGTGTACTAATGTCTCTAAGCATGGCTAAGCAATTATATCTAATATCTAGTTGAACCAATATATAAAATCCAACTAGTCAAATTCATACCCAAGGTATCAAGAAATAGGGTAATCAATGCAAATTGTCCATAACAAAGGAATAGGTTCACACCACCTAGTGACATTCGAAAATAAATGCACATTTGAAATAAATAGAGAATTTAAATATAGGATCAACATGCTCAAAGGATTGTGTTTGGGATCTGTGTGACTTGCCTTGCAATAATCGGTCTTCAATTAGTCTTCTGGAACACCTCCGCCGCTCACTCGAACCTTTGAAACGACGGAAACGACAAGCTAACACGTAGAACGAGGAAAAAGACTAAGAACTCCAAAGAAACAGTACATAAAAACTAAACAAAAGTGTAAACCATGATTTTAGATGAATTTAGAGACTTGAACGGCCTCATTCCGATTTCAAATGAATTAATTATGAATTTTACAAGATTTCATCCAATTAAACCTAATAAAGAAAAGACTATTCCAAATTAGTTAAACGATTTATAAATGATTTATAACTGAGAGAAAAGATTAAAAACATCCTCCGGTACAAAGATTGGATCAAATTTGGTAGATGATATATAGTAGAAAGACTAATATATCATTGAAAAGAGAGGGGAAAAAATCTATACTGGTTTGGATAGCGGAGATCGGTTGATCGGATTTTGACCTAAAGCGGACGACAACGCGACAACGGACACAGGGGACACCGGGAGAGAGAGCACGATGAGAGGAGCTCACCGAGGGGCAGCGCGACGGCGGACGACGACGGACGATGACGGGCGGCGAGGTAGATGCGGCGGCGCCGTCGGGTTGACGATGACGACGGTGTTCCAGCGATTTTCGGTGGCAACGGAAGGGTGGACGGTGTTCTCCTCGAGGCTGCGAATCCAACGGAGGTGGCGGCGACCGAAGGCAACGACGGGATGAGCGGCAGGGCTTCACCGAAGATAAAAAAACAACGGCGAACTCGGCCTACACGGTGACAAAGGAAACCGACGGGTTTTGGTGGAAGGGAGATGGTGGCCGGGGTAGAGCTCGGTCTTGCGAAGCCGGGGGACGTGGCGACGCTGGACGGCGTCGGCCGAGGCGGTGGGAAAAGGCGACCGGAGGTGAGGCCGGCGACGGAGAGAGAAAGAACTCGCGGGGAGAGGCAGCTAGGGCACGGGGGAGAAAGGGAGGGGTGGCGGCCGAAAGAGGAGAGGGAGGGGTCCCTATTTATAGGCACGGGAGGAAGAATTCAGGCCCAAAACGAGAGGATTTGGTGACGGAAATTAGGATTTATCCCGAGTTCACCGGATAAGAAAGAGGCCGAAATTCGTGGGATTTAGCACGAATTTGATGGGGCTTTCTTGTGGATAAGGTGGAGGAGATTGAGGGGAATCCGTTCCCGCAACTAATTTTGGAAGGGGAGCAACGGGGAAGCCGGATTGGATGGAGAAGTTGGCGGCTGTACTGTGCAAAGGGCTCGGCTGCTGTCTGTCTTGAGGAGGAAGAAGCTACTGTAGCGAGAGGGAGAGAAAACAGACTTTCAGGTAAAAGGCCAGCCAAAAAAAAAAGGAAAAGGAAAAGGATGAAAGGGGGGCAAAGCAGACTTTGGAGAGGGAAAGAAACAGGCTGCACAGAGAAAAAAACAAAGGGACAGAAAGCAGACTTTTCAGATTCGGCCCAAACCTGGAAAAGGGGATTTTTAATTACTTTTCTAATTAAATTAATCACTGAAATGATCTTTGAATTTTGAAAAATACTTCCGATGCTTAAATAATTCCAAGAAAAATCCTGCAAATACTTGAACAATCAAAATATTTATCAAAATTATAATTGGACCATTTAATGATTAATTTATTATTTAAATAATTACTGAAATGTTCTTTGTATGTTTAAAATTAGTAATTGTGCTGTGAAAAGTCCGAGAAAATTCCAGAGAATAGAATTAACCATGGAGAATTTAATTAGAATTAAATCCAGCCATGTTTTATTTAGAAATTTTTATTTCACACATTTAAATTCACTTGTAAATTAATGAAAATTTAATATAAATTCTAGAAATAATTTATTAAATAATTTGTAAATCCCTGAAACGAAAATCAGGGTGTGACAAATGATGTCTAGCCCCTACTTGGCGAAGGGCCAGACTGGTGCGATAGGCTGCAGCTCATATTGTGGTGAGGTCTGGCTTCGGCCATGTCGCTGGCAGCTTTCGCACTTTTTGACGTGCTCAACGCAAACTTTCAGCACGGTAGGCCAATATACTCCCTGGCGAAACACCTTGGAGGCGACTGTTCTCGCAGCTTGGTGTGCACCGTAGAGCCCCTCATGTATTTCTTTCACCATTTCTTCGCCTTCGACGAAGAAGATGCAGCGAAGCAAGGGTTGGAGTACTCCAGAGTGATATAGCTGCCCTGAGACCAGCTTGTACTGTCTGGCTCTAATTTGCAAGCGTTTCACCTCCGCTTCGTCCTCTGGGAGCCAACCATCCTTGAGGTTCTTCACGGATTGGGTTCGCCAGTCCCCTGGGTCTTCGCCCGGATTTGTCTGGTCGATGGCCATGACATCCATAGTCTCTGTGGGCATGCTTGGTGCGTACAGGATCTCGAAAAAGATGTCTGGTGAATGCGGTCCCCTGCATGCGGCAGATTTCGCCAGGGCGTCTGCCTCCTCATTCTGTCCTCTGGGTAGGTGTTCGACCGTTATCCCGGTGAAGCACTTTTCCGTCGGCCGAACAGCCTCCAAATATCTTTTCATCCCTTCGTCTTTTGCTTCAAAAGACTTATCAACATGACACGCCACCACCTTGGAGTCTGTTCGGATGAGCAAGCGCCGAACCCCCAACGCTTTTGCCTTTCTTAAGCCCAGCATCACCGCTTCGTACTCCGCCGTGCTGTTGGTTGTGTCGAACTGCAGCCTTGCGGCATACCGAATCGGCACGCCCCCCGGTGAAATGAGCACGGCCGCGGCGCCTGCCCTCCTGTGCGACCACGAGCCATCGGAGTGCATTGTCCAAGGCTGTTCAATAGGCTGAGGTTTGGGAGCGGACGCCGGTGTCCATTCGGCCATGAAATCGGCCAGGACTTGGGATTTGATGGCGGTGCGTGCAACGAAATGCAGGTCGAAGGGGGATAACTCTGCTGCCCACTTGCTGAGTCTACCAGAGATTTCCTTGCCCCGGAGTACTTCGCCCAGAGGATACTGCGAAGGCACAGTGATTTTGTGGGCCTGGAAGTAGTGCTTGAGCTTGCGCGAAGCCATCACCAGGGCGTAAGCGAGCTTTTCCATCTCAATATACCTTGTCGTCGCCCCTTGTAAGGCTTCGGAGACGAAGTATACTGGTTTCTGTCCTGATTCTGTCTCTTGGACTAGGACTGCACTGACCGCCACTGGCGAAGCCGCTAGACATAGCAGCATTTCGCTTCCTGGTGTTGGGCTGACCAGGGCGGGTGGGCTTTGCAAATACTGCTTTAGCTCCTCGAATGCGGCCTGGCATTCGGGGGTCCAACTAAACTTTCCTGCGCCCCGGAGGGTCTTGAAAAATGGCAGGCGCCTTGCAGCTGCTTTCGAGAGAAAACGACTGAGTGCCTTAATTCGGCCTGCGAGCTTTCATACTTCGCGTACGCTCGTCGGTGGCCTCATTTGCTGAATGGCGTCAATTTTCTCGGGGTTCGCCTCGATGCCTCTTTCCGAAACAAGAAAACCCAACAACTTGCCCGCGCGAACGCCGAAAACACATTTCTCTGGGTTTAATTTCATACATGCTGCACGCAAGTTATCGAAGGTCTCTTGTAAATAAGACGCATGGTCGAAAGCCTTGCGGCTCTTTACGACGATGTCGTCGACATAGGCTTCCATGTTTCACCCCAGTTGCTTGCGAGGCACCTTGTACACCAGCCTAGCGAACGTCGCTCCAGTGTTCCTCAGGCCGAAAGGCATCCTGAGGTGGCAGAAAGTGCCGAATGGCGTGATGAAGGCTGTCTTGGCGATGTCGTCCGGACTCATGTGGATCTGGTGATAGTCGGAGTAGGCATCCAAGAAGCTCATGAGCTCACAGCCAGCCGTCGAATCAACAAGTTGATCGATCCGCGGCAAAGGGAAGTCATCCTTCGGGCAAACCTTGTTGAGGTCCGTGAAATCGACGCACATGCGCCACTTGCCGTTCGACTTCTTCACCAAGAGCAGGTTCGCCAGCCACTCTGGGTGGTCAATCTCCCTGATCACCCTGGCCCTGAGAAGCTTCTGCACTTCGGCCTTCGCTGCCTCTTGGCGATCAGCGGACATCTTGCGCAGCTTCTGCTTTCTTGGCTTGGCGTCTGGCTTGACTGCCAGGCGATGCATGATGAGTTCTGGCGAAACAGCCCCCACTTCGCTGGGGCTCCAGGCAAAGATGTCAATGTTTTCTTTGAGTACCTCTAGGATTTTCCTAGCTTCCTCTTCGCCTAGATCGCCCCCCGCTGGACGAACTTTGCCGGGTCCGCCTCGCTTACTTGCACTTTGATCACCTTGCCATGAGGGGCTGGCTTCGGCACGCGGTTGACACGTGGTTCGGCCTCCACATTGTGCACTGCCCTGTTGATCACGGCCAAGTCGCCTTTTGACATAGCTGGGGGTTGAAGCCCCTTGACGACGATTACCCCTGCTGGACCGGGCATCTTGAGCTTGAGATAATTGTGGTGGGAGATGGCTTCGAACTTGTTCAGGGCTGCGCGACCGAAAATGGCGTTATAGCTGTACGAGATGTTGACTACGTCAAACAGTATCTGCTCTTCACGCCTGTTTTCGCCCGTGCCGAAAGCAACCATCAATCGTGCCTGGCCAAGAACTTGAACCGCCTCACCGCCGAAGCCGCGAAGCGAGGCCGGCGCTTGAGTGAGGGCCGAAGTTGGTAGCCCCATCCTGGCGTATGCCCCGGCGAAGATGACATCGGCCGAGCTACCTCCACCGACCAGAATCCGCCGGACTTCAAAGCCGGCCACCTCGGCCGAAATTGCTAGGGGGTCTTGATGCAGGAACAGCACTCCTTCGGCATCCTCTGGCCCGAAAGAAATTTGCTGGCCCAAGTACTTTGGGACCCCTTCGCCCGTGGCAGTGATGTTATGCACCGTTCGCATCTGCAACTTTCTTTGCCGCTTCGACGGCTGGACCGGTGGATCAACCCTTGTGATCACTTGGATGATTCTGTGCTGCATTTCTTGGCGCTGTTCGGCTGGTGGTGACGGCTCTCGGGCCATCTAGCGAGGCGCTTCGACCGCGGCACCTTGATGCGGCCTTGGTTCTTGAGTGCTGCTTCATTGACGAATGTTGCGGCACTGCTCGGTGCTGTGCGAAGATCGCCCAGGATAGGCGCAATAGAGGTCCTTTCTGACCTTCTTGCGAACAGGCTACTGATGGCAGCCACCCTGCTAGGTGTCGAACTCCTTGCGGAGGGCTTGTACTGTGCGGTCAGTCCTGAGTTTCCTCCAAGTCATGGGAGCTTGGCCTTGTCTCGGCGGTTGCCCCTGGTTCGCCGGCTGGGGTTGGCGAACGGCGGGGGGAGCCGGCTCGGCGGCCTGTGCTTGCATCTGGGCCTGGGCAGCGGTGATGGAGGCTTTGTCGTACTCAGCTTGAATCGCCTACCTTCGCTTGGAGTCCTCTTCGCCCCTTGCGTACCCGTCGATGATGCGGAGCAGGTGCTCGAGAGTTTGCGGCTCCTTGTTGGCGATCTTTCTTGTGAGTTCGCCCTGGAGCAGCCCGGCCGAAGCGGCGTTGATGACGAATGCTTCCGCTATATCTTGGACTTGGCATCGGGCTTGCGAGAAGCGACGCATGTACTCCCGTATTGATTCGCCCGGCCTCTGGCGAATACCGAGCAAATGTTGCTGCGTCTTTGGCTCGTCATAGGTGCCTCAAAAGTTAAGGATAAAAACATCGCGCAATTGTTCCCATGAGTATATGTTATTAGATGGTAGATTGAAATACCAAGAACGGACAATGCCGTCAAGAGCGAGATGGATTACCTTCGCCTTGGTATTTTCGTCGCCGTGAGCGGCTTCGATCGTGGACTCGTAGATAGAGAGAAACTCTGTTGGGTCTGTTTCGCCCGAGTACCGCGGAACGGGTGGGAATTTGAACTGAGGTGGCATTGGTCAGTTTTTGATTCCCCCGCTCAGTGGCAGCCCCTTTTGACCCCCGGCCTTACCCATGACGCCCTGCTGCGAGGGCCCGCTCGGCTGCGGATACGGCGTGGCGAAGGGCGAAGTCATGGCCTACACGTGCGGCTGGGCTGCGACGTTTGGTGGCCCGTTTCCGAACAGTGGTGCTTGAGTGGTGTTGTAGAAATCGAACTGCGGCGCTGACCCTAGGGCGAAGTCCCCGGCCCGGGCTGGTTCGACGGCAGCCACCTGGCGCGCCTTGGCCGGAGCCCTCCTCTCGCTAGGCCGAAGCGGTTGTGCTTGAGATGCTGTAGACCCCCGTTTTTGTAACAGGAATCACTCGTGTTCATAGTACCATTTCCCTGGATCAAGTAGTTTGGTACCCTCGAATACATTGCCAATAATCAAGAGGCATACATAATTGTCTTACGCAAAATATTACAATAATAGGCCCGAAGGCAATAGTCTAGGACAGAGGACCAACCGGTCTGGAATACAATCAAAAACATAGTATCGGTGACGTGTGGCTCGATCTCCTCAGGATCTTCCTCATCCTCTGGGTCGGTGTCGATTAGGATCGGGGTCTCCACTCCGGAACCGGGCTCGGACGAAGCAACTGTAACAATCGGTGTGGGCTCCGTCTCCGCAGCAGCAGGCTCCACCAGGTAAGGTCCAGACTGTGTGCCCAGCATGCCAGCCTCCGCCAGTAGGGTGTGGAAGGTGGCCATGCACGGTGGAGTGAGGAAGTAGTAGTGGTCGCGGACTGGTGCAGGAGGTGGTGGTGCGGTGGAAGTAGAGGCAGCGGTAACCGAGACTGCGCGGAGCTGCTCCTCCAGCTGACTGACCTGCCTCTGGCTCTTCCTCAGCTGCTCCTCAAAGGTGGCCATGGCCTCGCCACGGGCGTGGTACCGGTCCGTGAGCTGCTCGAACTGCTCGCTGTGATCCAGGAGCTGGGCCTTCAACGAATCAACCTCGTTGCCACGAGCGTGATGCTCCTCCTCGAGTTCGCCCATGCGTCCTCATAGCAGTCATTCACGGCCTCAGCCCACTGGGACAAACGGGTCACCGTGGGATTGTAGCAGCACGGGTTAGCTTGCACCGTGCAGACGGAGTTGTCATCCTCCCGATACGGGTGATGCGCAAACTCAGTCCTCTCTACCTCTGCCCTATGGAGGGCGTTGAGGCGGAGGAATGCCTCCCGGGCGACGTCCTGAATCGCCGAATCCAGTGAGTCACGTCGGTAGCGTGTTCGGAAGCGGAACTCTGGCTCGCTCACAATGCGGGGCTTGATGACAACGGTGGCCTCCCACTCGGAACGGTGTCCTGTACCGAACCTCTTCTTCTTGAAGACAGGTGACTCCGAGTATCTCAGACTCCACATCAGCTGGCGTAACTGGGAGACGTATCCATCCTCTCGGGGAACCTCAACCTCCCAACCTTGTCCTACCATCTAGATTTAAGTAAAACTAGAGTTAGGAAGTAGTGAAGGTTAAAACAAATTTTGTGAAGATAAGGAGACAAGAGTATAGAGGAAAAACACATTTTGCTTCATAGACATAAGGTTTTTTTTATTTCTCAAAATAATCATAGGTGGGAATTTCTCCCCTTAGCCAACTATAATGGGGTGGGGCGCCGTTTGGTCCTTCCTACAGTCGTATGGCTCTGATACCAGCTCTGTAGACCCCCGTTTTTGTAACAGGAATCACTCGTGTTCATAGTACCATTTACCTGGATCAAGTAGTTTGGTACCCACGAATACATTGCCAATAATCAAGAGTGGATACATAATTGTCTTACGCAAAATATTACAATAATAGGCCCGAAGGCAATAGTCTAGGATAGAGGACCAACCGGTCCGGAATACAATCAAAAGCAGAGTTTAGATAAGGCAGCGGCACGCCATTGCCACAGGCAATGACCGAGTCTAAGACCTACTGGGCTCCATCATCTTCCGTACCCTCCTGGTAGTATTCGTACGGGTCTTCGGGAACCTCATCGCCCACATCTGAATGTTTTGTATATAGCAAGGGTGAGTGCCAACCGTACTAAGCAAGCCACCGCAACAATAATGCACATCATAGGGGGAATGTCAAGGGCGGCTATGGCACATTTGCATAAAGTTAATTTTGCAATTCCTTTCACAAGCCTAAGATCTAGCATAGACTGATCAAATTTTAATACCATAGTTTATTAATCAATGACGGTTCTGTCCACCATCCACTGTTATCCAAGGATAGCTTTCCGCCATTGTATCGTCATGGTTTTCTGGGGTCTACCCCTTCTCGTTCCCCGAGAAGTTGAACCACCAGCACATAAAATCATTATGCATACCCATCCCAATCAGTTTAAGAGTTTAGAGTCTAGCCAAGTGTAATGCATGTCCCAATGCTCATTAACCGCGAGCACGGCTATTCGAATAGTTTTGTTTACTCACACTGCAGTGGATGTACACTTTACCCGCACTCCGCGACTTGCCCAACACATGAGCCGAAGTCCCAACGAATGAGACGCGTCACGGCAAAACTTTTCAATAACCTCACTTTGGCAGTACCCGCTCCATGAACTTATATCCTCATGCACTCTAGGCGTACACGGTTTCTAGCAGTGAGAGGAGTTCTGGCGCTCGCGGGAAGGGGAAGACTCACATATTCATCAAGTTATAATCAAGTTTTAAGTTTACACGTGGCGGTCCTACCGGTGGCTACTCCACCGTAGACCCCGCCCCTGATACACATTTAAGAGAAACCACTATGCAGGGATACTGCCTCCGCTCGGCTATTTACTCCGCTAGGTCTATGCCCATTTGAGAAGTACGGTTGTACGGCGGTCGTTTCATGCTTAGCTTCATGGCTCGGTCCTTAATTGACCAGGGACGGCACTAGCCTTTTCCGGACACCACCCAAATCATCCAGCCGCCCCAGTCGAAAACAGTTGTTTAGTTTTATTTTCCTTTTACGAATCATGTCATCATCATCATGGCAATGTGGCGCTCATGTCTCCACATGCCGTATCTCAACTACCTTTACCCAGGTAATTGCCCAAGCATAAAGCATTTGAAAATATGAGTATGCATGATTCTAGAATAGCATCACTAAGCATTGTCATAATTGACTAGGGACTCATACGTAATTATGGTTACAAAAAGAATATGGGATAAACAATAATCAAGGCATGGCATAATAGCAAGTAGGATGATCATCATTGCATGCGACTTTATTTGTAAAAAAAATAATTTTGCAATATGGGATCAATATGTTCAAGGAATAGTGATGACTTGCCTTGCTCGAAGTCTTGCGGGTCTTGGTCTTCAGTCGGACTCGCAACTCCCTCGGTGTCTAAAATTACGTGCGAAAGAAATTGAATTCATTTAGAATTCAATTTAAAATCCAACAAAATCCAATTAAAGAAAAGATCGAGCGCGAGCGTTGAACGTTGACGTCGATTCCATTTTATTTATGAAGTAATACTATTTTGATTTTTAATACCGTTATCCTAAAATATTAGCGCTAGCCAACTTAAAATATTAATCCGATTTAATTTACGCGTCCCGAATAAATTAGATTCCGATAATAAGAGGTAACCGTATTCGGTGAATAGTTGGCTAAATAATTGCGACGGCTAATTTAGCGGATAACCTAATTATTGAATAAGAACTAACTAAATACAATACCGACTAAATAGACAGTTAAATAGATAACGGACAGTCGCATACATACGATAGCGAATTTAAAATTGACCGGTAATTAATCCTCCGATTATATGTAATCGATTTAGCGAAATTTTAGCGAACGAAGATCTAAATAATCGGCTAAGTACCCCGCTAAAGATTAATTATTTAAACGATTAATCTAGTTAGGTGAATATTTTAAATTGCAATTAAATGTCCGATTTAATTTTACTTGTGTTTCCAAAATAATCGATGTCGGTGTATTTTACTAATTTATTAAACTAACATTTTATATTAATTTAGCACATATATTCGAGATAGACAAAAAAAATTAAATTCCTAACCCCAATTTTATCTCTCCCTATTTTATTTATATTTTTATTTTTATTCTTCCTTTTCTCTCTCTCTTTTCTTTCTCTGTTTCTTTTCTCCCTTTTTTTCCTTCATCTTCCACCTCTGCCTGCTTGCTTTCTGTTTCCTCTTTCTCTGCTTCTCTCTCTCTACTGTGTTGCCGCCGGCAAGGGGAGGGGGAGGGGATTGGGGCACCTACCGCCGGCGGCGGTGGCGGTGGCGGGGCGGTACCCAGGCGGCGGCGCAGCACGGCGACGGTGCTCGGCAATGGGGCGGCGGCGGTGGCAGCTCCAATGGCGGCGGTGGGCGCGGCTGAGAAGAGAGAAGGGGGGAAATGGAGGGGAGGAGGTGGGGGAGAAGGGCTCGGCCCCCGATTTATAGGTCAGCCGGCCGGCGCAGCGACCGAGGGCGCCGGCGACGCGGGGCTCCGAGCGCGATGGCGATGGCGGCCAGCGGCGATGGGACGGCGGCCAGCGGGTGGGGCTCGAGGGGGGAAGCGCAGGCACGACAGGGCTAGCAGCGGCGCGCGGCGCCGCAGGGCTAGCTAGGGTTAGGGTTTGGGTTAGGCTGTCTCGGTGGAGAAGAAGAACAGTGTTTCTTCTTTTTTTTTGTTATTATCATTATATTGTATATATTTTTTTGTATAAGATGATTGACTCCACAATTAGGATTTGTCCAATTTTTAATTATATTTCGTATTCGGTATGCCCTTCAACGTGCGTGAATAATAATTATAAAATTCATATATTGTCTAAATATATTCTTAGGTAAAGTATTTATTCACTTAAAATTTTACCTAGGGTCTTGTTTTAATTTATGCACAGTGATTATTCCTTCTCGTCGGTTTCCGTTCTAGGGTTTGCACCGAAATAATTTCGATAAATTAAACTCCCGCAAAATAAAGATTCAAATAAACAAGCCATAAAATGCGGCATGATGCAAATTAAATTTTAAGGTTTTTTAAACTTTGCAATTTTTTTAGGGTTTCGATTTCGACAGTCAATTTTTTTTTAGGGTGTTACAGATGCTGTGGGGTTGACTGAGCTGCTGAAGGAAAGCTTGAAGCTGCGCTTGCAGGGCCGAAGCCCCCTCCACCATCACTTGTGATACTTGATCGGGTGGTGGTCGAACCTGCGGCCGCGCGCCAAGAAGTGGGTGCGCTGCTGTGGCCGAAGGCTGGCCGGAGAAGTACATTGGTCCTTGTGCGGCTTGTGACGGAGGGGCTTGTTGGTAGGCTTGAGGCGGAAGATAGCCTGCCGAGTATTGGAGGATGGGGGCCGAAGCAGCCTTCGCTTGCCGTGCCGCTTCGTACACTTGCTGTTGCTCTTGCATCTGGCGAAACATATCTTGGAGTCGCGTCATGTTCTACCGCATGGCCTCCATGCTGGCTTCGGCTTGCGCCTCGAAGCTGGGATCGGCCTGCACAGCAGCAAGTATGGTCCTAGACGGTTGGCTTGTCAAAGGGATCTCTGGTGCTGGTTCTGCCGAAGTGGCCAAGGCCAAAGGCGGCGGCTGCGGCGTAGGCGCCGAAGCCACCGGCACCACCCCGGCTTCGGCGGTGGATGCCGAAGGTTCCACCTCCTCTTCGGCGGCCATCGCCTCTCCTGCTACGCCTTCCTTAGGGTTAGCAACACTCTCCTTCGAGACCTTCTTCGGTGGCAGTAGCTTTCAGTGGTTTCGCTCGGAGGTCCCCACGGTCGACGCCAGCTGTTGTCGAAACGACAACTGCATACGTCGAACGACGTGGATACTCAATGTTTATTGGGAAAGTAAAGTGTATTAAATTTTGGATTGAAATTGGGCTCCCCTTTTACATGGCCCTAGGTGGCTATTTATAACCCCATTACAGATCCTCCTATTAGGGTTAGGGCGATTACAGGGGAATTTACATGGTCACCCTTATAAAGGGGCCCTTACATAGGTATTCAATGTAATTATGGTATATGGGCCTTCAATGGGCCGCCTGGTGACTACTGGCCCATTGGTCCATGGGCCGGGGCGACTGAGCCGGCCAACTGGATCTTCTTGGATTGGGTCCGGCCTGGCAAAGTCATCCTCCTTCGGCGCACGCCTTCGCCATGCAGCTTTCGCCCAGACTGGCAGGAACCCGGCGCAACTCTTCGCCCTTTGCCTCTTTCGCCCCGACGCCTTCACCACGGGGCTTCGCCTCGAGGGGTATTGGGCGCCTGGAGTCCAAATCCTTGCTACCTGGTTGGTTTCGGCAAGTCCGGTCGAAGGGCCTCATGGCATACTTCCAACAACTAGATTAAAGCAAATCTCTTAGGCCAGTGTGTGTTTTTTGCATCAACAATTATATATTTTTCAATTCCCTTAGTTTTCTACTCATTTTTTACAGATAATCGTACAATAATTTTACAATAGTCCCACATATTATTCTTTTTTATTGCTTGTAAAGTTGTAAACATATTTTTAATGAATTATACTTTTTTCTAACTATTTTATTAAACTAATTTAGTTTTCTATTATTCTTTTGTCTTATTTTTCTATATTTCCCCCTGTCCTCTTTTTTATAACATATTTATCTAAATTTTCTCATTTTAAAATCAACCTAATTTTGGCTACACATATTTTCTCTCTTGTCATGTTGCATAAACCTTGTTGGAGAGAATATTTTACAGAAACAAAACTATAAATGTAATATGATAAACATATATTATTAAAGCATACATTATTACACAGAATGGATTTGCTAACATTTTCTATCTCTCCGATTTGTATATTATCACCAAAACAATTTTATCAAAAATTTCGGCAGCACCTCCCTTTTTCCTCCTCCTCTTGGTAGAAATAGCTCGGGCTGGAGGAGTGGAGGAGGAAGATGTATAAAAAGGTAGATTACTTTAATCCCGGTTAATAACACCAACCGGAAATAAAGATCTAAATCATCATTATTCCCGGTTGGTGTAACCAACCGGAACTAAAGTGAGGATCTATAGTTCTGGTTGGTGATACCAACCAGGACTAAAGAACCCAGCCCCCTGATATGGTCAGTGAAGGTGTGAACCGGGGCTAAAGATGATCTTTAGTCCCGGTTGGTAATAACATGTTACCAACCGGGATTAAAGATCATCGGGACCCGTTAAACGTTTTAACTGGGACTACAGATGATATTTAGTCTCGGTTTCTATTTGAAACGGGACTATTCCGGTTTTTGTGAATCCGAGCAAAGATCGGTTCTCCAGTTGTGAACGCTGCTAGTAGTGTTGCTATCACAGCTACAGAATGTTGAACAGTCAAATCCAAAACCCATAGACAAAAGTTCCTTTCGTATCCAAACTAAAAACGAATAAAATCCGAGCTGTTCATCTACACCCACACGCCTCACAGAACTGTCCCAGTCTTCGACGAGAAAGCAGCTTGATACGCAAATCTTTAGCTCCTGTTGAACGGCTGGCGAAATCCGACAGAACGAAGCTTGTGGCTACATCTACATGTGACATTTATGCAGCAGCAATATATCCAATATTTGTTGCTAGCTAACTGATCCACGTGTGAACCGGCACGCGTCGCTGTGCCATTGGCCTGCAGTGCAAGTCCCATGTGAACCGTCGTGAGGTGCCACGTGCGTTTGTGCACAATTATACAGGTGACACTTTCATTATATCAGTGACACTTTGCAGAGGCAGAAGGCTATATAAGATGTAGAATGTGCATATTGTTCATGTAAGCCGAAGCCAAGTGCACACTGCATATACATTAGTGTTACCTATAGCAAGTGATGTGTGATAGAGCTGCATTTGCACCTGCACCTACAGAGAGGAAGATGGAGCAGCATGCAACACGTGCTTGATTGCTATATGCTAGCTTCTTGCACATAATGTTGTTCCTGGTCTCTTCCTTCATAGGTGCAGTGGCAGATGCAACTGTATCACAGACATCACATCCATCTTTATTTTTTACTTACCGTTATATTCAATAAATTAGCTAGCACACTAGCTCTCTTGCTTGCTGATTCGTTTGAAAAATCTTCAGTTATTAGCTCCTTCTTACCCTTTTTTATTAGTTATTTTACTTCACGAAGTTTCAATCAATGAGCATGCATGCAGCTAGCTAGATAATTAACTTGTGATGACTACATCCATTTAAAATTATTTGTCTTTTTAGATTTCTTTTAAGTTAAATATTTTTATTTTTTATCACCAATTTGTAGAAATTCGTATAGTTTAATAACATGCGAATGATATTATAAAAAATATATTTCTCATGATGAACCTAAAAATATAAATCTCATGATTATAAACTTTGTGAATTTTATAAATTAAATTAATGCACTGGTAGAAAATCGGGATATAGTCCCGGTTGGGAAACCCCTTCAATCCCGGTTTCCCAATCGGGACCAGCAATCCGGGACTAAAGGGTTCGCCTTTAGTCCCGGCCGGAAAAACTGGGACTAAAAGGTGCCTTTAGTCCCGGTTCGTAGCTAGAACCGGGACTAAAGGTCCCCCGGGGCAACCGGGTATGGCCTTTTAGTCCCGGTTTTAGAGGGGATTTTAGTCCCGGTTATAGGTAAAAACCGGGACTACAAGTATTTTTTTCTTTTCGGTTATTTTATTATGTTTCAATTTCTTTTTGTTTCTTTACACTAATATCTAACGTATTATACGTTCCGTCTTCATATACTTATATGTACATATATATTACATACAAGTACAGTGTAATGCTATTGTTAAGCAATATTATATAAATATTAGCGCAAAATAATATATGTACAACCACATTTACATGTTCATGACCATCACACCGCACCTAGATACATGGAGTTATTCGAAATTTGGATCATCCAAATTTGGACCCTCCTGAGTAAAAGTCTTGTGTTGCAAACGACCGTCAAAGTGGTACGCTCTCTCGGGATTTATGACTTGGTCATTAATAAACCCTGCTAATGACTCTTGAATAGCTTTTATCTGGTCATCTCGTATGACTTTGTCCTTCTTCCATTGAAGCTATGAATAAGAGAGGGAAATATAAGTATATTATTAATGTATGTATGTATGTATGTATTTATTAACAAGAGAGGGAAAAATAAGTTGCGTGTTTATACGTACGTCTATAGATTTCTCTGTTTTAATGAATAATGCAAGAGGTGCTCGCAAACGATGTATCCACATAAATTGGTATTCTTTGGCTGCTGCAGACACCACTATAAGAGAAAACCATATATCAAACAATTAATCTTATTAGTAACAAATTTAATGGGAGAAAGAGGTGGGCCTAGCTAGTTTACTTTGTGTGGGTTTATTCGAAGAGGCACAGTCCATTGACTAGGATGTTTCGAAGTAAACCTTACCCAGGTACTGCTTAAGAGAAATAAATCAGTTCAGTTATTCATATCATATCGAGATAATGGCGTAAAAATGTAAAGTGCGAGACAAATAATTACCTTTGTAGCATGTCTAGCATGTTTTGGTAATTGGACATTGGCTTTCTCAAGGAATCCAAGATCATGACATAGCCTTTGTCAATATAGATGACCAAGAGTATCCAGTGAAACCTACAGTTGTACGTCGTGAATTGCACATTTAGAATGAAGTAGTCGAAATGAAATGTGCACAAGACAAACACTTACGCGAAGTTGTTAAGGGAAGAGTATGGTCGTCTTGTGATGTTGTTTGTCAAAGAAGCGGAACATATTGTTCTCCGTTTCTTCCTGCTTTTCCTTCACAGTCCTCTCGTGTATGATATATGGATCAAAAAATCCAACATCGAACGCCATGTTTTTCTTCTGATTCATCATCTCCATACTGCATGGGTAAGAAAAATACAAAATGAGAGATATATACTTTACACATACACAAGACTCGTTAATTTTTAAAAAAGAATCACTTACAGGCACCAATAGCTCAATAGAGATTTGTCGAGAGCGTCCCTGTGAAATAGCGGGTGTAATTCAGTGAATTCAATGTGTATCAAGTCCTCGCCCCGGAAGAAATGCTCATCTTGAATTTTAGCAGAAATGAGTTCTGTTCCGTTCTGACAGGCTTGCATGTACCAGTTGTGTAACTTGTACATTTAGGTAGGAAGTGATTTTACCGCCCTAGGGTTAACAAGACTCCGGCCATACACATAGCTGGTCTTCCATTTATCGACGTCTACGGTGGCCTTTGGTTGCGATTTCAGCCCCATGAGTGTTTCCCTAGTCAGTCCGGTGTCTTTCATCATTTGGATGAGCGCGTCATGGTCATACTCTGCTTGTGATTGTTGAACAACGAGCGGCTCGATTGTTTGCTTCGATTGCATACCGAGTTGCGCAACATCTTTTCCCTGTTTCTTTGTTCTCTTCGACTCCTTGTAAGACTTGTCGAGAGAGCGCTCGTAGTCCGATCGAGGCGGTGACTTATTTCTTTCCCTCCTTGCCTTCTCGTGTTCTACGACTAATTTCCTTAGTTTATGGCTTGGCAACATTTTTGCATCCTCCGCATTTTTCTTCATTTGTTCCCTCACATTAGAGAGAAACGCCTTCACCTCTCCCTTTACCACTTCGGCGGTTTCCTCTGCAGTCATATCGTATGGCAGCTTCCGCTTTACACCATGTTTGGCTGGAACCGTGGACATACGCTTAATCACCTGGGCCGGAGGAGACACGGGAGGTGGAGACCGTGGACGCGGAGACACCGGAGGCGAAGAACGTATCGGTGACTGAGGAGTCGGAATTTGCCGTTGCGCACTTTCACGATCTGGAGATCGAATTGGAGATATGATCGGCATAGGAGGCGAAGGTGGTCTAGGAGGTGCTCCAGGTATAACGATGTAGCGCTTACGCCAAAGGATGAATCCGTGCTCTACTTCACCTAGGGTCGTCTCCCCCTCACCGCCAGAAATGTCCAGTGTCAATTGTCGAAATTCTTTTAGAACTCTATCCACCGCGACTTTAGCATATCCAGCTTGAATCGGACGGCAATGTATTTGCTGCGAGCTGGTAGACTCCGGAAGAATAACAACACCGGTGGCCACCATAATTGTGATGTTCCTCACGGGAGTGTGCAGCTCACATGGCGTCATATTTGTTTTGACGTCATCCACGGGGTAACGCCGTAAGACATCATCATCCTCTTCGATTTCCGTGGAAGCCACGCTGCTTCTACGCGGAGCTGGGCTTATGTTGACAGTCGGCTCTGATGTGTTCACTCGTTGGCTAGCCAATTGTCCCTCAACCTCTTGCAATCTGGACTCAAGGCGTTTTTCTCACTCATGCGATTGAAGGATCGCCTCTTCCAAAATTCTTAACCGCTCTGCGTCCTCAGCCTTTCTCCTCTGATGGCTTCTGTAGCTCTGCAGATCGTGAGGGAAGCCTTCCTTCCATGGGATCACTCCTTTGCCTCTTGTTCACCCAGGGTGTTCAGGATTCTCGAGGGCATAGATTAGCTCATCTTTCTCTCTGTTCGGCTCGAACTCACCCTTGGCCGCAGCATCTATGGCAGTGAACAGTCGTCGACAAACTGTTTGCATTTTCTCACCCACAATGCATGCACCGGTATCGGGGTCTAGTGTTCCATAATGCCCGAAAAACCAAGACCTTGAACGTTCAGGCCAATCAATGGTTGCCGGCCGAATCCCTTTTGCAAGCAAGTCCGACTCCATTTTCTCCCACTTAGGCATTGCACTCTTGTAGCCACCTGCTCCAAGTTTATGATGATACTTCTTCTTTGATGCATTCTGTTGGGCTTTTTCCTGCCGCACCTTGCTTGTCTCAGATGTCTGGTTGATTACAAATTCATCCCAGAAATCCTTTATCTGCTGCAGGGGACCATCGAAGGACGGAGTCTTGTTCTTCTTTACGTATGTTCTGTTCAGCATCATCTTGTACTTAGCAAATAGCGTTGCCATCTTCTTTAGAGCCCATTTCTTAACTGCTGGTTCTGTCCCTTCTGGTAAATCGAAGTGTGCCTTGACATCATTCCATAAGAGATCCTTGTCTCTGTCAGTGAGATATTTTGCATCGGGCTCTTGGGTGTTTTTCTTCCAATAGATATGATTGATGCTGATCTTATCCCTAACCCTTACTCCGCACTCGTATACAAACTTCTTTGCATTTTCTGGTGGCGCGAGCGGTTGTCCATCACTGCTAACTTCGGAGATAATGAACCGCCCCTCCAACGGCTTTGTCGGGCCCCTTACTTTTCTAGACGACGACGTCGTCGTTGATCCAGAGGGCTACACAAACATTATAGTTTTTTCATTAATACATTCGTTACAAATTATGTTTAAATATAAATCTACGATGTATACCTCGCCGGTGTTTACTTGCTCTTCCGCGCATTCCAGATTTAAGAATTGGCTGCCATCATCGATTTCATCGTCGCCGACGTACTGTGAGCCTTGATCGATAATGGCAAAGATGGCCTCTTCATTTGGGTCGGCCATCTATTCGTTAAGTTGGTAATGCCAAAAAAATGAGGATAAAATTAAAATCGATAACTCAATCAAAAATAAATCTACCGTATTTTAATCGAAATTAAAATCAAAACTCAATCAAAAATAGGTTTATTTTTTCATAAACTTTGATGCAATGATTATTGAATGCACGGAAATGGACATTTGAAAGCACTTCATGTGGGGCACGTGCAGCCCATTGGCCAAACTCGACCTAGTATTGCCCGCAGGCCCATCGAGCCTAACACAAAATATCGTCGGTCCCAAAAAACCCTAACCCTAGTTCATTCTCGCACCGGAAAAATACATTTGTAAATAGAAAAACTAACCCTAACACAAAATACCGTCGGTCCCAAATTACCCAAACCCTAACCCTAACCCTAACCCTAACCCTCGCCATTATTTGATCCCACAAAATTTATTATAAATTTCCTCATACAACTAAAATCATATCTAGTTCAAAATAAATTTAACCAACGAAGATTAAATATACAACTAAATTTATTATAAATTTATTATAAATTTCCTCATACAACTAAAATCATATCCCACAAAATCATACAACTAAATTTAACCAACGAAGATTAAATATACAACTAAATTTATTATAAATTTCGTCATACAACTAAAATCAAACCCCACAAAATCATACAACTAAATTTAACCAACGAAGATTAAATATACAATTCAAAATAAAATTTAAAATTAAAACTGAAAAAAAAAGATCACCAGCGGTGGGCAACCGGCGATTGGCGGTGGGGCGTCGGGCGGCGGTGGCCGGAGAAGATGACCGGCGGTTGGCGGTGGGCGGCCGGCGGTGCGCGGTGGGGCGTCGGGCGGCGGTGGCCGGAGAAGACAGCGCCGGTTGGCGGTGGGCAGCCGGCGGTGCGCGGTGGGGCGTCGGGCGGCGGTGGGGCGTCGGGCGGCGGTGGCTGGAGAAGATGGCGGCGGTTGACGGTGGGGCGTCGGGCGGCGCTGGCCGGAGAACACGGAGACCGAGCGGCGTCGGGCGGCGGTGTTGTTGAAGATGAAAAGATGAAGATCAAGAGGCCGACGTCGGGTGCATGGGGTAGATGAAAGCGTCTTTTAGTCCCGGTTCTAGGCTACAACCGGGACTAAAAACCTTTAGTCCCGGTTCTAGATGCGAACCGGGACTAAAGAGGGACTTTTAGTCCCGGTTCAAACCCAGAACCGGGACTAAAGGTTCACTTCGCGCGCGGTGGGAAGGGGACCTTTAGTCCCGGTTCTTGGCTCTAACCGGGACTAAAGACCTTTTAGTCCCGGTTGTAATTCAAAACCGGGACTAAAAGTTTACTTTTAGTCCCGGTTCCAACCTACAACCGGGACTATAGGATCCCTTCGCGCGCGCAGCCAAATTTTTGGCCAAAAAATTTTGCTTCCCGCGCACACTATTACACAATTACTTAAAATTAAATAACTAAACCATGAGATATGTAAATTGAATAAAAAATAAAATTAACATCTAATTAAATCTAGTTACATTTATACTACCAATTAAATCTACTTACATTTATTGTACCAATTAAATCTACTTACATTTATAAAATATGAGTACAAAATTATATTTGTTCCACAAATATAATTGCAAAAATAAATCTAGTGGTATTATTTAATTTATGGGTACAAAATATGAGTACAAAATTAACATCTAATTAAATCTAATTACATTTATACTACCAATTAAATCTACTTACATTTATAAAATATGAGTACAAAATTATATTTGTTCCACAAATATAATTGCAAAAATAAATCTAGTGGTATTATTTAATTTATGGGTACAAAATATGAGTAAAAAATTAACATCTAATTAAATCTACTTACATTCAAATCCAAATATGAGAACAAAATTAAATTTAGATTTACATCTAACTACATTCAATGTAAATTAAATTTAGATTGCATGGAGAATATAATTTGACGATTAAAACGAGTCTTACAGATATATGTCCATTACATTTCACAACGTTACAAATCGTACATAAGTCGGTGAAATATTATTACATAAACTATTTAGTATGATCGCGCCGTAGCCATGGTTCATCCTCAATATTTATTATAATGCTTGGGTCAGTGTTAACCGTGAAGGGTGGAATTTCATCGTTCTTTTCATACTCTTCAGACATGTCGGACTTGTCTTCGATTCCCACGATGTTTCTTTTCCCTGAAAGAATTATGTGACACTTTGGCTCACCGGAGAGCTTGTCGTTTCTTCCCCTGTTTGGTTTGGTAGACATGTCCTTAACATAGAAGACCTGAGTCACATCCTTGGCTAGAACGAACGGTTCGTCCCTGTATCCAAGATTTTTGAGGTCGGCTGTAATCATACCGTATATCTTGTCCACTGATGCACCACCCCGGTTAGCTTCACCCACTAGCATCGAAACAAAGGGACCTTGAAATTTGGTCCGTAGTCCAACTCCCATATTTCCTCTATACGACCATAATATGTTTCCATATTGCCATTCGGGTCTGTGGTATCTATGCGTACTCCACTGTTCTGGTTCGTACTCTTTTTGTCTTGGGCTACCGTGTAAAATGTATTCCCATTTATCTCATATCCTTGGAATGTCATGATATGTCACGATGGTTCCCTAGACAATAAGTACAATTGCTCATCAATTGTATCATCCCCCCTAAGATGTTTTCGTAGCCAACCTCCAAATGTTTCCACGTGACGACGTGTAATCCATATCTCAGGCTTCCCCGGGTTATCCGATCGTATAATGTCCATGTGGTCTAGGATATACGGACGAACCAATGAGGAGTTTTGCAACACAGTGTAGTGTGCTTTACGGAAAGAATCTTCGTCTGTACTAAATATTGCTTTTTTTCCTATTGTTCCTCTTCCACCTAATCTACCCTCATACCGCGACTGAGGGACACCAATGGGGTTAAGATCAGGAATAAAGTCAACACAGAACTCAATGACCTCTTCCGTTCCGTAACCCTTGGCGATGCTGCCTTCTGGGCGTGCTAGGTTGCGTACATATTTCTTCAGGACTCCCATGAACCTTTCAAAGGGGAACATGTTGTGTAGGAATACAGGACCGAGAATAGTAATCTCTTTAACAATGTGTACTAGTAGATGTGTCATGATATTGAAGAACGATGGCGGGAAAACCAGCTCAAAGCTGACGAGACATTGGACCGCGTCCTTCTGCAGCTGGGCTAGATTCAATGGATCGATTGCCTTATGAGATATTGCGTTCAAGAATGCACATAGTTTCACAGTAGCTAATCGGACATTCTCAGGTAAAATGCCTCGTAATGCAACAGGAAGTAATTGAGTCATAAGCACATGGTAGTCATGAGACTATAGGTTTTGGAATTTCTTCTCTGCCACGTTTATTATCCCCTTTATATTTGAGGAGTAGCCCGACGGTACCTTGATACTTTTTAGGCATTCAAACATATTTTCCTTCTCTTCTTTACTTAAAGTGTAGCTCGCTGGACCGAAATAATCAGGTCTGTCCTCTGTGTTCTCTGGATGCAGTTTATCTCTCCCGTGTAGACATTGTAGGTCTTGTCGCGCTTCAAGTGTATCTTTCGACTTTCCGTACACACCCATGAAGCCCAGCAGGTTGACACAAACATTCTTCGTCAGATGCATCACGTCGATCGCGTGGCGGACATCTAGGACTGACCAATAGGGTAGCTCCCAAAATATAGACTTCTTTTTCCACATTGGAGCGTGTCCGTCAGCATCATTTACAACAGGTTGGTTGCCAGGTCCCTTCCCGAAGACAACATGCACATCTTTGACCATGTCGAATACTTCATCACCACTGTGGTTCTCAGGCTTCGTCCGGTGATCCGGTTTACATTTGAAATGCTTGCCCTTTTTTCTTAGTGGGTGGTTCATAGGAAGAAAGCGACGATGACCAACGTAGACAACTTTTTGACTTTTTCTCAAATATACACTTTCAGTGTCATCTAAACAGTGCGTGCAGGCCTTATATCCCTTGTTTGTCTGTCCTGAAAGATTACTAAGAGCAGGCCAATCATTGATTGTTACGAACAACATTGCTCGTAGGTCGAAATTTTCTTGTTTGTACTCATCCCACACACGTACACCTTTATCTTGCCACAGAAGTAGCAGTTCATCAACTAATGGCCTTAGGTAGACATCAATATTGTTGTCAGGTTGCTTTGGTCCTTGGATAAGCATGGGCATCATAATAAACTTTCGCTTCATGCACAGCCACGGAGGGAGGTTATAAATACATAAAGTAACTGGCCAAGTGCTATGACTACTGCTCTGCTCACCGAAAGGATTCATGCCATCCGTACTTAAACCAAACCTTAGGTTTCGTGCGTCCTCAGTAAACCGTGGGAATTCTCTGTCGATGGTTCTCCACTGAGAACCATTAGCAGGGTGTCTCAACATAGCGTCAACCTTACGGTCCTCCTTGTGCCAGCGCAGTAACTTTGCATGATCTCTGTTTCGAAACAAACGTTTCAAACGTGGTATTATAGGTGCGTACCACACGACCTTAGAAGGGATCCTCTTCCTAGGACGTTCACCCTCGATATCTCCCGGGTCATCTTGCCTTATCTTATACCGCGACGCACCGCATACCGGGCAAGCATCCAAATTCTCGTAATCCTCACCGCAGTACAAAATGCAGTCATTTGGACAAGCATGTATCTTCTGCACCTCTAATCCCAATGGGCACACAACCTGTTTTGCTTCGTATGTAGAGGCGGGCAATTCGTCACCCGACGGAAGCATCTTCTTTATGATTTTTAGTAACTCCTCAAATCATTTGTCAGATGCACCATTCTTTGCCTTCCATTGCAGCAATTCCAGTGTTGTACCCAATTTTTTCTGCCCCTGTTCGCAATTTGGATATAAAAGTTTCTTATGATCCTCTAACATGCGCTCGAACTTCATCCTTTCTTTTTCGGTTTCGCAGTCTCTATGTGCATCGCGTATTGCCTGACCAAGATCATCAACAGGCTCATCTTCTGGCGCTGCCTCCTCGTCCGTTTCCATATAACCGAAGGCACCGTATTCACGAAACACACCAATGTCGTCATCATCCCCTTCTTCATCTTCTTCCATTATAACCCCGCTCTCTCCGTGCTTGGTCCAACATATATAACCGGCCATGAAACCGGACCTAAACAGGTGTTCGTGAATTGTCTTTGAGGAAGAATAATCCCTCATGTTCTTACAATTAATACATGGACAACATATGAAACCATTCCGCTTATTTGCCTCGGCCACACGTAAGAAAGTATGTACGCCCTCAATAAACTCCCCGGATCGGCGGTCGCCGTACATCCATTGCCAGTTCATCTGCATTACATTAACACATGAAAAATAATTATTGCATGACTAATTAATTTTAAGGTGTATCAATAAAAAAACATTATTAATAAAAGAGATTTCAACTAAAAGTTTAGTGCTCTCAGATAGCGGATTGCCAGTTTTATTGGCCCTCTCGTCAATAGGTCAATTCATTTTATGATGTGTGTAGCAAACCATACAACTAATTCTCGTCACCATGTGCAAAAGTTGCCCCGGCTTGTCCACTCCGGCGCAAGGCGACGTGTATATTCTCTCTTAGTACTCACAATATTAAAAATGCCACACACAATCAAATATTGACCATATCATCATCGAGCTATACCATGAACTAACTAAATAAAAACAAATTAACCACAAATTTCTCGAATTTAAATCGTAAAACGAGCAACACTATCAATATATCATATGAGAAGGAGGTTGCTAACCTTTCAACAAAAAAGAATGGTCGGACGAATCGAAAAATGGGAGAACAAAATCTTCACAAGGTTAAGCTCGGGCTAGCTCATGAGCTCGGGCTGGAGGTTGAAGGCTAGCTGAGCTCGGGCTGGAGGTTGAAGGAGGGGGTTTTATAGTGGAACATTTAGTCCCAGTTGGGGGGAAAAACACGGTCTAAATCCACCCTTTAGACCCAGTTTGGGGCAAAAACCGGGACCGAGACCTTTAGTCCCGGTTGGTTGTACAAACCGGGACTAAAAGTGCGGATTTAGTCCCGGTTTTTGAGTCCAACCGGGACTAAAGGTCCCCCCGCCGACAACTTAATTAGCCGTTGGGGCGGGCACATTTAGTCCCGGTTGGAGCTCCCAACCGGGACTAAAGTATACAATATTTCCGGTTTCTATTTAACCCGGGACTAAAACTTAATTCCAAAACCCTGTTCTCTACTAGTGATGGTCATAGATAGAAATATTTGATTTACAACAAAACTAAAACGATAAGTAATTTAAAATATTATATATATATATATAGCCACATTTGCATCTGTACGTACAATAGAATAAAATTAGTAGCATATTCCAATAATCCATATATATAGAGCTTATTTTAATTTCACAAGGTTAATATTTGTAGTTTTTGGCCAACGATTTTAGGGTCCGTATTCTGCTGGTGGATTCCATTTTCTTCGCTATTAAGGTGGGTATTTATCTCTGTCGTTAAGCATGTGAAATTCCATACTACGATATTGCGTTGATTCTCTCTCTTCTTCGCTTCCCTGCATTGCAGCCCTGCTTCATTTTGCTTCCTGTTGACTATCATTGCAATAAGAACACATGCACTAACATGGTGATAGTGACACAAAGAGCTATATATGTTTCCATCCATCTTCCAAATAGTCTCTAACAAGTAACAACTTTAGATCTTTTGGGGATGTGCACCGTAAAAAACGCTGCTGGACATCATCGATATTCAGGTTTCCACCATTGCTTTCACAGATTTAATCTTCAGCTTCACTACTATAACCTCTGCCGGTTATGACTTTTCACCATTTTCAATATTAATATTCATTCTCGTACACACCCAACAACCCAGCTACGTAGCAATGTTCAGTACCCAGATCCAACCCAGGCTGGGTGGATATATGATAATGAACGCCTTAGCCATGCATCTAGGCATATTAGTCGTGCCCAAGCCCAAGAGGGTCAATTTAGTTTTTTAAATATGCGAAATAATCGGGCTTGACTCGTGCTGTGTTTACGAGGGGTTGTGAACATAGAATTAGTCGCTAACTGTTCTTTTCAGTTATTTCGTCAGTTTAATTAGTCTTAGCTGCAAACTTGATCGTGACCGATCATGGGATGGCGTGCAAACTTGGTTGTGATCGATCATGGGATGGAGTGATTCAGTAGGATTGAAGCGAGGTTTGTGGATCTTTTTCAGTTGTAACAAACTCCTGGAGTTCGGAGTATAAATAATAGAAGGAACCGAGAAAATGCTGCAAGTATTACACAGCCCAAAACTCTGTTTCGCTGTGTTTTTCGTTTTTCAGCTGTTCTTCAGAACACTGTACTCGAATCTGCAAGCGTCAGTTCTTTCAGAGCGAGCGGAGTGTTAGTTCAGCCAAAAACCAAATCCAAATACAACAGGTGGTATCAGAGCGGTTCATTGCACGATTCTGTGGCCATGTCGAGTGATGACGGAAATCCACGGTATACCCCGCGGCCGCGGTGTCCAAGCGGTGGCGGAAGTAGCAGCTCAGGCACCGGCAATGAGGGACAGATCGTGATGCAGCAGGCGCCGTGAGAGACAGGCATGCCGCTGCACTACCCCGTGCTAACGCGAGCCAACTATGTCGACTGGGCGCTGTTGATGCGTGTGAATTTACAGGAGCAAGGCCTGTGGACGGCCGTTGATCCAGGCTATGCCGAGTTCAGGAAGGACCGGCAGGCGGTGGCAGCTCTTCTTCAGGTAGTCTCCCAGGAGATGGTGCCCTCTGTGCAGGAAGGACACTACCAACGAGGTGTGGGACTCAATAGGGACGATGCACGTTGGGGTGGATCATGTCCGGGCGTCGCGCGAGCAGGTGCTACGGTCTCAGTATGAGGCCATCCAGTTCAAGGACGGCGAGACGGTGGAAGAGTTCGCTCTCCGGTTGCACGCGCTCGTCATCGATATCCGTGACATGGGTGGGACACTCAGCGACGAACACATGCTAAAAAAGCTACTGCGGGTGGTTCCGGTTATGTATGGTCAACTTGCCTTGGCGATTGAGCAGATGCTCAATCTCAAGATGATGCCGCTGGAGGAATTGGCAGGCGCCTTGTCGTCATCGAGTCCTACACCATGGAGTGCTGCAAACCGCGGCGTGAGCGATGCCAAGAGGCGCATGTCGCAGAGGCTCAGGAGGAGCCTCTTCTGCTGCTGGCAACCATGAGTGCGATAGTCACCACAGCCGCACCGGGGACAATTGAGTTGGACGAGCCGCACGCTCAACTCCATGTTGGGCGCCGAGAAGAGTTGTCTCCGGATAGCTGGTACCTGGACACCGGTGCTAGCAACCATATGTCTGGCCGCAGAGAGTTTTTCACTGACCTCGATGACATGGTGCGCAGCGTCGTGCGTTTCGGTGACGTGACCCTAGAATGCAACAACGGGGCACACCGGATCGTGTTCGGGGTGTATTACATCCTGAAGCTAAAGAGCAACTTGATCAGTCTTAGCTAGCTAGATGAGAACAGCTGTTGGTATTTCTTACGTTCACAGGTAAAATCCGTAAGTGCATAGATATACCGCCGTAGCACTTCACGCGAAAATATTCTAAGGTATCGAATTTCCACAGGGAACGTGAGTGTTTAGCTCTTCTCATTGATCCAAGGACACAAGACTTCAGGTTGATCCAAGGACACAAGATAAATGTAAGCCAAAGGGTAGAGAAGATCTTCGTTTCACACGTAAAATGAGGAAAAAGACTAAGAAACTCCAAATAAACAATACATAAAAATAAGCAATAAAAATAAGAAAACATGTATAACGTGATTTTAGGTGAATTTAGAGACTTGAATTGTCTCATTCCGAATTTTATGAATTAGTTATAAATTTTACCAGATTTAATCCAATTAAACATATTAAAGAAAAGACTATTACAAATTAATTAAACAATTTACAAATAATTTATAACTAAGACAAAAGATTTAAAACATCCTCGGGTACAGATATTGGGTAAAATTTAATAGATGATATATAGTATAAAGTAAGAATGCATCATTGAAAAGAAAGAAAATGATCACTACTGATTTTGAACAGTGGAGATCGGTTGACCGGATTTTGACCTAGATCAGATGGCTTAGATTGATCCGAACCGGAGAGGCCACATGGGACACCGTGTGCACGACCACATGAGCGAGGAGGGTGAGGTGGCACTAAGGAGGTGATGACGAGATGACCACGTAGGATCGATGCTGGCGAATATGGAAACGATGATCACCGGCGAACTATGGTGCAACGGTGGAAAAGGAGGACGCCGGGACAAAGAGCATGGGACGATGGTCCTTACCTACACGGAAGCGACGATGAAGAACAGTGGTTGGTGATGAGCTTCAAATGGCGATGACCTTGGGTCCTAGGCGACGACGGCAAATGACAATCTTCGGTGGCAATGAAGTGGTGGACGGGCTTCTACTCACTGCAGCGAATCCAACGGAGTGGTAGCAAAATGAGGCGATGACGAGAGGAGTGGCAGGGCTTCGCCGGAGATCAAAACACGGCGGTGAACTCAGCCTTCACGGTGATGTCGTACTTCTAGCGAGATTCGGTGCAAGAGAACAGGTGCCGAGGTGGAGCTCAGCCTTGCGAAGCTGGAGGAGGTGGCAATGCAGAGCGGCATCGACCGGGGCGATAGCTAGCAGCGGCTGGAGCGGCGGCTGACAGCCGAGAGAGGAGCTCGGATACGGGGAGAGGCGGCTAGGGCACGGGAGCTCGGGCCAAGGGTGGGAAACGAGAGAGGGGACCAAGAGGGTGCTATTTATAAACTTGGGAGGAATAATCCGGG
Organism: Oryza punctata; assembly: GCA_000573905.2. Classification (NCBI taxonomy): domain Eukaryota; kingdom Viridiplantae; phylum Streptophyta; class Magnoliopsida; order Poales; family Poaceae; genus Oryza; species Oryza punctata. Next base: position 6,679,203 of record CM002491.2, on the reverse strand, counting down.
CCCAAAACGAAAAGGCCGCCACTGAGAAAAACTAGAGTTTTCGCTGGAAAAAGGAATGTTTTGCTCCACGAAATTGGAAAGGATTTTTCAAAGGATTTTTGGGGATTTTCTTAGGGAACAAGTAGAGGAGATCGAGAAGAATCCGTTCCCGTGATCAATTTTGGAAGGGGAGCAACAGGGAGACTGGATTTTGAAGGGGAGGTAGCGGCAATGGGTTAGGTTGGAGATCTGTCCAGAGGTTAGGGATGAGACTGTAGCAGGGAGGTAGAGTCAACTTTCCACCGGGCTTCTTTGCATCGGCCCTAATGAAGGAGGGAGTCAAGGTAGACTTCTACGGAGAGAGGCAGTCCCGAGAGAGAAATGGAAGGATACAAAGTAGACTTTGCGGATTTGGTCCAAGAAAGAGAGACGATTTTTAATTACTTTTCCAAATAAATTAATCAATGAAATGATCTTTGAAGTTTCAAAAATACCTTCGATGCTCAAATAATTTTAAGAAAATTCCTGAAAAAACTTGGACACTCAACGTATTTAACAGAATTATAACCAGATCATTTAATAATTAATTTATTATGTAAATAATTACTCAAATATTCTTTGTATTATTAAAATTAATAATTGAGCTCTGAAAAATCCGAGAAAACTCCAGAGAGTTGAATTAACCATGGAGAATTTAATAAAAGTTAAGTCCAACCATGTTTTATGTAGGAAATTTTATTTGCCACATTAAACTTCACTTGAAAATTAATGAACATTTAATATAAATTCTAGGAATAATTTACTAAATAGTTATAAATCATAAAATGAAAATCAGGATGTGACAAGTCTGACTTCTTACACTCCAAACTAAGGGGATGGGAACGACAGCCTAGTACCAGTTAAGGATTTGAGTAAAGCCTGACCGCACAAAATTGACAATTCAAGCCATAGTACATTGTTCAGTTGCAGCCTGATGTAGCTCCCTTTCTATGTGGATGTTCAACTTAATAGTCTCCGCCGAAACACTGGTATAACAAACAGGTTCAGAATGAAGAGCATTTCCTGTGTACCATGAAATTTGGTGGGGATTATTGGATTAAATGGGCTAGGCGCAATTTATTCCCAATAAATTCCATTGGCCTAAAATTAATGCTAAGTAGAATAATACCACCTTGGATAGGGAGCTATCAGAGAGCCCCTATTGACCGGTTGAGGTGATGGTGGGTTTGCCACACGCACGCTCACCGAGGCCAATGTCACGGAGCCCATAAATTGAGCCCAAATTTCTAGACTATTTTGTGTATTTAATCCCTATCCAGGAATCAACTAGAGTAAACAAAACAACAAATTAATATACTGATCCAAACATAACTAAAGCATAAATACTTACAGAAGATGCATTTAGACCCAAAGAAAACAACAGCGGCAGAAAAAGGCGATCCTAGGGGGGTTCAGCTCCACTCCACAGGCAAAAATTCAACTGGGGTATAAGCCTTGATCCTCTAACTTCGTCTTCAGCTCAGAACCACTACAGTTCTGAAAAGGGGGAATAATAGCAAGACTGAGTACAACCATCGTACTCAGCAAGCCACACCAATGATGCAATCGTACAAGGTGGGGTTTGTGGCTATTTGCATAAAGACGGTTGTAAGCATTTATAGTTGGAAAATAGTAAAACTATTGATTAATTAAGGTAAGATTAAATATCCACTGAACAACGCTGCACTACATTGAACAGGCCCAACCAAACCACCTAAACTACACTAGTTCATTATGTCAGTCAGGTTAATTAATGGTGTGAAACTAGTCACGGTGAAGCTGGTCGATCGCTCATAATCGCGAGCACAGCTATTCGAATAGTTCTACTCTAGCTAGAGGAGCACAATTGTACCCTCAAGTCACAAACCCATGACACGTTTCCGCGTGCTGACATGCCACCACGGTATACGGAAAATAAACTGTGATAGGACCCTTCGCATAACCCTCCCCTAAACATGCACACCACGTTGAGCTTTCACCCCCACCCCTATATCCGGGGTGGGTAGCCCCCCATGCACTGCGGTGAATCCAGAAGCAGATAAACCAGTATAACCGTAGACGACCCAACTCCATCACGCCCACCCTCGCCTCGGTGCTTAGGAAAAGGTCGAGCTATACTACAAGTCCAGTCGTGCCCATGCTGGCTTGTGGTAAGCACGGTAAGTCTTCCAGGGTTTCCCCCGAATCGGTCCTTAATTGCCATGGGTGCGACAATCAAAACCATGCACCCACATAATACCAAGCCATATTTTAGTTGGATAATTATGACCAATAAAACATGGTCACATGTATCGAGCTTATAGCTCAACAAGATACGATATGTAATTAACATGATTGTCCCGTTATGTGAGCTAGTGGTAATTAAGTATGTCTAAGCATTTTTAATTCTATCAAGGTCAGCCGAAGTAACACGTGCTAGTCAAATTATTACAATTGTTTGACAAAGAATGGATATCAAGTAATATGGCACAAGCGAGCAGATAAGTAAACCCTATTCCCATGTAATTAGCAAAACATGCAATTTATTTGCAAACGGTAGAACAATTGTAAAATAGTTTCAATATGCTCATGGGAAATGTGTGACTTGTCTTGCTTCTTCAATAAGGTCTTCCAAACTCTTTACCTCGTGATCGCGATCTTCCGAAAAGACGGAATCTAGACGCTTGCACGCAAAACAAGGAAAAACTCTAATAAAAACAAAGTAATCAGTACATGAAAAGTAAACAATCATGTAGATCTCATTACATGAAAAGTAAACAATCATGTAGTAAACAATCAGTACATGAATTTCGCAAGTTGAATGGATTAATTTGGAGTTCGTCTGAATTAGTTATGAATTTTAGAAGTTTTGAGCCATTTAAATGGATTTCCATAAATAATTCTATTTATTGCTTAATTATTAATTATTTTCTTCATGGAAATCAAAGTGGGCCCCACTCATCAGTGAGGGACGGGCGGTGCACCGTGGATGGGGACAACGGGGTAGTCCATGGGCACGGACGGCCCAGATTGGATGAGGCTAATTGTGCGGCCGAGATCGGGCCATCGGAAGAGGTGACGGATAAGGGCGCGGGGGCATGGGTGAGAGGCCTGCACGGAGCGCGTGGCCCGGTGGTCGTCGCCGGCGACCAACCGACACGGCGGCAATGCGAGAAGAGGCGGCGAGAGGCGGGAAGGAGAGGAGCGGGTGCTCACCGGGCGCCCGAGCGCCGAGGGTGGCAGAAGGACGGTCAGCAGCGAGGAGAGGTGATGGCTTCCTTAGGTTCCTTGTGGAAGAGGCAACCCCGTAGCCTTCTGGCGTGGGGAGGTGGTGGCCGGGGAAGAGGTTGACGCCACGAAAGGGGTGGAGGGGGTTCCGACGCTTGGCGTGACTCCGTTCAGTGGCAATCGTCAGCCAAAGATGATGAATGCAGCGGCGGTGGGGGTTGGTGTTGAAGAGGAGTGGAGGCCAGTGTGCTGCGCGGTGCGGTGTAGCTTGAGTTGGCGACGACGGAGCATTGGAGCAGCACTAGCGGCGGCGGTGCTCGGCCAGAGGTGGCAGCCGGCGGCGGAGCTTGGGCATAGCACTTGGAAGGTGAGAGAGGGGACAGCGAGCTCGGTTGAGGTGGGAAAAAGGGAGAGAGGTGTGCGGGAGAGCTTTTTATAGCATTGGAAGGGGGAGATCGTGGTCGGGTGAGGCGGTAGCTGGTGGCGAAGTTGGGCCGTGGTGAGGGAAATGGTGGTCGGGTCGAAAGGGGATAACTCCGCTGCCCACTTGCTGAGCCTACCAGAAATTTCCTTGCCCCAGAGCATTTCGCCCAAAGGATACTGTGATGGTACAGTGATCTTGTGGGCTTGAAAATAGTGCTTAAGTTTGCGCGAAGCTATCACTAGGGCGTAGGCGAGCTTTTCCATCTCAATGTACCTTGTTTTCGCCCCTTGCAAAGCTTCAGCGATGAAGTATACCGGTTTCTATCCCGATTCTGTCTCTTGGACAAGGACTGCACTGACTGCCACTGGCGAAGCCGCTAGATATAGCAGCATTTCACTTCCCGGTGTTGGGCTGACCAGGGCGGGTGGGCTTTGCAAATACTGGTTTAGCTCATCGAATGCGGCCTGGCATTCGGCGGTCCAGCTAAACTTTCCTGCGCCCCGGAGGGTCTTGAAGAATGGCAAGCCCCTTTCGGCCGCCTTTGAGAGAAAACGACTAAGTGCCGCAATTCGGCCCGCGAGCTTTTGTACTTCGCGAACGCTCGACGGCGGCCTCATTTGCTGGATGGCGTCAATTTTCTCGGGGTTCGCCTCGATACCCCTTTCAGAGACCAGAAAACCCAACAACTTGCTCGCGCGAACTCCAAAAGCACACTTCTCAGGGTTTAGTTTCATACCCGTCGCGCGCAAGTTGTCAAAGGTCTCCTGTAGATCGGACGCATGGTCGAAAGCCTTGCGACTTTTTACGACGATGTTGTCGACATAGGCCTCCATGTTTCGCCCCAGCTGCTTGCGAAGCACCTTGTACACTAGCCTGGCGAACGTTACTCCGGCATTCCTCAGGCCGAAAGGCATCCTGAGGTGACAGAAGATGCCGAACGACGTGATGAAGGCTGTCTTGGGGATGTCATCTGGGTTCATGTGGATTTGGTGATAGCCGGAGTATGCATCCAAGAAGCTCATGAGCTCGCAGCCAGCTGCCGAATCAACGAGCTGGTCGATCCGCGGCAAGGGGAAGTCATCTTTCGGGCACACCTTGTTGAGGTCTGTGAAGTCGACGCACATGCGCCACTTGCCGTTCGACTTCTTCACCAAAACCAAGTTCGCCAGCCACTCCAGGTGGTCGATCTCCTTAATGACCCCGGCCGTGAGCAGCTTCTGCACTTCGGCCTTCGCTGCCTCTTGGCGATCAACGGACATCTTGCGCAGCTTCTGCTTTCTTGGCATAGCGTCCGGTTTGACCGCTAGGTGATGCGTGATGAGTTCCGTCGAAACACCCCCCACCTCGCTGGGGCTCCAGGTGAAGATGTCAATGTTTTTCTTGAGCACTTCTAGGATGTTCCCAGCTTCTTCTTCACCCAGATCACCCCCAGTTGGACGAACTTCGCCGGGTCAGCGTCGCTGACTTGCACCTTGACCACCTTCCCGTGAGGGGCTGGCTTCGGTATGCGCTTAGCATGCGGTTCGGCCTCCACATTGTGCACTGCCCTGCTGATCACGGCCGGGTCGCCCTTTGACATAGCTGGGGGTTGAAGCCCCTTAACGACGATCACCCCTGCCGGACCGGGCATCTTGAGCTTGAGGTAGTTGTGGTGGGAGATGGCTTCGAACTTGTTCAAGGTTGCACGGCCGAAGATGGCGTTGTAGCTGTACGGGATGTCGACCACGTCGAACAGTATCTGCTCTTCGCACCTGTTTTCTCCTGTGCCGAAAGCAACCATTAACCGTGCTTGGCCGAGAACTTGTACTGCCTCACCGCTGAAGCCGCGAAGCGAGGCCGGCGCTGGGGTGAGAGTCAGGGTTGGTAGCCCCATCTTGGCGTATGCCTCGGCGAAGATGACATCGGCTGAGCTCCCTCCATCGACCAGAATCCGCCGAACTTCAAAACCGGCTATCTCGGCTGAGATTACCAAGGGGTCTTGATGCGGGAACAGCACCCCTTCGGCATCCTCCAGCCCAAAAGAGATTTGCTGGTCCAAGTACTTCGGGACCCCTTCGCCTGCGGCAGTGATGTTTTGCACAATTCGCAACTGCAACTTTTTCTGCCGTTTTGACGGTTGAACTGGTGGATCGGCCCTTGTAATTACTTGAATGACTCTACGCTGCAGGTCTTGGTGCTGTTCGGCTGGGAGTGATTGCTCTTGGGCCGCCTCGCGAGGCGCTTCGACAGCGGCTCCTTGTTGCGGCCTTGGTTCTTGAGCGTGGCTTCGCTAGCGATTGTTTCCGCATTGCTCGGTGGTGTGCGAAGATCGCCCATGATAGGCGCAGTAGAGGTCCTTTCTGACCTTCTTGCGAATAGGCTGCTGGTGCCTGCCACCCTGCTGGGCGTCGAACTCCTTGCGGAGGGCTTGAACTTCTTCGACAGCCATCACAGCCTTGCCTGTACGGTTAGTCCTGAATTTCCTCCAAGTCATGGGAGCTTGGCCTTGTCTCGGTGGATGCCCTTGGTTCGCTGGCTGGGGTTGGTGAACGGCGGGGGGAGCCGGTTCGGCGACTTGCGCTTGCATCTAGGCCTGGGCAGCGGCGATGGAGGCTTTGTTGTACTCAGCTTGAATTGCCTGCCTTCGCTTGGAGTCCTCTTCGCCCCTTGCGTACCCGTCGATGACACAAAGCATGTGTTCTAGAGTTTGCGGCTCCTTGTTGGCGATCTTCCTTGTGAGTTTGCCTTCGAGCAGCCCGGCCGAAGCGGCGTTGATGACAGACTCTTCAGTTATATCTTGAACTTGGCATCGGGCTTGCGAGAATCGACGCATGTACTCCCGTATCGATTCGCTCGGCCTCTAGCGAATGCCGAGCAAATGTTGCTGCGTCTTCGGCTCCTCATAGGTGCCTCGAAAATTAGGATAAAGACATCGCACAATTGTTCCCATGAGTAAATGCTATTAAATGGTAAATTGAAATACCAAGAACGGGCGATGCCATCCAGAGCGAGATGGATTACCTTCGCCTTGCTATTTTCGTCGCCGTGAGCGGCTTCGATTGCAGACTCGTAGATAGAGAGAAACTCTTTTGGGTCTGTTTCGCCCGAGTACCGCGGAACGGGTGGGAATTTAGACTGAGGTGGGATTGGACAGGTTTTGATTCCCCACTCAATGGCAGCCCTTTTTCGCCCCCAGCCTTACTCATGACGCCCTACAGCGAGGGCCCGCATGGCTGCGGATACGGCGTGGCGAAGGGCGAAGTCATAGCCTGCGCGTGCGGCTGGGCTATGGCGTTCGGTGGCCCAGTTCTGAACGGTGGCGCTTGGGTGGTGTTGTAGAAGTCGAACTGCGGCCCTTGACTCCAAGGCGAAGCCCCCGGCCCGGGTTGGTTCGACGGCAGCCACCCAGGTGCGCCTTGCCGGTGCCTCCCTCCGGTTGGGTCGAAGGGGTTGTGCTTGAGATGTTGTGGGGTTGATTGAGTTGCTGAAGGAAAGCTTGAAGCTGTGTCTGCAGGGCCAAAGCCCCCTCCGCCATAACTTGTGACTTTTGACCGGGTGGTGAGGGGTGCACCTGGACCACAGCCAGTCGAACCTGCGGCCGCACGCCAGGAAGCGGGTGCACTGCTACAGCCGAAGGTTGCCCGGGGAAGTACATCGGTCCTTGCGCGGCATGCAGCAAAGGGGCTTGGACCGGCACTTGCTGGTGGGCTTGAGGAGGGATGTATCCTGCCGAGTATTGGAGGATCGGAGCCGAAGCGACCTTAGCTTGCCGTGCCGCATTGTATGCGTGTTGCGGCTCCTGCATCTGGCGAAGCATGTCCTGGAGTCGCGTCATGTTCTGCCGCATGGCCTCCATGCTGGCTTCGGCTTGCGCCTCAAGGTTGGGGTTGGCCTGCACAGCAGCGAGTGTGGTCGAAGCCAGCTGACCTGCCGAAGGGATCTCCGGCGCCTGCTCCGTCGTAGCGGCCGGGGCCGAAGTGGTTGCGACACGGGCGCCGAAGCCGATGGCGCTGCCCTAGCTTCGGCGATGGGCGCCGAAGGTTCCGCTCCTTCTTCGGCGGCCATCGCCTCTTCTGCTATACTTTCCTTTGGGTTAGCAACCCTCTCCTTTGAGACCTTCTTCAGTGGCATTCGCTCTCAGTGGTTTCGCTCTGAGGTCCCCACGGTCGGTGCCAGCTGTTGTCGAAACGACAACTGCGTACATCGAAGGACGTGGTCACTCAATAGTTGTTGGGAAAGGTAAAGTGTATTAAATTCAGGATTTAATATTCGGGTCCCCCTTTACATGGCCCTTGGGGGCTATTTATAATCCCATTACAGATCCTCCTATTAGGGTTTAAGGCTATTACAGGGGAATTTACATGGTCACCCTTACAAAAGGGACACTTACATGGGTATGCAATGTAATTAAGATATGTGGGCCTTTAATTGGTCGTCTGGTGACTATAGGCCCGCTGGTCAATAGGTCGGGGCGATTGTGCTAACCCACTGAGCCTTCTTGGATCGGGCCTAGCTTGGTGAAGCTATCCTCCTTCGGCGCACGCCTTCGCCATGCAGCCTTCGCCCAGACTGGCCGGGACATGGTGCGGCTCTTTGCCTTCTACTCCCTTCGCCCCGTTGTCTTCGCCATGGGGCTTCACCCTGACTGGCTTCGAGCGCCTTGAGTCCGATCCTTCCTGCTTGGTCGGTGTCGGTAGGTCCGGTCGAAAGGTCTCATGGCATACTGCCAATACATAGTATGCCCAAGCAAAAAAATCTCTATATTCCTTTAATAATTCTATTAATTTGTGTTTGAACTCGTCTGGTAGACCCTTACTAACAAATGTCGGCCTAGGCCTATCGCTTGGTCCAATATTTACTTCTTCGAGTTCATCGGCCGACATGAATCCTTATCCTAATTTGCCATCAAGATCATCTACAGTGTCCTTAGTGTAGAAATTTGAGTCCTCCACGATGCCTTCAAAGTAATAATTGAGGTTCTCTATCTCCAATTGGTTGTATGTCACAATCAGACACTTTTAGATAATCGCCTTCCCAAACCTTGCCAGGCAAGAAATCAACTCCTTCGATCTCCCAAATAGATAAATCAGCATTAGCAACGTTAACTGACAAGTCTATTGGCACGATTTCTGTTTGGTCTCCCTGCCATTGGATCAAACTTTGATGCATGGTTGAAGAAATACAACAGTTGGCATGAATCTAATCTCTTCCCAGCAACAGACTGTAGGAGCCCTTACCATCAATGACAAAGAAAGTGATAGGAATTGTCTTACTGCCCATGGTTAACCCCACATTTAAAACTCCTTTAGTTTCGGATGGGTTCCCTACAAAATCCTTCAGAACCATGTTGGTCTTGATCAGATCTTCTGTAGTTTTGCCCAACTTTCTAAAGGTAGCATAAGGCATATTATTCACAGCTACTCCACCATTGACTAACATCTTTGACATTGGCTTACCATTGACAAATCGTTTAATATACAGTGGCTTGAGGTGTCAATGCCCAGTCCCTTCTGGCTTTTGAAAAATAGCTTGTTGAGGTGATAGGATCACCTTGGCCGATGGTTCTTCATATATCTCCTCAGTAGTTTGTTTTGCACCAAATTCGACCAGTAATACAAAGACCATGTTGATTGAAGATGAGGCAAATGTTTTCCCTTTATTTGCCGAAACACTCTTATTTTTGTCGACTTTGACCTCATCGGCTGGTACGACCTTATTCTTGACACGCCATGCTTTCCTGGTGCGTTTCAGCCGATGCTCGATTTCCTCCTCTACTTCTTGCATTTGTTCTCTGTTTCTCATCCTCTCAACATGTCTCTTCTGGTTTTTATAGTAAAGATCCTAGTTGGGCACCATTGCGGTCTCATCGTCCTTGATTCCTCCTTAGGTTCATCTTCAAAGTAATCCTGATGAATCGGCCCATGTCTCTGATGAACAGGTAATTTCCTCTGAATCGACCGATTGTGATTAATCCTGTCAATTTGTCAGTTTGTTCCTCCAATGTATCTTACATCAGGATCACTGCAACCAGGGCAATTCTCAATGGATGGTAACCTCATCCCTTCATTTCAGCAAAACCTGAAGAACTCACAACTCCAATGAGGATCAAAACAATCCCCATGCACCTCTTCTTCCCTTTGACTTCTGTTTCGGTATTTATTGATCATACTAGCCAAATTGAATCTCTTTGCTTGATACCTCCTTCTATCAACCTGACCCCTATTAGCTCCAGTATGTACCATGTTTACTGGGAAAGGATGTCCATCGATTTTCATCAGCTTGTAGGCTTCATCAAACTTGACCCTACCTTACTCTATAGCTAATTGAATCTGTTATCTGAAGATCTTGCAATCATTGGTGCTATGTGACCCTGAGTTATGCCACTAGCTTTCTTCTCTTTAGCTCCTTAGCCGATGGTATTACATGTCCTACCGGTACTTGAATCTGTTTCTCCTCAAGAAGTAAATCAAATATCCTGTCGGCCTTGGTAATGTCAAAATCATACCTCTACTCTTTCCCATAATTTTTAAACCATTGGCACACCACTATTTTCTTGTTTCTGGCCCACTCGGATGTACTGATTTCTATATCTTCATCTTCAGAGTCAGAAGCATAATTGTAGATATTTTGACATTGCTAGCCTTTTGGCAAATTTTCTGGCCTATTGGAATCGTGTTTCATGAAAAGATACCTTTTGAGCTAAGTGTGCTAGGCTTTCAAAGTCTTGTGCAGAAAACATTTCCCTTATCGGCGCCAACGATGCCTGGAAAACCAAATCGGCTAACTGTGAATCGGTCAAGGTCAAACTATAACATCTATTCCTTGTATCTTTAAACCTCTGGGTATAATCGGGAACCGATTCATCCGATTTTTGCTTAATACATGTTAAATCTAACAACTTCATCTCCTGAATTCCACTGAAAAAGTATTTATGAAACTATTTTTTCAGACGGCCCAACTCCTGAGGGAATTGTAAGGTAGAGAAGAAAACCTTGTAAATGCCGATCCAGAGAGTGATAATGGAAACAACCTGACCCTTAGTGCTTCTGTAGCCGATGCCTCCCCACATTGCGCTAGGAATCGGCTAACGTGCTCATAGGTTGACACATTATCTTGTCCTCAGAATTTTGAAAAATCTCGCACCTTGTATCGATTTGGCAGTGGTATCCGATCAAAGTATTCAATTTATGGATGCCGCTACATGTTACCATTATCCTTAGGTTTGAGCCCGAACTGTTCTCTCATCACATCAGCAATCATATCAGCCCAGGGTTGTTGTTATACTACTCCTCCATATTGCTGTTGTGAATGTTCATACTGATTGAGTTGATGTGGATATTGGAACTGTGGCGATCCTTTCGACTGATATTGAACTTGTGGAGAATGAGGCTGATATTGATAATTGAAATTACCCCCTAGACCTTGCTGGGGTAAATGATGCTGGTTGTTGAGAGGTGGTTCTGGCATGTACTGCTAGCCGAATTGTTGAGTTACTCCTGTCGGATGCTGTAACGGTGCTTGTAGCACCACAGGTTGGGGTGCCGAAGGTATTTGAGGAATCAGCTCTGAGGCTGGCGGCTTCATTTTCAACATGTTGATCAATTGCCCTGGAGTGAGTTGGGTTGAGCTCTACCCCCCATGCATCGGCTGTTGTCTTGTCAATATTGTTGGAATAGGTCCACTGGATATCTAAGCTGATGAAACCTGCGTTGGCCCTGAAGTAGTCTGTTCGCCTATCTCAGTTTTCACTGTCCTATAGCCTGGGAAAGTATTGTGTGGGAGATAAATTGGTCCTTTTGCCTTTTCCTCAGCTATGGTACCATCTACCATCGTCTTGATCATGTTAGTCACAGTACTGACAGGTACGCCAGACTGGTCGATCAGAGCGTGATGAACTACCGAGTCGATGCAATCTTGTAGTGTGTGAAGTTCTTCATCCTTCGACTCTGTTTTATCGCCTTTGCCCTAGTCTTCGCCTCCTTCAGATGTACTTGGGTCCATGTTTCTGATGGGTGGTAACTCAACTTTGGGATTTTGTATTTCTGTGTCGTGGAGAGTCATTGTGAACGAATGAAGATATTGCGCTTGAAGTTGGTCTAGCAATTTCTTCATCTCTTCTTTTTGTTCTTCGTTCATGTGCTCGATCATCACGGGAATTACATTCTCTTCTGTAAGTTCAGTAACGACAAGCGTCATGTAGATGAATGTAGTCTCACTGGGTATGCCAAAAGCATGTTGATGCAAAACATGATGGCCTGAGAGATTTGCTTTACTCTAGTGCGGGTCCAAAAGCTTGTCTTCGGGTTCTAGGGCGTGTGTTGACGATGAAATTTGGTAAGCAAATCTAATCTACGTGAATCGGAAACACAACTTAGTCCGAAGCGGATTTGAAAATATACGAGGATGTCGGAAACAGAGTGCGCATCGGTTGGAGTTTGTATCGGCTGGAGGCTGATTCCCAGTAGGATAACCGATGGGGCCGATATTGTATGTGAAGTCAATATCGGGTTCGACAAGAGGATTACGATAGGATTGCCGTGCAAGGATAGAGTCCTAAAGAGGCAATTGTATCTATTAATTAGGATATTTTGTAATTTATTTACAGATTATCGTGGTAAGAGTTCGCCTAAGGGACTTGTTCGTTAGTTGGATTTGTATTAGGTTAATATGAGTCGTGTCCGTGATGGACAATGTTTGTATTTTCGGGTATAAATATAATCCTGAGGTATAAATAATAACAACAGACGTTCAATCAATCTCGGCGCATCGCCACCTTTTGTTTTCTACTTTCGACAAGTTTGTGCTTTCGAGTCGTGCTGCATCAATTTGATCTTCGGCGAAAAGGTATATCTTGTCATGGCGAGTTACATCATTAGGGCTAGTGCTTACATCTTTATGACACTCTAGTTCCCTGTTGTGATTCTCCAAGTTATCATATACGTTATATAATTTAGATCGACAATGCAATCTGGATATCGGTTAGATTCTTTTAGGATTTCGTCGATACCGGTGTCGATACTAGATTTCGGCAATATGAAAAGGGGGTAGCGCGCGAGATCTAAAAGTGGATGGATGCGGAGATAAGGATTTAGACAGGTTCAGGCCCTCTCAATAAGAGGTAATACCCTAATCCTGTTTGGGGATTGTATCCGCCGGGTGTTGTATTGATCTGACGATCTAGTTGTGTTCTCATGCCCCATAGAGAGCCTCCTACCCACCTTATATAGGATGGGGGGCAGGATTACAAGATAGAAACCTTAACCAATACAGTATCCGTTTCCTAATACTACTTTACAATATTGCCAAATCAAGACTTTAGGCCGTTCCGTAATACATAAGGAAACGTAATACCCAAGTCATGATCCGTTACATATTATATAGATATAAGCTATCCCCTATAACTAGTCGGATAACCATGTCGTGTGGGTATGGGTACCCATGATTTCCACAGTAGCCCCTAAGACCTTCACAGTCGAAAAGATAATCTTCTCTCGAACTAAATTACTTCAAAGCCGAGTGCTTCAATCATCCTCGCCATGATCTCCCGAATACTTTTACCAAATCAGAAGACTGTGGAGGGCTGAAAAATGATAAAATATAGACTTAGGTGCATCGACTAGATGCACCTGATTGGTGTAGCCCCCGACTATGTGGTTAGTTGAACAAACTAAGCATGTAGTCAAGGAATAAATAGATCAACCAGCTGAGTGGTTTTAAGCCACCTAAGTAGCATAATGATAGCACATACGGTATGAATCCCCGAGTAAATAAGATTTGAGGGATAGACCAACTGCTTCATGAAGTATGATGTATGCAACCTAAAGTTACCACATCTTTGAAAATTCACATAGCAAAAATAGCTATAAAAAACCTTGTATGCTGTGAGTAAAGAAATTTCCAAAGCATTTAAGTATATACCATGCACACACTGTTTTAACAGATGTGCTTAAGTCCCTAAAAGACGCACGGCTTTATCATACTTGGAAATATAAGGCATATGTGGTATAGAGTCCGAGTAAATAAAACTCATAAGGGATTTACCAACCGCCTGAAAAATGACCAAAATATATAATCAGCCTAGGCCATAATATTGGTCAATAAATGTGCACACTTACGTGGCGAAAAGCAACGATATTATGTGGAATCGGTTGCTTTATAGATCAAACAGTTCCTTGACTTATATATATATAAAAGAGTCAGCGGGGCAGCTATATAAAGCTTTACTGTTTGTCACCTTTTAAAATGCATTGTACCAACTCCTAAGAAGTTGAGTAACAGTAGTATAAAAGGATTTTAAGGTATTGGGCACTTGATCACGCGCACTTTTGCTTAAGCAAAAAGTGCATAAGTCCCTAAAAGAACGTGACTGGCCACACCTGAAATATGGGCTGCAGACATATTAGGCCTAGACCCAAAAATATGCCTTCGATACCCTCAAAAGGATGACGCATATAACATGCGTCTTGACATGCTCCCGAGTGATAAATCTTCTGGGTAATGTAGACCAAGTGTATGTCATCTGAATGGCTTCTCATCCGAGTATTTACCCCTCATGGGATGTACCATAGTAGATGTGATAATTGAATCCTGACTGGTGCAAATATTCAGTCAATGGCCCTCATGGGGTATAAGGATTGATCCAAGCCTTGAGCATAGAGGATAAGCTCACGACCATGAATATGTATCCGGAACAAAGCCAAATTGAAGGTATGATCCTTATGCTTGAGCTGATAAGCCCCTGAACGTATAGCTTGTCCTTCAGTTGTAGTCGAAATCATCTATTGGTAGTAGCTGATGTAGTCGGCATAGAGGCGAGATGACCAATGTGTAGAATGATATCGCCCATCAGAAGTGATGAAGATGTCAGTAGTAAAGGCGAAGTTTCCCATCAGCAGCGATAATGAAATCCATCGATCATGAAGATGAAGAAACCGGTCGACGACAACTGATGTGAACAACGGTCATGACAACTGGTGATAGCAGCAATAGTCGTATGTAAAGACGAAGAACCCAGTCGGTAATGCCAAGCATGACCAGTAGTGAAGATAAAATTGCTCATCCATGACAATAGAGTAAGCGCAACCGAAGAGGCATAGCATGATGTTGATGAAGACGATGATGTTGATGATCCAGTCAATGGTGGTGTAGCAGCCGATGATAATGACGGGGTCGCCCATCAGCGGCGGTGTAGTAGGCCAACCGTGAAAGCAAAAGAACAAGTCGGCGATGACATAGGCAGCCAAAGGCGAAGACATAGTCATCCATTAGGGACAATAGTGATGTTAGGGCCGATGAAGTAGAGGTGATACCAAGGAGGCTCAGCAAAAAGTCGACAAAAAATGATCCAATTGGATATTCAGTGTTGATTAAGCTTGAACCCTCGAAGCAAACTCCTTGGTTGACGGTAATTGACCGGAGATCATGATAATATCAATGGAGAAGTTGCTGATGATGACTTTAGAAATAATAATCCATCAAATTGTTGATAATATGTCGAAGCTCGAGTAGTTTCTTTGACGCCAACATTTGCATGACAAAGATTGATGCAATGCCCGTTGATTTATGACGATGGCAGTAGAATTTGGTGTTGTAGCTGTTTGCAAATGCTTTGCTTAGAGGTAAGCAAATCGTGCTGTCCAACTCGTCGAATCTGAGTTGATTGGTTGATAACCCCAAACTCCCGGGCATGGAGGTTAAATGTTGAACTTGATACTTCAGAAATTTGGAGTAAATTGTGGCAGCATCTAGAAACCAAAATTGCCGATAAAATAATTGGTGTTGCTAAAGTAGAACGACTGCTCTGAGTTAAAGACGAAGATAGTGACTTCTTGGAATTGACTCGTTGGCTAGTTAATTGATTGCTTGATCTTGACATAGCGTCTATGAATTTTGAGTCTTATATTTGTGTAGCCCCCGACTCTATGCTTAGTTGAGAAGCAACTGATCATAGAGTCAAGAACTGTAGCTTGTCGTCGAGTAACCACCACTTGAGTGAAAAAACGCATTGAGGTGTTCGAGTAGAAATCTTGAAGATTGGAACACCATTTATTGTAGTAGATTAGCTCGGCATCATATGCAAAGATGTCGAGGCTCTTGGAGACGTCGTGGTTGATGATGCGAACCTTCCGAAGTAGTGGCAGTAGAGTTTGCTAGTGCCGAAAATAATGAAGACGAAGTTGCCCCACAGTGGTGATAAAATTGCAATGTCGTGATGACGTGGACACGAGTTGGTGGCAACAAAGGTAAACCAGTGGCAAAGAAGCGTAGTCATGAAGATAAAAACACCAGCGGGTAGAGGCAAAACAAGTCGACGGTGAAGACGTAGACGCCCAGCGACGGTGGTATAACCAACCAACCGTGTAGGCGGAGAAACCAATCGGCGACAATGACGACGGCCGGTGGTGAAAACGTAGACACCCAACAACGGTGATGTGACCAACCAACCGTGTAGGCGAAGAAACCAGTCGGCGACGATGACGATAGCCAGCGGTGCAGATGTAGACGCACAACAACGGTGGTGTGACCAATCAACCGTGTAGGCGGAGAAACCAGTTGGCGACGACGACGATAGCCGGTGGTGAAGACGTAGACGCCCGACAACGGTGGTGTGTCCAACCAACCGTGTAAGCGGAGAAACCAGTCGGCGACATTGAATAGGCGGATACACCAGTCGACGACGATGAAGGCGGATCGGTGGTGAAGTCGTAGACACCCAGCAACGGTGGCGAGACCAACCAACCGTGTAGGCGGATACACCAGTCGACGAAGATGAAGGCGGACCGGTAGTGAAGTCATAGACACCCAGCAACGGTGGTGAGACCAACCAACCGTGTAGGTGGGGACACCAGTCAGCAACGATGACGATGGCCGACGATGAAGACGTAGACGCCCAACAACGGTGGTGTGACCAACCAACCATGTAGGCGGAGAAACCAATCGGCGACGATGACGATGGCCGGCGGTGAAGACGTAGACACCCATCAACTGTGGTGTGACCAACCAACCGTGTAGGCGGAGACACCAGTCGGCGACAATGAAGGCGAGCCGGTGGTGAAGACGTAGATGCCCAACAGCGGCAGTGTGACCAACCAACCGTGTAGGCGGGGACACCAGTCGGCGATGATGAAGGCGAGCCGGCGGTGAAGACGTAGACGCCCAACAACGGTAGTGTGACGAACTAACCGTGTAGGAGGGGACACCTGTCGGCGGTGGTGAAGGCAGGCCGGCGGTGAAGACGTAGACGCCCAGCAGTGGTGGTGTGACCAACCAACCGTGTAGGCGGAGACACCAGTCGGCGACGATGAAGGCGAGCCGGCGGTGAAGACGTAGACGCCCAACAACGGTGGTGTTACCAATCAACCATGTAGGCAGAGAAACCAATCGGTGACGATGACGATAGCCATTGGTGAAGACGTAGACGCCCGACAACGGTGGTGTGTCCAACCAACCGTGTAAGAGCGAAGAAACCAGTCGGCGACATTGAAGGCGGACCGGTGGTGAAGTCGTAGACGCCCAACAACGGTGGTGTGACCAACCAACCGTGTAGGCGGAGACACCAGTCGGTGACGATGACGATGGCCGGTGGTGAAGATGTAGACGCCCAACAACGGTGGTGTGACCAACCAAATGTGTAGGCACAGACACCAGTCGACGACGATGAAGGCGGACCGGTGGTGAAGTCGTAGACACCCAACAACGGTGGTGTGACCAACCAACCGTATAGGCGAGGAAACCAGTCGACGACGATGATGATGGCCGGCGGTGAAGATGTAGACGGCCAACAACGGTGGTGTAACCAACCAACCGTGTAGGCGAAGTAACTAGTCGGTGATGATGAAGGCGGACCGGTGGCGAAATCGTCGATGCCCAACGACGGTGGTGTGACCAACCAACCGTGTAGGCGGAGACACCAGTCGGCGACGATAACGATGGCCGGCGGTGAGGACACCAGTTGGCGATGATGAAGGTGAGCCGGCGGTGAAGACGTAGACGCCCAACAACGGTGGTGTGACCAACCAACCGTGTAGGCGGAGACACCAGTCGGCGGCGACGAAGGCAGGCCGGCGGTGAAGACGTAGATGCCCAGCAGCAGTGGTGTGACCAACCAACCGTGTAGGCGGAGACACCACTCGGCGACGATGACGATGGCCGGCGGTGAAGACGTTGACGCCCAACAACGGTGGTGTGACTAACCAACCGTGTAGGTGAGGACACCAGTCGGCGACAATGACGGTAGCCGGCGGTGATGTTCTGACTGATCCATTCCCGAAGCGTAGGAGATAAGCTTTAAGCCATGAATCCCCATTATGCATATCTGGATTTGGATCCTGCAGTATAAACATATAGGATGAGTAGCATCTAATGCAAATGTAATACTTGAGAAAAGTTCAAGCATTTTAAGATATTTATAAATATGTATTTCTCATCTTGTTGATTTTGATTTCCCCGAGTAGATGACTCATCACATTTAAACACTCTGCCCGACTAGTCATTGACATGAGTTCGTCATTTATGGAACAAAGTTTCATGAATTGGAGTTTACTACTCGGGTACTTTTATAATTGTTAAGAGCAGAAAGCAAATTATATTATCTCTATGCTTTTGATTTGTTCCGAGTAATACTTAGCACCTTGCGTTATACACTCCATCCAACGAGCCCCCACGTATTAGGAAT
This sequence comes from Oryza punctata, assembly GCA_000573905.2. Lineage (NCBI taxonomy): Eukaryota > Viridiplantae > Streptophyta > Magnoliopsida > Poales > Poaceae > Oryza > Oryza punctata. The sequence goes on along the minus strand of CM002491.2, from coordinate 6,660,901 downwards.
CGGCCCAAAGGCAACTATCCATTGACAGACCAAACGGAAAGCATAGGGAAATAGAGTTTTGTAACTCGATCGGTACTTTTTTACTTGGATTATCTCGCAAGCAATCAAGATAAATATTATGAAAATTTTTGAAAAAATATGATATAACATCAGTAGCCCCCGACTCACTACTCAATGGAGAACCAATTGATGTAGTGAGGCGAAGGAAAAGAAAAATATCATATAAAGAATAAAATAATGATGACTTAGCTTTTTGGTATTCCCCTCGGTGATGGCAGAAGTGGCCGATGTGGGGAAAAGGTCATCCATCAATGGCAATGAAAGCACCAGCCATGGAAGTAGCTGAGGCGATTGGTGATGAAAACGAAGACACCCATCAACGGCGGCGGAGTCCGCCAACCGTATAGGCGGAAACACCAGTCGGCGACGATGAAGGCGATCAACGGTGAAAGCGAAGACGTCCATCAACGGTGGTGGAGTCCACCAACGGTGAAGGCGATGATACCAGTCGGCGGCGATGACGATGACCAGCGGTGAAGACGTAGACGCCCAATAACGGTGGTGTGACCAACCAACCGTGTAGGCGAAGGAACCAGTCGGCGACGATGACGATGGCCGGCGGTGAAGATGTAGACGCCCAACAACGGTGGTGTGACCAACCAACCGTGTAGGCGAAGAGACCAATTGGCGGCGATGACGATGGCCGGCAGTGAAGATGTAGACGCCCAACAACGGTGGTGTGACCAACCAACTTTGTAGGCGAAGAGACCAGTTGGCGGCGATGACGGCGGCCGGTGGTGAGGATGATGTCGCCATGAGTGACGGCGGTGGAGCACACCAACCGTGGAGGCGAAGATACTAGTCGGCGGCGACGACGGCGGCCGGTGGTGAAGATGATGTCGCCATGAGTGACGGCGGCCGGTGGTGAAGATGATGTCGCCATGAGTAACAGCGGTGGAGCACACCAACTATGGAGGCGAAGATACCAGTCGGCGACAGTAGTGCCGCGACATCACATGTGAACAACAAAAAATACCAAGAGATTAATCTGATATTTACAGATCAATTTAATAAACAACAATAAGTTAGAAGGGAAAAATCCGGATTGGAGATTCAAGCCATTGAAACTCGCTGAGATTGATCTCAGTGTTTCCGTTGAAATTGATAACATCGTACTTCTTGATGGGGAACTCGGCGTACCCCTACCTGGCGCGCCAACTGTCGAAACTAGATTTCGGCAATATGAAAAGGGGGTAGCGCGAGACCTAAAAGTGGATGGATGCGGAGACAAGGATTTAGACAGGTTCAGGCCCTCTCAATGAGAGGTAATATCCTACTCCTGTTTGGGGATTGTATCCGCCGGGTGTTGTATTGATCTGACGATCTAGTTGTGTTCTCATGCCCCCTAGAGGGCCTCCTACCCACCTTATATAGGATGGGGGGGCAGGATTACAAGATAGAAACCTTAACCAATACGGTATCGGTTTCCAAATACTACTTTACAATATTGTCAAATCAAGACTTTAGGCCGTTCCGTAATACATAAGGAAACGTAATACCCAAGTCATGATCCGTTATATATTATATAGATATAAGCTATCCCCTATAACTAGTCGGATAACCATGTTGTGTGGGTATCGGTACCCATGATTTCCACAATGTGTAATGTATCTACCATCCCGAAAAGGCAATCATCAGCTTGATTCTTTAGATCTCATGCTTCTTTTTATACTTAATGCTGCATTGGTTAAGTTCAACCTATTAAGTCGTATTTAGAATCATGATCTATAGCTAGCTTTATGGTTATTAATAAGGATAGTATCGGGGTTTCAGCCGATCTTAGCTGGTATAGATATTTTACATTGTTTTATGCTTTGTTTAATGTTCTATATCTGCCCCTTATATCAGGATCTAATCTAAATATAAATATATTAAGTTTGATACCAATCTAATTGGTTATAATTGAATATATTTATTTCTAGAGAATATCCTAGTATAAGGTTGTATCGGAGCTATAGCCGATACATACTTAAATCTAGATATCGGCTATGACATTAGTCTATATAATCGTTATCTCATATTATCTTTAGGCTTAGGCAATTTATACTGTCTCGGTTCAGTCAGATCTATCCCAATTGCTTGTTTCTAAAGTAATACTGATTTACTGATTATGTAACAATAACATCTACAGCCGATATACTAGTTTTAGGGTTACGTTCATATTTACTTATACCTTACAACCGATTCATGCTTTATTGCATCGGCTAGGTCACATACGATATGAAATCGGTCCTATGGCCGATTATCTATCGTTTACTAATATTCATTGCATGTTTTCTTGTTGATTGCAGGATCAAATCCACTGGCACGCCCTTGAACCTAAAACCCTAATTTTGGACCTGCACTAGAGTAAAACAAATCTCTCAGGCCAGTGTGTGTTTTTTGCATCAACACAAAACATAATAATAAAAAGGTTGTGCCCAAATCTTTTCAGGAAGGAGAACTAGTTTGGAAGTTGGTGTTGCCGACAGGGGCCAGAGATAATAAATTCGGCAAGTGGTCACCGAATTGGGAAGGGTCGTTTCAAGTTCACAAATGTGTTTCAAAAGGGGCTTACATGTTAAAGGGGCTTGATGGAGAGGTGTTTGGAAGAGCACTTAATGGAAAATACTTGAAGAAATATTACCCAAGTGTTTCGATTGGTTCATAATCGGCTCTGATTTGCCGATCTATGATTGACAGCCGATGTATTTACATCGTCTTTAGATGGCCGATATTTTTATCGCCCTTAGACATATAAGTTTGTCGCATTGTGTTCCCTACTACAAACTTGGGGGCATGGAGGACGAAAAGTTGGAAATTTTTGACCAAATTTTTGAGCAAACTTTTATCTCAGAGTTTAGCTAAGTATAAAATCGGCTCGGTGGCCGATAACAAGTTATATAATTTGGCTAAGAGCGGAATCGGCTCGATGGCTGATACATATATTATAGCAAAATATTGTTTGAGATAATTGTTGAAGCATTACATCAACCCAAGAAGTTTTGGATTGCCAGAATCGCACGCAGGCGAATTTGTTCAACTTCATCAATTGCTTTAGCATCTGCGGCATCGGTTCCTGGCACAGGTTTGAGAGATTTGATGAGAGAAGCTAGATGTTTGATTGAAGATTTCAACTTTGATTTTTGTTCTTCAATGGCTTGAGGTAGATCGGCTATTCTTTTTTCTGCCTCAGATATCTTTACTCGGCATTGATGGAGTTGAACTAAGAGATCAGACTCTTCTTGCCTAAGTCTATCCAATTCTTGCCGAGTTGATTCTGGGCCAGCCGTTAATTCATCTAGCTTTGATTTTTCTTCATTTACTTGATGTCGGCTGACTTGGATAGTTGCTTCAAGGGCTTTGTGTTCTAGCCGATCAGATATCCTTTGCTTTGCTCTCTCAAGCTTGAATTTATATTGTTCCAAGAAGATAGCAGGTGAGATAGAGTCAATCAGATCTTCTGGGAGTTGGTCTTGAATTTCTTGGAACCTAGATCTGATTGAGCCACAATCTGCAACTAGGCTATCTAGTGGTGCATTCAGCCGATCTGCAATATCGGCTAATCTTGTTTTTAGTTCATCAGCTACTGGAGATTTTGCTTTGCTTGCTGTTTCTTCTTCATCATCATCCATGAATTGCCTCATATCAAAGGAGAACATATCGGCTAGAGCCTAAAGAAAAGAAATGTGAGTAAGATTCATAAAGTCGGCTGATATAAGTTATAGTTGATAGTGATCTTACAGGAATTGGAGGAGAAGGGATTATAGCAGTTGTATCTTCTAGATGATGACTTCCTGCAGCCGATGCTGTGTGCTCGCTAGAGGCTTGTTGAGGAGGTGATATTGCTCGGGTAGGCTGAAAGTTTTACAAGTATTATAGACAATGGATAAAAGTTGAGACATATAAAATTGAAGAAAATTTGTGTACCTGAGTTTTTCGAGGTTGACGTCTGGGAGTTGGGGTTTTAGCTGGATTTGATGGGTTGACTTGGGGTGAATCGGCTCGAGAGTTTGGACTGTAGATATGGCCGGATTCACTAAGCTCAGCAGCAACTTCATCTATCTCTTCTTCGATAATTGCTTCATCAAGGAATTCTTCCGCAGATGGGTCAAGTGGACTATCATCGGCTGAGGGTTTTTGTTTTTTGGTGGGCATTTTTTTCTTTAATGCTGTTGGCTTGATGGCAGGTTTCTTGGTTCTTTTTCTTTTGCCGGCTGTGGTAATCGGCTGCCTGATTTGACCTTGGAGTAGATCTTTGATGGCTGGGGCATTGAATCCGATTGAAGAAGGAATTAAATCCTTGCCAGATGATGTCTTGACAAGAGCATAGCTAATATCTTTGCCACTATTGCTTTTAGTTGGAGGAGGGGAGCCAAGACGCTGAGAAATGCAAAAGAGGATATTAAAAAGATAAAGAGAAAGAATAATGAGAAATGTAATAAGGGGTGTAAGAATTTACCTGCGGACTGATAGATGGATTCTTGGTGGTCAAGTAGAAACCGGCTGGCATGGACAGGAATAGATGTGTTTTCCATTCACCCCACCACTTGTCAAATAGTTGGCTTCTTTGTCTGATCAAGGATATTTGGTTGATGGGTCCTAGAGGGGGAATTTCAAGGCTTAGGAGTCTGTCCATTACTAGAGCCGATGGAACAATGCCCCTTGTTTGGATTTTGTCTGAGAAATATAGACCAATACGCAGTTGTCCCATGCCAAGTTGCCTGGCAAAAATCATAGGGTGATAGAACTCATATGAAGACTGTATGTATCGGCCTTGAGATACGCCTGTTGGCAATATACAAGGAGTGATGGCCGGTACAAAGGTATCTCTGAAGCTTGGGAAATCTTCATTGTTCAGTTCATAAAGTCTGAGGTTGGTTGGTAGTTCATAATTGCTGTAGTCTTCATAAGGGAACCAAACTCGAGACTCATGTGGGAACCCATCATAGAATCTTTTGAACCATTCACAGAACTGTTCAGCCGATGTGCCCATGCCAGGGTAAGACGATGCTGCCTCTCCGAAAGATAGACATCGGCGTGTTGATTCATCATTGGCAAAAGATGGGAAAGATAGATCGTTTAGAGGGGTTCTATCGGCAACCTTGATGGTATACATATTGAGCCATATTTGAACAAACCACCAGGGGCCTCCATAGTTGGTAGAAGTATCCATGAGGAGTTTGGCCGATGTATGACTTAGGGTTTGGTATACTGCTCCCAAGAGATATTTGCCCAATGGGATGGATTTTTTGGATACTAAGGCCTCTGCTAGGTGTTGCCAATTTGCTGTTGGTCCACAGGTTGAGCCGCAAAACAGGAACTTGTCTACCACATCATTAGAAAGGCTGTGTGTTCCCTGGGAGAGATAGATCTTGTACCCATGTTTTCAGTTATGAAGCCATACCATCCTCCAATATTCTTAGTTTGGAATTTGTGGTCACACTTGACTTTAAAGCCAAAGGGGTTGGCCGATGAGGAGGTATCTAAGCCTGTCAGCATTTGGATAGCTAATAGTGTAGGGGTCATAGGACCATGGCTGAATAGGAAGGCGTTCAAAGTATCAGACCAAAAATAGGGAGCAGCCGATAGCATGGGTTCGTCCTTCTTTATATCGGCTAGAGAAAGTGAGAGGCATTGAGAAATACCTATCTCGTCCCAATGAGATTGCTTGCTGGCCGACATCCTCTTGTACCAGGCTTTCCATCCGTCCACGGCCGATGGCCAAGATCTGAAGATGTTGGGCCAGTGTGTGGAGCTGGGCTTGGATTCTTTGAACGGGATGCGGTTGGTCTCGGAGTTGATGAACACAGTGGGGTCTTCATCGCCCATCGGCCCAAGGAAATAATGGACTGGTTCTTTTTCAATGGGGATTGCGATCAAGTCCCTCAGGTGCTGAAAAAGGGAGAAAGGGAGAAAGAAAATTGAGGTAAAAGACGATCTAAGTTCAAAGATTGGGTGGAAAAGGTGATGGCTGATATCAATGGGGACTGTACCTGGGGAATGCTCGCGGTGGTCGCCATTGGAGCAGAGAGTTGGTGTCGCCGCTGGAGAAGGTGGTCGCCGGTGAGATCGCCGGAGTGGAGAGAGAAAGTATTCACCAGAGTTCTCAGGGAGATTTGGTGGTTTAAGCGGTGAAAACGGAGTTAACGCCGTGAAATATCCGAAAGAGCGGTTGGTATTTAAAGAATTAGGTGCGTAACGGTCACAGGGGTAACCCTAGATTTTTGCGGTTTTGAGGAGATAATTCCGTTGCATTATATAATACTTCGGAATTGGGGGGCATTATAACAAAAAGGACAAATGTATCTACCATCCCGAAAAGGCAATCATCAACTTGATTCTTTAGATCTCATGCTTCTTTTTGTACTTAATGCTGCATTGGTTAAGTCCAACCTATTAAGTCGTATTTAGAATCATGATCTATAGCTAGCTTTATTGTTGTTAATAAGGATAGTATCGGGGTTTCAGCCGATCTTACCTGGTATAGATATTTTACGTTGTTTTATGCTTTGTTTAATGTTCTATATCTGCCTCTTATATCAGGATCTAATCTAAATATAAATATATTAAGTTTGATACCAATCTAATTGGTTATAATTGAATATATTTATTTCTAGAGAATATCCTAGTATAAGGTTGTATCGGAGCTATATAGCCGATACATACTTAAATCTAGATATCGGCTATGACATTAGTCTATATAATCGTTATCTCATATTATCTTTAGGCTTGGGCAATTTATATTGTCTTGGTTCAGTCCGATCTATCCCAATTGCTTGTTTCTAAAGTAATACTGATTTACTGATTATGTAACATTAACATCTACAGCCGATATACTAGTTTTAGGGTTACGTTCATATTTACTTATACCTTACAGCCGATTCATGCTTTATTGCATCGGCTAGGTCACTTACGATAGGAAATCGGTCCTATGGCCGATTATCTACCGTTTACTAATATTCGTTGCATGTTTTCTTGTTGATTGCAGGATCAAATCAACTGGCACGCCCTTGAACCTAAAACCCTAATTTTGGACCTACACTAGAGTAAAGCAAATCTCTCAGGCCAGTGTGTGTTTTTTGCATCAACAGCGTGCTAGTTGATTTGTTCCTGCAATCAACAAGATTAAAGCCGATGCTCAAAAGTAGATGATAGCAGATCGGCTAGAAAGCTGATGTCGTATCGTATTGTAACCTAGCCGATGCAAGGCAACATGAATCGGCTGCAAGGTGTATTTGTAAGTATAAAAAAACCCTAAACTTGACCCTTCGGTTGTAAAGATCAACATTATATAAAATATAAATCAACATTCTTTTAGAAATCAATAATTCATATAGATCGGACTTAACCGAGGCAGTATAAATTTCCTAAATCCAAAATAACATTAGATAGAGATTATTTGTGTTCATGTCATAGCCGATATACAAATTTAAGCATGTATCGGCTATAGCTTTGATACTACCTTCTACTAGGATATCATCTCGTAATAAATATATTAAACTAATATCAAATAGATTGATAATAAGCTTAATATATTTAAATAGTTGAGATCCTAATATAAGGGGCATATACAATATATTAAACAAGATATAAATCTAGGTAAAACAACTATACCATATAGGATCGGCTGAAACTCCGATACTATCCTTATTAACAATCATAAAGCAGACTAAAGATCATGACTCTAAACATGACTTAGTAGATCAAACTTAGACTAAAGATCATGATGCAGCACTAAGTGTGAAGAGAAATATAATATCTAGACAATCAAGCCAATGAATGCCTTTTATGGATGGTAGATATCTTATATAATTTATACCAATAATATGATTTGACTATTATTGGCTAATACCTAGATAGAAACCAGCCGATGCAAGTAAAGGATATTATCGATCTAGATTACATAACATATATGATAACTCAGACTCTATCCTTGCTTGGCAATTTCATTGAAGCCCTTTTTTTTATTCCGAGATTGATGACATAACCAGTTCTGCCAATATCGGTTGTATCGGCCACCTGTCTTAAACTCGGTATTGGCCAATACAGGCTTCCAGCCGATGCACACTGTGTTTCCGAGATTCATGCATATCTTCAATTCCGCTTCGGATTTGATCTCGATTCTGACTCATATGATTACCAAATTTCATCATCAACACCAGGCCTACTTTTGCCACCAAGGATTCAATCCCTATCAAGGACCCTGAGCAAAAGGCAAGCTTAGGGGGAGATGTTTCTCCCCCTGCCAAGGCGATCTGTATCATTTTTTCTTTCCAAATTGCATATTCCCTTACATGATGCATTTATAAAGTTATAAACAAAAAAATTTGCAAAATCTAAAAAGAACAAAAATATAGGATAGATTTTACTATACTAGGTAAGACCGCTTAGTTCTCTATGTTGAAAGTATGAATAGTTGCTCTGTGTTATATCTCTTATGTATTGGTTCATAAGTTAAGTACTCTCTCAAGTTTTAAGTTGGAAGACCAAATATTATCTGGGAATCTAAGAGATGTGAGTAGCACAGTGCATGATCTAAGTCTAAGTTGTGAGATGAAATGGTAAAATAGAGTTGCTATGATCTTGTTCTGAGTTCGACTTGAAATCCAGAGTTCTTTCAAAATGATAAAATTAAAAAGTTCCTCATTTGATATAAATTCCTACCAGAGGCATACAATCTTCTACATTGAAAAACCTTTCATTATGGTTTCTTATAATTCCATTGAACTTTGTCAAAAATTCTAGTGACATGTGTAAGATGCTTCTCCTACTTTATGATCAAGATCACATACACCCACATAGACACACATGCTAAACTTCTCCAATGGGAGCTAGCATCCACTTCATCCACAAAATAAACGCTCCACATCATTCATCCTTTCTTCTTCCAAAAATATAAATCAAAATAAAGAGAGGTATGCCTATGCAAAAAGAGAAAACAAATCTTGCTCATACAAAGTATGAGGCTTCATAAAAAAGAGAGAGAGAAGAGAAAATAAAAAGATAGCCATACACTCTTTCAAGTTTCAAAAGGAGAAGAGATATACAAAAGGAGCCATATTATCACATACATATCTACCATGATACCACACTCTTGCACAATATTGATCAAAAGTATGTTTTGCTATCTTCTTTGGTCCGGGTTTTCACTTAGTAATAAATGTGAATGTAAGTATGCCTCATTTGATCCCTACCAAGCTCTACATATATGACTTGTACAATAGGGACAAAAAGGCAATATCTCGGTGAGGAATACATATACACATACTTGAGTGAATGAGAGAATCACTTGAGGAACTTGGTTTTATTTGCAAAATCATTTGAAAACCTCCAGAATGAAAGTTAGACAAGGAATGAGTAAGTGGTACTCTACTAGCCGTTCTGTGTCTCAACTGCCCAAGACAAGGAGAAGCATGATGCCCCACGGGTATTGGGTGTATGGGTAAGCCACCATGCCAACATGCTTAATTCGAGAGAGTACTCATACTTTGTACCTAGTACATTTGAGATATACAACATTGCAACAACTCCTGATCAACAACCAAGTTTCTATTTATTTACTCAGGATGAGGAAAGGTTTAAGCTTGGGGGGTTTTGTTGATGGTCGTTATACTATCAATATTCCCAACAACAAAAGAGAAATAGCAATGCTTGCATGCATATTTTATCCAGAAATAATCTAGTTCCGCTTGTACTTGGCAAAGTATTTGCTTGTAGGAGATGACTATAAAAATAAAGTTGGAACGATGGAAAGTTACATCAGAAGCCAACATAGAGATGGTTGGTCTCATAAACCTAAATTAACATATGCAAATGAGCCCAACCAACGTACCAATAAGTCTATGGACGCATAGGAGGAGGCCCAACGGACTAGGTTAGGGTTCGGCCGAACTGACCTTGGTGCCGATAGAGATCTCCCTCCACGTGGACGTCCCAGATGCCTCCCCAATGACGGTTGAAGCGCTATTCCAACATTTCCAACTGTAGAAACCGTCATTAGGAGGCTATAAAAGGACTCCTCATCCTCCCTTTCAAAACACACCAGGAATCAAGAACAACTCTCCTTAGTTGTTTTACTTTTTACTAACACTAGTGGAGTTAGAATTAGAATAGTTCTCGAGTTCTCAAGTCTTCCGAAGAATTCGGGTATGGTTCTAGTAGATATTTCCTCTCTTGTAAGACTTTATTCATTAATGAAATATTCTTCTTTATATAGTTTTTGTCCTTTATCTTACTCACATAATTATACGAGTATCAACCTTGAGTTACACTTGTTCCGTATTAATTATATGGCTAGCTTACTATAGAGATGCAATGATATTAATTTAATGTTCATTCAGTTGATTGCTTTGTGTTAGCTGTAGCGATATAGAGTAGTATTTATTAATGTAAGCAAGGTGCTTAGATTATTAAATATGATTAATTGGTGCTATATGCCACGGAACTATAGAGGTAGACCGCTGATGGTGATAGCTCAGTACGGGTATTCTTCCACGTGCGTATATAGGGCAACGAAATGTTCCTGGCGAGGGTACTCCTCCGAATCCATAATCGTTTGTGTAGCCATGATGGATTATCGTAAGGAACTCCACAATCAGGGGTGGTTTCTTGATATACCAGGAGGGCATTGTTAGGGGGTTTTAGCCATATGATTGTAGATTAGCAAGTGTGTACTAAAAGAGCTATATACTAGAAGTACAAAAAGAGACCTTTTTCTTATGCCTTCTACACTTAGTCTAGATTATTGATTAGGTAGAATTAGCTTGATTGATTCTTCTGTGTGTCAACCTACCGTTATTCAATATTGATTAGCCCCTGAATTAGACCTTTATTAACGTAAGTGTGATGAGCATTAATAACATAGTACTCTCTTACCATATCTTCCCTTGGGATTAAATAAATACGATACCTTGGAAATACTTCCGGTGAAATGCTAAGTGGTATATCCGTGCGCTTGCGGATTACATCTATGATCATAAGAAAATACCGACTAATATTTCTAACGCCATTGCGGGGGTTCTAATTCCTAGTAATATCGTTAAGAAATATCAACATATAGCTCAATTTTAGATGAATTTTGCAAGTTGAATGGCTCAATTTGGAGTTCATATGAATTACTTCTGAATTTTAGAAGTTTTTAGACATTTAAATGGGTTTATGGAATTAAACTCGATTTATTACGCAATTAAAAGGATTTATGACGTTAGCCGAGGGGGATATGTGGCACCAGCTAGTGGGCCCCACCTATCAGTGACTCAAAGGAGACAGGTGCACGATGGACCGGGTCCACGGGTGCACCGGCCACGGGCGCACCACGTGGCACGTGACGCGAGAGACAGCGGGGACGATGCTCCGGCGACTCCTCACAACGGCGGAGGCACAGCCGCGGGCAGCAGTACCTAGGGATGAGGAGAAAGTGGTTAGCAATGGGAAATGGGGCTCGAGATGGCGAGAATCAATGTCCGAAGTCCGATAAGGAGGGTTGAACTCACCTCGCACGAAGGGGAGGGAGCTTCGACGGTTTTCCTACTCCGGGAGGTGGCAGACGGGATGCGGGCTAGCGCGGCGAAGTTGATGGTGCAAGTGGCGTGGTGCAGCAGTGGCAAGAGCGGTGGTGGCGCGTGGCCGGAGATGGCAACTGGAAGCGGGGGTTTGCGGTGGGAGCGGCGTTTCGGTGGTGGAGGGGGGAACGGAGTGGAGGCTGGGGTGCAGCGCAGCGTGGCGATGCCGGAGGCGATCACGGTGCACTCGGCGGTGACTAGGGTAGCGGCGGAGCGCGACCGGAGCTCACCGGTGAGCGGCGGAGCTTGGGCTCAAGATGCGGAGCTCGATTGAAGGCGCGGCGAGCTCCGGGAGGTTGGGCAAAAGAGAGAGAGATCCAAAGGGGTGTTTTATAGTCTAGAGAGACTCGGCTCGAGGCCAGAGTGGGAGCGGCGACGTGGAGGTTGTGGGGTTCAATGAGCACCCGTTTCTTGTGCGGAGAGTGGGGGCGAAGTTGGAGCAGGTGGAGGGGACCGAGCCCAAGCAGTTGGACGCGAGCACGGGAGCAGGTGGGCGTTGGATTTGGCAGTGACGTGGGCGGCAGCCATGACGGCGGGGTGGTTGGAGGTTACGGATGGGGCTGATAGGTAGGGCCACCAGTCCCACCTGTCAACAAGGAGAGAGGGAGGGAGGCAAGGTGGACTTCAGGGGAGGGAGGGGGTGAGCGGGCCGGGCAAGCTGGGCCACGCAGAGGGAGAGAGAGGAGTGGGCGGCTCGCCCGAGAATGAGGAAGGAAGGAAAGAGGAGGGGACAGGCTTCTTGGAGGAAGGATGGACTTTGGGATGGAACCGGCCCAAAGTGAAGGAGGGGATTTTATTTTGTTTTTTATCTATTTTAATTGATTAAACGAACTTTGTGATATTAAAATTACATATTGAGCTCCGAAAATTCACGGGAAATTTCACATAGTAAGTTAGGGCATAGAAAATATTACATAAATATTTCCAGTCATGATTTTTAAATGACATTTTATTTCCCACATTCATTTCACTTGATTAACTTCTGACTTTTAATATAATTTCTAGAAATGCGTTATTTAATGATTTTTAATCCCAAAAGAAAATTGGGGTGTGACAAGGAACCACCTTCTTTAGGTAGTATACCTTGGTTGATACAATGTTGCATCATTCTCTAACCAAGACAGGTGGGCCTTGGTCTCGTAAGTCATCTATGTAGGCATCCTGTTTCTTGTACAAAGTGGCGTCCTTTTTGAACCCTTCTTTCCAACTGAGTTTAGAGGACACCCATCAAACTCGACCCCCGTTCTTAGGACAGCCAGCGCCTTGCTAAGCGCATACTCCTCTTTCTGTGCACCAGATAAATGTTCTATGTTATCAGCCACTTTCTAGAGCTCAGGGTCTTCAAATACAACTTTCCCCTTATCCGTGACCTTGGGGGTTCTAGCTTTTGCCCAACGCTTTGAATGTTCATCCCATTCTTCCATTGGAATCGGAGCCCCTAACTTCCGCATTTCCTCCTCCTCTTTTGTCCACTGCTCAATCTTAGGTGCGTATCCACTGGAGTCCAAGCGATGGTGCCATTTGTTTCTCTTAGCCAACTCGTCTTGCAAGACGATGTCACCATCGCATTTCCTCCTCTTTTCTCCATTTCTTCCGGAGATGTCTTGAACTTAACAAATTCGGCCCATTGGGCCTGCGTGATTTTCCCATATTTGTTAAAAGATGTCTGACCCGTCTGCACAAATTTCTTGTTAAGTGTGTTTTTCCATCTGCACCACACCTTCTCCATTGTCTACAATGCGCAACTCCTTGTTGCGGTTTCAGATCCCTCTGGGAATTGTATCATTTTCTTCAACTCCAGCCGTAGGTGTTTTTTTATCTCCTTCTAGGATGTTGTCCCAGTCCTTAATTGTGATTGGGATATTATCTTCGACTATTGCGCCACACTGGGAGCTGTACTTTGCGCACGTAGTTTTAGGGGCCAGCGGCTCTCCTTTTGGGCTTATATGGGTCACAAAAAATAACCCATTGATTATCTTGTTCACGCTCCTCTCTTCCCTTTTCTTTTTAGGCTCTGCGGATTTTATGCTTTTTTGGAGCCAGAGGTTATAGCTAGGGCATCTTTGAGTTGGGCGGCCTTTTTGCCTAACATCTAGATCTTCGTGGGGTCGTTTGCTACGTGATTTAGACAACATCGAGTTCGTGGGAAACACTTATTACCTCTTACATAATTCGCATGAAAACATCAAATTGCAAAGCATACCACTTTCTACTGAGGGACGTAGTCTTCGTCCTCTTCCTCACCATCGGCCTCTTTCTTCCTCCTTTTCAGACTTGTGCAAGGATCACTTGGCAACGAGTACGCATCGTCCTCCTCAAGTTCATCATTGTCCGAACCTTGTGCCCCCTCCACGTGTGGCTAGGCCTCCACGGTGGGTTGCGAGACCTCGACCATGGCCTGTGAGGCCTCCACGATCGCCTGTGCCACCTGCTCGTCAGCTATGTGTTCCGAAATTTCTTTAGTCCATTTAGTGCTATCGGCCATCGTTAAGTACTAGCGCCAAAAAGTAAACAGAACAATGTTAAATTAGATGTTTATTTCTAGCGCACATACATAATAATGGCACCGATATACAAAATTAAAATCACAAATACATATCAAGTACATGTCAAAATTTCAAAATTAATTTAACATATATCCCAAATATATATCAAGAACATATGAATTTTATGCGACAAATCCCATATCAAATTCACATTTCGTCCAAAATATATCCCAAAATACACCCACATGTCATCAAACATATGCATACATCATCGACATTCATATCTTATATCCAAAATTATCACCCAAAAATCACCCACATGCCACCCATAACATTTCAATATCAAATTCATATTTCATCAAAAATATCACCCAAATGTACCCCCACAATGCCACCCTCATAGCATCCACATGTCACCGCCACTGTTTTGAGTGATCGACTTATTATCCTACGCTTTCGTGCAAAATGTGTATCTGTTAATGTCATATCCTTGCCAAGAATTGACTATACTTGATGGACCACATGACAACCGCTTCATGGTAATTTCATCAGTGGTTTCTCCATCTTGTAAGTTAAGTTCGCCCAACCAAATTGTGAAGTGACGCTTGTGTTCTTTTATGATCCACTCATTTGTGTGTCCCTTATTGGTACCTCTTATAGTTTCATGGTGTTGCTCGATGTATGGCTCAACCATACAAGCTACCGAAGAACGCTATAGTGAGCTTCTCGAATTGATTTGTACCCAACATCAACGAACATCTTCTTTCTCTTTGTCGTGCTACCAATCAATATGCCCTCGTGTTAAGGTACTGGTACTCCAATTGTCTTTCCATCTTTGAGATAATCAGTGCAACACTCGACAACCTCTTCTGTAGTGTATCCCTTGATCATTTTGATCCCCCTGGATGGGCACGATTTCGAACGTAGCCCTTCAGAACAGTCATCTAACGCTTGTACAACCACATTTGATGTAGGTACGATGGGCCAAGTGCAATTATCTTGGGTACAATATGAACCATTAGGTGCTCAATCATATTAAAATATCATGGAGGACCTACATCTCAAGTTGGCATTGGGTCTCATGTGAGAATGAACGAAGTAGTGCTAACTTTTCAGGATTGATGATCTTTTGTGATACTACATTGAAAAACAACACATCTTTGTGGTAGCAAACTTTACAGGTTCTGGTTTAATGGCCCTCATAGCAATGGCGAGATACACGGTGAGCATGACATGACAGTCGTGTGAATTATATCCGGATAACGACAAATCTTTCATCGAGACTAGTCATCTGATGTTTGATGAGAAACTTATTTATGCGAACACACTCGCGAGGGGTGGCCCGATTTTCATGGCAGTGGGTTTGAAGCAAAGAGCATCGGTGTAAACCGTGCAACTCAAGGGTAACTAGCTACGAGCAGCAAGAGGATAACTAGCTTTATACCTACCAAGGATCTATGTGACCAAGTGCTGAGGGTCAGAATGATCTAAAGCCTCATGGACTCCGACCCGTCAAACCGAGGAAGCACAGAACCACAATCGGGACTAATCCACACAAGAGGATCGAGAGGCAAAAGCAATAACTAGGGGGCACCAGAGGAGCCTTCACCCAAGTCCAAAAGAATTCACAAGAACAGAGGGGGTAAGACACTTGCACAGTCTTCAGCAATCTCTCATTCATGAGGTTTTCAATTGAACAAAAGTTGTCTAATGGATAAAGTAGAGAGGTATTTATACTAGGAACATCCCTCCTAGCTTAGGTGTGAACATAAGAAGCCACATTCTGGTGGTCAAGGCTAAAATAAATGAGAAGGCAAAGAGTTTTCTCGGGTTCGCACATAGCCCTTCAGCTCCTGCGCAGCCTTTAGTAAAAGTGATCTAACTTCTCATTGGAAAATTATATTGAGGTGGGGTTTCATGCATTGGAAAGTAGACTTGTTGCTTTTTCCAACCATGTATGTCATGTAATCCATCTCCTGACTGGCTGGGTCACACAAGCCTTGGAAGCTGACCATTTGCAGCGTAAACTATCTTCTTGTTGGCGTAGACAGCCACTGGTAGCGTATGTGCTGATTCCATTCAATGTAACCCTTGTTGTCCTCAAACCCATCCTTCTTAGCGTAGTGATGATGTCTTTGGAAGTAAACCTTAGCAATACAAAGGTAGAACATTTAGGTAGTATAAAATTCTAACTAATATTTGGCTTAAGTTGATCAAAGAGTGAGTTCACCTCTTCTTGTATTTTCCTAGCACAGTTGAGCATAATTGGACCATGATATGTTTGGTCATTCTTGCTGAGACGTATTCCATCAATTTGGTTTACGTCATCTTCATTTTCTTCATGTGGTGCATAACGCAAACCATTACCCTTATTTACGTCATGTGGAGCTGGGATGTCCTCATTATCCTCCCCCTATTGAAAAGGAGTTATCCTCGACTTTGATGGCTCATAGAGTGGAGAGAGGTCAGAGACATTGAAGGTGTCACTAATGCCATAGGTGCTTGGAAGATCAATCTTGTATGCATTGTCATTGATGCGTTGCAGCACTTTGAAAGGCCCATCACCCCGGGGCTGTAGCTTGCACTTGCGTCATCAGGAAATTTATCCTTCCGTAGATGTACCCAAACTAAATCACCTGGTTCCAACATCTTTTTTTGTCCTTTGTTTACACGCTTCTCATATAGCTTGGTCATCTTCTAAATGTTTGTACGAGTTTTCTCGTGAATTTTCTTTACATAATTTGCACGATTACTTGCATCAAAGTTCAAACGTTCCTGCAAAGGCAAAGGCAAAAGGTCAATGGGAGTGGTGGGTTTGAAATCATAAACATTCTCGAATGGACAAAGATTAGTGGTGGAGTGTACTGCCCTATAGTATGCAAACTCCATGTGAAGTAGACATTCTTCCCATAATTTCAAGTTCTTATCGACAACAGCTAGTAACAACATACCGAGTGTGCGGTTGACAACTTCGGTTTGTCCATGAGTTTGGGGTGACATGTGGTAGAGAACAATAGCTTCGTGCCAAGCTTTCCCCACAATGTTTTCCAAAAAAATAGCTCAAAACTTGGTGTCTCAATCTTAAACAATGGTGCGTGGCACTCCATGTAGACGTACAATTTCCCTGAAAAACAATTCAGCAATATGTGAAGCATCGTCGCTCTTGTGACAGGGAATAAAATGTGCCATCTTGCTAAATCGATCAACAACAAAACAAAATGGAGTCCCTCCCCCTCTTTGTTCGAGGTAAACCAAGAACAAAGTCCATTGAAATATCTTCCCAAGAAACACTAGGAATAGGTAGAGTGCATAAACTAAGAGGGTTCAAATAGGACTTAGCTTTGTGGCATTTCTCATAACATAGCACATATCGTTCAACATCATGTCGCATCTTTGGCCAAAAGAAGTGATCGACCAACACATGTTCAGTTTTCTTGGCTCCAAAATGACCCATAAGTCCACCAAACATGATCTTCCTACAAAAGGAGTAACCGGACGGAGCAATGTGAAATGCACAATTTGTTAGCTCAAAAGAAATATCCATCATGCAAATGATCCTTATCCCAACCCTTGCCATCACTGCATTTAGCATAGGGGTTAGAAAAATATAAGTCATGAATATATAATTCTTTGATACTTCTAAGGTCGAGAATTTTAGCATCAAGGTGAGAAAGTAAGACATGACGCCTCGACAAAGCATCAACAACAATATTATCCTTGCATTTCTTGTACTTGACAACATAAGGGAAAGATTCTATGAATTCACTCCATTTTGCATGCCTACGGTTCAGCTTTAATTGTCCCTTAAGATGCTTCAAAGACTAATGGTCAGAATGTATGACAAATTCTTTTGATCATAAATAATGTTGTCATGTTTCCAAATATTGCACTAAAGCATACAACTCTTTATCATAAACAGAATAATTGAGAGTTGGACCACTGAGTTTCTAAGTAAAATATGAAATGGGCTTACTTTCTTGCATAAGTACACCTTCAATACCAACACATTCAGTTTCAATAGTCTTACCAAAGTCTGGTAGTGCAAGTAGTGGTTCTGATGTTAAGATATATTTTAGCTCCTCAAATGGTTTGTGTAGTGCTTCACCCCATTGAAATGGAACATCTTTCTTTATCAATTCATTGATTGGAGCTGCAATGGTGCTGAAATCCTTGACAAACCAACTGTAGAAATTGGCAAGACCTAGAGAGCTCCTTACTTGGCTTACATTTTGTGGGGGTAACCATTCATGAACAGCTAGGATCTTTTCTTCATCCACCTCCACACCCTATCCTGAAACAACAAAGCCAACAAAGACAACCTTATCGGTGCAAAAGGTGCACTTGTCAAGGTTAGCATACAACCTTTCTTCCCTGAAAACAGCAAGTACACATTTGATATGCTCAACATGTTCATCAATAGATTTGCTGTAAATCAAGATGTCACCAAAGTAAACCACAACAAACTTGCCAATGAAAGGTCTAAGAACATTATTCACCAATCTCAGAATTAGTTGGAGCATTTGTCAAACCAAAAGGTATAACCAACCACTTATACAAACCAAAATTTGTTTTCAAAGCCGTTTTCCACTCATCACATTCTTTCAAATGGATTTGATGATAGCCACTTCTCATATCAATTTTGGATAAAATAGTAGAGCCACTAAGTTCATCAAGCATATCATCAAGTCTAGGTGTGGGATGCCTATAGCGCACGGTAATGTTGTTGATAGCTCGACAATCGACACACATGCGCCATGAACCATCTTTCTTTGGAACTAAAAGAACAGGAACAATACAAGAAGAAAGACTTTCTTTTACATACCCTTTATTGAGCAATTCATGTACTTGGTGCTGAATTTCTTTTGTTTCCTCCCGGTTTGTATGGTATGGTGGTCAGTTTGGAAGTTGAGCTCCAGGAATAAGGTCAATTTGATGTTCAATCCCTCTCTTTGGGGGTAACCCAGGTGGTACTTCATCCGGAAAATACATCATCATATGCATGCAAAAGATCAAAAACAACACTAGGCAAGGTAGAGGGTAAGTCATTAGTTGATAATAAACTTTCCTTGTATTCCCATTCCTAGCCATAATCACTCAATCCTTTTTCCCTTGGTTTGGTCATTTGCAACTGTGAGGTTTTATTTAGCTTTGGCATCTCTTGCTCACCATGTTTGGTGGTCTCACTCAAGTGTTTCTCACTCTCTTGCTGTTGTCTTTTAAGATAATCAAGCTGGATCTCTTGTGGCGTTAAAGGTAGCAAGGAGATACGCTGTCCTTTGTACATGAAAACAAGCTTGTTGGCGCGGCCACTAAGCTGAACATCACGATCATATAACCAAGGTCTGCAGAGTAGCAACTGACATGCTTGCATTGGTACAACATCACACTCAACTTGGTCTTCATACTTGCCAACAGAAAAATGAACCGTCACAATAGTTTTCACCCGGAGTGCACCACAACCATTCAACCACTGCATCTTGTATGGGGCTGGGTGACGTCGTTTTCTCAAGCCTAATCTTTCCACCAACTCAAAACTAGCAATGTTACTGCAACTGCCATTATCAGCAATAATGCGACAAACAATGCTATTGATGGTACCATGAGTGTGAAAAATATTGTGTCGCTGACCATGTTCTTCCATTGCAAGTTGCACACTAAACACTCGATGAGAGACGAAACAATTATTGTCTCCATTATCTGCATGAATAGCATCACTATCCACTTGCTCGTTAACCATCTCTTCTTCATGCAAACCATCATCCTCTGTCTCACTTTCAGATTCCCATTCACCCGTCTCATTCACAAGCATGGATCTTCGACTAGGGCACTTAGCAGCAATGTGGCCACACAATATTGTGGCTTCGGAATGAGGATGTTGCTAAGGGTGCAGCAGGACAATGAGAGTCGGTGCGTGCAGCTGGAGATGATGCCGAAGATGGTTGTGGCTTGGTTGTAGCAGCACGTAGAGAGGCTCGTGTAGAGGCTCCCGGAGAACGAGCGCCAACAAAAGTAGTAAGTTGTTACGTGCGGTGCCATGGGGCTGCATTGGAGCGGCCACTAGAGGACCGATTACGTTGTTCTTGCTGAATGGACATTTCGATGCGTTGAGCTTGATCAAGAAGATCCTGCAAAGTGCTGTAAGGAAACATCTCAACAAAATCAGAAATTTCATCATTGAGACCGTGCAAAAATCTTGCCATTTTGACTCATCATCTTCTGTAATATGAGCATGGATCAAGAGCAACTCCATTTCCTTGTAATACTCATCCACTGTACGAGTCCCTTGACTCAACACTTGCAGCCGATTGTGAAGGTCACGCTTCTAACTTGAAGGCACAAAACGTCGTCCCATAACACACTTCATTTCATCCCATGTTTCAATAGGGTCACGACCCAACACATATTGATTCTCTTGCATTTGATTCCACCAAGTAAGAGCTTAACTAGAGAACTCCACTGAAGCAAGGTTTACCCTCCTCTGATCTGAAAGATGATGCACTCTAAAAAACTGAGCACACTATTCTTCCCAATCAAGATAAGCATCCGGGTCTTCCTTTCCAGTAAATTTGGGAACACTCAACTTTACTGGAGCAACATTATCCGGGTCATCACGATCATGGCGACCACGATGGTGGCCTCCATTGCCAAGGACAACACCTCGGCGAGGAATTATTCTCTACAAAAAGAACATCATTATCACCATATTCCTCCTCATGGTGAGGATCATAGGGCTCAAAACGACCTCCAAAGTGCGCACGGGGGCCAAAGCCTCGCTCGCAAGCACCTCCTCCTCGTGCTCCAGCAGCTACAAAACCACGACCTCCACCATTAGGTGGGCCACGGAGCTTGTCATCAGAATCATCATCCACCGAATGTGCATCCAAATTCTCATCCTCGGGATCAACAAGCGGTGGCTGAACCACTCTACCACCGGTAGCCGGAAGTCGTGCATTTAACAACCTTTCCATCGCTTGAAGAAGATTATTCCCCATTTGCTGTGTGTCAGCCCGTGTGACAGGGGCATCGGGTTCGTCACAATTTTCACCATGGACACTCGATTGAGAACCTGCCATGTTAGCTCTAAAAAATATAGTGCAATAGGTAAATTTATGGAATCACAGAATCTCACCTCTTACTCACCAATGTTCTTATGCCATCTCAAGGACCGCGAGAGCGTGCAAAGTGTGGCAGTACCCGAGTGTGATCATGTGCTTGAAAGGATGCGAATCGAAAGACCAACTTCGGTTTATGTGGAGCTAGGTGGGCTGATCAAAGGAGGGTTGTAGTACTGATACAAAGTGACGTAAACCACACAAAGAATGGCGTGAACGCTGCTGTCCAAAGTACCAAAAGATAGAAGAACGATTTCCACAGCACCACCCAAAACATACAACTTTCTTGTGTCAAAATATTCTTCTCTTTCTTCTCTTTTTTGATACATATATTTTTTTTCTTTTCACTTCTTCTCGACTCTTTATTTTTTGACAACCTCTCTTTTTTTTTACTCTTTTTTTAACACTAACCAGCAAACATGAAACAAAAGGGTGGGTGGGCGGGAAAAAATGATGGTGCAGGATAACAAGAAGAAAATAGCAACGTGATGGAAACAAACGACATGGTATACCAGTAATACCAAAGGCTTGGTATTTTTTAGGGATTTTTGTGGACTATAGGCAAGACGCAAAATCAACAAAACACAGGAACATCTAATGAAAAAAAAGGCTGATATCTGGATGATGAACCTACCATGTCAACAAAAGCTCTGATACCATATGATGCGAACACACTCACGAGGGGTGACCCGATCTTCAAAGCAGTAGGTTTGAAGCAAAAAGCACCGGCGTAAACCGTGCGCCTTGAGGGTAACTAGCTGTGAGCAACAAGACGGTAACTAGCTTTATACCAGCCAAGGTTGGATGAGACCAAGTGGCAACATGTCAAATCGAGCAATCACAGAACCACAATCCAGAACTAATCCAGACAAGAGGCTCCAGAGCCAAAAACACAAACTAGGGGGCATCAAAGGAGCCTTCTTACAAGTCCAAAAGAACTCACAAGAACAAAGGGGGTAACACACTTATCCAGTCTTGAGCAATCTCTAATACATTAGGTTTTCAATTGAACAAAAGTTGTCTAATATAGGAAGTAGAGGTGTATTTATACTAGGAACATCCCTCCTAGTTTAGGTGTGAACATAAGAAGCCATGTTCTAGTGGTCAAGGCTAAAATAAATGAGAATGCAAAGAGTTTTCTCGGATTCGTGCACAGCCCTTTAGCTCCTGTGCAGCCTTTAGTAAAAGTGCTCCAACTTCTTATTGGAAAATAATATTGAGGTGGGTTTTGTTGTGTTGGAAACTAGACTTGTCCCTCTTCCAACCATGTATGTCATACAACCCATCTCTTGACTGGCTGGCTCGCACAAGCCTTGGAAGTTGAGCCTTTCCAGCGTAAACTATCTTCTTGTTGGTGTAGACAGCCGCTGGTAGCACATGTGCTGATTCCCGTTCGACGTAACCCTTGTTGTCCTCAATGTAACCCATCCTTCTTGGTGCAGTGATGATGTCTTCGGGAATAAACCATGGAAATACAAAGATAGAGCATTTAGGTAGTATTAAATTCCCACTAATATTTGTGTTAAGTGGAGCAAAGAGTGAGTTCTCATGTTGTAGTTTTCTAGCATGGCTGCACGTAATTGGACTATGATCATTCTTGCTGAGACGTAATCCATCAAGATGGTTTACGTCATCTTCAATTTCTTCATGTGGTGCATGACGTAAACCATCACCCTTATTTACGTCATGTGGAGTTGGGATGTCCTCATCACCTATGGGCACTTTAACATCACAAAGGGACTTGAAAAATGTCTTCTTCTCCTTAGGTGTTAGTGCGAAACACACTGGAGGGAGATCTACTTTTTCATTCTTCTTTCCTTCTTCCGGGTGTAGCTCTTTCCTAATTCTCATTTCTACTAGGTCGGTACGTGACTGTAGACCATCCTTTGTGTTGCTTGGTAAATGTTCCGATGGCATTGTTGAATACATTCTTTTCTAGATGCATGACATCTATGGCATGGCGAATCTCTAGATCTTTCTAGTACGGCAGGTACTTAAAGAAAATCGATTGCTTCTTCAATGGGGGAAAGAGCTCATCATCTGGTTTTTTACACTTTGCTACCTTTCAACATTTCTTAGGGTCATTTCTGAACATGCACTGTATTTTCTCTGTCTCCACACATATTTCCTCCCCACTTTTGGTTTTTGGTGGAGGATCATTCTCTTCGGTAAGAAACATCGGTGTCGCATGTAAGAAACATGTAAGAAACATCGGTGTCGCAGTACGGCTGCCTCGCCATTAATGGAAAGTATTTATGATTTCTACGTAAGAAACATCGGTGTCGCATGTAAACAAGCTTGTTGGAACCTAGGAGGTACCCGTAATACATTCCATGCAAGCAGATCACACATCCTATTTTCCTTTTAATCTGTCACGAAACTGAAAATATGGTGGGTGTCGATGACATGGGCTCAGGGGTATGCCGACTTTGGGTTTGAGGCAGCCCCGTACGCCCACGTGGCCATCCCCCAAGGGGGGATCCGGCCCGAGGGTGACGTGGCGGCTGCCCTCCTGAGACATGGCGCCCCCTCGGGGGATATCGCAGCAGGGGTCGGGCTCCCCCGACCCCCTCAGGCTGCCGCCACGTGTGATGGAGTAGGTGAGCGCTACCAGCGCTCACCTACTTCCATTAATGGTGAGGCAGCCGTAGTGCGCCTGCGCGCGCGTGCAGTGCCGCATTAAATGCGGACACGCACGCGCATCTGACACCGGTCGCAGTCGGCTGACCAGCATGCAACCAGTCCGAATGACCGATGGGACGTAGCACAGTACCGTGCATGCCATCGCACGCCCGATAGGTATTCTACGTCTCTCGTCGGTCACATCAAAAGCCGTGTGAACCGTTTCGGCTCACATACCTCGCCAGGGTTGGTGCGCCAAGTCTAATCACCTGGCGCATCACATCCCATACGGTCGGACAAGCAAGTCTCCATCCGTTTAATGAAGAATGACATGCAACGTCACGTAAAGGATGGTGGTCTGACAGGAGTCATACCGGCGCTACAGGACGGTAGACTTCGGCCGCAAGCCACAATGTGGCTCTTAATTGTAAAACGGCTTTTTCCTTTTCTCTAGAGTGTAGCCTGTCCGGCCCACGTGGTGTCCCCTTGAAGTATAAACGGAGGCCCAGGCCTAGAGAAAAGGGGTTCTGCTCTTTGGTAGATTCTCTGGAGCTTCAACTCTTGAGAAAAAATCACACAGATAGTCCATCTCATAGGAGTAGGGTATTACGCCTCGCCGGCGGCCCGAACCTGTATACTTTCTTGCGTGCCACCGTCCTCTCTCCCTCATGATTTCTCCATCTCACCAGCGCACCGGAATCGGGGCCGGGAAGCCTCTCTTTTGCACCCTGGGCCGAACTTAAAAAGGGGGTCTCCTGTAACGCCCCGCTTTTAGCGTGACGTTAAAAACTAAATTAATAAAATCCTATTCGCGAAAATTTTCGTTCTTTGTGTGAGAGTCTAAGTCGTACCATGGATCTCAATTTAAAAATATACCCTTGTTCCCTCTCCTTGTTACCAAAAATCGTCTCCTCGAAATTCATGTTCCAAATAAATCCCCGAAATTTAAATCCATCCTCTCCTTTGAATTCTCGCTAAATATTTCCCTCAAATACAAAAATATTCAAATTCCTATGTTGAATCCTCTCTTTGACTCCTTTGTACTTTTCCGAGTTCAAATATATAATTTGGATTCAAATCGGGTTAAATTCTAAACTTAAATCCCTTCATTTCCAAATTCCAAAAAAGTCTACATTGCCTCCCCCTTCCTCTTTCTCTGTCATCTCTCTCATTCTCTTTTCTCTCTCAGCTCTCTCTCCCATTCGCTCTCTCTGTCTCTCACTCATTTGCTTCTCTCCCTGCTGACGCCACGCGCCACCTAGCCGCCCCACCTTGACAGCCCGATGTCGGTTCCTCCCGAACCGACGTTGTCACCGCCTTCCTCTCGGCCCCCTATAAAGCAACCCGCGCCGACTCCCTCCCCTCCGCGGTCGCCCTCCTCTTCCTTCCTCGCCGTGTCGCCGCCGTGCGACCGACCTCGGTGCCGAACGCCGCCACCGCGACCACCGCCCCACCTCGCCGGCCGCCTCCCCCACCGGCCGCCTCCCCTCCCGCAGTAACCTCCCTCGCCGCCCTCTTCTTCTCCCCTCTCTTCCCGTAGGCCCTAGCGCCGCCGCTCGCCGCTGCCGGCCGCACCGTGCGCAGCCTCACCGCCGGCCGCCCTCCTCCTCGCCCCTCCCGCGGCCGGCCGCCGTCGCGCCCCGCTCGGCCGCCTCCCTCCCCCTCTCGCCGGCCCGGCCGCGCCGCACCCAGCTCCGCCACCGCGCCCGGCCGCGCCACCGCACCACCTCGCCGGCCACGTCGCCCCCCTCACTCTCTCTCACGGACAAGAAGAGAAGAATGAAGAAAGAAGAAGAAATGAGAAGAAACAAGAAAGGGAAGAAGAATGGAGAGAAAGAGGAGGAGGAGGAAGATGAAGACGGTGGGACCCACCGTGGGCCCCACGTCCTTGACCCGGTCCTCCCGGTCACTCTCCCTCTCTCACGTGCGCCCGCGTGGGCCGTGTCCCTCACCGGCCCACTCGCCCGGTCCGTCCCCTTCCGGCCTACTGGGTCGCCGCTTGGCCTGCTCGCCGCTCCTGCTCGGCCTGCCCCACCCGCGCGCCGATGGGCCGCCGCACGATCAGCCCACTCGCCGCCCCCCCGGCCTGCGGCCTCTTTCCCCCGCGTGCTCGCGTTTGGCCGTGGGCCGCTTCGCCCATGGGCCGCCTCGGCCTCACCCGCCGGCCCGCTTGTGCACGCGCCTGGCCATGGGCTGCTTCACCCGCGGGCCGCTTCGCCCTTCCAGCCGGCCAAAATAAGTCCCAAAGCAGCCCTTCTCCCTTTTTCCTTTTCTAGGGAATTTATAATTCCTTTTCTTTAGGCAGAAAATCCATTAATCTTAGGAAATTCATATCTCTTGATCCGAAACTCTGATTGACTCCGTTCCACTTCTAGTAATTCCGTAAAATTGAGATCTATCTAATGGCACTATTATTTAGTCTAAATAGGGTCCTTCTTTTGGTCCTTTTATAGGTTTTCATTGTTTGCGTAGAGTTGCGGGTTGCGGATTTTCGTCCGAGTGCGGATTTCAAGAAGCTTCGTGAAGACCTTTAGCAAGGCAAGTCACCCTTGATCATATTGCCCCTATAATTGAAAAGTCATTATTATTTTGTTTGCAACGTGCATTATTAGGAGCACACACTTAACTTGCTTGGCCTCGGTTTGTGTGCCAAACCGACGGACCTACCTAGTAGTCGCACTACTTCCTGTAGGCCGATATACCCTGAATCCTTGTCGCTCCACCTTTGTGGTACCTCGGTATCCGTGCTCTCTGAGCACGAGTACCAATTATTCCACATACACCGTTGATTGTCGAAGACTTGGGAAATGGGTTTGAGAAACCTTGAAAACCCGACACGTGGTGTCGGTGTGTTTGAAAATAAAAATGATTGTGAAATCTCGCGATGCGGGTGTTGCGCCTGCATGGTGTTGTTCCCGTACTCGCATATAAGGACCGATTCCTGTGGGAATTACATCCGAGCATAGCAAGTGCAACCACATGGTGGAATGGGACACCCTAGCTAAGTAATTAGCTGCTTCTGGGAAATCTTGTATGCCAATAGGGGTGGAAAGTCGGGATGTGGTGGGAGAGACATCCTGGGAGTCCTAAACAGAGGAAGGCAACCGGGAGTCCTGTATGGAAAGCCGGAGTTGGCCTGATGTTTGTCAGGGAGACCCTCTATGTGGCATGAGGTGACCTAGGATTAGCTTTGGAAAGGCTTTGTCATGAACCTCCGACACCGGCCAGTGTCTAGAGTAAGTTCGTGTTATGTGGGTAAAGTGTACCCCTCTGCAGAGGTTAATAAACTGTTCGAACAGCCGTGCCCACGGTCATGGGCGGATGCAAGGTGATTCCCGTTGCGTAGATTTGTTTGCCTGTGCTTTGTGAAAAGTGTTGTGGGTTGGAAATCGTTACCAGAATCAGCCTATGTGGCAGATGGATGACCTGGGTGGTCAGAAACTGGTCTGTGTGACCCGGGATGTCTGCGGGCATCATAGACTAGGCTTCCCGGGTGGAAGCAGAATGTTGTGCTGCAGGGCAGCAGGACTCTTGGAGTCCGAGAAAAATGAAAATGGCTCAGGGA
Organism: Oryza punctata; assembly: GCA_000573905.2. Classification (NCBI taxonomy): domain Eukaryota; kingdom Viridiplantae; phylum Streptophyta; class Magnoliopsida; order Poales; family Poaceae; genus Oryza; species Oryza punctata. The sequence continues at coordinate 6,633,513 of CM002491.2, read as the reverse complement.
GCCACTTAATCAAGTGGAATGGTTGTGTGAGCCGAGAACTAATGAACCGACCTGGGAAGTCGGGGCATTACCAGTTGAGTTGTTGAAAAGCATCTCTTAAGTCGAATTGAGACGCAAGTCTCTTTTCGACCTAATTTTAAAAAGAGGAAAGTCACTTAGTGGTTTCAAAATGGTTTCAAATAAAGGATTTGCAAAACAACCTTTCCCCTCTTTCAAGCTTGCACTAAACACCTAAGTTCCCGTGACTTGCTGAGTACGTAAGTACTCACCCTTGCTCTATATATATATATAGTTCTGCCAACTCTGAAGGTGAAGCCGAAGTGAAGATTAGGGTTTCATCCCGGTTCCCAGCCGTCGCCTGTGGTGTTGGGTTTTAGTTCGTTGATTTCCGCTGCCGTGGTCTCTGATGTTGCTGCTTCCGCGTCGTCTGTTGCAATCTCGGGTTCCTTCAAGAGCTGCAACTTAAGTTAAGGTAAATAAGTCCCCTATTTAAATTAAGGATTGCAATGATTCATAATTGTTACCGTGGGTAGCAGCGCTAAGTCCTGGGACTGGTACCGATATCGCGGTTTCGTAGGAAGCGGTTCACGCCGTTTTTCCTACGACACGCTCCTTCAGGTGCCATTGTACGGTGGTGCTAGATCAGGGTGTGACATCTCCACAGTCCCCCGCTGCGGAGTTTTCTCATCCGGCAGTGGGATAATCTTAATGGTAACGAAAATGATGGATTTCACTTTGAAGTATTGTTTTAAGTACTCGTCCCACACATTCTTCCTAGTTTTCCCTAAATCTTCCAAATCTTCCATCAATGGTTCGGGAAGTACACTAATATCAATACCAGGTTGTCGGGAGCCTTATATCCAAACATAGAGTAGAACATATTTTTGCTTCTGATGTAGCTAGGTAGGAAGATTGGACATGGTCGGAAAAATTAGCCAAGTGATATGTGAGTTGCTCATGTCTCCAAAATGATTAACTCCATCAGTACTAAGTGCGAACCTAATATTTTGTGGGTCTTTAGCAAAATCTGGGTACAATGCATCAAAGTTTTTCCACTGACGAGCATCCGCTGGGTGTCGGAGCATCCCATCTTTCCTGCATCCTTCTTGATGTCAGCGCATTAGTTCCACTCTCGGGGGTTTGAGTACAAACGTTTGATGTGATCTTTCATGAAGGTATCACATCACCAACTGAAGGATTTTTCTCTTATTTTCCTCGAAGGTGTAAGTCTCTTCTTTATCGACAAAATCAACATTTGGGAACTGTTGTTGGTTGATTTGTGTTGAATAGTCCCATATTGGCTGTTTGGTGGTCTCCCATTCTGTAAGTTTTTCGTTAATGATAACGTCGAACTCGATATTGCGTGCAGGAAAGCGTAGCGAAGGCCAGAAGATAGGGGTTTTAGTTTGATAAGAGGTCTTGGTGGTATTTCAAACTCAGAGGGATCGAGTGTCTTTCTAAAATCATCCACCTCATGGGTAAAGTGTTCTGCGTCCTTCTTGAGAGTGGATTTTGGAGAATCTTGAGGAAATTCAGCAACCATTTCCTCAATCAATTCAGCACTACTGGAGAACCGATCTTTCGTCCGGTTCACATAAACCGGAATAGTCCCGGTTCAAATAGGAACCGGGACTAAAGATCATCTCTAGTCCGGTTAAAAAGTGTTTTGAACTGGGACTAAAGATCATCTCTAGTCCGGTTAAGAAGTGTATCGGGTCGCGATGATCTTTAGTCCCGGTTGGTAATACAAACTTAGACTAAAGACCATCTTTAGTCCCGCTTCACACCTCCACTGATAGTGTCAGATGTATGTCAGAGAGCCGGGGATCTTTAGTCTCGGTTAGTGACACCAACCGGGACTATAGATCCTCACCTTAGTCCCGGTTGGTGACTAACCGGGACTAAAGTGATCTACCTTTTTATACTTCTTCTTACTCCTCCAGCTCGAGTCGTTGCTGCCAAGAGGAGGAGGAAGAAGGGAGGTGCTGCCGAAATTTTTGATAAAATTGTTTTTGGTGATAATATACAAATTGGAGAGATCGAAAAGGTTAGCAAATCCATTCTCTAGTAATGTACGCTTAGCATATTACATTTATAGCTTTGTTCCTATAAAATATTGTCTTCAACAAGGTTTATGCAAATGATGAGAGAGAAAGATGTGTAGGCAAAATTAGGTTGATTTTGAAATTAGAAAATTTGGATGCATATGTTATAAAAGAGATGACCGAGGGAAAATATAGAAAACTAAAATAAAAGAATAGAAAACTAAGTTAGTTTAATAAAATATTTAGAAAAAAGTATAATTCGTTAAAGATATGTTTTCAACTTTACAAACAATAAAAAAGAATAATATGTGGAACTATTGTAAAATTTTTGTATGATTACTTGTAAAAAAAGTAGAAAACAAAGGTAATTGAAAAATATGTAATATAGCTAGAAATATTGTTTGTACTATAAAACAATATGCGTAGTACTTTAATAAAAATTTAAAAATAATTGTAAACTTCTCTTCCTTGTAACGTCCCGCCTCTCCAAGGCCGGGCGCACTTACTTCTGGCAGCTTTCCTTGGATATAGACTGCCCTCACAGATCAACACAAATCTTTCCTGCACACTTTGGCTTCCGGGCCTCTCCAAGGCCGGGCGCACTTACTTCTGGCAGCTTTCCTTGGATATAGACTGCCCTCACAGACCAACACAAGTCTTTCCTGCACACTTTGGCTTCCGGAAAAGAAGTTGCAACTTGTTGATATGAGTATTCTATTAATCCTATTAAGTCCTGGGCCGGGATGTTACATCCTCCTGCACACTTTGGCTTCCGGAAAAGAAGTTGCAACTTGTTGATATGAGTATTCTATTAATCCTATTAAGTCCTGGGCCGGGATGTTACATCCTCACCCCCTTAAGATATGAGTATTCTATTAATCCTATTAAGTCCTGGGCCGGGATGTTACATCCTCACCCCCTTAAGATATGAGTATTCTATTAATCCTATTAAGTCCTGAGCCGGGATGTTACATCCTCACCCCCTTAAGACACTTTGTCCTCACTCGTGCGCACCCGGGAAGAATTTCCCGGTCGGTCACCCATCCCAAATTACTCCAGGCCAAGCACGCTTAACCTCATAGTTCTTTGGAGATAGGCTTCCGGAAAAGAAGTTGCAACTTGTTGATATGAGTATTCTATTAATCCTATTAAGCCCTGGGCCGGGATGTTACATTCCTTCTCGTCGCCATCTTTGTAGCTCTTTTCTAGAAATTAGTTTCACTTTGAATCATGATGTTTTATATTATTATATGATTATTTAACTAGTTTCAACTCTGTAGATTTCGTTAGTTACATTGGACTATTTGATGTATAGATGGATCGGCAATGGATGTACATCGTGGACTAACGGTCGAAAGAGTTTATTGAAGGCGTGCATTATTTTTTGAATGTGGCCAATGCTAAAAAGTATAAGGGTTTCATATGTTGTCCATGCAAAAAGTGCAGTAACCAGAAGGAGTATTCATCATCAAGAACTATTCATGCGCACTTGTTTGAGTCTGGATTCATGCCTGGATATAATTGTTGGACCTCCCACGGAGAGCTAGGGGTTACAATAGAAGAAGATGAAGTAGAAGACGAGAATATTCCGGACTGGGCTCATCAATACGGTGGATTTGAAGAAATTACAGGAGGTGAGGCGGACAGAGCTGTTGAAGATAACGATGGTGTAGATGATCTTGGTCAGATGTTGCGGGATGTAAAGGATGACTATGAAAGTGAGAACAAGGTCCAAAAATTGGTCCAAAAACAAGGTCCAAACAAGGTCCACAAAACTTCGTTGTACCCAGGTTGCGAACAGGGGCACAAAACGTTGGGTACAATGCTAGAATTCTTGCAATGGAAGGACAAAAATGGTGTGAGTGACAAGGCATTTGGCGAGTTATTGAAACTCGTCAAGAAAATTCTTCCGGAGGGAAACAAATTGCCCGAAACAACGTACGAAGCTAAGAAGGTGGTATGCCCTCTATGACTAGAAGTACATAAGATACACGTATTTCCGAACGATTGTATCCTCTATCGTGGTGAGGAGTACGAGAACCTAGAAGAATGCCCAGTTTGTAAAGCACTACGATACAAGATTAGATGAGATCATCCAGGTGATGTGGATGGATAACCTTCGAAGAAGAGGGTTCCTGCTAAGGTGATGTGGTATTTCCCTATAATACCACGGCTCAGGCGTTTGTTCAGGAACGAAGAGCATGTTAGCATGATGCGCTGGCACGCAGAAGAATGTCAACAAGACGGGATGCTGAGACACCCCGCCGACGGGTCGCAGTGGCAAAACATCGACAGAACATTTCCAGACTTTGGAGAGGATGCCCGAAACGTAAGGTTCGGTTTAAGTACAGATGGCATGAATCCATTTGGAGAGATGAGCAGCGGCCATAGCACATGGCCTGTGACCATGTGTATCTACAACCTCCCCCTTGGCTATGCATGAAGCGGAAGTACATCATGATGCCAATTATCATTCAAGGCCCAAAGCAACCTAGTAACGACATTGATGTATACCTAAGGCCATTGGTTGACGATCTGCTTCTATTATGGAACAAAGAAGGTGTCCCCGTGTGGGATGAGGACAAACAGGAGTATTTTAACCTATGAGCGTTGCTGTCCGTGACCATTAACGATTGGCCCGCACTTGGCAACCTATCCGGACAGTCAAACAAGGGGTACAAGGCTTGCACCCATTGTATGGATGAAACTGAAAGTACGTATCTAAAACACCGCAGAAAGGTTGTGTACATGGGTCATCATCGATTACTTGTTGCAACCCATCCTGTAAGGAGGAATGGCAAGCATTTCGAACAGAAGGCAAACCAGCGTACTAAGCCTAAACATCGTATCGGAAAAGTCGTGTTGCTATGGTGAAAGATCTGAAAGTAGTATATGGAAAGAAACCTGGCAGCCAACCTATAGAGAGCGAAGATGGTCACGCGGCGATGTGGAAGAAGTCTATTTTTTGGGAGTTACCCTATTGGGTAGTCTTAGACGTCCGGCACGCAATCGACGTGATGCACCTCGGTAAGAACCTTTGTGTTAACCTGTTGGGCTTCCTAGGTGTATATGGGAAGTCGAAAGATACACTTGAAGCACGTAACAATGTCAAGCATATGCAACAACACGAGGACCTTCACCCAGAACCGAAGGATAAAGAAAGTCATTATTTTAGTCCTGCAAGCTACACCCTGAGCAAGGAAGAGAAGGAAAGTATGTTTGAATGCCTGGAGAGCATCAAGGTACTGTCTGGATACAGCTCGAATATAAGGAGAATAGTAAGCATGAAGGAGAAGAAGTTCACAAACCTAAAGTCTCATGACTGTCACGTGTTGATGACACAACTGCTTCCTATTATAATTCGTGGTATCCTTCCTGATAATGTCCGGGGAACAATAAAAAAGCTATGTGCCTTCATGAACGCAATTTCGCAAAAGATCATCGATCCGGACAGTTTAACAGCCCTTCAAGATGACATGGTCCAATGTCTTGTCAGCTTTGAGATTATCTTTCCACCATCATTCTTCAATATAATGACGCATCTTCTATGTCACCTTGTGAAAGAGGTTGATATTCTCGGTCCTGTGTAACTACACAACATGCTTCCATTCGAGAGGTACATGGGCGTTCTAAAGAAATACGTTCGTAACCGTTCCCGTCTAGAAGCAAGCATTGCCAAGGGTTATAGAACAGAGGAGGTCATTGAGTTTTGTGTAGAATTTATTGAAGACCTTCGTCCAATCGATGTACCCGAATCAAGCCATGAGGGGAGACTACGGGGAAAGAGGACTCTTGGAAGGAAACGAATAATGACTGTGGACAATGATTTATTCCATAAAGCACATTGCACGGTTTTGCAACAATCTTCGTTGGTGGCTCCTTACATCGAGGAGCACCTGGCGATTATTGGCTCAAAAAACATCGGCAAGTCCGATGCATGGATTACATGCCATCACATTGATACTTTCCCCGCTTGGCTACGAATACATCTAATGGATACCGAAACCATTGACCGACAACTAGCCTTCTTGGCAAGGGGGCCTTCTTGCTCGATATCGACATTCCATGGATATGAAATCAATGGGTATACATTTTACACAAGAGCCCAAGACAGAAAGAGCACAAACCAGAACTCTGCTATTCGTATCGACACCATGAGATACGATGGTGCAACTAGCACGTATTACGGTGTCATCGAGGACATATGGGAACTAGACTATGGACCTCTGAAGGTACCTCTGTTTCGATGCCAGTGGGTTAGGCTCACTGGTGGAGGTATAACGATTGATGACAGTGGGATGACAACGATTAACCTAACCAAGGTTGGATACTCGGACGAACCATTCGCCCTAGCCAATGATGTAACACAAGTTTTCTATGTGAAGGACATATCTAGTAAACCAAAGAGGGGTATAGGACACTGTAACGTCCCGCCTCTCCAAGGTCGGGCCCACTTACTTCTGGCAGCTTTCCTAGGATATAGACTGCCCTCACAGACCAACACAAGTCTTTTCTGCACACTTTGTCCTCACTCGTGAGCACCCGGGAAGAATTTCCCGGTCGGTCACCATCCCAAATTACTCCAGGCCAAGCACGCTTAACCTCACAGTTCTTTGGAGATTAGCTTCCGGAAAAGAAGTTGCAACTTGTTGATATGAGTATTCTATTAATCCTATTAAGCTCTGGGACGGGATGTCACAATCTCACCCCCTTAAGACACCGACGTCCTCGTCGGTCAACCCTAGGCCAGGAACGTCCTCTCTTGGCCACGTTAGTGTGTCCAGTGCCAGCGCGTGTGCCATGCTGTGTGACCACTCCCGGTCCACACCAGCCATGCGCACCATGCCTGCGCAACTGCGACACACGCTCCCGTGAAACCGCGAGAGTCGGCTCTGATACCATTCTGTAACGTCCCGCCTCTCCAAGGTCGGGCCTACTTACTTCTGGCAGCTTTCCTAGGACATAGACTGCCCTCACAGACCAACACAAGTCTTTTCTGCACACTTTGTCCTCACTCGTGCGCACCCGGGAAGAATTTCCCGGTTGGTCACCCATCCCAAATTACTCCAGGCCAAGCACGCTTAACCTCACAGTTCTTTGGAGAGTAGCTTCCGGAAAAAAGTTGCAACTTGTTGATATGAGTATTCTATTAATCCTATTAAGCTCTGGGACGGGATGTCACAGACACGATGAGCCAAAGCACCACGTGGTTCTCCCAGGCAAAAGGAAAATCGTCGGAGTCGAGGATAAGACAGACAAAGATTAAGATCAGTTCGACAGGCAACCTCCGTTCGCGGTGAAGGTTGACCCGAGCATCCTCCAATCAAAGGAGGACACCCCTTACTCACGCAATGATCATAATGAAGGAACATTAGTGAGGAGAAAGTACGTGAGGAAAACAGTGACATAGGTTGCTGTATGGACGATGCAAACTATTTATAATTTCTTCAAGGCCATGCAATGTTTGTGTTTTTTACTAATACAATTATAAATTGGTCATATGTTAATTATATATATTTTTTAGATGTAATAGCAGTTTTAAACTATTTAAATAAGTCATATGTTAATTATATGTGATTATCTATATTTAAATAGTATTAAAATTGGTCATATTTTAATTATATATCCTTATTGAAATATGATACAAGATTTAAACTATCTAAATTGGTCATATGTTAATTATATATATATTAGATGTAATAGCAATTTTAAACTATTTAAGTAGGTCATATGTTAATTATATGGGATTATCTATATTTAAATAGTATTTAAATTGCTCATATTTTAATTATATACCATTATTGAAATGTGCTAGAAGATTTAAACTATCTAAATTGGTCATATGTTAATTATATATATATATATATATATATTAGATGTAATTGCCGGGACTGAAGATCCCGGCCATAAATAGTCGGGCGCATCATCTTCTCCACCGATCCACCCTTTGTCGTTTCACGCCGATCGCCGAACTCGCGTCGTCTTCGCGTCTCCACCACCGTTCGTCGTCGCCGACCTCACCGCGCCACCCCGCTGTACGTCGTCCTCTCTCCTCTCTCTATATGTCCGCCACCGCCGTGCATGCCGCTGCAACACCGGGGTGGCGCGGCCACCACTCCCTGTGCCAACCCATGCCGCAGCTGGCACGCCGCGCCGCCGCCGCTGCCATGCATGCCACCGTGCCATCACAACGCCATGGCCGGTGCCGCAGCCGGCGCAGCCTGGCCGGCCTCCTCCCTGCGCCACCCTGCGCCGCAGCCTGCCCGCCAGCCCGCTCCACCCCACGATGCCACCGGCACCACGCGCCTGCCCGCAGCGTCGCCCGAACTCCACGTGTACCCGAACGCGAACGAACGCGAACGAACGTGAACGAACGCGAATGAACACGAACGAGTGTGAACGAATGCGAACGGAAGTGATTTAATTGATTGTAACACTAACATTCTAAAATCTCAAACCAAACACTAACATTTCTACATTGTAAGATTTAATTGATTTGTAATTACTAGAATTATAAAATTTAAGTGTGCGCATACAAATTTGCGGGAGTATATTAATTATATGTTAATTTTCTGTGATTATCTTTATTTGCGGAAGTATATTGACAAAATAAATATTTAAAAACTGAATGTGCATTGCAAAAAACTGAAAGAAAGTGAACAAACGCGAACGAACGTTAGCCTAGGAAAGTGAATGAACGCGAACGAACGCGAGCGAATGCGAACGAAAGAACGATATAACGTGAACACGATAGAACGAATGAACGAGATCATTTCTGTTTTTTCCATTACTGCTGGAATGATTTGTACATAGTTTAAAAAACTATATGTTACACATGGGCCATAAACTTTGTACTCCCTCTGTTAATTACAACCATACATAGTAGAATTGAACAGATTAATTAGTAAGAAAGAGAAATAACTTAGATGACTTATTAAATGAGGGGTGGTAATAGGGGTTACACTAGGAGAAATTAATTTGAACAAATTTAGATCCAGTTATAGTACTGTGGAGATATCTTTATTTTGAATCAAACTTTTCATATATATGGACAACAAGGGAAAGGTATATATACATGCTCTAACATATATTAGTATACAATTAACTTCGACAAGTCACGCAATATATACCTTTCCACGATAATTAATTACTATATTTCTTTTACTTCATGACAGCTGATATTATGTACGAAATCCCACCATCTCATAGTATAAGACGCTTCAATTTTTTATGGTATTTTTATTTGTTTTGAAGATATATACTGCTATGTTTTTCTATAGTCTTGATCAAACTTATAAAAAACAACTAAAAAAGTCAAAGCGTCTTGTATAATAATTATTATAGATGGCAGATCGCGATGATGAACAGATCCTCATGGACGAGATCGCAGAGGGCAGCAGCCAGTATTGGGCGGATGAGGAGCAAGAGGACCCTAACCAATACCTAAACGAGGAGGGAAACGAGGGCACAAACTAAGATGAAAGTGAAAGGCAACCGGCCGTTGGAGAGAAGAGGGCACACGGACAACGAGGTGCCACGAGGAAGCTAGAGGGCATGCACATTATTAGTGTGTGGCCCTAGACGGTGAACCAGTAGCCCCAGCCGGTATATTACGGAAGTACGTGGGACACAGTGGTTGGGTCGTGAGGGATCACGTGCCCAGTAGCACAGTCCACTGGCGTCAATCAAGGTCAGCCAAGGAAGACCAAAGTTATCTTCCAAATACGAAGAAAGATATGTTGTGGACCACCATGCTCCAGACATTCACGGTCCCTGAGGCAGCTCAGCCAAGACTGAAAGAATGGACGATGAAGAAAATGGCTGAACAATTCCGGAAGTACAAGTCAGCTCTGTACAACAATTACGTCCTGAAGGGTCTGACACCTGATTTTGACAAATTACCCAAGTTGAGGGATCATTTGGATGCGTTTGTCGCATACAAGATCTCCGAGCACGGGAAAGCGCAAATAGAAAAGAATAAAACCAGTGCCGTTTAGAAGCAGTACCATCACCAGCTAGGGTCAGGTGGCTATAAGAAGACAATCCCCAAGTGGGATACACTGGAAGACGCGTTGATAGAGAAGGGTATTGAGCTGGCCACAACGAACTGGCCTGAACGTTAAGAAATTGGTATTATGGTCATGGTGGAACGCTCAATCCCACTGATGGCTCTCTTATATTCAGCGATGCGATCCGTGAAGTAGCAAGCCGACCTACGGAAGCAGTGCAGGCGTCTGCTCAGGGAACATTCAAGCCTGACAAAGAGAAGGACGAGCTTACGCTCGCACTACATAATCCCGAGCATCCAGGACAAACACGAGGAAAATGCGTGGTACCTTGGAAATATGGATTTCAAGAGGACAGCCACACTTTCAAGAGTCGGATGAGGAGCAAGAGAGATACGGAGGCGAAATTGAGATATCTCGAGGAGAGGGTCGCCCTGTAGGACTTAAGGATGCAAGAGGAGGTCGAACGATAGGTGGACCAACGCCTGGCGGAACGATAGAGCCAACAGACGGTGCAGCCGTCTGTCCCTCCTATCATGGTGAGCCCCTCAGGCAATGGTAGCAGCTTTGCTTCTATGGGGCAAGCTGGAGAACAAGGCATAGAAGGTGCAGCAGAGCTAGCTCACGACGACCCATCGTACCCCGTAGATGAAATCACGCGGCGGACACCTTGTGAGCTGCACAGTCCCTTCAAGAACATATCACTCAAGGTATGCTCGTAGTTTTATGATATATGTCTTGTAAATTGCAAACGGTTATGCATGCATCCGTTAATTACTAAGTAACCTCGATTCTCGTGAAGGTGGCATCGGGAATGGCCATACCAGTGGACCCTTCAGGGACATACCATTGCAAACCGATTCCACTTGGGTACTCCAAGGTCGCAGTTGAATTGGTGGAACGAGGGTTCGAGGATCTCGAGCTAAACATCCCCGGAGGAGATGGGGAGACGAAACTAGGAGACACAGCCCATGCCATTATACTATGGTGCAAGCGGTACATCGTGTTTCCCGAACGAGCAACGACGTCTTCTCCTCCGTCTCCTCCGCCTGCACCCTCTCCTCCACCTGCACCGTCTCCTCCACCTCTGCCTTCTCCGCCTGCACCATCTCCTCCACCTCTACCTCCTCCGCCTGCACCCTCTCCTCCGCCTGCACCATCTCCTTCGCCTATACCGGCTCCTCCGCCTCCGCCTTCTCCACCTACACCGTCATCGTCTGCTCCGCCTTCACGAGCTACAAAGTCGTGCCCACTTCGTCCAGCGCCGTCAAAGTCCGCAGAACAAATGAAGAAGCCAAGACTTGACGAGCCAAAACTCCCCGCTCTCAAGAAAAGGGCGTACGACCGAACTCCCGAGGAGACTGACGAGGTCGTATGAGCGGAAGTGAAGGCGTTCTTCAAGCCACGGAGCCTAGAAAAGAAGATTCCCATAGATCCGGCTACTAAGAAGTTTTTTCAGAAGATGAGTGAACCAGTCAAAAGGTCTTTACTCTCGTATTATGACCGGTCGATGACGAAGTCATCTAGGAAGCAAAGAGGAAGGACCAAAGAAGTGCATCAGCTCGGAAAGCAACCGAAACAATCAGTTGAGCCGTTGCTACCACCTAGTGAGGTGGAACTAAGGCAATGGATGAAAGAGATGGGTCTGAACAGGCACCAGCTGGTGGGAAATGCACCAATAACCAAAGTGACCGAAGCTGATTTGAAATACACATTTAAACTCGGTGAACCGCTTGTCAAGCCTATTCAGGTGAACACCCTCTCCACACAAATGTACCGCTTCCATCAATGGTACATGGAACGTTCATCCAAAGGTAGAACGATGGTTGGAGCGAGGATAAGGAACACAGATTACTATCAAGGATATGATATCCTGTGGATCAACTTCGATGATGTATTTGATGTATACCAACTAGACACCCTCGATGTCTCCATTCTCAGCTGCTGGATTTTTTAAGTATCATTTTAGCAAACTTAATTTTATTCCTTAGCTCCTTCTAGATATCGTTCAATGGTTACACAGTGCGGATAGTTGATGCAAATTTCTTTATCCTTTGTAGAATGGAGATTCAATCGTGCCGTAAACAGGGAATTTACAATATTGGATTCATGGACCCCGCAAAGTCAATATCGAAATGACACGGGACTTTGAGGAAGCTACAGAGGACAATATTGTTCATTTCCTGGTGCAGCAGCATTACAAGACCTACATACTATTGCCCTATAACACAGCATGAGTTTGAACTATCTTTCTAATTCGTACCAACTTCTTCCGCATACTCATACCGTGACATATGTATTATCTCACGCAATTTGCAGATTCCACTGGGTCCTCCTCTTCTACCTTTCTCTATGCAAAGTCCATGTCTATGACTTAATGGATAAACCAGAGTTTACTTTCAACAAGATTTTTGAAGTGATAGACAGGTAATGCCATCTATTCAACTGACAGTAATTACGAACACTGCTATTGCTACTATGCAGATCTCCGATATTTAATCATAGCTTCCAACCGTACATAGGGCATGGGCAAAGTTCCGTACATTGGTTCGCGGGGTTTGGAAAGAAAAACTTGGTAGGTGGTTTAATTTTCCGGTGAGTACATACTCCAAAAACATATTGAATCATTAATTTGTTCTAGAAAAAACTAGTACACTAAATCTCTCGTCGTTTCTCGTTAAGTGTGCAAAACAGGAGCAGGGGAATAACCTGTGCGGCTACTACGTCTGCGAATATACTCACTGCATTGTACACCAAATCAATAGAGACAAGAATCTGGAAGTACGTAAAAATCATTCATACATTATCCCATCGATTTCTTATTGACTTCATATACCTATATCTCAATTTTTTCAAATGATAGATTATTTACATGTGGGAAAAACTATCCAACGAAGAATTTATAAATGTTGTTCAAGAACAATTGATGGGATTTATCAATGAACAAATAATTGATCCTGCGGGAGAATTCCACTATGATGGAAGGCTTATTGATCATGGTCCCCATATATAACTTGTCTTAAGTTTCTTTTTAATATATAATAGAAATAAGAATTAACGAAGGATTGTTACATATGTATGTATTTAGATGTGTATACATGTGTGCGAGTACATTTTGGTAATATGAGTATATATTTACTTGAGTGCATATATTTAAGGAACTTATATATGTGATAAATATGTATTTATCACATATATATATGCAACATATTACAAATTATATATAGATATATTATGCATATACATGTATTTATACATATATATGCATAATATATAAACAAGCAGGTAGTAGCTAGCAGAACCAGCAATCTTTAAAAAAAGAAAAAATATCTTTAGTCCTGGTTGGTAACATCAACCGGACTAAAAATTGTAGTGCTAGTCACGTGGTGCTACCATCTTTAGTTCCGGTTGATGTTACCAACCGGAACTAAAGACGGCTCTTTAGCCCGGTTATTTCACCTGGGACATGGACATCTTTAGTCCCGGATTCATGGTCCCGGTTACATAACCGAGACTAGAGGGGGTTACGAACCGGGGTTAAGAACCCCTTCTCCACCAGTGCAGGTTTGGGAGGAGGTTCTATCAAGGAATTTCTAGATCTCGTGATTTGGATAGAGAAAACTGCCTTCCTAACTTTATGTCGAGCTTCTCTAGCATCGGCACATCTAAAAGCAGCTTTTATATAGGATGGCCTATAAGGATGTTCAAATCGGAGATTTTGAAAATATGAAAATCTAGGGTCACGATGATATTATTGTAAGGAGGAGCGTAGAAGGAGGGAGATATGCTGCTAGTCTAGTCGCCACTGCTACTACAGTACGCTACCATTGTTTCCACGTGGCAAGGGGTCATGAATATTGTTTGGAATATGGTCACCGCTGTAGACGACAAACTCGTCATCGTCAGATGTAGATACTGCTGTTGTTGTCGGATTCACTGCTACCAGCCTTCTGAGTAGGTTTGGGAGGGGGATGTGCAACACATCCCAAGGGTCTAGTACTGAGAGCTAGTATTGATTTATTCAATTCGAAGATAATCTTGATTATTTAATGAATATTCTTTATCCAAAATAATCGGGAATGATAAATGATGGGTGTGTTTTTCAATGGGAAAAAACACATTTTAGCATGTTAACATATAGAAAACCACATTCTTAAGATGCCATTAAACAATAATGCTGCGTTTGTTTGTTCTATTGGGACGAATCTTTGGACACAAGCAAAACGAGAAAGATTGTTAGTGCGTAATTAGCTAAGAATTAACTATTATAAATTTATCTATTGATTCAACAAATATAATATAGAAATTTATTTTACGAATATACCGTCGTTTAGTATTTTGGTAATCATTATAATGAAAAACTAGTAGAGACCCCGCGGCAACGCAATTGTGCGAGCTGGAAGTGATATGTTAGGGGAATATCATGAAATTCAGGTTATTCCACGTTGTCATATAAGATGGATATACATATTTCATTGGAACAATTGAAGATCTACTATATGTGATTGTAGAGGCTGGGTTGGAATGATATATAAAAGCTGATTAGCAGTAGAATGGCATAATAATATTTAAAGAACAGACTCATAGGCCTGAGAGATTATCAAAGCCAAGTATACACGGTGGCAAAACACATAGACGTATCAGTCATGCATATCGCACTATCATATCATAATCGATATGTGCGCGCACAAAATGAGCTACACCACATAGAATACTTTCTCTCTCTGTTCCAGAAATATTTAAACCCACAAATATTCAAACCCTACTTTCCCAAGGTAGAAATAAGTAGAAAGACAATGTACTAAAATATCCCTAGTTAATAGATAAGTTAGGTTGGTGGATAAGTAGGTTAGGGGTATTGAAGGAATAAAATTTCTTGATTTACGGATCGATGGTAGGTAAGAAGATAGAAGTTGATTTATTTTGGGATAAATTCAAGTTGACTTATTTTGTGACGGAGGAAGTAGTTTAGGATGCACCCTGTGAAAAGAAAAGGAATAATTTAGCTACAGGATGTGAAGCTGGATGTAGACATAATGTTTTATGGCTGAGCAATAATGTTTTATCATATGACTAAACCGGAATGTACTGACACATTGCTATGATGATATATGTTGGAAGGAAAAGTATGCAGTCTGGAAAGAACAATAATTATATATAGCTAGTTCATGTGAGAAGGAAAGTGGATGATTGAGCCAAAATGCTAATGTTTCCCAACATCAAGAGAAAAGAGGTGGGTACTTGTATTGTTGTATACAAAACAAGCAAAGCAGGCACATTTCACAGGTTGTATTGCATGGAGTTTGAATAAGTAGTGGATATGCAAAATATGGGAATATTAACTTTCACATAATTCAGAACAGAGGTAACGAATAAAATTAATATCCAGGATGATGGAAAGACATCTCAAATATTAAAAGATTGGCCTACCAGGTTACCAATAAAAATATCATTAACTGAGGAAGCATGTCATCAAGTAAAAAGTGTACAGTAGTTGTACATGGAACTGTTGACGATGAATTTTGGTAAGCAAATCTATCTACAAGAATCGGAAACACGATATAGTCCGAAGCGGATTTGAAGACATGCAAGAATATCGGAAACAGGGTACGCATCGGCTGGAGTCCGAATCGGCTATGAACTGATCGGCCGAGTCAGGGTTGGATAAGGTTAGCCGATGGAGCCGATTTCGGTAATATGATTCGGTACACGTCATCGAGTTATGATAATGTGCTTCATGTGGATTGCCATGCACGGATAGAGTCCTGAGGAGGCAATTGTATTTATTAATTAGGATATTCTATGTAATTTCCTCATAGATATTCTCGGTAAGAGTCCGCCTAAGGGACTTGTTCGTTAGTTGGATTTGTATTAGGATAATATGAGTCGTGTCCGTAATGGACAATGTTTGTATTTTCGGGTATAAATATAATCCCGAGGTCTTGTAAATAATAACAACAGACGTTCAATCAATCTCGGTGCATCGCCACCTTTGTTTCTTATTTTCGACAAGCTTGAGCTCTCGAGTCGTGTTGCATCAATTTGATCTTCGACGAGAAGGTATATCTTGTCATGGTAATTTGCACCATTGGGATTAGTGCTTACATTTTTATGACACTCTAATTCTATCTTGTAAGTTCCACAGTTATCATATACATCATATAGCTTAGATCAATAATATTATCTCCTATGTCGGCTAGATCCGTTTTAGGGTTTCGATGATATCAGCTAGTTTATTTTATTGATTCATGTTATATGATGTATCCACCATCCTGATTTGATGTTATTGGCCTGTTGCATATCATGCTTCTCTCATGCTTAATGCTGCATTGTTTCGGTCCAACCTATTAAGTCTTCTTAGAACCATGATCTATAACATGCTTTACGATTGTCAATAGGGATATCATCGGAGTTTCAGCCGATCTTATCTGTTTAGAATATTTGACATGGTTTTATGCTTTGTTTAATGTTCTATGTTTGTTCTTAATGCTTTACCATGAGTCTATATCGGATTTGCGACCGATATGTAACTAGATCTAAATATCGGCTATGACATTAGTTTTATGTGATCATTATTTCATGTTGCGATAGATTTAAACAGTTTATACCGTCTCGGTTCAGTCCGATCTGTACCAATTGTTTACTTCTAAAGCAATATTGATCTGTTAATTACATAATATTGATATCTACAGCTGATATACTTTTATTAGGGTTATTTTCATGCTTATTCATATTCCTTACAGCCGATTCATGCTTTATTGCATCGGCTAGGTCACATACGATATGAAATCGGCCCTATGGCCGATTGTCTATCGTTTGCTAATATTCTTTGCATATTCTTTCTTGTTGATTGCAGGATCAAATCAACTGGCACGCCCTCGAATCCAAAACCCAAAGTTAGGACCTGCACTAGAGTAAAGCAAACCTCTCAGGCCTGTGTGTGTTTTTTGCATCAACACGCTTTTGGCACACCCAGTGGGACCAAGAGGCATCATGTCTCCAAACATCACTGAGGTTGCTGAGGACAACATCATCGCGGTTACACCCGAGCAGCTAAATGACGAACAGAAGGAAGAATTGCAACAAATGCTGAATCAACTCCAAACCCAGTATTTGCACTCCTTCACAGTCACCCGGCAAGGTACGGTCGTCCAAAGAGCTAAAGTCCAAATACCGATGATCGTGAAGCAAGATCCAAGTACTTCTGGATCAGGAGAAGAAAAGGATAAACAAGTGAAAGCCGAATCAAGTAATGAAGAATTGCACACGTTACAAGATCGCATCGATTCGGCTGTACACCATGCGTTAGTCAACCAGTCCGGAGTACTTGTCAATACTTTGACAAACATGATCAAGTCGGTAGTCGATGGAACGATAGCCGAGGAAAAGGCTAAAGGACCTATTTATTTACCAGACGGCACATTCCCAGGGTACAGGACCGTGAAGACAGACATCGGCGGAAGCCAAGCAAATCAACAAGTGCTTCAAACCCAGGCTCCATCGGCTCCGTACTCAAGTTCAAACATCCCATCAATCCTAACCAGATCACAGCCGATCACTGGGAGGCAAGCGTCAACTCAATTAACACCAGAACAGTTGATGAATATTCTTCGCCCAAGACCGCCAGTTGTCAACACATCTTATCCAATTCCTTCGGTTCCACAACAGCCGACTAGAATTCCTCAGCCGATAGGCCAGCAATACAGTACAGAACAACCTTCATATATACCACCTCAAGGCATATCGGCTGGCTTTAATAATCTCTATCAGCCTCACTCACTACGACCTCAGCCGATCCAATTTGGCCAGATGGATCCACTACAGTAGCAGTATGGTGGAGCAACACCTCATCAGCCCTGGGCCGATATGATCGCTGATGTTATGAGGGAGCAATTTGGGCTTAAGCCTAAGGATAATGGCAACATGTATCGGCACCCATATCCAGAATACTTAGATCGATTTCCATTGCCAAACTGATACAAGGTGCCAGATTTTTCCAAGTTCTCAGGACAAGACAATATATCAACTTATGAGCACATCAGTCGATTCTTAGCTCAGTGTGGTGAGGCATCGGCTACAGAAACTCTCAGAGTTCGCTTGTTTCCTCTCTCACTATCTGGATCGGCATTCACTTGGTTTTCATCCTTGCCATATAATTCAATCAGGAGCTGGGCCGATCTGGAGAAACAGTTTCATAAATACTTTTTCAGTGGAGTCCAAGAAATGAAGCTATCGGACCTCACAGCGATTAGGCAGAAATCAGATGAATCAGTCCCAGACTATATTCAACGATTTAGAGATGTGAGAAACAGGTGTTACAGCTTATCTTTATCAGATTCTCAGCTAGCCGATCTAGCCTTCCAAGGTTTGCTGGCGCCGATCAGGGAAAGGTTTTCAGCTCAGGACTTTGACAGTTTAGCCCATTTAGCTCAGAAGGTATCGGCTCACGAGACAAGATTCCAAGAGGCTAGGAAATTCATCAAAAAGACAAACAATGTGAACAATGTCTACAATTATGATTCTGAGTCTAAAGATGAAGATCCAGACATCAATGCAGCCGAGTGGGCTAGGAACAAAAAGACGGTGGTCTGCCAATAGGCTAAGAATTCTGGGATGGAGGAGAGATATGATTTCGACATTACCAAAGCTGACAAGATCTTCGATCTCCTTCTCCAAGAAAAACAAATCCAGCTGCCAGTAGGACACGTCATCCCATCGGCTGAAGAGCTGAAGAAAAGGAAGTATTGTAAATGGCATAATACAGGATCTCACCACACTAACGATTGCAAAATTTTCAGACAATAGATCCAGTCGGCTATTGAACAAGGGAAAATTAAGATTGATGGATCCAAGAAGCCGATGAAGATAGATGAGCACCCTTTCCCAGTCAACATGGTGCATCCTGGATACAACCGGCATACAGCCGATGGAAATAAAAAGCACGCCAGGAGTATCAGATCGGCTGGCATGATCGGCAAATATCAAAACAGGCGCCAGCAGGAGGAGGAGTCATATCCTGAGGAAGAAGAAAGATATTTTGACCCCCATTGGAGTTGTGAATTCTTCAGATTCTGCTGGAACGAAGGCATGAGGCTACCATCTATCGAAAATTGCCCTGGCTGCAGCGATCCTGACGCTCAGTTCATCCAAAAACCAAGCCGACAACGTACAACTACACATCGGCCAATTCAATCAAGGTTGTCAGTACATGAAAGACTTGGGCCGATGCAACAAGACGATGACGATGATTCGCGTAGAGAACCCAAGCCAACGCATCCTCAATGGTGTCCTTCTAGGGTATTTACCAAAAATCAGAAGAGAAGAGTTCAAAAGATGAGGAACAGGGAACAATTCCAGGAGGTTAAGGGGGCAATTCAGCATCGGCTGCGGCAGAAAACGAAGAAAGTATGGCGCGTGAAGAGCAAAGTGGTGTCAGCCGATGAAGTCAGAGCCGATTGCACGAAGAATCAACAACGCAAGGGCAAGGAAGCGATGTCATCTGAAATCAACATGGTTTTCATGTTACCAGCCGAATATGCAATGGAGCAAGTCGTCGAGCAAGAAGAAAATCTGCCATCGGCTAAATTGATGTTATCACCAGAACAAGCTATTTTTGAAAAGCCCGAGGGAACAGATCATCGGCATCTCAAGCCACTCTATGTCAAGGGATTTGTCAATGTTAAGCCGATGTCAAAGATGCTAGTCGATGGAGGAGCAGCTGTTAATTTGATGCTATATACAACATTCAGAAAGCTTGGGAAGAACTCAGAGGACTTGATCAAGACCAATATGGTTCTGAAAGATTTTGGCGGGAATCCATCTGAGACCAAGGGAGTTTTGAATGTGGAGTTGACCATCGGCAGCAAAACAATTCCAACCACATTTTTTGTCATTGATGGGAAGGGTTCCTACAGTCTGTTGCTGGGGAGAGATTGGATCCATGCTAACTGTTGCATCCCTTCAACAATGCACCAAAGTCTGATTCAATGGCAAGGAGACCAAATTGAAATTGTGCCAGCCGACAGGTCAGTCAACGTAGCTTGTGCCGATTTATCTATTTGGGAGATGGAAGGAATTGATTGCTTATCTGGAAAAGTTTGGCAAGGAGATTACTTAAAGATTTCTGATGATGCCATACAGCCAACAGGAGATGGAGAGCCCCAATTCCTATTTTGAGGGCGCCTTGGAGGGTTCTAATTTCTACACAGAAGATACAATCGATGATCTCGACGGCAAGCTTGGTCATGGCTTTATGTCGGCCAATGAGTTAGAAGAGATCGATATTGGGCTAGGTGATAGGCCTAGGCCGACATATATTAGTAAAAATTTACCAATAGAATTCAAATGTAAATTAATTGCACTCTTAAAGGAGTATAGAGATTGTTTTGCCTGGGAATACTATGAGATGCCAGGATTTAGCCGATCGATAGTTGAACATCGGCTCCCTATCAAACCAGGTTATCGGCCATACAAGCAACCCCCAAGACGTTGTAAAGCTGCAATGTATGATGCTATTAAGGCCGAAATTACAAGACTTTATGATGCTGGCTTCATCAGTCCATGCCGATATGCTGAGTGGATTTCCAATATAGTACCAGTCATCAAGAAAAACGGCAAGCTCAGGGTTTGTATCGATTTCAGAGATTTAAATAAAGCTACACCGAAAGATGAATACCCAATGCCGGTAGCCGATCAACTCGTTGATGCAGCATCTGGACATGAAATTATCAGATTCATGGATGGTAATGCTGGTTATAATCAAATTTTTATGGCGGAAGAAGATATTCACAAGACTGCTTTTAGATGTCCTGGTGCTATCGGCTTATATGAATGGGTAGTTATGACTTTCGGCTTGAGGAGTGCTGGTGCTACATATCAGAGAGCTATGAATTATATCTTTCATGATCTTATCGGTGCATTGGTGGAAATATATATAGATGATGTGGTGGTTAAATCCAAGGACGCTGATGATCATATAGCCGATTTGAAACAAGTCTTAGAAAGAGCAAGAAAATATGGGTTGAAGATGAATCCTACTAAGCGTGCTTTTGGTGTATCGGCTGGTCAATTTCTTGGGTTTTTGGTTCATGAGAGAGGGATTGAAATTCCTCAAAGGAGCATTGAAGCAATTAAAAATATCAAACCTCCAGAAGATAAGACCAAGCTACAATCATTGATCAGCAAGATTAATTTTGTTCGGCGTTTTATACAAATCTGTCTGGTCGAATAGAACCGTTTACTCCTTTATTAAGGTTTAAAGCCGATCAAGAGTTTGTCTGGGGGGAGAAGCAGTAACAAGCATTGGATAATATCAAGGAATATTTGAGTACTCCTCCAGTTCTTATTCCACCACAGAAAGGGATTCCATTCAAACTCTATCTATCAGCCGATCAAAATTCTACCGGCTCAGTCTTGATTCAGGAGGTTGAAGGAAAAGAGAGAGTTATATTCTACCTTACCAGACGCTTGTTGGATGCAGAAACTAGGTATTCACCTGTGGAGAAGTTATGTTTATGTTTATATTTTCTTGCACAAAGTTGAGGCATTATCTACTATCCAATGAGTGTATCATAGTTTGCAAGGCCGATGTGGTACGACATATGCTATCGGCTCCAGTTTTGAAGGGACGCATTGGTAAGTGGATCTTTGCTTTGTCAGAGTTTGATCTCATATATGAATCGGCTAAGGCAGTTAAAGGGCAAACGATATCCGATTTCATAGTTGAACACAGGAATACAAGTGTCGATAATATTGACATTATGCCATGGACTTTATTCTTTGACGGATCAGTGTGCACTCATGTGGTATCGGCTTGGTGATCATATCGCCTAGGGGGGCAAGTTTTCAGTTTGCTTTTACTATCAAACCGTACTCTACAAATAATCAAGCAGAATATGAAGCTGTTCTCAAAGGTTTACAGTTATTGAGGGAAGTTGAAGTCGATGCTGTTGAGATCATGGGTGATTCATTATTGGTGATAAGTCAATTATCTGGGGAATATGAATGCAAAAATGATACTTTGGTGATATACAATGAAAAATGTCAAGAGCTGATGAAGACTTTTAAGATAGTTACTTTGAAGCATATTCCTCGGGAGCAGAATGTTGAAGCCAACGATCTAGCTCAAGGTGCATCAGGTTATAAGCCGATGTTACAAGGGATTGAAGTAGAAGTGGCCTGCATTCCAGCCGATGATTGGAGGTTTGATGTTTTTGAGTATCTAAAAAATCCCTCCAGATCGGTTTCAAGGAAATTACGGTATAAAGCCCTTAAGTATGTTCTCTTGGATGATGTACTATACTGTCGGACGATTGATGGAGTTCTTTTGAAATGCCTGAGCATGGAGGAAGCAAAAGTTGTTATGTGTGAAGTTCATGAAGGTATTTGTGGAACACATCAATCGGCTCACAAAATAAAGTGGTTAATTCGGAGGGTTGGATATTTTTGGCCGACAATGCTAGAGGATTGTTTCAGACATTACAAGGGTTGTCAAGATTGTCAGAAATTTGGAGCAATTCAGAGAGCACCAGCATCGGCTATGAACCCTATTATCAAGCCATGGCCGTTCAGAGGTTGGGGTATTGATATGATCGGCCAAATTAATCCACCATCAAGTAAAGGGCATAAATTCATATTGGTTGCAACTGATTATTTCACAAAGTGGGTTGAGGCGATTCCATTGAAGAAGGTTGATAGTCAAGATGCGATCAATTTTGTTAAAGAGCATATTATATACAGGTTTGGTTTGCCACAGACGATTACAACTGATCAAGGTTCCATATTTGTATCTGATGAGTTTGTTCGGTTTGCTGATAGCATGGTGATTAAATTGTTAAATTCATCGCCATATTATGCACAAGCCAATGGACAGGCTGAAGCATCTAACAAAAGTTTGATTAAGTTGGTTAAGAGAAAGATAGCCGAATACCCCTAGAAGTGGCATACTATTTTGGCTGAATCATTGTGGTCCTATCGGATGGCTTGTCATGGTGCAATTCAGGTACCTCCTTATCAATTGGTTTATAGGCATGAAGCTGTGCTACCATGGGAAACCAACATCGGCTCTAGGAGGATTTCTTTGCAAGATGAGTTGACAGCCGATGATTATCATAATTTGATGGTTGATGAATCAAAAGATTTGGTACAAGCTAGATTGCGAGCTCTTGAAAAGTTAGAAAAGATAAGGAGAGAGTTGCTAGGCATTACAATAAGAAAGTTGTGCCTAAGTCTTTTGTCGAAGGCGAGTTGGTTTGGAAATTGGTACTGCCGATAGGAGCTAGAGATAATAAATTCGGCAAGTGGTCACCAAATTGGGAAGGACCGTTTCAAGTTCATAAATGAGTTTCTAAAGGAGCCTATATGCTAAAAGGGCTTGATGGAGAGGTATTTGGCAGAGCACTTAATGGAAAATACTTGAAGAAATACTATCCAAGTGTTTGGATTGGTTCATGATCGGCTGCGGTTTGTCGGTTTATGGTTGATAGCCAATGTGTTTACATCGCCTTTAGATGGCCGATATTTTTATCGCACTTAGACATATAAGTTTGTAGCATTATGTTCCCTACTACAAACTTGGGGGCATGGAGGATGAAAAGTTGGAAATTTTTGAGCAAATTTTTATCTCAGAAAGTAATCAAGTATAAAATCGGCTCGATAGTCGATAGCAGAAGGTGTTTCAGTATTTGGCTAAGCATAAGATCAGTTTATGGCTAGAGTATATATTACAGCAAAAATATTTTAAGACAGCTTATAGTTTGAAGTTACATCAAGCCAAATATTTTTGAATAGCCGATATAGCTCTCTGCCTAATTTGTTCTACTTCCTCAATGGCTTGGGCATCGGCTTCAGTTGTTCTTGGAATTGGCTTCAAGGCTTTACTTAAGGCGGCAAGATGTTTTATAGACTTCTTGAGCTTGGATTTCTGGGTTTCAATAGCTTTGGGTAAATCGGCTAGCTTCTGTTCCTCGATGGTGATTTCTGCTCTACAGGCTTCAAGTTGTTGAAGAAGTTCAGCTTCTTTCTTTCTTAGCTCTTCTATCTTCTGTTGAGTAGAATTTGGTCTAGCTTCCAGTTCATCCAACTTGGATTTTTCTTCAGTAACTTGTTGTCGGTTGGATTGCATATTTGCTTCAAGGGCAGCACGTTCTAGCCGATCTGAGATTCTTTGCCTTGCCCTTTCTAACTTGAAACGGTGTTGCTCAAGAAAGACTGCAGGAGAGACCATCTCTATAAGTTCATCACGGATTTGATTCTGGATTTCTTCAAATCTTGCCCTGATCGGCCCACAATTCACAACTAATGTATCAAGCGAGGCACTTAGCCGATCTGCGATGCCAGCTAAGATTTTTCTTAAGTCTTCAGAAATTGGAGAGATAGCCTTGCTAGTCGTTTCTTCCTCATCCAGGAATTGATTTATGTCAAAAGAAAACATATCGGCTAATAGCTGAAATAGGGAAAGATTGATAAGTGATACAATTATGAGTGAGCCGATAGATTTAAGCATGAAGAATACTTACAGGAATGTGAGGAGCTGGAACTGTAGTAGCAACCTCTTCATCTTGTCGGCTAGCTGCGGCTGATGGAGTATGCTCACTGGATACATGTTGGGGAGGTGATACCTGAGGGGGCTGTAATGATAACAAGTGGTCAGTATCGGCAAAAGATGAAATTGAAGATGGAGTAAGGTGAGATTACTGATGCTGGTGGAGAAATTGGTTTTTTCCTTGTGACGACTTGTTTCTTCTTGGGCTGAAAAAGATGGATGAGTTAAGAGAATTTTGAAGCATGGAAGTAAATGATGATAAGTTAGAATATCTTACTTGTGCTTTTTGAGGAGACTTCGGAGGACTTGGAGTTTTTGCAGCCTGAGATTGTGATGCAGGAGGTATATCGGCTTGGGGTGTAGCAATTTCGGCTGTATCACTGAGTTGGGCGGCAGCTTCATTGATGGCTTCATCCATCTCAATATCTTTTAAGATATCGTCTATCTCCTGAGCTTGAGAGATGTCTACATCGGTTGTTTTCTTCTGCCTTTTGGTTGGTTTTTTCAAGAGCGTTGGCTTTATGGCAGCTTGTTTTGTTCTTCTTTTCCTGTCACCTGCTTGTATCGGCTCTCTTAATTGACCTTGAAGCAAGGTGGCGGTTTTTGGGGCATTGAAGCCGATGATTGATGGGGCTGGTCCGTTGCTGTTTGGGAGTTTGGCCATAGCATATTCTATGGGCTTGCCAATTCGGCTAATAAGAGGAGGAGGAGAATCTGTTGTCTGCAAGCAAAATTGTTAAAGTGTAAGTATTAAGCAGTTGACAATAATAAAATACAGAAGTTTGAAAGGAAAGTTTTACCTGAGGAACCAAGTTTGGAACGATTTGGGTGAGGTATGAGTCAACTGACAGATGGAATATGTGACTTTTTATCTCTGACCACCATCTGTCAAACTGGATGCTCCTCATCAAGATGATGTTGAATCTGTTGATGCTGCTGAGAGGGGGCCCAGGGATGTTGAGCAGTTTATCCATCATGAGAGCCGATACAATATCACCCCTAGTTTGAATCTTGTCGGCATAGTACAAGCCGATGGGTAATGTGCCCATGCCAAGTTGTCTTGCTACCGATGCTGGGTAGTAGAACTCATAGGAGGGTTGAACATTTCTTCCTTGAGATATGCCAACTGGGAGTATGCATGGTGAGATTGCGGCAGTTAGGATTTCTATGGGTTTCTCAAATCTTTCATCATTGATTTCATTGATTCTAAAATCGGTTGGCAGTTCAAAGCTCTTGTAAGAGTCATAAGCAAACGAAATTCGGCTGTCTCTGGGGAATACATCATAAAAGTTGCCGAACCAGTTATGGAAATGCTCAGCCGATGGTCCATGTCCAGCATAACTGGTGGCTGCTTCTCCAAATGACATGCATCGGCGCATTTGGCTTGATTCTTCATCATTATCAGAATCGGCTGTGGAAGGGAATTCTGCTTCTAGGAGTGATGGCCTTTTAGCAACTTTTAGGGTATGTAGGGTTAACCATAGTTGGATAAACCACCATGGGCCGCCAGTATTCACATTGGCATCCATTATCAGTTTGGCCGATGATTGGTTAAGCATCTGATATGCTACTCCTAGTAAATATTTTCCCAAGGGGAATTCTCTTTTCAAAACTAGGGCTTCGGCTAGGTGTTGCCAATTGGCCGTTGGGCCGCAGGTGGATCCACAAAATAGGAACTTATCCAACCACATCATCAGGAAGGCGGCGTGTTCCCTAGCCGATACAGAGCCTGTCCCCATGTTTTCAGAGATAAAACCGGACCAGCCACCAATATTCTTGGTTTTGAACTTATAGGTGCATTTGGTCTTCATGCTGATTGGGTTGGCCGATGTGGTTCTATCTAGGCCAGTAATCATGATTATATCTAGTAAGGTGGGAGTCATCGGCCCTTGATTGAACATAAAGCAGTTGAAGGTATCTGACCAAAATTATGCAGCCGAAGACAGCATCGGCTCATCTTTCTTCATATCGGCTATGGACAAGGACAGGCATTGGGCTATCCCTATTTCGTCCCAATGATCTTGCTTGCTAGCTGCAACCCTTTTGTACCAATCTATCCACTTATCAACTTGGGAAGGCCAAGACCTAAAAGTTGTGGTCCAGTGGGAAAGAGATGGATTGGCTTGTCTGAAAGGGATTCTGTTTGTCTCTGCGTTGATGATATCGGTAGGATCTAAATCGCCTATCGGACCCAAGAAGAAGTGGTTGGGCTCACTGAGTTTTGGAACGGCTACTTGGTGACTTAGATGCTACAGATTAAAAAGGAAAAAGGGGGATGAAGGCAAAGTAAAAATGAAGAAATTTAAGGAAAAGATTGGAGTCGATGAGGGACTTACCTCGGCATATTCCATGGCGGCGGATTGTGGTGGATTCGATGAAGTGGCCATTGTTGCGCAAAGGGCGTCGCCGGAGGGGATTTGTTGTCCTGGTCGTCGGAGTGGAGAGAGAAGGTGTTCGCCGGAGTTCACAGGAAAATTTGGTGGTTTAAGCAGTGAAAACGGAGTTAACACCGTGAAATATCCAGGAGAGCTGTTGGTATTTAAAGAATTAGGTGCGTAACGGTCACAGGGGTAACCCTAGAATTTTGCGGTTGAAGAGAGATAATTCCGTTGCATTATAAATACTTCGGAATTGAGGGGCATGTGTTGATGATGAAATTTGGTAAGCAAATCTATCTACAAGAATCGGAAATATGATATAGTCTGAAGCGGATTTGAAGATATGCAAGAATATCGGAAACAGGGTACGCATCGGCTGGAGTCCGAATCGGCTATGAACTGATCGGCCGAGTCAGGGTTGGATAAGGTTAGCCGATGGAGCCGATTTCGGTAATATGATTCAGAACACGTCATCGGGTTATGATAATGTGCTTCATGTGGATTGCCATGCACGGATAGAGTCATGAGGAGGCAATTGTATCTATTAATTAGGATATTCTATGTAATTTCCTTATAGATATTCTCGGTAAGAGTCCGCCTAAGGGACTTGTTCGTTAGTTGGATTTGTATTAGGATAATATGAGTCGTGTCCGTAATGGACAATATTTGTATTTTCGGGTATAAATATAATCCCGAGGTCTTGTAAATAATAACAACAGACGTTCAATCAATCTCGGCGCATCGCCACCTTTGTTTCTTATTTTCGACAAGCTTGAGCTCTCGAGTCGTGCTACATCAATTTGATCTTCGACGAGAAGGTATTAGTGCTTACATCTTTATGACACTAATTCTATCTTGCAAGTTCCACAGTTATCATATACACCATATAGCTTAGATCAATAATGCTATCTCCTATGTCGGCTAGATCCGTTTTAGGGTTTCGATGATATCAGCTAGTTTACTTTATTGATTCATGTTATATGATGTATCCACCATCCTGATTTGATGTTATTGGCCTGTTGCATATCATGCTTCTCTCATGCTTAATGCTGCATTGGTTCGGTCCAACCTATTAAGTCTTCTTAGAACCATGATCTATAATATGCTTTACGATTGTCAATAGGGATATCATCGGAGTTTCAGCCGATCTTATCTGTTTAGAATATTTGACATGGTTTTATGATTTGTTTAATGTTCTATGTTTGTTCTTAATGCTTTACCATGAGTTTATATCGGATTATCGACCGATATGTAACTAGATATAAATATCGGCTATGATATTAGTTTTATGTGATCATTATTTCATGTTGCGATAGACTTAAACAGTTTATACTGTCTCGGTTCAGTCCGATCTATACCAATTGTTTACTTCTAAAGCAATATTGATCTGTTAATTACATAATATTGATATCTACAGTCGATATACTTTTATTAGGGTTATTTTCATGCTTATTCATATTCCTTACAGCCGATTCATGCTTTATTACATCGGCTAGGTCACATACGATATGAAATCGGCCCTATAGCCGATTGTCTATTGTTTGCTAATATTCTTTGCATATTCTTTCTTGTTGATTGCAGGATCAAATCAACTGGCACGCCCTCGAATCCAAAACTCAAAGTTAGGACCTGCACTAGAGTAAAGCGAATATCTCAGGCCTGTGTGTGTTTTTTACATCAACAGGAATCAAAAGGGAAATGCTTGCAGTTAGTAGAAGCCTGCAAAAAAACAGAGAACAAAATGTTTATTCAATTTTGATAAAGCTAAAAATATTAAATTTTATAAGCATGGTACTTATGAGCTCTCAGCTTACTTGTAAAGTCAAATTCAGGCAAGATCATCAAATATTTCTTTGTACACAACATTTTGAGTGTTGTCTGCGTGTTCTGGAGAGTTATTCTCTATCAGAACACGCAAACCATCTACAGATGTCACTCGTGAGAAAGCAACCTAGAGCTGATCATGTGAAAAAACCTGGCTAAGCAGATAAACCCCAACGCTACAAAGTGTCTACCCTTAACTCTTATTTACATTTATAGTCATTGCATATGAACTCAAACCGAAAATTGGTGACGCTTAATCTTAAAAGGCCACCGGTAGATGTAGTTACTATCCTTGGTTTATATGCCTTACATCCTTTAGCTTTTCCTCTCCTTCTATTATATAGTGATTCAGCTGAGTTACTGTCGCTATGGCTTACACAGTGCCAAAGGCATGTATTTCCTTAAATCCATCTAATGCTCATCTGCTCGGTCTGTCCACTGATTTGCTTAGCTTTCCCAGCACTTCTCCAACTCCAGAATGTGGACACGGTCAGAAAAATCCTGTATTGTTTCAGATAACCTGACTCTGTAAATAACCAATGTTTGATAGAAATTTAATACGAAACTTGATAAAATCTTTTTACTCCATCTACCAAAAGCAGGATGCTGGAAACAACAATTCTCAATTAGTTCATCGCTAAATCTTGCACTTGAGAGCAACAAGTGATTTGTTGTAATAACCCGCCCAATGCTTGGTTAATAAAATCCAAAATGGAGTCTGTTTGGCAATGGAAAGCAAGCAAACATGCTTACAACACTTTCATTTTCTCATAATATTTTTTAAGGACATATTCTGATAATTTAGAAACGTATATAAGGCTTCATGACATTTTCGGAGAATCTAGAAATATTTTCTGATAATCCCAAACTGGGCAATCTAAAAGATCAGTACGGACAGTACATAGTGAAAAAGAATTGCACATCATCAACCATATCCTGTATTTGTAGTTCTAGATAGAACATACTGACACAATAAGTACAAACTCCTTTTTTTCTTAGCCTGAAGGGAATCAAAGCGAAAAATCTAAAACCTGAATCCCCAACCACCACAAGACAAATCAATTAATCCTTACCCCAAAATCATAGGTGATATAGCAGAGGTAGACATCGACCGGGACCAAAATCATAGGTGATATAGCAGAGGCAGCCATCGATGGGACCAATGGGAGAGCCTCTCCAGGCGACAACGCTAGGCGGGATAGGCTAGACGCGATAGAGGTGGCCAGGGCGCTCTGATGGCCGGCAGCGTGGAGGGATCCATCCATCCGTTCCGGGGATGACCGGGCAAAAGGTGGAGAGACGTGCATCAAGGAGTGGGGTATGGGAAGGGGAGGTGGTTCTGAGGAGGGTATCTGCTATGGATTTGGAGCGACGACGAGTGATCGATGGTGGGTGGCGGAGGATGGGTGCTTGGGTTTGGGGCGGCATCGGGGGGACGGAGGTTGTCGCGCTTGGCGGAGAGGCACTGCCATTGTGGTGTGCGTTGGTCGCGATGGAGGAGCGGCGCTTGGTGGAGGTGCAAGAGGACGAGGGGAATGGGAATGGAGGCGAGGAGGGACTGACCGATGCCTGATCCCGATGGTGAGGAGACACGACGATGATGATAGCGGCAACGACGATACTGCAAGAGAGAAAGGGAGGAGGAAATTAAGGAGATAGGGTGACGAGAGGGACATGTTGCGGGGGTGCGGTGCTGAGTGATCCGTAGCGACGCGGGCTGATGGAGGAGCGTTGGATGTGCGGCAGGATTCTAAAAGGACATCAACTATTGGATTACACCAGTACTCATCACCACCATGTTTTTTTTTAAAGCAGTAAAGATATGATTAGGAATTCGACCCCATTGCATAGCAAAAATATTGAAAACGAAAAAGAAAACGTTTGCCTCTAAACGTGCTGCGATTTGGGGGAATGGAGGACTCAGGCAGCAGCTCTCCGCCGGCGCCGGCGCCCTTCTTCCGCAACAGCTACTGGATCCTCCGCCATGGCCGCAGCGTCCCCAACGAGCGCGGCATCATCATCTCCTCCCTGGTACCGATCCGTGCATCCCCTCTCTGTCTTCCCCCTTCTTCAATTTCTTTCCCCCAAGAACTTCGTGTCCAGTTCGCCGTTTCGTTTGTTGCGGGTCTTCCCTTCTAAGTTCTAACTGCTCCAATCCTCGCAGAAGAACGGAACGAAGCCGGAATTTGGGCTGGCGCCGCAGGGCATGCAGCAGGCGCGCTTGGCCGGCGAATCGCTCCGAAAGGTATCCGATTTGGTGTGCGTTAGTCGTGTCTCCAAGAGCTCTTGGAGAGGATGTGCGATAGTGATTTGGGGCGACTGGTTTCGGTGCGTGCAGGAGCTTGAGGAATTGGGTGTGCCACTGGATTCTGTTCAGATCCGATATTCTCCGTTCTCACGGACCATGGAGACTGCCAGAGAGGTCGCCAGAGTGCTCGGTGTCCCCTTTGATAATCCCAGCTGCATTGTCAGTGGTTTGGTCTTGCATATAAAATTTCTCACTGTGTGTTGTGCAGTTATTTGTGTGCATAGATATTCTAACGTTTACGGCACAAGTAATTTCGTATGGAATTTATTCGACTTGTAACTCGTACTCCGTAACTTGTAACTTTCTCTATAGGCATTGGATTCTTTTATCCATGATAATAATCATGAATGCGAAGTAAGATTTATAATTAATTACTGACTAATTGTCCAATTTGCCTGCATAAAGAGTGAAAAAGGGCCAGGCCACAGGTAATTGGATGAAAATGACCTGCAGTTGATATTTCCATGTGTGATATTTAAAATGTGATACTTCCCAGGAATACCTGCTTCTGTTCCCTGGAGTTAAGTGATGCGCTGGCACTTCTTAGTTCTTATTTACACAAAAGATAAAATGAACAAATATAGTCTTTTGTTTAATTCACTCTAAACAATTAATGCATTCTTTTTTTTCCTTTTTTCCCTGGGCATGTTTGACGTAAGTCGTAGTAAACCCTGTTTAAAATTGTCGTTCTTTAGAACAAGTTTACAGCTAGCAAGACCTGCAAATAATCTGGTAGGAGAGAAGACCTGTGAACCTAATAGAGGCATGACAGCTAACTTCTGCCATTCAATAACTATAATCATCCCCTTCAAATGTATGATCTACAAATTTGAAATGTATTAACTCCAAAACATTGTCCAATGTTTTGCTTTGCCAAATGTTTATTTCCTAAACTATTCAAACATGAAAAGTAGTGTGAAGTTTCCTTTTTAAACACCTTTTACATTTCTATTCTGCTTTCTTAAGGTAATACTGAGCAGCCAGCTGATGATAATTTCTTTGCAGCCAGCTGTAGAACTTCGGGAACGCTATTTTGGGCCATCGTATGAATTGCTTTCACATGAGAAGGTGTGTTTTGCTGATCTATCAAATTGTGCAGATTCTAATTCGATATATCAATAAACAACTAAGCACTTACAGTTGGTGGTACAAACTGAGACCTATTTTAACAAATAACACTGGCATTATTTCTTTTGATCAATACAGGAACTCATTATATTAGAAAATACAGGAACTCATTTGAATCAGAATAATTTTCCTTCCTCATTATATTAACTGTAATTTTTGAGCAATACCAAACAGAACAAGAAATGCTCACACTTTGTTTCCCATGTTTATCTGAGCAGAACAAGAAAAACACCTGATATTCTCGAATTTCGTTGTGTTCTTTTATCTTATTGAAGCTAATGACAAAAGTTACGGAACTTACATGAAGCTCTAAGCATTTTTTCTCAAAAGAATGTTTTTAGAAACAAGCCCTCCTTGTTTGTCTTATTCGAACTAACTCCAAAATTTAGCGGTTTTCACAGACTGAGCTTGTCATATGAAGCTGTAAGAAATTGTCCAAAAACATGTATGTAACAAACACATCCTCCATGACAAGAATAAAAAAAATAATTGCATCTATTAAAATTAATGAAAAAAATCATTCTTGTTGTAAGCAAAGAAATGGTGGTAGATTTCTTCCAAGCCAATTTTCAAATTGTAGTTCTCTAATCTGTTGTTATTAACTGAGCCTTTCTACAGATAGTTGAGGATTAATTTGCCTCTGTACCACTAGAAAGAGGCTCAATTGTTAAATTGTCATTGCAAGAAAAGGCTAATTATCCTTTTCTGGATGAATATAATTTATTTACTACGTCTGACATGAATATCTATCTCTATTATTAAATAAGTGAACCTAATGGTGGTAATAGTGAATCTGCCACCCGTGAGCATGTCATTGGCATTGGGCCAGGAGACCAAGGCCCAAGGTACCGGTTGAGGAAATGTTATCCCTATCCTCACCTCGTACACACACGGTAGCTCAGTTGGTTAGAGTCAGATGGATAAGATTAGTTTGGGTCCTTCCATCCATCTATATAAGGAATTAAGGATGTATTGTATTTTCATTTGGATTAAGCAACTAATATCAATTAGTCTAATCTCTCTCCCCAACGTTCTTCTTCCCAGTCTAATTCCCCTCGTCCCTAGCAGCCGACTCCGCCCGGCTATCCTCCTGGCAGTGGTTATCTTATCCAGTCATGGCCTTGGGTCATGACAGAGCACCTCTAGAGTTTCTGGATCTTTTAAGTACAATTGGATATTTGTGCATGTGGTTTTTAATAATGTAGCTATGGAATTATGTTTGGTTGCAAATCACATATGATTTCTTATCATGATAAGTAATGATTCATCCAGCAGAGACTGCCACAAATCAGTGGGTCTATTCTTAGTGGCAACAGATGTTTGATTTCTTTTTCACGATTACAGAATGAACGATAAGCAATACCAGGCCATTTCCTTCTTTTCAGCTCAGTATTTGTTAGTACACTAAAATGAATCATAATAAGATCTTAATCTCCAGAAGGAGTTTTTCTTTCCAAAAAATGGCAATCTGGTCCCTAACTGCATTACTGGTCATGCAGATCTATTTCAGAGGTTTTAGCTCTTTCAAAATGCCATACCACATAAGCACATAGTTCATCTTTTCCGCATTCTTATGATCTTATCTTTTATTTAACTTACTAAGTCTGATATGATGTGCTAGTATGCAGAAGT
Organism: Oryza punctata; assembly: GCA_000573905.2. NCBI lineage: Eukaryota > Viridiplantae > Streptophyta > Magnoliopsida > Poales > Poaceae > Oryza > Oryza punctata. Next base: position 6,599,650 of record CM002491.2, on the reverse strand, counting down.
ATGGGCAGTAGATGAAGTAGATCCCTTAATGGCACCAGATGGTGGCGAGAGCGTTGCAGATGTTGCTACTAGATTCTCTCAAGTCCTGTCTTCTGCAGAAATGGAGTTTCATGGGTACGTCAACTCAAATATTGAAATTTAGAATTCATTTATTTTTCAAGATTGATATTTGCTTTTTGTTGCGTTATCGCCATACCCTATATGGACATCTCAGCTTCTAAGATTGGGTCTAGGCGTAGCCCTTCTGTATGAAGACCCACGTATGCATAGAATCATGCTTACAGTTTTGTCCTTATGTGATGAAAAAAAATCTTGTTGTAATAACAAACGTTGACTCTGCAGATCGGTGTAAACTGTAAATGCCTTGACAACCAAGTAACCCACTAGAAATGATTATGGACATAATACATTCTTCTTCCTGGAATAAACATCAAATTTACTACCATGCCTCAGGGTTCGCACATAAACTATTTGGGATATCTGTTGATTTTGTTCTGCTGTGTGTACGACTGTTAGAACATATGCTCTGTATTACATAGAAAAATTTAGGCTACTTTGGGTTAAACAAGTAACTGCAATGAATAATATCTAGGATAAATTTATTGATGTTTAATTTATTATAACGAGTCAACTCTTGATGAAAATAGGAGGAAAGATAGCAGTAGTCGTCACATAAAACCTGTCACATGCTGACATGCTAGGATTGGATAGCCGTAGACATGAGAAGCTAAAAAATGCAGATGACCAGCAGCGTCACCACAAGGGTAGAGGTATAGACTAAAGGGTCTTCGATTTATTCTTTCTTAGCTCTACACATACACATGTCCGTATATAGATGACACTAATATGTTGCTGGCTCTTCCATGCAACTGCTGCCCCTCCCCATGCTAGTTCCCATTTCTCAGCGTGCTCAGCCCGTCAGCCATGACCAAAATCCTCTAGGCAATATCACTAGGTTGAACATATGAACTACTATGAAGGCATAATGTTGAATCACAATAGGGCTTACAGTTTGTTACAGGACTTATCAACTAGTACAGTATTTAGGAGTCGATTGCACACAATGACTAATAACTGTCCAGCCATGGCCCAGACTAAATAAAAAGAATCTCATCATATAATTATCTTAGTTCATGCAGCATAGACATGCAGAAATAGGAGTCTCCAATATGTAGTGCTGCTTTGGCAAGTTACCACCGTCCTTGAATTTTGGAGTCCTAATAATTTGTTTACAAGCTTGAGTAGGGGTGCCCATAACTCTCGCAGACATGAGTACTATTCCTGGCAGAATAGAACAATTAAATCAGACATAGGTTCTGCTTAGTATTTTTTTTTTCAACCCACATTTCCATATACTGTGTTAGGGTTTTCTGGAATGGAGTACTATGTGGAGTTGACTTGTGTGTTCAATTCCATGCAGCTCTGCGATTCTTATTGTCAGTCATGGGGACCCACTACAGATCCTTCAAGCAGTATTCAAAGAAACAAAACAGAACCGTTCTTTCCTTGATGAGGTAAGTGACCTTAAAAAGAGAGGCATGATAGCACTATCCGTGTTGTCACAGCACCGTCAGTTCGCACTCCTCACTGGGGAGCTTCGCCGACTTGTGTGACTTGCTGCAGATTTGGTTTTATGTTTTTATTTAGTAGACAATTAATTTATGAAGTAGCAAAATTCATTTGGGTGTATTTTATTACAACTTGGCAGTGATCCAAAAGTGATCCAAGAGCAGAAGGATTGCGTGCTTATTTTTCCCATAAAATATTCAGTTCTTTAGTTGCAAACATTGTCTGACCCCAGTTCTTCTATTCTTTAACCAATGCATAGATTTCCTGGTCCTACATCCAACTGACATAGGCTGCAATTGGACTGGCTATATCTGACAGCCTGATATGCTAGTAGTAACCTTCATTATCCAGGCTGATCTTGATTCCCGCATTCTCTCAATTTTGCCGATCCAGTTGTGCGTGTAATGGTGCAACTGGATCTGGCACAATTTGGTGACTGCTTTTTATGCTAGTTGGAGTCTGATGTTCTTTAAGCAGATGGGTTCTTGTAACTAGATTTGCATATTCCTAAAAGGAAGAAATGAGCATGCACATGGTTTTCTGGTAGGCCTGACTAAAAATCAACACTGCACTAAATTTTATGTCAAGGTACAAAATAATGTACATTGATTATATCTCACTATGTCTGAAGACTAAGAAATAATGGTCAACTGCCCTGGGGAGAATAGGAAATTTAATATGTTTTCATTAGTTGCTAGTAGATCGGAACTCGGAAGATCCATCCATTCGTGCAAAATGTATGCTCAAGAGTGAAGACTGGGGATATGGCAAAGTTTGACCTAAAACAATTACGGCAGACGATGTGCTTTAAAGAATGGTTCATGTTGATATTTGACTCATTAAGGTATTATGCTAGAGTTTCTTGCAGTGTGATGATTGGTGAATACTACAGTTTACTTGAGCAGCCTTAAATCTATTTTGGGTACAGACTGTTCTAATTTCAGTTGACGATTTGTAACAGTATTGTAGGAAAAACTACCCCCCCCCCCCAAACTATGAAAAATAACTTAACGCTCCTAAACATACGAAAAGTAGTCTCAGTTCCGAAAAGGAGTCTCAGTTCTTTTGGTTCGACTAAATAAGGTGATCAAATGTGTGGAAATTGAGGTGTAGGAGATGCTTATGGTATAGTTTATGTTTTGCCATATTTGCTACTATGTCCTAAAATATAAGAAATTTTGATTGGATGAGACATATCTAGTACTACGAATCTGGACAAACACATTCTTGTATTACGAATTTGGACAGACAGTCCGTCCATGTCCCATTCCCATGTCTTATCCAACCAAAACTATTTTAGGACAGAGGGGAGTAATATTTATGGAATGGAGAGGTATTTAGGCTATGTTCGGGAGGTGAGGTTAGGAACTCACCTCCCGTTCACGTAAAACGAAGCGATGCATTTTTTTATGATTAATTAAGTATTTACTATTTTTTATAAAATGGATTAATATGATTTTTTAAAGCGACTTTCATATAGAAAATTTTTGTAAAAAATATATCATTTAGCAGTTTGATAAACGTGCGCACGGAACACTAGGTGAGTTGGGAAAGTTGGGAAAGAACTCAAGCCTTGGTAAGAATGATTATTAATGTTACTAGTAGCTAACACTCTTTGAGAACGTCTTGGTGCAGCTTATTAATGTTTTTTTTTTTTTAACTGATGAAGGGTCTCCGCTTTTGAATGTGTGTAAGAATGATTATTCAGCTGCTACGTACTAGTACATAGTTTCCTTTCGCTTGCCTGACATACATTTGTTATTGCCGTATCATTTTCCCTAACCCCTTATTTGAGGTTATTATCCTTTATCAAGTTGATTCTTTTCCTCCCCGCAAAACATAAGTTGATCCTTTTCCCTAACACTACACTACACTTGACTTGAGGTTACTAGCATGTTGCTTGATGGTACTAGAAGATGCATTCAAATGCTCAACATCACATTCGATTCTGCCTTTTTTATCCATAAATTTGTGTGGTTCTCCTGGCGTAGTTTCCCAAAACAAATCCATGTCATGATATGTGTCAGTTTCAAATTGTTGACTACGACCGGGCAAGTACATTGATGTGATGGTGGTGTTATACACTAGGACTATGGCAAATTTCTTCTTAAATTATTCATAGAATTATTGAAATGGATTATTCGCTTCATGCTTTGAAAAATACATTTTATAAAGAAAAATCTTGTACTATATTGTTCAGACCATTTGTTTTAAGTTATTTATTCAGTTTATTTATTAAAATATTTAATTTATTAATTACATGTGTTTGGTTTGGGATGGGGTGGGATGATGGGACTCATCTCTGTGTTTTTTTTTCAGATGGGATGATCTTATCTATCCGTTTAGCATGAGTTATAGAATTGCTCTATTTTTTTAATGGATGGTCAATACGAGTTATAGGTTTGTTCTATTTTTTAATGGATGGTCAATACTGCGAAAAATGAGTTATTTGGTTTGCTAGTTTTTAAGAATAAAGGTTAACCTGGATCTTAGTAAAATATTCTCTTTCATGGATATCCCATTTCATCGTTCCATAAACCAAACACTCTAGGAAAATGGATTCAACCCGATAATCCTATCTCTTCAACCAAATGCCGCTAAATATTCCTTGGTCCTGCTCATGTTTAGACACACGTACGTTCAAATCTGATGTGATGCTGAACTGTAAGCAAGAACTATGTAAGGATCTTTTATCATTTCATTAATGAAATAATGGGAGAGGAATACCGAATACCCTCTCTTTCTCAAAAAAAAGTTCAAATCTGATACACGCTATGCATTTGTTTCAACATGAGCTCACCGGTTTATAAAAGGCCACCATCTTGAGTGTGTTACGCACGTGTGGTTGCGTTCGTGTTTACATGCCTTCCGATCGACAAGAATGTTGACATTATAACATCATGCAAAAAGGCAAACATGTTCTGGAGAATGAGAAAACAAAACGGCAAACAGCCAACTGAACAAACAGGGACGGGGAGATACCAATAACTCCGGCGTACGGAGCCAAATCGTCTGATAGCAACAGCACCATGCGGCGGTAGAAGCCAAATCTGCTTTCGTACGGTGTTGATCCACTGGAGATATTCCTTCCATCATAAAATTCGTTATACTACATTATATCTAATTCTAATTCTATCTGAAAATATAATTATTATATTTTGGAATGAAGCGATGGATATTTTGATGACCATGAAACAACAGCTGCCTACACAAACTAAAATAAAATTTTTTTACGATTACTGTTAAACGGTTGTTAAGTACCAATTTCAACGGCTAACTAACACAATAAATAAAGGGAAACTTAGCATTTCTTACACGTATACCACTAATAAATAATGTAGTTGTATTAGAATTGGAGAAATAATATGAATACAAAAATTATACATTAAAGTAAAGGAGAAAATGAGGTGAATCACGTGCAAAGGAACACACCTCCAGCAAATCACGTGCGAGCACACGGATTGAGAGGCCCATAAGTTAGCTCAAACCAACTCAAAGTAGGGCCAACCATCCGGGAACCGAGGGATCCACCTGTCTATTGATGAAAAAACACACACTGATCTGAGAGATCTACTTAACTCTAGTGCAAGTTCAAATCTTGACTTTCGGGTTCAGGACGTGTAGTTGGTTTGATCCTACAACCAACAAGAATAGAAATACACAGTTAAATCAGTAAACGATAGTCGATCGGTTGGAAAGTCGATGACATATCGTCTTTAACCTAGCCGATGCTGGTGTTTAGGATTGGTTGTCAGGTGTAGTATTAAAATAGCAATAAAAACCTAAAGTATATCGTATAGGCTGGAGATGTAATCAATCGTATAGTTTATAGATTAAACTTATTTAAACTATAAGCAAATATCATAGATTGGGCCAAACCAAGATAATATGGAATTGCTTACAGGCTAAACCTGATTAACCTAGAAACTACATATGTTTATATCATAGCCGATAAGACAATACTTAGGCAAGGAAAAAGATAATGTAAAGCTAATACTCTGGTACAACCATATATACGTGTATTAATCTAAATAAATAAATTTGATATATACCAAATATATTTATGTAAAGTGATACATCCATATGGTGCAGATATAGAATGTAATGCATGGTTAAATTAATTAAACACATTGTAATCATCTATATTAGGTAAGATCGACTGAAACCTCGATTCTACCGTTATTTTAATCAAAGATAGGTTAGCTTTTATGATTCTAAGCACGGCTAGGGACGATGCATCACAGAGTATGCAAAAAAGCATAAAGTCTAAACAATCTTAAGTCTTTGACTAATTTTCTGGGTGGTGGATATGTTAGCTAATCTATATCGACAAGACAACTTAGCCGATACCGGCAAAACCCTCAGAAAGATCTAGCCGATATTGATAAATTGAATCATTGATATATATTAATTAAGATATATGATAACCAGTGATCTAAGTAACAAGATTAACATATCTAAAGCAACATAATAACCTCGATAATACAAACCACTGTGACAAGTGTTACCTCTTGTCGGGAGATCGAAATCGATAACCTAACTCGAAGCAAGAACTCGTCAAAAGTAACTAAAAAAAGGTGGCGATATACCGAGAGTAAATTGAACGTGTGTTTCTGGGCATATATTTATATCCATAATACAAACCTGTCCATAATGGACATGACTCAATATTCCCTAAATTACAAAAGCATAAGAACAAGTCCTCAGGGCGGACTCTTGCTAAATCTCTAAGAAACCGATATTAATATTCCTAATTAATAGATATAATTGCCTATAATGGACACTATCATTGTACGACAATGCTTTCCAATCCAATCTGGCTCATTGGAGCTCAAGTACATTTATATCAGCCGCCCTATCCATATCGTCTTCGGCCAAGCCTGATTCACTTTTAGCCAACACGGTCTCGAGTCGATGCGCAACTGAAATTTTCTAACAGCTCCCTTCTCCCTCCAAATCAGCCTCGATTAGTTCTTCGACTCCGAGTATTTCTCCAAATTTCACTATCAACACATGCCCTCCAATTCCGAAGTATTATATAATGCAACATAATTATATCTTCCGATCCCGCAAAATCCTAGGGTTTCGCTTCCGACCGTTAACTCATAAATAGCCACGATCTTTCTCAAAAACTTCACACCGTTACTTTCCTGCCACCGCCTAAGAATCCTCTGGTGATCCCCTCAGCGATTTCGACGATCCCCTCAGTGACTCACCTTTCTGGTGGCGAATCCCACAATTCAACTTCGATGGCGTCTTCATCAACCCCATCTTCTTGAAGCAAAACATCAATTCCCTCTGAGTTCCCTGAGGTAAATCAACCCCTCTCACATCACCTCTCTACTATCAGCTCATTCTTTAATATAAATCTCATGATTCCCATGCATTATTTTGATTCCCCCTTTCTCTTTTACTATCTGTAGCATTTGCAAGATCAATAGCAATCTTGATCTCCATGGAACCAAATCATTATTTCCTAGGTCTGATAGGCTATACAGATCCAACCCGTTTCATTAATGCCGATACAGATCCCCTTTAGGCAAAATAATCCTAACCTAGCTCACTGGGCGACAGTATTTAGATCTTGGCCATCTCGCGCAGATGGATGGAGGGACTGGTATAAGAAGATAACTGCAAGCAAACAAACTCACTGGGAAGAAATAGGGATATCCCAATGTCTATCTCTTTCTCTAGCCGATATGAAGAAAGATGAGCCCATGCTCTCCGCTGCAACCTACTTTTGGTTTGACACCCTGAACGCCTTTATGCTCAACCATGGGCCGATGACTCCCACACTTCTTGATATAACAATGATCACTGGGTTAGATATCACTTCATCGGCCAACCCTATCAGTCTCAAGACAAAATATGAACACAAGTTCAAAACTATGAACATTGGAGGCTGGTCAGGATATGTTACTGAACACATGGGTACAAGATTTGTGACTCCTAGGGAACATGCTGCCTTTTTACTCATGTGGCTTGAAAAATTTGTCTTTTGTGGTTCAACTTGTGGCCCAACAGTAATTAACAACATTTGGCCGAAGCCATGGTGGCCAAGAAATCATTCCCCCTGTGCAAATACCTCCTTAGAGCAGTCTATCAAATTCTGAGCCAAGCATCGGCCTAACTCTTGATGGACAACTATTTTAGCCCTAGTGGCCCCTGGTGGTTCATCAAACTTTGGCTGAATTTGCATAGCTTGGAAGTAGCCAACAGACCTCCCCTAAATGAATCAAACTTTCCACTACTTGCTAATTCTGATGATGATGAACCATATACATGCGGATGTATGTCATTAAGGGAAGCAGCCTCGGTCTACCCAGGTTCACGGCTATCGGCTGAGCACTTCAAAAATTGGTTCTGCAATTTCTATGATGGGTTCCCAAGAGACAACGGAATTTGGTTTGCATATGACTCTATTGATGAGTATGAACTGCCAACTGACTTTAGGATTGATGAGCTGAGTGATGAAAAATTCCAAAAATCCAAAAAATTCTCATAATAGCCATATCCCCTTTATATACTTCCTACTGGAATATCTCAAGGCCGATATGTACAAGTCTCTTATGAATTCTATCATCCAATAATTGTAGCAAGACAGCTTGGCATGGGTTAGCTCCCAATCGACTTATATTTCTAAAGAAAAAATCAGACCAGAGGTTTAGTACCATCGGCTCTTCTGATGGACAAAATCTTGAACCTTGAAGATCCGATATTGGGTTCCATTGATCACTTTAACCGAATCTTGTTCAGGAGTATTCTTTTTGACTGATGGTAGTCAGAGTGGAAAAAACATCTCTTCAATCTATCGGCTCCTATTTACCTGACAACCATACTGCCCTCCACGAATCCTCAGGTAAGCTTTTCTCAATCTTTCAAGTTTGAGCTTTTAATTTCTTGACAAATTTCATAACCTCAAACATTCTATTTTGTAGGATCGTGATTCTCCTCATCCTTCTATGAGTATAAGTGGTCAGCCGATAGTATATGTCCCAGCTCGGCTCCCCTCTGATACTGACCTGGCACCGTCTATCATTGGCTTTAGTGCCCCTCAGTAGGATCACTGCTCCACGGGCAAGTCAGGGAGCTCATATCCAAAGGTACCGGCAAGCGCAAAAACATCAAAAGAAGCTACCAAGAAACCACCTGCCACCGAGAAATCAAAGACCACTGCCGATGATCTATCACCCATCGACCCAAAATGTCGAAGAATTTTTGAAAGATGCGGAAATGGAGGAAGATGTTGCTGAAGCTGCTGCACATCTTAGTGAAACTGAACAAGCTATAGCCGATATCCCTCAAGTCGATGCAGCAACTACTCATCCCATCCAAACTCCACCTCGTCCTCGCAAAACTGCCGCCAAAATCAAGGTATGTTCTCAATCTTTTAACTTAGTAAGAAACCCTCAACAACCAAGTTTAATATTATCTGTTGATTTCAGCCGAAGAAAGCTACATCATTGGCACATTTGAAACATAGCTCGATGCCAATCCTTACTCCAAGCCCACCAACATCACCAGTAGCATCAGCAAGTTTCCGCTTCACTCAATTTTCTTTATTTTCAATGATTCCTTTTGCTCAGCCGATCTTGGTCAAATTCTTACATTTATATCTTGACTCTTCCAGCCCAGAGCTCCACCATTGTCTCCTCATCAACCAATCTCAAGCGAACACACACAATCGGCTGCTGAAAGCCAACATGGAGAAAAGGAAACACCTACCACCAATATTCCTATTCCTCCCGAGAGTTTTATCTTAAATCACTTATCTCCATTGGCTTAACTATCATTTTACTAACACAAACTCTATCTTGCAGAAAATAGCCGACATGTTATCATTTGACATAAGACAATTCCTTGACGAAGATGATGAGGACATAACTAGCAAAACCAAGTCTCTAGTTTCAGATGACTTAAAAGCAAGGCTTCTGGACATATCTGATCGCCTAGGATCCTCCCTCGATGTCCTTGTTGCTGACTGTGGGCTGATCAGGGCACGTTTCTAAGAAATCCAAATTCAACTCCCTGAATACCTTGCAGACATTATCTCTCCAGTAGTCTTCCTTAAACAACATGGATTCAAACTTTAGAGAGCTAAGCAAAGACTTGCTGATCAACTAGAGCAACAATCCTTGGAATCATCTATCCAATTCAGCCGACAACAAGTAAATGAAGACAAGGCAAAACTGGATGAATTAATGGGTGGTCCTAAAGCAACCCAGAAAGATCTTGATGAATTGAAATAAGAAGAAGCTGATCACCTGGTCAAATTAAGACAATGCCGAGTGAAGATTTCTGAAGCTGAGCAAAAACTAGCCAATCTTCCGAAAGGCATTGATAATCAAAAGGCTAAAGTCAAAGCATCAGCAAAACACTTAGCATCCCTCGCCAAGACCCTTAAACCAATCCCTGGGACTAAGGCTGATGAAAAAAAGATCATTGATGAAGTTGACCAAATTCGCTAGCGTGCAATATCGGCCATCCAAAACTTCCTGGCCTGATGTAATAGCTCGAAGTCTCCGAACAACTTTTGCTTGAAACGTTTGTGCAATTTAAACCATCGGCCATCGAGTCGATTTAACTCCTGTTCTATATTTATTAAGTTTTGAACATTATTTTTGTCTAAGGGCAATAATATATATCAGCCATCTCAACGCGATGTAACCACATTGGCTATCTATCATACACCGGCATAACAAGCCGATTATGAGTTAACCCTTACACTTGCGTAATATTTCTTCAAATATTTTCCATTGAGTGATTTCCTAAAAACTTCTCCATCAAGTCCTTCAAGCATATAAGCCCCTTTTGGCAAACATTTGTGAATCTGAAAAGACCCTTCCTAATTCGATGACTATTTTCCAAACTTATTATCTCTAGCCCCTATCGGAAAAATCAATTTCCACACAAGCTCCCCTTCTTCAAAAGACTTTGGCACAACCTTTTTATTATAATGCCTTGCAATCCTCTCTTTATCTCATTTAACCTTTTCTAATGCACGCAATCTAGTTTGTGCCAACTCTTCTGACTCATCAACCATTAAACTGTGATAATGATCGGCTGACAATTGATCTTGCAAAAGGATTCTTCTTGAGCCAATGTTAGTTTCCCAAGGCAATACAGTTTCATGCCCATAAACTAGTTGATAAGGTGGTACTTGTGTAGCTCCATGACATGCCATTCTGTAGGACCATAAAGATTCAGCTAATGTAATATGCCACTTTTTAGGTTGCTCATCAATCTTCCTCTTTATCAATTTTATCAATTTTTTGTTAGATGATTCTACTTGTCCATTGGCTTGTGAATAATAAGGAGAAGAATTCAACAATTTTATCCCCATACTTTCAGCAAACTGAACAAACTCATCTGAGACAAAAATAGATCCTTGATCTGTGGTTATCGTCTGAGGTATTTCAAATCTATATATAATATGCTCTTTGATGAATTCAATGACATCTCTAGAGTCAACCTTCTTCAAAGGAATTGCTTCAACCCATTTAGTGAAATAATCCGTAGCCAACAAAATAAACTAATGTCCCTTGCTTGCTGGTGGATTTATCTGGCCGATCATATCAATTCTCCATCCTTTGAACGGCCATGGATTGACTATTGGATTCATAGCCGATGCAGGTGCTCTTTGAATTGCTCCAAACATTTGACAATCTTGACACCCATTGTAATATCTGAAACAATCCTTCAGCATTGTTGGCCAAACATATCGAACTCTGCTAATCAACCACTTCATCTTGTGAGCTGATTGATGAGTTCCACAGAATCCTTCATGCACCTTGCACATAACAACCTAAGCTTCATCCTCACTCAAACATTTGAGGAAAACCACATCAATCGTTCGATAATAAAGATCATCATCTAGCACAACATATTTGAGGGCTTTATACTTCAAATTCCTTGATGCCGATTGAGAGGGATTCTTTAAATACTAAAAAATTCATACGTCCAATCATCGGCTTGCATAGAGGCAATTTCTATCTCTATATCCTTCAACATCGGCTTGTATCCAGATGCACCTTGAGCTACATTATTGGCCTCAACATTTTGTTCTCTTGGAATATTTTTTATAGAAACTACCTTGAAAGCTTTCGTCATCTCTTGACATTTCTCATTATAAATTCTCAAAATATCATTCTTGCATTCATACTCTCTAGATAGCCGATTGACCACCAATAATGAATCACCGATAATTTCAATAGCATCAGATTTGACCTCTCTTAATAGCAGCAACCCTTTTAACACTACTTCACATTCTGCTTGATTCTTAGTATAATAGGGTTTAATTGTAGGAGCAAACTCAAAATTTGCCCCCTGAGGTGACATTATTACTAAGCCGATAGCACATCCATGAGTACAAACTTATCCATCAAAGAATAAAGTCCCAAGGTACTAGCTCAACATACTCAACTGAATCATTCCGATGCTCCACAATAAAATCGGCTATCGCTTGTCCTTTTACTACCTTAGCCGATTGTTGACGATCAAATTTGGTAATTCAGATACTGGAGATAAGGATAAAGTCGAAGAAGATCCAAGAGATTAGATCATATCGAAAATAGAGCGGGAATCGGCTGGAGTCCGAATCGGCTGCGGACAGGATCGACAGAGTTCGAGTTTGATAGGGTTAGCTGATTTAGCCGATCTCGGAAATGTGACTTAGTACACGTCACCGGGATAAGTTGTGGTGCTTCATACGGATTGCCACGCACGGATTGAGTTATGAAAAGGCAATTGTATCTATTAATTAGGATATTTTATGTAATTTCCTTATAGATAATCACGGTAGGAGTCCGCCTTAGGGACTTGTTCGTTTGTTGGATTTGTATTAGGATAATATGAGTCGTGTCCGTGATGGACAATGTTTGTATTTTCGGGTATAAATATAGGCTTGAGGTCTTGTAAGAAAAATAACACAAGTTCAATCAATCTCGGCGCATCGCCACCTTTTATTTTCTACTTTTGACAAGTTCGTGCTTTCGAGTCGTGCTGCATCAATTTGATCTTCAACGATAAAGTAAGTCTTGTTATGGCGATTTATATCATTAGGGCTAGTGCTTACATCTTTATGACACTAGTTCTATGCTATGAATCTCCGAGTTATCATATTATACATCATATAATTTAGATTGACAATGCAATCTACTTGCATTGACTGAATTCTATTTAGGGTTTTGTCGATATCGGCTAGATTACTTTCTTGGTTTAGAGTATATAATGTATCTACCATCCCGAAAAGGCAATCATCGGCTTGATTGTCTAGATCTCATACTTCTCTTTATACTTAATGCTCCATTGGTTAAGTCCAACCTATTAAGTCGTATTTAGAATCATGATCTCTAGCCTGTTTATGGTTGTTAATAAGGATAGTATCGGAGTTTCAGCTGATCTTACCTGGTATAGATGTTTTACTTAGTTTTACGCTGTGTTTAATATTCTATATCTGCCCCTTATATCAGGATCTAATCTAATACAAATATATTAAGCTTGATACCAATCTAATTGGTTATAGTTGAATATATTTGTTCCTAGAGAATATCGTAATATAAGGTTGTATCGGAGCTATAGTCGATACATGCTTCAATCTAGATATCGGCTATAACATGAGTTTATATAATCGTTATTTCATGTTATTTTAGACTTGGGTAATTTATATTGTCTCGGTTCAGTCCGATCTATCCCAATTGCTTATTTCTAAAGTAATATTGATATCTTGATTATGTAATACTGATCTTTACAGCCGATATACTAGTTTTAGGGTTAGTTCTTCCATTGACTATGCCTTACAGCCGATTCATGCTTAATTGCATCGGCTAGGTAACTATACGATATGAAATCGGCTAGCTGGCCGATGGACTATTGTTTATTAATATTCTTTGCATATTTTTCTTGTTGATTGCAGGATCAAATCAACTGGCACGCCCTTGAACCTAAAGACTTAATTTTGGACCTGCACTAGAGTAAAGCAAATCTCTCAGGCCAGTGTGTGTTTTTTTGCATCAACACGCTTTTGGCACGCCCAGTGGAACCTTGTGTCATCATGTCACCAAACATCACTGACGTCTCAGAAGAGAACATCCTACCGATCACGATCGAGCAACTCAGCGATGAGCAGAGAGAAGAGATGCAGTAGATGCTAAATCAACTCTAGAGTCAATATCTGCACTCATTTACGGTAACCCGGCAAGGTACAGTAGTTCAAAGGACTAAAGTCGAGGTTCCGACAATCGTGAAGCAAGATCCAAGTACATCCGGGACAACTGAAGAAAAGGATAAGCAGCCCAAGGTCGAATCAAATGATGAAGAACTCCACACGATTCAAGATCGTATTGATTCGGCTGTACATCATGCCCTAATCAACCAGTCCGGGGTACTTGTGAACACTTTGACAAATATGATCAAATTAGTAGTTGATGGAACCATAGCCGAAGAAAAAGCTAAATGACCCATATATTTACCAGACGACACATTCCCAGCTACAGAACTTTGAAGACGGAAATTGGCGGGAATCAATGGACACTTCAAGCCCAGGCACCATCGGCTCCTTATTTTAGTTCAAATATTCCAACAATAATGACAAGGCCACAGCCGATTACAGGGGGGCAAGCATCAACCCAACTAACACCAGAGCAATTGATGAGTATTCTCAATCCAAAGCCGCCAGTTGTCGACACTTCGTATCAAATTCCTTCAGTTTCGCAACAGCAGATTGGAATCACTCAGCCGATAAGCCAATAGTACAACACAAAGAAACTTCCCTATGTGCCACCTCAAGGCATATCGGCTAGCTTCAATCATACCTATCAGCCTCATTCTCCACGGCCTCAGCTGATCCAATACGGTCAGTTCGATCAAATGCAGCAGCAATATGGTGGAGCAACGTCACTACAGCCGTGGGCCGATATGATAGCTGATGTCATGAGGGAGCAGTTTGGTCTTAAACCCAAGGACAATGGCAACATGTATCGGCACCCATATCCAGAATATTTAGATCAGGTACCACTGCCAAACCGATACAAGGTGCCAGACTTCTCCAAATTTTCGGGGCAAGGCAATGTGTCGACTTATGAGCATGTTAGCCGATTTTTAGCTCAATGTGGCGAAGCATCGGCTACAGAAACCCTCAGAGTTAGATTGTTTCCACTCTCTCTATTTGGATCGGCATTTACCTGGTTTTCATCTCTGCCTTACAATTCTATCAGAAGTTGGGCCGATCTGGAGAAACAGTTTTATAAATACTTTTTCAGTGGTGTTCAAGAGATGAAATTACTAGACCTCACAGCAATCAAGCAGAAATCAGATGAGTCAGTACCAGATTACATCCAACGATTCAGAGATGTGAGGAACAGATGTTACAGCTTAGCCTTCCAAGGACTACTGCTGCCGATAAGGGAAAGATTTTCGGCTCAAGATTTTGAAAGTCTGGCTCATCTAGCTCAGAAAGTATCAGCTCATGAAACAAGATTCCAAGAGGCTAGAAAATTCATCAATATCTACAGCTATGATTCTGACTCTGAAGATGATGATCCAGAAGTCAATGCAGCCGAATGGGCTAGAAATAAGAAGACGGTGGTCTGTCAATGGGTCAAGAATTCAGGAAAAGAAGAGAGGTTTGATTTTGACGCCATATTAATTTTGATCAAATCTTCTAGAGTCTTGCCCAATTTTCTAAAAATTGTATATGGCATCAAATTAACAGTAGCCCCACCATCAACAAACATTTTAGACAAGGGCTTCCAATTCACAAAACCCTTTAACATATAGTGGTTTAAGGTATTGATGCTTTGTTCCTTCAGGCTTCTCAAAGATTGCTTATTGCGGTGACAGCACCAACTTGGCCAGGACTCTTCAAAAAAATCTTCACCAGCTTGCTCTGCACTATACTCCACTTGTAGTACAAAAACCACGTTCACCGTAGATGATGATACTGCTTTACCCTTAACAGATGCTTGATTCATTGTTTTATCGGCTTGGACTTCATCGGTTAGCACCACTTTCAGCAATAGCGAATTTTGTTCGCCCGGTACACTGACTTCGCCCGCTCCCCATCTCTGGTGGTTGTTCGCAGCGCACCTTCGCCAAGCGCCACTACGAGGGTACCATCCCTGGACACGCAATCCTCGGCTAGTGCCAGCGGAATTGAGATGGCAGCCACTTTACTGGAGAAGACGACCGCGGAGACGTTTGCCCATCCCATTGTCAAGGCTATACTATCCCCGTTTCAGCATCGAAGAACTCACTTACCACCCACGGTTCGAGCCTGTGAATTTTGAGACGCGGACGAAGCTCATCCGTTTCGTCGCTGGAGTCGCTCAACTTGTTTCGCCCCCAGCCAATCTTCGCCTTTTCATAGACTTTTACGAGTTTGACGAGGACGGGATGACTGTTAAGGGTTTTCTTGTTCGGGTAAGCTTCGTTTTTCATTATTCTGGTTCACTCCCCCCTCTATTTTTTTTTTGAAAATCTTTCAAGCTTTGTCGTCTTTATGCACTGTGCTTAAGCTTCTCCCCTTTGTCATTTATATAGTAGCGCGGAGTAGGCCACCCACGCTCGACTTGATGATTACAAGAATCATCCTCGATCGATGGAGGAGAATGCGAAGCAAAAAGACTTAGAGCAGGGAGTGGTCACTGTAGCTTTGAAGAAGGCGAAAGCCGAGATCAAGGCTCTGAAGGTCGAAAATGAGAAATTTAAAACTCAAAATGACTCCCTTGTTGACTACTATAATCACTCGGAGGCGAAAACTAAGGCCCTCCGTGGCAAGGTTGAGTAGGCGAAGGCTATGGTGACCTGTGCCCAAGATGAAGCCAGTTTTGAGACCGTGTCACATGCCCAAGTCACATATTCGGCCAAGGAAGCGAGCTATGTGCTTCGCTTGGCCTTATCCGACTTGGAGGTGAACGCCTCCTGGTGAAGATGCCGCGGCTGACGAATTCATAGAATGGAGCCAGCATGCCGGTGGCACGATTGCCGATGCTGCCAGGATATACGGTGATTGCTGTGCTCAAATTGCTGCCAGCGTCGTTCTGTCCGTGCTTCGGGAGATGTTGCAGAGTTCCCTTACATGCTAAAAGGTCCGCTGCCGGAAGACGCGAGTGATTTCAGGGCGGAGCTTAGAGCTTTTCTCCAGTAGTACTAGGGGCCCGAAGGAAAGGCGATCGCCCGGGATCGCCTACTGGAGCAACTGGCGAGGACGAGGTGGCGGAAACCGTGGAGCAAAACATCGAAGGCATTGAGGAGCAAGCCGTGGAGGATGAAGACGGGGGCGAAGCCAACCGCGGGGCTGCTGTGGAGGAAGTTGCGTAGGATCACCCTGAGGTGTGAGGCTTTTCTCCCTTCCTCTCCACCACTTGTATTTTTAACTTTAGTTATTTTAGCGTTACTAATCTGTTGTGGTTTTCGCCCTTAGCGATGCATTTTGTAAAGCCATTCGATAGCCCTTGTTCTTTTTAATGGGAAGCTACTTTGCCGATTCTTCTCCTTTTCGGGAAAGGAACTTTTCCTTTAAAATGCCTGTTGGTTGACTCTTTCCTTTCGTAGGTTATGCTTCAAAAGATGTGCGTTTGACCCCCTCACAAAGATTTCCGCAACCAAAGGCCAGTCCAAGATTATATACCCTCGCACACCTGTGTATCGTGAGATGATCATAAATGGGCATAGCTACCCTGTGCTGAATGTAGCGAAGTGGATGAAAAAACATCCCGGACGAACCCTCGAGAACTTCGACCATAATTATTGTCAACGGCATGAAGACACAGCTTCATTTTGGCAAAATTTTACTATGTCTGATCGTCTGGCTATTATCACCCGATGTCGATACAACATTGTTTGTGTTTTGACGCCCTCCCCACTTAATATGTTTCTTAAGGTGATCAGTGATGGCGGAGCTGTTTCGCCCAAACCCGTTCTTCGCTACGAGAGGCTGGTCCATCTGGTGAAGGAGGGTTAGAGCCAGAATGCCCTTTGGCAGATGATGTAATCTACTTGTAATTCTTTGCAATTTTTATCAATAAAGCAGGTTCGGGCCACTCATTGTAAGATTTTGATTATTGTTTTTTGGCTTAGACCACTTTCGACCGCACCAACCACTGCTAGCTTTGGTTTCATCTTTAATGTATGGTGTGTGCTTCGCAACCTTCAGCATTCGCTTCACGCTTATTACAACAAACATTTTTTATATGTCCTTTTTAGCTTTGGGTCGAATGTCGCGATGATCGAAATAAAAATGATAAGCAGGTTACCGCAATTTCAGCGTTTGGCCCCTTGGCGTTTTCGCTGATCAAGCGTTTGCCTTAGGGTTCTTTTGTGATATTTCACATAAGAAACAAGACACAAGAAATGTTTATACTAGTTCGGGCCTCCATTATGGATAATAACCCTATTTCAAGTTTTTTTTTCCTTTTTTCTTTTTGGTGCCAAAGACTGATATAATGGTATTTTCATATTTACACATGGCAAACGGGTGCCACCCCTTTTTTTCCTCAGACAAAGTATCGCTTGAGTGAAGTCGTGTTCAAGGAGTGGTTCAGCTCTTAACCCACAAGGGTTGCCAGCCAAAGCGATCCTATTCTGGACCTGTGTTTGACAAGATATGGACCTTCCCATTTCGACTCCAACTTACCTATTGCCATGGGATTCGCCTTTTTTCTTCAACACTAGCTGATCGGGTAATATCTCTTTTGGTCGAACCTTCTTGTTGTAAGAGGTCGAACCTTCTTGTTGTAAGAGGTCGAAGTGTGCTCAAGTGCTTCGACCCTTAGGCTGAGTTCCGCAAAAGGAGTTCCCAACTCCTCTCCCTCGTGTTCTGTGCGCACGCTTTACAAACTGCTAAACGGTGCATTTTCTGTAAAAAGTTTCTATGCAAAAATTGCCTTAAAAAATCATATTAATCCATTTAAAAAAAATGAGCTAATACTTAATTAATCAGTGATAATTAACCACTTCGTTTTGCTTGTTTGTGTCACGCCCGGAAATTTACTAATAACTAATTTGTGCAGACAATCCTCATCCAGGAATCAGCCGAGGTACACAAATAGATAATTTAATATACAAATCCATTATCATAATAACGTTAAATACTTACAGAAAAGGCACTTAGTCCTCACCATAAAGAAAACTGTAGTGGAAAACAAAATCTAGCGATGGCTTCAGCTCCACTCCCACAGGCAGCTCAACTGGGGTATAAGCCAAACGTCTTCTCCTTCGCAACTTTCTTCAACGGAGGTTCATTGATTATTGCAAGGGTGAATACATGGAATACTCAGCAAGCCAAACAACAAATATGCAACTGCACAAAGATACTAAAGGATGCCATAATATATAGGCACATTTGCAAAAGCAGCATTTAGCAACCATTTGAGAATTGTAAAATAGTAGAGTAATTATAATCATCAATATTAATCAATACTAAACAGCACACCAATACTGCACAGGCCCAACCAAACCTGAACAACCAACCTCGGTCATACAGATCAAACCTCCAAACCAGGAATTAACCATTCCAAACGAGGACTTAAACTGAAGTATCATCACTTATCACATTATTATTATTATTAATTAGTAGCGTGGGACTAATCACGAAAAACATTGTTAGACCCGCCCATAACCGCGGGCACGGCTATTCGAATAGTTTTAGTCTAGCCAGAGGTGTACCATTGTACCCACAAGACACAGCTTGAACATCATGTCAACCATGCGTCCCGATACTAGAGAAGTACCCGAATAGAGACTGTGACAAGACATCCAACATAACCCGACTCCATCCAGTGCACCGCTCCCGGATCATAGTCACCCCCTTTTAGCTAAGGTATGGACTCCCCAGCGATCCCCCGTGGGCTTATCTCCGCCACTTCACAGTCTGGCACTCCACATTGAATCGTGCTACATCAAATGTCAAGCTGTTGCCCATGCTGGCTTGTGGTTGCTACGGTTAATGTTTCACAACAATAGCTCATGAACCGGTCCTTAATTATGATGAGCACAACCATACAAATATCATCTCCAACCACGTGCTCACAGCCCACCATTAGTCAAGTTTTGGTTAGCAATTAATTAATTTATCAATCACGATTGACCATTGTGAGCTACCATTAAATAGGCATAATTAAGATATAAGTGAAACATTAATTATCCCATATGGAATGATACTAAAGTTTCTAAGCATGGCTAAGCAATTATTCCTAATAGCTAGTTGAACCAATATATAATGTCCAACTAGTCAAGTTATAACCCAAGGTATCAAGGAATAGGATAATCAATACAAACTAGCCATAACAAAAGAATAGGTTCACACCACCCGGTGACATTCGAAAATAAATGCACATTTGAAATAAATAGAGAGTATAAATATAGGTCCAACATGCTCAAAGGATTGAGTTTAGGATCTGTGTGACCTGCCTTGCAATAATCGGTCTTCAATTAGCCTTCTCGAGCACTTCCGACGCTCACACGAACCTTTGAAACGACGGAAACGACAAACTAACACGCAAAACAAGGAAAAGACTAGGAAACTCCAAATAAACAGTACATAAAAGTAAACAAACATGTATATCATGATTTTATATGAATTTAGAGACTTGAACGGCCTCATTCCGACTTCATATGAATTACCTATGAATTTTATAAGATTTAATCCAATTAAAGCCTATTAAAGAAAAGACTATTCCAAATTAATTAAACAAATTACAAATAGTTTATAACTTAGAGAAAAGATTGAAAACATCCTCCGGTACAAAGATTGAATAAAATTTGGTAGATGACATATAGCAAAAAGGAACAATATGTCATTGAAAAGAGAGGGAAAAATCTATATTGATTTGGATGGTGGAGATCGGTTGACTGGATTTTGACCTAAAGCGGACGGCTCGGATTGATCTTATCTAAGGTTTAGAGATGCGCAACACATCAATATCCATGCGGGATAGACGCAGACATGACGACGTTGTGGCAACTACCGGCGCTGACGTGAACACGCCACGTGGGATAGACGGCCGGTAGCACGGGGTTCGATGGTCGCCGGTGAAACATGGCACGACGACGCAAACAGAGGACGTCGGGAGGAAGAGCACGATGAGAGGAGCTCACCGAGGGGCGGCGCAACGAGGGACGACGACCGGCGGTGAGATAGATGCGGCGAGGTCGGGTCCAAGGTGATGACAACGTTCCGGCGAACTTGGCAGCAACAGAGGGGTCGACGGTGTTCTCCTCACAGCTACGAATACAATGGAGGCGGTGGCGACCAAAGGGGACGAAGTGAGAAGCAACAGGGCTTCACCGGAGATCAAAAAAACGACGGCGAGCTTGGCCTACACGATGACAACGGAAACCGATGGGTTTCGGTGGAGGAGACGGGGTAGCGGGGTAGAGCATGGCCTTGCAAGCCGGAGGAGGTGGCGGCGCTGGACGGCGTTGGCTAGCGGTGGCTGGAGTGGCGGCCGGCGGCAAAGAGAGAAGGCGAGCGCGGGGAGAGGCGGCTAGGGCATGAGGGCGCGAGAAAAGGAGGGGAAACGAAAGAGGAGACCCCGGGCATCGTTTATATAGGCGGAGGAGGGAGAGATCGGCTCAGATTCGAAGGGATTTGGCTATGGAAAATTTGGTTTATACCGAGTTCACCGGATAAGAACGAGGCCGAAATTCGTGGGATTTACCACGAATTTGATGGGAATTTCTTTGGGATAAGGTGGAGGAGATTGAGGGGAATCCGTTCTTGCAACTAATTTTGGAAGGGGAGCAACGGGGAGATCGGATTTGGTGGTGGTGGTGGCGTGGCACTGTGCACCCGGGCACGGGAAGCAGGCTGCCTGGAGGAAGAAGATGCACGGTAGCGCGAGGGAGGAAAAGTAGAATTTCTGCCGGGCTAGGCCGAGAGAAAGAAAATAGAGAGAAAGAAAAAGAGGGAGGCGAAATAGACTTCACTGAGAGAGAAGGAAGGTAGGGGCGGTGGGCTGAGACGAGAATGGGCTGAGAGAGAGTGGACTTTTCCTATTTCCGCATAAAAGGAAAAGGGAATTTTAGTTTCTTTTCCAACTAAATTAATCACTGAAATGATCTTTGAATTTTCAAAAATACTTCCGATGCTCAAATAGTTTCAAGAAAATTCATGAGAATACTTGGCACTCAAAGTATTTATCAAAATTATAACTACACCATTTAATGATTAATTTGTTATTTGAATAATTACTGAAATGTTCTTTGTATGTTTAAAATTAGTAATTGAGCTCTGAAAAAACCGAGTAAATTCCAGAGAGTAGAATTAACCATGGAGAATTTAATAAAATTAAATCCAACAATGCTTTATTTAGGAAATTTTATTTCCCACATTAACTTCACTTGTAAATTAATGAACATTTAATATAAATTCTAGGAATAATTTATTAAATAATTTATAAATCCCTAAAACGAAAATCAAGGTGTGACAGATCTACCCCTACAAAGAATCTCGTCCCAAGATTCTGAATGGCTAGAAAGAAAAATGGCGTGAGTAAACTGCTATCTGTCTTATTCCATAACTCCAAATAATTATCCTAAGGCTTAAAGAAAACTACTGCTGCTTTGAAACTGATGGTTGAGCTGGATCACTTGAAGACGCAACTGCACTGCATTGGCTCATATGATGATAATGTTGTTGACTTGACCCTGTGACTGCTGACGCTTCGGCTTCGAACACTCTCTTGCAAAATGACCTGGCTTAGAGCAATTGAAACATACAAGTTGCTTCCTTCCATTACTGTTGTCCTCTTGAGACTGATTCTGTTGAACTGACACTGATTGAGTGGCCTGCTCGATGTTAACTTCATTGCTTGCATTAGTCACTGAGTTGATCTCACCACCGGTGTTGAACTGTTGCGATGACTCTTGAGATGTCGGAGTCGATTCACCAACTTGGAGTGGCTTGATACGCTGCGTCTGGCTACTACCCTGTGCTTCCTTTATAACAACCATTCTTCTCTTGCTGTTATCCATCCTGTTCTTCTTGTCTTCCAGTCGAATTGCTTTGTCAAACAACTTCGGAAAATCAGCATAGTCTCGAGAGATTAACTTAACTGACAGCTCATCCTTGAGTTGATCCAAAAACTTATCTTGCCTTTCTTCATCAGTACGCACATCCTCTGGAGCATAGCGAGCCAAACGGTTGAACTCACGAAGATACTCTATCACAGTACAATCATTTTGCTTTAGTGTCCTAAACTCACGTTTCTTCAAAGCAACAACTCCTGCGGGTATGTGTGTCTTCCTGAATGCTTCAGTGAACTCTACCCAAGTGATCAATTGTCCTTCTGATATGTTCATCCGGAAGTGATCCCACCATTCTGAAGCAGGTCCTTGCAACTGGTGTGATGCAAACACAACTTTCTCCTAATCCGTGCACTGGAGCAATTCCAACTTCTTCTCAATAGCATGCAGCCAATCACCTGCTTCCATTGGGTTGGTACTGCTAGAAAAGGAAGGAGGCCTCACACGAAGAAAATCAGCTAGCTTGTTCTGCGGCGACGGAGGATTGCCATTGTTGTTTCCTTGCTGGTTCTGCACTTGCTGTACTAACAGGTTGATCAATTGTGTTTGTTGTGCCAGAACTTGGGCAAGGGTTGGGTTCTCTTCATTGTTATTGTTTCCACTTCCACTAGCACGAGTGTTCACCATCTGTTGCAGATTTGGAGAAGATAGAAGGGGAGAAATTACACTAAAGACAAGACCTTAACCATGTTACCACTGATCTAGTGTGTGTAGACTATTATATTGTTCAAGTTGATTAAGCAAACAACCAAATACAGTTACACACTCGTCAATGAACTACATCACTGATGGGAATGCAACAATACCTACACAAAAAGGAACAACCAACGTTCTACCCTACTAACTATTCTTCAAAGTCACTTTGGCGGTATGGGTACTAACGTAGGATACAGTCTTCATTCTATCTTGACATCTTGAAATCGAGACCACCATCTTCTTGTTCCTTGATCCACTCGACTTCCAGAAGTAGTCAACATCGACGTCTTCGAGTTTCTCCAGCAAGTCTAAAGTTATCCAGGTTGAAGAAGGAAAGGGGAGATTGATATAATGATTTGCAAATAATTCTATAGAAGGAAGAAAGGAAATATTTCCTGAAGGTTTGACCATTTGGCTTATGCTACAGTCAAGATGGCTCTAATACCAACTTGTCACGCCCGGAAATTCATTAATAATTTCCGAACTAACTTGTGCATACAATCCTCGTCCAGGAATCAGCCGAGGTACACAAATCGATAATTTAATATACAAATCCATCATCATAATAACGTTAAATACTTACAGAAAAGGTACTTAGTCCTCACCATAAAGAAAACTGCAGTGGAAAACAGAATCTAGCGATGGCTTCAGCTCCACTCCCACAGGCAGCTCAACTGGGGTACAAGCCAAACATCTTCTCCTTCCCAACTTTCCTCAACTGGAGTTGATTGATTATTGCAAAGGTGAGTACATGGAATACTCAGCAAGCCGCACAACAAATATGCAAGTGCACAAAGATACCAAAGGATGGCGGAATATATAGGCTCATTTGCAAAAGCAGCATTTAGCAACCATTTGAGAGTTGTAAAATAGTAGAGTAATTATAATCACCAATATTAATCAATACTAAACAGCACGCAAATGCTGCACAGGCCCAACCAAACCTGAACAACCAATGCAGTCGTACAGATCAAACGTCCAAACCAGGAATTAACCATTCCAAACCAAGAGTTAAACTGAAGTATCATCACTTATCACATTATTATTATTATTAATGAGTAGCTTGGGACTAATCACGAAAAACATTGTTAGCGGGCACGGCTATTCGAATAGTTTTATTCTGGTCAGAGGTGTACCACTGTACCCACAAGACACAGCCTCGACATCATGTCAACCATGCATCGCAATACTGGAAAAGTACCTGAATAGAGACTGTGACAAGACATCCAACATAACCCAACTCCATCCAGTGCACCGCTCCCGGATCATAGTCACCCCCTTTTAGCTAAGGTATGGACTCCCCAGCGATCCCCCGTGGGCTTATCTCCGCCACTTCACAGTCTGGCACTCCACATTGAATCGTGCTACATCAAATGTCAAGCCGTTGCCCACACTGGCTTGTGGTTGCTACAGTTAATGTTTCACAACAGTAGCTCGTGAACCGCTCCTTAATTATGATGATCACAACCATCCAAATATCATCTCCAACCACGTGCTCACAGCCCACCATTAGTCAAGTTTTGGTTGGCAGATAATTAATTTATCAATCACGATTGACCATCGTGAGCTACCATTAAATAGGCATAATTAAGATATAAGTGAAACATTAATTATCCCATATGGAATGATACTAAAGTTTCTAAGCATGGCTAAGCAATTATTCCTAATAGCTAGTTGAACCAATATATAAAGTCCAACTAGTCAAGTTATAACCCAAGGTATCAAGGAATAGGATAATCAATATAAACTAGCCATAACAAAAGAATAGGTTCACACCACCCGGTGACATTCGAAAATAAATGCACATTTGAAATAAATAGAGAGTATAAATATAGGTCCAACATGCTCAAAGGATTGAGTTTAGGATCTGTGTGACCTGCCTTGCAATAATCAGTCTTCAATTAGTCTCCTCGAACACTTCTTACGCTCACACGAACCTTCGAAACGACGGAAACGACAAGCTAACACGGAAAACAAGGAAAAAGACTAAGAAACTCCAAATAAACAGTACATAAAAAGTGAACAAACATGTATATCATGATTTTATATGAATTTAGAAACTTGAACGGCCTCATTCCGACCTTATATGAATTACCTATGAATTTTACAAATTTAGTCCAATTAAAGCCTATTAAAGAAAAGACTATTCCAAATTAATTAAACAATTTACAAATAATTTATAACTGAGAGAAAATATTAAAAACATTCTCCGGTACAAATATTGAATAAATTTTGTAGATGACATATAGCAAAAAGGAACAATATGTCATTGAAAAGAGAGGGAAAAGATCTAAATCGATTTGGATGGTGGATATTGATTGACCGGATTTTGACCCAAAGCGGACCGCTCGGATTGATCTGATCTAAGGTTTAGAGATGAGCAATATATCAACATCCATGCGGGATAGACGCAGACATGGCGACGATGTGGCAACTACCGGCGCTGACGTGAATACGCCACGCGGGATAGACAGCCGGTAGCACGGGGTTCGATGGTCGCCGGTGAAACATGGCAAAGCGACGCAAACAGAGGACACCGTGAGGAAGAGCACAATGAGAGGAGCTCACTGACGGGCGGCGCAACGATGGAGGACGACCGGCGGCGAGGTAGATGCGACGAGGTCGGGTCCAAGGTGATGACAGCGTTCCAGCGAACTTCGGCGGCAACGGAGGGATGGACAGTGTTCTCCTCATAGCTGCGAACCCAACGGAGGTGGCAGCAACCGAAGGTGATGACGAGAGAAGCAATAGGGCTTCACCGGAGATCAAAAAACGATGGCGAACTCGGCCTACACGGTGACAACGGAAACCGGCGGGTTTCGATGGAGGAGATAGGGTGGCTGGGGTAGAGCTTGGCCTTGTGAAGCCAGAGGAGGTGGCGGCGCTGGACGGCGTCGGCCGAGGTAGCGGCTAGCGGCTGCTGGAGCGGCGGCCAGCGACGGAGAGAGAAGGCGAGCGCGGGGAGAGGCGGCTAGGGCACAGCGGCCCGAGAAAAGGAGGGGAAACGGAAGAGGAGACCCCAGGCATTGTTTATATATGCGGAGGAGGGAGAGATTGGCTCGGATTCGAAGGGATTTGGCTATGGAAAATTTGGTTTATACCGAGTTCACCGGATAAGAACAAGGCCGAAATTCGTAGGATTTACCACAAATTTGATGGGGATTTCTTAGGGATAAGGTGGAGGAGATTGAGGGGAATCCGTTCCCGCAATTAATTTTGGAAGGGGAGTAATGGGGAGGCCGGATTTGGTGGTGGTGGTGGCGTGGCACTGTGCACCCGGGCACGAGAAGCAGGCTGGCTAGAGGAAGAAGATGCACTGTAGCACGAGGAAGGAAAAGTAGAATTTCTGCCGGGCTGGGCCGAAAGAAAGAAAAAAGAGAGAAATAAGGAAGGTAGGGGCGGTGGGCTGAGAGGAGAATGGCCGAGAGGGAGAGGACTTTTCCTATGTCGGCCCAAAAGGAAAAGGGGATTTTAGTTATTTTTCCAATTAAATTAATCACTAGAATGGTCTTTGAATTTTCAAAAATACTTTCGATGCTCAAATAATTTCAAGAAAACTCTTGAGAATATTTGGGCACTCAAAGTATTTATCAAAATTATAACTAGACCATTTAAATGATTAATTTATTATTTAAATTATTATTGAAATGTTCTTTGTATGTTTAAAATTAGTAATTGAGCTCTGAAAAATTCGAGAAAATTCCAGAGAGTAAAGTTAACCATGGAGAATTTAATAAAAATTAAATCCAACCATGCTTTATTTAGGAAATTTTGTTTCCCACATTAACTTCACTTGTAAATTAATGAATATTTAATATAAATTCTAGGAATATTTTATTAAATAATTTATAAATCCCTAAAACGAAAATCAGGGTATGATAGTTTGGAGGGAGAGTTCCCAACTCTCCCTACCGAGCACACCCTTACTCCCTCCAAGAGCTCAAGAGATACCTCGCGGCAGTCTTCACCTTCCGTAAAAATTACCCTTAGCGAGTTAGCCCCTAGCTCACTTGGGGCCATAGCCTCATTGCTATACATGAGAATGAATGGGCTAAACTTGGTCCACCTTTTACGCGTAGTTGAGAGGCCCCAAATGACCGAAAGCATCTCCTCAGGCCATTTTCCTTTTGGCGCCCCCTCCAATCTTTTCTTTAAGGCCTCCAAAATTTTCCCATTTGCTCTTTCAGCCGCCCCATTTGCCTATGGGTTCGTGACAGAAGAAACTTTGATCCGGAGGTTTAACCCTTCGCACATCTCTTTAAATTTTTTTCGAATAAAACAGTTTCCAATTGTTAGTGATAAACTTCTTCGTCACACCAAACCGGTAGATAATATTTTTTCACACAAACATCTGCACTATTGCCGAACTGATTGATCCAAGGGGCTCTTCTTCGATCCATCTAGAGAAGTAATTTATTGCAATGATGGCCAAGCGATACCCGTTCCTGGCTATGGGAAACGGGCCGATGATGTCCAATCCCCACTTGGCGCATGCCCAAACGGGGGCGATTGGTTGCAGTTCATACTACGGGGCAGCTTGGCCGTTAATGTGGATGTGGACCTATTGATGCAAAAAACACACACTGGCCTGAAAGATTTGCTTTACTTTAGTGCAGGTCCAAAATTAGCTCTTTAAGTTCGAGGGCGTGCCAGTTGATTTGATCCTGCAATCAACAAGAAGAAATATGCAAAGAATATTAGTACACGATAGTCCATCGGCCAGCTAGCCGATTTCATATCGTATGTGACCTAGTCGATGCAATAAAGCATGAATCGGCTGTAAGGTATAGTCATTGATAGAACTAACCCTAAAACTAGTATATCGGCTGTAAACATCAGTGTTACATAATCAATATGTCAATATTACTTTAGAAATAAGCAATTGGGATAGATCGGACTGAGCCGAGACAGTATAAATTGCCCAAGTCTAAAATAACATGAAATAACGATTATATAGACTATAGCTCCGATACAACCCTATATTAGGATATTCTCTATTAGTAAATATATTCAACTATAACCAATTAGATTGGTATCAAGCTCAATATATTTATATTAGATTAGATCATGATATAAGGGGCAGATATAGAATATTAAACAAAGCATAAAACAATGTAAAACATCTATACCAGGTAAGATCGGCTGAAACCCCGATACTATCCTTATTAACAACCATAAGGCAGGCTAGATAACATGATTCTAAATACGACTTAATAGGTTGGACTTAACCAATGCAGCATTAAGTATAAAGAGAAGCATGGCACCTAGAAAATCAAGCCGATGGTTGCCTTTTCGGGATGGTAGATACACTATATAACCTATACCAACAAAGTAATCTAGCCGATATCGATAAAACCCTAAATAGAATCCAGCCGATGCAAGTAGATTGCATTGTCGGTCTAAGTTATATAATGTATATGATAACTCGGAAGTTTACAAGATAGAACTAGAGTGTCATAAAGATGTAAGCACTAGCCCCGATAATGCAAACCGCCATAACAAGATATACCTTTTCGTCGAAGATTAAAGTGATGCAGCACGACTCGAAAGCACAAACTTGTCGAAAAGTATAAAACAAAGGTGGCGATGCGCCGAGATTGATTGAACGTTTGTTTTTATTATTTACAGGACCTCAGGATTATATTTATACCCGAAAATACAAACATTGTCCATCACGGACACGACTCATATTAACCTAATACAAATCCAACTAATAAACAAGACCCTTAGGCGGACTCTTACCGGGAATATCTACAAGGAAATTACATAAAATATCCTAACTAATAGATACAATTGCCTCCCCAGGACTCTATCCGTGCATGGCAATCCGCATGAAGCACTCTAACCCAACCCGAGGACATGTACCGAGTTGTATTTCCAAAATCGGATCAATCGGCTAACCCTGTTTGACTCTAACCCTGCCGATCCTGTCCGCAGCCGATTCGGACTAGAGCCGATTCTCACTCTGTTTCCGATACGATCTAATCTCTTGGATTTTCTTTGAAGCTATCCTTATCTCCGATACTTGAATTACCAAATTTGGTCGTCAACACATGCCCCCCAAGTCCGGAATATTTGATAATCTTTCGGATTTGCCAAATCATATCTCCGAGAGAATATCGCACTTTCCATTTTTTTACCGTTACCGCATTGCTTTAAATACTAACCGACAGCCCCGAGAAACTTCACACCGTTATACTATTCCACCGCTCTAGCGATTTCCATCTTCTCTGACTCCGGCGATCTCTTCGGCACATCAAGGCAACCTCTAGGCAACCCCTTCTCCGACCATCTTCCACCCACGGCGTTGTCTTCCTCAACTGCTCCATCCGCTGCTCCATCGGCCGAGTAGGCAGAGGTAAGCTCTCATCGGCTAGATCCCCTTTTCATGCAATAGATTTAGTTTCCCGCGATCTTAGTCCGTTTTCTTGTTCCTTTTACTTCTTTGTTGTAGCATCTCGCCAATTTGATTGCAGTACCTAGTCTGAACCATGAGAACCACTATTTCCTTGGCCCAATCGGCAACCTTGATCCTACTGAGTTCATGACTGCCGAAACCAACAGAATCCCGTTCAAATTAGCAAATCCAAATCTAGGGCATTGGAAAAATACTTTTAAATCTTGGTCGTCCCTAGAGAAAAGTTGTCCTGCATGGTATAAGCGCATATCGGCTAGCAAACAGAGCCATTGGGATGATATAGGAATCGGCCAAGCCCTTACTCTGACAATAGCAAATTCAGCTAAGGATGAGACCCTGATGGCTTCTGCTAGTTACTTCTGGTCCAACACCATTAATGCCTTCATGTTTAATTAAGGGCCGATGACCCCCACTCTGCTAGACATCACTATGCTCACCGGCCTTGACATCACCTCATCGGCCAATCCTATGATATTGAACTCCAAAAACAGATTTGATTTCAAAACCAAGAGCACAGGAGGATGGTCTGGATTTATTTCAGCCAACATGGTTCAAGGTTTAGTTACCCCTCGGGAACACACTGCTTTCTTGTTGATATGGTTGGAAAAATATCTCTTTTGTGGATCTAGCTGTGGTCCAACCTCCAACTAGCAGCACATAGCGGAAGCACTCGAGGAGAAGAAACAATTTCCCTTAGGAAAAATCCTGCTGGGCTATCTCTATCAAACCCTGAGTAATGCATCGGCAAAACTAGCTATCGGCTCTGTAGTTAGTGCAGGAGGTCCTTGGTGGCTACTCCAATCTTGGCTAAACCTAGTAGCCATGAAAGTTGTCAATAGACCAGCCCTGACTGAGGCAGAATTTCCAAGGTTGGAGCTGATTACTGATGAAGATGGAGAAGAAATCACCCATTAGAGGTGTACATCTTTTGGAGAATATGCATCTACACTAGCCGATGCTCGAGCAAAACTGTCAGCCAAACTGCTCAAAGACTGGTTCTTTAGTTTTTATGATGGCTTTCAGAAAAATGCGAGAGTTTGGTTCTTTTATGAGGACTCAACCAACTTCGAACTGCCATCGAACTTCAGATTTGAGGAAACCATCCATGAAAAATTCCAGAAGTCCAGAGAAGTCTTTGCTACTACCATCAGCCCATGCATCCTCCCTGTCGGCATTCATCAAGGCAGAAACATCAAAGTGATCGACGAATTCTATCATCCAATGAGCTCAGCTCGTCAATTTGGTTTAGGTCAACTGCCAATCGGCTTATGGTTTGCCGATAAAATCCAGTGCAGTGGAGAAATCACTTCCAGTCTGATGATGGATCGGCTACAAAATATCCCAGGACCCTCCCTTGGTAGCATTGAAAATGTCGAATTAGGCATGTTCAGGAGTAAAGCTTTCACTGCATGGTGGGCTGAATGGAAACAACACCTCTTCCATCAATCGGCTACCATATACATGACAGACCTATTCCTTGACATGATCCCTCAAGTAAGTCCCTTCATTTTTTATCAATTCCTATTTTAGCCTTATCAGCTGATTCTGTATTTAACTTTTATATGCTATCTTTGTTTCTGCAGACCACAGATCATCTCCTCCACGCAGAAGCAAAAGCGGCAAAGAAATTGAATATGCTACAGGACTCTTGCCGAACAGATGTGGTCTAGCTCCACCCAGCATCGGCTACCATGCCCCCAAGACATCAAGCTTACTTCAAGGGAAAATAAGGGAACCAGCCGATGCAGGCAAGAAAAGAAAAAACCAATGCATCAGCTGCTATGCCACCGGCTGCTAAGAAGAAATCCAAGAAACAACCACCTCAACCAGCCGATGATATTGAAGAAGCCTTGGATGAAGCAGCAATTGAACAAGCCATTGATGAAGCTGCGGCCGAACTGAGTGATATAGGAGAGAAAACACCTTCGGCTTCTCCAGCCCCTAAGAGAACTCCTACAACTCCTGCTGCTCCACTAGTTTTCTCTCGGCAACCCAGAGTAAGACCATTTCTTATATTACAAAATTTTATTGCTGATCTCACTATTCAAACTTTGTACTTTGCAGAAGAAAAGACCAGCTGAGAAAAAGAAACTAGCACCAGTATCGGCTAAACCAACCGTTCAAATTCCTCTGGTAATTATCAGTTCTAATACTTTCAATCTTACTCTTAGCCGATATTAGTTACCACTTGTTAAATATTCTCAATTTGTCAGCCTCCTTCTCCACCATCGCCTCCAGCGCAACCAATTTCAAGTGAACATACTGCATCGGCTGTAGGCGGCCACCATGTTGTGGAGGAAGAAATTGCTGCTCCTGCCATCCCTGTAAGTCTTGCACCATCTAAATATTTCAAATCGGCTCTATAACATGATCTGTTACTTATATCCCATTTAATCTTCCTTTTGCAGGTTCTAGCTGATCTATTCTCCTTTGATATTAGGGATTATCTTGATGAAGAAACAGAAGGAGAAACCACAAGCAAGGCCCTAGCCCCTTTAGCCGATGACGTGAAGAGAAACCTTGAGAACATCTCCCATCGGCTAGAGGCATCTCTAGATAGCCTAGTAGTTGACTGTAGCTCTATCCGAGCCAGGTTTCAAGAAATTGAAACCTTAATCCTAGATGAGTTATCAAATACCATTACTCCTGCAGTATATCTTGAACAACATCAATTCAAACTGGAGAAGTCTAGACAGAGAACAGCAGATCGGCTGGAGCAGAAAAGCATCGAGGCTACTATCCAAGCAAATCGGTAGCTTGTGCATTCCGAGAAAACTAAACTCGATCAGTTAGCCGAAGAGCTGATTAAATCTGCTATAGACCAATTGGAAGCCGAAAGGATTGATATCTTGGCCAAGCTTGAAGAATGCAATGCAAGAATTGCATTGGAAAAACAAAAACTAGCCGATCTCCCAAAGGCTATTGGAGAGCAAAAAGCAAAACTGAAATCGGCTATCAAAAATGTGGCCAACATGACTAAGTCCCTTAAGATCATACCTGGAACCGATGCTCAAGATGCCCAAGCAATAGCTGAAGTTGAAGAAATTCGGCAGAAGGCATTATCGGCTATCCAACGCTATCTATCTCAGTGATAGCCTGTAATAGGGACTTAGAACATTGTGTAATCGGTTTTGTAATCCTCTAGCAAACTTTCCTTATGTAGTATATACTCTGATCTCTTTTGTGGCGATTAACACATATACATTTTTGCTTTGAAATCTCACAATTTTTCACCTATAATATATACCCCCCCTAATTTTGGCAAGTTTGTAAAACAAAGACAAAATTAAAATATGACTAAGGGCGATATATAAAATATCGGCCATCATACATCGGCATAACACAGCCGATTATGAAAAAGTAAAAGCCTAAGGGCGATATTAACCATATCGGCTATCTGTTTGAATCGGCATAACACAACCGATTATGATCCAACCCAAACACTGGGATAATACTTCTTCAAATATTTGCCATTAAGTGCGCGACCAAAAACTTCTCCATCCAATCCCTTAAGAATATAAGCTCCTTTTGAAACACACTTATGAATCTGGAAAGGCCCTTCCCAATTTGGTGACTACTTACCGAATTTATTATCTCTAGCTCCTATCGGCAACACCAGCTTCCAAACAAGTTCACCCTCCTCAAAAGACTTTGGTACAACCTTTTTATTGTAATGTCTAGAAACTCTTTCCTTGTCTTTCCTAACCTTTTCAAGAGCACGCATCCTGGATTGAACCAAATCTTCTGATTCATCAACCATCAAGTTATGATAATCATCGGCTGTCAACTCTACCTGTAAAGAAATTCTCCTAGAGCCGATGTTAGTTTCCCATGGTAACACAGCTTCATGCCCATCAACCAGTTGATAAGGAGGTTCTTGAATTCCACCATGACAAGCCATCCGATAGGACCATAATGCGTCGGCTAATATAGTATGCCACTTCTTGGGTTACTCGACAATCTTTCTCTTAACCAATTTAATTAAGCTTTTGTTAGATGCCTCAGCCTGCCCATTTGCTTGTGCGTAATAAGGTGAAGAATTCAACAATTTGATCCCCATGCTGTCGGCAAACTGAACAAACTCATCGGACACAAAGATTGAACCTTGATATGTTGTAATTGTCTGTGGTAAACCAAACCGGTATATAATATGTTCCTTGCAAATTCAATAGCATCCTTACTGTCAACTTTCTTCAAAGGAATTGCCTCAACCCACTTAGTAAAATAATCAGTTGCAACCAATATAAATTTATAC
This sequence comes from Oryza punctata, assembly GCA_000573905.2. Classification (NCBI taxonomy): domain Eukaryota; kingdom Viridiplantae; phylum Streptophyta; class Magnoliopsida; order Poales; family Poaceae; genus Oryza; species Oryza punctata. Next base: position 6,565,688 of record CM002491.2, on the reverse strand, counting down.
CTTTTACTCGATGGTGGATTGATTTGGACGACCATATCAATACCCCAACCTCTGAACGGCCATGGCTTGATAATAGGATTCATAGCCAATGCTGGTGCTCTCTGTATTGCTCCAAATTTTTTGACAATCTTGACACCACTTGTAATATCTAAAACAATCCTCCAGCATTGTCGGCCAAAAATATCCAACTCTTCTAATAATCAGCCATCTCATCTTGTGAGCCGATTGATGAGTTCCACAAATACCCTCATGAACTTCGCACATGACAACTTTTGCTTCTTCCAGGCCCAAACATTTCAGAAGAACTCCATCAATCGTCCGATAATATAATATATCATACAGTAAAACATATTTGAGGGCTTTATATCTTAACTTTCTGGAAACCGATTTAGAAGGATTCTTCAAATACTCAAATATATCAAACCTCCAATCATCGGCTGGTATGCAGGCAACTTCTACTTCAACCCCTTGCAACATCGGCCTGTAGCCTGATGCACCTTGAGCTAAATCATTGGCTTCAACGTTCTGCTCACTAGGGATATGTTTCAAAGTAACTATTTTGAAAGCCTTCATCAACTCCTGACATTTCTCATTGTAAACCATCAAAACATCATTCTTGCACTCATATTCCCTAGATAACTGACTTATTACCAATAATGAATCACCCATGATTTCAACAGCATCGGCTTCAACTTCCCTCAACAGTTGCAATCCTTTCAGAACAGCTTCATATTCAGCTTGATTATTTGTAGAGTAAGGCTTGATATTGAAAGCAAACTGAAAACTTGCCCCCCTAGGCGATAAGATTACTAAGCCGATACCACAACCATGAGTGCACACAGATCCATCAGAAAACAAGGTCCATGGCATAATGTCAATATTATCGATACTGGTATCCCTGTGTTCCACTATAAAGTCGGCTATCGCCTGCCCCTTAACTGCCTTAGCCGATTCATACCTTAGATCAAATTCTGACAAATCAAAAATCCACTTCCCAATTCGCCCTACAAAACTGGAGTCGATATCATGTAATGTACTACATCGGCTTTACATACTATGATGCATTCATTGGAAAGCAAATAATGCCTCAATTTTGTGCAAGAGAAATATAAACACAAGCATAATTTCTCCACAGGTGAATACCTTGTTTCTGCATCGAAATGTCTTCTACTAAGATAAAATATAACTCTTTCCTTACCCTCAACCTCTTGGATCAGGACTGAGCCGATAGAGTTCTGATCGGCTGACAAATATAGCTTAAATGGAAGCCCTTTTTGTGGTGGTATAAGAACTGGAGCAGTACACAAATATTCCTTAATATTGTCCAATGCTTGCTGCTGTTTTTCTCCCCAGACAAACTCTTCATCAGCTTTCAACCTCAATATTGGCGTAAATGGCTCTATTCGGCCAGACAAGTTTGATATGAAACGCCGAACAAAATTTATCTTGCCGTCAATGATTGCAACTTAGTTTTATCTTCTAGAGATTTTATATCTTTAATTGACTTAATACTCCTCCGGGGTATCTCAATCCCACGCTCATGTACCAGAAACCTAAGAAATTGCCCAACCGATACACCAAAAGCACACTTAGTTGGATTCATCTTTAAGCCATATTTCCTTGCTCTTTTTCCAATACTTGTCTTAAATCGGCTATGTGTTCATCAACTTTCTTAGATTTGACCACCACATCATTAATATAAATTTCTACCAACATGCCGATGAGATCATGAAATATGTAATTCATAGCCCTCTGATATGTAACACCAGCACATCTCAACCCAAAAGTCATGACAACCCACTCATACAAGCCGATTGCACCAGGACATCTAAAAGCAGTCTTGTGAATATCTTCTTCGGCCATGAAAATTTGATTGTAACCAACATTGCCATCCATGAAGCTGATAATTTTATGTCCAGATGTTGCATCAACCAATTGATCGGCTACTGGCATTGGGTACTCATCTTTTGGTGCAGCTTTGTTTAAATCTCTGACATCAATGCAAACCCTAAGCTTGCCATTTTTCTTTATAACTGGTACTATATTAGAAATCCACTCAGCATATCGGCATGTTCTGATGAAATTGGCATCATAGAGTCTTGTAATTTCGGCCTTGATAGCATCATACATTTCAGCTTTACAATGTTTTGGGGGTTGTTTGTATGGCCGAAAGCCTGGTTTGATAGGGAGCCGATGTTCAACAATCGATCGGCTAAGTCCTGGCATTTCATAGTATTCCCAGGCAAAACAATCTCTATATTCTTTCAAAAGTGCTATTAATTAACATTTAAATTCCTTTGATAAATCTTTACTAATATATGTCGGCCTAGGCCTATCACCTGGCCCAATGTCGATTTCCTGTAATTCATCGGCCGACATAAACCCTTGTCCTAGCTTGCCGTCGAGATCATCAACGGTGTCCTTTGTGTAAAAATTGGAACCCTCCACGACGCCCTCAAAACAATAATTGGTGCTCTCCATCTCCTGTTGGCTGTATGGCATAATCAGAAACTTTTAAGTAATCTCCTTGCCAAACTTTTCCAAACAAGCAATCAATTCCATCTCCCAAACAGATAAATCGGCACTAGCTACATTGACTGACCTGTCGGCTAGCAGAATTTCGATTTGGTCTCCTTGCCATTGAATCAAGCTTTGGTGTATTGTTGAGGGAATACAACAGTTAGCATGGGTCCAATCTCTTCCCAGCAACAAGCTATAGGAGCCCTTCCCATCAATAACAAAGAACGTGGTAGGAATTGTTTTACTGCCGATAGTCAACTCCACATTCAAAACTCCTTTGGTCTCAGATGGATTCCCTCCATAAGCTGTGAGAACCATATTTGTCTTGATCAAATCCTCTGAATTCTTCCCAAGTTTCCTGAAGGTTGAATATGGCATTAAATTGACAGCTGCCCCTCCATCGACTAACATCTTGGACATCGGCTTGCCGTTGACAAATCCCTTGACATACAATGGCTTGAGATGCCGATGATCAGTTCCTTCGGGCTTCTCGAAAATAGCTAATTGTGGAGACAGCATCAACTTAGCCGATGGCAACTCATCATCTTGTTCAACGACTTGTTCAACTGCATATTCGGCTGGTAGCATAAAAACCATGTTTATTGCAGATGACATCACCTCCTAGCCCTTATTCTGGAGACTTCTTTCCTGATCGGCTTGGACGTCATCAGCTGGTACTACCTTGCTCTTCACACGCCAAACCCTCTTTGTTTTCTGCCTCAGCCAATGCTCGATTTGTCCTTCAACCTCCTGGAGTTGTTCCCTATTTCTCATCCTCTGAACTCTCCTTTTTTGATTTTTGGTAAAAATTCCAGAAGGGCACCATTGTGGCTGCATATGTTTGGGCTCTCTTTGTGAGTCATCTTCATCATTGTCTTGCTGGATCGGCCCAAGTCTTTTATGAACTGGTAATTTTCTTTGAATCGGCCGATGCTTACTTGCCCTCTGTCGGCTTGGTCTGTAAACAAATTACGCATCAGAATCACAACACCCGGGACAATCTTCAATAGATGGTAACCTCATACCTTCATTCCAACAAAATCTGAAAAATTCAAAGCTCCAATGGGGATCAACATATCTCTCATCGTCATAGTGATATGACTCCTCTTCCCTCTAGCGCCTCTTTTGATATTTGTTAATCATGTCAGCCGATCTAATATTTCGGGTGTAATTTTTACCTCCATTGGCTGAATTCCGATTAAACCCAGAATGTACCATGTTGACCGGAAAAGGATGTCCATCTATCTTCATCAGCCTCTTGGATTCGTCAATCTTGATCTTCCCTTGTTCGATAGCCGATTGGATCTGTTGCCTGAAAATCTTGCAATCATTGGTGTTGTGAGACCCTGTATTATGCCACTTGCAATATTTCCTCCTCTTCAATTCCTCAGCCGACGGGATGACATGTCCTGCCGGCAGTAGAATCTATTTTTCTGAAGAAGAAGATCAAAAATCTTGTCAGCCTTAGTGATGTCAAAATCAAATCTCTCTTTTCCTAAATTCTTGTCCCATTGACAGACCATTGTCTTCTTGTTCCTAGCCCATTCGGCTGCATTTACTTCTGGGTCATCATCTTCGGAATCAGAGTCATAACTGTAGACATTATTGACATTATTAGCCTTTTTGATGAACTTTCTAGCTTCTTGAAATCTTGTCTCATGAGCCGATACCTTCTGAGCTAGGTGAGCTAAACTCTCAAAGTCCTGAGCCGAAAATCTTTCCCTTATCGGCGTCAACAAACCTTGAAAGGCCAAATCAGCTAGTTGTGAATCTGTCAAGGCTAGACTATAGCATCTATTCCTCACATCTCTGAATCGTTGGATATAATCTGGAACTGATTCATCTGATTTCTGCTTGATGGCCGTGAGGTCTGACAATTTCATCTCTTGCACACCACTAAAAAAGTATTTATGAAATTGTTTCTCTAGATCGGCCCAACTTCTGATAGAATTGTAAGGTAGGGAAGAAAACCATGCGAACGCCGATCCAGATAGGGAGAGTGGAAATAATCTAACTCTTAGGGCTTCTGTAGCCGATGCTTCACCACATTGAGCTAAGAATCAGCTAACATGCTCATAAGTAGATACGTTGTTTTGCCCTGAAAACTTGGAGAAGTTTGGCACCTTGTATCGGTTTGGCAATGGTACCCAATCAAAGTATTCTGGATATGTGTGCCGATACATGTTGCCATTGTCCTTGGGTTTAAGCCCAAACTGTTCTCTCATGACGTCAGCGATCATATCGGCCCAGGGCTGCTGAGGTGTCGCTCCACCATATTGCTCTTGAATTGGATCAATCTGACCGTATTGGATCGGTTGGGGCCATGGAGAATGTGGCCGATACATATGATTGAAACCAACTAATATGCCCTGAGGTGGCACATATGGAAGTTGCTCTGTGCTATACTGTTGACTTATCGGTTGTGTAATTCCAATCGGCTGTTGTGGAATCGAAGGAATTTGATATGATGTGTCGACAACTGGTAGTTTTGGATTGAGGATACTCATTAATTGCTCTGGCGTTAGCTGAGTTGATGCTTGCCCCCCAGTGATCGGTTGTGGCTTTGTCATGATTGTGGGAATATTTGTGCTGGAATAAGGAGCCGATGGGGCTTGGGTTTGAATTGTCCGTTGATTCCCGCCAATTTCTGTCTTCACAGTTCTGTAGCCTGTAAATGTACCATCTGGTAAATATATGGGTCCTTTAGCTTTCTCTTCAGCTATCGTCCCGTCGACTACTGACATGATCATATTTCTCAAGGTATTAACAAGCACTCCGGACTGGTTGATTAAGGCATGATGTACAGCCGAATCGATAAGGAAATTACATAAAATATTCTAATTAATAGATACAATTGCCTCCCCATGACTCTATCCGTGCATGGCAATCCGCATGAAGCACTCTAACCCAACCCGATGACGTGTACCGAGTTGTATTTCCAAAATCGGCTCAATTGGCTAACCATGTCCGACTCTAACCCTATCGATCCTGTCCGCAGCCGATTCGAACTACAGCCGATTCTCACTCTGTTTCCGATACGATCTAATATCTTGGATTTTTTTTGATTCTATCCTTATCTCCGATACTTGAATTACCAAATTTGGTCATCAACAGGACCTCCTGAGGTTGCGGCCATCACTAGGGCATGTGCTTCCTCATTTTTTCCCCGAGATAGGTGTTTGACCGTGATGACGGGGAAACACTTTTCCATTGTCCGAACAACGTCCAAGTACTTTCTCATCCCTTATTCTTTCGCCTCAAAAGACTTGTCAACTTGACCGACCAACAGTTTGGAGTCTGTTCGGACCAGTAACCTTCGGACATCCAGAACTCGTGCCTTTCGCATCCCCACGAGCATAGCCTCCTACTACGAAATGTTGTTTGTTGCATCAAAATGAAGCCTGCCGCGTAACGGGTCACCGTGCCTCCTTGTGAAACGAGGATCACCACGGTGCCCACTCCCTTTGTGAGACCACGAGCCATCAGAATACATAACTCAAGGTTGCTCGATAGTTTCGGGCTCCAAGGCAAAGACTAGGGTCCATTCGGCCACAAAGCCAGCAAGGACATGAGATTTGATGGTTGTTTGCCACGAAGAGGAAGTTGAAAGGGGATAATTCAGCTGCCATTTCCTCAGTCACCCAGTGATTTCCTTACCATGAAGCACTTTGCCAATTGGGTAATGTGAAGGTACAATGATTTTGTGGGCTTATAAATAGTGCTTTAGCTTTTGTGAAGCCATCACCAAGAGCTTCATCCCCTGGAGGGCTTTGGAGACGAAGTACACTAGCTTCTGACCAAGCTTGGTTTCTTCGACATGTGTCATGCTAACCGTGACGGGCGAAGCTGCCAGATACAGTAGTAGTCTTCCCGTCGCTGGGCTAACCAGCGCTACCCGACTTTTAAGGTATTCCTTCAGCTCTTTGATGGCGGCCTAGAACTCAGGGGTCCACCTGAACTTGTGTTGACGATGAAATTTGGTAAGCCTCGAAGTCATCATCCGCCTAGAGTTAGTATCGGCTTCAGAGTTCTAGAATCGGCCGATGGAAGCTATCAATTGCCAACAGTCGGATTCTTACCAAATTCGGTTAAGAAAATTAATCTATTAAAAGAAGCTTATCCAAAAGAGACCGAGTTCAAGGAGGATACGGCATGACAGTTTATCTATTAATTAGGAATAGTCTGTTGGTTTACTTTATCTTTAGGAAAGTGTGTTTAATGTCCAATCAGATCTTTATGTTTTTCCTTTTATCTTTAGTAAAGTTTGAGTCGTGTCCGATATGGACTAGTATCTACCCATGGGTATAAATATGTACACCCGGGGTCTATGTAAATTATCTCTCGATCAATTCAACTTCGGCACATCGCCACCTTTTACCTTTTTACTTTCGATGAGTTCTTGTATCAAGTTGGGCTACATCGACTTCAATCTCCGATGAGGGGTAAGGCTGGTTATGGCGGCTTGCGTTATCGGGAGTAGTGCTTCCATCACTTCCACACTCTAATCTTGTTCATGTAAGTCGTCGAGTTATCATATACGTTATATAATCTAGATTGACAATATTTTCTACTTGCATCGGCCGATCTCCATCTAGGGTTTCGTCGATATCGGCTAGATTACTTTGTTGGCTTAGATTATATAATGTATCCACCACCCTGAAAGTTAGTCAAAGTCTTGATTGTCTAGATATTATGTTTCATTTCATACTTAGTGCTACATTAGTTAAGTTTGATCTACTAAGTCGTGCTTAGAACCATAATCTCTATCCTGCTTCTTGATTGCCAATAAAGGTTTCATCGGGGTTTCAGCCGATGAGTTATCTGGACGTTGTATCGGCTCACGAGGACTACATATAATTTGGATTTAGCCGATCGCAGCAAAGGTTTCACTACTTATCTAATCATTTGGATTTATTGACACCGGACCTCCAGCCAATGAATGCTTCAACCTTCGGATTATATTATTATTTTATCCAATCTATCATTACTAACCGATTGGTTTCTACTGGATTATATTATTATTTTATTACATTATCATCAGCCGATTATCTTTATGTCACTATTTACTCAAGTATCAAGATCTATACTGGATATCGGCTGGTATCGGCATCGGCTGGAATCACTCCATCGGCTTGTCAGCCGATTGGCTGTTTTATTTGCTATTCACATATCTTGTCAGTTGCAGGATCAAACTGACTAGCACGCCCGCATCTCATTTTTATTTTGGACCTGCACTGGAGCTAAGTAGATTTCTCGGACCATCGTGTTTTCACGTCAACAATTTGTCAACCCATCGTAAGCTCTTGAAGAAAGGTAAGCCTTTTTGGACTGCCCTTGACAGGAAATGGCTAAATGTCGTAATGCGCAATGTGAGCTTTTGTACTTTTTGTACGCTCTTCGGCGGTTGCATTTGTTCAATTGCATCAATTTTCATGTGGATTCTATTGGCTTCTTTCGAATGCCAAACAAATCTTGCTGGGTTTCCGGTTCTTCATAAGTTCCATGGAAGTTCATGACGAAGACATCATGTAGTTTCTCCCATGAGTAAATGCTGCTAGGTGGAAGATTGAAGTACCTTGACCTGGCAATGCCATCCAAAGCAAGACGTATCACTTTGGCCTTGGTGTTTTCATCGCTGTGAGCTGCCTCTATTGCCGACTCATAGATCGATAAAAGCAAGTCTTGTTGGTTTGGCGGCTACCATGCCATTGCGTCTTGGCTTGACCCACCAACGGTCTGAGCCAAAAGGGTTACAATTTTTTAGGGCTGCATTGGGTTAACTCAGTTGTCGAAGAAAAGCATGGAATTGTGCTTGGAGGTCCGAAGCAGCGTCAGTCGAAGCTTGAGGCATCGACGCTTGAATTGGCCGCACTAGCTGGGTTGTGATGATAGTCGCACGCACGGGAGCCTTCGTTGCATAGACAATGACCGCTTGGGACATTGGACGCACATGAGCTGCCGAATATGGTTGCACCATCTGAGTTGAAGCTTGAGCGACCATCGCAGCTTGGGCCGTTGTGGTCACAACCGTCGAAGTGCCGGCTGGTCTAGCCAAAGCTACGATCTTGGCTTGCATGGCTGCTTCGTACGCTTGGTGTTGATCTTGCATTTGGCAAAGCATGTTGTATAGCCTTGTCATATCTTATCGCATAGCTTATATCTCCACCCTATGGACCGACGATGCATCGACCTTCATTCCCGCAGTTGTCGAGGCAGTGGTCGAAGTCTTTGCTTGGGGTGCGGCGGCTTCGGCTTCACATTCAGTTCCAGCCCCTGCGGGATCTTTGGCTTTGGTTTCGGCTCTTGGTGGCTCCATTCCGGCTCTTCGGTCTCGCTTGTCGTTTCGATTTTCCCTTCGTCTTCTCACCTCCTCAGCACCACTCCCTCAAGCGCGGACTTGTTTGGTGGCATAAGTGGTTTCGGCCTAGGTTCCCCACGGTCGGTGCCAGCTGTTGTCGAATGACAATTGCGTCCGTCGAAAGACGGGTTCACTCTTTGTGAAAAAGTGAAAACAATATATTATATTAAAATTTTATTGGGATCTGTAAGGACCCCCGTTTTGCAACAGGAATCACTCGTGTATTCTGTGTCATTTCCCTGGATCAACTAGTTTGGCACACACGATACATAGTTGAATTACCAAAAGCGCATACATATGCGTCGTATACGAATTATTACATCATAGGCCCGAAGGCGTAGTCTTAGAACAAAGGACCAAACGGTCCGGAATACAGTCCAAAAGCAGAATATAGATAAGTAGCGGAGCGAAAGCGGCGGCAACGTCATTGCCACAGGCAACGACCGTATCTAGACCTAGTGGGCACCCTCATCTTCCGCATCCTCTTCGTAGTAGGCGTATGGATCTTCCGCGGTATCATCTTCGGCTTCTGATGAAGTTTATAATTGCAAGGGTGAGTATCAACCGTACTCAGCAAGTCACCACAGCAACGATGCATATGAAGGATTTTTATTCAAGGCAAGGCAAAGGCTCATTTGCATAAAGCTAGTTTTGCAATCATTTTCACAAACCTAAGACCTAGCATAACTGGTCAAGTTTTAATACCAGAGTTTAATTTAAACAACGGCGGTTCTGTCTACCATCCATTGTGATCCCAAGGATGGCTTCCCGCCATTGGTCGTCATGGTTTTCTGTGGACGCCCATCTTCCCTGCTCTCAGGGAGTGGCTCCAACAGCATAAAATTCATCATGCAATAACCCGTCCCACACAGGTTAAGAGTTTAGAGTCTAGCCAAGTGTAATACATGTCCCGGTGCTCAATATCCGCGAGCACGGCTATTCGAATAGATTTGGTTTACTCACACTGCAGTGGATGTACACTTTACCCGTACTCCGCGACTGCCCAACACATGAGCCTCGTCCCAACACATGAGACGCGTCACGGCAAAGCCTTTCGATAACCTTACATTGGCAGTACCCGCTCCATGAACTATCATCCTCATGCACTCTAGGCATATCCGTTTCTAGCAGTGGGAGGAGTTCTGGCGCTCCCGGGATAAGGAGTCTCACACACGCACAAATTTATATCTTAAGTCTTAGGTTCTCACTCTCACACACGTGGCAGTCCTACCGACGGCGACACCGACGTAGGGCACGCTTCGCGTCCCTACCTCAACGGTTGCCCCGACGTAGCGAACCTGCCTCACACACTGGGGTGAACCATCTATGCAAGGATACTGCCACTGCTCGGCTATCTAGTCAGCTAGGTCTATACCCATCCGAGAAGTACGGTTGTACTGGGGTCGTTTCATGCTTAACTTCATGGCTCGGTCCTTAACTGACCAGGGACGGAACTAGCCTTTTCCGGATTCCACCCAAATCCACCATCCGCCCCAGTCGAAAATATTTGTTTGATTTTATTCCTCTCTTCTCAAATCATATCATCATACCATGGCAATGTGGCGCTCATGTCTCCACATGCCGCATCTCAATTACCTTTCCCCAAGGTAATTGCCCAAGCATAAAGCATTTGATAAATATGAGTATGCATGTTTCTAGATAGCACCACTAAGCATTTGTCATAATTGACTAGGGACTCATGTATAAGCGTGGTTACAAAGGAATGTAAGGATAAACGATAAACAAGGCATGGCCTAACAACAAGTAGGGTGTTCATCATTGCATGCAACTTTATTTGTAAATAAAAATTATTTCGCAACTTGGGTTCAACATGCTCAAGGATAGTGATGACTTGCCTTGCTCGAAGTCCGGTTGTTCTTGGTCTTCGGTCGGACTCACAGTTCGCTCGGAATCTATAATTACGTGCGACAGAAATTGAATTCTTTTAGAATTCAATTAAAATCCAACAAAATCCAATTTAAAGAAAAGATCGAGCGCGAGTGTTTGAATGTCGATATCGATTCCATTTTATTTATGAGGTAATCTTATTTTGATTCTTAATACTGTTATCCTAAAATATTAGCGCTAGCCAATTTAAAATATTAATCCGACCTAGTTTACGTGACTCATCTAGGTTAGATCCGATAATAATACTCAACCTTTGGTGATCGGTAAATTACTAAATAGTTGCAATGGCTACCTAAGCATATAACCTAATTGACGAGAAAAATTAAATAACGATTAAACGGTTATTACGATAGAAATTAATGGCAACGCTTAATTTAGAAGTTCTAGAATTAACTAATTAGTATACGCGCGAGCTAGTAAATCCTAAAAATTTGAAATCTAAATATTTGACTAAACGTCCTGCAAGAATAATCATTTAAACGAATTATTAAGTTAAGTGAACATTGTATTTAAATAATCCTATTTAATTCCTTGTATGAGTTTCTAAAATAATCGGTGGCTTTATTCTAAATTTATTTCTTCCAATTTATTTTCTAGTCTAAATTTCCTCTCTAGATCTAATTTTATTTTCTTCCCTAATTTTTTTCTTCCCTCTCCTATTTTCTCTTTTCTTTTTTTCTTTACTTTTCTTTTCTCTCTCTCTCCTCCTTCTCTCTCTGTTTCTCCCTTCTTCTTCCTCCTTCTTTCCTCTCTTTTCTCTCCCTCTGTCCCTACTGCCTCTCTCTCTCTTCGCTGGCCGAAAGGGGAAATAGAGAAGGGGGTGGCTCACCGACGGTGGCAGTTGGCGAGGCACGCGGCGGCTTGAAGCGCGGCGGCGGCGAGCAGCCAACGGTGACGGCGGCCCGAGCTCCAATCGGCGGCGGCGGCACGGTAGAGCAGGGAGTGGAGAGGGGAAAGGGAGGAGGGGCGGTGTGGCGAGGAAGAAGGGGGGAGAGGGGATTAAATAGGCGGCAAGGCGGCCGGGCGCGAGCGGGTGGCAACGGGCGGCGGCGTGGGCGCGGTACCGGCGGTACGGCGGCGTGGGCGGCGACGTGCGGGCGCACGGTGCAAGGACGGCGCGCGGCTCGGGGCGGCATGGTGCGGCGGTACGGCGGTACGGGCGGGATGGCGCGGCGGTACGGCGTGTGCGGGCGCGGGGCGCGAGGGCGGCACGCGGCGTGGGCGCGCGGCTCGGCGCGGCAGGGCGGCAACGGGCGGCGCGGGCGGCGCGGTAGGGCGGCGGCGGGCGGCGCGGGCGCGGGACGGCGCGAGCGCGAGCGGGCGGCGCGCGCGGGCGAGCGGCGCGGCAGGGCGTGGGCGCGCGCTGCGCGGCGGACAGCGCGGGCGTGCGGCGCGGGAGCGGGCGCGTGGGCGCAAGCGCGGCGGCCGCGGAACCGGGTCGAACACCTGGCGGCCAATGAACAGTGCCACCAGGGTGATTTCTTTGATATTTAGGGTTTTTCCTTCACCAAAATTCGTTTTAAAATTTGTAAATTTAGACAAATCAAAGTGACCAATGTTTTTAATGTTTGCAATGATTTATTTATTTTATTATTATTATTATTTATTTTTTTTATATACATGTTTTATTATTTCTCCTTGTACCCATTATTCTCACACATACCTACGTACACTTGCATATTTATTATAAATCCTTCCTAATATATATATATTATTTGCTAGGCGTAATATTTGTTTAAACCCCGCATAAAATCCTAATTAGAAGCGCGAATAAATCCAACATGATTTTATTTTAAAAGTTTTTGACGGTCCGTGATTTAGGTCTTCGGTTTTTGTCGGTCGAATTTTTAGGGCGTTACAGGATCCCCCAATATATTCCTCATGGGGTGTATTTATAGGCTTAGTACAAGCTTATGCACCCAATGGTTTGTAAGTATAGGGGAACTTACAGGGCTACCCTTATGATAGGGACATTTACGACGGTAATCGTGGACAATTTAGCCCTGGGCTTCTTCTTGGGCCACCGGGTGGGCCTCCACGGGCCAGTTGGCCCCTTTAGGCCCAAAGCCCTTTGGTCCAAGGCGAAGGTACTTGGTTTGGGGGAAAGGCCTTCAGCTTCACCTGGCGATTCGCCCTGGGCCTTTGTCTTGGCTATATCTGGTATTTTACCACCCAGCTTCGCTAAGCGATCCTGGACTTGTTTCAGTCGGCTCGGTCGAAAGCCCTCGTGAGATGCCTCGAACAATATATATTAATCTAAAAAAGTGATTTAATAAAATCTTATATTTATTGATACTTCTATACAAATTATAATAGAAAATAATGAACAAAATTTCTTTTAGAATGTGACTTATTTCCAAAATGACAAGTACTATCAATCCGGACGAAGTATATGTATAATCACATGAAAAACCGGTATTTCTAAAAGCCCACCTCATGGGATGCTATTTATGGGGAGTTTAGAACCACCTTGCCTATTCTAGGAGACCTCCTTAAAAGCGAGGATGCTCTCCTAGCTACTTGAGGCATGTTTGGTGGAGAGAACAAGAAAAAAACACGCGTGCGCTCGCCTGCCTAGCAAGGCTAGGCTAGACAGTGCGTGTATGTGAAATGTGCGTGAATGGTTCACCAAAATTGGTTCCTCACCCTTTCGCAGATGCGGTCTTCTTTTGCAATTCTGTTTTGCTGCAAAAATTTGTTTTGTTTTTGGAAACCTAGTTTTTCGGAAACACACCGAATACTCCGGTGCGTGGAGCGGCGTAGAGTTTGGATAAGTTACGCGTGGCTTATCCGGTTCGGTTACGCAGAGTAGAGATTGCGGAAGCGCCCTAATCAAGCATCCTGATATCTCTAGATAAACTGAGCCACCGCCTCCACGCAACACACTCGAAATCAATCTAGGGTTTGCCTCTAGTGAAATCAATCACTCATACTCTACTCCGTCCCGCTCGTCAAAGAGCACCGACAATCGGGAGAGCAGGTCTCCGGAACCTTCGCCTTCGACGTCCTACACTAGGTCAAGGGGGCAATAAGGTTTTTGGGAAGCGCTTCGTGCGACTGCTTGTTGTTTGTCCATCTTCCTCTTCGCCCGGGTGCTGCGCGCCATCGTCAATGCCCGATACCTCGAGTTTTTCCCGTCGTGCAGCCGAACTTCCAGAACCCTTGGTATGCATGAAACATGTTGCACATATTTGATCTGTTCATGCTTTTCTGCCTAGTTTACATGTGTAGATCGAATGATGCGATTATGTTAATTTACATCTGCAATGTCATGACTTATATATGGAATAAATTAAATCAATATGTGCTTATATATTCAACAATCCAAAAACCTTATTGTAGGCACTGTGATTTTAATATGGCTGGTTTTGCCGAGGCACTGAGGCTGGATAAACTCAACGATGTTCACTTCAAGAGATGGCAGATCAGGGTCACTCTATAGCTGACGGCTTTGAAATGCTTCTGGATTAGTAATGGAAAACCTAAAGGAGTTCTTACTGTTGAAAAGTAGCAAGAATTCGAAGAGGCCACTAATCTCTTTTTGGGATACATTCTTAGCGTTCTTGGCGATCGTCTGGTCAAGGTGTATATGCACATGACCGACGCTAAGGAGTTGTGGGATGCACAGAATACCAAATTCGGTGCTACTGAAGCTAGCAATGATTTATATGTCATGAAGCAGTTTCATGACTACAGGATGGTTAGCAACCATTCTGTAGTTGAGCAGGCTCATGAAATACAAATCATGGCTAAGGAACTCGAACTCCTTAAGTGTGTCTTACCCAACAAACTTGTGGCTGGGTGCATTATCGCGAAACTACCTCCCTCTTGGAGAAATTTTGGTACAGCACTCAAACACAAGAGACAAGAGTACTCCATTGTGGGGTTAATAGCGTATCCTGATGTTGTGGAGAAAGCTCGGAAAAAGACGCCACGGCTAAGGGCAATGGTATGTAGTCTAGTGCCAATGTTGTGCAAAAGGCCCAAAACAAGAAAAAACAAGAACAAAGGGAAGTACAAACCATAGCAGACCACCAACTTCAAGCAGAAGAAAAAGAACAACAGCAATCCGAACCAGGATGAGAGAACTTGCTTTGTGTGTGGCTTGCCTGGTCATCTTGCCAAGAAGCCTCCACAATGCAAGGGGATGAAGGCAGCTGCAGGGTAGACTTCTAAGTCTACCAATGTGACCATTGGCAACACTGGAGATGAAAGCAAGTATGTTAATTAACGTATTGTTTTTTCTGATAATCAGTCTACAAACTGGTGGGTTGATACAGGAGCTAATGTACATGTTTGTGTTGACATCTCGATGTTTTCTTCTTATTAGGTCGCACGGGATTCCTCCATCCTAATGGCGAATGGGTCACATGCTTGTGTTCATGGTGTTGGCACGGTAGATCTGAAGTTTACTTTATGAAAGATCGTGCAGCTGAAGAACGTGCAACATGTTCCTACTATTGACAAGAATCTCGTTAGTGGCTCCTGTCTATGCAATGACAGATTTAAGTTGTTCTTTGAGTCTAATAAAGTAGTCATGGCTAAACATGGATATTTTATTGGTAAAGGCTATGAGTGCGGAGGTTTGTTCCGCTTTTCCCTTTCTGATTTCTGCAAAAAGTCCGTGAACCATATTTGTGGCATTGTGGATGATGAGTCTAATGTTTGGCACTCATGTTTATGTCATATTAATTTTGGCTTGATGTCTTGGCTTTCTAATTCCTAAGTTTTCCATTGTCACAGGTTCTATGGTCCATAGTTGTGTGCAATCAAAGTAACCTTGCAAGCCTCACAAGAGTGCCGAAGAGAGAAATTTGGCGCCTCTAGAACTCCTACATTTAGATCTTTGTGAAATGAATGGGGTATTTACGGAGAGTGGAAAACGATATTTCATGACATTGATTGATGATGCAACTAGATTTTGCTATGTATATTTGTTGAAAACGAAAGATGAGGCTCTAGACTATTTTAAAATTTGTAAGGCAGAAGTTGAAAACCAACTTGACAGGAAGATAAAAAGACTTAGGTACGATCATTGTGGAGAGTTTTTCTGAAATGAATTTGACTTATTTTGTGAGGAACATGGTGTCATACATGAGAGGACGCCTCCCTATTCTCGAGTCTAATGAGATTGCCGAAAGGAAGAACCGCAGACTGACTGACTTGGTTAATGACATGTTAGATACTGCGGGAGTACCTAATGCATGGTGGGGGGACGCATTGTTGATCTCGAATCATGTGTTAAATAGTGTTCCTAATAGAAACATGGACAAAACTCCATATGAGATATGGATTGCTAGAAAACCATCATTTTCTTACTTGCGTACATGGGGGTGCTTGGCGAAAGTCAATATAGCAATAACAAAGAAACGCAAGGTTGGACCTAAGACAATGGACTGTGTCTTTCTGGGATATGCTCACCACAATATAGCCTATAGATTTTTAATAGTTAAATCTGAGATACCTGACATGCATGTTGGTACGATTATGGAGTCTCGTGATGCTACCTTCTTCGAGAACTTATTTTCCAATGAAGGATACACATAGCACTTTTAGCCATCCTTCTGAAATAATTCTCAGTTCAATCACACCACTAGAACAAACTTAACATACACATGAACTTGTCACTGAGGAAGATGACAGTGAAGCTCCTGGGAGGAGCAGGAGACAAAGGATAGCTAAATCCTTTGGTGATGATTTCACTGTGTACCTCATGGATGATACTCCTAAGTCAATTTCAGAAGCATATGCATCTCCTGATGCAAACTACTGGAAGGTGGTTGTTTGTAGTGAAATGGATTGTATTATCACTCACGGAAATTGGGAGGTGACAGAGAGACCCTATGGATGTAAACTTGTGGGGTGCAAGTGGGTGTTCAAGTATAAGCTTAGGCCTGACGGTACTTTTGAAAAGTACATGACTCAGCTTGTTGCAAAGGCCTATACTCAGAATGAAGGCGAAGACTTCTTTGACACTAACTCACCTATTGCTAGATTGACCACAATCCGTGTGCTACTTTCCGTAATAGCCTCACATGATCTTCTCGTTCATCAAATGGACGTTAAGGGAACTTTTCTTAATGGAGAGCTAGATGAAGAGATCTATATGGATTAGCCTGATGGGTTTATAGTGGAAGGTCAAGAAGGCAAGGTGTGCAAATTGTTGAGATCTTTGTATTGTCTGAAACAAGCTCCTAAGCAATGGCATGAGAAATTTGATAGAACATGAACATCTGCAGGCTTCGCAGACAATTAGGCAGATAAATGTGTATACTATCACCATAGTGTGGGTGAGGGAGTTATTATGTGCTTGTATGTTGATGACATACTTATATTTGGGACAAATCTTGAGGTGATTAATGAGGTTAAATCATTCTTGTATCAAAATTTCGATATTAAGGATTTGAGAGTAGCTGATATTATCTTAAACATTAAGCTAATTAGAGTTTAGAATGTGATCACACTCTTACAGTCCCATTACGTCGAGAAAATCTTTAGTCGCTTTGGCTAAATTGATAGCAAACCTTATCCAACACCTTATGATCCTAGGTTGTTACTTCGTAAGAACAAGAGAATTGCTAGGAATCAACTGGAGCACTCCCAAATCATTGGCTCACTTATGTACCTAACAAGTGCAACTAGGCCTGGCATCTCCTTTGCTGTGAGCAAGTTGAGCCGGTTTACCTCTAATCTGGGAGATGATCACTATTGTGCGCTTGAGCGAGTGATGCGCTATTTAAGAGGTACTATGGAATTGGGGCTTCACTATTCCTGGTATCCTACGGTACTTGAGGTATATAGTGATTCTAATTGGTTCTCCGATGTTGATCAGATCAAAGCCACTAGTGGATATGTTTTCACACTAGGTGGTGGTGCTGTCTCATGGAGGTCATGCAGAAACAGACCATTTTGACGAGGTCAACCATGGAAGCAGAGCTTACAGCACTAGACACTACTACTATCGATGTAGAATGGCTACGTGATCTAATGATGGATCTGTGTGTGATTGAAAAACCAGTGCCAGCAACTGTGATAATCAAACGGTAATTGTCAAGGTAAATAGTTCTAAGGATAACATAAAATCGTCAAGACATGTGAAAAGATGATTAAAGTCTCTCAGGAAATTGAGAAACTCCGGGGTTATTACACTGGATCACATCCAAACAACTAGAAACCTGGTAGATCCCTTCACAAAGGGACTATCATAGAATGTGATAGACAATGCATCGAAGTAGATGGGTATGAGACCCATGTGAGTTATACTATGGTGGTAACCCAACCTATGTGATCGGAGATCCCGTGAATTAGGACCTAGGAAGAACAAGCCATCAGTTAGCTAGAGGAGAGTACTTTTCTAAAACCCTCTCTAAGTGAAGATGCATGTACTCTCATGAGCTGTCAGGCAGGCTAGCTATGTCTTAATGCGTTCTATTGGCTTCAATTAGCAAAGATGCTATCCTGCAGAGCATTC
Organism: Oryza punctata; assembly: GCA_000573905.2. Classification (NCBI taxonomy): domain Eukaryota; kingdom Viridiplantae; phylum Streptophyta; class Magnoliopsida; order Poales; family Poaceae; genus Oryza; species Oryza punctata. The sequence continues at coordinate 6,547,431 of CM002491.2, read as the reverse complement.
TTGAAAGAACGCACCTATGTGAGCTTGACTATTGGTCGTAGTCTTTTGAGATTTTGCGTGAATCTTCTACGAAGCTTAATAAGAGACCAAGGAGTATGACTTATATGCTCCACCCGAGGGGTAGACTACTGATGGCCTAGTACCAAACAAGACTCTAAGTGAAGCTTGCTTGCACAAGACTTGCAAATCAAGGCGTTGTTCATTGTTCAAGTTGTGAGTAAGTCTAGCTTGGAGTTCTAGGTGGATGTTTAACCTTAACCGGTCTCCATCGAACCGCTGATATATAAATAGTACATTGAAAAAAGGCAAGTCTCTAGGATTTTTAGATTTGGTAGGGGATTGTTGGAATTGATATATAATCTAAGGCCCATATGAAGATTAATTATTTAGAAAACCACAAAAACCCACCTCATAGGATGGCATGCATTAGGAGTATAGTACCACCTTGCCTATTCTAGGAGAGGGAAACCTCTTTATAAGGGAGGATGCTCTCCTAGCTACTTGAGGCGTGTGTGGTGGAGAGAACAAGAAGAACACACGCGCGCGTGCTTGCCTGGCCTGGCCTGGCCTTGCTTGGCCAGGCGGCACGCGTACGCGACATGCGTATGAATGGTTTGCCAAAATTGGTTCCTCACCCTTACGCAGACGTGGTCACCTTTTGCAATTTTGTTTTGCTGTAAATTTCGGTTTTGTTTCTGGAAACCTAGTTTTTCGGAAATACACCAAATAATCCGGTGCGTGGAGCAGCGTGGAGTCCCGATAAGTTACGCGCGGTTTGTCCGGTTCGGTTGCGCGGAGTGGAAATCGTGTAGGCTCCCTGATTAAGCATATTGATATCTCTATATAAACCGAGTTGCTGCCTCCACGCAACTCACACGAAATTAATCTAGGTTTTACCTGTTCCACTGTACTGCGTCGTCGCTCATAGTCTACTCAATCCCTCTCATTGGCGTGCACCGGCAGTCAGGAGAGCAGGTCTCCGCAACCTTCGCCTTCGACGTCCTACACTGGGTGATGGCGGTGATAAGGTTTTTGGGAAGCGCTTGACGCAACTACTTGCTGTTCATCCACAACGGCTCGTCTTCCTATTCGCTCAAGTGCTGCACGCCATCGTCAATGCCCGGTACCGCTAGTTCTTCCCGCTGTGCAGCTGAACTTCCAGAACCCTCGGTATGCATCAAATATGTTACGCATATTTGATCTGTTCATATTTTTCTACCTAGATGATATGTGTAGATCGAATGATGTGATTATACTAGTTTACATCCGCAATATCATGATTAATATATGAAATAAATTAAGTCATATGTGCTTATATATTTAACATGTGTCACCATCAATGCAGCGACATGTTGGCAGATAAACTAGTATATATCAACACGGTATTATTGGACATTTAGAAACTGCCTACCCGATTTTAGCGTGGAAAACGCATAATATATATATAGAGAGATCCACAAGGTGCCTACAAGATATTCCCAGGTACACTACCCGATCAATGCATATCTACTGCGTTGGCACCTGATAAAAATGATTCTCGAAGATAGCATTGTTAATGCAGTTGTGTTGAGCACACTGTTCGCCAGCTCAAAGAAATCGGTGTGGTACTAGAGTACAAAATGAATCATGACCACATAAAACTACAAGTTATAATAGCACGAGCTCATGCAAAACTTATGAACAGAAAACAAGAGCCGCCTGAATCTCAATCCATGTGACCAGAGATCGATCTGACAATTTTCTTAATCAGAGTGATACATATACACCCAGTGGCGAACGCAGAACAAAAATTACCGGGATCCAATATACACTAATTATCTAATTTTTTACTTATATACTAATTAATATCACATAAATTATGTTAGAATTGAATAATTTACCCGGGGTCCGGAGACCTCGGACCCCGGGAAAATCAATGTAGGATAGCCACTGTATACACCCTGTTTCATTCAAACACTATTGTAAAAACTATTTTTACTAACATCCTATTATAGGCAGAAATAAAGACCCAATCTTAAAAATTTGTAGGTCTCCGATCAAGACCTGCCCGTGAATCAATTTTCGCAGGGGATCACCCTACGAGGGACCACCAATGTGTGGTACCTTGCTATGAAAATTTTAATTTCCACATACTTCTGGATTTGTTCCACCCACCAACAAAAAGTCATTTTGGCAGCCTAAAAAGCTTCTTCAGATTATTTAAACAACTCATTCAAGATATTTGTTAAGCTTATTTTTTAAAATATTTATATTTTCTCTATAGTAAGTAGATAATACATAACAACAATCTAGTGAAAAATATGGCGCAAAAAGGATCGAATGGATTCATATGTAAATTAAATTGACTAGATCCACACATCCACATCGCTGGGAGCACGGATAGATATAGGACTATCGGGGACACGATGATACACGAAAGTAAAATTACGATCCTTGACTTTCACGTATTGAGTGGACTAGCATCCGGTACTGTTGAAAATATAAGCACATATTGATTTAATTTATTCCATAAATAAATCATGATATTGCAAATGTAAACTAGCATGATCGCATCATTCAATCTACACACATAAACTAAACACTAAAACATGAGTAGATCGAATATGTGAAACATAATAAAACCGTACCGAGAACCTTCCAATATCGGTTGTACGGTGAGAAGAACTCGCGGTACCAGATGTTGATGACCGCGCGCACTCGAGCAAAGAGGAAGACTAGCCATCGTGGAAGACCAGTAAGCAGTCGCACGGAGCGCTTCCCAAAAACCTTATTATCGGCTTCTCCCGGTACAGGACGTCGAAGAGAGGTTCCGGAGACCTGCTCTCCCGATCGTCGGTGCACGCCGATGAGCCGGACGGAGTAGACTACGAGCGACGGCGCAGTACAGAGAAGGAGGCAAACCCTAGATTGTTTTCACGTGTATTGCGTGGAGCCGGTAGCTGCGTTTATATAGAGATATCAAGACGCTTGATCAGGTCGCCTGCACGTTCTCCACTTCGCATAACCGAACCGGATAAGTCGCGCGTAACTTGTCCGGACTCCATGCCCCTTTTACGCACCAGATTATTCGGAGTGTTATCAAAAAACAAAACCGAATTTCTACAGCAAAACAAAACTGCAAAAGGAGATCGTATCTGCGCAAGGATGAGAAACAAATTTTAGCGGACCATTGACGCGCATATCGCGTACGCGCGCCGCCTGGCCTGGCCTGGTGAGGCGAGGAGAGCGAGCGCGCGCATGTGTTCCCCCTATTCTCTTCACCACACATGTCTCAAGTGGCTAGTAGAGCATCCTCCCTTATAAGAAGGTCTCCCTCTCCTAGAATTAGCTCATACATTAATTCCAACAATCCCCCACCAAATCTCAAAATCCCATAGAGATTTGCCATTTTCTAATGTATTGTTTATATACCAGCGGTTCGATGGAGACCATTAAGGTTGAACATCCATCTAGAACTCCAAGCTACACTTACTCACAACTTGAACAATGGAATATGCCTTGAATTGCAAGTCTTGTGCAAGCAAGTTTCACCCAGAATCTTATCTGATACTAGGCCATCAGTAGACTACCCCTCGGGTGGAGCGTATAAGTCATACTCCGTGGTCTCTTAGTAGGCTTCCTAGAAGATTCACCCAAGATCTTCATAGATTGCGACCAACAGTCAAGCTTACATAGGTACGTTCTTTCAAGAATGCTCTGCAGGATAGCATCTTCGCTAAATAAAGCAAACAGAATACATTAAGGCATAGCCAACCTGCCTTGCAGCTCATGAGAGTACATGCATCATCACTTAGAGAGGGTTTTAGAAAGGTACTCTCCTCTTGTTAACTAATGGCTTGTTATTCTCAGGTCCTAATTCACGGGATCTCCGATCACATAGGTTGGGTTGCCACCATAGTATAACTCACATGGGTCTCATACCCATCTCCTTCGATGCAATGTCTATCACATTCCGTGATAGTCCCTTTGTGAAGGGATCTGACAGGTTTCTAGCTGTTTGGATGTAATCCAATGTTATAACCCCGGAGTTTCTCAATTTCCTGACAGACGTCAATCGCCTTTTCACATGCCTAGACGATTTAATGTTATCCTTAGAACTATTCAGCTTGATAATTACCGTTTGATTGTGACAATTCATAAGAATAGCTAGCACCGGTTTTTCAAACACAGGTAGATCCATCAGTAAATCACGTAGCCATTATGCCTCAAAAGTAGCAGTATCTAGTGCCGTAAGCTCTTGCTTCCATGGTTGACCTCGTCAAAATGGTCTGTTTGCAAGACCTCCATGAAACAGCACAACCACCTAGTGTGAAAACATATCCACTAGTGGCTTTGATCTCATCTGCATCAGAGATCCAATTAGAGTCACTATATCCTTCAAGTACCGCAAGGTAACCAGAATAGTGAAGCCCTAAGTCCATAGTACCTCTTAGATGGTGCATCACTCGCTCAAGCGCACGCCAGTGACAATCTCCCGAATTAGAGGTAAATCGGCTCAACTTGCTCACAGCAAAGGAGATATCAGGCATAGTTGCGCTAGCTAGGTAGATAAGTGAGCCAATGATTAGAGAGTACTCCAATTGACTTCTAGCAATTCTCTTATTCTTTCGAAGTAACAAGCTAGAATCCTAAGGTGTTGGAGATGGTTTGCTATCAAGGTAGCCGAAGCGACTCAAGATCTTCTCCACATAATAAGACTGCAAGAGTGTAATCACATTCTCACCTTTAATTAGCTTAATGTTCAGGATAACATCAGCTACTCCCAAATCCTTCATATCAAAATTTTCCAACAAGAATGATTTAACCTCATTAATCACCTCAAGATTTGTCCCAAATATGAGTATGTCATCAACATACAAGCGCATAATAACTCCCTCACCCCCACCATGGCGATAGTATACACATTTATCTGCCTCATTGACTGCGAATCCTGGAGATGTTAATGTCCTATCAAATTTCTCATGCCATGCTTAGGCGCTTGTTTCAGACCATACAAAGACTTCAACAATTTGCACACCTTGCCTTCTTGACCTTCCACTACAAACCCATCAGGCTGATCCATATAGATCTCCTCATCCAGCTCTCCATTAAGGAAAGCTATCTTAACGTCCATTTGATGAACGAGAAGACCATGTGAGGCTGCCAAGGAAAATAACACACGAATTGTGGTCAATCTAGCAATAGGTGAGTAAGTGTCAAAGAAGTCTTTGCCTTCTTTCTGAGTATAGCCCTTAGCAACAAGCTGAGCCTTGTACTTTTCAATAGTACCGTCAGGCCTAAGCTTCTTCTTGAACACCCACTTCCACCCCACGGGTTTACAACCATAGGGTCGCTCTGTCACCTCCCAAGTACCGTTTGTGATAATGGAATCCATTTCACTCTGGATAGCCTCTTTCCAGTAGTCTGCATCAGGAGATGCATATGCTTCTGAAATTGACTTAGGAATATCGTCCACGAGGTACACAGTGAAATCATCACCAGAGGATCTAGTCATCCTTTGTATTTTGCTCCTTCGAGGAGCTTCAATGTCATCCTCCTTAATGACAGGTTCATGTGTATGTTCAGTTTGTTATGGTGGTGCGATTAAGCTGGGAATTATTTCAGAAGGTTGACTAGAAATACTATGTGTATCCTTCATTGGAAAAAAGCTCTCAAAAAAGGTAGTATCACGAGACTCCATAATTGTACCAATATTCATGTCAGGTACCTCAGATTTGACTATTAAAAATCTATAGGCAATGCTATGGGGAGCATATCCCAGAAAGATACAGTCCACTGTCTTAGGTCCAAGCTTGCATTTCTTTGTTATTGCTACATTGACTTTCGCCAAGCACCCCCATGTACGCAAGTAACATAGTGATGGTTTTCTCCCAATCCATACCTCGTATGGTGTTTTATCCTTGTTTCTATTAGGAACTCTATTTAATACATGATTCGAGCTCAACAATGCCTCCCCCCACCATGTCTTAGGTAGTCCCGCAGTATCCAACATGGTATTAACCAAGTTAGTCAGCGTGCGGTTCTTCCGTTCGGCAATCCCATTAGACTCAGGAGAATAGGGAGGCGTATTCTCATGTATGATGCCATGTTCCTCACAGAATAAGTCAAATTCATTTGAGAAAAACTCTCCACCATGATCAGACCTAAGCCTTTTTATCTTCTTATCTAGTTGATTTTCAACTTCTGCCTTATAAATTTTGAAATAGTATAGAGCCTCATCTTTCGTTTTTAACAAATACACATAGAAAAATCTAGTAGCATCATCAATCAACGTCATGAAATATCGTTTTCCACCCTTCGTCAACACCCCATTTATTTCACAAAGATCTGAATGTAAGAGTTCTAGAGGTGCCAAGTTTCTCTCCTTGGCAGCCTTGTGAGGCTTTCGAGGTTGCTTTGATTGTACACAGCTATGGCATTTAGAACCTTTGACAATGGAAAACTTAGGAATTAAACACATACTGGAAAGCTGAGCCATCAAGCCAAAATTAATGTGACATAACCGTGAGTGCCAAACATTAGCCTCATCATCCACATTGCCACAAATATGGTTCATAGACTTATTGCATAAATCAGAAAGGGAAAAGCGGAACAAGCCTCCGCATTCATAGTCTTTACCAATAAAATATCCATGTTTAGACACGACTACTTTATTAGACTCAAACACCAACTTAAATCCGTCTCTACATAGACGGGAGCCACTAACGAGATTCTTGTCGATAGTATGGACATGCTGCACGATCTTTCCCAAATTAAACTTCAGATCTACCGTGCCAACACCATGAACAGAAGCATGTGACCAATTCCCTATTAGGACGGAGGAATCCCGTGCGACCTGATAAGAGGAAAACAGCGAGATGTCAGCACAAACATGTATATTGGCCCCTGTATCTACCCACCAGTTAGTAGACTGATTAACTGAATAAACAGTAGGTAAATTACCAAACCCGCTTGCTTCTCCAGTGTTGCCAATGGTCACATTGGCAGACTTAGAGGTCTTCCCTGCAGTTGCCTTCATCCCCTTGCGTTGTGGACATTTCTTGGCCATATGACCATGCAAGCCACACACGTAGCAAGTTCTCTCATCCTGATTCGGATTGCTGTTGTTGTTCTTCTTCTTGAAGTTGGTGGTCTACTGTGCTTTGTATTTCCCTTTGCTCTTGTTTTGGGCCTTGTGCACCACATTTGCACTTGACTGCCCACCATCGCCTTTAGACGCGGCATCCTTTTCCCGAGATTTCTCCTCAACATCAAGAGACGCTACAACCCCTCAATGGAGTACTCCTGTCTCTTGTGTTTGAGTGCAGTACCGAAACTTCTCCATGGGGAAGGAAGTTTCGCAATAATGCACCCGGCCACAAATTTGTCGAGTAGGGTGCACTTAAGGAGTTCGAGTTCCTTAGCCATGGTCTGTATTTCATGAGCCTGCTCAACTGCAGAACGGTTTTCAACCATCCTGTAGTCATGAAACTGCTCCATGACGTACAGATCATTGCTAGCATCAGTGGCACCGAATTTGGTATTCAGTGCATCCCACAACTCCCTAACGTCGGTCATATGTATATACACATCGACCAGACGATCGCCAAGAACGCTAAGAATGCATCCCACAAGGAGATTAGTGGCCTCCTCGAATTCTTTCTGCTTTTCAGTAGTAAAAACTCCATCAGGTTTGCCATTACTAACCCAGAAACATTTCATAGTTGTCAGCCACAGAGTGACCCTGGTCTGCCATCTTTTAAAGTGCACACCGGTGAATTTATCCGGCATCAGTGCCTCGGCAAAACCAGCCATAGTAAAATCGCAGTGCCTATAATAAAGTTTTTGGATTGTTGAAAATATAAGCACATATTGATTTAATTTATTCCATAAATAAATCATGATATTGCAGATGTAAACTAGCATGATCGCATCATTCAATCTACACATATAAACTAAACAGTAATACATGAGTAGATCGAATATGCAAAACATAATAAAATCGTACCGAGGACCTTCCAAGATCGGTTGTGCAGCGGGAAGAACTCGCGGTACCAGATGTTGATGACGGCGCTCACTCGAGCAAAGAGGAAGACGAGCCATCGTGAAAGACCAGCAAGCAGTCGCGCGGAGCGCTTCCCAAAAACCTTATTGCCGCCTTCTCCCGGTGCAGGACGTTGAAGACGAAGGTTCCGGAGACCTGCTGTCCCGATTGTCGGTGCAAGCCGATGAGCAGGACGGAGTAGACTACGAGTGACGGCGCAGTACAGAGAAGGAGGCAAACCCTATATTGTTTTCGCGTGTATTACGTGGAGGCGGCAGCTGCGTTTATATAGAGATATCAGGACGCTTGATCAGATCGCCTGCACGTTCTCCACTTTGCATAACCGAACTGGATAAGTCGCGCATAACTTATCCGGACTCCATGCCCCTTTCACGCACCGGATTATTCGGAGTGTTATAAAAAAACAAAACCGAATTTCTGCAGCAAACAAAACTGCAAAGGGAGACCGCATCTGCGCAAGGATGAGAAACCAATTTTGGCAGACCATTCACGCGCATGTCGCGTACGCGCGCTCGTGTTCTCCTTATTCTCTCCACCACACATGTCTCAAGTGGCTAGTAGAGCATCCTCTTTTATAAGGAGGTCTCCCTCTCCTAAAATTGGTAAGGTGGTACTACGCTCCCCATGCATACCATCCCATAAGGTGGGTTTTTGTGATTTTCCAAAGAATTAATCATCATATGGGTCTTAGCCCATATATTAATTCCAACAGGTATCAGCAGGTAATGATCAATCTTAGCCCTCAGATCAAGCTTGATGAATGGCTGAGATTTGGTACTTCCCTCGCCTTAAGAACTGTAAAATCTCTCTATTTGCAAATATGTGTGCGCATGCTTATTCCATGTAACGAAAAGAAGAATTAAATAGTTAAAGTGAGATCTTATATATTTGCATGACAAAACACAATTATGTTTGATCTCTCGTTGGATCAAGTACCGGGTTAATTTCTCTATACCTATATTATCACTCGAAGAAAGCTTATGTGTTAAAAGAAGATCGTACTGTCACTACCATAGAATAAACTGAGAATTTGTGTTAAATAAAACATGGCATTGAAAATATATACCATGGACTTATTTGTTCTAGTATTTTTTTTCTAAAATTTAGTAATCCTGAAATTGAAAATAAATATATGAAGTTCTACAATGTTATTTATTTATTTATTTTGAAATTGAAAAATAGTAGTAGTTAGTAAATTGTAACTGCTATAACTAAAAAAATAACCACCATATTTTTTGGCATACAATTGTTTTTTTTTTGTTTATGACACCAACTTATACCTGTGGAGAGCATAGATTAACAAATAAGGTCATAACCTGACAAACATTGCTCATGTATGACTTATGATTGCGGTTACCAGTTACATACTTTCAGCTCGATCCCTGGTAGTTTTGACTTGAAATGGTTCAGGGTATTCAATACAATATCTTGAATAAGTATTAACAAAAAAAATAATTAGAATGATTGGTAAGTATATATCAAACATGCCATTATCGTTTAATACTCAGTACCGCCCTGATCAAAAAAAAATAGCATCACGTCAAGCAAATCATGTTCCATATAAACAACTTACTAATGCACGATGCATCACTATCAGAAAAATATAATTAAACAGTTAATGACATATCTCTGACATTCTAAGCTTGTGAGCTCAAGGTCTGACCAACTATAAATACCACCTCGCTCATCAGAGTCCAAACACAACTCACACAGTTGGTACTTTCCTATCCCACTAGGTCACCAGCCAGCATGGAGAAGAAGCGGGTGGTCATCGTCGGCGCAGGCGTGAGCGGCCTGGCGGCGTGCAAGCACCTGCTGGAGCGCGGCTGCCGGCCGGTCGTGTTCGAGGCGGACACCGGCGTCGGCGGCGTGTGGGCGCGGACGCCGGAATGCACCGCGCTGCAGACGCCGCGGCCGATGTACCAGTACTCCGACTTCCCGTGGCCGGAGACGGTGACGGAGGTGTTTCCGGACCACCGCCAGGTGGTGGACTACCTCGGCGCCTACGCGCGCCGCTTCGGCGTGCTCGACTGCGTCAGGTTCGGCCACCGGGTGGTGGGGATGGAGTACGTCGGCGTCGCCGAGGAGGCTGTGGCAGCGTGGGATGAGTGGGCCGGGAACGGCGACGCGTTCGGCTCCGGCACCGGTGAGTGGCGGCTGGAGGTGGCCGACGGTGAGAGTCATGTCGAGGTGAGAAATTCGTTAATTATTTTGCATAGATCCATGAAGTTTTGAAATTTGTATTGAGCACTTCTCTCTTTTTTTATTTTTTTGCGAGTAGTATTGAGCGTGTGTTTTCTCTTTTGGCTTACAGTTGACAAGGCGTAACATGAAAAAGTAATTTATAGGCTCTATAAACCGTTATACATATGTCATTATTTGCTTAAAAGCTAATACCAAAAAGAAACTACGATAAACAAAACTAGAAACTTATCACAGCTTATAAGCATAAAGTTAAAGATCTGTGAGTAAAACATACATAGGTCGTTAGTGATTTAAAATCACTATTGAAGAAAAACTACCGTAAAGAACTCCAAAATAAAATTTCAAAGTTCAAATTTTAGCCACGACTTATAAGTGGATAGTCAAATGATGGGAGGCGTACAGTTAGCAAATTTGGATTTCGTTTTTCATTTTGTCAAAAATTATAAGAGTTATTAATTAATTCTACTTTAAAATAAATATTCTTATACAAATGAGTTTTCATAAATTTCTATTTCAAAGTTTTTATGTAGGTTCATTAGCATCAATTAATTGTCTCATATTTGAAGTTCTGTGAAAATAAGTTTGATTTGATCTACAGTTCCAAAGGTACACTTATCATTCAAAACATATACACTACTCGAATATAGTTATTTTTTATCTTGTTTTCTATTTTATTTATTTATAGCTTCAAAATTTAGAATTAATACAAAAAAGGTTTTTACTTAGCATGGTGTTTTATTCTAGCACTATTTATTAATTACTATTTTCGACATTTAAATTAGTAAATACAGAACTATACTCATATTTTTTTTGTCCACGAATTATTAATGCTATATATGTCGTGTGTATGAAGGTCTAATTATCTTTTGTGCGCAAATGGTTAGTGGGTCGGGACGTTTTAATTTATTTTACGGCAATCAAAATCATGGGTTAGCACAGAATGTTTGCATCACTTGGTGGGAGATATTTTTCAGTATGGCACAATGAGTGTTTCTGCTCTACTGGTAAAAATGAGACGCGTAGCAGCAGGAACACACGAAAAAGATGTGGGGCTGCGTCGTATAATTTCGGAAAGGAATCGACAGAGGTCGAATCCGATGTGATACAATCGTACAGATCAGCAAACTTGCAAACAAATACAGTAACCGAGACTAGCTACTACTAGGTGCCTAGGTGGCGACCTGTCCATTGGCATGAAATGCAGGCCTAGGCCAGGCTAGCATGGCTTCTATCTACAAATACAAACGCTCCAATATTTAAAATTTATTCATAAATATATACAAAACACTCCCTCCATTACTTATATTGACTAACATCTATATAAATTTCATCATTTTAATCTCTCATTCCCTTAAATAGATTAACTAACATCTGTATAAACTGGATGTATATACGAAACACACATGAGCAATAAATGAATCTATTGAAACCAAAAACGACATATAAAACAGAGGGCTTAGAAAAAAAATCCATTTTACTCTCCCAAAATATTTCATTGGTTTATTTAACCCCGGCTCAGGTTACCTCCTAACTTCTTAAAAAAATGTTTATTTTACTACTTAATAACTGTCTTATACAAGTCCTATTTTAAGCTAAAATTTCGTTACATCAGTAATATTTGTTTGAAGTTCTCATCTTTACCCAAAACCATCCTTTCACCCATATTCATCCTTTATTTAGGAGATTTTGCTATATGCCACCAAAGTTTTTGTAATATGTTTATATAGACATAAAAATCATGTCATCACTAATGAACAGAAAAAAAACACTGAGAATTGACGGATGACATTTTCATCCTACTTGAAAAGAAAATTTCCTTAAAAAGACGAAAATTAGGCCCACAAGCTACTAGCCTAGCTGGGGAGTGAAAATTTTGAAATATATCTTGCAACTGTCAAAATGCTATCACAATAAATAAATTATTAGCTTCCATCATATTCTATCTTCAGATTAGAAGCTTGTAAGTAGAGGGGCGTTGTTGTTTTTTCATGAATTTCTCTTTTCAATTAAACTGAAAATATTCTCTAGCAAATTACCATTTCTTTTAATATCCTCTAGCTGTGACACGTTTTTTCATCCATTAATAAATTACACAAACTTTGAATAGTAAAATCCATATTTATTTAATGAGACGCTAGCTAGAGTCTTCCTTCACAGTAAAAAGTATTTATTTCGTGTATAGAAACAGTATGTACTATAATTGTCATTGTGCGGCACAGACGTACAGTTCTTTTGTTGCTCCAATCTGTGAAGGTTACATCTCTTGTCTCGTTGCTATCTTTTTCATAGGTTAGAGACCGTCGGTGCGATATATAAGTAAATTGACACGTCAATATATATATATATATATATATATATATGTATATATATATATATATATATCTTTTACGGCATATTATTCTCACTATTACAAAACACTTTATATAGACCAGTCTTATATGTGCCGGTCGACACCTATGATTTTTTTTCATTTTTTATGTAAAATTAAGAACCGATACCTATAACACTCATTGGTACCCTTTTATAAAAAACCGATACCAATAATCTTCTAAAGTCATGAGTGCCGGTTCTTATAATAAACCGATTCTTAATTGAACCGGCACCTATAACTGCGATAACATAGGTACTGATTTTTGTTATGAACCCACATGTATAAACATCCTCGTTATTAATTAAAAACCAGCACCAATGAGTCTATATGTGCCCGTTTACAGTTAAAACCGGCACATATGATAACGCAACTCATATATGTTAGTTTTTTATGTAACTTTTTCATATAAAGTTGAATGAAGATAAACTTTATATCAAATTTGTAGAGCTTGATGAGATATATATAACTTTGTAGTTGATGACGTTGGTCGTTTGGATGTCAAAAATGTGTTAAGAGGTCTCGGATCTATTTACATGAGTGGATATTTAAAATTTCTAAACGATATCGGATGGATACAAAACCTATATAAAAGTTGTAGATACAGATTAGATCTACATTTTTGTAGTTGACAAACTTTTCATTTTAGCTTATCTATGGTGTTAAATATGGATTATAAGTTCAGATGAAAGTAGTCTCAGAAGAACAGTATTTGTCTCGAAGACACGATGTGTTTGTAGGTGAGATAGTAAGGTGACTGTGTGAAGTGAGAGGTCGTGTTTGAATCTTTCGTAAAAATTTACAATGTGACTGGTGAAAATGATAGTGTGATTGTACATTAGGCTAATAAAATATACCAAATATTTTTTTTCCGGTTTTGTAGCACCTGCAAAAATAAAAAAAATGGTGCCGGTGTTGGTCGTCATAGGTGAATCTAGACAGGAAGTCATTCAGATTCATTGTTCTGGTGTTACATTTCACCAGGTTGGTTTTTTTTTTATAGAGGGAGTAGGTTGTTTTGTGTCCTGCGAGTCTGCGACCAGAGTCCATCGATCACATCTTGATTCATAGCCCAAAGTCACGGCAATCGTGGTGTCTTATCCTCTCTGCCATTGGGCAGTCTCGGTGCTTCTCTTTGATATAGACCATTCCTTTATGACCTGGTGGTTCAACAAGGCGTTCCCCATCAAAAGAAACAACAAGATGTTCATTATCAACAAAGATCCAGGAATGCGCGAGGCATCGCTGTCTAGCGCGAGACATCCAATCGGCAAGCGCACAAGTCGCAGCATCCATGCCGAGAGATGGCCATTGGCTAATGCGTTTATCTTTCTTTGTTTTGCCTTTGTATTTTACATAAAAATTAAATTTATAGATTCATATCCAAAAGTATTTCTCTTGATTATATTTTGTATCAAATAAATGACATTTCGATGGAGCAATTCTTTGTCAAAGTATTACCCTAACAAAACAAAATACGCACCATGTTTTGAAACAAATGGAGTATAATTCAGCATAGTTATGCCTAAATTTAGTGACATTGGACACTCGAATTTCTCATATTCCAGATACACAAGGCGGATTTTGTCATTCTTTGCATCGGGAGGTTCAGTGGAGTGCCCAACATACCAACATTTCCTCAAGGCAAAGGTCCAGAAGCATTTGATGGCCAGGTGATCCACTCCATGGATTACTCCAAGATGGGCACCAAGAATTCTAAGGAAATGATCAAGGGCAAGCGTGTCACCATCGTTGGCTACCTCAAATCAGCTCTTGACATTGCTGCAGAATGTGCAGAAGTAAATGGTACTGACAAATTAACAATCCGATTTCCTTGAACCAATTTTTTCAGTATTTTTCTCTTGTGCAACTGTAGATGGTGCATTAAACTTTCCCCACTTACTTCTTCTTTGTGTAGGTACTGACATTCCATGTACAATGGTAGTCCGAACAAAGCATTGGATCATACCAGACTATTTTGCATGGGGCGTCCACATCTCAAAGCTGTATCTGAATCGGTTTTCTGAGCTTCTTATTCACAAGCCTGGTGAAGGCTTAGTCCTTAGCATCTTGGCCACCCTCTTGACTCCGTTGGTATGGAAATTCAGTGTTAATTTTATTGCTAAAATTTACTTTCTCTGGTTAAATTGAAGCTGAGACTGATCCATGCATGTTTTTCCTCTTTGCACATGTTCAGAGATGGATATTTTCGAAGTTTGCAGAAAGCTATTATTCCATTCCAATGAAGAAGTATGACATGGTGCCTGACCATAGCCTATTTGAGGCTTTGGTTACATGCTTGATTGCCATTACACCCAAAGACCATTACAAGAGATTAGAAGAAGGCAGCATTGTTCTGAAGAAATCAAAGACATTTAGCTTTTGCAAGGAAGGTGTGGTTGTCGAAGGAGAATCTTCCCCGATAAAGAGCGATATAGTGATCTTTGGAACTGGTTTCAGAGGGGATCAGAAGATCAAGGAGATGTTCACTTCTGAATACTTTCAGAGCATTGCAGTAGGCTCTGCATCTACAACTGTACCTCTCTACAGGTCAGCTCAATAATTGCTTTTTGCATGACACAAAAATTTAATTAGTACAACTTCCAATTCCTATCTTGGACTGTGTCGATTGTCGAACTTAATTTGTTGCATGATTTCTCACAGGGAGATCATTCACCCTAAGATCCCGCAGCTTGCGGTTATCGGCTATTCAGAGAGC
Source organism: Oryza punctata (assembly GCA_000573905.2). Lineage (NCBI taxonomy): Eukaryota > Viridiplantae > Streptophyta > Magnoliopsida > Poales > Poaceae > Oryza > Oryza punctata. The sequence goes on along the minus strand of CM002491.2, from coordinate 6,532,095 downwards.
TTGGCAAACCTCTACACATCAGAATTACGGGCCAAGTGGCTGGCACATTTCATGGATGGTGGCTTCAGGTTGCCAAGCATCAGGGTGATGCACAATGATGTCCTGGAATGGGAGAAGTTCATGAAACGTTATTCTCGCGGTCACTTTCGCAGATCCTGCATCGCAATCCTTCACATATGGTACAATGATCAGCTATGCCGGGACATGGGCTGCAATCCGAGAAGGAAGAAGGGATTTTGGGCTGATTTATTCGATGTTTATGGTCCTGGTGATTATGTTGATCTTCACCCCAAGAAAGAGTAGTACTTCGGGCTCGGAGTCGTGTGGAATAATTTTGTCGTCTGACCATGCTTGTTTTAAGATTGTTATTACCTGGTTTCTTGGATTTCTGCTATCTTGCATACTGCAAATTCAGTAAAATGTATCAACTGTAAGGTACAGTTGTGTAATATGAGGAGATGTATTTTAATCTGTCCACGGCCATGTAAAAATATGGCAACTGCTACCCTCGCGGTGGTGGTTGTTCCTACAACTGCTAATTCGGACACTAGATTCGTCCCACGATCCTCCCTCGCGGCTCCTCTCTGCTACCCTCCCAACACCGTGTCCTGACCCCCACACCCAACCCCCTGCATCGCATTACTCTTTCCTCTGTCCCTGTCCCCAGTCCCCACCATCGCCGTGGCCCGCACCCACCCGCGACCTCCCCGGTGCCCTCATTGTCGCCGCTGCCCCGTACCTCCTGCTCGCCCGCATCCACCATGTTGGCCCCCTCCCCGGGCACCCTCCCGCCTTCCTCCTCCCCCCACCTTGGCACCACATTGCACCGCCTCCCTCCCCACACCGCCGCCATCCCCTCCTCCTCGCCGCGCTGCCTCCTCATCGCCGCCCCCAAATGCTAGATGCCACCGCCGTTGCTCTGTCTCTCTTTCTCGCCGTTGGCTCGGGCGTCATCTCATCGTCGTCTAAGGCACTGCCGCCACCACCTCCTCCGCTCCGACGTGGCTCCCGCGTCGGCCCCCATTCCCTCTAGATGTCACCGTCGTCATACCGCTATTCTCGGTAGTCAGCGAGGTTTTGCTGCCGGCCATCAGCAGCCACTCGCCGCCAAAGAGGCAGCAGGAGCAGGCGGGTAAGTAGCTCGATGGAGCCAACGGGAGCTACATCGACCATGACGAGCTGGCCACCGCAACAGCCTTCTCGACATTGGGGTCTGCCGATGACTACCTCGGCTCCTGATCCCCAGTCCACCGGTGGATCCAGTCCGCTGGCCTCTCAGTCTCCACAGATAGTCTATATGCCGATACCTTCTTCGCACCTTACCTTCATCCACTGCAACCTTGTCCCTGCAGACAAGAAAGTGGATGGCAGGAAGGGGTCGCATCCCATAGAGATTGGCTTTAGGAAGAACCGCAGCAGAAGGATCTTCGCTTGAATCCTACCTCTGCTACCTAAAACCATGCGGTTTTCTTGCCTCCGTAGGGAGCGCATGGTGGATTGGCAGTAAGCATTGGGAAGGCCAGCAAAGTGGCTATCCTCGTGGATTGGATTCACCGACGAGCTCTTCCCTGATGACATTGCTGTCCACAATATTGGTAAGTTCCACCGCCTGCTTTGCTTGATTGCTCGTCCGTGTTGATTGGTTTGATTCCATTTACAGTGCAATATGAACAAACACTGAACCTTTGTCTGAGCTCCTACACGTAGATTCAGTTCGTGTTCAGAGAATAGGATGTAAATTCACCTGTGAATCAAAATATATTGCCAGCAACTTGGGCAGTATTTTCATTAAGTTGAGGTGGTCATTGACTGTGAATTGTAATCTTTCTCACTTTTTGCACAGAAGGCTAAATTGTTACGCAGCCTGTCATTTAGTACTAATCTTCATATATATTTTGTTGTTTGTGAAAATAAAGGCCCTGCTTGACCACCTTTCACTATAGAATGCTGGTTCAGCAAGCCGATATTGTGCATATGCTTCCCAATTGAATCTCTCTGCCTGAAAATAGCAGAGTAACTATTTCATTCAAAAGGTGGGACAACACTTCTAGAAAATATTTTTTTTATTTGCCTGCAACGTACACTGTACATAAATGGCTTCTCCATGCGTATTTTAAGTGAATTCTGTTCAGCAATCATCTTCAGTTGACAGGCTGTCCACTTTGAGCTGCCCCTTTTATTTATGAACTACAGTTTGTAGATCATTGCTGGCCATTTTCATATATTGACCATTGCTGGCTGTTTTCAAGCTTTTGCATAGATGATATCATCAGGTACCTTTTCAGTCATCTTGCTTATATGAAATTTATATAATAACCTTGAATTAATGATATAACTATGCGACCATATGAAATATTGCTATGTCAAATGTACGCAGAGAACTACCAAGGTTGAGATATTTGGCGGTTTCTCAGTTTTTGACCATGTGCCTACTTTTGTAGTAACCATACCTAATTTTTTAGTAACCATGCACCATTGGAAGCTTAATCTGATTGAACGTGCATTAGTGTAGACCGATTCCCTGGATATGCTCTCAGTCCTAGGCTCCTAGCCAAACATTGATACCTAGAAAGCTTTTATATTTAAAGCATAAATGTATATGCCTTACCATTCCAAAACTAAAAGTTCATTTATGAAGATAGCCAAGCATCCCAAACTAAATGGTTCTGAAATATGAAAAAAACCTAAATAGCTCATTCGTTCCTGTTAGTTATTCGTTATGAGACATTTGTGTGCATAATTCTACTATATTTCTTATTATTGGGAATTAAACTAAATGTTTTGGTGGATTGCAAGTCAGGACCATGTATATAGAAAAAATATTTTTATTAGTGATTCTATTAGTTGCAAGTTGCATCTGCAGTGCTGTTTATTTTTCTTATGTAGGATGCACAATTAATAAGTGATTAAGCTTGATCAGATTAAGCGATCGACTCATTTACAAGGATTCAGATGCTCCATTCTCGTGCATTACTGTAGTTCATGAGCACTGATAATCATGAGCCTTGATTCATAAGTAAATAGCTCCGTGTAGTTCAGATGGGTTCTTCTAATATCTGATCAATAGAAATATTTTTAATTATTGAGTGCTTGGGAACATGACAGTATTTTATAGGTCAGTTTGAGTGTAGGTAAATAATTATAACTTCTGCAATATTAAGATTTTTGTTACTTTAAATTTACCGAAATGACTAGGGCGCCTGATTTTTTTTCAAAAATTGGGCGCTGTTTCACCTCTTATATGAAAATGTTTCAGTAATTGAAAAAAAAGTCTGAACATCTAAATAATGAAACATAACCGAATCACACTTGAAACATCCAACTACATCATATGAAATGTAACTTGATTTTGAACCATTGAAACATCAACAACCCTGTTACGAAACACTATCAAAATATCCACTACAACATTTAATCCAAATACAAAGAAACATCACAAGTACAATAGCTAAAACATTGATTCGAACCATTGAAACATCAACAAACCCGTGTACATCAAAGATGAAATTATGAAACACCATCAAAATATTCACTGCAACATTTGACCCATATACAAATAAACATCAGTACACTAGCTGAAACACACAAAAAACGAAAATATACCCGGTCTGGACTGCATCTTCCTCCTCTCCAGTGAACACGAGTTCGCCGAGTGCCATCGGCTTGGTGCTCTCCTCTGGTCTTCACGGGGGCCATCAGCATCGCGGGAGAAGAGGACACGACTATCGAGGATGTTGCAGCTGTGCTAGAGATCCAGCAACGACGGAAGGGGTAGGTGAAGTCAATGACATCGCAGGCGGTGGTGGCTTAGGGGTAGGGCGTCTCCGCAGGGACGAAGCCACCGTAAACTTCGAGGAAGCCGAGCACCTATCCGCCACTGCCGCAGCCACGTATCGCCTCCGCAGCTGCGTCCTGCCACCGTGCTCCTATGCACCTCCGCCGCAGCCTGCTCTACTACCAACGCGGGGGGCTCCTCGTATATCACTGCCGGCCGTTGCCTCCTCCAACCCCTCATGGATGAAAGAGAGAAGGTGGAGGAAAGAGAAAACTGACAAAGAAGATGAGTAGGTTAGCAGGGGCTGTAGTTGCGGGGAGTGGATGAGGTTGAGTGGATAAGAAGTGAGTGGTCCAGCCTAGCGTTAGATAAAAAATTGCCCGTTAGTCGTTCGATATGGAGCGTTTTCGTAAATTTTATCTAATATGATTTTAAATTAATATAATTTTTCAATTACAACGCATGGGCACCCAACTAGTTTTTCTATAATATGAGATAACTGCCGTGCCTTACCGTTGTACCCTTGGTGGAATTAAAATGTGTAAAAGCGGAAGGTAAAATAAGGCTGTGGTACACACACCTTCGGTGGCAAGGAGCAACTATGCTCACAACGATGGAGGGTCATAGGGTGTGAGAAATAGCTAAAAATGGATAGAGGCGGGAAGTTGAAAAAAATTAATTATGAGTGTTTTGTACGGAATTATTTGTGGGGGAAGATTGAAAAGACTAGTGACTTATAGGAGGTATTTGAATTTAAAAAAAACAAAACACTATGTATCCACCCACATCATAGAAGATAAAATTCAATCTAATCTCTTTCAGAAAGAAAAATTACTAGTCCAATTCAATTGTTGGTCTCACTTTAGTTTTTCCGATTTATGGAGGGATATATATTATGCCACATTTCCTACCCAACATACCTGAAAATTCCCTGTAAGTCATTATTTCAAATTATCAAATGGTGGATTTTATTCCTAGTGCTCCCTCTCTCCCAAAATATAAAAACTTATAGAGTTTGGCACATGTATTGTGAATCATTTATGTTGGAGGCATGCCACAAGGATCATCGACCAAGCTACCGAAACCTACTCACGGCCGCCTGGGCGAACCATAGGTGGCAAAGGTCCCATGGCCGTAAAGATGAAGGAAATAGCCAAGACTTGGTGGCTGAAAACGCAGTTGACTTGGGGCGAAGCAGTAGGTGAAGCCAACGACCTTTGCCCCGAGGCTGGACCCGAAGTTGGTGGCCTCCACCCTTGGGATGAGGAGGCCGAACCTCAGGCAGGCCGTATGGCCATTGGAGGCCCACTTGGTGGCCCGCAGAGAGGCCTAAGACCATATTGTCTGTAATTACCCTCATAAATGTCACTATCACGAGGGTAGCCATGTCAATTCCTCTGTACTTAGTAACCCTAGGGTGCATGGGTCTGTACTGAGCCTATAAATAGGCTCCAAAGGGCATGTACGGGGGATCCCAAGCATTTTAAACAAATATTAATATACTATTCTACTTTTCACAAGAGTGTTGATATCTTTCGGCAGACGTGGTGCATGATAGAGTGGTGACTAAGAGGAAGGAAGGCGAAGTAGAGGTCGAAGGAGCAAGCGAAGCCGAAGACCCACCAAGGACGAAAGCTGGGATGGAGTCATCAAGAGCCGGTGCGGACGACACAACACCTACGAGGGCTGACGCGGTGCACCAAGACGGAGCCACTACTCAAGTTCAAGCTTCGACCAATGTTGCGGCAACAACAGGAACTAAGGTCACCTCTTTGTTAGAACAAAGGATGGAGATGGAAGCAATGCGGTAGGACATGACAAGGCTAAGGGACACACGTTTTCACCAGATGCAAGAGCAACATCAAGCATACGATGCTACCATGCAGGCCAAGTCATTAGCTTCGGCAAAGCAAGCTATCGCTTCGGCGGTAGCAACTACAACCGTGCAAGCTACGCCAACCGTGCAAGCTTCAACTCAAATGGTACAATCATCTTCAGCAACCCAAGCACGGCCCGCGCCTCAGGCAACTATTACCCAAGCAGTAACGGCTACTACGCGTGCCACTTCGACCGAACCAACACGGTCGATCCAAGCATCCGCTTCGGCTCTCCAATCGCAGTTTCAAGACTTTCTCCAGCAACTGAACCAACCCACACAATACCAAGCATAACCCCTTCGGCCCAAGTTGCCGGAGGGACAAGTCAAGGCATCGTGGTGTGGCAGCCATCAAACCAGCATGACCCACGTTCGCCAGCCCCTCAGGGTGCCATGATTGGAGCGGGGGGAGCCATACAAGCGCCCCAGCTAAACGCCTTCACCAGCCCCTCAGGGTGCCATGATTGGAGCGGGGGGGCCATACAAGCGCCCCAGCTAAATGCCCCTGTCCAGTCTCAAGCCTCTCAAGCTCCACGGATGGTTTTCCCCTTCGGACCTTCATACCTAGGATTTTCACCCCAGTACCAGCAAGGTTCGGTGTTAAGGGCAAGCGATGAAAAGAAACTACCTCCAACCTGGGGTCTGCGGAGTCACCCAATTCCCCCCAATTCAAGTATCCTGCAGTCGCAAGATATTCGGGTGAGACCGATACAAGTGAACTCCTATCGATTTACGAGTCGATGATCGAAGCAGCTCATGGTGATGAAAATACCAAGGCCAAGGTGATACATCTCACTCTTGATGGCTTCGCCAGGTTGTGGTACTTGAACCTTCCACCAAACAGCATCTATGCTTGGGAAGAACTGCGTGACATCTTCATCATGAATTTCCGAGGCACTTATGAAGAGCTGAAGACACAACAAGATCTTTTTGGAATTCGGCAGAAGCTAGGTGAATCCAAAGGGTTCTTATATCTGGTAGCTTCACCGGTCGCGGTCACTAGTGCAAGAAACTGAGTCTGGCCAAAAGCATGTGTACTTCATCTCTGAAGTGTTGCAGGGAGCGAAGACACGCTAAATGGAAATGGAAAAATTGGCATATGCCTTGGTAATGGCTCCGCAAATGCTAAAATATTACTTTCAAGCCTACAAAATCACTATGCCTTTGTAGTATCCAATGGATGAAATATTGTACGATAAAGAGATCACTGGGCGATTAAGCAAGTGGGCAGCTAAGTTATCCCCTTTCGGCCTCAACATTGTGGCCAGAACAGCCATCAAATCTCATGTCCTAGCTGCTTTTGTGGACGAATGGACCCCAGCATTCGCCTCGGAGCCCGAACCAGCTGAACAACCTTGGGTCATGTATTCTGATGGTTCGTGGTCTCACAAGGGGCGGGCCCTACGACGATTCTCATTTCACCAAAAGGCACCACAATCTGCTATGCTTCTAGACTCCAGTTCAACAAAACAAACAACGCCTCAGAATATGAAGCTGTTTTGATCGAGCTGCGAATGGCACGAGCTCTGGGTGTCCGAAGGTTGATAATCCGAATGAACTCCAAACTCTTTGCGGAGCAAGTTGATAAGTCCTTTGAGGGGAAAGATGAAGCAATGAGGAAGTATCTGGAGGTTGTTCGGTCAATGGAAAAGTGCTTCACCGGCATCACGATAGAACACTTGCCCAAAGGAAAAAATGAGGAAGCAGACGCCCTGGCGAAGGCGGTATTGCCAGTGTCTTTTTCGAGGTCATATTTATTCCAAGCGTGCAAGTCGCTTCGGAAGTAGTGAGCATTGACCCGGAAAAGCCTGGCAAAGATCCTGATGACTAGTGAATGCCTTTGATAAAACACTTACACACCGGCTGGCTACTGAAGGGTGAACCTGAAGCACGTCGCTTTCAGTTGAGAGATGCCAAGTACAAGTTGATTTCTGGTTAGCTGTATAGAGTGGGGGTGCTACAGCCTTTGCTTCGGTGCATCCGTTTGCCGAAGGGGAAGAAGTGGTAAAAGAAATCCACCAAGGGCTGTGCGGAGCTCCAAGCGGCAAGGACTGTGGTGGCGAAAGTCTTTCGGCAGGGTGTATATTGGCCAACTATCTTGCGCAATTGCATCGAACATGTGAAGAGATGTGAAGGCTGCCAACATCATGGTCGAAGCCAGGCTTGTCCACAGTATGAACTATAGTCAATCGCCCAAGTATGGCCATTCGCCCAGTGGGGACCAGACATCATTGGTCCTTTCCCCACAGCAAGAAATGGATACCGCTTTGCCATTGTTGCAACTGAGTATTTTTCGAGATGTATTGAGGCAGAGCCCCTTGGGTCTATCACTTCGGCCTCAGTGCAGAAGTTTGTATGGAAGAACATCATTTGTCGTTTCGGCGTGCCCAAGGAGTTCAGCATTAACAATGGGAAGTAGTTCGACTTTGAAAAGTTTAGAATGTGCAAGGGGCTGGATCTTGAATTAAGTTTGCTTCGGTGGCACACTCGCAGGCGAACGGGGTAGTCAAAAGAGCAAACGGAAAAATTTTGGAGGCTTTAAAGAAGAGACTAGAAGGAGTGCCTAAAGGCAAGTGGCCAGACGAAATGCTTTTGGTACTTTGGGCCCTCCAAACCACGCCAACAAGACCAACCAAATTTAGCTATTTATGCTATTGTATGGTGATGAAGCCATGACTCCAAGTGAACTGAGGGCAAACTCGCCGAGGGTAATTTTTACCGGAGGCGAAGATGATCAAGAAATCTCACTTGAATTCCTGGAAGGGGTGAGAGTCGAAGGACTCGAACATATGGCGAAGTAAGCGAGGGACACCTCATTTTGTTACAACAAAAAAGTCCGGCCAAAGGAGATATTGCCTGGTCAGCTAGTGCTAAATAAGAAGGAGAACCCCGTAGCAATAGACAAGCTGGAATCAAAGTGGGAAGGACCGTACTTGGTCAAGCACAAGTCCAGGGTAGGATCATTTCGGTTGGCAACTTTGGAGGGTGAAGAGCTAAGCCACTCTTGGAATGCAGCTTCGCTCAAGTGCTACTTCGCTTGAGAAAAGGGTGGCACCTGTTCGCCATGTGTAAATTTGTAAGCTATGGCTATGTAAGCTTTCAGCATTGAAAAAAAATAAAGAGGAAAAAGAAAAACAAAAATAAAAGAAACTGGAGTAAGGCTATTATCCATAATGGAGGCGCGAACAAGTGTAAACATTTCTTGTGTCTTGCCTCTTATGTGCGATATCGTGAAAAATTCCCAAGGCAAATGCTTGATCAATGATAAGGGCCAAGGGGGTGAAGCGAATCGGTCAAAGCACCGCTCACCGAACGTCGAAATCGCGACAACCTTCTTTTCAATTCATTTTGATCGTCGCAACATCTGACTTAAACCAAACTTAGCAAAATTTTGCCACATAAAAGTTCGAAGCGAATGTTAAAGGTTGCGAAGCACACTTTACATACTGCAAAACAAGACCAAAAGCCAAAAGTGGCTATGGCGGTCAAAAAGCACCCTAAAGCCGAAACTTGCAAAACTTAGGAACAAGCAGTTTAGGAGATATAAAAATTTGTATTTCATTAGCCGATAAAAGTGTAAAACATATGCTGCAAGCAACTGATTTACAAAAAGATTGTAAAGAAGTTAAAAATAGATTATACCACTAGTTGAAGGGCATTCGGGTTCGTAGCCCGCTTCATTAGTACAGCTAGTCCCTGCCGGTGATGGTCAAATCGACAAAAGCCCTAAGAGGTGACGAACCTAATGCAGGAACTATGCTATATTGACGTTGGGGCTATAGCAATATGGCGATCGGACATAGTGAAATTCCGCCAAAAAGCAAACATCTCCACGTGGCGACATCAACAATAGTTGTCGAAATCTTCAAGGGTTCGCCTGGGATGCTTTTCATCCATTTCGCCACCTTCAAAAGTTTGTAACAACGCCTGTTTATGGTCATTTCACGATAAATCGGCACGCGGGGATATTTGGCCTTAGGATGGCGCTTGATGGCAAAAAATTTCAAGTTCATGTTTCACCATTCCTTAGGGGGAGGGCAAACGCAATGCTTTCGATTGCTCAAAAGATGTTGTTCTCCCATAAACAAAAATACCATGGCGAAAGCTTTAAATATTAATTATGGCACAAGCCGGCGATCAATTTTTACAAAAGAAGGGCTCACCAAAGGCGAAAGCTGTAGGAGCTAAAAAAGGTAAACCCAAAAAACAAAAAAGCCCAAATATCCCAAAAAGCAAAAATCTCTGCCCCATCCAGATCTTGAGGGTGAAGGGACGAAGAAGCGGGCGCGGCTGCGGCCGAAGTAGGGCGAGCGGGGTTGGGACTTGGAGTATAACCCCGATATAGCTCATCCTCGTTCGCCTCAGGGCAGGCAGAATAGTTGTCGTCTTCTACCTCATCATCCGCCCCGTCCTCAGATGTGCTATCTTCGTTTTCCGTGTCCGTACCCGCCGAAGAGGGATCTATGGATTTAGCAGACTTTCGGGCTTTCGCCCAGCTAGTCGAAGCCCCCTGGGCGATGGCCCTCTTGCGTTTTTTTCGATGACTCAGCGTCATCACCGATGAGAACCGTCTTGACCGGGTTCGCTCGTGAGGGAGTTCGCCGGTGTAGACTCGGTTTACCTGGCCCTCAAGCTGTCGCGCTAACAGTGAACCATACTCCTAGGGAATGAGATCCCCGAGCATTTTCTTTGACTCCTCTTCGGCTTCCTCCAGCGAAAAACTAGAGAAGCGAAAAAGCTTTGTAAGTCCGAAAGAAAGGCAATAGAGGTAAATAAAATGACGAAAGGAAACAAAAGGGGTGAAGCAGCTTACAATTTGCGCCATCAAGGAGAACTAGGTGAGGAAGGCCATAAATCTTTTGCTTTGAATCAAGGCTGATCCTCCAGTCCCGTGAAAGCGGGAAGATCCGAAGCATGCAAATCCTTCTGCTTTGAAGCATGATTCGATCATCCCGTCTATCCCCACATTCAGCGATTGCATGGTAGCGTCTTCGGATGGCCTTCTCCCTATCCTATCCAGCTTCGAAAGTGATGGTGTGATAGAGTCACTTGTTCATCCAGCGGCGATCCCATTTTGGCATGGAAGCAGAAATCGGCAATAAATCCGATCGCTCGGGGCAAAGGCTAAAGGTTGCGCTTCCAAAAATTGTCTTCTTTGGCCTGCCAAAGTACCCGCCGTCTTGGAGTGGATGACGACGATGTGAAGGGCGCTGAACAGTCTAGCACTGGGGATGAAACTAGTGGTTCGCACACATCTAGTCGAAAATAGCAATCTGCACGAGGACGGAAGGGCTTAGTTGGGGATGCTCTAGTTGAAAGAGCCGAATGATGTCGGGAAGGAGGTCATCGTAAGGAAAGCGAAGGCCCGCGTCAAAAAAGGTGGCGAAGACCAAAGTTCTACCATCTCTGAGTTGTGGGACGACCGCTTCTCCCGGAACAAAGGCCAGACCTTCGGCCAGCGCCCAAGAGGCGACAAGCAAAGTCAGTTTGGCTTGTTTGATGAGCGAATGGCCTAAGTAACAGGTCAGATCATCCAAATCTGACCTGGATCGGGGCCGGACACAACTGCCAAAGCTGTTTTGCGAGGAGCCATTTGAACCCGAGTAGGGAAAAAGGTGAAGTGACTCAGGCGAAGAAGAAAAGTGATGCAAAGGCAAGCATAGGAGCGAAAAGTGGAGGCAAGGAACAATTTTTAACTGTGGTGAAAATGCGAGTGTGACCCCCGGTGAGGCGAGGGGATTATATTGGTTTCCACCCTCATGCCCGTTGGTTGTCAACCAGTAAGTGCGGAACACGTGGCTTGCATGCATCGAGCCAACGGTTACTTTTGCATAAACGGCCCATGGGCCACGCAATAAAAAACGGAAATTGCATCACAGTAAAAGGCCGAAAGCAGGCAAGCAGCCCTGAAAGCCTAAAATGGGCCATCAAGCCCACAAAGGGAAACAAAACTTGAACCCAAGGCTAGTCTCGTCTCGTTTTCTTCACAAGAAATTTGTTTTCAGGAAGGCCGATAGGGGGTGCCTCATGCCATACCTAGGACTTTGCATGGTCTCCGCCAAAGCTCCCTACTCACCCTTACCCGTGAGGGGCTTGTTGGAGATATGCCACGAGGACCATCGACCAAGCTGCCGAAACCTACTCACGGCCTCCTAGGAGAATCATAGGCGGCAAAGGCCCAATGGTTGTAAAGATGAACCCCTCAGGGCGAAGTGTTGGGCGAAGCCAATGACCATCGACCTGGAGAAAATAGCCAAGACTTGGTGGCTGAAAAGGCAGTTGACTTGGGGTGAAGCAGTAGGCGAAACCACGGACCTTCACCCAGAGGCTAGCCCCGAAGCTAGTGGCCTCTGCCCTCGGGATGAGGAGGCCAAACCTCAAGCAGGCCGTACGGCCCATAGAGGCCTACTTGGTGGCCCACAGAGAGGCTCAAGGCCATTATTGTCTGTCATTACCCTCATAAATATCACTATCATGAGGGTAGCCATGTAAATTCCTCTGTACTTAGTAACCTAGGTGCATGGGTCTGTACTAAGCTTATAAATACGCCCCACAGGGTTATACTTTTCACAAATATTAATATATTATTCTACTTTTCACAAGAGTGTTCCTATCTTTCGACAGACGCGGTTGTCTTTCGACAACAATTTAGAAGGGGAACTAGGGCAAGTCTTAGTACGAGGATATATCTCATCTTGTACTAGGTTGTTATATTTGGGACAAAGATAGTAGATGATTTTAGAGCACCCCGGGTACTAAACTGTCCAGTGTCCAACTTGACCACCACACGTATTTGGATGAGTGTCCATAACCGCAGTTGGCACCTTTGAATATAATAATCACGATGTTGAGTAGAGATAAATGGAGATAGTTGATGGAATAGATTGTTGGTTAACTTCAATATAACATGTCTGTTAAACCACTTTAAGTTGGTGATCAAACAGGATACACATCTCATGGGACTTGAATAATAAAGCTACATTATACGATCATCTCAATTGCTTAAACCCATATTCATGCTCAACTAGCTCCCAGGATGATGGCCAGTCTCACACTTTCGTTCAAACAGACATATACAACATTAGGATATACGCATAATTAAATTTCACATTTACATCTAAAGAGAGATACATAAGCTGACCGGCCAAATATTCAGTCAGAGGAAACTTGTCTACCCATTCTCGAGCAAGCCGACTAGGGGTAGGCCCCTAACAGAACCGTCCTAAAGAAGTAAAGAAGTAATGATCCCGCAGCACTCAACCTGAAATACCTCATCACCTGCAAAATAATCTAAACATAACAAATGTCAGTAATTTAATGTACTGGCAACGCAATACAATCTTAACGTACTACATCTTGCTTATATTAAAGAATGACTATCTATGGTTCCATTTTGACATAAAGCAAAATTTATGTCGAGCTCTCCTAACACGGTGGATGCTACTGCTACGAGTAAAAAAAAGAGGTAACAGAAATTTTGATGGAGTGTGTTAAAATAAGTAACGGAGATACCTTTTGCTATTAAAATGAAGAGCAAATATCAAAGACCACCATGTACATGGGCTTGTGTAACAAAAAAACCCCATGTCTAACCATGTGATTGCAACATACCTCATGTACTTTACTGTTGTATAAAAAAAACCACATGCTGTAGCACTTAAAAGCAATACACGTCGACCAGGGCCCCACCTATAGGCGCCACGTCATGTTGGCATCAGTACTTAAAAAACGGACATACAGGTCGGCACTATGGGTGCCGGAAATACTAAAACCGATATTTTCAGGCTCAAAATATGCATCCGCAGGTAAAACCGGTACCTTTGTGGAGAGACTAGTGTCGGTTCACTTCATTTGCTCCTTTTGGTTTACCGTAAATGATTAGTAAGATGGCATATTGGTTTGCAATATTCTTTTTCAATGCAACATACCTATTCCATTATATTGGATGCACGACCAAATTATCGATAATGGCACTCATTACATCACTTTATTCTAGTAATTCCCCATTACACCGTAACAAAACAAAAAGAGCTACTTTATTCTAGTAATGAAGCTTTCAAGTCTTGCTAATTACCATTAACTTGAGTAATCAATATATTACATAACAATATTGTACACAAGCTTTCTTTACTACACATAAGTCTTATAAGGAAAATAATATAGAATGAAACAATTTCAAGTAAAAAGCTTTCACCCGATGGACTAAACCTAAGTTAGAAGAATTATTTGGATCTACAAATAAGGAGAAAAACGCCAGTTGTACTGAAAGGATTTATCTAGTTGTGCAATTGTGCTCCTCTTGTATAGGTCCATAAAGCCATAACTTGAAGATTATAAAAAGTCTGTAGGTAAACATACATCACATCAGAATGCTGCATAGTTGACCATATTAGACCATATTAACAACTGAACTAACTTGGCAAGCTAAGTGCATTCAAAAAACAGGAAAGAATCTAGTCCATCCAATGATTTATTATATTCCCATGATAGACATACAATAAATATGAAAGATGCATGTAAATAAATATTATATTCCCATGATAGACATACATTATCAGATATTGCTGCATAAAATCAGTAATCATCCATTTAACCAAAGTTCAGCTTTCTTTCTGCAAAATTCAAGTCATCTAAAAACTATACCAAGAACCAAGTGGGTGACGAGAGAAAGTGGCACTAAAAAACGGTAGCCAAATATCAATGATAATGTGAAAGCATTGTTCTAGTGGTATATAATGTGCAATCTGAAATACCACACATTTGAACCAATATCAGTAGTTATCTAGAACTGTAAGAATATTTTGCTATCAAAACCTGTTTTATCATGTCACCACCACCCATCGCCACAGCACCGCCAGTCCTCCTCCTGCTCCGCCGACGCCATTGCCGCCTTAGCCAAGCTGCGCGGCGGTCTCGTGCTTGGGCGTCGGTTCCTCTCGCCACTGCCTGTTACCGCAGCACCGCCGGCCGCTGTCCTACTCCTCTGTCAACGCCGTCACCACCTTAGCCAAGCCACGCGGGAGCTCATGATAACTTGATGGATATTTTAAGAGATAACTTGATGTATTTGACAGATGTAGATAAGCAGTCAATATGTATACTCTATAGTTCTACTTCCAGTGGGCAATATGTCAACATAAAGTGTAAAATCAAAGGTGTTTTTGATTGTTATTCTGTGATGAACAATTGGCATTGGAGATTATTGGTTTTGATATTTGGAATTTATTTGCGAAGTGGTTTTGGAGATGATTGGATTTCACAGGTGATGTACAGGTACTGCTGGATTGGGTCCGGTCAGACCCGGCAGTGGCTGCCGGTCAGACCGGTGTGTATTGCGCGATTAGACCGACGCAGCCCGCGGTCTGACCGGCCGACGCTGTGTTGGTTTCGGTTTCGGGTTGTTTGATTGTATATCCATGATTGTTTCATGAATATGACTTCTAGATGGATACTATGCGTATGTAATACTGTTGTTTGCTAACAATGAGTCAAGTTGGGGATAGCTTGGTCTCGAAATATGGTTTCTTTGTTTGTTCCATGTGTAGGTGAATTAATGTTGGGAGAGTATTTGCGGCGATGGACCGGGAGTCGGCTTGGGGATAAGACGACGTCCAGGGTGGTCAGAGATCATGTGGGATACTAAGGCTAGAGTTCAATGCACGTGGAAGGTGAAGGTTCCATATAGCATACGATGGTGGTATTGTGTGCGTATGGGATGCGGAGTCGAATTTGGAAGGAATCCAAATTTGGTGGAATTGGTTATGTAAAGTTTGTTTCTTGTACGAGAAGGGTTCCTAGGGTGATTAGGACTTCTAGTATGAGTTTGGTTCGTGGCTTTAGGCTACCTACCTTGGGTATAAATAGAGAGGGATCGTGAGGCTTCCCAGTATCGCTTTTGAGAGCAATTGAGTTGATAGTTTTGTTAGGGTTTCGAGTTTAGTCGAGATTTTTGTAAGGAGTGTTGTTGGTGCACTTTGTACACACAGAGAGAATCAATTAAGTCGTCATCCACTTTAAGAGCTCTTTGATTTGTGTCTCACCGGGCTTCGGCGGTCCAACCGGCGACATACCGACGGTCAGACCGGTGGCAAGGCGGCGGTCAGACCGGCGGTGTCAACAGGCAGAGGTAGGCGATCTCAGCGGTTCGACCGGAGTTTGATATCGGTCAGACCGACGTGTACCAGGTGGTCAGACCGGTGCAACACCTTCGGTCAGACCGCGATCCGTTGAATTTGAGGGTAACTTTTATTTCCGCTAAAACTTTTGGTTTTTGGTCATACCAACCATTCACCCCCCTCTGGTTGGCTTAGTTCTTGCGTTTCGATCCTACAAGTGGTATCAGAGCCTTTTTTTCTTCTTTGGATTTTAATCGATCTAAAGTTTTTGCCATGGCTGCTGTTAGGTTTTCAACTAAGCCTCATATTTTCGATGGAACGGATTTTTCTCATTGGTGTAGTAGGATGCAGTCTTATATTATGGCTGAGGATTATGATATTTGGAGAAAAGTTTCTCATCCTTATGAGATCCCTGAACAAATTAATACTGCTGCTTTAAAAACTGAGTTTAAACAAAATTGCAAAGCTCGCAATATTCTTTTGAGTGAGATTTCTCGTTCGGATTATGATCGTGGTGCTCATCTTCAAACTGCCCATGAAATTTGGATTGCTTTGAGTAATTTTCATCAAGGAACAAATAACATTAAAGAACTTCGTCGAGATCTTTTCAAAAAGGAGTATATTAAATTTGAGATGAAACCTGGAGAAGCTTTGGACGACTATCTTTCTAGGTTTAATAAAATTTTGAGTGATCTTAGATCTGTTGATTCTTCTTATGATGTTAATTATACACATCTGAGATTTCTCGCCACTTTTTGAATGGTCTTGACATGTCTATTTGGGAGATGAAAGTTACATCTATTCAGGAGTCTGTTGATATGTCAACTTTGACTTTGGATTCGCTTTACACAAAACTAAAAACACATGAGATGAATATTCTTTCTCGTAAAGTTGATTCTAAGTCGAGTGCTTTGGTTTCTTCCTCAACTTCTTTGGACATTGATGCTTCTTCATCAAAATCTTTCATATTTGCTTTGTTTAATGCCATGTCCGATGATCAACTCGAACAGTTCGAGGAGGAGGACTTGGTTTTGTTATCTAACAGACTTTCTCGAGCTGTGACTAATGTTAGGTACAGTAAAAGAGGTGGACCAAATAGTTGCTTTGAATGTGGTGCTACGGATCACTTTCGTTCACGTTGTCCTAAGCTTGGGAGAAATAGGAGGGAAGATAATGGTGATGAGAAGACCAATGACAACAAGTCAAAGAGTACAGTTAGAGGAGGAAACAAGATCAGGGAGACTCTCAAAAAGGCTTTTGATCAAGTCTACGCCGCGTTTGAGCCACTAAGCGATGTAGATGGTGAGAGTGGAGATGATGATAAGGGAAAGAACATCTCCGGTGTTTGCTTCATGGCGCGTGGTGAATCGGATTCAGAGTGTGAAGACAATGAGGCAAGTGCTCTTAAAGAGGCTATTAATATTTTGAGTGCAAAAAATATGAAGTGTGAGAAGATGTATAGAAAACAGGAGTTTATCATTGAATCTCTTAATTCTGAAATTGATAGATTAAAATCTCTTATTCCTAATGATGATGATTGTCAAAGTTTTGAGGTTTTAATGAATGAAATTTCTAAAATTAGATATGTCAATGATGCACATGCTTTGAAAAGTAAATATTCTCTTGCTCTTAATTTTGCTTTGCACACACGCACTTTGGATGAGTTGATTTTAACTAAAAAGTTGTTGCAAAAATATCAAATTGCTTTTCATGCTAGTTTGATGTTTAACATGATTTATGCTAAAAAGTTAAAACAATCTCATGATGTTTTGGATTGCTCAACATGTACTTTGAATAAGTTGAAATTAAAAGATGCTTTAGGTCGTGTTGAGTACATGGAAGATGTTGTGAAAAACAAGGAAGTGCTTTCTTGCCCCAAGTGTCGTAAAAGTAAAGGTGTCATGAGAGATTGTGAAAACTGTGCTATTTTGGAAAAAGAGGTTTCTTATTTGAAAAATTCTTTGCTAAGATTTCCTGATGGTAAAAAGAACCTCAACATGATCTTAGATCAATCGAAGGTTAGCACACATAACCGTGGTTTAGGTTTTAATCCTTATGCTCATCATACTAGACATCTGTCACACCCTGGAGTTTCCTCTTCTAACTCTAAATTCATAAAATAAATTGCCTAAAAGAAATTGTTTATTTAACCAGGAGCAAACCCTAAATTAACAATGTGCGTAATAATCGGAATTGTCAGGGAGAAATTTTCTTTTCGAATTCTCTTTGATTAAAAACGTTAACAGGACTTTCAGCGGAATATGTAGAGCAGACGAAGTAATAATGTTAATTTAAAAATGTCAGGATTTGAATTAATAATTCCTTCTTTCCCCTCCTTTTGTCGTGAACCGTTCCCGGTTCACCCTCCCTGTTCGCGGTTCGTTGCATCCGCCGACCCCTTTTGTTGTCACGGTTTCGTTTTGTATGACGAGCCAAGAACTACTCCTATTCCGGTTCAGTTTCTTGTTTCTTTCCCAAAATGGCACCGCATTTGTTTCCCCACCATTCCTTTTTGAGCTTCCTTTTCTCCCGTATTCTTTCCCCCCTTGCCGAGCGCCTTTCCACCCTCCCCCTTCTGTCGTGCGCCCGCTTCCTTGGGCCGGCCCAACCCGCACCCCCTCCTCCACCTCTATAAAAGCCACCCCACACCCCCTCCCCTGCGCTGCCTAACCCTAGCCGCCACTCCCCTGCGCCATGCCGCGCCGCTGCCATGCCGCCGGCTGCACTAGCCGCTGCCGCCAAGCCGCCATGCCGCCGCTTCGCCCTAGCCGCTGGCTACCCTAGCCGCTGCTACCCTAGCCGCCGCTGCCCTAGCCGCTGCCTCGCAGCCGCTAGCCGCTGCTGTGGTGTCACGTCGCTGCTGCATCGCCTCACCGCCGCTAGGCACCGCTGCCGTGTCGCGTCGCTGCTGCGTCGCCTCGCCGCCACTGCCGTGACGGCCCTGCCGTGCCGCTGCCCTAGCGCCGCACGCCGTCGATGCCCCGCCTGCCGGCCACCGCACTACTATTTTGCTGCAGCCGTGCCACTGCCGCCACTTTGTCGCATACGGTAGCCGTGCTGCCGACCCGTTACCGTGTCGCTGTCGCTTCGCCGTGTCGCTTGCCACGCCGTTAGCCGTCTAAAACCCTAGCTACCTAGCAGCCGCCTAGCCGTGTTGGTTTACCGACCTCGCTACCACCGCACCTAGCCATAGCCGCAGCCGTGCCCTCGCCGTGGTACGTATGCATTCTCTAGCCGCTCGCTGCTTATGCTCGCGCGTAGTGTGGCGTAGTGTCATATCGGTTTCGTTGTACCGAGTCATTCTAAAACCCTAGAGCCTTTCTGAGCCGCCGGTTTTGTTCGCCGGTTCGGTTGACCGTTTGCGTGGTCCCGTGCCACGGTAGGTTGACTCGTTGAGTCGCTGACCCGTGAGGCTCATTAACCAGAGTTTCTTTTCCATTAACCTTGTCCGTTCGCGGGCGTTAAAGCATATCAATTAAGTAAGGTTTTTCGGTTAATAGTAATTACATTCCCCTTGAGCATTCTGATCCCAATTTATAAAATGTTTTACCGTTTACAAATAAATTGCATGTTTTGCTAATTACATGGGAATAGGGTTTACCTATCTGCTTGCTTGTGCCCTGTTTACTTGATGACATTTCTTTGTCAACCTTGGGTGATAATTTGACTAGCTTGTGTCTCATGTTGACCTAGCTAGAATTGTATTATGCTTAGCCATGCTTAATTACCACTAGCTCACATAATGGGATAATCACATTATTTATTTCCAGTATCTTGATGAGCTGCGTGCTCGAGACATATCGGCCATGTTTCGTTGGTCGTAATTATCCAACTAAAATATGGATTAATGGTGGGCTGTGGGTGTATGGTTTTGCTAGTCGCACCCATGGCAATTAAGGACCGGTTCTCGGGAAACCCTGGAAGACTAACAGTGCTTACCACAAGCAGACATGGATAACTGTTGGACTTGTAGCATAGCTTTTCCCTAGCTGACGCATCCAAGCAGCGTGATGGAGTTGGGTCGGTGGGGGTTTACCCATTAATCGGCTTCCGGATTCACCAAGGCACGAGAGGGGGCTGCCTACCTTGGATTTAAAGGTGGGGACGAAACCTGAGGTGTGGTGCGCTTGGTTAGGAGGAGTTATGCGAAGGGTCTTGTCACGATTTCCCCCTTTACAGTACCATGGTGGTATTTTGGGGCATGGCAACATGTGTGGAATCGTGTCTTGTGGGTACAGTTGCGCACCTCTGGCCAGAGTAAAACTATTCGAATAGCCGTGCCCGTGGTTATGGGCGATCAACCAGATTCACCGTGATTAGTCCCACTTTATTAATTAACATGATTTAATGAACTGGTTTAGTTCAGGTGGAATGGTTGGACCTGTTCAACGTGGTGTAGCGTTGTTCAGTGGAGATATTCAATCTTGCCTTAATTAATCAACTGTTTTACTGTTTTCAACTATAAATGTTTACAACCGCTTTTATGCAAATAGCCACAAACCCTCCTTGTCTCCCCTTACACGAATGCATCGTTGGTGTGGCTTGTTGAGTACGGTGGTTGTACTCAGCCTTGCTATTATTCCCCTTTTCAGAAGTGTAGTGCTTCTGAGCTAAAGACGAAGCTAGAAGACCAAGACTTATACCCCAGTTGAGTTTTGCCTGTGGAGTGGAGCTGAAGCCTCGCTAGGATCGTTCTTTTTTTCCGCTGTTGTTTTCTTTTCGGTGTGAAGACTAAGTGCTTCTTCTGTAAGTATTACACTTTTTTTACGTTTGGATCTGTATATTAATTTGTCGTTTTGTGTACCCTGGCTTGATTCCTGGACAGGGAGTTATACACAAAATGGTCTGGAAATTTGGGATAAATTTCTGGGTGACAACATCCTCCTGTTGTGTTAGGTGTTGGTGCTAGAAGTGGTGAAATTTTGGTTAAACCTGAAACTAAGAACACTGTGTTTAAATCTGCTGGCATCATATCTACTTTGAGTACATCTTCTTCAAAATCCAATGTTGTGCATGCAAAATCTCCTGTTGTTGCTTGTGTTGCTAAGTCATCTGATTCTACCAATGTTTCTACTCATCATGAAAAATATACTTGTTCATTTTGTGGCAAAGATGGACATACTGTTGGTTTTTGTTTCAGATTAGCTGATAAACATAAAAAGGAGAGAGAGATTGCTTTTGCAAAATCAAAGTGGCGAAAATCTGGTTTTCCCTCGAGGAAACCGATCAGACCGCAGTGGGTCCTGTGGTCAGACCGGCGACCGGTCAGACCGGATACTGAGCGGTGGTCGGACAGGGCACCGGTCAGATCGGCCCCCGGTCAGACCGGCCACTGTACCTCGGTCAGACTAGCCTCGAAGAAATTTTTTCTGAAAATTTTCAAACTGTTTTTGCACGTGGATATATGCCTATTGGATCTTCTGGTCGTGTGTCTCAGTACTGGATTCCTAAATTTTTATTTATCATCTAACCCCAGTACTGAGGCTTCGACTTCTGCCTGTGTGTAGGCGTTGAGGCTTCGACTTCATCTAACCCTAGAACACACAGGCTAAAGCTGGCCAGGGAAGGAAAGCCGGCGTGAGGGCGGAGCCAGTCGCCTAGCAGGCCGCCATGGGAGGAGACCTTGCTGCTATAGAAACTATATATCAAAGATATCAACATACTTAGCAATAGCAATGTTGGTGCACGCCGACAAAAATGTCTTAATGGTCCCATACGCGTTGACATAAGCTTTCTCTTCTGTGTGTTATATTAACTTATCAATTTTTGAATTTTCTATCTGTAATTAGTCTTTCTTCATTGCAGCGACCACTACATATTATTCCTCGTATATCCAAAAGACCAATTGATTGTATCGTTGGACCCCGCACACTATGACAAGGAGACGTTTATGGAATTCCTCACTATTTTGAATTTGTAAGTGATAAACATTTCAATAGTCATTTTTTTGCTAGATGCAGTGTTCTAAGTACTGAAGAAACAATTGTGTTCTTCAAACAGAGCACACATATACTACCGTAAAAGAGTGGACCAGTAAATGATCCCGCCAAGAAGAAATTATCTGTCAAGACTGGCTGGCCGGTACGAACATATATATGCCAATACTAACAAACTATAGTACATTAGTCCCTGAATTCTTTCTAATGATCGGTCCCTTATTACTATATCGCAGTGTTACAAACAACTAGCGGGAACCAACTTGTGCGGATATTACGTGTGCAAGATGCCCAAAGTCAATGGGAGGTACCAAACAACCAGTGATCGAGTAAGTGAGCATATTCTTCTTAACAAATAAACCCAGCTAGAAAACACATTTCACTTAGTAACCTTTTATTGTCTTTTCTGTGCACAGATCCTAGAAATCCCTTACGTTGCACAATGATTCGACGACAGAACTATCTGGAACATGTGCGCTAACCTCTGCCGATTCATCCGTCGTGATGTCTGCAACGCAAGAGGTCTCTTCTACGACAACCAGAGTGAACTCGCGTTGGAAGATAAATTTTGACCTCTCAGAGAGTGGGAGAAAGAACATATGCAATGAGATGAACACTACTTTATATATGTAATGAAACAATTGTGGCATTTCTACTATACGCTTCATATGTAAATGACGTTTGAATTTCGAGTTATGCATTTCATGTTTGTTACAGTATTAACAACAATCCAATTATCTCATATGGTATATATTCCAGAATACTGTAATAAATCATACAAAATATAATATTAAAAACGACTCACATCTTACCAAACTACTAGAATATTAATTTTGCAGTTGGAAATTTGATTTCCCCATGCGGTCCACTTAAGCAGCCGCATGCGAAAATAGATTTTCCCATGCGGTCCTCTCAAGTGGACCACATGCGAAGATCGATCTTCGCATGCGGCTGCTTAAATAGGCCGCATGCGAAGATCGATCTTCGCATGTGGCTGGGCCGGCCGCATGCGCAAATGGTGATCTTCGCAGACCATTTCGCGCATGGGGGCCGGCCAACCGCATGCGAAGATCGATTCCGCCCGTCTGCAAAAACCATTTCTGTATTAGCACCGGCGACCGTTTGGTCCGGCTTAGCCTCTGGCCGAAACGTGGCGATGTCCACCCGCTCAACTCCAAGATTGGCGGGAAGCGCGTGCGCATCATCAACCTGGACGCACTGGGGGACCATGGCGTGGTCGTGAACGTGGCGCGCATTACAAACGTCAACAAGGGTGGAGCTGGTGCGTGCACTCGGATGCCGGGGGCCAGCGGTCATGGCATTGGCTCTGCACTAGGCCGTATTCGCCCTAGAGTCCATAGCCAACATGCGCCGTGTCGTCATCACAAAGGTAATGTTTGAAACTCGTAAAAATAAAGATAAAGTTAGAGGACGCAAAATGAGAAGTTATTACCACATGATTAACTTAAAGGGACTGTCTAGCTGACAGCCGGCTAAAAAATTTTGTTGCTTCAGCCGTTTTCTTAACCGTACGATCAAGCCCATCTCTCATCCTCCCGCTTTTGTGCGTGGTGCGTTTATTCAATTTTGTTGGCAATAAAAGAGCACGATGTTTTCTCCTCCCCTTGAAAACAAACCCGCCAGGGTGTCTTGTCAATGAAGAAAAAGCCTAAAAATCAGTGAAAAAGAACCCAGCAAGTCAAACGCCCCTTCTAGCCAAACTTGTCAGATCTGGGCTTCAAGCCCGTTTCGTTATCTTAAAAAGAGCCTAGCATAAGATACATGAAAGAGTCCAGCGCAACACACATCAATACATGTTTAGGATGCTCATGTTAAACTGAAATTCCTGTGCTATGTGCAATATTTACATTTTTATATTGAACAGACGGTAGCACCGGCTCCAGCAAATGCTTAGGGAAGAAAAGATGCTCATCTGGGCTCCCGGTTATAGCTACCGAGACTAAATTTTCGGGACTAAAGATGTACCGGTTGAAATAACAGGTACTAAAGATGCATACTAAGTCAAAAAATATGCGGGTTGTGGGATTCGAACTCAAGATCTCTCACTTTAACCTCACGCGTATTACCATCTCACCTACCACACACATCTGATTTGTAAAGAGATGCTTTCTTTTTGAACTAGACCTTAGAGACATCTTTACTACCGGTTGGTGTTACCAACCGGTACTAAAAATATTTTTAGTCCCGATTGGTAACACCCAGGACTAAAGATGCATCACTAATGATGTTTTTGGGACTTGGACTTTTTAGAACTGGTACTAAAAACATCTTTAGTACTGGTTCATAAGACAACCGAGAAATTTGTGATTTTAGCCCATCGAAAAAAGATCAGTTCTACTGGTCTTGCATTTGCAACCCGTTCAAGCACGTTCTATCTTTTTCTGTTGAAATAGGCCAGTGAACACCTGCCCACACACACCATTTGAGAAGTTAAAACTTAATATGTAGTTGTTGAATTGCACTACATAGTTAGGCTTTTATAGTCAGCAAATAGCATCTTGATTTCATCTTGTCTATTATAATACCACATTCTTTCAGATAAAATAGCCAGGTACTAGCAAAATTATGGGTAACCTCAGATTCAGCCAAGGAGCAATTGGCAGCTATCTTCTTTATTCTACACAACTGGCTTAAATGTTTGGCACTTTACAACTAGCTACCCTACCTACCCTACCTTGCTCGGCCGGTTCGGGTATAGCAAAACGGGTTGCTAACACAACCACCAACTGCATTAAAAAATTTGCTAACAAAATTAAATATGTGATATACAAAACCACTTGTTTTTTGAAAAATTTTAAAACTAACAAAAACAAACACAAATATGATTAAAAAAACACACAAAGCTCATCAGAAAAAACAAAAAAAAATAGAGATGCTAACACAACTACTCATGACACCTAAAAAATTGCTAACAAAATTACAAATAGATAAAAAACATTTCTTAGTAAAAGTGACAAAAGCTAACAGGAAACAAACATAGATGTGCCCAAAAATAAAAGTAACAAAGAAACAAAACTAGCAACAAACAAACAAACATGCTAATATTTCTCTGCACTATTATAACAAAACTAGAAAATTAGTAAAGTATTAGTCATGATTTGGCATACAAAACAAAATTAATAAAGTGTTAGCTAACAAAACTAAGTCAAAGCTAAAAAGCATTACTAGCTGATAGAAATAAAAAAACAAGGTATAGCTAGTAGATGGTATAACTTATTCTATTAGTCATGCAATAACTCAACTGGTAACCAAACTAAATGGTATCACTACCTAGAAACCATAACTAGCAGATCTATGCATGATTATGCTTTCTTTTTAGCTTTCATGCAAGAATCTAGCTATAACTACCCCACAAAAATGGGTGTGTCAAGAAAAAGCATGTTTATATTTCTCCTCAAAACCTAGCCACCTTGTACTACAAGTACAAATTACACAATGTGGAGTTTAATTATCAGGAAGACCGAAAACAAATGTCAAGAAAAAAAAGTACATGCACATTTTTAGGGAGCATAAATATATCTTATCCAACCTATGTCTCCTAGGATAGCATGGTGAACTTGATGCATAAAAAAGCCACTAGCTTGGAAAATTGTTCACTCTTTGGGTGAGCAGATTTTGGCCTGAATGAAACTAGAAAAAAATCACTAAGGACACTAACATGTCAACCGGAGTTGTTGATGAAATAGCTAGAACTAGTTATGACTCAAAAAGCAACACAATTATGCTTACGAAAAAACTAAAATAGACACCTCGTGAAAAATTTCGTGAGGACTATCATGTTCCATTTGAAATGATGAATTTATAATAATAATAAACTCAACAAAATGGGAGAAGATAAAAACTGTAAATTGTTAGTGCTATTAGCTAAAGAATAACCTAAGCTAGTTTGACAAATCAGACAAAACATGGATCTACATTGCCACAAAGATGTTAAAGTGGGAGATTTAGGTCAAACAAGTTGATGAAACTCACAGATAGAAGCGCAGCTGTGTTGTCTGTCGTCCCCCACAAAGGTAGAAGCCTTGCCGGTGGCAGCAAACATCCTCGAGCTCCCTTTGAATAGCCATGTTGCCTCGCCAACAGAGCAAAGCGTAAATCCTTGGGAGAAAATCCTTGGGAGCAGATTCTGCTTCTACCGGAGAAGAGGTCGAGATTAGGTGCTCCGTCTTCCGGAGAGGACCTCAAGGAAACCATGGTCGCATTGCTGCGTTATCGCCGATGAGTACCGATTGTCTGTCACGTGTGAAGGAGAAATTCAGCGAGGGACACATGGAGGGTGTGGCTGGGGAGAAGGCACGCATGGTTTAAGGTCATTCTTATTGTATCAGGCCTTAGGGAGATAAATGGATACACGTATGGTTGCCTAGAGCGGGCCCGGTAATTAGCACAAATCTAGAAGACAATCCAGAAAATCCGGTTGACAAACTAAAATTAAGCAATCTAGTAATCCCAAATTTTAATTATTACAAACCTATATATTTGATATTCTAAAACAACATATATATATATATAGAAAGTTTTTGTATGAAATACATTGTTTAGTGGTTTAAAAGTGTGCTAATGAAAACTTAGTCTTCGTAAGAAAAGAACACTACCAAAGCGTTCTTCGACGGCAAGCAGATGAACACGCATGCGTGGCTGACATGGCACCTGCATGTGGGCCCTTGGCCAAGTCAATGGATGTGTATTGCCATTAGAGCATGCGGTTTTTTAGACAAGAGTAAAAATACATGGGGTACGCTGAAATCAGATGCTTAGACATGGTTATTTTTACACAATATCATCTACATGCGGTCTTTGATATTCGCTCCAAAAATGAACCACAAACTTTCAGTGTTATAAACTTTTGATGCTATAGTAACAATTTTACCTTTTTCTTTTAATGCCAGCGAAAAAAAATTCCTCGACTGTATCAGTAAATCTCGTTACAAATAAGGAGATTTTCCACCGTAGCTGTGTGTGGGCCCAGTGATGTGCATCTCAGAGAAATCTCCCTCAGAATTTTGGGCACACGTTGCCTTCCTCTGGAGACATCCCTTGCCTTCTCCACACCTCCACTCCATTCGATTCCTCTCCCCACTTTTCCCGCCCTTTCCTCCTCACTCTTCCTACAAAAACCTGTGTCTCGCTCCAAACCAGAGCTCCTCTCTGCTCTGTTCCCTTCTCCTCCAATCACCCTATCACCTCTTCTTGGATCATCAGCAACAGCGGCGGCGATGTCGGCGGCGCCGGTGGTGGATGCGGAGTACATGGCGGAGGCAGAGAGGGCGCGCCGCGACCTGCGCGCCCTCATCGCCAGCAAGAGCTGCGCTCCCATCATGCTCCGCCTGGCGTGCGTTGCGTTTCATCTTTTCTTCTTATTCTTCTTCCTTTGCCTCTGATGTTCGTGCTCTGCTCCGTGATCGTGTATGTCTAGCTCGCCGCTGATGTCGTCTGCTTTGCCGCCGCCGGCTGCCGTTGTTGTGCAGGTGGCACGACGCCGGCACGTACGACAAGGCGACGAAGACGGGAGGACCCAACGGCTCCATCAGGTTACCGCAGGAGTACAGCCACGCCGCGAATGCGGGCATCAAGATTGCTATTGATCTGCTAGGTCTGTACATGTTTCTGTCAGATTCTTATTCATGTTTCTTTTTTTTTAAGCAAAGGGTCTGGATATGACCTTGTTTATTGATGCTGTTGTTGTTAATTTTTTTTTTCTGACCATAGCAAGTTTGATTTGAGATGACATATAATATGGTTCTTTCATGTGGTGCAGAACCGGTAAAACAGAAGCATCCCAAGATTACCTATGCTGACCTGTATCAGGTAACTCAGCTGCACATTTGAACACTAACAATTAACCTTACAGTCCTACCTTCCTACTAGTAAACCTCTCCAATCACATACCAATTTAAATCTCATCACCTCTAATTTCAGCTTGCCGGAATTGTTGCCGTTGAAGTCACCGGTGGGCCAACTATAGATTTTGTTCCTGGCAGGAGGGTGAGTTGATGCATCGACATTGATTTATTTCGAGACTGAATATCTTATGAAACCATCTTGAGTTCTCCTCTTTTTTTTCTCATTTATCTGCAGGATTCTTCAGATTCCCCAGAGGAAGGCCGTTTGCCAGATGCTAAGAAAGGTTGATTGGGAACCCAATATCTCTGCTCCTATCTACTAATCTGAAAAATTATCAGCTACTATCCACTGATACTTTGGCCATGATTTATGGGGTTAATTTTGCTACTTATCAATGAAATGAGCGCTAAAATCTTCCAATATGGTGTATGCACAAAGTTCAGACGATACTGTTAAATTCGAAAAAAAAATCGACATAATTTGCTTCAACAATATCAAAGATATTTATTGTCTTGTATATTTTATTTTTTGAAAAGGTGCTGCACATCTGAGAGAAGTCTTCTACCGGATGGGCTTGTCAGACAAGGACATAGTAGCACTCTCAGGCGGCCATACTCTCGTACGCAACATATTTCTACTGGAGTATATACTATTTTTACAGCTAAAAATATCATATTCTGAATTATTCATTTTCAGGGGAAAGCTCGTCCGGAAAGATCTGGATTTGATGGTCCTTGGACAAAGGATCCTCTGAAATTCGACAACTCCTATTTCATGTAAGATTAAATATGACTTGTCCATCCATACAATTAATTATGTAGTAATACTCTGTTCATATCTTCATTTGATACAATGCAGTGAGCTTCTGAAAGAGGATTCAGAAGGGCTTCTGAAGTTGCCTACCGATAAGGCTCTTGTTCAAGATCCTACGTTCCGCCGCTATGTCGAACTATATGCCAAGGTACATCACATTTATTTATTTATTTATTTATTTATTTATTTATTTTAGAGAAGGATATTTTGTACCCGACCATTGCATCCAACCGGAAATATGTCTTTAAATTGGAAACTTAGCTCCTCAAACAACCCAACTTAAAATTCACTCATATGGTACATCATATTTATATCCCAAAATATTTTCTATTCATACTAACATTCCAGGTAGCACATGAAGATAATAATTAATAAATTATTTTCTCAAAATTACACTTTATACATTCTCCTCTAAATATCTTGTTTTCTTTAGTTATGGCCATTAAAATAGTTTGTGTACTAACCTTTATGGTGGTCTCTACTGTTACCAATATTACTACCAAAAGAGAAGTGATCTTAACCATTGATTTATGAGTTCTACCACCATTAGAAAAAATATTTTACTATCAGTAATTGAGGTGGTAATATAGATACAATATATTGGATTAGAAAAGATGAATGGTTTGGATTGATTTCTACTAATAGTAGAAACCATTAATTATAAAGCACAAAGTTTATGATCCACTTGTATTACTGTATTGCACAAATAGAAACCTAACCAGAACGGTATGTGCAATGAACGTTCTCTAGTTAATGAATTCTTGATTTTCTACAATATATAATTTTCTTTGTAGGACGAAGATGCATTTTTCAGGGACTATGCAGAGTCACACAAGAAGCTATCTGAGCTTGGGTTCACGCCTCCTCGCTCTGCATTCATCCACAAATCATGCCAGAGACCCAAGTCCCTGTTGATGCAAACTGCAGCTGGGGTAGCAGTTGCTGCTGCAGTTGTCGCCTGGGCTTACCTCTGTGAACCCAACAAGAGGCTTGGCTAATTTAATTTGCATCGATCACAATGATTGTTATTTCGTCTGAACCACTAATGGCTGTACAAAAAGAAGATACTCGATTGGAACATTTGGATGATGTTTCTGTGTTTGTTGGTATATGTTGGTGCCACTAAGTCTGCTATGTTGTAACGTTCTACAAATAATGAAATAAAAGAACAGTCAATGTTTGTAGTTAGATTGTGCGCGTTTATTAATTTTTCCCGATTACACAACAATACAAGATGCGCACGTACACATGCGAATGGGGTTGGCTAATACGCGATTACCCGTTAGCAGCCATGGCACGCGATGACGATCAGCGAACGTCGCTACGCCGCTATGCGCTTTCCCTGAGCCTCGCTCGTAGCTCGCCTGCACACGTGTACTCGTTGAATTTAAAATAAATTTAAAAATAAGTTCAGAAAAAGAATGAGATTAAAAAATATATTGTAGTAAAAAACTATTCAGGTATGTAGACTTTATATATATAACTATATACATTTCTAACTTTGTACATATAAACCATGTTTGTAGAAATATTTTGTATAAAATATATTCAAATTCAAAATCAAATTTAAATTAGGTATATAAACTTTCGGCGTATAAATTTAGATGTATAAACTTTATTTAATAGTATAAACTTTAATAGTATAAACTTTAGATTTATAAGCTTTAATATTTAATAGTATAAACTTTAGATTTATAAATTTTAATAAACTTTAATAGTACAAACTTTACGTACATGAATTTACTTAAAAAGAAAAGTACGTGATAGGGACAATGAAAAAGCGGTGCCTAAAATGGAAGGGAACCGATCGTGTTTCCTGTGGATACGCGAGCGATTGTCCATTAGGATTGTTGCATGCGAATACGCCACCTAACATGCTGTAAGAGACGGGTTGTCTGTGGCAAATCCTGATTGATTTCTCACTAAATTCCTATGGAAAGAGATGACTTGCTTCTCCATTAGA
The DNA here is from genome assembly GCA_000573905.2 of Oryza punctata. Classification (NCBI taxonomy): domain Eukaryota; kingdom Viridiplantae; phylum Streptophyta; class Magnoliopsida; order Poales; family Poaceae; genus Oryza; species Oryza punctata. The sequence goes on along the minus strand of CM002491.2, from coordinate 6,501,752 downwards.
CTATGAACCTTTTTTAAGGAGTTCCATTAAAATTTAAATAAGCAACTATATATGTTTGTTGTCGAATGACATCTACATTCGTTGAAAGACGAGGTTCACTCTTTGTGGAAAAGTAAAAGCAATATATTAATATTTTATAAAATTCTTGGGATCCTTCAATACATGCGCTATGAGCCTATTTATAGGCTTAGTACAAACCCATGCACCCTAGGGTTACTAAGTACAGAGAATTTTACATTGCTACCCTTATGATAGGGATATTTATGAGGGTAATTGTAGATAATATGGCCTTGAGCTTCTTCTTGGACCACCAAGTGGGTCTTAATGTGCTATTTGGCCTGCTTGAATCTTAAGCCGATCGGCTTAAGGGCGGAGTCTTTGATCCCGGGGCAAATGTCTTCAGCTTCACGTAGTGCTTCGCGCTGGGCCTTCGTCTTCGTGGCCGTCAGGCCTTCGCCGCCTGTGGTTTGCCCATGCAGCTATGAATAGGTTTCGGCGACTCGGTCTAAGGTTCTCGTGACATACCTCCAGCAATGTTACTCCGTAGTACATGGTACGCTAGAGTAATGCTCTAATTCGCTTTGAAGTCCATCATTACTTTTGTTGTTACTTTTGAATTTTTAAATAAATTAGTTTTTAAAGCCAGTAATGATACAAAATATTTCAAGGGCTCAGAGTCTAGTCGAATAAAAGATTCTGCAGCTCACATGTTGTTTTGAACAACAAGAAAAGGTATCATTTGTCAATCAAAGTACACAAAGATTATAAATGCTCCAACCTTGAGCTCGCCAAGTAACTCGCAGAAGTCAAGACGCTGGAGCGGAAATTCGACGGTATCGAAGTCCAGCATGTTTATCGCAAAGATAACACCGAACCCGATAGCCTGGCATGGCGTGCGTCTAGAAAAGAACCACTTGAACCCATATCCGTCAAGGAGAACCATGATGACGGCACCGTAGAAAATCCTGACAATGGCTCGGGGGCTAGAACAGAGGTCAACAACGTTGTGGCCAACATCGAAATTACCGGAGACTGGCAAAAACCGCTAATCGACTTATTGGATGCCGGCAAGCTACCGGAAGATGATGTAGAAGCAGAGAAAATCTTCCGACAAGCTAGGGTATACTGTATGGTCGGTAACGACCTCTATGAAAAGGCCGCAAATGGAGTTCTTTTGAAATGTGTCTCTCCCGAGGACGGGCAAAACTTGCTAAGAGACATCCACGAAGAAATGCCGGCGGGCGAACATTGGTAGGAAAGGCTTTTCGACAAGGGTTTTCTGGCCAAACACCCTCAAAGACGCTTGCGACTTGGTACAACGGTGCGAAGCATGTCAATTTCATAGCAAACACACCAAGATGCTAGCCCAAGCACTCCAAACAATCCCCCTGACTTGGTCGTTCTCGTGCTGGGGGCTCGACATACTCGGGCCTTTCCCACAGGGACAGGGCGGCTACAAATTCTTGTTTGTGGCTATTGAGAAATTCACCAAGTGGATTGAAGCGGAGCCAACAAGAGAAATTAGAGCTGAACACGCAATCAAATTCATGAAAGTGATATTCTGTAGATATGGGTTGCCTCACCGTATCCTGACAGACAACGGCTCCCAATTCACAAGCGGTGCTTTCCAAGATTACTGCATCGAATTCGGAGTCAAAATTTGTTTTGCTTCAGTTTCCCACCCTCAGATTAATGAACAAGTTGAACGGGCTAATGGTATCGTGCTCTAGGAGATCAAAACACGCGTATACGATAGGCTCATGGCCTATGATACGCGATGGGTTGAGGAACTCCCATCTGTCTTGTGGACCGTACGGACTACACCAACATCGTCCAACATGGAGACCCCTTTTTCTTTCTCATATACGGATTCGAGGCAATGCTCCCGTCCGAGTTGCACCATCAATCCTTACGAGTTCAGAGCTACTCTGACGAGGCACAGGAGGAAAGGCGATCAGATGATGTCAACCTCCTAGAGGAACATCGAGAACGAGTTGCCATTCGAGCAGCCGCATACCAACAGGCCCTGCGTCGACATCATGAAAAGTGCATATGAGCCCGTAAACTTGCCATCGGCGATTACGTCATCTGACGAGTACAAAATTAGGCAAGGCGAAAAAAGCTCTCACCGAAGTGGGAGGGATCATACATGGTGGTTGAAATCTTGAGGCCAGGCGTATTCAAGGTCGCAAATGATAAAGGCCAGGCGCATTCAAACTTTTGGAACATCAATCAACTACATAAATTTTATGTATAATAATCGATGTATCAAAGTCTGTAAGTTTTCTCCAGTTCAATAAAGATATTTTCAGATTCTGTCCAAAATTTACTATCAAGTGTTTTGCCCAAAGATCCATTACCCGTATAACGCCTAGTGCCGAAGTCTTGCCTAATGTTCCTTTACGCTAGTCTGACACATCTCCGAGGTCCTCACGGTCCTCGGCTGGGGACGCCCAAAGCTGGTAAGGTGATGTCAGGCACTGCAGAGCCAAACGACCATGTCATATTTGGTCATGTCAGAGTGTTCAATGGCAGCGTATTAACTAAGCCGCGTAATCGGGAATTGGTTTTCCCAACTTCACCGCTAGGGGCTAGGTATTCGCAGCTCGCCTGGGCCAGGTTATAGGTTTTTAAGCTATACCCACCGAGAATGAGTTCTTGAGGATATAGCGGGGAGGTAGGGAGAGTATCCTACTCTAAAATGCTGAGAATAGCCCAATCGAGAAGTACTCGTACACAAATTGTTTATCAAATGCTTAGGTCATAGATTCAATTCTTTACATAAGCATGGTATATAAACAAATCTTACGAATATACAACCAGAAGTTTCTGCAGGTACTTGATCTACCACGAAGGCCACTGCCAGTTCATAGTCGAGTAGACGTTCTCGACAAGCGGGGCAAGGGACTGCGCCAGCTGATCGACCTCGCTTGGACTCATCCGCGTTCACGAGAACCCCATCACGAAGGAAGTCGAGGTGCACTTACGGATGACGATCTCGGATGCAGGCAAGAAGGTGACCCCCGGCATAGCGGCTAGCACGATGACATTCCTGCTTCAGGCTGTCATCGATGCGCTTGCCAACACCCTCAAGTTGGCCACACGTTCTCTTGATCCAGGAGATGTAGCCTGTAGTTGACTTCAAGGGAAGAGGGCGCGCTACACGGAGCTCCCCACAGATTCGCAGCAAGGCATCACAACTGCTTGAGAGATAGGAGTTCAGCCAGACTTCGCGGCCTCTGAGGGTCTCGACCTCTTGTTCCTTCTTGGCGATGACTATTGATCTCTCAAGTTGCTCCACCTCAAACTTAGTCATCCGGTAGTCCACACAGTGATCCCTCTCCTCCAGGGCACTCTCGAGATCTATAGGACGAGGAACGATTTCAGGCCGTCTTGATTTGTGCCGATCTCAAAGGATGCATAAATCGACAACCTTACTGTAAGTATGCCGTAGGAAAGGGCTCAGATGTGACTCGGGTGGCGTGAGCACGTCACCTGAGTTCACTATGACTAAAGCTTGATCGCCAATGTTGAACACGGGCAAGTCACGAGGAGGGGCAGATGTTGTAGCACTGTCATCGGGACGTCCTCCTCAAAAATACCTCTACAGAATACATAACGAACTAGAAAAACTCTGAGTTGTAATTAAAAGGGAAATTGTTCTAGTACAGACAAACAGACCCAAATATTACAAAGAAACGAAGATGGAGTTCAACATTACTCTTCGTAAAATGGGACCACGAGATCCCCAAGATCCTCCACCTCCGGCATCACGTCCTCGCACAACGGATCAGCTCAACCTCTCTCGAGAACTTCCTTCTATTTGATCTCGGGGTGCGTGAGCCGAAAGCACGCAAGGACATGGCATGCACTAGTGCGAAGACCGGTACATGTCTCCTCGGCGATGCGCTCTGCGTGCTTGCCGGGAACCGTCTCGAGTTTCCTGATAAGAAACACGAGTGCAGACGCCAAGGATGTCTCATCGACGAAGGCAGGACCTTGCTCGTGTATCCCCAGGCTGCGCGCCAGCATATCAAGGCGGCCATAGCTCCCCTGCACGCTCTCGTGAATGGCATCTAGATTTCCCGCGACCTCGTCCATCCGCTTCTCCCCTCCTTGATGTTGTGTCTCGTGCCCAGCGACGAGTTCCTTCATCTTCTGAAGGTCCTCGCGCGCCTCCTTGAGCTCTGCCCTGAGTTGCACCGTGGAGGTGGTTTCTTTCCTCAGGCGCTCGATCTCGGATAGCATCTCTTGCGTCCCAGCATCAAACAGGCGTCGTGCCTCATTGATGTTGTCAAGGCCTGGAGATGAGGAGGAGGGATGTAGAGCAAGCACAGGTGGTGGGGACGAGATGGTGACGACGGAGGCGGGAGACGGTAGGTTCACATCTGAGCGATCCATGCTTTGAGCGGAAAACGCCGGAGAAGCGTTGTCAGAAGTATATGTCAGAAACCACAGAAGAAAGACTTCACGAAGAGAACTATCGTTTTAAGACCTTGCTTACCTCGCCTTGCTCCCCTTCAAGAACCTCTTGCCTACGCGTGGAGGCGCCCCGATGGCGGCCTGTGTAAGATGGAAGGTGAAAACGTTAATGTACTTTAAGGAAGTTGACCGACTATGACAAGGCCTGGAACTCACCTCAGAGCCGCTCGTCTGGACCAGTATGCCAACTCTTGAAGGGAGTTTGGACAATGCTGACCATTTTCTCTTTGCGCTCTTGGTACCGCTCCCGCTCAGGGCGACAATGGGGTTGGCAGCCTCCTCAACCGCCTTTTCCTTTAGGGAGGCGGAAGTCTGATGATCGACAAGTGGACTGATCGCATCCGTTAGAGGAAGGGCCTACATAATTCTAGATTACTACGTCTCCGGTATCGGGAATACATCATGGATGCAGTATTGTGGAGTTACTTACGTTGATTATTTGGTCCTTCTCCGCTGAGGGGAGGTCACAGACAGGAGTTGCCAGCTTGTCGGACTCAGAAGCAGGGCTCACGAGGACTTGGCCTACTCGGGTCGTCACGGCGTTGTCATCCAGCTCTACAACGAGAACATATCAGTATAAGATATCGTAAAGGGATTATGACACGAGATCGAGGATAGGTGGGATGGCGAATACCCCGTTTCGAGATCCGTGTTTCGTCATCCGCACCCGTATAGTCAAAAACGGGATGAGTGCGGGCCTGTAGCGGTTGGATTCGATGACATATGAAGTCCTTCATGACTTCATATCCCGATAACCCCTAATCTTGGAGGCTTTTTATGTTGTCGATAAAAATCTGGAGAGAAGGGGAAGTGGGTGGCCTCGCCGTCCAGTTAGGCGAGTGGTCAGGCGGGTCATCGGGGACTACAAGCACAGAAGAAAGTTCTTCTATGTGTAGTTAGAACCATTTGGATCTCTAGGAGTCTCGAGATGAGTGGTAGTCGAAGGGGATATATTCCACCTTCATCCCATCTCGAAGACGGAAACCACAGCACCCAAAGATCCTCCGCCGATTCATCCATCGAAGTTCATAGAAGGAACGAAAGAGATCAAGAAAAGGCACTACCCCAAGGTAGGCCTCACAAAGATGAGCGAATATTCTCAGGAAGGCGATGGAATTGGGGTTCAAGTGAAGAAGATGAAGGCCGTAGAAGTTTAACAGAAGTAACAGAAATTCGGAAGGAGGAGGAAGACAACCGCACCGAACAAAATCCTCTAGATTTGTCCTAGGAGGGGTTTTGGTTCAGTACCTCCTTCCGATCGATCCATGGCTTTCCGTCCGCGGGAGAGCTCCATCCACTTGTAGCTTCTTCATCTCCTCAACGTCGATGGTGAATTTTCCCAAATCCATAGGAATGGACTTGGAGATGGTGGAGAAGGGAAGGTGGCTTAGGGTTCTTGAGGGCGGAGAAAGTTTGGGAATGTGCGCGAAGGAAATGGGAAAAGTTTTGGTGAGCGGAACCGAAGTGAATCTCAGAGTTGGAATTTATAGGCGCACTCCCGGTGTTTCGAAATTCGAGGAGGAGAGAGAATGCCGCCGTGATTTTCTCAGGTCTGTTTATGGTAGTTGTTTAGACTTCAATTCAAATTCATTTTGAGACCGTTGCTCTTTTGTCATTGATGTCGCATGTTCCATGTCTTCTCGTTGTGCCGAGAACGATATAGAGAACATGATGTTGATGATTGAGAAGTCTAGGACCAAGAACAATCTACTCATTTGATTTGAAGTCGGGAGCTACTGTCAGGGTTACGAATAAGGCATACCCTCTATCCTTGGAGTCATACAAATATAGGGATACAGTATATGTAGGCATATATGGAAAGAACCTGTCATATTGGGGAAGTCGTATGCGTGAAGCAAGGAATAGAAAAGTCCTGCTCGGAATAGAGTAGGACATTGTCCATATCATGCAGGGTCCAGAGTTTCCGAGTTCTACTTGGAGATCAAGGCGATCTGCGGTATAAATATAGACCCCGAGAGGGGGTACAGGTATCGAATCTTGAAGGCAAGACACCCACCACCGTAGACACAATCCGGAGGACTTGAAGCCGCTTTCACCGACACGATCTCGTCGAGCCGTTCTCGATAGGGATCTCGTCGGTAATCTCGAGTTCAGTTGTTCTCTATTGTAATATGTGATAATCTCTATAATTACATATAAACTGAATTAGGGCTATTACCTTGCGAGGGGCCTGAACCAGTATAAATCTTGTGCTTTTGTGTGTGCTCGATATCATATCGTGTAGGTCCTTGTACCAGCGTTCCCCCATACCCTCAGAATACGGTCTACGGGTACCCCGTCGACAGAACGCTTACAGGTCCCAGGTAGCGACTACAAGGTGGCATCCGGTACCGCGAGACCGTGCGCTCGTGCACCGCAAGCTTACCGCGCACATCCAAGGGCTTTGCGGCCGTGTCGCTGCCGGCGAGGCATGTAACATCAATTACTCGTGGTCTCCTCGATAGGATTTGTGCTACTGGCCACAAGTGAGAGATGGAAAAGAGAGGAGAAAGGAAGAAAGAGAGAAGGGTTGCTGACACGTGGGTTCTATAGTTCTACATGTTGACTCCACAGTTAATTTGCCATATGAGCGTAAACCACTTTCCAAAATATGGAAGGAGTCGATTGGCGATGGTTTTCAAAGATGGGAGGTGTATGCCCGGTTTTGCGGGGGCAATTCAGTCATAAGCAAGAGGGACGCCATATAGATTTAGGCTGCGTTCGCAGGTGAGAGATCCCAGCGTGCACAGTGTTCGCGGAAAACAGAGCGATCCATTAGCACGTGATTAATTAAGTTTTTACTATTTTTTTTAAAAAATGGATTAATTTGATTTTTTTAAGTAACTTTTGTATAGAAACTTTTTACAAAATATACACCGTTTAGCAGTTTGAAAAGCGTGCGCGTGTAAAACGAGGGAGAGGAGTTGGGAAGAGGGGGAGAAGAACACAGCCTTATCTCAGACTGTGATGAGGTACCAGGCTAATAGAAAGCCTAGCCCATAGTACCCGACACGGGACAAGCCCAGCGTTCTCATTTCTCTAGGCGACTCGTTCTCTCTCCCCCCTTCCTTTCCCCTCGGCCTCGACTCCCCCGTCTCTCCGCGCCAGCTCGCTCCCCGCCGGCGCCGATCTCCGTCCCGGGGCAGCAGCGGGCGCCGGCGACCTGCTTCTTCCGCCGCATCCCTCGTCGCCGGTGAGCACCCGTACGCCGCATCCTCTTTCTCATCCCTCTCTACCCCGCAACTTTTCTCTTCGCCTTAACCCTTAGCTGAACCGCATATGCCCCAGCTTAGTCCCGCGGCTGAAGTAAGCAGGATTCTGAAGAACGAAGTGTTGGATTGGGGGAACTATGGCTCAGATCCCCAATCTCGACAATGCTCCTCTCAATCTCGCGGCCCTCAGGTATCTTGTTCTGACCCCCACTCATCTGCTCACCCTTGTGTTTGTTCCTGTGAATTTTGACCTGTAAGTTGATGTGCTTCGACTGGTGGCATGCAGGGAGCAGTCGCAGAAGGACCTGCTAAACATCCTCAAGAGTGTGCGTTTCTTAACGTCCCATTTGCATTTTCATACTCGTGTTATTGACAGTGAAAACTGAAATGTTTGAATTCTTTTGCTGTGTATCAGACTAGGGGGAAGAAGTGTGTAGTTATCGATCCCAAGCTCGCGGGTACCCTGTCTCTGATTCTGCAGACCTCACTGCTAAAGGTGCGATGAGCTGATCATACAGTATGGAAATGTTAACAGTCAACTGTTTTCATCTTAAATGACTTAGTAGCTTCTGTGAAATTTAGCGTTGTATCAATAGTATGCTTACACTGCATTTCATGTATGGACAATTAAGCTACTGTTGCAGTTAACATATATAGATTTTTGGACATGCACACAGCTCATGCATGATCTGCTAAAGGTGCGATGAGCTGATCATACAGTATGGAAATGTTAACTGTCAACTGTTATTCATCTAAAATATGACTTAGTAGCTTCTGTGAAATTCAGCATTGTATCAATAGTATGCTTACACTGCATTTCATGTATGCACAATTAAGCAACTATTGCAGTTAACATATATAGATTTTTGGACATGCACACAGCTCATGCATGGTTTTTTGTGCTTATCAGGAATATGGTGCAGAGTTGCGGCTTCTCTCTGCTGAACCCCTCCAAACAGAGTGCGCTAAGATCCTATATCTCGTACGCTCTGAGCTGAAGTTCATGAAATTAATTGCGAGCCAGATAAAGAACGATGAGCCTAAAGGGCTCCAGAGGGAATTCTTTCTTTACTTTGTGCCACGGCGCACAGTTGCCTGTGAGAAGGTAACTATTGTTTTCATATGTTCAGCCTAATTTATTTTGCTGGTTCTATTGTTCTATCTGTGTCTTAGGAGTCAATTATGTTAGAATAATTTGCAAGCCACAGACACAATTCAATTATTCTTAGTCTGATTGTAGTAAGAATGACAACGCATGCAATCATTGCTCCCAACATGGATACATGTAATTTTGTGCAGTATAATGTATTGTTACTTATATGTTACTGAGATGTCATGCAGAAAGAAAGTTCACTTTACAGGCTTTAAATAAGGATAGTTAAGATTGAATGAGTCCTACAGGCCATACCCCATGATGTATGCTTTAGATAGTAACCTATTTTGGAAGATAAACAAGGGTTGCAGTGTAACTATTTAAGATCCTTTCATCGCAATTATGCTTTCCGTTTTTAGTACAATTGTCTCTAAGAGCCCATGAACCATCTTTGTAAAGGGAATAGTGCCTTCGTTTTCTGCTTGGGGTGTTATATGCTTATTTACTTGTAAATACAATTTCGCCCACAACTGGCATGTGTTGTAGTTAGTGTAGGTTGAATGATATGTATCAGATAATTCATATTGTCTATCAATATGTTCATCATATCCTGAACAACCCTTTCTAGGATATCTCACCTCCCCCCAAAGAAAAGAAACAGAAAGAAGAACCCTTTTCAGTAATTCAACTTGGGAAGCATGAGCCATACGCACAGTATTTATAAAATCCCTTTTCAGGAATTCAATCCTTTTTTATTAGTATTTCCTGGACTTAACAGCACATATCAGATATTGGTATTGATAAAGAAAAATATGTGACAAGACAATTGAGGATCCAAGGATGCTTACTAGTTTTTGCATATTTTACAAAATATATGTAGTTAAAGTGTGAATAGCCAAATACTCTAGAAATGTTATATTATTGCTTCAATTGTGTTGTTATAAAATTTCGGATTTGATTGATGGGTACAAACTCACTACAAAAAGAATCATATGTATTAATTTTTGAATGGAATGCGGTAAAATCAGCTCACCTGGGATCCACCAGTACGCAAAGTAGATTAATTAGGGATCAATATCGGCTTGCCTGCCATTATGGAGAACTTAATTGTTTTGTTAACAGTAGAGCGGCTAGAGCCTGATTGAGTGTGTTTTTCTTGCTGACCTATCTTGACGCTTGATTCTTCTATACAAGCTTACCTATTGCATACTTTATGAGTAATCACATCCTCTTTGAACCCTTGAATTGTTGGTGCAAGACTTCGTAAAAATGCCCTTCATGAATTCCTCTTTGTATGTTACTTAATGTCCGCTTTTTGCTACTGACATATAAATATACAAAATAAAATTAAAAAAAATAATTGCCTCAAATTTTAAAATCTGTACGTGACAGCATGAGAAAATTAGCCACCTACTGATGTGCATTTGCAAGGAAAAAAATCTCTTCTTTTTTTTAAAAAAAAGGAAAAGACACCTATGTATGTATATGCAACCACAGAACATCCTTTGGAGTGAGGCTCGGTGTACTCCAATTCCTCCTTTTACGACTGAACATAAAGATGAATGTCAGTGAGGCATCTCCAAAGTTGAACTATGACCAGAAGAAGAATAATGATCTGTATTTTGTTCTGCACCTGCAGGTTCTGGAGGAGGAAAAAGTTCATCAGAAATTGACAGTAGGAGAGTACCCCTTGTATCTAGTTCCATTGGATGAAGATGTGATTTCTTTTGAACTTGACCATTCTCTGCAGGTACTAATCCATACTATTGTATATATTCATATATTGATATAAATCTTACTGGAGCATTTATGATTTTCAGGAATGCCTTATTGAAGGGGATACTAGTTCTGTTTGGCATGTTGCAAAAGCTATCCACAAGTTAGAGGTGTCTTCCCTTCATGTATTTTGGCATTTACCATTTCCATTAATTTCACTTGTTTTATTAAGGTTGTAATTGTCCTCTCGCAAGTCGTAGCAAGTCTGGGTGCCAGGCCTCCAAGGCACCTAGGCAAGAGTTAGATGACTTCTTTTTTTCCATTGAGAAACCATAGAATATATGTATGCAATACATGTTTGTACAGAAGTGACCCCTTAACCATCAGTCAAAATATAGTAGTTCTTTTAATTGCTACATTGGTATGGCTGCACAATGTCCACCTGCGCTACCTACCTCCTTCACGATTCCTTAACTTCTCCCTTCCCAGTTCCAACCTCCCTATTATGATGCTCTTATTTCTCAGTAAACATAAGATTCTCAGTTCTCACTCCTGCTCTGCACTTCTTCACATCTTCTCCTCACATCACTGATCCTAAACTCGCGCTAGAAGCAAAGAGGATAGGAGAGGTAAGATATAAGCAGGAATCTGGTGAAGCTGGTGATGGTGAAAAGCTTGTCAGACACTGGAGAGCTGTACACTTATCTAATCCTAGTCATCTAGGTATTGATCTCTGTTTTCTGCCTCTGGCTGATGCGATGTCCTAGAGTTGACTAAGCGACCCCTTGGGCTGCTGTAACAACTAGTGTTTGACCATCACCATCACCTTTTCTAATAACATAATCATATCAAATTTCCTGTCAAAAAGCATAATCATATCAAAGTATTCTAATGAAAAATCTAGCTGTACCGTGAATACCTAACTTTCTTGATGTATATCAGTGGTAAAAGATTCACAGAATTTATTGCCCGTACTCTAGGACGACAAATGCAAAAGACCAGAGGGTGTACTACAAAAGTTCAATTATATTTGTTTATAGCAGAAGCATTCTATGGACAGACTGAATTTTTATCATCTATACCATACTGTAGTTTACAGAGTGCTTTCCAGTGCTACAAATCTGCAATCTTATCATCTTTTAATTGTCACTCATAAATGTCTATACACTAGAGAAATATTTTAGTACTGCACTCATGCAAATTACTTTCTTTCCCCAGTTTGCCTTTGGAGTGATCCCCAATGTTCGGGCCAAGGGTGTTGCATCCACCAAAGCCGCAGAATTGCTGAATAGTATGCAACAGGAAGATCCTGTCAACATGGATGATGTAATGCCGACTGATAAGCTTTTGTGAATCAGATCTTTCAGTTTCTCTGATCATTTATTTCTTTTTGGTGATTTAGATGGGGACTCCGGAGATAAATACTGTTATTTTGTTAGACAGAGAGGTAAAATATATTTTTCTTTTTATATGGCACTTTCAGTTCTGAAAACTACTATGTCACACTCTATTTTGATTTCTTTGTTCCTTTTGGCATTTATGAGCCTTTGCACTTACGGTTCTCTATGTTTCCAAATATCAACTCATTACATTACGATCTGTTACACATTTTAAGGCATCTATATTTTTTCTATTCAGGTGGATTTAGTGACACCGATGTGCTCTCAGTTGACATATGAAGGTTTATTAGATGAGGTAGACTAAATATTGCCAAATTGCCATTCTGGCTGGCAACTCATTGGTATTTGATTTATTAGCCTTTTTATATTTGATGGTTACATGCCATTATGGTTCTCACTGTACAAATTTACAATTTAGCATGTCTATCACATTCTAACATTCATTTATAATTATTCCCTTTGTGGTACTAGTGAGCAAACTCTCTTCTTGGGTATGAGTTCTCTTATATTATACCATTGTGCACTAGGTTACCCCATCCCCCTCTGCTATTTTTCCGTAAATAAAGAAACAAAAATAAAAAAAAGTTAATTTGCCCTTCTGTTGTATGCATAATGTTTTGTACACCATGAACTATGAACTATGATTTTCTTGGTCATCCCAAATAGGAAATGTGAAATGCCAGTATATGTAATAGTTCTTGTTTAAAATTTTTGATTGATTCTCCTCCCCGCCTATCGGGTTTATATGTGAGTATGTTATAATTATCTCTCCACAAGTACAGTCATATCATTATTCATTAGGTAGGAGTGCACGACACGATTCCATATTGTATCTGCATGGATGTTACTGTTAGGTGTGTGTTATGCCCTAAATAAATGCAATCCAATTTAATAGAATGTCTGCTATTCCAATACTGCATTCCCATGGTTTAAAATTTGCAGTCGATTCACATGAAAACTATTTGATCATTATTCTACAGATGTTGCAAATAAACAATGGATCTGTGGAGGTTGATGCCAGTATTATGGGAACCCAACAAGATGGGAAAAAAGTTAAAGTTCCACTGAATTCAAGGCAAGTGTCCTTATTAGTATATACATGCATATTTTCCAGTCTGTAAATATATGTATACTTTTTAAGGTTTCTTCCATCTTTGGGAGGTATTAAGCCTCTGTTGTGACCCGATTTCGCCGGCGATCAAGTCGCCGGAGAGTGACGAATTTGAGGAAGAAAAAGATTGGGGAAGAAGAAAGAGTTCGGGGACAGGAGAACCAGAGTTTCACTTCATTCTTCTCGATAGATTGTTCACATCACATTGTTGGTTTTTATACAGTTCTCCTCTCACATGCAACATGCCTCTGGGCCCTCATGTCAGACACACACACACACACACACACAACGTCTACAATCTCTTCTTCCGCCTTCACTTGATCGCTGGTGCCTTCTTGGCTCCGGCCTTCATCACCATGCATGTCACTGCAGCTCACTACTTGAAAGGTACCTCTTCAGAAAGGGAGGCGCTAAAATTGATCCCACAAGTGGGGGTAGGATAGGAAATTCACCTTTCCATCTGCTCCTGAGTTTTTCTCCGGTTCTTGGAGGTATAGGCATTTAGTGTGAGTAGGAGTTTCCTGATCAATACTTTGATGAAGTATATATACCAGAAAAAACTCGGCATCGTTGAGCATTCCCTTTTGTTCTGATCAATTCAGCTGGCTTACATCTCTCGCTTTTCAAGTAGTGGGTAGGTATAAAACGTCCCCAAGGTGGGAGATAACATTACCGTTGTGTTGTGTCTCTGCGTGCCCTTTTCCTGCAAGAAGTTTATTTTTTATGTTTTGAAACTTCCTGTTACACTACTGTTATTCTCATCCCTTAGGGAACTTATTCTTTAGACGCAGGAGTTGTATATTTTGTTTTTGAAAATGATTACATAGTTTCTAGAGCCGCTCTAGACTAAAATGAGTGTTTTCCTAGACCACATGCCATTTGTCAAAGTTTTCTTATACCCACCCAGAACTCTGGGGTCCGGAAGTACATAATTAGTTTGATTCCCCCATACAACTATTTTGTGGCACTTATCTACCTAGTAGTATTCACTTATTAAACTAATCCCTCATTCCTATTTCTGTGTGATTTCTGATAATTTAGTGATGGTATTTTACCTCAAATACCAGCTATTTGCTGGATGCCTTACATTGCCTTGCCACTTTGATAAACATTCTTATAAATTCATTTTGATAGAAGTTGGTTGGTAAAGTTATGTCTGAGAAACCATGTCAATTGCATGTGATAATTATTTATGACTATCCTTTAATGAAGAATACATGGTGTCCTAGTTTCATTGACTCTGTATAGTCAATCTATTCAAAAATTTGAATCTCTTAATGATTACTTGTACCATAACAAGTTAAAGTCTTTGTACCAATCACGGCGCACAACTCTGTACGTTTTAGGCGCTGGAGAATCTTGGTTAATCTCTGAGTTATTTTTCTTGTCACTGGAATTCTTACAGGAATCCACTAAGGGAGCAATATCCTAGTTTATTTACCTGTAGAAGGGTGGGTAGTGGTAGTGTATGCACTGTGATACAGGCGCGTTCGTTGGGAGATACTATCAACGCAGGAAGAAGCAATTGGCTGCTGCTCCAGCTCCTTTGGCGACAGCTGCAAATCCTGTGACAGCTGCAAATCCGTGATGGTCTACAGTGTGGGGATAAAGTTAAGTTGTTAGAGATAAAGTCAGGTTGTTAGGGATAAGGTTTGTTAGGAGTTAATCAGGTTGGAGTTGTTACGATCAGTAGGATCGAGTTATTTGGTCTTAGGGATAAGAGTCTTTCCCTTGGTCTATAAAAGGGAACATCAATTGTAATTGATGGGCATGCAATAGAAGAATAATCAAGTCCAGGCATGTTCAGAGCCTCCTCGCTGGCCGGGAGTAGTTTCCGTCCAGTTCGTGAGGGCGAGCACGAACGATCTCGCTACCCGCTACGCAATCGCCCTAGACACCACTCGCCGCTTAGATCGCCGCTTCGTTTCCACCGCCGCCCTGCGCATATCGCACTGTGCAGCAGATGCTCTATTTTTTCTTTTGTTTGAAACTTGAAAGCATATTTGCATCTCTCTATTTTCCTTCTCAAATTCTGTACATTTTTATTTACCCCACATTTTACAGTATGGTCTTTACTCTTAAGTCGTAAGTATGAGTTTCTTTATGCTCTTTCCTTTTCAGTGATAAGTTGTACAAGGAAATTCGAGATCTCAATTTTGAAGTTGTAGTTCAGGTTAGCTAATACCTTGCCTTCTGTTTTTTCTTTATCTTTTGTAAAGGAGTTTTTATACTATTCTGTTCTTGGTTTTGTTTATCATCCAAATCACTATAGCTTAGAAATAATTTGAAGTTTCTGTAGCAGCCATCATTTAGTATTAAGTTTGGTTATTGCAAACTGTGCTGCAGGTTTTGCGCCAAAAGGCAACTTCTATTCAGCAAGATTACGCGGAAGTAAAATCCACCAATGTAAGATATAGATAATTCTGTTTATTCTTTAGTATTTATTGTCCTTTTTATTATGAAAGACAAAGATTTTAATACAGCCATATATGACTAGGATGGAACAACTTTTTCTGCCATTTTACTGTCAAACTCATACGAATATCTGTTTGTAAATTGATTTTGAAAATTAGAATTCACAATTAAATTATTTTGTCCTTTTGATGCAGCATGTTTGAAATGGTGTTACTGAATGTCTGTAGTTTTAACATTTACAAGGGAAGAAACCATACTACATACTGAATCAAAAGTCAATTATTTGATTTGTCAATTTAGGAGGCATATCTGTTGGTGCGCTACTGCGCTTAACATAACAGTAGTTAATTCTGTTGGTCAAAATATGACTACTACGTGTGAAGTTGTAGGTGGTGTTTGGTGAGGCAATTTGGGTAAAATGCACATAAATGTTTACATAAAATCATCAGTTTGCCCTTTTCACAAAAATACATTTTCTTCTGAATCACTATGGCGAATTTGTTGTTATCTGCATTTTTTTCCCAGTTCGTTTAATTCTCTCATGTCCATCGACCAGGCGGCTATCTTTTTTGTTAGAATAATCTGTGAAACAGGAACTTATGTAAAAAAAATTATCGTTTAAAAACAGACTCAATCGGTTTCGGAGCTGAAGGACTTTGTGAAGAGGTTACATTCACTGCCAGAGATAGCTGTGAGTTAATTAAGTGTTGTCATTTGGTCACTTGGTTTGTGTAAATTAATTAACACCCTGCATTGATGCAGAGGCATGTCCATTTGGCACAACACTTGCAATCATTTACTGGAAAACCTTCCTTTCATGCCCGATTAGACATTGAACAAACAATACTGGAGGTGCAAAACTTTGAAATGTGAGTTTATCTTTCTACTACTCTGTAGTTCATGTTTGTTTACTTTATAATGGATTTCTTGTAATGTGGCAACATATCAAGATTTTCTGTCAACCCTGTATTAGCTCATTCATTTCTATTTTACTTCTCCCTAGTCCCTACACCAACCCCCGTTTTCCTTCAGCCAGTTGGCTCACTCCACACTTGACCATCAAATGCAAACCATTCTTTGTCAAGAGATATATTGAGCTCTGAATTCTTCTGGAATCCATATCTCCTGCTTGTGTTATTCAGATTTCATAAGTTGGATAGTAAAGGCGACTAAGTTTTGTTTTGTGTCTGCGTCAACTTGGGCAAACCAAAACGATCTTCATACTTCTCAGCTATTATTCTTATTACAACTTTTAAGCCACGGAATCTTGATATGTTCTCTTCCTTTGAGCCAAACTGTGGATTGATATGTGATCTGAGTCCTGCTTTTACGGCATTTTAGATAACATAACTGCCATCATTCTTTTATTTATTTCCTGTGAATTCATGTAACAATAATATCTAACACATCCCCAGATGTTTTGAATACATCGAAGAGATGATACATAAGCAGGAGCCTATTGAAAATGTTCTTCGCCTTCTAGTGTTACTTTCACTTACAAATGCTGGGTTGCCAAAGAAGAATTTTGACTACTTGAGGTATGTTTATGTTACTTTTTGTGTATTGCCTGTTCCAATTTTAGAAATTTTCAGTGGCACCTAGCTGATAACGCGAATAGTAGTGGCATTTTTTTGATTTGCCACATTTGCAGTGGCATGGATCTAATTAACCCTAAATTTTATGACCGTTATCAGTTTATCTTTTTGCATATAGGAGGATATGTAGCCTTATGCTGACAAGTAAATGTGTTGGCCAATCGTTTAGCCTTGAACATATTTTTTGTAGCTATCCTACCTAGAGCTGTGTCTTCCAGCTATCTACTGAACTATTAGAAAGCCACCTGAGCATTATCACCACAGCAACTGGTGGATTCACCCAGCATTACCTACTTAACCATGTAGCTTATTGGCAATAATATGTTGTTTTTGATGTCTGATGTGGACAATTGACAAGCTAATGTGTGTAATCTTATTAAATTATAACATAGCAGGGCTATATTTGTGACTTCTTTCCATAATACCAGTCCTAACAACCAAGATGATTTTTTTTTTACAATCCAAGAAAACTTAAGCACATGGAGCAATTGTTTTAATATATCATCTATTTATCTTCATTATGTGCCAGTGTTTGTAAGTTGTAACATGATTTGGTTACTTTTGAAAGGCCCTTTAGAAATGTTGAAATTTTGTCCTGTGTCTAATGAAAATTGAATTATTTCATCTGAGAAAAATCATGTAGAATAAGATAAATCATAGGCTGGAGTATGATGCATTCTTTCCTATGTGAAAGGTAGAGGTTGCGCTGGCACTTGTATCCATATCCTTCTAAGACATAGATATTTTTAAACAATTTTGTATGTGAAATCTGTACAGTATCGATGATTACATTTCTCTCAAACTGCCGACCACCCTATCTGCACAGCTTTTTTTCCCCCTGGGGTTCTTCAATATTACACAATAGGCTATCTTTTTTTCTCTTTGTATTTTCCCTTAGAACAAAATTTTAATTCAATGTGAAAGATTCAAAGGTGGCCAAATTGTCATGCATTTATATGTACTTACATGTTAAAAAGAAGCAAAGACATGTTTGATCTACAATCAAATTCATTGTATAAGAATTTGTGTTCATACGTGCATTTAACTAGTATAATATGAAGGTGCAATTGCCATATGAAACAGGGATATCATAAGTAGGGTGTTGAAAACTGAATTATCTTGTTTTCCCAAGCACTTTCTTGGTTCATTTTTCTGCAGAAGAGTGATACTGCTGCTGCAAGCATGCATGCATAAAACATCTCTTGCAATTACTGAGTCGAGGGTTTTAAGAAACTGTTTTATTCAGATCTAGTAGTCATTGAGATCTACAGGAAATCATGGTATGCTTTATAGGAACTACTCTGTCCCATAAAAAAACAACTTCTGGCTATGTCCAGGTTCGTAGCCAGAAGTTTTTTTAAGGGACGGAGGGAGTATCTAATAACATGTTTGGTGCCATTAGGTCAATCTGCACTGCACAAAAAATGGCATATTTTACGCATGCAAAGAGAGAAGATTTACTGCTTTTTGATGTTCACTTACTAGAACCACTAATTCTGTGTATATCAAGTTATTGATTGGCTGCTATAAATGTTATTTGAGTATATGTGATTTAGGACATGTACACATTTCTTGGAATTTATTTGTGCCATGCCAGCAACGTCAATCTTACAGAAGTCCTCAACATTGTCTTCTATCTATTTTTGTGCCCCTGGCCAGGCGGGAAATACTGCACAGTTACGGCTTTGAGCACATGCCCTTGTTATACAATCTGGAAAAAGCTGGCCTATTTAAGCGCCAGGTTAGTCAGATTGTCTCTAAAATGAGATTTCTTGTTTTAGTCCTTTGCAGACCCTTAAATGGTGTTCTCATCTCTAAATTTCTATAGTATGCTGTTCTACTATGCAGGAATCAAGAAGTAACTGGATTGGTATTACAAGGGCTCTGCAGCTTATAGTTGATGTAAATGATACTGCAAAGTATTAGCTTCTGGAACTTTACATTTCCTATGCATTCATTTTTGTTTCATTTTCTAATGCTGTTACTATTTAGTTACATGCTAGCTAAATGCCCGTGCTTTGCTACGGACAAAAGGAAAATATCACAATATTTCCTAAAATAAATAAATCATATTTTCCATGAAATGTTACCCACATTTTCCTAAAATGTGGCTATCCACATTAATTTTATATGTGGCTCTCTATTTAGATTTAGTTGTTATGTAATACTAAGAAGTTCAAGGGGTAATATGTAAATATTGCAATGGGAGTATAGATATGCATGCTTGATTGCTTGGTCTCTGAAATTTTTGATGATGCGTATAGAAAATCTAACAGATCATTGTCAATCATCCTTCCGAGCTTCTAGTGTCTTGGCTAAATTATAAAACAACTGTAGCAGGGTAACCAAATGTTGTTTTCGTTTGCTACCCTACCAAAATATTGGTAATGCAAAACCTAAGCAAGTTTTTGCACTACCAATATTTTTTGGCAAATTGTGTGTGTGGTTGGCAAGTTTTGGTAGAAAACCAAGCATTCCCAAAGTATACTATTTAAAATGCAAAAAATTTGGTAGCGCAAATTTTGTCTTCAAACTAAATATGCTCCAAATTGGGGGCAGTGGGAACACTATTAATACTGAAACTGGGGGTATGTTGTTTAATATGTTGCATAAGGCAGTACGAGATGGAACTAATAAGAATTGTAGAGAACTCAGCACTGGAAAGTAGGATCATTCTATTACAGAAAGCTCTGCATTGCCTCTTGCTTTGTCATTCTTTGATATTATTATCTGACATATAATAGGATCATTCCTACTGCTTTCTGGGCAATCTTTAGTGACTAATTTGCTTGTCATTCATAATTGTTAGTCATCTTGGTGGCGATAACAACTTCTACTAACATGTTCTGTTTCCAATCTCAGCCCTAGTGATATATCATACATATTTTCTGGATACGCCCCTCTCAGTATTCGCCTTGTTCAGCATGCTGTGAGATCTGGATGGTAAGTTTATTGTCCTTATCTTCCTTTTTCATTGAGAGCTTTTTTTCTTGTTTCTTTCACAGTTCCATGTAGAGAGAAATGAAAAAGGGTGACTTGCACTCCTGAAATCTTCTTGGAGTCCAATTTGCATCCTTAACTAATAAACCATTTATTCTTCACTCTCAACTTTGAAATCCGGTCAAATAACACATGAAACTGTATTCCATGGTTTATGTTGATATGGTGGTGGTTTTCGTTGTCATGCTCATGGCCTTCTATTGAGTTTCTTTAATGTGGACCCAACTAAGTGGTATCCATTTCAATAAAGCATGCATAAAAGGAGTCTGCCACTGCCATATGACCGTATCAACAAAAATAGTATGGAATGATTTGGATGTTCAGTGTGAAAAATGGACTTAGAGAAAAAACAAAAGAGTTCAAGGCCAAAAATAGATTCACACAATGAGAAATGTGTTTAATTTCTTAGAAGCTATTTTTTTCTGGGAATTTGTTGTCCTGGAAACATACAATTTCAGTTAAAATCAAAGGGAATAAAAGGGAAAAAACTCCTACTTTGTCTCGGAGTAATATACTCACTATTACATATACTTCTATCCTAAAACGTTAGAGGAAAAAAAAGTCAATTTTTAGTGGGAAATAATTGTTCTTCTTTTTTCTTGCATAAGATTTCACCTCTCCTATTTTCTAGGAAATCAGCTTGTAATTTTCTTCTTTGTTGCCTTTCCCTTCCATATGGACTGCATTTTTTACGGAACTTATTGTTTATTACTTCTCTTACCACTACACCTGAGGAAAATGTATTTCTGCATATTGATTAGCCTGCTTTTGAACTTCCTCATATACCTTTGGACTTTGGAGTCCTGGTGCATTTTGTTATGCAAAAGTTGTATAGTTGTGTTAAGCAAATGATTTGCTTGAATGGCCCTTTTTTTCTTGTTGCCATGCAGGCGATCTATTGAAGAACTGTTGAAACTATTGCCAGGTCCTCATCTGGATTTGAAAAGAGTGAGTACATATTGTCTTCACTAAAAGCTTACTTTTGTAGGAAGTTTTTTAAAAGTTTTTTTTTTATTTCTGTAGGGTAGTTCGGCCATTAATTCTTCATTGGATGTACACCAAGGTCTGGGACTTCAACAGAGTATTGACAGGTAAATTTTCTTTTAGTTACATGGAATTGTTTTTTTTGCTTTCCAAAAATGATAGAATGGTAGAAGACAATTGTGTTGGTTTGTTTAAAGTTTACACAAAAAAGGTGGTTTCAGATTGAAATTATTTATTCTATTTCATGATATTATTTTATTGTTTAGTTGTTATAAGTTTCCTAGGTCATGCAGCTCAGCTATTTGCCATGTTGAGATGAGTTGGGTGACATGAGTTAAGTATCTGTGTTTCCCGATTGCCCTAGACCTCATGAACGTACAGTTGTGAGGACTACCCAGCGATTGATTTAGTAAATTTTAACCCAGTAATGTTTTTTTTTTGAAACAGCCTATTATGTTTGCTAGGTACTATCTTTCCCATTGCTACTGCCTTCCCTGATCCTCTTTCCTGCCTGCATAATTACACATGCAAAAGCTCTTTCTCTCTCTGTTATCACACGCTTGTACAATTCTAGTGCTCACTGCCAGCCACAGCCAAAATCAATCCTTCAGTGTCCTGTTTAGGGCTCCAGTTGATGCTGATGGGCTTGGCATTTTTGTGCAAGAGATCTCCTTCATGTTTCTTTTGTATTTGTATAATTTGTGCTGAATATCAGGCTGTAATCATTTTCTTGCTGGTTTCTTCCATTTAAGATGATTTGCTATCAGTGGCGATGAGGGATTTATGAGAGATCTGATACAAACTTATGCGAGCAAACAAGAAACAGGGTCTGAGATCTAAGCTTCATTGTTTGTGTTATTGTCTATTCAAACTCTAGACTAGAGTAGTTAATGGATCATATCGCAACGACTTTATTCCATCACTTGACACTATGTTGCCTAATGCCTACTTGCTTACCGGCAAGTACTTCAGAGACCATCCGAAATTCAGAATAAGGATATTGGTTAGCATTTCTATATTGATCCATAGCTCTTCTATTGCCTTGGGTACATCAGTGATTTGACATCATCTGCTCCACTGAAATAGATTTCACTGAAAACCAGCTATATCTAATCTTGGTTGGACTTTCACCCCTAGCTACAAGTTATCCCCATATTTTGCTACATACCTCCTCAAAGGTCTGTTAGACCTCTAGAACCTTAAGAAAGTCCAACATGTTAGAATAGTACACAATGGTTTTAGAACTTCCATAGACAATCGAAAAGAAATTCATGGGCCTTATTACGTCAGATACTACATTGTTGAATTCTGTTTTTATTTTTGCATTCACATGGAAAATACTATTCTGGTCAAATTCCTAATATGTTGTAGCATGTTTCTTCTCTTCAACTGTTTTTATTATAACGGGTGTTTATTTTAGGGTTGGACATCGTTCCCTAGTTTTGGTTGTCTTTATTGGTGGGATAACTTTTGCGGAGATTGCTGCGCTTCGATTCCTTAGTGCTCAGGTATCCTTCGCCAATATAATTTATGTTTTTTTAGATGTTCTCCTCAAATCGACACTAAGGTATTATCAAGTTGGGATGTTCTGAAATTCACATTAACATCTGCTCTACTTGTGTTCCTGGGAATATCTTTTTGGTACATTGTACTCCTTCAAATTGTAACAATTATAGGTTAAATATATCCTTGTTTTGCATTGTGGCTTTCTATAAGCCTAAATTACTCACTAACTGAACCAGTCTGCAAGGGTACGAGTATCGGCTGTTAGGTTGTTTCCCACACCCTGGCGAAATTACTACTCGCTTATATGCTTTAGTACACCGACATCGTGCATAAGATATTTCAGCATTCATTGTCATTCAGGAGCTTCGCAGTAGTTTAATTGATTTTTGATTAAGAGTATGTGCATATGGAGGGTAATCAGTCTGCTAATGATGAACAATGTAGTATCTGACGTAATATGGCTCGTGATTTTCTTTTCTGTTGTCTATGGAAGTTTTAATGTCCCTCGTGAATAATGAAATAGAGCCTCTGATCAGGAAAGATAGGAAGTCCCTTATTTTTGTTACTTCTATTATTCGCAGGAAGGGATGGGCTATGACTTCCTTGTTGCGACCACAAAGGTTGTCAATGGGAACACAATACTCAGGCCAATTATAACCAATAGCAAGGAGGTGATGATATAGAGTAAGTAATTTTGGTGCACATCTTTTTCTTTTCTGATTGTATACTCACACACCCGAGCTCCACTTGGTTCTCATAGTTGTTACGGCTCCATTGTATTTACCAGACGAGCCTTGAATTTATTTTCTCAAATGGAGTGTATATATTTTAACATCTGTAGATTTTCTAGATTAAAATTCCGCATTCTGGTTTGGCATTTCAGTTCTCTATTGGCCGTTTTCATTTACCTTTTCTACCTCTTGTTGAATGTGCAAACTTGAACGACACCAGTTATTTCTCTTTCAAATCCACTGTATTTTGCATCCTTGTGTTTTGTCGTCGGACAATTCATTTCTGTAATACGGCACTATCTGTTCTAGACGCGACATTTTGCAATCCGGATTAGTACCAAAAGCCCCTCAACGGCGTTTTGGACCATAACTTGAGTATTAACCGCAGATTTCGCTGAAAAAGAAGGGCGTAAAACGTTCTAATTTGAAAAAAAAAAAACATAAATTTGCTTGCTCCATAATATACAACTTGTGGCGGGCATGATTTTCGTTGCCAGTTCGTCGCTGGGAAAAAGAAAGTACACATTTTGCCGATGCCAAAATAGTTACAAATACGTGGTGCTTATTAGAAACGTATACTCACATAATGCCCAACTATAGCTCTGAATCCGTAGAAAGCATAAAATGTTAGGCAAGAAAAATAAATGGAAAAGAAAAGAAAAAAGATCCAGACGTCTCCACTCCATGCCTGTACATATTTACTCCTTTTTTTTCTTTACATGTTTAGGCAGCGTTCGGCAAAGGAGGATAGGAAGATGCACAGTCGTTGCGGAAAACGGAGCGATCTATTAGCGCGTGATTAATTAAGTTTTTGCTAAATTTTTGTTCAAAAATGGATTAATTTGATTTTTTTAAGCAACTTTTGTAGAGAAACTCTTTGTAAAATACACACCGTTTAGTAGTTTGAAAAGCGTGCGCGCGGAAAACGAGGGAAAGGAGTTGGAAGAGGGGGGAATGAACGGGGCCTTAGTCCCTTCTTTTATGTCATCGCCTGCAGCCTGCTCGGATGCTCCTATATGTTCAGATGCTCACTTATAACAAGCAACTTCGTTTTTAAACTTCAAATAATTTTCTTCTATTCTACTTATCAAATCAACAGTCTAATCAACAATATGATCCATAGCACTGTATTTGTTACCATAAAATCTTTACACCAAGATCTTACTCGATTATATTCTAATTATTTTTTAAACATATTGTTTTAATTAATGTTACACAAAATGTTTAAATAAATATTTTCTTAATGTTTCACTATTTCATTTATAAATGGTGCATGCTATATTTTAATAGGTCTCGTACCATCTACAAAAGTTTTAGCAAAATTAATTATTCTTGTGAATATAATTTACGTTTCAGGTGTCTTTTGTAAATGTTTCATTAGTTGGGATCAAGGAGATCCGAAGCTTGTCACCCACGGCATCCTCACCCATCGCCATGCCATGAGAAGTGGAGATAAGGTAACGGCGAAGCATCGATGATAGAAGCTCGCTGGCCACGCGGCTTATATCCATGGAGAGAGTCATTTTACACCAATTTTAATTGGGGGTTCAAGATATTTGGTATTGTTGTTGAGGGATACAAACCAGATTAGACTAGGGAGTCAAAGTGCAATGGAATAATTTCACTTTAGTTCCTTGTTTTATCGTCGAATCTGAAATCCATCCCTGAATCGAAATTCCCATCCCCCACTCACAATACCGTGTCAACTTTGATCTCTCGGCAATATAGTATCCGGTTTTGACTGATGTGGCGAGTGGGCCCATGTGGGTCCCATGTGTCATGGATATTTATTCTTCCTCCAACCTCCCCCCCTCTCTCTCCATCTCCAATTCCTATCTCTTCCTTCGGGTGTGCTAGGCGGTATAAGAGAGGAAGAGGAGCGAAAGGGGAAGTCGGTGCTCCGGTGGACGGAAGGCTTCAACGGCGGTAGCAGAGGGTGTTCCTGGGCATGGCTCACATGAGTAGGGCGACAACTAGTAAAGGGAGTAAGGGAGACACTAGAATGGCGATGACAAGAGCTCGGCTCTAGTGGTAAAGCGGAGTGACGGTGGTAGCCTATGACAGTGGCTATAAGAGAGGAGAGATGGGAAATTGGATTCAGTGGGTTGAGGCGGTGATGCGGGGAGAAGAGGGAAGAGGGGTACCGATAGAGGAGATCTGCTGGTGATAGGGATTAGCTGGACATGGCAGAGAGAGGAGAGCTCGAAGTGCTTGATGCACAGTGGGGAGAGGGGATGTGATGATGATGAACCGTGGCGGCAGCGGTACCCACAGGGAGGAACGAGAGAGATGGTTTCTCGAACGTTTGGGTTGAGCCCTCATGCTCGGCTGCGCGTTAGAGCTGTGCTTGTCGCTCGTGCTCGCCACCACCCCGCCACTTTTGTCCCTTCCCCCACCAACGATGCGGCACGGGGAGAGATTGGGGAGATGGGGAATGGAGGAGAGATTGGGGAGATGGGAAGCGAACAAGATAGAGGGGAGTAGGCACAGAAGCAGTACTAGCACTAGAGTCATCTTCATCGCCACCACAACGACTGCCACCCTCAACTCTGAAGAAGCGGCCCTTGCCTCCACTGGAGAACGGAGAGAAGGAGATGGATGCAAAGCCATGGACGGGGTGTGCGCGGATGGCGAAGAGGGGCCTTGCAGCCGCCACTGAAGGGGACGGTGACCACCCTCGTAATCATCGGTGGCTCCATCGCACGGATTTGGCTCGCCGTTCGTGCATTCCTCTGCTCTGCTCGCCTCGCCTACGACACCGCTGCTCCAAGCTATCAACTGCTTGCTTGCTACCAGGTTCACTTTAGGAGAGAGAAGAGTTGGTCGTTGACATGTGAGGCTCACGTGGGTCCCACTGACCATGTTAGCCAGAACCAACCACTATATTATCGAGGTACCAAAGTTTACACGGTATTGTGAGTTCGGTGATGGATTATACACCCTCTGTTTCATATTATAAATCGTTTGATTTTTTTCCTATTCAAACTTTATTAAGTTTGATCAAGTTTATAAAAAAAAGCAACATAGAAAATATCAAATTAGTTTAATTTAATCTAATATTGAATATATTTTGACAATATGTTTGTTTTGGGTTAAAAATACTAATATAACTTGATTAAACTTAGAGAAGTTTGACTAAGAAAAAAGTCAAACAACTTATAATAATGATTAAACTTAGAAAAGTTTGATTAGAAAAAAAAGTCAAACAACTTATAATAAGAAATGGAGGGAGTACATGTATTTTGGTTCAAGGATAAATTTCAGAGTCAGCTACAAATTAAGGGACTTGAAGTGCAAGGATGAATTAGGGCTACAAATTAAGGGAACTGAAGTGCAAGGACGAATTTCAGAGTCAGCTACAAATCAAGGGACCTGAACTGATCTTATTCAAGTGCAATAATACCTTCAGATTATATACGGGGCCATAAATCAATATGGGACCTAAGGTCAACTTATTCTTCAAGTGCAATAATACCTTTAGATTATATATTCATGGGCCGTAAATCAGTATGGGCTGAAAATACACTTAAAGAAGGCCAAAAAAAATAATGGAATAAGTTCATCCGACATCGCTCAATTATACTTTGAGTCTGTTCGAGAATCCCTAACCGCTATACTAGAAATATGTACCCCTCAACTATATAAAACCGTTCAAAAAGATCCTTAGACAGTATAGATGCCTGGTTTCACTGACGTGATACCCTAGACAGCAAAAAATAAAAAAATAAATATCTAGGACCCACATGTAAGTGAGAAGGAAAAAAGTGTATGACCCACGTGTCAACATAAGCTTTTCCCTTTCGCTGACGTGGTATCCTAATCAACAAAATTTTAAAAAATAAATTATGTGGGACCTACATGTAAGTGAGAACAAAATTATGAGGTCCACATCTTTTTCTTCTCTCTTTTTTCTTTTCTTTTATTCTCTTTTTTCTCTCCTCTCCTTTTGAGCTGAGCGGCGGGCGGGCGACGGGCAGGCGGGCGGCGGCGGTAGCCAGACGATGGCAGCTTCCCGACGAGCGCAACCCACCGACAACCGCGAGAGATCGGGAGAGGAGGCCGGCTGGTGTGGGAGAGGGGGAGATGAGGATGTCAGCGGGAGAGGGGGCGAGGAGAAAGAGGGGATGAGGATGCCGCCGCCGCCACCCCTCTCGCTCGCCACCAGCTGCCGTCACCCGGCTGTCGCCGCCAGCTACCGTCGTCCGACTGCCGCTGCACGCTCGCCTGCCTACCCACCGCTAGTGCTCGGCTGAAGAGGAGAGGAGAGAAAGAAGAGAATGAAAGAAAAGAAAAAAGACAAGAAAAAAATGTGGACCCCACATTTTTTTTCTCACTTACAGGTGGGTCACACATACTTTTTTTAATTTTTTAAAAAAGGATGCCACGTCCTGACACGTGGGCCCCGATATTTTCTTCCTTCTCACCTGCACTTACACGTGGAACGTGGGCCCCGACATTTTCTTCCTTCTCACCTGCACTTACACGTGGATCCCATATTACGTTAGTAGAACCAGGCATAATGGTCGGTTTTATGCTTAAGGTAAGCATATTTGTTCTCACTTACAGATCCCATATTGCGGTTGAGGGACTTATTCCAAAAATGATTCGCCTTCTCACCTGCACTTACACGTGGATCCCATATTACGTGGAACGTGGGCCCCGACATTTTCTTCCTCACCTGCACTTACACGTGGATCCCATATTACGTTAGTAGAACCAGGTATAATGGTCGGTTTTATGTTTAAGGTAAGCATATTTGTTCAGATCCCATATTGCGGCGGTTGTTAAGGGACTTATTCAAAAATGATTCGCCGTTGCCGGGGATCGAACCCGGGTCACCCGCGTGACAGGCGGGAATACTCACCACTATACTACAACGACTTGTACGTGTTGCTCTCTCAGAGATACTATTGGTTTACTAACACTATAACACTCGTCCCTAAAAACCTTTTGCCTATTCAATGGTTGAGAAACTAGTGACTGAACGGAAGCATCAACAAGTCCGTTCCAGGTAGATATACTAATTGTGTTGGTTTTTATTGCAATAAATATCTAGCGAACACTATCAAATAAATGAAAACCGTGCAGGCCAAGAAAATAACTAGATAGTGTAGGCACGAAATACATCACTAAATATTTAGTTCAGACTCATCTTTACTCAGGTGAATAGTATCCTCGGATTTTTTTAGATAATGGAATAAAATTTCGGATAAAGATCTCACAATTATTGGATCCTATTTGTTAACTGGCGAAAAACTGCATGACCGTTATCTTAAGTTTACGATATGCAGCAATTATTTGTTTGATGTCTATACCTATATATACTGTTGCCTGCCTTTTTGACTCTAACCTATGGATCATTAAATACTTTTTAGAGTTTCTAGGTAAGAGCTAGTTTCTAGAAAACCACTTTTCAACATCCTACAATTCAACCATCACCTCAGTCAAGGAACAACTGTAAACTGGTTTCTCCTCGTGTGGTTTTTTTGTCTTTGAGGTTTCAATCCAGTTGGTGGTCTGTAATTATTTTATCAAAGTCATAGAATCCACTATAATATAGTGCAGATGCTTCTACAGGAACTGCGGACACCAATTTAAACTGGAAAGCAGTAATATTAATTCTCTGGCTAAGCACTGGTCGTGGTCGAGTTGGTCCACCGTCCACACATGTAGACCGGACCGGTGCATCAGGCCCGTTATCAAGCTGAACTAGCTGCATAGTCGCACTTCACGCGACTCAAAGCTCCAGCATAACCTGTACTATGAGTGGCTGATTGATCTCAATAATTATGGAGCCGGTTTAGTTTTATTATTACCTTGAAAAAAGTTTTATTATTTTACCCGTGCATACTTATGTTGTTTAACAAAAATTGAGGTTGACTAGAAAATAATTTAATATTTCTCATTTAATGAGAGTATTGGAGTTGACATTGTAGTTGGAAGTAGAATGAAGAAAAAAAATAAATAGGAAGTAGCACTCTATCAATGGTAAGTACTCTATATATCGGATAAATATTAATAATTATAATAGTTATATTTATAGATAAAGAGTAATCTACCTTATAATTGAATAAATAATTTCACTCCATCACTTATTCTATCATCCTTTTATCACCGGTTCAGATCATCTCGATGAAATCCAAACGATCGAGATCCATTCACACCTCTCACCCTCCTGAATCGCGCCCGCCCTCCTGCTGCATCCTCCTATCGCTATCGCTACCCCCGCATTCTCCAAATCCCGTGTGCCACGCGTGACGCGGAGCTCCGTTCCCCACCTCTGTCGCCTCCACCGAGCTCCTGCTGCCCTGCTCGCTCTTCCCCAGCCGCCGCCACCGTCGTCGTCATCTCACGACGGTGCCTCGCGAGGGACCTTCCATGGTGCTCAGACCCATCCCCACCTCCTCCGCGCCACCATCGTCGTGAGAAGCATCCACCCAGTATCGAAGGGATTCATGGGACTCAAGTCCCCACGCCTACTGGTCCTGAGCTATTTCCCATGAGTTAGCTGCAATTTTTGTGTATACCTTTGATGTTGATTGGGCATCGATGTCAGGATTTGCTCATTAATTTGCTGTCAGATTCAGACTTTCACATGCAGCATGCAGCGGGTTTCTGAAAAGTGTGGGCTATCGATTCTCACTTGTAGGAGACTCAGTTTGGGCTACCAATTCTCTTCTGGGATATTATCGATTTCTACATCAATATCAAAAGAGCTCTCCTACCAGACACTTTGCATGATGTTAGAAGAGATGGATTTGGAAGGTAAGCACAAATATTATGCAGATTTCGTTTCTATCTCAATTTATTGTAAGCCAATGGCAGATTTCATGTGGAGGTATTACAGTCCGCTTGATCCCCCGGCAATATAATTTCATGTGGCCAGTATACATGATTCCGATTACCAAAATGCTGAAGTATTGAGTCCAGCAGTATAAATCTGCCTGAATGTTTTGGTTATATTTTTGAATTAGCTGACCTTTGCATTTTAGTTAAGTATATTGTTATATTGTACACTGATTGTTCCCTCTGCTCAATCATAGTAAAAAAGATGCATGTCATTTTCCTTATAATCTGTTGCTGGATTCCAGCTGAAATTATATTTTCCTTTATAACTTCACCAAAGTCCATAATGGTTTTGATATGGATAATGTGCTCTGATTAACTTTCATTTTTTAATCTCAGATTTACCCATTGGATTTTATCTTAGATTTTGGAAGGTCTTGAACTGCTAATTAACTTCTGGTAATGTAACATATGATTTTACCCTATGCTGAATTAAACTAAAACCATATACATGCCCACATTCTGATCCACGGTGTCACAAGAACCGAATGAATGCAATTCAATTGGTTTGTACCTGACTGAATATAGTTTCTCTAATGGGAATGACCGGACCAGAGCAATGTCGACAATGAGGCAAAATGCTCATCCTCTTTAGGCTAGAGCGAAAAATAATTGTACTTGGTGGTTGATGCTGTCGGGAAGGGGCAAATATGGGAGAGCTCGCCAGACCAGGTGTCATTGGTGTAGAGAGCTCACCAGCGGGCGAGGCAGAGGAGCTCGCTGGTGGAGGGACCTGCAGTCGTCGTCTCGTCGAGGTTCTCTGCTGGATCCAACAGCGCTGAGCTCGGTGGACCCAAATACGGTTGTTACTAGCTCGGGAGGTTCCTTAGATTCATGCTAACTCATTTCCAAGGACAGCGCATGGAATTTCTGATTTTTTTTCACTGCATTTGCTTTCATTAGTACTGGATAAATGTGAATAATTATGCATGCGATTGGAAATGTTTAATCCTTTTATTCCGAGCATTATTGTGACCCATTGTGTTCTGCACTTCTTTTGCCAAAACACTAAATGCAGGAGCATAAGTGTGCTCTTTCAAATTCTTTTAGGTTCATTATTACAATTCATTTGAGAAAATTTGTTTGTTGTATGCAGCATTTCATTTTGGTTGTAGGAACTCTGCAGTTTGAGTAGTTATAACCACACTGTGCCGTTTAAGTTAATCACAGCTCATGAGTAATATTGCACATTTGTCGAAGTGAATGGCGTGGTTTTAGACTTAAAAGCTCCATTCATCAACTCAGATTTATAATACCTACTTGCCATACTAAAATCCATATTCATGCATTTGGTTTATTCTTGTATTGCAGGCAAGCTTATGCAGGGGCTGCTTATATGCCCTTCCCACCTTTCCTTGACAATATTTGCTCTTTAACGTAATATTCACATGCACTGTACCCTCAAGGTTATTAAGGACGAAATTCACAACATTCAGAAGCTAAAAGATCATCCTTTGCAATTTCATGTTCATCTAATAGTTGGAAGAAGCAAATGCAGCAGTAGTTCACTTTGTTTGTGACGACTTATTTCTGGTTGTTTGTGACGACTTATTTCTGGTTGGTTGCTATACAGTGATGAGTGGAACTCATTCCAGCTGTCCTCGCCACAGTTACAACGACTAACATGCTATCCTCGGGGATGTTAGAAATAATCTAGACTTAGCATTTTATTTTAGCATGTTTATTTATGTATGCACGGTGCAATAGGTGGTGCGCCTAGAATTGTAGCAAATTAGTGTAGTGTTGCACGTAGTTTGTCTTGGTGCAGGAGAACCGAAGATGCTCGGAGCAGCGGTGTGCTGGCTGGACTTGCGGATCCAAGGCTTGCTGCATGCGTATGGTTGTGGATGCATGCGGATGTGCATGCAACATCCTAAGTTTAGTGGATCGAGTTAGTTATGAGTCATTAGCATAATGATCGGATCATTAGGATCATCAAGCATGCAGGAGAGTGGACTACATCTTAACTTGGCTTGTACGTTAAGTATGCATGTGTGACTGGTTCGTGTGGCTGGCCGTGGGATGCGACTGTTAGTTGCACACGTACTGGTTGGATTAGAGAGTTAGTAGTATGTTTATTTAAAGCATTGTACTCCAGCCATTTAATTGAATAAGAGCTGCGGTTTGCAGGGAGCTGTGGTGTGCAGTTTTAGAGTTCTTTATTCACTTGTGTTCATTTGTTCTTGCTACTACTCCCATGTGTATCACCATGTGTGAGTGCTTCAGTATATTTCTCCAATTGACAAATATACTGAAGCACTCGCACATGGTGATACACACACGGGAGTAGTAGCAAGAACAAATGAACACAAGTGAATAAAGAACTTTGAAACTGCACACCACAGCTCCTTGCAAACCGCAGCTCTTATTCAGTTAAATGGCTGGAGTACAATGCTTTAAATAAACATACCACTGACTCTCTAATCCAACCAGTACGTGTGCAACTAACAGCCGCATCCCACGGCCAGCCACACGAACCAGTCACACATGCATACTTAACGTACAAGCCAAGCAAGATGTGTCCACTCTCCTGCATGCTTGATGATCCTAATGATCCGGCCATTATGCTAATGACTCATAACTAACTCGATCCACTAAACTTAGGATGCTGCATGCACATCAGCATGCATCCACAACCATACGCATGCAGCAAGCCTTGGATCCGCAGGTCCAGCCAGCACACCGCTGCATCGAGCATCTTCGGTTCTCCTGCACCAAGACAAACTACGTGCAACACTACACTAATTTGCTACAATTCTAGGCGCACCACCTATTGCACCGTGCATGCATAAATAAACATGCTAAAATAAAATGCTAAGTCTAGATTATTTCTAACAATCTCCCTCCTAATCTAGACTCAACTAAAGCAAGGTCGGCTCATCTTCTTGTGCACGCATGAGGTTCACCTGATCCCCACGGTCACGCTTTGGCTTGGGGCACTCCGATGCGTAGTGCCCGTAGTCACTGCAGTTGAAGCACTTGATGTGGCTCTTGTCGCGCTTCGGCTTGGAGCCACGACCGCCGCCGTCACGTCCTGGCGATTGAGCTTCCCACTGGACTTTGGTGAGGAGTTGACCTGTGTGGCCCGCATTAGTCGCCTCTTGGTCCTCGGTGTCTGCGTCCTCCGCCACCTTCGCCGACTTCTTCACGGCGAGCCCGGCCTTCATCTCCCTTGGAACGGTGCGGATGATCGTGGCCAGCGCGCGCTGATCCTTGCCCAGGTCCTTGCTCACTGCCTCCACCGCGTCCCACTGCTCCAACGCCTCCATGCTCACCTGCATCACCAAAGACCACTCGTGGTAGTTGGTCCTTGTCAACAGCAGGAGAGCTCCACGGCGCTGGAGTTGGCCATGACGCGCTCGGCAGCACCCGGGCTCGAGCCTTCTCCGATCGTCGGTGGCGAGCTATCTCTGATCTTCGTCATCCAGCTCTGATACCAATTGATAGCTTAGCCCAGGAACACTCTCACACTCACGAACACAAACGCTAGCGAGGGAGACGATGCACAGTGGATTTCACAGCGACGAACGCCGCGGAGCCGATCGCTCCTGTATCTTGGCTTTATTACTCACTGGAACTTCATTCTCTCAACAATGCAGGAGTACAGGGGCTACTTAAAGACCAGGAACACACCAGGAGCTAGCCTCCGTGCTGGCCATTGCGCCACGTTCCGTAGGACCCGCTCAACATCGCCGTGAGCCACACGCTCGCCCGGACGACGCGGCTGCTTCGCTGAACCAGACGCCACACACACCTTGCACTCCAACGACTAGATCAACACTGCAACGGCCATGCAAACAACCATGCAGCAGCCATGCACTCGCGATAACGACTCAATCAAACTAACAGAACGCACACGACGCACAGACACACACATGCAGCAGAACACACACGCCACAAACATACTGTGGCAAGTTTATTTCTAACAAGGGAGACGTTAATAAATTACCAATGTTCATTTTCATGGATATAAAATATAAACAACCTTTCATAGTAATTCCAGTTTTACGTTTGCTTTTGATTCAAACTTACACCACTATACTCTAAAAATATAATGGCACTATAGTATTAGCACGAGCATATTACTTATCTTTAATTCTTTTTTAAAAAATTAAGAAGAGGGTGATAAAATTAAATGGAAAGGATATATTCTATTTTTTATTTTTTATAGAAAGGGGAATGTTACAATTGGTTGAAAAAACTAATAGACGAAGGAATCAAATATAAGGTAGTCGTAATTAATTGAGATGAGAGAATATGAAGTAGTTACATATTCTAGGATATTTTAAATGTTAAAGGTAGTAATATTTTGAGATGGAAAGAGTAATAAAATTAGCACTACGGTGGATGACGTTTTGCAATTGTGTGCTCCCGTACCACCCGAAACTCTCTTATTCGTCATACCTGTGCTCCATATAAAAGTAAATTGGAAACATATGAAGTTACACATAAACGTCTTGATGTCCATTTAATGGTTCTCATCCGTATGTGAGCACCTCCAGGGAAAGAAACTCTCTCATGTTAATCTTGCCGCAAATCACATTATTAAGGATAATCATAGAGGCTAGTAAATCAGGTATGAATTCAAGGTTAAGGTCTCATTTATTCATTTATTATTTTGTTTCTTTATTTGATCAATCGATTAATAATCAAACATAGTGATAAAAAGAGTAGACAGGGAAGTTCCGGAAGCCTCCTGATTAGTCCAATAGATGTCTCATATATGATCCAATGGTGTATATTTCTTTACCAGTTTCATCCGATGGTCCTCGCTATTTTAGATAATGTGACTCATTCTTCTCTGAGATAGTTTGTTGTTTTCTAATAGATAGGAGAAATGAGCCTAAACATGTGCCTCCTTTGCTTTATATTGATATTATAAGGTGTACTAAGTTATAATTCTGTAACTTCGATAAAATTTATAGAAAATAGTTAACATCTACAATACTAAATAAATACACTGTCAAGACTTATTTTATGGTGGATTTAATTAATCTAGTTTGATGTTAGAGTGGATTGCACAGTCGGCTCTTATAGTTACACAGTGGTGTCACATAGGTCCCAGATCGTGTGAATAAATTTTGAAAATATTACGGTTTTTCATCGGTTTTGCGAGAATAAACGGATTAGGGGCGGAATTGCGGTATTAGACGTGTGTCGCTGTTTCAAAGCGCGAGAGCGCGATATCGCGTAGTCGGCGCGCGAAAGCGGCGGCGATTTCGCTAATTGAGAGGGATGGCATCGCTCTCGCGCTCGCATAGCGCGATACCGAAGCGGTATCGCACCCATCCCACCGGCCGTCCGACGCCGCCTGACGCACGTGGGGCCACGAGCCGCTCTCGCGCTTTCAGCGCGCGATAGCGCATGTGTTGTCGCTGTCGGCTTGCGCGAGACCGAATGGGTGGCGCATGGGGCGGTCTCGCTGTTTGAGAAAGCGATAGCGCGACGCTATCGCGCTACCGTAGCGCGAGACCGTCTTCGGTGTCGCTCTGTGACAGTGCGATACCGCGAGCTAATATTTCATGTCACCCGCTAATTTGCCCGCTAATTTTCAGTTGTCGCTAATATTTTATATCGCCGTTGCTACGTACTCCCTCCGTCCCATGAAAAAACCAACCTAGTATTGCATGTGACACATCGCAGTACTAGATTTATTTTTTCCGGGACCGAGGGAGTTGAAAGTATAATTTTTTATCATGTGTGCAACATATATAAACATAAATGAACATAAGAAATACGTATATATTGAAAATAGACAAAGAATGTGTTCGCGGCTACGAGAAGAAAAATAAATATCTTGGAATTTTCAAAATAATGATGTCAGTTACAGATACAGATAGGAAAGAAACAACATACGAATTTAGAATATAGGAAAAATATATAAACGATTAGAGAGATAATTCGGATCAATTTTGACTAAGTTGACGAAGAATAGGAATTTAGAAAATATCATATTTACAGAGAAAACCACTTTTGCATATTCATTTACTCGATCTTGTGACAAGAACCGGGTAGCGAGTTAAGGAACTACCTAGTTCTTGCCACAAGACCGGGCCTTAGAATATGCAATACCGAGTTTATGAATTTGCAGTAGTAGGTCATATTCACAAACGGATGCCTCCTCGTGAAAAAAAGTGTGGGTGTAAAAATATATTCAAAAAATCACATTTGTATATTCGCAGACTCGATCTTGTGACAGGAACCGTGTTGAGAGTGAACGAACAACGTAGAGCGAGTTCACTAACTACCCAGTTCCTGCCACAAGATCGGGCCTAAGAATATGCAAAACCCGCTTTGCTCAGAAGCGATGAGATGTAGTTAGTGCGCTACGTTTGGTTTGTATTTATAGTGGATTGCAAGAAGCTGCAGTGATAATAATTAGGAAGAGACGACCGCGCGTTGGACTGTTTCACTCGTGAAGTGAATAATTAGAAATGGACAACGTCACATGCCTGCAGCTGCTGTGTAACTATTTGAATTGATAATTACTACGCGACGAAATAGCTTTCGGCGGGAGGAATCCTGCGGGGTTTAATTACGAATTATTGAATCCCGCACACTGCAGGTGATTGGAAATATAGTATGTAAAAACTAATTTCAGGTGTATGATTGCATTTGACATATGATTGCATGGCCCGCCATTTTAGGTGCGTAAAAATAGGAGAGTATGTTAAAAGTAAAAGTAATATCCAAAATGAACCGCACGATTAGCATTGAGACTGCACTAATAATTTAGTACTACTCACTATTATTTTTGTTAGCGCTCGTACGAATAATTAGTATGCAACCGAAAATCATATGCGTCAACTGCGTAAAAAAAGGCCGTACGATTATGAAGAAGTTTATGAACTACATAACATCGTACATAGCACGAAGATTAACCAGTACAAAGAAATAATGTGGGGGAATAGTAATATAAAGCTACAGTAATGGGAAGGTTCAGACAGGGTGACCATGAAGACATGAAGACATAATATTAACTTCTACTATTCATCATGGTCAGTCATAGTCCGAGACGTGTCACCTCGCTTACTTGCTGTTTTTTTCCTTCGTCCGGTGCCATGTCGAGGCCCTGAGAGTGACAGACGATTTGGCTCATGGCGCTCACGATTAGATCTACGCGGGTCATGGATGTTTCCTTGAAAATCGCCATCGTCTGGTTGTGTGGGCTGGGTCATCTGCGGCGCATCATCAGTTTGCGATGCCCGAAGCTCATTGGGTACTGATGACGACCCTCCACCGAAGCTGGACATGTCGCCGTATGATGAAGCGTACGGCCTAAACCCTGCCATTATTTCTGGGCGAAATGACCCTACACAAGCAATGTAGATATCAACGAATTTATCGAAGTTGGAGCAAAGAACAGTTTCACAAAAGAAATCCTAACCTGTTGACGGTGCTTGCATATATGGAATTTCATTACGATGGGAGGGATATTGACCAAATAGCCAATCACCTTGTTGCAACAAGTCCATATAACCCTGTACTCCAGGCCCAAACGACGTGCCTTGCATCCATGTAAAAAGGCACGGAGTTAGTATCGTTTGTTGAAGTTGGAGTCATGTAAGGCAGGAATGTGCCATCGATATGTGTGTATACATAACGATGTTTGTGCGTACCACCGTAATCAATGGACTGTCCTTACCATGGGTTGCTGCCATATGTAGGTGCTTGTAGTGGAACCGACTGAGAAGGCCCTGTTAATAACAGGAAATAAATAGTCCATAAGTCTCATACACAAGAAAAATGAACAATTTGAAATAATAAACACAAATAATTAGATGTAAGAGGAGACTGACCGCCTAACGACGTAAACCCCCCTTGACCGAAAAATTCTGTGTCCACTCGCGGTATGGTAGGGAAACCTTGGCTAGTCCCTGCATACGCAATTCATTAACAACAACATCAATTTCCAGCTGAAATGTGCGTGATAATATGGTACTGAACTGAATGTACACGGACCTGCAAATGGTGCAAATCCCCCTTGCCAGTGCGAGGTTGGCACATCGGGCGTCATTTGAGGAATCATATGGGGCCTAGGATGAGGCATCTGAGGCACGGGACGGACCATTCGCATTCCCTCTGTCATCAATTGGAAAACATCATTTAGTCAATTGACATGAACCATCTGAAAAATATATAGGTTTATTTATGATATTTCCCGTACCAGCGAACACCGCAAACCCACCCTGCAGTTGAGAGGTGATGGGCGCAGAGCTATGTGGGGGGGCCGTTCCGGTTGTGCTGCGAACAAATAAATTACGAAATTTATATAACCAGGATATTTTGACATTGTGTAATAACGTATTTTACCTTGCGTAGGATCGAACTCTCCTAGGCGCGCCGACATTTGAGTGATTTCTGGGATAGTCGGAATAGTTGGTGCCTCACGAACCGAAGTTGACCTTACTGCAGCACGAGCATCAGTGGATCGTCGTGCAGAGGCTGAAGGGCGGGCTGAGGTGGAAGGCCGGGAAGAGGTGGATGGAAGCTCCGGCATTTGCTCGAACGTCCTTCTTGATGTTGCCGTAGTATAGACGTCCGAGGAATATCGACACGACGCGAGCCGCATGATTCGCTTACCTTTTCTACGGAGGGAGTCGACCGCGGCCATGACTTCCTGGTTGGTACCCGCGATACCATCTCTAAGCTTCTCCCACAAAGTTTTCGCCTCCCTTACTAATTCCCCTGCAATGTCGGTCTGAATGGAACCGAGAAACGGTGTTAGAAATTGGAACCCCCTGTGTTAGGACAAACCGATGGTACAAAACATTTAAATGCGAGAAGTACGGTCAAGTGAGCGGGCGGTGCGTGCTGCATATCATATGTTTGGTCAACATTCGGTGGACCTCGCTCGTCGGGATCCTCGGGTGCAAGCAGCCGGATGCGAGTCTGCGATGAGTACCAGGCCATGTATTGCTCGTAAGTGCTGTGGTCGTATGCCCTTGTCTCGTGGATGACATCATTCAACGCTTGCGACCACGCCTCTATCCAGGGGGTCATCCTTAAGTGCATGGATCGACGATACTTGTTGTCAGCTTGCCTCTTTTGCCTGAAACAAAATACAACATCTAGATGTTAACTACATCTCGCATTGTTTGGGAGCACATAAATTTTAGCGATCTAAAATAACAACAGACGTGTGCATATTTGGTGGAAGATGAAGTCCAGTAGGCACTGGGACTTGCTGGTACAGGCCCATCTGACGCATTACCCTCTGAACATTGTACCCCTCGACAAATGTGTCGTACACCAGCATTTTTCGTGTCATGCAGTACGCTTCATCGCGGTAGCATAAGATGCTGACTCCATTTGGTGCACGCAAATTGGCCTCTTCGTTTGTGTACGGAGTCCACCGAACTTCGTTTTCCCTTAGGCTTTCGAATGACTCGGTGAAGTACTCGTACACATTGTGCACCTGGATTCTCCCCCACTGTGGCTGCACGATCAGAGAAAAATATTTTGTTATTTCTATCATTCAATTGATATAAATATTTCTTTAATGCAACCGTACGTACCAGTCATTGGCACCAGCGAGTACCGAAGGTAGGACGATCGTCAACTGCGTCAGTGTAATCGTCCTGCTGGGCAACGGGCACGCTCATGTATGGGCGTCCGAACGAGAAGTGCTCGTACGACCACAACTTGACCAAAAGTGGACACCCCGAGAAAGTCGCTTCCTTCTGTGCGGTCTTAAGACAAGCGTCGCACAATCCACGGTACGTGGCTGCGAGGACGGCTAATCCCTAGCTGAACTGTTCAGATGGCCCTACATTACCTTCAGCAATTTGCCTAGCAAGGGGGATAAGCCTGGCGTCCACACTGTTCCCGTGCGAGCCGGTGAACATCACCCAACCAAACAGCCAAAGTAGATAGACCTCAAGGTACAACGTCAGTTGGTACTCCTGAACATCGTCGGGCATATAACACACCTAACAAAAAAAACAATGCGCTGTGAGACATTCGTTTGTGTACGGATTATGCCTTAATTAATTGAAAATATTCAATTACCTCGAACTGTGACAACCACCTCAATGTGGGGCCATGAGTTTCCTTTTCAGAGAAAAATATCCTGTCCTCGGTATCGTCTGTATCACCGGTAGAGTAACGTGGCAAGATACATGCATACCGTGATACAATATCATCCCTCCAATCTTCCGGAGGGTCTGGAAGCACAATTGCCTTGCCAACTATGGGCAACCCCATGAGCATAGACACATCCTGCAAAGTTATGGTCATTTCTCCACACGGTAGATGGAATGTATGTGTCTCTGGCCTCCACCTATCACACAGTGCCATAAGGAGGGACTTGTCGATAAACTGTCGTCGCTTGCTATGTGCCCCCGTCTGTTTTTGTTTAGGTTCTCTAGCATCGAAATACATCCTAGCCTGCGTCATCTGAACGAAGGTAAGAAGACCTGCAGCTGACAACCTGCGATGAAATTTATTTGCCACAATGCGGTATGTGAAAGTACGATATCAATTTGTTGTGAACTTGAACCATTATGTACCTCGGCTTCCATCATGGATCAATACCCCACCATCCGGCTGTACGCGGTATCAGGACAGGTAGAGTAGAACAAGAATTTCCATCAGATATCTTCTTTGCACGATGTCGTGCATCGATATCTTTGCTAAGCAACGGGTAAGGCCACTCCTCTTCCATATCTGGACGATCATTGTGAGCAAGGGTAAATTAGAAATTTCATCAAGTGCATGTACGACAAAATACATAATGCATGAAAGCAAGGAATAAAATTTTCTCATAGTACGATTACAAACTCGACCACATCTTAGGAAATAGGTTTACAAACGTTACAAACCAATTAACACCTTACAATAATTAATCTCAGCATTACCAGAATAAAGTAAATAACAACAGACGTACTTATTGGATAGCATATTACAAACATATTGAACTACAACGTAATGCAACACACATATCAGGACCGAACATACATAACCAGGTAGTGTACATCATAATTACTGCAGGTTTCCATCGTCCCTATCGTGAGCCCCCTGAGAGCCCCTCCTATTCCTCCTCGCACGTTGTTGCCTAGGTTCCATGCTAGAAGATGTGCCCTCCTTGTTGTTCTTGCAATCTTTAGTGCGGTGCTCGTACTGAAGACAGTCCTCACATCACCGCACAGGCCCTCCCGCTTCGGATGCATCCATATCATTTCGTAAGCGTCGTGTTTGTCTTCTACCCTTACCAGCCTTCAAGAGATCCAAGTCTGGCACATAGATCCTGTTATCACCCCCACTTTCAACTAGGTGTTGGAGGACCTCCACCCGAGGATCTCACCACTCCATGCGTTAAGCACTCTATCTTTTAGAACGTCGACACATACGATGTTGAATCAAGCTTAATTTTAACGCACGCAGCCAGGACATGGCTGCATGGCACATGCAGAAGCTTCGGCTTATTGCAAGAGCACGAACATGTGTTATCAGATTCGTGCCCTAGAGTAACTTCATGAGTCATGACTCCGGTAGAAGATCCAACACCCCCTTTAGTGCGGCATGTGACTTCCCACCTTCATCTAACGTTACCAGTGGTAATGACCGTGTGAAATCTTGCCTTATTAGCCTTCTCTTGGAGGTACTCTGCCATCTTTTTGCAGAAAGGTGTCTGTGCGTTAGACATTTGTTGCAACGCCGCTGCCCGCCTCGTCCTCATCCACTTCGTTGTCGTGTGCATAATGCCTTCAACAATAGCAGTTAAAGGTAAAGGCCTTAATTTGCGAAGAATCGCATTGTACGCCTCTGCAAGGTTAGTGGTCATTATGCCATGCCTAGCCCCATTAGTGTCATGCAGAAGTGCCCACTTATCTTGCGGCTCGCACTCAATCCAATGGGTGAAACATTTGATATTCTGTGATGACCTACGCTTCTTTCCAGTTGATGGAATAAGATCATCCATTGGTTCCAGGGCCTGGGGGACATGTACATCTTGCGGGTTGTTGTTGCTCTGCTTTGACCGGATTTGTGTCCTAGTCCCTTCGTCAAGTTGTTTCCAAAGCTCGTCGAACTTTGTAGACTGATTTGCCTTGCACAACCGCTTGAACATGTTCATTAGCTTGCGACTGTTGAATTGCTTGAAAAAATTGGCTCCCATGTGCCTCATGCACCAACGGCTATGCATGTCAGGCCAGTAGTACGCACCGCAAGCATCCTCCTGCAGCTCCTTGATTGCCTTCAACAGGCCGACATTCCGGTCATGGATGATGCATATCGAAGTGCGATTTTGCACCACTCCCCACTTTAGGTGTTGTAAAAACTACAACCAGCTTTCGTAGTTCTCGCTTTCAACAAAAGCGAAAGCTACCGGAATTATCTAGTTGTTCGAATCCGCTCCAACGACCGTTAATAACTGGCCTCGGTACTTCCCTGTTAGGAAAGTACCGTCGACACACAACACCGGCCTCGAGCACTGGAACGCATGAATGCATGCTCCGAATGCGAAGAATGCCCACTGCATGACAAGATAATTGGGAGGCCGAACTGACTCCCGATCCTGCACAGCAACATAGGTCCCAGGGTTCCTGCTCTTCAGAATGTGAAGCATCTGTGGCAGTGTGTCATATGCTTCTTCAAATGTCCCATATCTTTTCTCCATGGCCTTCTGCTTCGCCCTCCAAGCCTTGTGGTAACTAATTGTGTACCGTTCACCTTTCTCCACCAGTTTTATTATGTGCCGCACAGGCAGGTCATCACCCTCAATAATTTCCTTGTAGTACTTGTTTGCGACGTATGCCGTGGTCAGGTTGCGGTGGGACTCCTTAGTGTTCCGAAGCAGGCAGGAGTGCTCATGCAGTTTAGACACGATCCAGTAAGACTCGTACTTCGGCACGTGACCATGAATACGGAAGGTGCAACCTTCCGTCTCACAGACGACCGTGTACTCACTCTTGGTAGACCTGACAACCCTGAACTGCCTTTGCATCTGGAATGACCATGACTTCACTGCGTCTTGCAAACCAGTTTTGTCACGAAACATTGCGCCCAGATTTATTTGGCCATCCCCGTAGAACCATATTGAATCATGACAAGTGTTTTCTGCAATATAACCAGGGTCTTCAAGGTTCCACGAAGCAGGCGTAGGTACTTCCTCAACCTCTTGGTCATCTTCGTCATCATTCCCTTCAGCCGTGAGGTTTTCCTCATCTTCGAGTGCATGTCGGTCAACCCTCTCAATTTCTTCAACAATAGCAGGTATCTCCTGCCCTTCATCGGCTTCACCAGTAGGATGGCGGTTGTCCACATCATCTGCTTGTATGGATAGATTTTGAATGTCAGGACCAACATCACCACCACGATGGAGAGGCAAAACTTCATCTTCTTCGTGCGAACTAGATCCCAACTCCCCCCGGTTGCTGGATTGGCCCGCCGCGCTCTCTGTGGGGACTCTTCCTTCACATGCCTGCACCAGCATGACAAATTCATATCCCCGTCTCCTACAGCCAGCGAGCCAATCCTGCCAGGCCTTACTCCGTGTCACATTTTTTAACTCCCATCTTATGTTGTTGGCCGATCGGCTCCACATAACCCTCACGATAACACTATGTACACCCGGATCTAAAGAAAATGTGCAGGTTAACCAGTACCAAACTTCGGGCATGGTAAGGGTGTCTGGATTTGGATGTTACAGTGTGCATTGCCTAAAGTTGTTCAGATCGACACCACTTTCATTTTCCGTAATTTCACCTTCACCGAAATACACTCTAAATGCTGACATCCCTGCCATTGCAGACAACACCGACTACTCCGTAAGGAAGTCTTATAGAACAAACGTGTGGTTTTCACGACTAAAATTGTACATAATTATGATGATAAAATATTTACCTGCGTTTATCAGATCCCGCCTACTCCTTTTTAACCAGCTTGCTCGTGTAAAATTTGCGGAATCAAAGTTTAGTACTACTCCTTTTTCACGAGCTATATCATATAACAATTGCTCCGTCAATGTTTTTACACTGCATAATCCACATGTTGAGGTGACAATTAATTATACAGAATTAGTTGCACCGACATAAGTTTATTTAACTGCTCTTTCATTTCGATACCAAATTAGTTACGAACTGTCTATTACTACTTACAGTAACAATTTACGACATTTTCCATTACAGTACCGTACCTTGTTGTCCTGCCTTATCTTTTTCAACCAAAATGCTCATATAAAATTCCCGTTATTATATGAAACCTTATATATGTGTCCTACAAATAGCACTATATGCTATTTCAGTTTTTTTTCCTTTGTTACATATAATATTGGCCGTATATATAAAATTAAACATCACATTAACTACTGGTTAATTATAACTTATAACTACTACGTACAAATTATTTGCAACTTCTATTAAACTTTTATAGCTTAATAATTAATTACGTCCACCTATTTCTTAACCATAATCGCCTCTATTACCTTTCTACATTTCTATTTTTACATGAGACCTAACAACATTTAATGCAGTTACTAATACGTACCTCAATTTTCCTCTAACATAATTAAAAACAAATATTAACTAACACTAACAAAAACTACGTGAACTAATATTTCCTATATCCTCATCGTACTAACACTAATATAAACTACGTGCGCTAATATTTTATATATCCTCATCATACTAATTTGTGCTAATAGAAAACTAATCAACTAACCTGTC
This sequence comes from Oryza punctata, assembly GCA_000573905.2. NCBI lineage: Eukaryota > Viridiplantae > Streptophyta > Magnoliopsida > Poales > Poaceae > Oryza > Oryza punctata. Next base: position 6,456,995 of record CM002491.2, on the reverse strand, counting down.
AATTTATCCTCCTCTCCACTGCCTTCCTCTTCCTCTCCTCTTCCTCTCCTCTCTTCTCCTCCCTCTTCCTCTCCTCTTCCTCTCCTCTCTTCTCCTCCTCAGTTCACCGCTGTGAGGACCATCTCCTCCTCCCCTCGTTTTATACATTTCACGCATCGGATTCGAACTCGGCTAGAGGTTTACAGCGGAGCATATGAAATAACTAGCAGGCAGGATGTGACGGCAACGTCACATTTCCTAAACAGTAAAAGTGAAAGTAAAAGAAAAAGAGAGATAAAGAGAGAGGTAAAAGAAAAAGAGAAAGCTAAGAGAGGGAAACATGCTGTCGGTGCGCATGCGCGGCGAGACCGAGAGCGGTCTCGCATTTTCGGACTGTGACGCTGACCGCTCTCGCCCTCTCAAAGCGCGACAGCGCTCGCGCACGCCGCCAGCGCTTTCGCTGTCTCAAAGCGCGACAGCGCTCGCCCTCTGCGCTCGCCCACGCCGCGTCACCACTGTCACGCGCGCAAAGCGAGACGGAACGGTCTCGCGCTTTCGTACAGCGATATCGGCAGCCATCTCGCGCGTACGAAAAGCGAGACCGACTTGGATTCTCTCCACGTGTCACAATCGCTGTATGGAAAAGCTATAGCGCAGCGATCTCGCCGCTCGGTACAGCGATACCGCCAGCTCACCCTCGTTATCGCATGTCCAATTAGCGATTACGCCGTGCCATCGCTTTTCGTAGTTGCGAACATTGGTATCGCACTTCTAAAGTGCGATAACGACGGTATATTTCCACAAATCATTCGCAATCCGGTATATTTTTGCATAATCATCCGATAAAGAATATATTTTCAAAATTTATTCCAGATCGTGTAAAATACATAATTAGGTTCATAATTTTGGTTTGATGTACGACAACTGGCCCAAACCTGACCACGTATGACTGCACTGCTGATGTGGCACTCCACGCTGGCACACATTTTGCATTTGCCCTCCTCGGTGACAGGACGGGTTGCAAAAGAGGGTTGACAGTGAACACAAGTGGAGAATTCAATCACGTGTGACATCCTGGCCGAATTAAAATTAGGCCTGTGTGGCCCATGAGAGCTGTGTGCACATGTTTAGTACCACCTTGCTAGTTTAGCAAGATTGGAACCAACTTATAAGACTTCTTCCCTTCAACCATATCACTCCCGGGTCAACCCTTTTACACGAAGCGAGGACGAAAGTGTAAGTGGGGTGGTATGTGTAAGTGGGCCCACCCGTCTGATGAGCTGGGCTACGCGGTTCTGGAGGGAGGGCTACAAATGTTATCCGGTATCAGAGCCGACCCTCGCGGTTGCACGTACGGGTCATGGGTCAATGTGCTGCAGGTATATGGCGCATGTGGCCTCTGTGTGAGGCACAAGGGATGACCCATCACAGATGACCTTCTACCTACGAAGGATGTTAAGTTTGCAACCCATCAGATGACCTTCTACCTGCGACCACTGCAACCCATCAGATTGTTAGAAAGATCTCCCTCCGTTGAGCCCAACGGCTCAACGGGCCTTGACACGCGCCCCGATCGGGGGCGCCCAGCCCAATGGCTGATGGGCCCCCGTCACACTGCGCCACATATAAAGAGAGGGTGGGGGCCGGGGCGGCACACACGACGAAGTTCGCTGCCGCCGCCAACCCCATCCACAAACCCTAAACCCTACCGATCGAGGGGGCGCAGCCAGTGACGGGATTCGCCACCGCCGCACCACACCTCGTCATCGACGCCGCTGCTGCTACACCGAAACCCTAGCCGCCTGCGGCACCATCGCCGCCGGTCCGCATCAACCCTAGGAGACGACAAGGATGGCCGGCGCCTCTTCCTCCTCATCAACCTCCACCGGTCGGTACTCTAAACCCTCTCTCTTTCCCACATGTTGAAAACCCAAATAGCACAAACCCGAGTAGATCACTGCTAGGAGATCCTATAGAATTAACAATGGTATCAGAGCATTCATCCTAGTTTTGATCTCGGTTCGGGGAAAGAAATTGCAAAAGAGAAACAGAGAGCCATCACGACAAAGAGAAAAGAAACAAAAAAAAAGAGGAAAAGTTGGCTCACCGCCGCCGCCGACGCGTGCGGGAGCCAAGCCGCCGCCGGCCGTCGCGCCGCGCGGGAAAGAGGGGAGACGGCGGGCTCGCCGAGCCGCCGTGCTCACTGGCGCTGCCGTGCGCCACCGCGCGCCGCCGTACGCCGCTGGCTGCCGCCGGTGCTGGGGCCGCCGCGCGCGCCGCGGCCGCCGCCGTGCGCCCCTGGCCGACGCCGGCGCTGAGGCCGCCGCGCACGCCGGGCCGCCGCCGGCGCTTGCCGAGCCGGCACCGCCACCTTCTGTCCAGCCATGGCAGGAGAGAGAGCGAAGGAGCAATGGCTAGGGTTTTGACCGGCCGGCCCTCCGTGCCGGCCGTTGGATTGAAACCCTAGCCAATGGACGGCTTGGATTGGGCGGCCAGAAAGTCCAATTTTGGTCCCTCGGGCCAAAATAAAAGAAAAGGAGAGAAAACAGAAGTCTGTTTTTGGCCCCTCCGGGCAGAAAACAGAGAAAAGAAAATAGAAATCCTTTCCTTTTGAATTTTAATGTTATTTGATGCAAATTTCAATAGAACTTTAATTGTTTTTGCATGTTTTACCTCTTTTTAAATTTGAACCAACGGGATAATTTTTACAAGAGAGTAAAATTACAGAATTTGATATAGTTCTTCCGCTGTAAATAGACCACATTGATAAAAATTAGTGTTTCTAAAATTAAATTTCGAACCAACGGGAGAATTTAATTTTAGGAGCATTAATTATGTGTTATAATGTTGTAATTTTTCTAACCAACGTTGATAATTGCAATGTTATAATTATGGCTTTATGTATTATGTCTATTTTCTGCCCAACGGTGATATAGACTTAATACATAACATGTTAATGTTAATTTTGTTATCACTATACATGATCATTTCAGGTTGTTACTCCTTAATGGGTTGCATCAAGGATATTCCGACCCTAAAAGGAGACAACTACAATAAATGGAAAAGAAAACTCGACCTTGCTTTTATCTTGGGAGAGGTGGACTGGGTGTTGACTACCCCATGTCCTATAGAACCTGCTGAGCTTATCAGAGGTGATAAAGAGTCAGATGCTGAATGGGAAAAGAGAAAGAGGGACAATGCTCCCATTGTCATGACATATGACATAGAACACAAGAAATGGTCCTTAGCCAACAAGAAATGTTTGGCTGTGGTAAAGAACACGATTGAGCCAACTATATTGGGCTCAATCCCAGAATGTGACACCGTCTCTGAATACCTTGAGAGAATAAAGAGCCAGTTCACTGGTTCTTCAAAGACTTATGCTACACAGCTGATCAAACAGCTTATGACAGAGAGGTATCATGGAGGCGGTGTGAGAGAGCACATCCTTAGGATGAGCAACATTGCTTCCAAGTTGAAGCCAATGGACTTGGGCATAACAGATGACTTTTTAGTCCATCTGGTTATGGCCTCACTGCCAAAGTTATTTGACAATTTTATTGTCAATTACAATATAAGTCCAGAGAAATGGAGCTTTGAAAAGCTCATTGCAAATTGTGTGCAAGAGGAGGAGAAGATTAAGGAGGCACATGGTGGCTCCATCAACTATGTTAAGGATAACAAAAGAAAGAATCCTAAGTCTCCTTCCAAAGCAAAACAGCCCCCCCAGCATCTGCCTCAACAACAATAGTTTGCTATTGAAAAGGATCAGTGTCTTCACTGCAAGAAGACAGGACACTACAAGAAAGATTGTCCTGACTTTTTGAAAATGATCATGGCTAAGAGAGGTGAGAACATTATTACATTTGTAAATGAATCTCATTATGTTGGTTATTCCAGATCCACATGGTGGATTGATTCTGGAGCAACTATTCATGTTTGTAATTGTTTAAAGGCATTCCGTTCGATGAGGACTACGCAAAGAAGCGAAAGCTCCATTAGATTTGCAAATGGAGTTGAAGAAAGAGTTGAAGCTATTGGCGATCTTCCCATAGGGCTCCCGAATGGCTTCACACTTCTACTTAAAGATGTTTTTTATGTTCCTTCTTTGCAAAGAAACTTGATAAGTGTATCCAAATTGGATTCCGATGGATATGATTGTCGCTTTGGAAGTGGCAAATGTGAACTATGGCATAATAATGAATGTATTGGTCTTGCTGTGTTGCAACACGAGCTTTATTTGTTATCTCTTTCTGAGAATGTGAATGTTGTGTCCTCGTTGACAAAAGAAAACAAGAAAAGAAAGCGAACTCCTAATGTCTCATCGAAATTATGGCACTGTCGTTTAGGCCATATTTCGAGGGGGAGAATTGAGAGACTAGTTAAGAATGAGATTCTTCCTCCATTGGAGTTCTTAGACTTAGAACAATGCGTAGAATGCATTAAAGGAAAATTTGTAAAGAGCATCAAAAAAGGTGCAAAACGAAGCACAGGAATTTAGAGATCATTCACACAGATATTTGTGGTCCATTTCCTGTGAAAAGTGTGGATGGCTATGACTCGTTCATAACATTCACAGATGATTACTCCCGTTATGGTTATATTTATCCAATAAAAGAGCGATCAGAAGCATTGGATAAATTTAAGATATTCAAAGCTGAAGTTGAAAATCAGCATGATATAAAGATTAAAGTAGTAAGATCTGACCGTGGGGGGAGTACTATGGTCGACATACGCCTTATGGGCAAGTCCCTGGACCTTTTGCAAGGTTCTTGCTAGAGAATGGCATAGTAGCCCAGTATTCAACACCGGGCGAACCGCAACAGAATGGGGTAGCTGAAAGGCGTAACCGTACCCTCATGGATATGGTGCGCAGCATGATGAGCTACTCCACCCTACCATTGGGTTTATGGATGGAGGCGTTAAAAACCGCTATTCATATTCTCAACAGAGTTCCGAGCAAATCGGTGCCCAAAACACCGTATGAGCTATGGACAGGAAGAGTACCCTCGCTAGCTCACCTCCGTGTCTGGGGGAGTCCTGCAGAGGCTAAAGTATTTAACCCAACTATTGGGAAGTTGGATCCCAAAACAGTGAGCTGCCATTTTATTGGCTATCCTGAAAGATCAAAGGGTTTTCGTTTCTACTGTCCAAACAGTTATACAAAGTTTGTGGAAACGAGACACGCCATCTTCTTGGAAGACGAAATGATTAGGGGGAGCTCGGTAGTTCGAGAAATTGATCTTGAGGAGAGGGCGGTGTTTGTACCCGCTCCGTCAATTCAAGAGCCTTTCTTCTCTCTACCTGCTGATGTTGTGCTTGCAATGCATGACGTTGCAGTACCAACACCTGTTGCGACCTCTCCTGTGGCAACAACAAATGAAAGTGAGGAACCTGTTCAACAGGATCCAACAGAAACAGTTGTCACACCAGAGGAGGAGGTGCAACAGCCTCAAACAGACAATGTGCCGGAACAGCAGGCCCCTAGAAGGTCTGAAAGAGTCAGAAGATCGGCTATCCGTGATGACTATCAGATTTATAATATAGAAGAGTCACATATGGAGGATGATCCCACCTCATATGAAGAGGCCATGAGAAGCGCTCGCTCATCTGAATGGTTGGAAGCCATGAAAGATGAAATGAAATCAATGAAACAAAATGATGTCTGGGATTTAGAAGAAATTCCTAAAGGAGCCAAAACAGTAGGCTGTAAATGGGTCTACAAAACCAAATATGACTCCAGAGGGAATATAGAAAAGTTTAAAGCGCGCCTTGTGGCAAAAGGCTTCACGCAAAGAGAAGGGATTGATTACAATGAGACGTTTTCTCCAGTCTCTTGTAAAGATTCCTTCAGGATTATAATGGCACTGGTGGCACATTATGATTTGGAATTACATCTGATGGATGTAAAAACGGCATTTCTAAATGGAGATTTGGAGGAAAAAGTATACATGGCACAGCCGAAAGGTTTTGTCGTGAAAGAAAATGAAAATATGGGATGCCGTCTAAAGAGATCCATTTATGGATTAAAACAAGCTTCGAGACATTGGTACTTGAAGTTTGATGGGATAATAAAGAAATTTGGGTTTCAAGAGAATGTCGAGGACAACTGTATCTATACAAAGTTTAAGAATGGGAGATTTATTTTCCTAGTTCTGTACGTGGATGACATTCTACTGGCTAGTAGTGATGTTAGTCTACTACAGGAAACAAAGAATTCTTGTCCTCGAACTTTGACATGAAAGACCTCGGTGAGGCTTCATATGTTTTGGGTATAGAGATTCACCGAGATAGAACAAAGTATGCATTGGGACTTTCTCAAAAGGCATATATAGAAAAGGTGTTAAAGAAATTCAACATGTACAAATGCAGTGCTACACCTGCTCCTATAGTGAAAGGCGAAAAGTATGGGCCATCTCAATGTCCCAGAAATCAGTATGAGCTTAATGAAATGAAAACAAAGCCATATGCGTCAGCTGTAGGAAGCCTACAGTACGCGCAAGTGTGCAGACGACCTGACTTGGCATTTGTTACCGGGTTACTTGGCAGATTTCAAAGTAATCCAGGCCCAGAGCACTGAAAATTAGTAAAGAAAGTCTTGCGTTATTTGCAAGGAACAAAAGGCCTCATGCTGTCTTACAGAAAATCAGAATCGCTCCAGATAGTGGGGTACTCAGATTTTGACTTTGCAAAAGATAACACAAAGTCAACATCGGGATACGTGTTCACCCTGGCAGGAGGAGCTATTTCATGGAAAAGCTCAAAACAGACTATCACTGCAGGGTCTACTATGTATGCCGAGTTCATAGCATGCTATGAGGCAACGGGGCAGGTGAACTGGCTAAAGAAGTTCATACCCGGTTTAAAGGTGGTTGACAGTATTGAGAAACCACTAAAGTTATACTGCGATAACGAACCCATAGTAATGTACGCTCACAACAATCAGTCAAGTGGTGCTGCCAAAAACATTGACATAAAGTACTATGTTGTGAAAGACAAAGTTCGGGATCAAACAATCAGTCTCGAGCACATTAGAACAGAAAGGATGCTCGCGGATCCGCTAACGAAAGGCCTACCACCCAACGTGTTCAAGGAACATGTAGCCGGCATGGGTTTACGGGAAACCTTATGAATCCTGGACTAAAGGGCCCAAAAGTAAAGTATCTGTTTCAAAATGGAGACGTGTATAGTGGCTATTAAATCTATCGGTAATTAACCGTGACGATGAAATATGCTCTATTCGCAAATCTGTGATGGAAGAGAAAAAAGTTAAAAGCAATAGTGAGATCAAGGGGGAGAATGTTAGAAAGATCTCCCTCCGTTGAGCCCAACGGCTCAACGGGCCTTGACACGCGCCCCGATCGGGGGCGCCCAGCTCAATGGCTGGTGGGCCCCCGTCACACTGCGCCACATATAAAGAGAGGTGGGGGCCGGGGCGGCACACACGACGAAGTTCGCTGCCGCCGCCAACCCCATCCACAAACCCTAAACCCTACCGATCGAGGGGGCGCAGCCAGTGACGGGATTCGCCACCGCCGCACCACACCTTGTCATCGACGCCGCTGCTGCTACACCGAAACCCTAGCCGCCTGCGCCACCATCGCCGCCGGTCCGCATCAACCCTAGGAGACGACAAGGATGGCCGGCGCCTCTTCCTCCTCATCAACCTCCACCGGTCGGTACTCTGAACCCTCTCTCTTTCCCACATGTTGAAAACCCAAATAGCACAAACCCGAGTAGATCACTGCTAGGAGATCCTATAGAATTAACACAGATGACCTTCTACCTGCGACCACTGCCGGCCGCCGTGGTGTTTTTACGTCAACAGGGAGATAAGGAAATCCCTGCCTCGCCTCGAGGTGATGGGAGCGCCAAAGACGATCGAGCTCACTCCGAGCCTTTTATACCTACTCCCTCACCCGAGCTTGTGAACAACGTCCTTGGTGGTTTTACCAAGCGTCGCATTCTTGATGGTACGTGGTTAATGGGTTTGCTCGATTTCGATGAAGATGGAGAAACCAATCGCCATGGAGCTAACCTTTGCCTTAACGATCTTTAGTATCGTAGTTCACTCAACCAGATAGGCAACGAGTTTACCACCGCGCTTATTCCTCCCGAGCTCAAGAAGGAATTCACCGAAGAGAATGATCTCATATCGGCCTGGACTGCCCTCGACATCTCTACTTCCAAGGTACGTTTTGGTTCATTTTTCTTGTTTTATCTTTGAGAACTTATTTTGGTTTATATATTTCGACTTACTACTTTTTTTTTCTTTTTTAGACTGCCGGCCTTTCTCGATTGCAACGCAGTGTTGCCATAAAGGCTTTGAAGGAAATTTGCACTCGACGCAACAAATCCCTCGATTGGATCGCTAAACTCAAAAACAATAAACTTGTTCTTAGCCGGGAGCTCAACCATGTGTGGAACCAGAAAAAGGCTGCGGCAGATATTGTCGGAAAAATTCACGCTGAGAAGAAGATTTTTCTTGAAGAGAAGAAAAAGCTACTTGCTCGCCAAAAGGAACTCGAGCAATCCATTGCCGATCATCAAGAAGTTATAAGAGAAAAAACTGATTCTGTAGATCGGCTCCGGGAGAAGATTGCTGAGTTAGAGAGGAAGAATGATCAGCTTGAGCTTTCTCGAAAAGAACAAGAAGATAAAACACTGTCTGCCCTTCGAGAGCTCGAAGTCAGTCGGCAGCAATTCTTCGATGGTTGTCGAGTGGTTAGTGGCGCATTGCACCAAGTTGGCGCCGAGACAGACCCGCTCGTTGAAGGAAGCAATATGTATGTTCTTTCGAGCTGGATGCGTGAAGCTTCCTCTGCTCTGTCGAGCAGTATCAGCCAGTTTGTTGCACGCTGCTCTCGTATTTCTGCTGAGGCCTTATGTGCTTCTCTCTATTCGAGCGGTTGCACCCATTTGAATTCCTGGCATTCTGTCTGATGAGACGAACTTCAGTCGACTTCGAGAGACTGTCCACACAGTGGCCAAGGCAATTTAGGTTTTATACCGGAAGAAACAGGGTTACGAAGATACCCTCTCTTCACTGAAGGCCTCTCTTGCCGAACTGAGTTCTCGGGCTCACCCTTCAACTTCTAGTCGTCCGCAGGTGTGATTTGGCTGTTAGTGTAACATAGTCAAGAACAATTGTTTTGTTGTTTTGTTCGGACTTGCGTTGTTCGAATGACTGTAAAAAAACTTTTAACCCTCAATGGTGATGATGCCTTATATATTTGGGTTAATTGGAACTATATCACTGGAAATATGCCAATTCAAAAAAATATCACTACCATTCAGCATATCGGCTAATCTTGCTTCTTCCCTCTTCTTTGTGGCAATGGCGTTGGAGAGCAGCTAATCTTGCTTCGTGCTGTTCACTTGTTCTCCGGCGTGAAGGCACCCCCATGGTTGTTGTCCACCTGCTACAACCTGCTCGACGAGGTGAGGAACGGTGGCGAGCAGGAAGAACTGGTGAGATGGCTACTCGAGCGCGGCGGCCATGGCAGTAAGGTGCTGGTCACCGCGGTCACCACCAGCATCGCTCAGGAGAACGGCTGGGCGTTGCTCCGCGTGGCGGCATGCGTCACCGACAATGGCGAGGGCGGTGCAGCACTGAAGGGCGTTGGCCGGAGGATCGCTGGTGCAGTAGTGGATTGCTGAGGTACCACATAATGATTATGTAGATTGATGTCATAGCCGATATCTAGGTTTAAGTATGTATCGACTATAGCTCCGATACAACCTTATGCTAGGATATTCTCTAGTAATAAATATATTAAACTATAATCAATCAGATTGATATCAAGCTTAATATATTTACATTAGATTAGATCCTAATATAAGGGGCAGATATAGAACATTAAACAAAGCATAACACGATGTGAAACATCTATATCAGGTAAGATCGGCTGAAACCCCGATACTATCCTTATTAACAACCATGAAGCAGGTTAGATACCATGATTCTAAATACGGCTTAATAGGTTGGACTGAACCAATACAGCATTAAGTATAAATAGAAGCATGAGATCTAAAGAATCAAGCCGATGGTTGCTTTTTCGGGATGGTGGATACATTATATAACTTAGATTAACAAGGTAATCTAGCCGATACCGATGAAACCCTAGAAAGGATCTAGCCGATACAGGTAGATTGCATTGTCGATCTAAGTTGTATAACATATATGATAACTCGGAGAATCACACCAAAGAACTAGAGTGTCATAAAGATGTAAGCACTAGCCCTAATGATGTAACTCGCCATGACAAGATATACCTTTTTGCCGAAGATCAAAGTGATGCAGCACGACTCGAAAGCACGAACTTGTCGAGAACAGAAAACAAAGGTTTGGCGATGCGCCGAGATTGATTGAACGTGTGTTGTTATTATTTACAAGACCTCGGGACTATATTTATACCCGAAATTACAAACATTGTCCATCACGGACACGACTCATATTATCCTAATACAAATCCAACTAACCAACAAGTCCCTTAGGCGGACTCTTACCAAGAATATCTATAAGGAAATTACATAAAATATCCTAATTAATAGATACAACTGCCTCCTCAGGACTCTATCCGTGCATGGCAATCCATGTGAAGCACGCTAACACAACCCGATGACGTACACCGAATCATATTACCGAAATCGGCTCAATCGGCTAACCTAGTTCGACTCTGACTCTGCCGATCCAGTCCACAGCCGATTCGGACCACAGCCGATTCTCACTCTGCTTTTTGATACGATCTTATCTCTTCAATCCTCTTCGATTCCCTCTTGACTTCTGATATTTGAATTACCAAATTTGGTCGTCAACACACGGTTCCAATTTCTCCAATTTTCGGTGGCATAGCCGATATGCTGAATAGTAGTGGCATTTTTCTGAATTGGCATATTTGCGATGGCATGGATCCAATTAATCCTATATATTCTTATCTACTTGTTCGATTATGTGTTTTATTCCTGTTGTATTGTCTTGTTGGGTATGCAGGTTGGACCGGATCGAAAATGTGTTGTTCGACGTGTTGGTGGTTTTCCAATCGTAAATGTGAAGCATATAGCTTTTCGAGCTCTGCAGAAACTGTCCTTTCTCGAAGCCCATGGGTCAGATGTTGAAGACAACAAAGTTTGTTATGACAACTCTTGTATTTTCTCGTACAAGTTTTTCACTTGGCAGAGGCAGCATCGAAATGACTGTCTTCGGGACTTTGTTCTCGAGTTCAGAAAACACCATTCCTATAATGCATAGACTAGCTTCGAGTTTTGGCAATCCTTTCGCCCCTCGGCTCGTCAACTTAGGATATGGAAAATACCTGTTACTCAATTGTTCCCTTTGTAGAAATACCATCCTCTTTTAATGTTGCTTTCCCTTCTCATCCCTCTGTGTAGCACATGTTGTATTCTACCGTGCTGTGTTGTAATATGCCGATGTCATTATGTTTCACTCAGAATGAAAAGTTGATTATGCTGTAATCTGTAGTCTTCTAGTTTAATTAGATGTAGATTGAAAACCGTCGTCATTTGCCTCGTCGCAAATGGGTTTTAGTTTGCGAGGCAAAAATAGATTGGAAACCATCGTTCTCCTTATGTCTTAAAGGAGTGACGAGGTCTAAGCCATTTGCCTCGTCGCAAATGGGTTGTTAGCTTTTGAGCTGAGGTAAAAATAGATTGAAAACCGCTGTCCTCCTGATGTCTTTAAAGGAATGATGAGGTCTAAGTCATTGGCCTCGTCGCAAATGGGTTTTTAGTTTTTGAGCTGAGGCAGAAATAGATCAAAACCTCTGTCCTCCACTATCTCATTCGAGTGGAAAGGCGTTTTGCGAGAACTGCTCTATGCGATATAAATGGCTTGAGAGAAGATTCCAACAAGATGGTGCTATGACTCGAAGTAAGAATCCTCGATTCGTGGCACTTTACTAAAAGCCACTTAGCTAGGAGATCACAAAAACCGTTTAGGACAAAATAGGGACGCTGTTTACCCTCTGCTACAACACAGTCGTGACCTTAGGGCACGAACAAAATTGGGGATAGACGGGAAAGTACAATTTCCCGTCTATGCTAAGAATGAGCTCGAATAGCAAATGCGCAAAGATGATGAATTGTATTCCACTGTTGATTATCTCCCCACCTAGCTACAGGATTTGGGTCGGCTTCTATAGCCTACACCCGTACATGAGAGGTTACAATTTTACCCTCAATGGGGCATAGCAAGTTACTACAACGCCCCTAGTAAAGTACATAGTTATGGGGGTATTAGAGTACATTTTCGGGGTCCCCCTCGACATCTGGAGCCAGCTTGCAGTAAGAATTGATGTGGTCCCCATGGTATCTTCCAAAGGTATATTACTTGGTTGATAGCGTATCCCGCAAGCTTTTTGTCCGGAGGGAAAACTGAAAACCTTGCTTCCGAGCTCGAACACCTAGGCCCGAATCTGTGGACTCGAATGGACAAACTCAAACTCTCAACCCCTTGATGTTGATCCTGCTAAACAAAGAGGAAAACACCTTCACTATCTCATTCAAGTAGAAAGGTGTTTTGCGAGAACTGCTCTGTACGAGATAAATGGCTTGAGAGACAATTCCAACAAGATGACTCTATGACTCGAAGGAAGAATCCTCAATTTGTGGTACTTTACCAGAAAAAACAATTAGCCAGGAGACCTCGAAAACCGTTTAGGTTGAAATGGGGGACGGTGTTTACCTTCTGCTACAATACAGTGGCTTGGTGGGAGGTGGCAAAGGGCGGTAACAAGAAGCAGTGGTGCTGGTGTTCATTCAGCCGAGACGGTGCTAGTGAAGGTGGCAATGTAGCATCACAGCAGTAAGACGAAGTGTCTTAGTGTGCATGAATAAAAAAAAGAAGAAGAGGGGCAGCGCTGCTGGATAGGGAAGTCAGAGCAGAGAGCATCTCAGATGCGTGAGAAAAAGAAAAGGATGGTAGAGGCACTGGTATACATAGAGGAGGAAAGGGGAGATGAACAGCCAGCCGAGAGTTTGTGAGTGGTGAAAACAGAGCTAACAACGGAGCTAACTGATGACTGTGATTTAGTTTTTGATATTGAACAAAGCAGGATGTGGATGGGGTACAAGTGCTTACCAACGATGGCAGAGAAGTGGCAGTGGCAGCAAGATGCTCGTGCGACAATGGCACAAACTCCTGAGATGTCATTGCGGCGGCTGATCTTATCCGGTGCATTGCGTGATCTCCCAAGGATTATGTTGAATAGTGTAGGAGAGATACTGCGAATATTAGACACATTGTATTGAGTCTTAGGGTATATATAGGAGTACATAAGGAGATAAGTAAGGATTATAGATATGGAAGGAGTCCGCACAAATCAATACTATCCTAATATGACTCTAACTACTATATACTTTAACATCCTCCTGAAGTCCAAGCGTGAGCAACGTGAACGCTTGGACTAGAGAAGAAACTGGCGAGAGTGTTCAACATAGATGATAGTCCTTTGTGCCGATGTCGAAGTAGTCGAGATGAAGTTGCCGTAGTCGTAATAACCAATCATCGCCGATATTGATACAACACAAGTCACCCAATAGTGTGTGGTTTCGATTCGTGGCAGGGATCGCGGCTCCAGGAGTGAGAGTGCGTGGGAGCAGGCGAGAAGCCAAAAGAAAAAAAATTAAAGAGAAAGAAATTAGAAAAAAAACACTATGGTGACCGGCGCAAAGACGTTGGTGATGACTGGCTGATGACAATGTCGGACAGTGTTACTGTAGCCCGGGACAGCAAAACAGCAACACCCTTGATCTTAACAGAACGACGGCGTGGGCGGTGCAAACCAATCTCTGATCGGTGAAAGAAAAATTGGCAGCAGTAGCAGTATATATCGCCAAAACCAATCCGAACCTCGAGCTCACGGCGTTGATGGCTTGTTCCTAGCAGCATGGAGGAGCTCACGTGCAGCATGTTGACTCAAGCCATGCATGCATATTTGTCGCCGCAGAGGCCGAGAATGCATGCTCGTTCACTAGCACAGAAATGGCTAGCGGTGTCGGTTGGGAATCCGGTATAAGTGCCGGATTTTTCAACCGGCACCACGAAGACAACACTGATGTGAAGGGAAGATAGATATCTGTTTCGGTGCCGGTTAAGAACTGGCACCTTTGAGATTTCACGAATAAAAAAAAGGCTTGATGCATCAGCTCGATTTGAGCCGATGCATCGAGTCAATCCCCTTCGCCCCAACCAGATTACACACAACAATTTAATTCATAGACATGCAAGAACAATAAGAACACACATTAACAACAAGAACAACATGAACAACAAGAACACAACTCCCGTCGGGCGCCATCGCCTCCCCTGCCGCCGGGCTACCACTGCCTCTCCTGCCGCCTCTGCTGCCTCCCCTCCCGCCGGGTCGCCGCCGCACCACACATCAGGCCGCCGTCTGTTGATGTAAAAATACGATGGCCTGGGAGATTTGCTTAACTCCAATGTAGATCCAAAATAATGATGAGATACGGGTGTGCCAGTCAGTTTGATCCTGCAACTGACAAGATATATAAACAACAGATAAAACAACCAATCAGCTGACAAGCCGATAGAGTGATTCTAGCCGATTCCGATAAATGATATGATAGAATAAGCGTTGATCCAAAGGTTAAAGCATACATCGGCTGAAGGTCGGATGTCGATAAATCCAAATGATTAGATAAATAGTGAAACCTTTGTTGCAATCGGCTAAATCCAACTTATATGTAATCCTTAAAAGCCGATGCAACGCCCAGATAACCCATCGGCTGAAACCCCGATGAAACCCTTATTGGCAATCAAGAAACAAAATAAAGATTATGGTTCTAAGCACGACTTAGTAGATCAAACTTAACTGATGCAATACTAAGTATGAAAAGAAACATAATATCTAGACAATCAAGGCTTTGACTGATTTTCAGGGTGGTGGATATATTATATAATCTAAGCCAACAAAGTAATCTAGTCGATATCGATAAAACCCTAGATAGAGATTGGCCGATGTAAGTAAAAAAATTGTCAATCTAGATTATATAACGTATATAATAACTCATCGACTAGCACTTCGATAAAACATTAGTATGAACCTATCGGCTTAACAAGATTTATATTATCAATAACAATCTAGTAGGTCGAACCTAACCGATGCAGTACGAGATTTTATATGATAATCTAATACTTGATGAACCGATAGATCTGTCTAATGTGATGGATATAGCAAATCTATTTAAAACAATATTGTGATTGTAGATATATATCGGCTAAGATAGAAGATCAAATCTAACCGAGACAGCCACAACTAAACCGATGCGTCTCTAAACACAATGCAATTAAAATAGAAATGAGATATCAGGTAGGCAAATATAACAACCGAACCAGAGCGATCCAAGAGATCGAAGTGATACAGCCTTGAACAACACCAATGTAGCCGATATATTCACTAGGGCCGGCGGAACGTAGGGCTTACCCTTTCACCAGAGATCAAAAACCGATGCAGCCCTGTGTCAGGTGCCAAATTTCACCGATTGATAAGTAAAAACCTCAGAAAGAGGGTGACGATGCACCAAGAGTAGTTGTATTGATCGAGAGATAATTTATAGAGACCCTGGGTGTACATATTTATACCCATGGGTAGATGCTAGTCTATATCGGACACGACACAAACTTTCCTAAAGATAAAAGGAAAAACATAAAGTACTTATCAGACACTAAACACACTTTCCTAATGATAAAAGGAAACTAACAACTTTGCCTAATTAATAGATAAACTATCATGCTGCATCCCCCTTGAACTCGGACTCTTCTGGATGAACTTCCTTTAATTAATTACTTTCCTTAACTGAATCCATGAAGAATGCAACTGCTGGCGATTTATAATACCCATCAACCGATTCCAGGACTCTGAAGCCGATACTCACTCTAGGCCGATGATGACTTCGAGCCTTACCAAATTTAGTCGTTAACACCGCTGCACATCGCGCCAGGATGGCGCCTCCCCTCTCGGTCGGATCTAGCAGAGGGGAGGCACTGCTGGCGCTGCCTCCGCTGCCTCCTCTCCCGCCTGATCTGGCGGAGGGGAGGGCACCCCGGGGCCGTCGCTGACTCCTCCTGACCAAATCTAGCAGAGGGCGCCGCCATCGCACCGCACGCCGGGTCGGTGCTTCGTCTCTTGGCCGGATCTAGCCGGGGGGGAGGCACCACTGCTGCCTCCACCGCTGGGCCACCGCCGATGTTAGGTGGGCTGGGTGTGTGAGAGAGCGGAGGAGTGGGCGTGCGAGAGATGAAGGAGGAGAAGAGGAGAAGAAACAGAACGAAGAGAAGAGAGAGAGCGTGGTGGGTGGGGTGGGGGGCTGGATGGATGGATAAGAACAGTTTGACTCGGTTTTACGGGGTGTCGGTTATTTAGAAAACCCGACACCTGTAATATATTGTAGGTGTCGGTTTTTTTAAAATACCAACGGCTATATTATTGGTGTCGGTTTTTCTTCAAGACCGGCACATATTTGAAGAGGAAGGTGCTGGTTTTTAGGATTTAGGTGGGTTGGCGTACTCGTGGGCAGGCGAGTGGGCGGGAACGACACTATAGGTGCCGGTTTTAGCACTTCTGGCACCTATAGTGTCGACTTCTATTAGGGGTTCTGTGGTAGTGGTTGCGTGCATACACAAGTGCAGAACAGCCAGAGCCACGAGTAGACGGTAGACGATGAGACTGCTGTTGGTGCTGCTTGACACGAACGATGAACGATGCCGCCAGGAGATCGAGGCCAATTCCCACACGACAACAAAACACGAGGCCGTGTGGAGGAGATCAAGATTGATCCTTCGGCGGCAAACCATGACGCCAGGAGATCGATCTCTCTGGGCAGACGAACAATGATGACGAAAAAAAAGGTGGCCGCTCCCAGGAGATCGATCCCTCCCGGGGGCGATGAGCAGAAGCGTGAGCGGTGATGATCCTACGTCGCCCGATCTGATACCATGAGAGCGGAATAGACTCAACGCAATGATTAGATTGATATCAGTATGGAGTACATATTTGCACGAAACCTCCCTTATCCACTCAACTGGTTTATGGAAACAGAACCGAGAGATATGGAGGATCAGCAAAATAAGGGAATAATATACGCAAGATGAGATATATCTCTAGCACCCCCCACCCTGCAGTCACAACATTGTTCGAGCGCACGTTGAGACTGGAATGGAACTCGTTGAACACAGAGGTCGGGAGCCTTTGGTGAAGATATCCGCATACTGCGATGTCGTAGGCACATGAAGAACTCGAACAGCACCCGCATCAACACGATCATGAACAAAGTGTAGATCGATCTCAACATGCTTCGTTCCTTGATGTTGTACTGGGTTGGTGGTTTGATGTTGTTCTGTATTGAGCCTTAGGGTATATATAGTTGTACATGAGAAGGAGATAAGGAAGGATTACAGATATGAAAGGAGTTCACACAAATCAATCATATTCTAGTATGACTCTAACAGATTATGGCAGCGCTGAAAATGG
The DNA here is from genome assembly GCA_000573905.2 of Oryza punctata. NCBI lineage: Eukaryota > Viridiplantae > Streptophyta > Magnoliopsida > Poales > Poaceae > Oryza > Oryza punctata. The sequence continues at coordinate 6,439,506 of CM002491.2, read as the reverse complement.
AACGGTGATTGCATGTCCACAGTAGTTCGGTAGTGCCAATGGCAGCTATGGCATTTCGGTGGCGGCAAAAGGCTGCATCGGGTGGAGTACAGCAAGGCAGAGCCGGTGGATTTGATGGTGACCATTTTGCCTCCAGGATGACAACACGGAGGGGAGATGGAGCTCACCGAACACTACTGAGAAGTGATCTTTACTTGGATGTTAAAAATCACATTAGTCCCGGTTCGAATAGGAACCGGTACTAAAGATCATTTTTAGTCCCGGTTAAAAAGTCCAATGGGACTTTATGTTCTTTAGTCCCGGTTGGTAACACCAACCAGGACTAAAGAATATTTTTAGCCACGGTTCAATAGCTTTCAAGCTGTATTAGGCCCCAACGATCTTTAGTCCCGGTTGGTAACACCAACCCGGACTAAAAATTGATTTTGAGCTCCGGTTAATAGCATCAATCGGGACTAAAGATATCTTACCAAACCGGACTAAAGATTCCTCCAGTGTTAGTTTAAAAAGAAAGTATCTCTATCCAAGTTAGATGTGTGTAGTAGTTGGGATGGTAACGCGCGTGAGAGCTGAGGTGAGAGATCTTGAGTTTGTATCCTACACCCCACATATTTTTTTGACTCGATATGTATTTTTAGTCCATATTATTTCAACCGGAACTAAAAATGAGGTATCTTTGGTCCCGGATTGAACGTCCCAGTTGATTGTTCCTGGTGATGTGATGAGAACGGAGGAGACGGAAGGAATGGCTAAGGCTCCCAAAAGTGGGGCACGGAAGAAAGCGGCTGCGGTAGTGCTCACTAGTGGCAGTGGTGGTGAAGGCAGCAGAGAAGTTGGTGTCATAGTTCAGTGAAAAGAGAAAACGAGCAGAGAAGTGGTGCCGCTTTTTATAGAGGAGGACATGGAGCTGAGCAGCCAGGAGTTGGAGGGGGCAGTAGTGATAGGAAAAAGGGATCAAACTCATCAAAGTGATTTAATATTTAGCATTCATGAGGTGAAATTGATAAAGGTGAGGAAGGGGTTAGGGGCTAGGTAGTTTTGATGGAGAAGGATAAGTTGTTGGAATAAGACCCATATCAAGATTAATTCTTTGGAAAATCACAAAAATCCACCTCATGAAATGGTATGTATGAGGAGTTTAGTACCACCTTTCTTATTCTAGGAGAGGGAGACTTCTTTATAAGGGAGGATACTCTCCTAGCCACTTGAGACATGTGTGGTGGAGAGAATAGGAGGAACACGCACTCTCGCTCGCCTGGCTAGGTCAGGCGGCGCGCGTACGCGATATAGTGTGAATAGTCCGCAAAAGTTGATTCATCACCCTTGCGCAAATGCGGTCTCATTTTGCAGTTTTGTTTTCTGCGAAAATTCGGTTTTGTTTTTGGAAACCTAACTTTTGGAAACACACCGAATAATCCGGTGCGTGGAGTGGCATGGAGTCTGGGTAAGTTATGCACGAATTCGGTTTTGTTTTTGGAAACCTAACTTTTGAAAACACACCGAATAATCCGGTGCGTGGAGTGGCGTGGAGTCTTGGTACGTTATGCTCGACTTATCCGGTTTGGTTACGCGAAGTGAAGAAAGTGCAGATGCCCTGATGAAGTATCCTGATATCTCTATATAAATGGAGCTATCGCCTCCACGCAACATATACGAAATAAATCTAGGGTTTACCTCCTTCTCTGTACTACGCCGTCGCTCGTAGTCTACTCCGTCCCGCTCGCCGGTGTGCACTGGCAATCGGGAGAGCATGTCTCCGGAACCTTCGCCTTCGACGTCCTGCGTTGGGAGAAGGCGGCAATAAGGTTTTTGGGAAACGCTTCGCGTGATTGCTTGCTGTTCATCCACAACGGCTCGTCTTCCTCTTCGCTCGTGTGCTGCGCGTAGTCAGCTACGCCTGGTACCGAGAGTTCTTTCCGCTGTGCAACCAGACGGCCAAAACCATCGGTACGCTATGTTTCGCATATTTGATTCGTTCATGTTTTACTGCCTAGTTTACATGTGTACATCGAATGATACAATCATGCTAGTTTATATCTGAAATGTTATAATTTATTTATGGAATAAATTAAATCAATTTGTACTTATATATTCAACAGAAGTGACACGGTTGTTCGCCATCTCTGTGAGATGGGCGTGTGGAGGAGGGAGGTGAGTGGTTGGGAGATGACAAGTAACTGGAAAATGGAAAAATGAATCATGCTCATCAAGACAGATTCACTCTTCAGGATTAAAGAGAGAAATTGATTAGGGAGGAAAAGAATGGATTAGTGATTGGAAGTGGTGGAATGACTCCAAGTTAATTAAGAAACTGTCCTGGCTGAGGGAGGAAGGAGTTAGAGAGGTGACTGCACATTGGAAAAACGGCTCCGGCAATTTAAGACGATTCAACTTTTGGTGTTGGTGGAGAATGAATCGATGGAGGAGAGAGAGATCCGTGAGGAATTGAAAGAAAGTCTTTTACCCCTATGCCATTAAGAAAGTTGCTGCTTACCTGTGTGCCACAAAAAAGTTTGGAGTCACCTGTATGTCATGAGCCCAACTTTCATTGACCCGTGTGCCATTCCGTCCACCTTTTGTTAGAACTTAACAGATCCATATCTCTTACATGTGGGACCCATGTATGAAAATGACTAATTTGCCCCTTCTCTATTTTCAGCTCTATACTCTCACTCTCTCCTCTCCTGCACTCTGCCCGTTTTTGCCGCACGCCGCCGCCTCACCTCGCCGGAGCTATCACCGCCACCGCCTAGCCTCGCCGGCACCCCGTCGCCCCGTCGCTGTCGCCGCCGCCTAGCCAGGCCGGCGCCCCAGGCCAGCGGCCCAGCGCGCCCTAGGCCGGCGCTCCAGGCCGGTGCCCCCCAGGCCGGTGCCCCTGCCTCCACGCCCCCAAGGCCAGCGCCACCTGCCTCCAAGCCACCTCCAGGCCGGCTCCAGGCGCCCGTGCCCACCTCGCCTCCAAGCCGCCTCCAGGTCGCCGCCCGCGGAAGCAGCGAGGTAAAACCTCTATTCGATATTCTCCATTCAACACTGACATTTCACAGTTGGGGATTGTTCATATGTAGGATGGACGCCGGATTGGGTAGTGAGCCTCCTGACATTTCACAGTGGGAAATTGGGAGTGGGCAATCAGTTGAACTAAACCATACTAAATCTGTAGATAGTGAATCCCTTGCTAACCCAAACCCATCCAATGAGCATGTGGATGTTGATGATGAATGCTTGTATATTGACATTGGTCCTGCACCTCCCATTCCCACTAGTCAATCTGAACCAGACACATTGTTAGATGATGAAGTAGAGGAATATGAAGTAGAGGAAGATGAAGTAGAGGAAGATGAAATAGAGGAAGATGACATTGTTACAGATAGAGGGTCTTCCCAGAAACCTGATGCAGGCTATGACAAGAATGATCCTCCTATGGCAGTAGGCACTATGTATTCAGACATGAATGCTTTTAACATGGCTTTAGCTACACATGCTACCAAATATGAGTTCCAATATAACATTGAAAAGAATGATAAATCTCGGTACAGGGTGTATTGTAGTGGAAAGAATGTGGGCTGTAGGTGGAGAATTCATACCACTCTTTTGAGTGATCAAGTCACAGTGAAGGTAAATTTTTTGTAGCACTCTATATGTATTGATGTCTTTTTTTTGGTAGTAAATAACCATTGATGTCTAAATTGGCATATCACAAGGAACCCATACGATCATGAGAATTGTTAAAGAACTAGGAGGGCAGACAAGTTGTGTAGGAGTGACACAGTTTTGGGTGTGTGAACAAGTGCTTGATTGGTTGAAGGAAGATGGAACATTGGGTGCCAAAGAGCTGAGAAGGAGGTTGAAGGAGAGCCACAAAGTTGAGGTGAGCTACAGGAAAGTTTATCTAGGTAGGCAACGTGCTATGGATAAACTTTATGGTCCTTGGTCCTGCAGTTTTGACAACCTGTATATATTTAAGGCTCAGATAGAGGATACTAGTCCTGGATCCTTTGTTGTAATTGATCACCATACCATCAACAACAAAATAAGGTTTAATAGGCTGTTTTTTGCTTTGAAAGCTTGTGTTGATGGTTTCCTACGAGGTTGTAGGCCATATCTTGCAGTAGATAGTACATTTTTAAATGGAAGGTTTAGGGGCCAATTGTGTGTAGCTTGTGCAGTTGATGGTCACAATTGGATGTACCCAGTAGCTATTGGTGTCATTGACTAAGAAACAAATGAGAATTGGGAGTGGTTTATGAATAGGTTGAAAGAAGCTATAGGCAACCCAGTTGGGCTTACATTCAGCACTGATTGTGGGAAAGCAGTGATGCATGGGGTGAGTGCGGTTTTTCCATATGCTGAACATAGAGAGTGTATGTACCATCTAGTACATAATTTCAAGAAGAGACATAGTGGATAGATTTTTGATGATCACATGTGGGCATCTGCATATTCTTGAAGTCCTTACATGTTTGATAAACATTATCAAGCCATGGCTGCAGCCAAACCAGAGGCTATGAAATATCTTCAGGAAAATCACAAGAAATTGCGGACCAGGAGCCAATTTTCCACTTTGTCAAAAGTGGATTATGTTACCAATAACTTGGCTCAGGCATTCAATAAATGGGTAAGCTTGTCTTGTTTAACGCTTTCTTTGCATTGATTTTCATGTTTACTGACAATTGGATTGCTATGTTGGCAGGTAAAGGATCAGAAGGGCCTGCATCTGGATGACTTGATGGATACCATTAGACAGATGATCTTGATTAAATGGAATAATAGAAAAAGGGTTGCCGAAAAGTTTGAAGGAAAGATCTTGCCTCATATAGTGCAGAAGTTGAGAGGAGCTAGCTATAAGCTTGACATTGAAGTAATCACAAGCTCACCTGATGGCATTGCAGAAGTTTGTGCTAAGGGAAATTCTGCTAGTACCTTCAGGTTTGTAGTGAACATAAAAGAGAGGATATGCTCTTGCAGAGCTTGGCAAGGGTCAGGAATACCATGCGAACATGCCATTGCCTACATCACATCAATCCCTGGGGCCAAACTTGAAGACTATGTGGATGAGTGCTATTCAATTGAGAAATTCAAAATTGCATATGAAGGTTCTGTGCCCTCTATTCCTGACAAGTCCATGTGCCCAAACCCACCCATGGCTTCTTCATGCATCCTCCATTTCTTAAGTCAACTGCAGGAGGAATAAGGAAGAATAGGATGAAATCAGCTTTGGAGGGAGGTAGTAGTAGGAAGAAATCAAGCACTGAGGGAGGTACTGGCAAAAGGCAACATGAGTGCCCAATATGCCACCAGTTAGGGCACCATTGGTACACATGTAAGAATGGCAATCCAGATGACATAGTTGCATATGAGGCTGAGAGGTAGACTTCCTAGACATAGCTACACAATTACAACACTTCATGTTTACCTATGCAAAATAATAATTTCTCATACTTTATTTCAGGGGTCCACCAAAAAAAGGCTGAAGAAAGCATCTTCCAGTAACACAGTGACTAGCATTGTTGTGACCACTCCTGGATCAGGCATGGTATTCCCACACAATGAGGTGGTGGCCAGTGCTACACAGAAGCCAAAGAGAGTGAAAAAAGCCGCCAAAAAGAAGGGGCCACCAACATCAGCAAGTACTGACAATTCGGTGACGAGCAGGTATGATCTTTCACTTTTCCTGATCTTGTCGTTTACAACCTCACTGATCTCTTTTTCTTGCTTTCACACAAGGTCTGTAACCGGATCCAATGACCCTTTGCTCTCCAAATTGAGCACCCTCCAGTTGTTCATGAAGACATTGCATCCTATGAAGTCTCTCCACAGACAGTGGAGATACCAAGGAAGAAGCAAGTCGTCAAGAAGAAGTGTACACCAAGGAGGGCTCCAATTGAAGTGGCCAACCCATCCAGCCCAGCTTCTAATACTAGAAGCAAGAAGAAAATCCAGCTTGAATAAATTATGTGGAGGAACTACTACTTTTGATGTAATTTAAGATATGTATGGTTTGGTGTGATGAAAACTAGTGACGTTCTACTTTTTATGTGTGGACTTAGTGTGATGAAAACTAGTGAACTTATTGCTATGAACTTGTTGGTTTGATATGAACTTGTTACTATGGATGCAATGGTCATGTATGGTTTGATATGCACTGTATGGTTTGATATGAACTTGTTGCTATGGGTGCAATGGTCATGCCCTTGTTTTTTCCATGTGATATGTTGTTCTTTGTCGGTATGCAATGGTCATGCACCTGTTTTTTTCCTTTTTAAAAAATTTATTTCCGATTTTTTTCTTATTTTCTCCACCATTTTCTAATTTTTCCCACATTTTCCTAATTTTCCCCACATTTTCCTAATTTTTTCCCACATTTTCCTAATTTTTCCAGGATTTTTAAACATTTTTAAAATTTATTCTCACTTTTTATGATTTTTACCTTTTTTTAAAAAAATATTTTCCATATTTTCTGATTTTTAACGCCTTTTCTAAGTTATTCTTATTTTTACTTTTCTGATTTTTTAAACCCATTATTGTACACAAGGGCAAAACTGTCTTTACACAGCACCTAACACCTCTGTTATGTCTCCATCCATCCAAAATAGCACAAGAATCAACAAAAGTTGAGCTCATAGTATATAAGTAACTTTAAACTTTTTCGTGTCACACAGGTAAGTAATAACTTTTTTAATGGTGGGTAAAAGACTCATTGAAAGATGCGCTGCTGCTTTGATGGAGAGGCATAAACGCCCATGGCTTGAAGACGAAGCAGAACACGTGTGGGCGGCGCTTGGGCTGGCTCCTGGCTGGGCCCTGGTGCTGACAGAGAAAGAGAGATTAGATAGAACGAGACACAGAGAGAACACAAGGGAGGTGTCAACCTGTACTTGAGGAGAAAAAGGGAAAAAGAAAGAAATAGGAAAAAAAGAAAATAGAAAGCAAAGAAAAGGATAAAGATTGGGATTTGAAATCCTTCAAGTTCATACTTTTAAGTTTTGAAGGATTTGGAATTTTGGATATTTTTCTGGATTTGGGATTTTTTAGGATTTGAGAGAATTCATGAAATTGAGCTCTACTACCAAAACTCAAATAAAAACCACATAACTCCTATTAACAAACGATAAAATAAAAGGTTGGCATAATTAGTTTATTTAGTCAAATTAAGCACTTTTTAATTTTCAAAATTTTCATCAAGCTATGTTAGACAAATAAACATGAATGTTAATTTTCAAAATTAAGCAAATTAGTAGTCACGTAAAACTGGATGTGACACAACGAGGCCCAGCACTTGAGATACGGCACGGTTACGGAGGGGGGCGCCGCATGGTGAGCCACTGAGCCCCCACTTCACCAGGCTGCTCGTCGTGGCTTACCCATCGGCGATGCGTTCGTGGAGGGTATGCCCCCATCCGGGGGTAGCTCCGCCTCACCGGCCTACCACCGCCGATGTCGTCGAGAAAAGGGAGAGAGAGGAGAGGGTAAAGAGAGGGAGTGATGACATGGGTCCTAATGCAATTCTTTTTTTAATTGAACACACTGATATGTGGGTCCTACGGTTTTCCTGACTTTGTTAAAACCATGTAGGCACCAAGTCAATCGAAACCATTTTTTAAACTGTCATAGGATCTTATTTGTACTGGTTTTGAGAGTTGAGGATATGTCATACCTGGTATTGCAGTTCATGTACGAATTTCAGACTCAATGATAAATTAAGGAACATAAAGTAAACTTATTCCTTAGCTATTGATTACTGACCTTAGAGAAAACTTTATTGTCGAAATAATATAGGTCGGAGCCCACGAGCACTAAGGGAGGATAAAAAGCTCGTGACTCGATAGTTCGCTCGGCTCGGCTCGATTTGGCTCATTACATTTTCCTAATGAGCCGAGCTGATATTTTAGCTCGTTAGAGATGACGAGCTAGCTGGAGCTTGCTTGCGAACTGCTCATAAGCCTTAACGAGCTAGACACATAGGTTAAAAAATAAATAGACCATGGCCCATTACTCACTTTACATGGCTCAGATACAGAAAAATGGGTCCATCCCACGACAGCCCAAAGAAACAATTCAAAAATAAAGACCAAAACCTTATCTGGTCAATCTCTCCTCTTTCCCCTCCCTTCATCCCAATCCAGATCGATTCAGCATCTGCACACGCGGCGCCGCCTTGCCGCTGCGCCTCGCGCTCTGGTGTCGCGCTTCCTCCATCCTGCGGCGCCGTCGCGAGTTCCAGCGGCCGGCGTCGAGCTCGCTCCATGGCTCAGGCAGTCAGGCCCCAGCTGCCCCACGCCGCGACGCCCACCCAGTGCTGGCCATTGCGCTCCGGAACTCCGGCGACACAACTTCCCTGCACACCTCCTTGAGGTCCGGCGACGACAGCGGATGCACCGCCCCCTCGGCTGCCTCGACCATCTGCACAGCTCCCAGTTGTTGCTTGTTGGTGAGGACGACCGTGACGGTCAGGCCGGAGTTGATGGAGATGGAGTGGTAACGAGCCACGGGTTTCCGCCGCTGGTCTCCACCGCTGCCTGGAGCTCGTCGACGCGGGGTGACAGGTGCTGGTTGTGCTCACCTTTGTACATCGCCACCAGTAGAGCTTGTGATTTGCTCAAGATGCAGCTAGCTACCATTAATGGTGATGCATTTTTTTAACAGTCGAGCATGTAATTTGTTGGTTTGATACTTAAAAACAATTGCACATTTGCATACTTGGACTAGAATTTTGGTTGTACAATCTGTATTTGCGTTGCAAGGTACTCTCTCCGTTTCATATTATAAGTCATTTGATCTCTCCCTCTCCCTTTCATATTATAAGTCATTTGATTTTTTTTATAGTCATACTTGTTTGACTAAGTTTGATCAACTTTATAGAAAAAATATCAACATTTAAAATATCAATCTAACATTGAATATATTTTGATAATATGTTTGTTTTGAGTTAAAAATACTAATATATTTTTCTGTAAACTTGATCAAGCTTAGAGAAATTTAACTAGAAAAAAAGTTAAACGATTTATAATACGAATATGAAACGGAGGTAGTATTTTGTTGGATGTAGCGGCTCGCGAGCTAAACGAGCTAGCTCGAGCAGGTAAGAGAGCCGAGCTGTGCTAGTCTTCTAGCTCGTTAGGATAATGAGCTAGACCGAGCCAGCTCGACAGAGCATCTCCAGCAGGTCCCTAAACAAAGCCCTCAAACGATTTTTGTGAGTTGAGGCTAAAAACTAAGCTCCATCAGGGTCCTACTAAAGCCCCAAAATAGGAAGACACCCAAATCATCCTCCAAGCCCCCAGTCCTAGGGGCTCTAGTCCTGGCCCCCATCCACGGTGGGAGAATTGCGGGAGACAACTCAATATGTGCTTCCTTTTTTTCCGCGCCCTTTTTCTTCTTCACGCTATGATGACGTCTTCTTCCCCTCTCATCCACAGCGATGCTCCAAGATGCCCCTATCCACCCTGGTGCTCCTCCTCCTAGTGCTTCTCTGTAACACCTTAAAATATTTCCTTTATTTAAAAATCCCATCATTTAAAAATTTGGTTCTTATTTGATTTCGTGCCAAAATAGATCTCAAATCCTCCCTTAGATATTCCCCAAAATTTTTGTTAAATCCTTGGTCAAAATTCAAATTCAAATCCCTCCAAAATATCCTAAAAAATTCAACTCTAAAAATCCTTGAGAAAATATGAAGAGTCACTCCTTTCCACCTTCCCCTCCTTCCCAAATCAGGCCGGCCCAGCGTCCTTCCTCTCCTTCTTGGCCCACAGCCTCTCTCCCACTCGGCCCAGCCCTGCTATCGGGTCATCTTCCTCCCGATGCCCGCACGACACCTGTCTGACCTGGTTCCGCACCCGTGCCCGCGTCGTGCTCGTGTCGCACCGCACTACGTCGCCTTCCCGTGCGCCACGCGGCGCGCCAGGGCCACGTCGCACCAAGGTCGCACCGCACCAAAACCGTGACACGCCAAGCCGCGAATCCCGCCACGCCCTCACTTCGGATCCCCTCCGAGAGACACAGTGTCGTGTCGTCCCATCCCGAGCTCCTGCGGACGCGCGTCCCCTCCGTCTATCACATCGACATCCGCTTGTCACCCGTCCGCTCAAGCCGTCGTGCCACGACCTTGCCATCCATCTCCTCCTGGGAAATGGCCGAGGCCGCGCTCCTTTCTCTCCCGTCCCGACGCCCATCCATCTCCCCCAAGCGAATCCCGGTGATAGCCGCCATCGGCTGTGCGTCGTCCTCATCCCATCACCGTGAAACTGCGCCTATTTCTCTCTACCGTCGCATCGCCACAGCCGCGTGACGTTGCTCTCGTCCAGTCGCCATCCATCCGTTGTCACGGGCACTATTTTCTGTTGGGTCGCCACCATTGCACGCCACGTTGTCGCCTCGCCATCCCTTCCACCTCAGAATCCCGGCCCTAGCTGCTAGCCGCCTCTCCTCTGGATTCTAGCGCCTAGCCGCCAGCTCGCCGCATCCCGCCAAGCTGCGCCGCCTATAAAAAGGGTCCCGAGCCCTTCCCTCGCCATACCGCTCCCTCACCGCCATCTCTCTCTCTCCTTCCCCTTTCTTTTCTCTCTCGGTGTCGTTGCTCAAGCCCCCACACCCCTCTTCCTGGTGCCGTCGTCATTGGCGCAGCATCGCCGGAGGTCACCGCTGCCTCCCCGACCGCTGGTCGCCTCGCCGCGTCCCACCGTCACGGCTCGCCATTGCCCCAGGCCAAACCGAGCAAGTGAGAGGAGGAAGAAGACCTCCCCGAGCCACTGACCGCCCGGGCTCGCACCCCCTTCTCTCCCTCGGTCACCGACAGGTGAGCCCCTTCCTTTGCCATCCGCCCTAGGGAATATTCCGTTCTCACCGTTTGATAAATAAAATCCAGAAAAATCCTTTAACTTTCGAAAATTCATAGAAATTCAACTATAACTCTGTTTGATCCCGTTCAACTTCCCAAATGTTTCTAAAATTAAGATCTACACAGTGGCACTGTTGTTCTCTTTTTTGATCTTGTTTTTTTGCCTTTTGTTGATTTGTGCTCATTTTCGCTTATAGAGCCCGAGTACGAGGAATCTCCAGACACCGTTTTCGAAGGAGAAGACCCGCATCTTGTGCAAGGCAGGCCTCTTTGATCACATTGCCCCTACATTTCCAAGATATGTTGTTTGAAAAATGCATTGCTTAGTGTACACGATAATCTTGTTTAGGCCTCGGATTGTTTATGCAACCGATGGACCGATCTAGTAGTTGCACTCACTTTACATAGGGTGTTGACATTCCATTACCTTTGTTAGCTCCACACATGTTTGCACCGGTATCGATATCCATTTGATACGATTTCCAAGGTAGTTTTCTTAGCCATGCTTAGTTTGTATCGACGTGTGGGAAACTTGGGTTATTCCAAATATATGCTGAATAATCTGGTACGTTGTACTGATGTGCTGCGAAATAAAATGGGTTGTGAAAATGGTGATGTTGCGAGGCCATGTCTTTGTGGTTTGGTCACGTATTATCGTTAAGGACTGTTTCCTTTGGGAAATCCATCCAAACACGTTAAAGTGCAACCCCGCAGGTGTTTATGGGATGCCTCTGGTTAAGTAAATAGTTATCACATGAGAGTTTGGTGTGCCAATGGTTGTGGGATGCCGAGGATGAGGAGATGCAGTTTTGGATCTTTACAAGCCCTTTTGGGTAGCTTTACTGCCTCTATTGTGGCACACGGTACCAGTAAGAGTATGAGAAATTCTCGATATTCCTGATTGGATGACGACTGATCTTGCCTGATGCTCAGCTAAGATACATGGCCCAACTAGGTGGCATGCGATTTTCATGGGTTAGCTTTGGAAAGGTCTTGTCACGAACTTCCGTTGCCGATGGGTAAACGGTGTCAGTTTCGTGTCGTGTGGGTAAAGCGTACAAACTCTGCAGAGCTTATTGAACTGTTCGAACAACCAAATGTTCATAGTCATGGAAGAGTGTAAGGTGTTTCTCATAGCGTAGTTTTGTTATATGTTTGTGGAAATATGGTTGGCGGGAAGGGTAACGTTTCCAGAGTTGGCCTGTGTGGCAGACAGCCAACCTTTGTGGTTAGGTACGGGTCTGTGTGATTTGGGGTATTTTCTGGCACCAATGAGTTGTTAGGGCCGAGAAGGTGTTGTTGTGCTGAGAAAGCTAGGTTAAATATGAGAAATAATGTTGTGGTGATAATATTACTTTAACTAAGTTGTTGTGAAAGTGAAAAGAAACTAAAAGAGAAAATGAGGAGAAATAATTTAAATGATGCCTTTATTAATCATTGTGACAAGTTGTCGCAAAGCAACTTGTGGAATGGGACGAGTCCATCATGGCAACTTATGCAAGGACTACTTCCGAGTGATGTAATAAAGTAGTTTACTTTGATTCCATATTTATTCTGTATGTACCAGCTAGTGTATCATGGGACCGGTACTATCTCACAGTTAATGCATAACACCTCGGTATAAGTTAGTTATTGTTTACGGCTAACGAATGTCGGGGCGTTACAATTTGGTATCAGAGCATAGGTTTGGCCCTAGGACGAAACCTTCATTTAGCTGTGACCCTAAGGATTATTTTTAATAATAATAGTAACAAGAAATATATATAGTTGCAAAAGTTAGATAATGCATATACTCTTCTCCTTACTGTAGGATTTTTCAAACTAATTTCTAATCCCTTTTTATTCAAAATTATAGATGGATCATACGACGTATAACTTTGACTCCAGTTCCGTGGAATCCAACCCCACACCCCCTTCAGCTCCCAGTTCCTAGAGGTGTAGTGGTTGTCAGACCTATTGTATCGTTGCTAACTAATTAGGAGATGTGGCATTTAGTGTTCGTTAAGGGTGTTTTCCAAACTCCTTCGGGTGTTTGTTAAACTAGTGTGTTGGTGGGTTATGTAATGTTGGTTTGCTTCTTGATGTGCGTCCAGCCAAGCTTGGTGAAGCTTTGGGTTGGCCATGTCCCTGTCTTATGGAACTTCCCTAATTCATGAAAATAGTTTTGCATGTGTAATGCTCTTCTCCTTACTCCAACTTTTCAAATAAACCAGAAGGCCGAACGCCCTCATCATAATGCTCGTGCCCCAGTTCGCCTTGGTTATGAGAACCCAATTCAGAACAACAATATAGCCCAGCATGCTGAAGATCATGAAGAAGAGCAAGCTGATGACCAAGTGTCAGAGAATGGACCAACTGCCTCCCAAGGAACCCATACTGCAGCAACCGCTGACCAAGGAGAAGAAGTACCTCCACCTCCACCTCCACCTCCTCAAAGGGATCAGCAATATATCATGGCCCTCCAAACACAGATCTTCCAAGGCATTGCTCAGAACCTTGCTGCTTTGAACCCCCAGCATCACCCAACTCCACATCACACTGGCCGCTCCAAGCTGACAGATTTCTTGAGGACTCGTCTGCCTGAGTTCTTGCAAACCACTAAGCCTGTTGAGGCTGATGATTGGCTGAAGGATATAGAGCGAAAGGTAGATCTTGTACGGTGCTCCCCTAGGGAGAAAGCTTTGTATGCTTCACATCAGCTCAGAGGACCCGCCACCAATTGGTGGGAAAACTATCGTGCTGCTCACCAGGATGCCGCTAACATTGTTTCGGTAGAATTTGCAGAAGCTTTTAGACCTGCTTATGATCCAGAGAGTGTCTATGACATCAAGAGAGAGGAATTCAATAGTCTCAAGTATGGAAACTCCAGTATCAATGAGTACCTTAGCAAGTTCAATCACCTAGCCCAATATACCACAGATGAGGTAGACACTAACAAGAAGAAGATCAGAAAGTTCCTAAAGGGAATGGATGTGGGAATAAAGCTTCAGCTTGTTGCTCATGTTTTCTCTACTTTCTAGGACATGATTAATAGGGCTTTAATAGTTGAAGACACAAGGAAGGAAGTGGAAATCTTTTGCAAGCGCAAGATGGATTCCAGTCTCATGGTGGTCCCTGCCTTAGGACCAACCCACCTCCTCAGTACCGCCAGCAGGCCCCACAACAGAACCAAGGATTCCCTACCCGCTCAGTTCCTTCTCGCTCATCCGCACCAGCTCAGCCAAGAGCCTATAGTGGAAATCCAGGAGGAAGTAATCCGACATCTTTTAATACTCAGCCGACGAAATCCCAGAATGCAGCCGGAGTGACTTGTTACCACTGAGATGACCACACTACCTCAGGAGCCTCCAACATCATTACTGCCAGAGCACCTATATCAGGGCAAGTGAGAGCCACTACCCAGGCTAGTGGTCAAGCCTCCCGTACTGCTCCAACCTTCGGACGAGGCCGCGTCAACCATGTTCAGTCTGAAGCAGCCTAGGAAGCTTCAGATGTTGTGATGTTCCTCGTTAATAATGTACCTACTGTTGTCTTGTTTGATTCAGGAGCTTTGCATACTTTCATTTCTCGAGCTTTTGTGGAACAACATAGTTTGGATACTAAGGACCTAAGGGTACCAATGATCATTCACTCCCCTGGAAAGGAGACTAGGTCTGATCAATCATGCCCAAAGGTTGACGTAGTTATAAGAGTTAAATTTATGGCTTGTCCCATTATCCTAGAGTCGCAGGGTCTGGACCTGATTCTAGGCATGGGCCGGTTAGCTAAGTATAAAGGTCAAATAAATTGTGCCACACGGACTATCACTGTGAAAGGACCAACCAGAGATGAAGGTTTACTCCATCTAAGGATCGTAGAGGTCAGCCCATGTTGAATTGCATTGAAGCCAGTCCTTTGGAAGAAGTGCCTGTAGTGAATGAATATCCAGATGTCTTCCCAGATGATTTACCCGGAATGCCACCAAATAGAGAAATAAAGTTCTCCATACAACTTGCACCTGGCACAGCTCCAATAGCCAAGAGACCCTACAGAATGACAACTAATGAATTAGCCGAAGTTAAAAGGCAGATAGAAGAATTGGAGGCAAGTGGTTTGTGCAACCCAGTACGTCACCATGGGAGCTCCAGTGCTCCTAGTTGAAAAGAAAGATAAAACAAAGAGAATGTGTGTGGATTAGACAACCTTAAATGAAGCAACCATCAAGAACAAGTATCCATTACCACGGATTGATGACCTGTTTGACCAGTTACAAGGAGTTTCAGTCTTCTCCAAGATTGATTTAAGTTCTGGATATCATCAATTGAAGATCAGACCTGAAGACATACCAAAGACTGCATTCTGAACTCGTTATGGTCTATATGAGTATACAGTCATATCCTTTGGACTCACAAATGCTCCAGCATTCTTTATGAATCTCATGAACAAAGTGTTCATGGAGTATCTCGACAAGTTTGTCGTAGTATTCATAGATGATATTCTCATCTACTCCAATGACGAATAAACACATGCAGAAGATTTGAGGTTGGTTTTGTGAAAGTTATGAGAACATCAGCTTTATGCAAAATACTCCAAGTGTGAATTTTGGCATTCCTATGCCATGTCATTTCATCTCGTGGAGTAGAAGTGCATCCAGGGAAAATAAGAGATATGCTTTCATGGAAGTCTCCAACCACGGTTCCAGGATTAGGAGCTTTCTTGGTTTGGCAAGATACTACAAAAGGTTTATTGAGGGTTTCTCAAAAATCACCAAGCCCATGACATAATTACTTAAGAAAGAGAAGAAGTTCGTTTGGAATCATGTGAAAAGAGTTTTCAGGAACTAAAGAAAAGACTGACAACTTCCCCAGTCTTAATCCTTTCAGACATAAGGAAAGATTTCGAAGTTTATTGTGATGCATCCAGACAAGATTTAGGGTGTGTGCTAATCCAAGGAGGAAAGCTTGTTGCATATGCCTCACGGCAGTTAAGGCCACATGAAATGAACTACCCTACCCATGATCTTGAATTAGTCGTAGTTGTTCATGCCCTCAAAATATGGATACATTACCTTATTGGTAATGGATGTGAAGTATACACTGATCATAAGAGCCTGAAGTATATCTTCACTCAAACAGAACTCAATCTCAGACAAAGAAGATGGCTTGAGCTGATCAAGGATTACGATGTAGGAATACATTATCACCCTGGAAAAGCAAATGTTGTTGTAGACGCCCTAAATCAGAAAGTTCACCTGTAATGTTCTTCTGATCTCGCTCCATCATCCAGAATTGTGCAAAGAATTGGAAAAGCTAAGAATAAACATGGTTAAGCCAAGAACTCTAGCAACCCTAGTGGTTCAACCGACTTTAGAGGATTAGATCCATGAAGCCCAAGAACGCGATGAAGAAATCAAGAACATTAAGAAGTTAATAAAAAATACAAAGCCTCAGAGTATTCCATAGATGATAAAGGAATTGTTTGGTTTGGAAAGCGTATCTGTGTGCCCAACAAAAAGGAGATAAGAAATATGATACTCCAAGAAGCTCATGAGTCTGCTTATTCTATCCACCCAGGGAGTACCAAGATGTACCAAGATATCAAGAGCCATTATTGGTGGTCTAGAATGAACGAGATATTGCTGAGTATGTTGCCCCTTGTGATATCTGTCAAAGAGTAAAAGCTGAACATCAGAAGCCAACAGGTTTATTACAGCCGTTAAAGATTCTAGAATGGAAGTGAGAAGAAATAGGCATGGACTTCATAACGGGATTCCCATAGACATCTTCGAGTTATGATTTCGTTTGGGTAATAGTGGATCGACTAACTAAGTTGTCCATTTTATCCCAGTGAAGACTAGATACTCTGGCAAGAAGTTAGTAGAGTTATATATGACAAGAGTGGTTTGCCGACATGGTGTCCCAAAGAAGATTGTGTCAGATAGAGGAACATAGTTCACCTCTCATTTCTGGAAAATGTTACATGATGCTATGGGTACCAATCTCAACTTCAGCACAGCTTACCACCCTTAGACCGATGGATAGACAGAAAGAGTGAATTGGATTCTAGAAGATATGTTGAGAGCTTGTGCTTTGGATTTTGCTGGTACTTGGGATTTATGCCTACCCTATGCAGAGTTCTCCTACAACAACTAACAAGCAAGCATACAAATGGCCCCAAACGAAGCCTTGTATGGGGTTAAGTGTCAAAGCCCACTCTATTGGACGGACATCGGAGAAAACAAAATTTTTGGACCATATATTCTGAAGATAGCTGACGACCAAGTGAAAGTGATTAGAGAACGTTTGAAAATAGCCCAGTCTAAAAATTATGCAGAAAATCGTCGAAGAGATCTAGAGTTTAAAGTTGGAGATCATGTATACCTGCGAGTCTCACCCCTACGTGGGATGAAAAGATTTGGAATGGTAGGAAAGTTAGCACCATGTTTCATCAGATACTATCCTATCACTGCACGTCATGGAGAAGTTGCCTATCAGCTTGAGTTACCTGTAGAACTTGCCGGTGTACACAACGTGTTTCACGTGTTCCAGTTAAAGAAATGTCTTCGTGTTCCGGAAGAGCAAGTTCTGTTAGAGATAATCAATGTGCAAGAAAATATGACCTATGAAGAACGACCAATTCAGATTCTAGACAAAAAGGAACGAAGCACTAGACGAAAGACAATTAAGGTTTTCAAAGTTCAGTGGAGCAACCACTCTGAGGAAGAAGCTACCTAGGAGCAAACGGATCACCTTCGAGCTGAGCACCCTGAGTTGTTAGCGTAATCCTGGAATTTCGGGACGAGATTCTTTTAAGGGGTAGGTTTGTAACACCTTGAAATTTTTCATTTATGTATAAATCCCGTCATTTAAAATTTTGGAATTTAAATTTGGTTCTTATTTGATTTTGTGCCAAAATAGATCTCAAATCCTCCCTTAGATATTCCCCAAACTTTTCGTCAAATCCTTAGTCAAAATTCAAATTCAAATCCCCTGAAAATCTCCTCAAAAATTCAACTCTAAAAATCCTTCAGAAAATATGAAGAGTCACTGTTTAGATGGGCTCCATTTCCTTTTTCTTTCCCTCGGCCCAACTCCTTTTCACCTTCCCCTCCTCCTTCCCAAATAAGACCGGCCCAGCCTCCTTTCTCTCCCTCTCGGCCTACGGCCTCTCTCCCGCTCGGCCCAGCCCAGCCGCCAAGTCATCTTCCTCCCCGTGCCCGCACGACACCTGTTCGACCCAGTACCTTGCGGATGGCGGGGAATTCATTGACTAACTTGGTCTGCGCCCGCGCCCGCGTCGTGCTCGAGTCGCACCGTACTGCTGTTGATGAGAAAATTTGGTAATTCAAGGATCGGAGATGAAGATAGAATCAAAGAAGATCCAAGAGATTAGATTGTATCGGAAACAGAGCAAGAATCGGCTGGAGTCCGAATCGGCTATGGACAGAATCGGCAGAGATCGAGTTGGATAGGGTTAGCCAATTGAGCCGATTTCGGCAATACGACACGATACACGTCATCGGGTCAAGTTAAGGTGCTTCATACAGATTGCCACGCACGGATAGAGTCCTGGAAGGGCAATTGTATCTATTAATTAGGATATTTTATATAATTTCCTTATAGATAATCACGGTAAGAGTCCGCCATAGAGACTTGTTCGTTAGTTGGATTTGTATTAGGTTAATATGAGTCATGTCCATGGTGGACAATGTTTGTATTTTCGGGTATAAATATAGAACCGAGGTCTTGTAAATAATAACAACTAAGTTCAATCAATCTCGGCGCATCGCCAACCTTTTATTTTCTACTTTCGATAAGTTCATGCTTTCGAATCGTGCTGCATCAATTTGATCTTCGACGACAAGGTAGGTCTTGTTATGGCGGTTTGCATCATCGGAGGTAGTGCTTACATCTTTATGACACTCTAGTTCTATTTTGTAAATCCCCGAGTTATCATATACATTGTATAATTTAGATTGATAATGCAATCTATTCTTATCGGCCAATCTCTATGTAGGGTTGTGTCGATATTGGCTAGATTACTTTGTTGGTTTAGATTGTATGATGTATCCACCATCCCAAAAAGGCAACCATCAACTTGATTGTCTAGATCTCATGCTTCTCTTTATACTTAATGCTGCATTGGTTAAGTCCAACCAATTAAGTCGTATTTAGAATCATGATATCTAGCCTGCTTTATGGTTGTTAATAAGGATAGTATCGGAGTTTTAGCCGATCTTACCTGATATAGATGTTTTACATTGTTTTATGCTTTGTTTAATGTTCTATATTTGCCCCTTATATTAGGATCTAATCTATTATAAATATATTGAGCTTGCTACCAATATAATTGGTTATAGTTGAATATATTTATTGCCAGAGAATATCCTAGTATAAGTTCGTATCGGAGCTATAGCCGATACATACTTAGATCTAGATATCGGCTATGACATGAGTTTATATAATCATTATTTTATGTTACATTAGACTTGGGCAATTTATACTGTCTCGGTTCAGTCCGATCTATCCCAATTGCTTATTTCTAAAGTAATATTGATATATTGATTATATAACACTGATCTTTTCAGCCGATGTACTAGTTTTAGGGTTAGTTCTATCATTGACTATACCTTACAGCCGATTCATGCTTCATTGCATCGGCTAGGTAACCATACGATATGAAATCGGCTAGCTAGCCGATTGGGTTATCGTTTACTAATATTTTGCATATTTCTTCTTCTTGATTGCAGGATCAAATCAACTAGCACGCCCTCGAACTTAAGGAACTAATTTTGGACCTGCACTAGGGTAAAGCAAATCTCTCATGCCAGTGTGTGTTTTTTGCATCAACAACTGCGCTGCCTTCCTGTGCACCGTGCGTCACGCCAGGGCCACTCGCACCAAGGTCGCGCCGCATGAAAACTGTGTCGCGCCAAGCCACGAATCCCGCCGCGCCCTAGCTCCGGATCCCCTCCGGAAGACACGGCGCCACGCCGTCCCATCCCGAGCTCCCGCGGATGCGCGTCCCCTCCGTCTATCACATTGCCATCTGCTTGTCACCCATCCGCTTAAGACATCACTCCACGACCTTGTCACCCATCTACCATCCCATCGCTTATTGAGCCCGAGTACGTGGAATCTCCGGACGTTGTTTTCGAAGGAGAAGACCCGCATCTCGTGCAAAGCAAGCCTCCTTGATCACATTGCCCTTATATTTGCAAGATATGTTGTTTGAAAAATGCATTGCTTAGTGTACACGATAATCTTGTTTAGGCCTCGGATTGTTTATGCATTGCTTAGTTGCACTCACTTTACATAGGGTGTTGACATTCCCTTGCCTTTGTTAGCTCCACACATTCTGTCGATCACGATCGAGCAGCTGAACGATGAGCAGAGAGAAGAGATGAAGCAGATGCTAGATCAACTCCAGAATCAATATCTGCATTCGTTCACGGTAACCCGACAGGGCACAGTCGTTCAAAGGACTAAATTCGAGGTGCCAACGATCATGAAGCCAGATCCAAGTACATCCGGAACAAGTGAAGAAAAGGACAAGCAGCCCAAGATCGAATCAAACAATGAAGAGCTTCACTCGTTACAAGATCGCATTGATTCGACTGTGCACCATGCTCTCATTAACCAATCTGGAGTACTTATGAACACACTAACAAACATGATTAAGTTAGTAGTTGATGGAACTATTGCCGAAGAAAAAGCTAAAGGACCCGTATATCTACTAGGTCGTACGTTCCCAGGCTACAGGACTGTGAAGACAGAAATTGGCAGGAGTCAACAGACACTTCAAACCCAGGCCCCACCGGCTCCTTTCTCTACTTCAAATATCCCAACAATAATGACAAAACAACAGGCGATCACTGGGGGCAAGCTTCAAGTCAGCTGACACCAGAACAGTTGATGAGCATACTTAATCCAAAACTGCCAGTTGTCGAGACTTCGTATCAAATTCCTTCGGTTCCACAATAGTCGATTGGAATTACTCAGCCGATAAGCCAGCAATACAACACCGAGCAACTTCCTTATGTGCCACCGCGAGGCGTATCAGCCAATCTCAATCATGTATCAGTCTCATTCTCCACGGCCTCAGCCGATTCTGTACGGTCAGTTTGACCTGATTCAACAGCAATATGGTGGAGCAACACCACAACAGCCGTGGGCCGATATGATTGCTGATGTCATGAGGGAACAGTTTGGACTTAATCCTAAGGATAATGGCAACATGTATCGGCATCCATATCCAGAATACTTTGATCGGGTACCACTCCCAAACTGATACAAGGTGCCAGATTTCTCCAAGTTCTCAGGACAAGATAATGTGTCAACTTATGAGTATGTTAGCCAATTCCTAGTTCAATGTGGTGAAGCATCGGCTACAGAAGCCCTCAGAATCAGATTGTTTTTACTTTCTTTATCTGGATCGGCATTTATATGGTTTTCATCCCTGCCTTACAATTCTATTAGAAGCTGGGCCGATCTGGAGAAACAGTTTCATAAGTACTTTTTTAGTGGCGTTCAAGAGATGAAATTGTCAGACCTCACAGCCATCAAACAGAAATCAGATGAATCAGTACCAGATTATATCCAATGATTCAGATATGTGAGGAACAGATGTTATAGTTTGGCCTTGATAGATTCACAGTTAGCCGATCTGGCCTTCCAGGGGTTGTTGGCGCCGACAAGGGAAAGATTTTCAGCTCAAGATTTTGAGAGCTTAGCTCATCTGGCTCAGAAGGTATCAGCTCATGAAACAAGGTTTCAGGAGGCTAGGAAATTCATCAAGAAGGCCAACAATGTTAATAATATCTACAGCTATGATTCTGATTCCGAAGATGATGATCCAGAAGTCAATGCAGCCGAGTGGGCTAGGAATAAGAAGACAGTGGTTTGTCAATGGGTCAAAAATTCGGGAAAGGAGGAAAGATTTGATTTTGACATCACCAAAGCTGACAAGATATTTGATTTTCTTCTTCAAGAGAAACAAATTCAGTTGCCGGCAGGACATGTGATTCCATCGGCTGAGGAGTTGAAGAGGAGAAAATATTGTAAATGGCATAATATAGGATCTCACAGCACCAATGATTACAAAATTTTCAGACAACAGATCCAATCGGCTATCGAGCAAGGAAATATCAAGATTGACGAATCCAAGAGGCCGATGAAGATAGATGGACATCCTTTTCCAGTAAACATGGTTCACTCTGGATTTAACCGGAATCAAGCCGATGGAGGTAAAAATTACACCAGAAATAAATCGGCTGGTATGATCAACAAGTATCAAAAAAGGCGCCAGAGGGAAGATGAGTCATATCACCATGATGATGAGAGATACTTTGATCCTCATTGGAGCTGTGAATTCTTCAGATTCTGTTGGAACGAAGGTATGAGGTTACCATCCATTGAGGATTGCCCTGGGTAGAGTGATTTGATGCTCACTTCGTTCAAAGACCAAGCCGACAGAGTGCAGTGTGCATCGGCCGATTTAGAAAAGACTATCAGTTCATGAAAGACTTGGGCCGATCCAGCAAGACAATGATGAAGATGACACAGAGAGAGCCCAAAAATGTACAACCACAATGGTGCCCTTCTGGGATCTTTACCAATAACCAAAAGAGAAGAGTTCAGAGGATGAGGAACAGGGAACAATTCCAGGAGGTTGAAGGAGGAATCGAGCATCGGCTAAGGCAACGAACAAAGAAAGTTTGGTGCGTGAAGAGCAAGGTAGTGCCAGCCGATGAAGTCCAAGCCGATCAGAAAAGAAATCTCCAGAACAAGGGCAAAGAGGTGATTTTATCTACAATAAACATGGTTTTTTTATGCTACCAGCTGAATATGCAGTCGAACAAGTTGTTGAGCAGGTAGATGAGTTGCCATCGGCTAAGTTGATGTTATCTCCACAACAAGCTGTTTTTGAGAAGCCCGAAGGAACTGATCATCGGCATCTCAAGCCACTGTATGTCAAGGAATTTGTCAATGGGAAGCCGATGTCAAAGATGTTAGTCGATGGAGGAGCAGCTGTCAATCTAATGCCATATTCAACCTTCAGAAAGCTTGGGAAAAGTTCAGAAGATTTGATCAAGATCAACATGATTTTAAAAGATTTTGGTCGGAATCCATCTGAGACCAATGGAGTTTTGAATGTGGAGTTCACCATCGGCAGTAAAACAATTCCTACCACGTTCTTTGTTATTGATGGGAAGGGTTCTGTAGTCTGTTGCTGGGAAGAGATTGGATCCATGCTAACTGTTGTATTCCCTCAACAATGCATCAAAGCCTGATTCAATGGCAAGGAGACCAAATTGAAATCGTGCTAGCCGACAGGTTAGTCAATGTAGCTAGTGCCGATTTATCTGTTTGGAGAAATGGAAGGAATTGATTGCTTATCTGGAAAAGTTTGGCAAGGAGATTACTTAAAAGTTTCTGATTATGATATACAGCCAATAGGAGATGGAGAGCCCCAATTGTTATTTTGAGGGCACCGTGGAGGGTTCCAATTTCTACACGAAGGACAATGTTGATGATCTAGACGGCAAGCTAGGACAAGGGTTTATGTCGGCCGATGAGTTGGAAGAAATCGACATTGGACCAAGTGATAGGCCTAGGCCGACATATATTAGTAAGGGTTTATCAAAAGAATTGAAATGGAAATTAATAGCACTTTTGAAAGAATATAGAGATTGTTTTGCCTGGGAATACTATCAAATGCCAGGACTTAGTCGATCGATTGTTGAACATCGGTGTCACGCCCAGAAATTTGCTAAGCCGAATTTCCAGAGCAGAATGTGTAATAAAACCCCTGTCCAGGACCAGCCAGGGTACACAAACGACAAAGTTGACATACAGATCCACGTCTTACAGAACATTCAAATGTCTTACAAAAATGCAGCGGAAGAAAAGTAAACTAGCTTATTCTAGTCTTGATGCTTGTAGTGCGACGAAACCACTCCACAGGCATCCCTGACGGAAGGACGGTGATCACTCGGAGAAACCACCACCAGAAACATACTCCAACTCTGGTGTGGGGGAAAGAGAGCAAGACTGAGTACTACCCACTGTACTCAACAAGTCATACCGGAAGAGAAGGTATGATGCAAACTTTGCCAAGGAGAGGCTAGGGTTTATTTGCACAAAGCCGGCATTTAAAACAGTAGTTGAAAGCGGTAAAACAGTTGAGTTAATTAAGCATAATTAAACCATCACTGTCCAACGCTACACTACGCTGCGACAGGCCCAAACCATTCCAACTAACTAAACCAGTTCCATTGAGTCAAGTTATTAGGGTTATGACTAATCACGGTGAATCTGGTTGACCGCCCATAACCGTGGGCTCGGCTATTCGAATAGCTTTACAATGATCAGAGGTGTACAACTGTACCCACAAGACACAACCCCACGACACGTTACCGTGTGCCGGTATACCACCATGGTACCCCGGAAAGGGACTGTGACAGGACCCTTCGCATAACCCTCTCTAGCCAAGCACACCACACCTCAGGTTTCACCCCCGTCCCCAGCGGGTGACAGGCAGTCCCCTCTCGTGCCTAGGTGAATCCGGAAGTGACAGAGGCCATCGCAGGGCCCGCCCCGCTCCATCACGCTCACCCTTGCCTGGGAGCGTCGGCTAGAGAAAAGCTACACTACAAGCCCAGCCGTTGCCCACGCTGGCTTGTGGTAAGTACGGTAAGTTCTTCCAGGGGTTCCCGCGAACCGGTCCTTAACTGCCATGGGCGCGACTAGCAAAACCATGCACCCACAGCCCACCATTTAGCACATTTTAAGTTCATCATTCTACCATGGTGTCATTCCCACCAGCTTGTCACATATAGAGACTATACTAAAGTTATTAAATGAATCCCCTTTAGTGAGCTAATTGAACTAAGCGGGCTAAGCATACCCTAAACCAAGGACTACACAATTAAATACCCGAGCTATCAAAGGTACAAGGTAAACAATGTAGGGAGTTGAGTACAATAGGACAGTAATACCCATATAGATGACATTATAAATTAATGCAATATTTAAAGAAAAGTAGATCATTGCATAAATTGGTACAATATGATCAATGACGAAGCATGACTTGCCTTGCTCTGGCGCTGGATCGACCTCGGCGACTACCTCGAAGTAAACGGGTTCGTCCGAACTACCGGATTCTATACGACAAACAAGGCACACAAGCAAAACAGGCTATAAGTCTACTGAAACAGAGAACAAAAGTATTTTTAATGGATTCTAGACATTTCCGGAGTGGGGCGTGGGGGTGGAGAGAGAGACGGGATTCGAAAATCGAATCCCGGCCGTCTCGCGAGCGCGCGCGTGCGAGGGGAGCGGGCGGCGGTTGCGGCGAATGCGGGGGAGGCGGTGGCGTGGGCGGCGTGGCCCAGGAGGAGCGGGAGAGGCGGGGAGGTGGTTGGGGGCCGGCCTCCTGCTCCGGCCGGAGGTTAGGGAAGGGCCCGACAGGTGGGCCCCACCTGTCGGCGACCCCAGG
Source organism: Oryza punctata (assembly GCA_000573905.2). Lineage (NCBI taxonomy): Eukaryota > Viridiplantae > Streptophyta > Magnoliopsida > Poales > Poaceae > Oryza > Oryza punctata. The sequence continues at coordinate 6,414,191 of CM002491.2, read as the reverse complement.
GAGGAGGGGTGCGGGCGTGGGCTGGGCCGTGGCCTTCGGCCAGCCCAGCGAGGATGCGGGAGTGAGGAGGGAAGGGCTGGCGGCCCAGCAAGGGAAGGGAGGAGAAAAGAGGAGATGGGCTGGCGGCCCATTAGAGGGAAAAAGGAGGAAAAGAAAAGGAAAAAGGGGAGGGAATTTTCCAGGGATTAAAATAATTACTTGTGCTCCATTTTAATTGGTTAAAGCTATTTATAGAGCACTGAAAATTCCACTAAAAATCCTGTAAGCATATTTTGACATGTAGAATCCAAGAAAAATTCCACATGCACATTCCGATTATTATCTGCACTTATTAAATTAGGGTTTCTCTCCTGCCATTTTACAGATATTTTCTTGGGGACCTTTTATTAAATGTATTAGGCTTGGGAGAAGAACTTCAGGGCGTGACAAACCTACCCCCCTTAAACGGAATCTCGACCCCGAGATTCGGAAGAGCTGGCGAAGAGGTGCGGATGGGCGGCTTTCAACTCGTCTTCTCTTTCCCAGGTGGCTTCTTCCTCAGAGTGGTGACTCCACTGCACTCGGCAGAACCTGATGACCTTGTTTCTGGTTCTTCTCTCACCGGTCTCAAGGATGCGGACTGGCTTCTCCACATAAGTCAGATCCTCTTGAATATCGATATGTTCTGAGTCGGCTTGTTCTTCCGGTACCCTCAGGCACTTCTTTAACTGGGACACATGGAACACGTCATGGATACGAACAATGTTGGGTGGGAGTTCTAGCTGATATGCAACTTCCCCTCTTCGTCCCAAGATTTTGGATGGTCCCACGAAACGTGGTGCCAACTTGCCTTTCGTCTGGAAGCGGTGTACTCCCCTAAGCGGAGTGACACGGAGGTACACATAATCCCTTGCTTCGAAAGTAAGCTCTCTTCGGCGGTTGTCTGCGTAGCTTTTCTGTCGAGATTGTGCAATTCTCAGCCTTTCTCTAACCCTTCTGACTTTCTCCTCTGCCTCGGTTAACACTTCTGTCCCGAACAGTTGACGTTCGCCTGTCTGGTCCCAGAAGAGGGGTGTGCGGCATTTCCGACCATACAATGCTTCAAACGGTGCCATTTGTAAACTAGCCTGGTAGCTATTGTTGTATGAGAATTCGGTATACGGTAGGCTTTTATCCCAAGCTCCGCCAAAATCCAATGCACAAGCTCGCAACATATCCTCTAAGATCTGATTGACTCTCTCAGTCTGGCCGTCTGTCTGCGGATGGTAGGCTGTGCTGAAGTTCAAGCGGGTCCCCAATTCTTCTTGCAGCTTCTGCCAAAATTTTGAGGTAAACTGGCTCCCCCGATCAGATACGATCTTTTTCGGTACCCCATGCAGACACATGATCCTCGCTATGTACAGCTCTGCCAATTTCTTCCCCGTATATGTGGTGTTTACCGGGATAAAGTGGGCAACCTTGGTGAGACGGTCAACCACCACCCATATTGAGTCGTGCCCAGATGATATCCGGGGCAAACCTGTGATGAAGTCCATTCCGATCTCTTCCCATTTCCATTCCGGGATCTTGAGGGGTTGGAGCAATCCTGCGGGCCTTTGATGTTCTGCCTTAACCCGCTGACAAACATCGCAGAGCGTGACGAATTCGGCTATTTCTCTCCTCATGCTGGCCCACCAGAATTTCTCCTTGAGATCTTGGTACATCTTGGTACTGCCGGGATGGATAGAATACTGAGTTTGGTGAGCTTCAGTCAGGATCAAGTCCTTTAATTCCTTGTCTTCGGGTACACACAATCTTTCACCCATCCAGATCATGCCGTGTTCATCTTCATGGAAATCCCGGGCTTTCCGACCCTCATGTTCTTTTTCAGCTCAGCTATCTCGAGATCATTTACTTGAGCTGCCCTGACTTGGTCCACGAGCGTAGGTCGCGCTTCCAGGGCGGCCACGAAGCCGTTTTCCACAATTCCCAAGTTGAGATGTTCAAGCTCATGCTGCAATTCGCCGCACATGCCTTCAGTGTCCAAAGCATTGCAGTAGCTCTTCCGGCTCAAAGCATCTACCACCACATTGGCCTTGCCTGGGTGGTAGTGAATTCCCACATCATAGTCTTTGATCAGCTCCAGCCATCTACGCTGTCGGAGATTCAGGTCAGGTTGGGTGAAGATGTATTTCAAGCTTTTGTGATCTGTGTAAACTTCACAACGGTTACCGATAAGGTAATGTCGCCAGATCTTTAGGGCGTGGACCACTGCTGCCAATTCCAGATCATCGGTAGGATAATTGCCTTCGTGTGGGCGCAATTGCCGCGAGGCGTATGCCACCACTTGACCTTCTTGCATTAGGACACATCCCAGCCCATGACGGGACGCGTCGCAGTACACCTGGAAGTCTTTCGTCTGGTCTGGCAGGATCAGAACAGGGGCGGACACTAACTTCCTCTTGAGCTCCTCAAAGCTCTTGTTGCACTTGGCTGTCCACTTGAATTTCTCGTCTTTCTTAAGCAACTGGGTCATAGGCCTGGCAATCCTGGAGAAATTCTCAATGAACCGACGGTAATAGCCCGCAAGTCCAAGAAAACTTCGGATCTGGGAGACTGTCTTTGGTGGGGTCCATTTTCTAACTGACTCCACATTTGAAGGATCCACGGCTACCCCTTGGGCTGATATGATGTGTCCGAGAAATTGAACCTTCTTCAACCAGAAATCACACTTACTGAACTTCGCATACAGTTGATGTTCCTTCAGCTTCTCGAGAGCTAAACGGAGATGTTGCTCGTGTTCCTCTTCAGTCTTTGAATAAATGAGTATGTCGTCAATGAATACCACGACAAACTTGTCCAAAAATTCCATAAACACCTTGTTCATCAAGTTCATGAAGAACGCCGGGGCATTGGTGAGCCCGAAGGACATAACTGTACACTCGAACAACCCATAGCGAGTTATGAATGCCGTCTTCGGAATGTCTTCTTCTCGGATTCTCAACTGGTGATAACCCGATCGCAGGTCAATCTTAGAAAACACCGTTGCACCCTTCAACTGATCGAAAAGGTCGTCGATCCTTGTCAACGGGTACTTGTTCTTGATGGTGACCTCATTAAGTGCGCGATAGTCGACGCACATCCGCTTCGTCTTGTCCTTCTTCTCAACAAAGATGACCGGAGCACCCCAGGGTGAGGTACTCGGTCGGATATAACCTTTCTGCAGCTGTTCATCGACTTGCTTCTTGACCTCTGCTAGCTCGTTGGCTGCCATCCTATAAGGCCTTTTGTAGATTGGTGCAGTCCCTGGTGCCAAATCAATCCGGAATTCAATCTCTCTCTTGGGCTGCATGGTGGTGAAATCCTCGGGAAACACTTCTGGGTAGTCGCATACGATGGGAATCTCTTCCAATTTCCTCGAGCTCTTCTCCTTGGTGGTCACTAAACTTTCCACTTCGATTTGATTCAATGAGACTACCCGCTTTGGTGAGGCTGGAGACTTGAACACCACTGTTTCTCCCTTCTCATTGATCAAGGTGACCGTGCAATTCGCACAATCGATGACGCCCTTGAACTTGGTTAGCCAATCCATCCCAAGAATGACATCTAGGTCTTTAGATTCCAGAAGGATAAGGTTGGCTAGAAATGGTGATCTTTGGATTTCTATTGTTACAGAAGGGCTAAATTGGACCGAAGTGGAGCTATTCCCTGGGGTATGAACCCGCACTGGTGCGCTAAGTTCTTCTCTTATTAACCCATGTATCCCAACAAACTTCTTTGAAATAAAGGAATGCGTTGCACCGGAATCAAAAAGTACTGTAGCTGGGACTGAGTTGACAGGAAACGTACCCAGTACGACCTCTGGTGCTGCCTGTGCCTCTTCTGCTGTTGCATGATTGACGCGGGCTTGGATGATCCTGGGCCCAGCACGTCTCGGCTTCGGGCATTTGTCGGCGAAGTGCCCTGGTTCGCCGCAGTTGAAGCAAGCTCCTGGCTTCGCTCCTGCTTCCCTCTTGGGTTGGGTTGGCTGGGTCGGCGGAGCTGGTGCAGTCGGCGGGTGTGGAGCTGGACGACTGTGCTGCCCACCTTGGTTGCTATTGCCTCCAGTGAAACCGGTACGGAAGTTGCCGGGGTGGTAAGGGCGGTGTTGACGAACAATCAAAAAGTAGAGGGCCAACCCTGTTGTCCAGGGGTGAAGCGGGGCTTCTGGTGGCTCCCCTGGTGTGCCCTGAACTGAGCTGCCTTCCTCTTTCTATCCATCTTGTTGCGCTGGTCTTCCTAGCGAATCGCCTTGTCCACCAGTCTCTCGAAGTCAGCGTAGTCACCGGAGATCAGCTGGTTTGTGAGCTCATCATCCAAACCAGCCAGAAATTTCTCCTGGCGCTCGGCATCAGTGTGCACGTCCTCTGGGGCATAACGTGCGAGACGGTTGAACTCGTGCAGATATTCCGTCACTGTCCTGCTGCCTTGGTTCAATGCGCGGAACTCCCTCTTCTTCTGGGCCACTATGCCATCGGGGATCTGAGCCTTTCTGAAGCTGCGGCAGAATTCGGCCCAAGTGACTTCCGTCCCGGGCTGACGGGTGACCAAGTGATTGTCCCACCAAGCCGAAGCGGGACCTTGCAACTGATGGGTGGCGAAGGCGACCTTTTCTTGGTCATTGCACTGCAGCAGGTTGAGCTTCTTCTCGATGGCATGGAGCCAATCATTAGCCTCCATGGGGTTGGTGGTGCTTGAGAAGGTCAGCGGGCGGACACGGAGGAACTCCGGTAGCTTGGACAGGGGAGGAGGACCAAACTGCTGGTTCTGCTGACCCTGTTGCTGTTGCTGGGCCTGGTGTTGCATCTGTTGCATCATCTGCTGCTGCATTTGTTGGTGCTGCTGCTGCATCTGCTGCATCATGGCTGCCATCATCTGGGTCTGGCTGGCCAGCACCTGAGCGATGGTGGGGTTCTCAGGTGGTGGTGGAGGGCCATTGTTGTTGGCCCCATTGGCCTGTGCCCCGGTGGTCGGGTCCTCGTTGCCACTGTTGTTATCGCTTGTCCTTGTGTTGACCATCTGGAGGGAAGGAACCCGAAGGAAGAGATAGAAAAGAAAAAAAACAGATGCTGAGAAACTAAACTTTATTATATTGGAATTAACTGCAATTGTTCTGATCTTAATTAAAACACTTAAAATAGCAAGCAGAAACCTTAATGAGATAGCCATACCATCGGCACATGATATCGACTATCGACTAGCCCACAAAACATCAGTCCTAACACACGGAAACTAACAAGAAAGCAAACTAAGCGAAACGGTAAAGCTAAGGGTGGCGAGCCTAATGCTCGGAGCGGCTCCTGCGGTCGGTGGAGTCGTAGCTGGGCTCCTGCTCGTCTCCCGGCTCCTCTGACCGGCTCCTCGAGTCGACCATCTCGGTGTCCCCACTGCTGTGCTCGGAGCTGGAACCGCTGCCGTTGCTGCCGCTGGGTGTGGCGTTCAACCATCCTCCGCTGCCACTAGCGGAACCCTGGTACTCGGACGCTGGGACGAAGGTGAGCACGAACTCTGGTGACGGTGGCGCGGCTGGTGCTGGAGCTGGTGCTGGTGCTGGAGCTGGGTTCCTTGGCACGAGCTGGGTGCGCACCGGGGCAATGGTGGTCTTCCTGGGCGTCGTGCGGATCCTGGGGTCACCTGGCGCTGGACGTCCCTGCAGGTTGGCGTTCTCGGCCTTCAGACAGCAATCTCATCCTCCAGACGAGCTATCTTGATCAGATTCTGGTTATTGAGCGCCTTGGATGCCTTGTTGAATTCTTCACCTTATTATGCACAAGCAAACAGACAGGCTGAGGCATCTAACAAGAGCTTGATTAAGTTGGTTAAAAGGAAGATTGCAGAGTATCCCAAAAAGTGGCATACTATATTGGCAGAGGCTTTGTAGTCCTATCGGATGGCTTGTCATGGTGCAATTCAAGTACCTCCATATCAACTGGTTGATAGGCATGAGACTGTTACCATGGGAAACCAACTTCAGCTCTAGAAGGATTTCTTTACAAGATGAGTTGACAGCCGATGATTATCATAATCTGATGGTTGACGAGTCAGAAGATTTGGTTCAATCTTGATTAAGAGCTCTCGAAAAAGTTTGAAAGGACAAAGAAAGAGTTGCCAGACATCACAATAAAAAAGTTGTGCCAAAGTCTTTTGAGGAGGATGAACTTGTGTGGAAATTGGTGCTGCCGATAGGGGCAAGAGATAATAAATTTGGCAAGTGGTCACCGAATTGGGAAGAGCCTATTCGGATTCATAAATGTGTTTCTAAAGGATCTTAGATGTTAAAAGGACTTGATGGGGAAATTTTTGGTCGAACCTTAATGGAAAATATCTGAAGAAATACTACCCAAGCGTTTGGATTGGTTCATAATCGGCTGAGTTCTGCCGATATATGGTTTACTGCCGATGTGTTCGCATCGTCTTCAGATGGCCGATATTTTTATCGCCCTTAGACATATAAGTTTGCAGCATTGTGTTCCCTACTACAAACTTAGGGGGCATGGAAGATAAAGTTGGAAATTTTCGAATCTTTTTGAGCCAAAGTGCACAAGTCAAGACAAGGTCAGTCAATATATCTTATATCGGCTCGATGGCCGATAGCAGGAGAGACTTCAAATATTTGGCCAGGTATAAATCGGCTCGATGGCCGATACATATATAGAAATCATGGATTTTCAACGCAAGATATATTAATCGGCACAAAGGATCAGAGAGTATATATTACACGAGTATTCAAGGGTTTTTCAGCCGATTACAAAAAATTTCTAAGTCCCTATTACATGCTATCATTGAGAGAGATAGCGCTGGATGGCCGATATTGCTCTTTGCCTAATTTCTTCAACCTCAGCAATTGCTTGGGCGTCTTGAGCATCGGTTCCAGGGATGATCTTAAGGGGCTTGGTCATATTGGCCACATTCTTGATAGCCGATTTTAATTTTCCTTTCTGCTCTTCGACAGCCTTCGGGAGATCGGCTAGTTTCTGCTTTTCTATTGCAAGCTTGGCATTGCATTCTTCAAGCTTAGCCAAGAGATCAACCCTTTCGGCTTCTAGTTGATCTATGATAGATTTGATTGGCTCTTCGGCAAGTTGATCAAGCTTAGCTTTTTGAGTATGCACAAGCTGCCGATTGGCTTGAATTGTGGCTTCGATACTCTTTCTCTAGTCGATCGGCTATTCTCTGTCTAGCTTTTTCCAGCTTGAATTGATGTTGTTCAAGGTATACAGCTGGAGTGATGGTATGTGACAACTCATCCGGGATCAAGGCTTGGATTTCTTGGAATCTTGCCCGGATAGAGCTGCAATCGACCACCAAGCTATCTAAGGATGTATCTAAGGATGCTTCTAGCCGATGAGATATGTCTTCAAGGTTTTTCTTCACATCTTTGGCAAGGGGAGCTAGAGTTTTGCTTGTTGTTTCTTCGTCTGCCTCTTCATCAAAATAGTCCTTGGTATCAAAAGAGAACAGATCGGCTAAGACCTACAAAAGGAAGAATTGAAGAGGGCTAAGTATCAGAATATGCTATATAGCTGATTTGAGATTTTTGGGGATATAAGACTTACAGGAATAGCAGGAGCAGCAGCTTGTTCTTCTTCCTCGATGTGGTGACTACCCACAGCCGATGGGGTGTGTTCACTTGATATTGGCTGTGCTTGAGGTGATGGGGGAGGAGGAGGCTAAAAAAATAAATATATATCAGAATTTAACAAATGTTAACTAGTATCGGCTAAAGTAAGGCTACAATTTAAAGAGTTAAGGAATTACCGATGAAGTTCAAAGAGTTGGTTTGGTTGGTGCTTGTAACGCCCTAAAAATTCGACCATCGAAAACAAAACACTAAAATACGAAATTCTAAAGAACTTTTAAAATGAGTTGCATCGTATTATGTTTGATCGTTCGTTTATTCGATCTTTAATTGCGGTGCTCAAGATTTATCAAATCCGTTTAAGCGCGAACCCTAAAAACAGAAATCGACCAAGTGCATAATCAAGGAAAATGTACTAAAATAGATGGTGAGGCAATAATATGGTAAAGAAAACAACGTATATAAATATTACAAAATGAGTTGGGGTGATATAAATTTAGTAGGAGATGTCACATAAATTTATATATACGTAGGAGTACAAGTGTTAATAATGGCATAAAAAAATATATATGTATAAATTAGCGACACATGGAAATTTGGAGGGAAATATTTAGAAACACTAAAAATATTAGGCAACATTCATTTAGTAACAATTATAAAAATTTTTGGATAATTTTAAAGTGGGAAAATCACCAAAAATGTCAAAAAGGTCCTGGCGGCACTATTCACCGACCGCCAGGTGTTCGATCCGGTCCCCTTTCCCCCTGCCCTCGCGCTGTCCCGCGCCGCCGACCGCCCACCTGCCGCGCGCCGTCCGCCGCGCCCGCGCGCGCCTCGCCGCCCGCACGCCGCCGCCCGCGCCACACACGCGCGCGCCGCCCGCTCGCGCCCCGCACCCTCACCGCCGCTCGCGCCATCCCGCGCCGCTCGCGCCGCCCTGCCGCCCCGCCCGCGCGCCCTCACGCCCGCGCCGCCCGCTGCCGTGCGCCGCCCGCCGCGCCGCGCGCGCCATGCTGCCCACGCGGCCGTACCCCGCGCCCATGCCGTGCGCCATACCGCCGCGCCGCACGCCACCGCCCCGTACGTGCCCACACCGCGCGCCATGCCGCCGCCCCGTACGCCCCCACGCCGCGTGCCATGCCGGCGTACCGCGCGCCCACGTCGTCGCGCCGGCCTCCTCCGTGCCCCTCTCGCCCTATAAAAGCCGCCCCGTTCACCTCTCTCATCTCCCCACACCGCCGGCAACCCCCTTCCTTTTCTCCCTCTGTTTCCCCCCATTCTCTTCGCCGCCGCCGCCGCCGCGCCCCAAGCCGCCGCGCGCCCTCGCCGCCCTGCCACCGGGCCCCTTCCCCGGCCAGCACCGTCGCCGGTAAGTTTCTCCCCCCCACCGCCGCGCCGCCGAGCTCGAGAGAGAGAGAGAAGCGGTAAGGAGGAAGGAGACAGAGGAGGAAGAAGAAGGGAGAGAGAGGCAGAGCAGAGAAGAAGAGAGAGAAGAGAGAGAGAAAAGAAAAGAGAAGGAAGAAAAAGAGAAAAGAAAAAGAAAATAGTAGAGGAAGAAAAATAATAAAATGGGGAGAGATAAATTAAGAGATTAGGAACTTAGTTTTGTTTATCTCGAATATAGGTGCGTGAATAATATAAAATGTTAGTTTAGAAAATCAATAAATCCGTCGCCGTATGTTATTTTAGAAACTCGTAAGATTAAATCGGGGTATTTAAATTGCAAATATTCACTTAATTAGGTTATTCGTTTAACGATTATTTTGCGGGATGTTTAGCCAATTATTTAGATTTACATTCATTAGGTTTTGCCAACTCGCGCATATATTGACCGGAGAATTTATTCGCCGGTTATTTTTAAGACATCCAAAAATTAATCGTGGCCATCTAATAATCATTAAAATATCCATGTAATCGCTATTTATTTAATCTTACTCGTTGAATACTTGTTGAATAGGTTACCCACTTAATTAGCCGTCGTGATGATTTAATCAACTATTTATCACCAAGGGTTAAGTATTATTATCGGGATCTAATTTATTCGAGTCGCGTAAAATTAAAACGGAATAATATTCTAATTGGCTAACGTTAATATTTTAGGACAATAGAGTTAAAAATCAAAATAAGATTATTTCCTAAATTAAATGGAATCGATGTTGTCGTTCAAACGCTCGCGCTCGATCTTTTCTCGGATTTTATTGGATGTTAATTGGATTCCAACCGAATTCAAATCGATTTCTTTCGCACGTAATTATAGATTCCGAGGGAGCTGTGAGTCTGACCGAAGACCAAGAACAACCGGACTTCGAGCAAGGCAAGTCATCACTATTCCTTGAACATATTGATCCCAAATTGCGAAATTATTTTGTTTGCAAATAAAGTTGCATGCAATGATGAACATCCTACTTGTTGTTATGCCATGCCTTGAATATTGTTTACCCCATATCCCTTTGTAACCATGTTTACGTATGAGTCCCTAGTCAATTATGAGAAATGCTTAGCAATGCTATTCTAGAATCATGCATACTCACATTTATCAAAATGCTATATGCTTGGGCAATTACCTTTGGGAAGGTAATTGAGATGCGGCATGTGGAGACATGAGCGCCACATTGCCATGATAGGATGACATAATTTGTGAAAGGAGAAATGAAACTAAACAACTGTTTTCGACCGGGGCGGATGGTGGATTTGGGTGGTATCTGGAAAAGGCTAGTACCGTCCCCAGTCAGTTAAGGACCGAGCCATGAAGTTAAGCATGAAACGACCCTCGTACAACCGCACTTCTCGGATGGGTATACACCTAGCGGACTAGATAGCCGAACAGAGGCAGTATCCTTCAATAGATGGTTCACCCCCGTGTGTGAGGCAGGTGCGCTACGGTGGGGCAGCCGTTGAGGTAGGGACGCGATGCGTGCCCTACGTCGGTGTCGCCATTTGTAGGACTGCCACGTGTGTGAGAGTGAGAAGCTAAACTTAAACTATAAACTTTACGTGCGTGTGAGACTTCCCTTCCCGGGAGCGCCAGAACTCCTCTCACTGCTAGAAACAGATACGCCTAGAGTGCATGAGGATGATAGTTCATGGAGCGGGTACTGCCAATGCAAGGTTATCGAAAGGCTTTGCCGTGACGCGTCTCATGTGTTGGGACAAGGCTCATGCGTTGGGCAGTCGCGGAGTGCGGGTAAAGTGTACATCCACTGCAGTGTGAGTAAACCAAATCTATTCGAATAGCCGTGCTCGCGGATATTGAGCACTGGGACGTGCATTACACTTGGCTAGACTGTAAATTCTTAACCTGTGTGGATGGGGTATTGCATGATGAATTTTATGCTGTTGGAGTCACTCCCTGAGAGCAGGGAAGGTGGACGTCCGCAGAAAACCATGACGACCAACGGCGGGAAGCCATCCTTGGGAATCACAATGGATGGTGGACAGAACCGTCGTTGTTTAATTTGAACTCTGGTACTAAAACTTGATCAGTTATGCTATGTCCTAGGTTTGTGAAAATGATTGGAAAACTAGCTTTATGCAACAGAGCCTATGCCTTGCCTTGAATGAAAACCTTCATATGCATTGTTGCCGTGGTGACTTGCTGAGTACGGTTGGTACTCACCCTTGTAATTATGAACTTCATCAGAAGTCGAGGATGATACCACGGAACATCCATACGCCTACTACGAAGAGGACGCGGAAGATGAGGGTGCCCACTAGGTCTAGATACGGTCGTTGCCTGTGGCAATGACGATGCCGCTGTCTTTGCTCCGCTACTTATCTATATTCTGCTTTTGGACTGTATTCCGGACCGTTTGGTCCTTTGTCTAAGACTACGCCTTCGGGCCTATGATGTAATAATTCGTACACGACGCATATGTATGCGCTTATGGTAATTCAACTATGTATCGTGTGTGCCAAACTACTTGATCCAGGGAAATGGTACAGATTACACGAGTGATTCCTGTTGCAAAACGGGGCTCCTTACAGTGCTGGAGCTGGTTTTTTCTTATCAGCTGGTCTCTTCTTCTACAAAAGTACAAAGTTCAGATAAAGAAATTGGCAAAAAATAATTTTTATTACAATTTAAAGGTTGTTTTACCCTTGGTTGCCGAGAAAATACAGCTGGAGCAGCAGGAGTTGGAGGAGTTTTCTTGGGCGCTGGATAAGCCGACGGTGTTTTTCCTCTGCGTCACTAAGTTCAGCTGCAGCTTCATCGATGGCTTTTTCAATCTCTGCTTCATCTAGGGTTTCTTCAATGTCTGGATCAAGGTTGGGCAGATCATCGGCTGGTTTAACTTGTTACTTCTTGGATTTCTTTTTAGCAGCCGATGGATCAACAGTCAATGTTCTGGTTTTTATCTTTTTTCCGACATCAGCTGGCTCTCTTATTTGCCCTTGGAGCAAACTTGAAGTCTTGGGGCCATGGTAGCCGATGCTTGGAGGAGCTAGTCCACATCCATTAGGCAGGAGGTCTGCAGCATATTCTATATCTTTGCCGCTATTTCTCTTATGAGGAGGAGATAAGTTTGTTGTCTGTAAAAACAAGAAAGAATATGGAGTTAGTACAAGTCGGCTGGTAAAGATAAAGCAAGAATTGACAGAAGAGGTAAATAGGCTTACTTGAGGGATCATATCAGGAAATAGGTCTATCATATATATTGTAGCCGATTGATGGAAAAGATGTTTCTTCCATTCGGCCCACCATCCATTAAAAGCCCTGCTCCTGAACATGGCTAGTTCTATATTGTCAATACTGCCAAGAGGAGGTCCTAGAATGTTGAGGAGCCGATCCATCATCAAGGTTGAAGAGATTTCTCCTCTGCACTGGATTTTATCGGTAAAGTACAAGCTGATTGGTAGCTGACCCATACCAAATTGTCTGGCTGAGCTCATTTGGATGGTAGAATTCATAAGAGACTTTAGTATTCCTGCCTTGATGAATGCCGACAGGAATGATGCAAGGACAAATGGCAGCAGCAAAAACCTCTCTAGACTTCTGGAATTTTTCATGATTGATTTCTTCGAATCTGAAGTCTGATGGTAGCTCAAAATTAATTGAGTCTTCATAGAAAAACCAGATTCTAGCTTTTTCTGGAAGCCTTCATGGAAACTGAAGAACCAATCCTTCAGTAGTTCAGCCGATAGTTTTGCTCCGGTATAGGCTGGTGTGGATGCATACTCCCCATAAGAGGTACACCTATGGTGGGTGAGTTCTTCTCCATCTTCATATGTAATCGGGTCTAATCTTGGGAATTCAGCTTCTGTTAGAGTTGGCCGATCCACAGCTTTCATGGCCACTAAGTTTAGCTAAGACTGTAACAGCCACCAAGGGCCACCTGCACTGACTACTAAGCCGATGGCTATCTTAGCCGATGTGTTGTTCAGCATCTGATACAAGTAGCCGAGAAGGATTTTGCCTAAAGGGAATTGCCTTTTCTCTTCCAGGGCTTCGGCTATATTTTGCTAGTTTGAAGTGGGACCGCAGCTAGATCCACAGAAAAGAAACTTTTCAAGCCACATCAACAGAAAGGTTGTGTGCTCTCGAGGAGTAACAGATCTTTGGCCCATGTTTGCGAAGATAAACCCTGACCATCCTCCTATACTCTTGGTTTAAAATCAAATATGTTCTTGGAGTTCAGATTCATGGGGTGAGCCGATGAGGTGATGTTTAGGCCAGTGAGCATGATGATATCAAGCAGAGTTGGGGTCATTGGTCCTTGGCTGAACAGAAAAGCATTTAGGGTATTGAACCAGAAATAAGCAGCAGAAGCCATCAATGGTTCATCTTTAGCTGAATTCGCTATGGTGAGAGCTAAAGCCTGGCCAATTCCAAGTTCATCCCAGTGGCTCTGTTTGCTAGACGATATGCGTTTGTACCATGTAGGCCAGCTTTTCTCTAGAGATGGCCAGGATTTAAAGGTGTTTTTCCAGTGCCCTAGATTCGGGTTTGCTAGTCTGAATGGGATTCTATTGGTCTCGGTGATGATAAATTCAATGGGGTCAGGATTGCCGATCGGACCAAGGAAATAGTGATATTCATGGTTTAAGCTGGGAATTGCAATCAAACTCGCAAGATGCTACAAAAGAAAAGCAAAAAGGGAAAAGAAGATGAATTGAGACCTAGAAAAACTGATCTACTGCATAAAAAGGGATCTAGCCAATAAGGGCTTACCTCGCGTACTCGGCCGATGAATCGGTGGATGGACTGGCAGAAGACGACATCGCCGCGGGCGGGAGTTGATTGGAGGAGAAATCGCCTTGAGATCGCCTTGCTGCACCGAGGGGATCGCCGAAGAGAAAGAAGACAAAGATCGCTAAAGCGGTGGGAGCGGAGTAACGATGTGAAATTTCTCGGAGGTGACGGTTAATATTTAAAGCGGTGCGGTAACGGTCGGAAAATGGAAAGTGCGAAATTTTCTCGAAGGTCAGATATGGCAAATCCGAAACATTACCAAATATTCCGGACTTGGGGGCATGTGTTGATGACCAAATTTGGTAATTCAATTATCGGAGATGAAGATAGAATCAAAGAAGATCCAAGAGATTAGATCGTATCGGAAACAGAAAAAGAATCGGCTGGAGTCCGAATCGGATGCAGACTGAATCGGCAGAGATCGAGTTGGATAGGGTTAGCTGATTGAGCCAATTTCGGCAATACGACTCGATACACATCATCGGGTTAAGTTAAGGTGCTTCATACGGATTGCCACACACGGATAGAGTCCTGGAAGGGCAATTGTATCTATTAATTAGGATATTTTATGTAATTTTCTTATAGATAATCACGGTAAGAGTCAGCCTTAGCGACTTGTTCGTTAGTTGGATTTGTATTAGGTTAATATGAGTCGTGTCCGTGGTGGACAATGTTTGTATTTTCGGGTATAAATATAGACCCGAGGTCTTGTAAATAATAACAACCAAGTTCAATCAATCTTGGAGTATTACCAACCTTTTATTTTCTACTTTCGACAAGTTCATGCTTTTGAATCGTGCTGCATCAATTTGATCTTCGACGACAAGGTAGGTCTTGTTATGGCGGTTTGCATCATCGGAGCTAGTGCTTACATCTTTATGACACTCTAGTTCTATTTTGTAAATCTCCGAGTTATCATATACATTATATAATTTAGATTGACAATGCAATCAATTCGTATCGGCCAATCTCTATGTAGGGTTTTGTCGATATCGGCTAGATTACTTTGTTGGTTTAGATTGTATGATATATCCACCATCCCGAAAAGGCAACCATCAACTTGATTGTATAGATCTCATGCTTCTCTTTATACTTAATGCTGCATTGGTTAAGTCCAACCAATTAAGTCGTATTTAGAATCATGATATCTAGCCTGCTTTACGGTTGTTAATAAGGATAGTATCGGGGTTTCAGCCGATCTTACCTGATATAGATGTTTTATATTGTTTTATGCTTTGTTTAATGTTCTATAACTGCCCCTTATATTAGGATCTAATCTAATATAAATATATTGAGCTTGCTACCAATATAATTGGTTATAGTTGAATATATTTATTGCCAGAGAATATCCTAGTATAAGTTCGTATCGGAGCTATAGCCGGTACATGCTTAGATCTAGATATCGGCTATGACATGAGTTTATATAATCATTATTTTATGTTACATTAGACTTGGGCAATTTATATTATCTCGGTTCAGTCTGATCTATCCCAATTGCTTATTTCTAAAGTAATATTGATATATTGATTATATAACACTGATCTTTTCAGCCGATGTACTAGTTTTAGGGTTAGTTCTATCATTGACTATACCTTACAGTCGATTCATGCTTCGTTGAATCGGCTAGGTAACCATACGATATGAAATCGGCTAGCTAGCTGATGGATTATCGTTTAATAATATTTTGCATATTTCTTCTTGTTGATTGCAGGTTCAAATCAACTGGCATGCCCTCGAACTTAAGGAACTAATTTTGGACCTGCATTAGAGTAAAGAATTTTGGACCTGCACTAGAGTAAAGCAAATCTCTCAGGCCAGTGTGTGTTTTTTGCATCAACAATTGCGCTGCCTTCCCGTGCACCACGCGTCACGCCATGGCCACATCGCACCAAGGTCGCGTTACACGAAAACTGTGTCGCGCCAAGCCAAGAATCCCGCCGCGCCCTCGCTCCGGATCCCCTCCGGGAGACACGGCGCTGCGCCATCCCATCCGGGAGACACAGCTTCCGCGGATGCACGTCCCCTCCGTCTATCACATCGCCATCCGCTCGTCACCCGTCCGCTCAAGACGTCACGCCACGACCTTGTCACCCATCTCCTCTCGGGAAATCGCTGAGGCCGCGCTCCTTTCTCTACCATCCCATCGTTCATCCATCTCCCCCGAGCGAATCCTGGACATAGCCATCATCGGCCGTGCGTCGTCCTCATCCCATCATCGTGAACCCGCGCCTATCTCTCTCTAGCTTCGCGTCGCCACCGCTGCGTGATGTTGCGCACGTCCCAGCGCCCACATCCTCTATCGCAGGCGTCATTTTGTGTCGCGTCGCCACCATTGCAAGATGCCACGCAATCACCTCATCGTCCCCTCCACCTCAGAATCCCGGCCCTAGCCGCTAGCCGCCTCTCCTCGGGATTCCAGCGCCTAGCCACTAGCTCACCGCATCCTGCCAAGCTGGCTGCCTATAAAAAGGGCCCCGAGCCCTTCCCTCGCCACACCGCTCCCTCACCGCCATCTCTCTCTTTCCTCTTTCTCTATTTTGATCTTGTCTTTTTGCCTTTTGTTGATTTGTGCTCCTTTTCGCTTATTGAGCCCGAGTACGTGGAATCTCTGGACGTTGTTTTCGAAGGAGAAGACCCGCATCTCGTGCAAGGCAAGCCTCCTTGATCACATTGTCCCTATATTTGCAAGATATGTTGTTTCAAAAATGCATTGCTTAGTGTACACGATAATCTTATTTAGGCCTCGGATTGTTTATGCAATCGACGGACCGATCTAGTAGTTGCACTCACTTTACATAGGGTGTTGACATTCCCTTACCTTTGTTAGCTCCACACATGTTTGCGCCGGTATCGCTATCCATTGGATACGATTTCAATGGTAGTTTGCTTAGCCATGCTTAGTTTGTATCGACGTGTGGGAAACTTGGGTTATTCCAAATATATGCTGAATAATCTGGTACGTTGTACCGATGTGTTGAGAAATAAAATGGGTTGTGAAAATGGTGATGATGCGAGGCCATGTCTTTGTGGTTTGGTCACGTATTATCATTAAGGACTGTTTCCTTTGGGAAATCCATCCAAACACGTTACAATGCAACCCCACGGGTGTTTATGGGATGCCTCTGGTTAAGTAAATAGTTATCACATAGGAGTTTGGTGTACCAATGGTTGTGGGATGCCGAGAATGAGGAGACGAAGTTTTGGATCTTTACAAGCCCTTTTGGGTAGCTTTACTGCCTCTATTGTGGCACACGGTACCAGTAAGATATGAGATATTCTCGATATTCCTGAGTGGATGACGACTGATCTTGCGTGATGCTCGGCTAAGAGACTTGGCCCAACTAGGTGACATGCGATTTTCGTGAGTTAGCTTTGGAAAGGTCTTGTCACGAACTTCCGTTGCCGACGGGTAAACGGTGTCAGTTTCGTGTCGTGTGGGTAAAGCGTACAAACTCTGCAGAGCTTATTAACTGTTCGAACAACCAAATGTTCATAGTCATGGAAGAGTGTAAGGTGTTTCTTATAGCGTAGTTTTGTTTGGCAAATGTTTGTGAAAATATGGTTGGTGGGAAGGGTAACGTTTCCAGAGTTCGCTGTGTGGCAGACAGCCAACCTTTGTGGTTAGGTATGGGTCTGTGTGATCTGGGGTGTTCTCTGGCACCAAGGAGTTGTTAGGGCCGAGAAGGTGTTGTTGTGGTGAGAAAGCTAAGTTAACTATGAGAAATAGTGTTGTGGTGATAATATTACTATAACTAAGTTGTTGTGAAAGTGAAAAGAAACTAATAGAGAAAATGAGGAGAAATAATATAAATGATGCCTTTATTAATCATTGTGACAAGTTGTTGCAAAGCAACTTGTGGAATGGGACGAGGCGTGAGCCTTGATGTGACCATGACTATAATTGATTCAACCATTGTTCACATCATGGGACAACTGGAAGACATCCAGATCAAGCAGTCCAAGTTCTGCAATCCCATTCGGCCACCTGCGACAGTGCTGACTATGAACGACTGCCAAATATGCATACGAGCTTCATTTTGGGCCAATTGAGTACTTGATGGAAAGCTCTCATAGTCCTCTTTTCAATGGATCCAGCTTCATCTCCAAATTCTATCTCACTTGACAGCAATTACAGAAACAAGGTGCTGCATCACTTATAATGGGCCTATGGGCTTGTAACTCCATTGGGACCCCAACCCATGTGGGGCCCATGTAGGGTGCACCCCAACCTGGTGGAGCACAACCCTAGGGACCCCTTGGTCGTCCTCCTACCTCCTTAAATAGCTAGGTACCCCTTGAGGGATTCTCAGGTTTTGTTTAGATTAAAGTTTAGCTTCGCTACTTTGCCGTGTAATCCCGTGATCAGTTAGATCACCGGTTTGCTCATTAGGGAACCCAACTTATAATTTATTCAATTCCTATTTGTAATTCAGATTGCTTTTATCTTGTTCTTGCTTGTTTCTTCGATTTGCTTGCAGGAATAAGGTTGATCTGCACCGGCAAGATCAACAACCCATGGAGAGGTGTATCGATCGCTAAGGCGCAGCACAACAATATCTCGTACGGTTGTAGTCGGGTCGTCAATGTTTCTCCCAAATCGTAGTTATCATCAACTCACCGAAAGATCGGGACAACCAGATCCCTAAGCGTATCAAGTGGAGTTAAGGGTTTATCAGTGGTATCATAGCTTTCGTTGCTTGGTAAGTTTTTATCTACCTATAACCAGAAAATAGCCATACAAGAAAAATTGCATCCATTACCTAGCTATATTTGTGCCATTGCATTGTTCCTTTTAGTTTTTGCATTGTTGACTTTTGTGCTGCATCGTCGAGTTGTGTTGCTGGTCTTAGCATCTAGTATGTTTAGAGTTTCTAGTTCTTGTCACATCTAGTACCACTGTCATCGCCGCCGCCCTATCATTGTTGTCGTCGGAACCTACGAAAATGAAATCGTCTTGCCACCAGGGTTTCGTTTTTTCCAGTTTTCAGAAGTTTCTGTTGGTTGGTTTTAGAGTTGCATCTAGGGTTTGCTGCAAAGCCGTGCTTGTGTATTTTGGCTGAGCTTTTGTGGTGCACGGGAAGTGGAAGAAGTTAGTAGATCGGTTTTTGGAAGTAGCCAATTTCTTTTTGGAAAGAAATAGTAGATTGGATCAGGTGCAAATCAGTTTCCTTTTTATGCGGTGCGCCCAATCCAAACTCTCCAAGTCCCCCTAGCAGCTTCCACTCCACCCCGCTTCCACTCCACCTACCCACGGTACGGTTGTTTCCTCCTTCGCCATAGAGTTGTTAGACATCTTGGTGAAAAATTTTCCTGTGTCGGATTAATGATCTGAATGCAAAAACGGAACCTGTATAATTTCAGTATTCCATTTTTGTATAGTACAAATTTTAGGGTTTGCACTTTTACATTTGAGTCCCAATAATTTTCTTATTTACATTTGAGTCCTTGTAATTTTACATTGAGGTCCTTTAGTTAGTTTTTGCTAAAAAATTAGAAAAGAGTGGAAAAAAAGGCAGAAAGGTGCTTAAAAAAAGAAAAGAAAAGTCGCACCAAAAAAAGAAAGAAAAAAAGAAGAAAGAAAGAAAAAGAGAAAATCAGCTGGTATATTTGAGTTTGCTTTTGTATATCAGAGTTGTGCTCGAGTTGATCCTAGTGCTATCTTGTGGTATCGTTTGTGTCTAGGCTCGCGTCTCTAGTATGTTCTAGCCTAGGACCAGCACGGTACTTAACTTTGAACCATTATTCAACTTTGCATTCTCTGATTTGAGCATTTGCTATTCTTTGCTACATATTTAAGCCTATCTAGAGCTCCACGGATTTGATTGTAGCCGTACAGCAAGTGTTTGCCAAGGCATCGATATATCCAACCTCCATTGGGTCTAGGTTGAGTCTGTGTGGTCACCATTCTGCTTGCGTAAGAGCTTGGTTAAAAGCTTTAGTGTGTGTGATATATGAGCCTTCACTACCTAGTAGTTGATAGGAGCATGCATGTGTTTCTTGTTTGCTACTAACCATGGCAGGATTGCACAAGCGGATACGAGATGGTCATGCTCAACATCGACTTCTTCACCTTCGACGAGATATGATGACTTCTCCACGTGATGCATATGAGGTACCTAGCTATAATTTTGCACGAGTTGAATCTAAGTTACCATTCTACGATGGTAAGTACGATTCTGTTGCTTATGTTGATTCGGAGCTAGCAGTAGACAATGAATGTGATGAATATGATTTTTCTGATGCTCAAATGGTTAATGCTACTAGTAATAAGTTTACCTCATCTGCATTATTTTGGTGGAGTCATTTTAGTAATAAACCTGAAACTTGGGATGAATGCAAAACCATGATGAGAAAACGTTTTGTAAGTTCTTATTAATAATGTACTCTTATTGAGAAATTAGAACTTCTGAAGCAAGGTGATCGAACTGTTAGAGAGTACATCTATGAATTTAAAGTTTGTGTCATATACAGTGGTCTAAAAGAATGCAATGAGAACACAATGCGTAGATTTTTCAAGGGGCTTAATTCTGAAATTCAGGTTATGCTTGCTAATGTGACATATAATCATATTGGACACTTATTCATGCTTGCTCGTAGCATTGAGAGTCAGATCATATCAAATGCGAGGAAGCATGAACAATGTGATTTATCTGCTATTTTTGAATCTCCTGTATCCTTATGCAATGATGATGTGCAAACATTGGAGGAGCAATCTTTTGTGTCTCATGTTACTAACATTTTGCAGGGAGTACAACACATTGAACAAAATGAGGAGAATGGTGTACTTGAGAAGAAAGTGGATGAAGCACCTGTAATGGCTGAAGAAAGTTTGTAAGGTATATTTAATGGTGCTGAGATCAATGAATGTGAGTATTCTCAAGGTGAGCTACATATGACCACTTTTCATGCTACGATAGAGCAACAATTAGTGGAACCAATTGTTGAGATGTCTTTGTCACAAGTTGATTTACTTGCTATTTCTTGTGATAAAGAAGAGTTACGTGATAATGCTTCACTTATACCCATACCACAACTAGTGAATGAACATGCTATTTCTAGTGTTGGTTTTTTATGTGCTGATTTTAAGCATGTTGTTCATATAGCTAATGAAGTTGAGGAACGTGAGTTATTATCTTCTTTAAATACTTTGGGCTATGTTCAATTTGGTGATTTTTGTGAGCTCGATAATTTGAAGGAGAAATTATTTGCTAAGTCTGATTTGCCATGTCCAACTAATACTATATTACATATATTTGGGCAATATAATCATATAGGATTATATTTGGTGCATAGAGTTTACCTATGTTTGGATTTAGATCATCCTGTAGACGTGGATAAAATTTGCAAGCTAGAGAGTCATATTATTGCTAATCATATTTCCTCGAGTTTCTCTTGTTTTGATTTGGTGAAACAGGTTGTTTTAAATGGACTACGTGAAGAGTACTGTATGGAAAAACCGAGGACGGTTTTCCGTGAAGAAGGGGAGGATGATGTGACCATGGCTACTATGGATACAACCGTTGTTCACATCATAGATCAATAAGAAGACAGCAAGATAAAGTCCTCCAAGTGCTGGAATCCAATTCAGCCACCTGCAGCAATGTTGACTTTGAACGGCCGCCAAATCATCATACGAGTTCCGTTTTCGGCCCGTGAGTATTTGATGGAAAGCTCTCGGAGTTCTCTTTCCAATGGATCCAGCCTCGTCTCCAAATTCCATCCCAGTTGGTCGCTATTATATAAAGAAGTTGCTGCGTCACCTATAATGCGCCTATGGGCTTGTAACTTCATCTGGGACCCTGGCCCATGTGGGGTCCAAGTGGGGTGCGTTCCAAACAGGTGGAGCACGATCCTAGGGTTTCCTTGGTCGTCCTCCCATCCCTTTAAATAGCTAGGTACCCCTTCAGGGTTTCTGGGGTTTTGTTAGATTAAAGTTTAGCCATTGCTACTTGCTTGCAGCGCGCGTGTCGGCTAGACCGTCCATCTGCTTGTTCTTCGGAACCTCAACTTATCATTAGTATTCAATTCTTATTTGCAATTCAGATTGCTTTTATCTTGTTCTTGCTTGTTTCTTCGATTTGTTTGCAGGAATAAGGTTGATCTGCACCGGCAAGATCAACAACCAAAGGAGAGGTGTATCGATCGCTAAGGCGCAACACAACAACGTCTCATACAGTTGTAGTCGGATCGTCAACGTTTCTCTCAAATCGTAGTTATCACAAACTCACCGAAAGATCGGACCAAACATCAGCCGTGAGCGTATCGAGTGGATCTCAGGATTTATCAGGAATAGAGAGGTCCATGATATAGGCAGAAGCTTGGGTTAATTTCCTTTCCGGGTCTCATTTATCGTGTACTTGTGCTTATCACCACGCGCGCGCTCTCCAACTCCAGCACGCCCAAGAAACCAAAGCTCAAGCTCTGCCAAGTAAATTGCTCGGAACGCCTTGGTTACTTTCGTTATCGGTCCAGTTGACTACTTAATTATGTATGGTGGTTGCGCTATCATTGTTGCAATTTATATCGAGCTCCGTCCTGGTGCATGTATCCGCTGTTCCATCAATATAATTAAGCAGAGTGTGCGACTGGTCGGATGGTAGTTGTCATATATAGTGCCTTGTTTATACCGGGACTAGTTTGCGAGACTTTATCAGGTCAAGGACTCCCAAGTTCAAGCACATCTTGTCATGTGTAATCATCCACTCAATTCATTCATACACTGGATCTGCATATATATAACTACGATGTAACTGATGTAACTGGAGTACCTATTTGTCATGTAATTACAATTACGATGTAACTGGAGCATATGCATGTGTGAGCGTGCATGGTAGGTTTCAGAATGTGACGAAAACCAGCCCGATTATAGAGCCAGCATGAATTGATAAGCTCATTTTGAATTCAGTAGAACTAGCACATTATGTTGCGCATTTGTGCGACTCTTAAATCCTGTTACGTGGTAAATGAGAGTGGTAACCCATCTCTCTTGGGATTCTCGTTGCTCATAAAAGAATATTATACTGATATAATAAATGACTTACTATTTATTGTAAACTTTGCATCATATTTTCTTCATTGCATGACCCCCTATCATTCCCTTATTTTACTTTGGTGTGCATCCTTTGTAACCCACGTACATATATTTTGTTTCTTTTTAAGGAATATTTTTGTTTTGTTTTAAATCAGTGTGAAAATCATTAAATCTATAATTGGGAGATCATGACCTCTGGAATATGTATGTCCCAGTAGTGATTTGTTTCTCAGACATATTAACAATTTATTTCTAGAAACAAAATTAATCATATGGGTATAAATTTTGAATATGCTCTTAATTGCTCAATCCCTACCAAGGAATCTTACCTAAAAGATGAGGGTTCATTTGAAAATTTAACTATAAGTGTAATTCGTAAAAATATATACGTAATCTTATATCTTACTCTACTTATTTCCTGGCTTTCTCTTTCCTTTTTCCTTTATTTCCTCTTCTAGTAGCTTCGGAAAGCCTCTTGAATGATTTTTTATCATCCATCTAATCCAAAGGTCAAGATTCATTCACCCTTTTTTTAGTGAATCTAATGGCTAATATTTATTGGATGATGTGGCTCATTCATGTTTCAGTTTAGGTTTCACCTTTCATTAGTTAAGATTTGAAAAGCATATGGAAAAAGGACTGGATCAGTTTCGTTCGGCAAGAAATGACAGATTGAATCTACTGGACATGTTTTGGTGTGAGGTTTCCAAAGCATGTCAACCTCTCAAGATGTCCTATCTTAGGGTAAGTTTTACAGTGGAGGTTATCACATCTAATATTATATACATCATCAAATAATTTATTAGGAGACAACTCATACACCACATTATCTCTAATATGCTCCAATGCAACATAAATATTTATTTTATCTAATCTCATCCAATCAACCTCACTCTTTTCTCTTTCTTCCTTAAAGTTTGTGAAGAGTTTGCCTCTTGCACGAGGGGTGGCTTATCCTCTCTCTCCTCTCTTCTCTCCCCCACCTCATCATTTAAGCTTAAGTAGCATCTAGGGGTTTGTGCTAAGATGTTTTATAGTACTTGCTCTTAGCAAGCCGGTTTCCATACGAGACTGAGTCCTACAATCCCAAACACGTCAAGATCCAAGTTGATGGGTTATTGGTCCCCCTTTCCACATCCAGGAGTTACAACCCAAATCCACTGGGAACTTAGTTGTATCGATGTGATCACAATCCACCTTGGATTGGTAAGGACTTGTCAGAGCTCGATTAAAAGCTTGAATATGTGTGACTTTGAGCCTCAAAAAGTGGAGTTGAGCTAGGGAAAAGTTTGGATTGCAAATCAACTATTTGTCCTGAAGTATCAATGAACGGGACTGTCCAATGCCGCACCGGTCCACCCCAACGGATCATGTGTTGATCCAGGCGTACTATGTGTATGTTCTGGACAATGCAGAAATGATTGGACAATCTAGCATGTTTTGCCCAATCGAAGTGTGTTGGTCTGGGCCGTACTGTGTATGGGCCGGACGATTCGGCTGTATGTCGGAACGTACGGTTGACGGACCATCCGGCCTAACCATGTACCTCTAGTCAGCTGCTTGTGAACTGGGTAGCAAGCTTCCGTGAATCTTCGATTATTTAGTCTACCAACCTATGTAAATTATAAGTAGTTGTAATCTGAAATTTAAATTGTCTTAGTTGTATTTGCTTTTGTGTATCATTGTTAAGATGAAAGTGTGGAGCTAATGCACTTCCTAGGAACTAGTCCTACATGAGTATGAGTTGAGAACATTTGAGATGTTGTAGAGTTTTAGCAAAATTTGTCAAGTCTCCTGAATGTGTAACACATCGGGCACCACCTTCGTATGGTTTGATGGGTACATCTTAGACTGAAGTTGACTGGCATGCTAAAGACTCAGTAATGTCTCATATGTTCCCTTCTCGAGACTTCAGATTTTACATTATGCTTGCTACTTGATTTGATTTGTTCATCTCAATTGACAATTATAATGGAAAATTCAGGTGTCCTCCATAGGCATGGACGTTGGTATTTTTTACCGTTTCAAAACAAATAGGTTTCTTGTGGGCTAATCCAAACCAGAGTTACAGATAAGGTTTATCTTCTCCTAAAAGCTCTGTATATAGAGGGGCAGAGTGAGACATTTATGATTGGCTTGTACACCAGATAAGATCTATAATTAAGAGAAAGTTTTACTCTACATCTGCGTTCATCGTCTACTTCTGAAATATTCTTGAGGGCAAGGGACAGTGAATGGATCTGGTGATCCGCTAATAGGCGCGTTGGTTTAGAACGGTTACAATCACAAATAAATCTGCAAGCGCACGGATTCACAGGGAATGTGTGTGTACAATCGAAGGAATAGATTCTTCCAATGACAACAACTAAATGGTAAGCAAAGGATATATAGGATTCCTATTGATTAATAATCTTGAATTAAGTTAAGGTAAAACTTTATCACTTGCTTCAGGCACCGGTTTTCCCCTTTTCTGCCAGGTGAATCCGGCCTACAGCTCTACGACCGTCTCATATTCCCTTGCTTTATCATATTATAGTTAGTGAAAAACAAGAAATACACATAAGAATATACACGCTCTATCAACTACTAAATAATGGAAGCTCAAATATTACACACACTCAAGCTTTTAACCAAGTTCTTACAAGTTGTACCAATACAAGATGAATGGTAACATACACCAACTCAATTCAAGCACCTAATGGAGGTTAGATGTATCGATGCCTTAACAAACACTTGCTGTGTGGCTACAATTAAATCTGTAGAGATCTGGACAGGATTAAATATATAGCAAAGGAATAGAAAATGCTCAATCAGAGAATACAAAGTTGAATAATCGTTCTCAATACCTTACTAGTCCTAAATTAGAAAGTACTATAGATGCGAGCCAAGACACAAATGATACCACAAGACATCACTAGAAACAACTCAAGCACAACTCTCATTCTTTTTTCTTTCTTTTGCTTTATTTTGGCTTTTATTTTTTTCTATTTTTAAGCACCTTCCTGCCTTTTCTCCCTTTTTTCCTTTTCTTTTGATTTTTTTAACTAAAACCAACTTAAGGATCTCAATGTAAAATTTAGGGACTTAAATGTAAATAAGAAAATTACAAGAACATAATAAGAACATAATTGTACAAGTCTAAACCAAAAAATTAACACTATAAAATGGAATGTTGAAGTTATGTCAGATCCATTTTTCCAAACATATCTTGACACTAACACCAAACAAAAATTAACCAAGAACAGGACGATGGAAGTGGGAGAGAAGCCTCACTCCAAGTGATCCGTCTTAGCCACGAGCCCGCAGGGAACAAAAGAGGAATCGGACATAAGTTGGAAAGAAAAAACAACATGAGGTGGTGGAGGAAACAAACTCGGCCAAAGTGGAAAGTTCAGCCTTAGATGGAAACAAACCAACCGGACTGATCTAATCTACAAAACTCTCGCCCCCTTCCTTCTTCCTCGCGTGCAAAACGGAAGCACACAAGCATGGCAAAGGCCTAGGCAAACCCTAGATGCAACTCAACAACTACAAAACCAATCGAGAAAAAATTCTGAAAACTACAAAAATAGAACCATGGCAGCGAGACAATTCCGATTTTTAAGATCCAACAACAAGACACCGTGGCAGCCGCATACTAAAAGTGACCAGAACTCGAAACTCTGAAAATACTAACACTAAGACTAGCAACACAACACGAGGATGCAACGCAAAACTCAATAAAGTAAAAACTGAAAAGAACAATACAATGGCACAAATATAGCTAGGTAAGGATACAATTATTTTTTTGTATGGCTATTTTTTGGTTATAGGTAGATAAAAACTCATAGAGCAACAAAGCTTTGATACCACTTAATAAACGTTTGGGCTCCGCTCGATACACTCATGACTTTGGTTGGCCCGATCTTTCGGTGAGTTGATTTTTTACTACGATATGGGAGAAACATTGATGACCCATCTACAACCGTACAAAATATTGTTGTGTTGCGCTTGAGCGATCGATACATCATTACATGGGTTGTTGATCTTGCCGGTGCAGACCAACCTTATTCCTGCAAGCAAATCAAAGAAACAAGCAAGAACAAGATAAGAGTAATCTAATATTAAATACAGGAATTGAATACACACGATAAGTTAGGTTCCGAAGATGAGTAATTAGGCGGTCTGGC
The DNA here is from genome assembly GCA_000573905.2 of Oryza punctata. NCBI lineage: Eukaryota > Viridiplantae > Streptophyta > Magnoliopsida > Poales > Poaceae > Oryza > Oryza punctata. The sequence goes on along the minus strand of CM002491.2, from coordinate 6,387,225 downwards.
TAACACACGTAACTATAACGTAGAGTAGCAATGGCTAAACTTTAATCTAACAAAATCTGAGAAACCCTGAAGGGGTACCTAGCTATTTATGAAGGTGGGAGGATGACCAAGGGGTACCTAAGGGCGTGCTCCACCAGGTTGGTGTGCACTGCACATGGACCCCACATGGGCCGGGGTACTGGATGAAGTTACAAGCCCATGGACCCGTAATAGGTGACACAACACCTTGTTTCTGTTATTGCGGCCAACTGAGAAGGAATTTGAAGATGAGGCTGGATCCATTGGAAAGAGAATTCTCAGAGCTTTCCATCAAGTACTCATGGACTGTAAACTCATAATTGAGTCCATGAGTCAAATACCAGAAATCTTCACCCCTAAATTTGAGTCCCATAATAGTACGGATCTCTTGGTTTCGCTGACGTGCCATCCTAGTCAGCAAAAAGAAAATAAAAAAAGCACGAGACCCACATCTAAGTGAGAAGAAAAAAATGCACAGCACCTGCTCCTCGCTCGCCACCTCCATTTCCCCTGCTAAGCCCTCGTCGGTGTCGCCTCTACCCTCGTGCCGCACTCCCTTTCCCTCCCCCGCTAAGCCACTCGCCGGTGTCACCTCCGTCCTCGCGCCGCACTCCCTCTCCCTCCCCCGTGCCCCTGCTAGGACCCTCCGCCTCTCCGCCTCCAGATCCTCCCGGCCCAGTAGCTTCGTCGCCTACGCCGGTGGTGCGGCGAGTCTGGTTGCTTGCTCATTCATCTCGGTTTGTCTCCTGCTCTCCGTGATGAACCCCTGCTCTGCTCGGTAGGATGACACACCGCTGGTCGGGAACAAGGCGCCCGACTGGTATTGTGATACTTGATCCTCCTGATCAATTTGCTACTCCTCATGCTCCTCAATAACTTTGCATTTTGTTTGCAGATATACACAAGCAAAATATCTACAAGCAAAATCAAAAGATCCTAGAAAAAGCAATAAATGCAAAGCTGAACATAGTTTGAACACCCACAGTTTAGCACAAATCCCATCTCAAATTTGAGAACATTCAATGTATTGGCGCATCCACACAAGCAACAACAAAACGCAATCACAAATTTGAAGGTGAACATTTGAAAGGAAATAACCATTCGCAGTTTGGTACTTTAGTTATCAAAGCATCTAGCATGTGTTTGGTTTGGGGATGAAATGAGATGGGTTGGACTCATCCTTGTTTTTAGGATGAGATCATCCCCACTATCCATTTGGTATTACTTATGGGATGGTCCTAGTTTTTAGGGGATGACCTACCTGTCAGTGAGACAAAAAAAAGTGGGATGGATTGGTCCAACAGTTTTTGAGAGATCAATCCAACCTGGATCTCAAGATAATATTCTTTTTCAGGGATCATCTCATCTCATCTATCCCCAAACCAAATACCCTGAAAAATGGGTTCGACCCAACCCAACCCACTTCATCCCTTGGAGCAAACACACAAACCATTTTAGGAGCTGATCACATCCCTAGCATGGAAGATAAGAATGCAATTCACAGGTGACCGTGAAAATGATGCCAAGAGGTCTAAATCGAAGATATTTTTAGCCAGTGTCAATGGGCCACTAATTTCCGCTGACAGTTTGTTTTCCCTCCTAGTCATAGACATCCATTCACCAAACAACAGGTTTCCTCCATTTAGCTCTATCGGGAGATCCTTATGTCCAATCAGCAAATGGCAAGGGAGAAAGGAAGAGAAGAGGTAGGAAAGTTGGGGAAGGAGGACAAACCGGAGCTCCTCATGGTCGTCACTGGTGAAGGAAGGGTTGGTGGACTAGCCCGCCCAGATGCGGAAGTAGACGACGGTACCCATCAGCAGCGCCACCGTGAACGCCACCATCAACGCCTGCCTTCCCTCCTTCCGAATCGCCCCTCCTCCTCCTCCTTCCGCCCCGCCCCTGCCTGCTTCGCCTTCCGCCCGTTGCTGCGCTCGCTCGCCGCTACGCCGCCTCCCCGGCCTCCCAGTCTTGCTAAAGAAGAGAAGAGAGGAGAAGGAAGGAAAGAGAAGAGAAAAGAGAAGAAGAAAAGAGAAAAAGAAGAGAAGAGAGGATGCTAACATGTGGGCTCCACTGTATGCCACGTCAGTGAAACCAGGGAAAATTGGATCAATACTACCTTGGTTTGTGATAGAGTGGTAGAGATTTCTGGTATTGCTGATTGGGGACAGACTCAACGTAAAGTTGAGAGACGTCAGGTGAACTTATTCCATAGAAAAACCATAGGTAAAATTTGGTGGGCCGTGCTGTGTCGGTCCGGCAGCAGCCATGCCGTGCTTGCCCATGGGATGGAATAAGTTCACTTTGACTCCCTGAAATGAACACGAAATTTAAATCGTATCCCTCATCCGCAATACCAGAAATCTTGCATCCCGAACTGTCAAAACCGGTGCAATTTGACTCCCTTGGTGGTTTTGGAGGGTGGTTTCGCTGGTGTGATGCACACGTGGTAGTGTTGACTTGGTCTTCGTCCTACCTGGTATTGATGTGGTGGTTATGTGGCATTAAAATTTAAAAATATATGCGGGACCCATTCGTCATTCACACAAAATAAATTTGTGGGACCCACTAAAATGTGAGGCCCACATGTCATCCTCTCTCCTTGCCATTCTTCTTCCTCCTCCTCTTTCCCTTATTTCTCTCTCTTTATCTCCGCTTCACTTCACTCCATCCGCCGACGCAGGGGGCTCGAGTGGCGGCGGCATTGGGCGGTGGACGGCGGGTGGGCGGCCGCTGGAGTAGCGATGGCGGTAGGCGGGCGAGGGCCACGGCGGGCGGGCGAGGGCAACAACGGCGGTGGAAGGCGGGAGGGCGGGCGTTGGAGTGGCGGTGGCGGCGGGCTGGTCACCGGTCTCTCCTGCCACCGTCTTCGCCTCCCCTTTGCTGCCCCCTTCCGCTTGCCGCTGTCGAGGAGGAGAAAGCACGAGAGAAGATGGCAGCGGCGGTGAGAGGGGAGGTCGTAGTCTCGTCGCTGACCACCCGTCACCTCCTCCGCCTCTCCTCCGTTGTCGCCACCATGGCCTATTCCGCCGTCGTCTACCGGCATATGGGCCACCACCTGCCACCCACCAACGCCCACCCGCCGTCCACCGCCCAACGCTGCCGCCGCCGCCGTCGCCGCTGCCGACGCGCCACCACTCGAGCCCCCTGCGTCGGCGGATGGAGTGAAGTGAAGGGGAGATAAAGAGAGAGAAATAAGGGAGAGAGGAGGAGGAAGAAGAATGGCAAGGAGAGAGGATGACATGTGGGTCCCACAATTTTTTTAATGACGAATGGGTCCCGTATATATTATTTTAATTTTAATCCCATATAAATGCCACGTCAATACCGTGTGGGACGGAGACTAGGTCAACATCGCCACGTGTGTGGCACGTCAGTGAAACCGCTCTCCAAAATTACCGAGGGAGTCGAATTGCATCGATTTTAATAGTTGAGGGGTCGAGATATTTGGTATTGTGGTTGAGGATATAAATCAGATTCGGTCAGGAATCAAAGTGAACTTATATCCCACGGGATAAGGGGCTCAAGCACAGCACGGATAAATGGGCCGTGCCGGCACGGCCCACGGCCGGGCGATCCGTGCCCGTGCTGGCTACAGTGTGGTCGTGCCCAGGCCAGCATGCCTCGGCCCGTCCCATTTCGACAGCTATAGCCCCATCGAGAGCCCCTTCCCCGTCCCCTCCCCTCCCCTCCCCTCCCCTTCTCCTCTTCGCCCCGCATCCCCTCCGCGCCGTCGCTGCCGTCCTCTGCCTTTGTGCCGCCGCCTCCGTCCTCCGTGTCTCCTGTATTCCTCCTCCCCTTTGTGTATTTTCTGTCCAATCTCTGGAATCGACAAGGTTTGGTGGTGGCAATCCGCTCCGTCTCACCGCCGTCCGCCGGCTGCCTCTCGTCGCTCCCGCCGATTTCCGCCTCGATCTGGTGGTGTACTGCTCGATTCGGCAGTTCGGGTCTCGAGATCGACGTCTCGATCCAGGCTTACTGAGGCGCACGGTGTCGATGTGCAGCCCGAGGAATCGCATGCAAGTTTTGTATGATTATACAGCACCGGGTGCATCCTTGCCTCCGATGAAGGGGAATCAAAATTAGGGTTTTCCTCTACTCCCCGCCGATGAAGGGGGGCCGCTTGCACCGCCTGGAGCGGCCGGCGGCCGCTCACACCACCACCGCCGCCGCCGCCACGCCCGCCCCGGCGCCCGCCGATGATTGGGGGGATGGCTCGTGGACGGTGGACTGCTCGTGCGGCATCACGTACGACGACGGGGAGGAGATGGTGAGCTGCGACGAGTGCAACGTCTGGGTGCACACGCGGTGTGCCCGCTACGTCCGCGGCGTGCACATCTCTTTCTCGTGCCACAACTGCAAGGCCAAGCGCGCCCCTTCCTCTGCCGATGAGGCCGAGGTCGCCGAGCTCCTTGCCGAGCTGCCCACCCACCGCCCGCGGCCGTTGTACCGCCGATGGGCCGAAGTCCCTCTCCCCTCCCGCGTCCATGTCCACGGGCTTCCGGGTGGTACAGACACCGCCCTATTTCGCGGTGCCACACCCTCCCCTGTATTCTCGTCCGCCCTATGGCGCTGCGCTGGCTACGTCCCCAAGAGATTTGGCTTCCGCTACTGCGAATTCCCCTACTGGGCTGATGACAAGGACGGTGCCAACGCTCTCTTTGCGCTGGCTAGAGAGAAGCGCAAGGAAAAGGCAGAGGCTAGGTTCCCCCTCCGCCTTGGAGCCGTACACAAGGACAAGAATTATGTCCGGACACTGAGCATTTGCGGCGATAAGGTGGATGGCGCAGAGCACTCTGGGGATGATGACGCAAAGAGGACATCTCCTAGTGATGCAAAGAAGAGAGGTGAATAATTTGGTCATTGCTTGTTATTTAATTACGGCAAAAGAAAGATTCGTATTATTCAGTCATAAGTTGTTGGTTTGTCTATTTTAGGAGCATCCATTAGCATTGTAGAGCCTGATACTTGGGACAATGGTTGTGAGAAGAAAAGAGATCTTGATGTGCCAGATAGTGAGGATCAGCATGCCGAAACAAACATGGTAAATTCTGATTTGCATGTGCTTGTTGAAGCTAAGAAGAAGAGGGCTTCATCGTCAGAATGCAGTGGGGATAAGAAGTGCTCTGCCTCGAAGGAAATTACTGGGATGCTAAAGAAGTATGAGCCTAAGGAGTCCATGAGATCCTCGAAGGTGATCTCCTCAGTAGTTGAAACAACAGCAGCCGTAGCAGAGCAAGAAGTGCACTCACGATTTGTGAAGGTACAAGTTAGTGTTTTCTATATTCAACCCGCTTATTTCATATAATTTGGATTGCACTGGTTCCTGACAATTAGCCTACTATTGATTTTATTGTTCATAGTTACCTCGACCAAGTTAGCCATTTTTCTTTCATCCTAAACTTTTAAATACCACTTCTCAGAACCACATTGTATTGGAACTGCTAAATAGGTTGATAGATAATCTACCATTTGTGCATAGTATGGGTAAAATTTCTTAATGCTGGAAGCTTGGAAATGAATTGGAATATGGCAATCCTTTTGAGCTGCATAATCTTTTATCCGTACATCAGTAAATAGTAAATACATTTTGAAAATACAGGATTAGAATCGATCAGAAATTCCATTTTATTACATACAACTTAGCTTAGTTTGGTCTTTGAAAGAAACAAAATTGTGTTTCCTCATAAAAATTTTAAAGGAGCAACTTGGTTAAAAAGACGCATCAATACCATGGTTAAGTAACCAAACAAGAGTTAGTCTTATATCCTGAATTCTTTATTCACCACTAAAAGTTCTCATGTTCCCCTATGTTACATTCAATTTGCTACTCCTCATGCTGCTGAAGTAAATTTTTTATCCCTTTTACGCCACTCCTGTGTATTTAGGGTTTTCCAGCAGATAGGTAAGTCGTGCAAAGTTCCTCATGCCCTTCCTTGTAGCCTCCTCCTTTCCTTTCGTTGACGCTGATGTCAACTTGTGGCTCTCTCTTCCTTCTCTCCTTCCCTAAAATGGGAGGCTCTCCTAGTTATGCTTCCCATTTTACCAATATCCATCACATAGCGAGGCCAGCCTGCAGCAACGTATCTGGATCTGGCGTGTAGCTGGTCACTGGTCATGCAGCTCTACCCACCTCACTTGAGTGCATGATGCCCACCCATTCTGCTCTGTTCGTGTGTTAATTTCTTGTATGCAAGCAATTTGATTTCACTCCCCACAGTAGCACAAAGGGTATAAACTTGGTTAGATAAATTAAGCAAGAAAACTATCAGAAGGGCACGTGTTACAGAATTCCGTTTAGCAATTGGATTTGGCCGTGTAGCAGTCTATTTGATCTGCCTGGTCTATCGCCAAGAAGGATTAATCGGATGCCAAAGTAATTCCATGCCCCTAGTAACCTATGCCTGTTTTGCCATGGAAGCTGTTCATTTTGAGCAGGGAGAGATGCATGGCAGTGAGCTGCACCTGCCAATGGGTGGAGGAGCAGAATGGCAAGTCGCCAGCAGACCCTTGCGTGCTGAAGGCGCAAACCAGGCTAAACATATTCTATTTGATTGGTTTATCGCCTCATGAGTTGGGGTGGCAACTGCTTAAGTTGAGACTTGAGGGGGCTTTCTCAGCAATGAATATTATCAAGACTAGCATAACAAGATGTTCGATGGTGGGCTCAATGATTTAATGATGTGCTACATTGAGGAGAGATATTCAAAGAACTTGATACCGGGAAGATTAAAAAAACAATTTTTTAAAAAAAGAAAGAAAGGAAAATTCATTTGCCTAGATCTCCTAAGGTAGCTAGACGTAATTTGTATTTTATAGATTTGTGTGTTCGCTATTTGTTTGACAAATTATCTATATATGTAATGTCTACAAATTAGCATGATCGATCTTTTGCCGAATCTTCATTTTGTTTATATATTTTGCTATATATGCTTCTTTCCTTACATTTTTTTTACGTATGTCGTTAATTGATCTTAGCTATTGTCATGTTGTATGCGGACTTACTGGGTCTAATTAGTGTTCCAAAACATGTATCATTAAAATAACATTTGTTATGTATTAAGTCCCCCGCTTGCCATTAAGCTACACCTTTTTTTCCTTCCTCCGCCGTTGGTGCGGAGGCACGGCGACATGATGCATGGTGTCCTAATCTACAACAGTGCAGTGTTAAGCATAAATCCTAAGTCTCACAGGAAGAAAAATGGAGCAGTAGGAACCATGCATCATTACTAAAGAGATGGGTTAATTAGTGATAGTAAACGCATGCACATCTTTTCATCGGTGCAGAAAAAAGCGATGCTAGTTGAGCTAGCTAGGCCTCGGGGTTGGGGGTTCCATTCCATGTCAACAGGCAACAAAAGTTCCGGCTTTCTTCCTCCTTGACGTGTCTCCCCATCATCACCATGCATCGACATTTCTCTCTCTCTTGACATACAGATGCAGAGGGATGGTTGAGATGAAGATAAAGGGCATTTTTGTCATTTCTCAAAAGAACTGATAGGGCCAAACACACTAACGTTTAGTTGAACTAACAGAGGTGACCTATAAGGGACATGGAATTTCAAGGGCATGGATAGCAAATTGAGTGGTACATAAGGAAACATTGGGACTTTAAATGGCAAGGAATTTTCTCTTTTTGTTTCTGCCTTTGCCTCTTTAGTTCATCATTTTTGTAAATGATAACAAAATGGTCCAACCACTATCATATCCTCTTGGTGTTAGCCATGATTTAGGTGTGTTTCTTTGCTTACGCTTTCAACTTTCAAGCTGTTCTTTTGGCCTTTGTAGTTTACAAGGCGGTAGTTTCTAAGCCACAAAGCCACAAGTTCAATCATAACTAACTCTAGTCCACAAAAGCTAGAAAAACTACTTAAATCTGGATTGGGCTTATTAGTAGAAGAGTGGCCTATAGATTTATGAAGCCCAATTGAAAGTCTGTCTTTTGGGTTAGAATTTTTTGGCCGTTAATAAGGCGAACAGTATGGGCCTTTGGGTTGAACTATAGCTTTCTGTTCATCACCATTGCTTCTACCTATCACCAACGAACTTCTTCATTGCTAGTTAGATCGCCAGTAAAAATCAGTTAATTCCAGTTACCTCTGAAAAGCAGGGAAGATCCATTGGGGATGCAGTGACAGTACAAAAACACCAGCCCTGCCCACAAACAGAACCCTAAGGACATTTCCTAGCACAGCCACCTCTCCCTCCAGATGGATAGCACATGTTTCTTTGTGCTCCTCCATGACAATAGGAAGGTTCATGTGGTTGCATTCTCTGTAGGTGCTGGAGGGCTAGGGGTTTTGTGCGTGTTGAGATGGGTTGTTATTGTGCTGGGCAGAATTAGGATTGTGTCCTGGAATAGTAAATGTGTATATGTATCTTATATTTTAAATGAGAAATAACTCAGTAGTCCTATGCATATTGTTAGTTTTAGAACTGTATCAGCATAAAATGCATGACTCAGGACTATTAATGCTTTATAGGCTCATATCCTCCGCTAGTAATCCCATGTCTCTCAAAAAGTTGATACCATCCTTGGGCCTAACACTAGCTTAGACAGGGTGGGTAGATGGCTTAGGTGCCACATGGGTGCAGCGACTTGAGGTTTGGATGAGATGTTGAAGAAATGGCTATTGGTAGGAGTGGCAAGCATCGCTCTTGACTATGGTAGGAGTTCGCTCTGTGGAGGGCCTGGAGTGAGTGGATATGTAATATCCCATAGTAGAGGCCCATGTGGTTTTGGTGGCATTAGTCCAGCATGGAGAATTTATATTGGTTGGGCCAGCAGCCCAGCACGTAACCCCACATGTCCCAACCAGTTAACGCTTTTACATGAGCGATCTGAGGACAAAAGTGTAATCAGATTCTATTAGCTGTGTATGAACTTCAGTTTGTGTTGGAAAATTAACAAAGGGTTTCAATTTGAATGAACATATTGACACATTTATTATGAGTAATGATTGCAAATTTACAACTTCACGAGTAGTTTTTTCTAATATTTAGAACGGGTGCAGTTGATAAATACTACAACTAGTCACAGTTTGAAACAGATCATTGACTGGGTCTATTTTAGTGGATTATCTACGCAATTATAAATATAAATTACATATATTGATAGATAAAATTAACAAACACTAGCTTAGAACAAGGGATCTAAACAATGCAGTAGAAGAAATTTTTTTAGAAAACATATTTTTAGGGCATAACTGGTTTCACGCCATCCAAAGTTCTCGAGTTTTGGTTTATACCATCGAAAGTTCTCGGTGCACTTTAATACCATTCAAAGTTTCCCCGTTACCTTTTCATACCACAACTGTTCACTTCTGTTGAGTTTTATTATTTTTATTTTTTCTCTTCAGCATTTTGCTGAAAGGCAAAGGGGATATGTCTATTTACCCATCTAATCCTGCCCAATCTCTTGTTTTTTCTCTTGAGCTGATCTGAGCGCATCACTTGAGCATTGTGAGCCCGGCCGCGTGCGCTGGAGGAGCAGGCCGCGCGGGACGAGCACGGCGGGACGCGGCTTCCCTGCTCTCGCATGCTCCATGCTACCATCGATGTGCATAAGGAGGCAATTTATCCAGTTAGCATATTCGGCATGCATAAGGAGGCAGTAGCCATGGTGTAGCAACCTTGACCTGCGAGGAGAAAATTCAAACGTTCCTGGAGAGCTAGAGACACGTGGCTGCATCCATAGATAAAGCAAAAGTTGCAGTGGCGGCATGTGGTTGGCTCATCTGCGGAGCGCCTGACACTGTGCTCGACGTGTGCGGCGGCCTATGGGAGGAATAGGGGCACGGGAGCAACAGGACTGGCATGGACGGGCTTGGCGCCGGGTGGCTATGACAGCCAACAGGGCCAACGCTGGTCAGCGGAGGCCAGCTGCGACCGGGGGCAGCTGCGGGACGATGCGACGGGGTCAGTGGCTATGCCCGACGAAGGGGAAATGTCTGCTTTCGATCTGATATGATGCATCGGGGCTACGAACATGACACAAGGGCAAAAATGTCCTGCTTAATGGGAGATTCAGCAAAGTGGACGGAAGTGGTATAACGAGTAACTGTGTAAACTTTGAATGGTATTAAAATGCACCGAGAACATTCAATGGTATAAACCAAAACTCGAGATTTTTCGACGGTGTGAATAAATATTCGGCGACAATAATATGATGAAATAGCTGAAAAGAACAGAGCCTTCTTACGAGATTTTCCCAACTCAGAATAGATGTGAAGAGACTTCATATTACTTTTGTTTTCTGCTATGCTTTTTCTTTTGGTAAATTTTGTCATGTCTGAAATTAATTAGCAAGTACATAAAAGGTATTCTTTTTGTTCATTACACACCAGTTCATGATTATTTGTCTACATTTTGTTTATGAAGGCATATAATTTATAATTTTTTGGTTCTGACGATTGTGATATTAGACAGATTTATGGTTTCAAGATAGACAATTTTGTGCAACTAATGGAACTTTTAAGAATATTTAGATATGTTCATTTCAAGAAGTTAATTCTTTCAATTTCTGATGGCTTATGTCCATTAGTCCTATTTCTGTTTATTTCTTGTCTATCTATTGAGTAAGCTTAATTACCATAATAGTTTCAATATGTATTTTAACACATTCTATAATATTCAGGGTAGCGTGTATGAAGGACTTGACGGGAATCAAAATGTAGGTTTACAGACTGGAGTAAGATCGAATGGAGGTAACTTAAGTTCCCAGATATGTTTTGATTAATATGAAAACCCCTTGAAACTCAGTAGTGTGACTTATGCTTGGAACATTACACAGTTGTGAAAAGGGATGATGTTAAACGATCTAATGAAGATGTCCCGAGCGATGCTGCTCCTGAGAAAATGAATGAGGGTCTGGATCTTCAGAAGCAATTGAATCAAACTTCAAATCTTCTGGTTGTTGGTGGTGTACTGGATTTACAGACTAATCTATCAGAATCATTGAATATTAAGAGTGAGGCTGCTACACACGATCATGAGAGAGCTGAGGCTATCCAGTTTGTAAGTGATGAGTATAAAAGTGGAAAACAAGATACTGCAAAGTTATCAACCCTTCAAAGGCATTCATCCAAGTTAGCATCTGATTTAGTTTATCAACATCCAAAGTCTGAAAAACAAAATCTGATGCACACAATACCAGAGTATCCAAACTCAAATTTAGGTAATGTGAAAGTTTGTACAGCATCTTCTGGTCCTACCTCTACCCGTTTTTGAGTTATCTTGCTCTTTGCTATCCACAGAACCATCATCAGAAGAAACTACTGTTCGTTTGATAAAGAAGGATCAGACAAGGTTGGTCTCATCTGCTGACAGCGGAAATGATTTTGCAAAAAATTCTGAGGAGAGTTCCCAGGACCGCACAAGATCCTCTGAGAAAGTTCAATTGAAAGGCTTTGTTCCATCTGCACCAAAATCATCTCAAGCAAGTAGAACATCTGTATCTTCTGCGAAACATAGATTTATAGTGCCAAAGGAGCAGTTGCAAAAGACATCAACTGAAGGAAACACTCCACCAGGGTCATTACAAGGTGAAGTGACGCCCTTGCATTCTCGTAATAAGGCAATGCCTTTGAGCTTTTACCAAAGAAAGGACAAGGTCCACCACCGCTCTATTCATATCACACAGGACACTTCCAATAGTTCAGCATCGGCTGAGCTGCAATCTACTGAAACAACAGCTTCATTGAGCGATGAACAGGTACGGACAATAAGTTCTCCAATAACTCATATGTATGCCAATAAACTTTTATTTTTCTCATGGTTTCTTAATTTTCTGTAGCTTGCATTGTTATTACATCAACAATTGAACAGCTCCCCCAGAGTACCAAGGGTACCACGTTGTCATCAAGCATCTACCATGCAGATGCTACATCCAACTGGAGCTAGTGTGTTCTCAAAACGGTCTTCAGCACATGGAGGAAGGGATCAAGCACTGGTAAGATCACTACTACTACCAAAGGTCATATTTTCTATTTCTATTTCAGTATTCTTCTATCTTTATGTGAGAACTTATGAAGCTTCCCTGTTAGTGCAGGTCTTAAAGAAGAGGAACAAAGATGATGCGTGGAGAAATAATGATGATACCAAGAGGACAGGAAAGGTGTCTTGTGTTGAACGGAGGCATAGAGATAGTAGCACAGAACGTGTCCTTGCTGCAAAAGACTCGTGTAGATTTGCTGAAAATATAGAGTCAGAACAGAGAAATCGTGGCATTTGTTCATCTGGAGCCGCCACTGGCGCAGGAAAGGATGCTCTGATAGATAGAGGTGTTTCACATGATTTACCTGGTATGTAACTCATGCCATCTGGTTTTGTTCAGTATAGAAGTCAACAAGGGTACCTTACTATTCTATCTGCAGGGTTGATTGAAGAAATCATTAGCAAAAATACAAACATAACATATGGTGAACTGTGTGATGCTATTCGCCAGGTATGTTTTATTCCAATTTCTTGTCTATTTATTCTGTATGTTTCATAATTTGTGCTAATTTTATGTTTCTTTCAGCATTGGGGAGATTTAAGTAAACCCAACGTTGAAGACAATGCATACCCCAGCTATTTACATGCTGTCAACGATTGTCTTAGGAACAGGAATGACTGGGCTCACCTTGTTGACCAGGCTGCAATGGTGAGATCTCGACTTTCATCCTTTCCTTTTCATTTAGTCCACAGTTGTAATTCCTTCTGAGTATTGTGGTTACATGAACTGATTTGCTCCTCCTTAGAGACAGTTTGGTTTCATTTTGTATCTTTTAGCATGTGGGGTCGAGTCACTTGGTAAATTCAATGCTATTTGCTAAATACAGTTGCATCTTCAAATAAAATTTTCTGCTTGCTCATGCCATGTAATTTTTAAGTGCCAGCTAAAGGCATATGCTTGCCTTCTGGAGATCTTAGTGAACTAATAAAGCTTTCTTCATACAGTTTTATTCATTTGAACAAAGAAAACCTTTTAGGCCGTTTTGCTACTCATTTTGTACAAATGGACTCTCTCAAAAATTTATTCCATGAATGGACCCCTGGCTCAGCACTAGCCTCAAAGGATGTCTCATAGGTGGTCTTATAGGTGCTGAGCTGTCGGCTGTACTAAGGGCCTGTTTAGATCCAAGGTAAAAATTTTTTCCCCATCACATCGAACGTTTGAACACATGCATGGAGCATTAAATGTGGATGAAAAAAAAACCAATTGCACAGTTTGCGTGTAAATCACGAGATGAATCTTTTGAGCCTAATTTCGTCATGATCTGATAATGTGGTGCTACAGTAAACATTTGCTAATGACGGATTAATTAGGCTTAATAAATTCGTCTCGCAGTTTACAGGCGGATTCTGTAATTTGTTTTGGTATTAGTCTACGTTTAATACTTCAAATGTGTATCCGTATATCCGATGTGACCCGCCAAATTCTTTTACCCCTGGATCTAAACACCCCCTAACATGACGGTCATATCAGCAGTACGTCAGTGCCAGTGAGCTTGACCTTGACATGCACAAGGTCAACATCGGACCTCCTGGTGCTTATCTGTTGAATGCTGCAATCTTGGCACTGGTCGTGTGCCAAAAACTCAGCACCAGTTAGTTATTTGAATGACCCAAGTTATTCCTGTCAACCTATTAAACTTATTAACTATATGGTTTTGCATACTCGTAACCAAGGAAACCACCTGCATTCAGCTCTATGCAAACATTGGGAGTTCTGTATGGTTTGATGGTTAGAAGAACTATTTAACTTGTTTTGTTTCAGATGAACCCAAACAAGCGCCGGAAGGTAGAGGAAAGTGACTCTTTGTCAGCAGATGTACTGGCAACCGAGAAGACGAGTAAAGGGGCTAAAAGGGGTCCAGAAGACACGAATGCTGAGTCACACCATGAAATGCTGCCAAGGGGCAAACGAAAGGCTCGGAAATGCAGGCGTCTTGAACTGAAAGGGAGGAGAGTCAACGATATGAGGAAGAGATCTAGCTTTGATTCAGCCTCTGATGATGATGATACCACCTTGTCGGATTCCAGTAGTGACAGAAATGACACCCCCATGGATAAGAGCCTAGAAGATAGTTTAGTTATAGCTAAGAATGCAAATTCAAGTTCATAAGAGGTTCGATGCAATCCTGCTGGCAATACATTTGAATGGAACCGAATCCAGTGATTTTGGGCACACCTTCCCTTGAACTGGAACGGAGGTGGCGAAGAAAGTCAGATTTAGCGACCGCAGATTGGTTCACGTGTAACAATAGTGTAACATAGTTAATCCTTTTCTCGCCTAACTGTGATGCAGGTAGATTTGTTGAAGTAGCGTATCCTGTAAGCAATTTGTAGCGTCGGATGATTGCGCCCAAAAGAACAAGCGTTATGTGTATCAGTGTATCTAGTTATTTTGAGGCGGATTGGTTGGTAACCTAAGCAAAAATGTATAATTAGATGAAATTGATATGTTTCACTAGCTGAATGCCCATCGATTTGGAATCGTAAGATAGTAACACTTCGTACGGTTATCTTATACGTACTACCTTCTACTCCGTGCAGTTTTGCCACGTGTTTGCCATCAGCAGCATGTGTGCTACGTCTTGCGATTCGTGTGGGATTGCCTAGCAGGTTACACCTGTTGCTCTTACACGTACTGCTACCTTCTTTTCCTCCTTCCGTGCAGTTTTGCCACGTGTTTACCATCGGCGGCCTGTGTGCTACGTCTTGCAGTCTCGGCTGGGTGTGGTTCTCCGAGACGAGTACGACACTTGTGTTCTCAACAGTCTTTCCTTTTTTAATTTGTTGCATGCTGCAGGCTGTAGCGATGTATGTACTCATTTTCTATGTTCTCTTTGAAACGTGTCATGCTGCATGGTCCGTTTGTTTTGCATGTATGCAAGACGGTTGGCCCTTTGTTTTGCCGATAGCTGTTCTTTTGTATGCTAGCCCGCATGTTATTGTGTGCTATTTCCTGTGGTCAGCTTATTTGTTCTTTGTTCCTCTATTTATCTCTGCTTGCTTGCCTACCTTCCTTCCTTCCTTGCTCTCTTCGGTTCCATTTGTTTGTCCCGCATGTATTCACTGTTCATGGACGTTCGGTGTTGCTGTGTGACCTCGTTTCTTTTTGTTCTCATACGTCCTTCTTTCCTTTTCTCTACAAACTTACTGTCCTATCCCGCTGTTACTCTAGCTTCCTCCTTTTTGCGCTGCTGTTCTTCACTGATCGCCCGTAGCTATGGGCTTTGGGTGAGCTACTCATCGAAGGTGTTCGTACTGTCTACTCGTCGTCTTGCTGTATGGTGCTGCCTCGTTCCTTACTTGCTCTTACATATTTTACGTAATCCTTTTGTTCTTCCCCTCTGTTTCATTTCCCTTTTTAACGTTTTCGGTTTACTCCTTACTTCAGCTATCTATTCATACAGTCCTTTTTTTTTAAAGCAAACTCCTATTGTTACCATGCCTTAAGTTTTCGAAGAAAATTTGATGCTTTTATTTTCGGACTTTGGTGTTAAATATGTGATCCGAATTTGAGTCGGATTAGTTTCCTAGTAGGATTATGATTAGTTTCCTAATAGGATTCCTTATTGTTTCCTATTAGGTGTTCTCCCTTATATCTCCTATATATACTCTTGTAAGTCGTACGGGAAGGGAGAGAAGTTCCCACTGTTATTCCCCGCATTTGTATTTAATTCCTCTATAGTGATTATTGCTACCACACCGCTATCATCACCAAGCAAGGAGAAAAGCAGTAGTAGCAGCCAGAACCCATCTAATCTCAAGTGCACGGTTCCCGATGAGAGCAAGTGAGGCATTCAGAGATGCTTTTGTTCAAGTGAATTCAAATTCACATTCAATTGCTCTGTTCACAAGCCAAATTCACCAGGAGGTTCTATACAGAGATCAAATATTTCATTTTATACACCTAGAGTGTTTCGCGTTTCTGCTAGGGTTCCACAAATTATACCAGCAGATTCAGGATTTTATTCCCAAGGCGAGTTTGAAGTTTGATCTACCGCTCCTGGATTGAGATGCAATATTCTCGTTATGGCAAGTGAAGATGCAAGTTGGCACATCTACCATGAAGGAGAAGCTAATACTATCATGCACCAGTCTATCAGTTGTGCATATATGTATTATAACACACAAGCGAAGTCGTCGAGAGGGAGCCTCAAGGTTCCTGTCCAGATCATGTGGAAGTGGTCAAATTTCCAGCGGAATAGCTACGTTTGTTTGCCCAGCGTACCAGAAGGTTAATCAGAAGATCTATGTACTTTGTTTTGAGCACAAGAGTTTCGCGTTTCTGCTAAAGCAGATTCAGGATTTTATTCCCATAGCGAGTTTGAAGTTTGTGCATTAGGTTTCGCGTCTCTGCTAGGTTCAGACAGGTTTATACTAGCAGATTCAGGATTTATTCCCTATGGCAAGTTTGAAGTATGGTCTACCTCTTCTGGATCAAGGGTGCTATAGTATAGTCATCAAGACTATTTGGCGCGCAGTGATTTGGAGATTGAAGATTTTTTATGCTACAAGAGGAAATTCGTCTCAAGGTGGAGATTGTTAAATATGTGATCCGAATTTGAGTCGGATTAGTTTCCTAGTAGGACTATGATTAGTTTTCTAGTAGGATTCCCTATTGTTTCCTATTAGGTGTTCTCCCTTATACCTCCTATATATACTTTTGTAAGTCGTACGGGAAGGGAGAGAAGTTTCCACTGTTATTCCCTGCATTTGTATCCAATTCCTCTATAGTGATTATTGTCGGTCGGCGCCCGTGGTTTTTCCCGTAAGGGTTTTCCACGTTAAATTCATGTCTTCGTTGTGCATCTACTTTCTTAACATTTGGGATGGTCTTCTCTCTTTTCTTTTGGTTCTACCCTTTTTAGTTTTTGCAGACATTGAGCATGTCGGGGTCGGCGCGCTCAAGAGCCCGTCATTCAGCCAGGCTGCGTTGTTCCCATGTTGGATGAAACGATGTGCTGGCTGATTCATTTGCTTTTGCCGGTTTGTTTTTCGTCCTATTCTTTTCCTTCTTCCTTTGTGGATATTCCCTTTTATCTGGTTTACTTTGGGTTTATTTAATTTTTTTTCTCCTGTACCCTTCTTTTAGGCTAATCACCCTTACATTTTATGCATTCTCCTACCCTGCTTTTTTTTTTAGAAAAAACCTTACTGTTACTCCTTCCGTTGGCACTCCTTCCTTGCTGTTTTGGTCTAATTGTCCGTTGTTTTGATTGTGTTAAACAGAGCCGCCTTCTCCGCTGTTTCTTCCTCTTTGTTGGCCGGTTCGTGCTTCTTCCATTTGCTTCTTCTTCCCGCCACCCTGGTAAATAACTTCTCCCCCCTACCCCTCTGCTTGACTCGGACCATTTCTGTTTGTTGGCAACAATAGCCCTTTTTTATTGCTCTGGATGTTTTATTTTAAAAAAAGGATGGTTTGATTTTTACTGCCTGTTGTTTTCCCTCTACAGTACACCTTCTTAACCTGTCACACTCAAGTTCGTCTTTTCCTTTATTCTACCTTCTGAGGCATCTGTAAACAGGAAGAGGCGAAAGTTTGCAATAATGCATCATTCATGCAACCTTCTAGGTTTGGTGTTCGATTTGTGTTCTTTTCTACCCGTTCTTCTGTTTGATTAGTACCATCCACTTAAGTTTGCCCTTTTTTCGTTGACATTTCTTTTTTATACCCGGTATCGTACGCCGTCAGCTCCTTCTATTCATCTCTAATTTTTTTTAGAAATTGAATCTTTCATATATCTCTAAATTCAGTTAAATGTTTTGAGTTTGAGTTGAAAGTTTTTGAAATTTGAGTTGAATGTGTTTCGTCTGCTTGCACTGCTCAGTTCGATAGGGCATACATTGACTTTCTTAAAGGTTGGTACTTTCTTCTATGTTCGTTGTTTCTTTCGTTGCCTGTGTTACATGCAATTTTCCTATCTTTCTCCCTGTTGTTGCACCCTATCTTCTCCGTTGTTAACCCTTATTTCTTGAAACAGATTCTTACTCCGGTCGGTCCTACTATGGTGGCCCAGACTATGTGTCAGAGGTGCTATGCTTTGTTACCAGGAACGCTATTAGGGTTTGCATCCACGACGGTCAGGCGATATCGTTTATAATAGGTGTTGTTGTTTTGGCTGCCTCCAGCTTCATGCCTTCAGGGATTGGCCATTCCCTCTTAAAGATCTTTAAGATTCGATGGTGATCGCCGGTGCAGTTCCTTCATGGCTTCAATCCAACACTACAACTCTCTATTCTCTTTTACGTCCCTTGGGGTGGATGTTGACAGGAGTATTGATACAGGTAAAGGTCCATACGTTTTCCGCATCAATGGGGTTGTCCATCATCGTATTGGGTCTCTTGTACCTGCGTCTGACTGCCGTTCCCAGTATGCCCAGCTTTATGTATACGACACATCTAATGAGCTGTCCAACAGAGCTTGTTGTGTTTGATGGTTCTGGCGGAGATGGTAGTGCAGCGGATCCTGTTATAGTTTCTTAGATTATTGGTATGCTCGATACTTGCAACCCATTGGTAAAAAATTCCATGGTATCTCCTGAACATCCTGAGGTTGCTATTAGAATTATGGGTTCAGTTGGTGACTCTCCAGATATGTTTTCTTTGCCCACAGTTGATGAGTTGGCTGCTTTGGTTGTTGGCGATCTCACACTTGAGGTCTACTGTTTTGAAGTTATTGTCCAGCACCACTCTGGTTTTCTTCAACAAATTTCTACTGTTAATCCTTCTTTGATGTCTTTGATGACACGGTGGTATTTGTTCTTTGATGAAGTTGTTCTTTGGGCAAGTTCTTTTCATCTGAGGCATATGTTTATGACTGTCTTGGGTTTCTGTGGTGTTGGCAACCCTCAGCTTCTGTTTGGCAAAAATTGGAAGTTTATGTCAGATGATATTCTCTATAAAACAATGATACTTGTTCAGAATTCTGCGTACAACATTCCTGATTATTATTTGCAGGCACAACTGCTAACTGAGCTAGCTACTATGTTTTCAAAGAATGGGCTTGCATTGGAGTCTTACCTGCAATATATCAGTCCTCCCACACATGGTTTGTACACCAACCGGCTTGTGGCCGAAGAGCTGGCATATATACGATCGTGCTTCTTTAGTTACAGAGGCTGCCGACCTACACAGCCGTTTAAATGAAGAGCAGATTTAATTATACGACAAAGTGATGACTTCAATTTCCGGACGACTCTGGCATGTTTTACTTTGTTTATGGCCATGGTGGTAGTGGAAAAACTTTTTTGTGGAAGTCTATAATTCTGAGACTAAGAGCACAAGGTTCTATTGTTTTAGCAGTGGCTTCTTCAGGTGTGGCTTCTTTACTGCTGCCCTCCGGATAAACTGCTCATTCCCGCTTTAAAATTCCTCTTGAGATCAATGAGAAGGGTAGTTTTTTCTATTTGCTGTGGAACTATGCTTTCTGAGCTTATTAATCAAACAAGCGTCATACTATGGGATGAAACTCCCATGTCTCATAGACGTTGCTTTGAGGCATTGGATAGAATGGTTCATGATCTTGTATCTGCTAAAGATCCTATCAGGTAGGAATGGTCATTGGTAGCAAGACTGTTGTGCTTGGAGATAACTTCCATCAGGTTATTCCAGTTGTCAAGGGAGGTAAAAAAATGATATCATAAATGCTTCTCTGATTACATCTCCTCTTTGGAGCTTTGTTACAGTTCTTAGGCTCAGTAAAAATATGAGGCTGGAAAGTTCTGATATGATAGAATTGGGATTTTTGGAGGTCAACTTTGATCAATGGTGGGATCGGGACTAAACCCAGGGAGGAGTCGAGGTCCAGATGATTAAGGATGCCGGGTGATAAAAATGGATACGAGATGGCACATAGCGGATGGACACCGTGTGGGAGAGATCTTCGTAACGGGCTTCACGATGTTTGCGTGCAAGCGCCGGTGTTCGCGGAGGAGATTGGACTGAGAAATTGGAGAAGCCTATGGTGCTACAGTTCTGTGGGTTACTGTAGCACGCAGTACATATGCATATTTGTGTGTGTACTGTGGTGTGTACATGTATGTGGATGCATGTACACGTGTGTTGGTTTGACTGGCTAGGATGGATGGTGGTTTGTGATTGGCTGGTCGAGCAGGTTGGCTCGGTGTCAGGCCAACCGGGTAGTCCGACGAGCAGGCGGCGGCATCACGGTCATCGAGAGCCGATACTAGATGGCTATGCTGCGTGAGAGAATGGACGCCACGGAGATTAGCGTCCATATCTGGACGCTATTTCTATGAGCGCTCACCCACCTCTAGACGCAGTTGGAGATAGCGTCCGTTCTATTTTCATCATTCACCACCTCACCTATCCGATTTATTACTAGTTTACTACCCTCGCGCCGCAGCCGTTCCCCACTCCCCAGCGATGCCGAAGCCGAACCATAGTGCCCGCTCCACCGCCGGCGGGGGCGGCGGCGGCCCGATCGACGCCGATTGGAAGTACTTCCTCGACAACGTCCGCGAGGAAGGCCACTCCTACAGTGTCCGCGTCCCTGCCGACGGCGCCAACCCTTCCTACTACCTCCATTACGAGAAGTCCCCCACCAACGGCGCCGCCTCCACCTCCTCCCGGGGCGGGGCTGGACGCAAGCGCCGCCGGATGGAGGAGGAGGAGGAGGAGGAGGAGGAGGAGAGCTCTTCCGGGGAACCCGCATTGCACGTTCCCGACCCCGACATTGAAGAGGACTACCGCGTGTTCCTTCAGAACGTGCGCCTCGTTGGGAATGGCGGCTTCGTGCTGGAGCATGAGGGCAATGTGATCAGGTACGATGCTTCGGGCGCGGCGATCAGCTCGGATGAGTCTTCGGATGAGTCCGTGATGGGTGCTCCGGAGCCCAATCCGCGTCGACGAAAGGTTGCCAGCTCGTTCAACTTTCCATCTTCTTGTTTACTGTTGCTGCGCGCGTCTCTGACATACATGTTTGCTTTGCTCCTAGGAGAAATTTGTGGAGGAGGATCAGGAGGAGGAGGAAGATGTAAAGAATGTAGTTGCCGTTCGGTCTAGAGAGAGAGATTTTACCATGGTAAAAGAGGATCAGGAGAAGAAGGGGAAGAAAGTGGTCGACCTTCCTGCTAGGGGGGAAGATGGTGCCATGGCGGCGGACTCCTTTCATTCCTTTTCTAAGGGGAAAGATGATACAACACTAGCGAAAAATGTGAAGGATAAGAAGGATGAGAAGGAAGTGGTTAAAAATCCCAAGGATAAGAAGGATCATGGGAAAAAAGAGGTTGCCCTTTCTGCTAAGGAGAAAGATGGTCAATTAGCGGAGGGTGTGGTAGGTTCTCATGGCCCGATGTTGGTTATTTCCGAGTCTGATGTAATATGTGTGACAACCATGCGTGACTTGTGCCTGGACAGGTGATCAAGGTGGAAGAGGAAGATGAGCAGTTGCAGATTGTGCCGGCTGTGGAGAAACTAGCGACTACAACTAGACTGACAAACTTAAGCGATGGCCACAAAACCGCCCCTCGTATCGCTTCTGTGAGAACTTCTTATGTTATGCATGTCAGTTTCACTAATCTGTTCTATTGGACAATAGTTAAGGATCATATGTTTCATATGTCCTTTCATTTTGGAAATAGTTCTCTGCATCTGTGCTTGCAATTGGTACTTAAAATTGTTCTCTGCATCTGCATCGTAATGAAAATCTAAAATTGGGCTGTATTTTTTTGTGGAATTATAAAACAAGCTATATCTGTTTAATCCGCTTTTGATAACATAGGCCTAGCAAATACACTATGCATTTTCTGTTTTATTCAATTAATGAATTGATCTGAAGCTACAGCTTCAGAAATCTGCTCGACTTTTACCTTGTTTGCCTGAAAATGATCATGAGTAGTTGCTCGAGCAATTCCCACTCTTAATAATATAAACAAACGTCTACTTAACAACGTTTCCGTAATCTAGTACTCTGTAATTCCTGCGTGCGCATACTACGGTTTCCTTCTAATATTTACAATGTTTAATCTAGTCTAACTGATTAGAAGTTCTGCCACTGGAATTTATGTACCGATTTGGTTCTGACCTCTAGTTTTAAGCAATGTATGCGTATAAGACAAGACTCATATGTGCATGGTCCATTCGAGAAGATGTCCTTGGCTTAGAATCTAAATTTTTTTCATTTGTTCAATGTTCTTGGTCACCCTGTATGCCCTTCATGACTGGGTTCGTGCACCATTAGGCAGTGATAATTAGTCACTGTTATCATTATTCATGGGCCATCTGATGGGCATAAAACTCTCTTCATCAGTGATGGAATATATTTGATTATTGCCATTGGCTAACATAGCGTTGGGCCTATTCACATATTGGGCCTCAGCCCAAGTACATAAAACCTGATAATTGGGAGATAATAGTTGAAATACCATTGTCTAAATTGCCAAAACACCATCACTTGTTTTGCAATGCTATGAAAGAAAATCCCCAATAATTATAGGATGTTACAAGTTGCCCAATAATCATTTGTTTGTTGAACTATTTTCCTTATAAACAGATCTCTTCACAATTGTGTTTAGTTAACGAAAGTAATGAAAACTAGGGAAGCACACAACCCTTACATCGGCAAGTGCTTAGCACTTGTTACAAAGAAAGTGATAAAAGACCGAAAAGAATTACATAATGAAGAAATTAGTGTTGGTCAACACAACCCTGCTTCTGGAACAACTAGAGAAACATTCACATGAACTCGATAACTATGCAGCAAAGAAGTGTTGAGTTTCAGCAAAGAAGGGTTACAATCCATTGTCCAACCATTACAACCCATCGTCATCGCCAAATCCATCCTGTGAAGACTAGATAATGAATTTCTCTCCACATCTCAAGTACCAATTCTCCATGGCAAAGCTTTCAAGAAGCGCACATGTCGACACCATTGATGAAACTAACCAATAAAGAGTAGAAATATGGTTTTGATCCTTGAAGAATTACTAGTGCTTCTAGATAATTTCTCAACACTATCTAATTGCTAGATCCAGTTAATTTATACTAGATTGATGGATATAGCAAAGTGAAGATCAGATCATCATAGGCTACCATAGCTGTTGAGCCATCATGATCTCCATCCTGCTGATGAAGGAAGGTCGACTGTTGGGGAAGTCATGCCTTGACCACCACTCCCTCCACATTCTAGCTCTCTCCAACTCTAATATCGACCGCCACCTCAGGTTGACATGCCTAGAAAGGCATAATAGTCAAGGTTTCATGACTGCTGACGATCATGTACCATCACTCTCCATGCAGTGAACTCCAGCTGCCAATGGCCCAAAGAATCTATGTTGGAAGATGAGCAGTGAGGATGTGGAAATGTTGGGCGGTGCGGTGAGGATCACACAACCATTTAATTGGATTTGAACACTATTAGGTGGAGTCTTCCAACCACCACACCAATGGTGTTTCCCGAGAACTCTATATAGCTAGGGCATGTTATATATTTTTACAACATTTTTAACCTTCTTAATGATTATGCATTGTGGCATTTTTTTTTTATAGATAATGTTGTATACCTTGGTGGTATATAGCCCTTTTTGCTATTTATATGCACATAGTTTCAGAAGCATTCGTTATTTGGCCTTATTTGAGAATAATTGCAATTGTATTGGGATATGATTCATATTCATTTCCAAGGCTAGATAAGACGAAAACAAATACACTGAAGGAGTTTTCGGTTTGCACCCAATCCATTGTCACCTCGTAGCTCCGCATGTTGTTGCGCATGAGGCACCAGCTGCATGGCTGCCTGTCTCCAAGGACACCAACATGAACATAGTGGTTAATTTCTAGGAAGCAAAGTTTTTTGTTTGTTCACTTTCCTGAAGTGAAACTCTACAAGAAACAAGAAACTTATATTAGATATACGACTGCAGCCAAACAAGAAACAAAAGTATAAAACACATTTTCGCTTCTATCATCTTATCAAATTGGTTAACGAAATGTCAAATGCGGAGCATGGACATATGCGAGCACCAACGAGAAAGCTCATACTAAAACAATTACATGAAGTGGGTTAATACGTGGCAAGTTTGCACTTGGTGGGGTCGATTAGTTGGATGAGTTTTGACTTGGATTGCTTTCTTTTTAACACTAACATTATCTTACCATTTTTTTTCTGTTTTGTCCAGACATTTTCTTCCCTTGTTTCATATTTCTTAGATGGCAAGTCTTGTTGGACCACATTATTCTCACCAGGGTTGACTACTAGTTCCTTCTACGTTGAAAGAATGTGATGGAGGTTAATAGTTCGGATCAATCAAAAAATTTGTCAATGTTGTATTTGTATATTTGTGTACCATGCTTATTCACAGTGCACGTAGATTTTTAATAAGGAAGGAGCCCATGTACTTCTGATCCTTTTGTTTGATTGTTGGAATGCTTTTGTGTTTCTCGTCTCTTATTAATGCTATGCGATACTTTATTTATTTTTCGTAATATTGTTAGTTGTATTTTTAATTTCAGAAGTTGTCAGTATGTCATAACATAGTTCCTTTTAATTGTGACACATTTCTCATTATTCATTTCTCCAGGGATCACATGGTGTTATATGGCCAATACATATAAATGATAGGGAAGAATCGGATTTCAAGCAAAGATTGATACATGCTCTCAACAAACCATTTAGCCAGGGAGAATACGACAAACTCTTTTGTATGGCTACTATTCGCAATCCATTGACAAGGGAACGTCGGACACGCTGTGGTGTGAAGTATTACTACTCTCAACATGAGAAGGCAAAATCATATTTTGATTGTTACCCAGGTATGCTTTGCTTATGCATCATGCGCATTCATTTGGTATGAGTGTGACAGACATTTTTGTTGTTTTGTGTTTCTGCCATGTATTATTTTGTTGGTGGAAAAAAATCTTTCTATAATTACAGAAAAGATGATCTGTACTGTTCTGTTTTTCTGTGCTTATTGAACATCTATTTGTTATCCTTTATGGAACGTTTAAAAAGTTTTCCTTTGGTCGTAATTGTTATTTTCATTGTTTTGGACTATATGGTTTTTAGAGTTTTTAAATTTTTATGCCTTGTTCAAGTCTGCCGATGATGATGCTTATCCTACAAAATGACCATAACACGGATGATGTTGTATTCTTCTGTGCTCAAGATATATGGAATGTTGGATCATTTTGTACGACACAGCGAGAGCCCAAAATAGTTTTGTTTTGGACTTCATACTGATCTGAGAGAAATTATTTCATTTAAAATTTTCAGCATATAGGCAGATGTCACTGCTGTGATGGGAATGTAAAAAGAACACCAGTGGATTTAAACCTATTGAGATTATCCAAGAAATACCATTGACAAGCGTTCAATTTCAAGAAATGCCATCGATAAGTGCGAGTTCTATAAAATGCCATTGTACAAGTGACTTTGTCCCAGAAATGTCATCGCCGTTAGGGTTGCGTCCATCCCGCCCTGTTAAATGCATTGTTCATCCTATAGCACATAATGGATGGCTGCTAATGGAACCCTGATGGGGGCAAAGTCACTTGTACGATGGCATTTAATGGAACTCTCACTTATCGATGATATTTCTTAGAATTAGGCGCTTGTCAATGACATTTCTTGGATTTTCTCTATTCGATTCAGTGTAATTGTTATTTTCTTTTGCCCTCAAAGAGATGACAAAGCTGACCTCGGTATCAAATGAAATCACCAAAAGTGCACTAATCTGGTTTGTCTTCTGTTGTTGAGCTATAGCAGCAATTAATTTTCTTTATTTGACTCCAGATCTCGCCAAACAAGTTCAAGAAGCCAGCTATCCCAATCGCTTGGCTCTGTTGCGTGGGCTTTTCTTCTGGTTGGAGGTAACTTCATACTCTTTGTGCAATGCTAGTAATTATGATGTTGGAAAAGTTCATAGCGTCTAGCTGTTAATGTTCACATTTCCATCCCTGTTAAGCTCTTAATATATTTGTGTTTACTTGCACAAACTGCTCCCAATCAGAGCAGATTATTTCTTTTTGGTAGAGTTAAAGAACCATATTGTTTTAGCGTAGGTTTACAGTTTGTCTAGCCCTGTGAATGTATGTTGGCCTGCTATGTTCTAAATATGGGGCTGGGACTAATTTCTGGGAATGATGTCAAATGTCACTAGTTTGCTTCCTTTTGCAGCATTAGTGTTTGGATTATCTTTGTACTAGCATGCAGTTGCATACCATTTGGCTACATGCTTACGCAATATATACTACGGTTTTTTTTTTTTAGCATTTACTCTAGTTCTTTGTAGTTTTCTTGACTGTGTATTGTTTTGTAGAATATTGGGCAAGAAGATCAATTCAGGCCGTGGAGAGGCGATCACAAACGCTACAAAATTGTGTCTCTCTGAGAACACATTACAAAGTTGTTGGATGTGATTATCTGCAGTTTCTCGCCCATCATTGTTGTAAATACGTACCCAATAAAAAACCGTAGAATGGAAATGCCACTGAATTAGGCCCTTGTGTAGTCTCCATAGATAGGATAACCTACGGTTCTCCCACCTTCTCTTTGTGTAACTGTGTATGGGGTTGACTAAAATGTTGTACGAACTCAGTCCGAATTCTGGAAAATCCTGTGGCTCATGGCTTTCTATCAGAGGAGCAAAATATGCGTCAGATATTTTTTAATGGGGGAACCATTATTAGTTAAACTAGCAGCCAACCCGAGCTAACCCGTGTGTTGCACGGGCTATTATTGAGATGCTATAAATATTAAATTTTAACCACACATTTAATTTTTTTATGGACTTGAATTGTTTTTATATTGTACATGGTAACAACTTTTTTTAAGCTGTGAATCTTTATAATTGAACTCTATAGTCACCGGAAGGCTATAATGATCTTTCCGAACTTTCAGGGAGCCTAGTTAAAACTACAAATAGATAGTTACGTTTAGCCAAAGAGAGACCAGAAAAAAATTTGCATGTCTTTGCTCGAGTAATGATGTAAACACCTAGCCCGTAGTATTAAAAAAATTGTCTCACAATACAACTAACAATGGCCATGGTTCAAGGTTGTCATAATCCCAATGACAGAAAAGTAGTTAAGTTCTCGTCCTTCTTGATCCTGCACCGGCAATTAACCGACATGAAGACATGCATTAAACAATTAATTGATTTTTCTAGATATAATTAAATAAAATGAAATAATGCTTACCAAAGAAAATTGAAATGAAATAATGATGCTAACGGAAGGAGCGCAAATTAGTATTAGAATCACAAAAGGAAGGTAGATGCCTGCGTCATCGTTGGGGTGATCACACTGCTTTGGTTTGCACCTGTGACGGAGATAAGAATTACCAGATAGATCGATTTGAAGAAAATTACGAAAGTTAAAAAGGCTGCGGACCAGATCGATCTACCTACAAATCAAAGCGTTGTGGTGAGCCAGTGACACCATCACAGCAAGAACGATGAAGCCATGAAGGACCACTGGAGCATCTCCCATCGCTGACAAAGTTTTCCCAGATGATAAAATCCCCGTCTCTTCTCTCGTCAGAGATACGGTCGGCGAAGACGACGCGTGAGAGGGTGCAGATACGGTGTATATAACGTACATTATATAGTCATTAAAAGGTGGCCCACAATGATTGGATTTCAGATGTACGTTAGGATTGTATGACTAATAAACAGTCAATTTTTTCTGATTACGTGAGATTTCGTAGAAAGAGCTGGCGAAGACAACACGTGAGAGGGTGCAGATATGGTGAACTTAACATGCATTAGATGGTCATTAAAAGGTGGTCCACAATGTTAAATCAGATTGGATTTCAGATGTACGGTTGTGATTATATGACTCCTCTAATAAACCGATAAATTTTTCTGATAACGTGAGAGCTCGTAGAAAATTCCTAATTAGTATATGTATAGATAGATAGATGCTTTTTCTTTAGGGTACATATATACATGGTTTTCTTTATCTAGGGTCTAGCTGCTGTTGAATTTGACCCAAGGTTTGCCCATGCTCAAATTGGGAAATTTAACGATGACTCCTGACCTCAATGTTGTGTCTCCCCAATCACCGAGCAGTGATCTGACTTGGGAAAAAAAAGGAGTAAATTCCACTTTGCACAATTTATTTCAATTGAGTTGCATAAAACACAGAAAAAAACCGGTACACTTCTAAAAGTTAGTCCCTCTGTCCGATGAAGTGATTATGTTATTTTCTTTTTCTAAGAAAATAAAGAAGTAGCAAAAGAATACGTGTACGATATGCAAGGAAATAAAGTATTGCATAAGATGTGGTATGTGGGGGAAATAGTAGGAAAGTAGCTAGATAAGTAATGAATAAATGAGTATAAAAATTAGTATGTGTGGAAACTATGGGTATCGTATTCCCACAGATCTAGTTTGTTTGACTAATTACAGGGGTTAGATTATATATATATATATATATATTATGTAAAGTAGTTATAGGAGATTTAAACCTAAATCTTTATCTTGTAAACCCTTCCTCTCTAACTATATAAGAAGGACAGGGTGCTCCCTTCGGGCATATTCACAACTAGATCGTCAGATCAATATACAACTCAGCGGATACAATCCCCGAAACAGGAGAGGACAGGGTGCTCCCTTCGGGTATATTCACAACTAGATTGCCAGATCAATATACAACTCAGCGGATACAATCTCCGAAACAGGAGTAAGATATTACCTCTTATGTAGAGGGTCTGAACCTATTTAAACCTTTGTCTCCGTATCTATCCACTTTTATGACTCGTGCGCTACCCCTTTTCCATATTACCGAATTCTAGTTTCAACATTTGACGCGTTAGGTATGGACTGTGCTGAGTCTTTCATCGAGAAGTACGATGGAATCAACTTCAAACTTCAATATAAGCATTGAGACAATCTCAATAAGTTTGATGGCTCCAATCCCTAGTCTCGATTTGTCTTTATAGATTCTCACATATTAGATTGATCTCATTTTTCCTAGCGGCTAATGTAGGTTGATCTATGATCATGCATGGGAATCGATGGCTGCTTCGAGAGTGGAGCTGTGGTGTTCGATGATTGTCGGCGTGAGGTACCACTGGCTGAGCCTCCGTCGCGCTCGTACTGACCGGGCGACGCGGGATGGAGCTGCTACTGCCCTCAACGATTGCGCCACCGCACGGCAGCCATGCAAATGCACCGGTCCCAACGCAACTGCACCGCTTGGTTTTCACCAATCCCATGCATGCGATCGTTCCATCTCACGGGATTAACCGGAGCAAGCAAACAAATATCGCGTCGTCAATGCATAATCGTACAGCAAGCATATATATGCACCTGTTTGTTCTATCTAGATTAAATGTAATTTTTACTGGTTGATAATTCCAGATTAATCTATGCTTTTGCATGCATGTCGCCGGCGGTTTCTACAATCGGAGTCACATGAGAGGCTGCATACCCATCGTCACCACCGACTGATATCTTCACCTACACGATTGGTTGATCCCAACACCGTTATTAGACGTCTACGTCTGATAAACCCTGCGCTCCACTCAATATGCTCAAGAATATGATTAATCCGATATTTCGGTGAGTTGTGATAACTATGATTTGAGAGAAACGTTAACGATCCGACTGCAACCGTACAAGATGTTGTTGTGTTGCGCCTTAGCGATCGATACACCTCTCCGTGGGTTGTTGATTTTACCGGTGCAGATCAACCTTATTCCTACAAGCAAATTGAAAAACAAGTAAGATCAAGATAAAAGTAATCTGATATTGTGAAAAGGAATTCAATACACACGATAAGTTAGGGTTCCAAAGACAAACAGATGGGCGGTCTAGCCAACACGCGCGCTGTAAGCAAGTAATAATGACTAAACTTTAATCTAACAGAACCTGAAAAACCCTAAAGGGGTACCTAGCTATTTAAAAGGGTGGAAGGATGACCAAGGGGTCCCAAGGGTCGTGCTCCACCTGGTTGGGGTGCACCCCACATGGGCTCCACTTGGGGCGGGGTCCCAAATAAAGTTACAAGCCCATAGACACATGATAGGTGACACAGTATATTGTTTTTGTAATTGCGGCCAACTACGATGAAATTTGGATATGAGACTGGATCCAATTGAAAGAGGACTCCGAGAGCTTTCCACCAAGTACTCACGGGCCGAAAACGGAGCTTGTATGCAGATTTGACGACCGTTTGAAATCAACGCTGCTGCAGGTGACCGAATTGGATTCCAGAACTTGGACTGTTTGATCTTGATATCTACCAGTTGAACTATGATGTGAGCATTGGTTGTATCCATAGTAGGCATAGTCACATCATCCTCCCCTTCTTCACGGAAAACCGTCCTCTTTTTTTATATGGTGCTTTTCTCGTAGTCCATTTAAATCAACTTGTTTCTTTAAATCAAAACAAGACAAACTCGAGATAACATAATTAGCAATAACATATTTCACTAGCTTGCAATTTTTATCCAAATCTATAGGAGGCTCCAAATCCGAACATATATAAACTCTATGCACCATATATATTCCTCTACCATTATATTTGCCAAAGATATAAAAAATAGCATTACTTGGAGATGGCAACTCAGACGTAGCAATTAATTTCTCCTTCAAATTATCGAGCTAACAAAAATCATCAAAACAAACATAGCCAAAGTATTTAAAGAAGATATCAATTCACGTTCCTCTACTTTATTAGCAATGTGAACAACATGCTTAAAATCAGCACATAAAGAACTAACACTAGAAATAGCATGTTCATTCTCTAGTTGTGGTATGGATATAAGTGAAGCATTATCACATAACTCTTCTTTATCACAAGAAACAACAAATAAATCAACTTGTGACAAAGGAATCTTGACAATTGGTTCCACTAATGGTTTCTCTACTATAGCATGAAAAGTGGACAAATTCAACTCATTAAGAACACATTCATCTTAATTAGTTTCAGCACCATTTAGTTTACCTTTGATGATCTCTTCAGATGATGGAGGTGCATCGAATTTGAGTGTGAACAATGGGATTGGCGGCTCATTCATGTATCTCTCCTTCTTTTCCGTGATTACGCACTTCCTGCAAGTGGTTAGTAATAGGAGGCAAAAACATAATGTGTTTCTTTTTCATGTCCTCCTCTATTTTACTTTCAGCATTGCAAGTAAGTTGTAACAAATAAGAAAGAGATCTATATCTTTGACAAGTAAATATGTCCTGAATTTCTTTGTTAAGCCCACGTAAAAACCTTAATTTTGTAGCTTCTTCACATTCATCTAAACCACAACGTAATAAGCAAGCGTACATATCATGATAATATCAAGTAATAGTTCTGGTATCTTGTTTTAAACATTGCAGTTTATTGAGCAGAATATCAGCATAATACACGGGAACATAAACATCTTTCAAATATCGTTTCATATCTTTCCAAGATTGAGATATTTTGCTATGCCTACAAAGATGTTTCCAATCATGAGAAGCATTTTTAATTAAAACACACATAATCATATGTTTCTCCGACAAACCATGCTTTTGAAATTCTCTATCAACCACTAGCTCCCATTCAATGTAAGCATGAGGATCATAATTTCCTTCAAAATAATGTAGTGCAGATTTGATCTTAGCAAGAACAACATCACTTACCTCATATGAATCATGTTGATCACTCTTATGTCTCGACGAAGATGTCGAGATTGAGCGTCACTGTCTCGTATTCCCTTGCTTAGTCCTACCATGGTTAGTTGAAAACAAGAAACTCACACAAGAATATGCACGCTCCTATCAACTACTAGGTAGTGGCAGCTCAAATATCACACAAACTAAAGCTTTTAACCAAGCACTTACAAGTTCTTACCAATGCAAGCGGAATAGTGACATACACCGACTAAACCAAGCACCCCAATGGAGGTTGGATGTATCGATGCATGGCAAACACTTGTTGTACGGTTGCAATCAAATCTGTAGAGCTCTGGGTAGGCTTAAATATGTAGCAAAGGAATAGCAAATGCCGAAACCAGAGAATGCAAAGTTGAATAATAGTTCAAAGTCAAGTACGTGCTGGTCCTAGGCTAGAACGTACCAGGGACGCGAGCCTAGACACAAACGACACCACAAGATAACACTAGGGACAACTTGAAAGTTTAAGTGTCATAAATTTGGTTTTGGTGATTAATGACAAATCCAATTATATGAGACTAATGTTTTTATAAGCATTTCTTTGCCTAGTCTCATGTGGGTATGAAAGTGGAATGTGTTATAGGTGATTCCCGGATTTCATATGAGTTGAGATAGAAACGTTCGTTGATGGTGGACCTAAATCAAAAGGATGAAATGCATGGAGATCAAGCTATATGTATCACTCTTTCTCTCCACATGCACATATTGATATATTCATATATAATATTTTCATGTGAGTGACATATGTATTTGAGACTAATGTTTTGTTTCAGCCATATCTTGTTTAGTCTCTTCACAATGAGAACATGGAGATGATGAAGGTATGCTTCTATCTTAATGTCTACATATGATCAATACCTTCTATTCTTGTATAAGGTAAGCTCTCAATGTTTTATCTCTAGTCATGCATACTTTTGCTCACACAAAATATTTTGTATGCATACATTTAGGGGGAGCAAATCCTATACCTTAGTTATGCATGTACTTGATCCAAGTTATTCACTTTCATTTAATTGGGGTCTTCATATTTGAGCATATATTTGAGTATATGACACTTGTGGTGTTGATTAATACTCATCACTTACTCATAACATTTTATATATGCGATCGGTTGGTCAACATGTGGAGTTGACAACCGGATCGTTGCGACTAATAATTTCATTGAGTTGAATGAGAGAAATAGGTCCCAAGTATTGCAAAGGTGTTGATGCTCAAGTGATATCATTACACCTAAAGATACTACGGATGACAAAGTGGAGATGTTGAAGATGTGAGATACGAAGTGGCTACTATGGCAAGACGGTGAAGGGCAAACGATGCTCGGTCGCGATGGACCATGCGGCGGTGAAGGGCAAGGAAGGGGCTTGGCACCAAAGAACCAAATCCGGTGGTGAAGGGTGAGTAACAGCTTTCTCATGATGTGTCACACCCTGGAGTTTTCTCTTTTCCGTAGTTTCTTAATCGTCCGCAAATGGTCTATATAAAATACTTTGTTCAAGGAGGAGCAAACCCTAAATTAACAATGTGCGTAATAATTGGAATTGTCAAGGAGATGCTTCAAATTGTTAACAGGATTTTCAGCGGAATATTCAGAGCAGAGAAAGTAATAATGTTAATTTAAAATGTCAGGTTTTGAATTAATAATTCCTTCCTTCCCCTCCTTTGGTCGTGAACCGTTCTCGGTTCACTGTCCCCGTTCGCGGTTCGTTGTATCCATCAACCCCTTTTGCCGCCGCGGTTTCGTTCTGTATGACGAGCCAAGCCCTACTCCTATTCCGATTCAGTTTCTTCTTCCTTTCCCGAAAAGGCACCGCATTTGTTTCCCCCACCTTTCCTTTTTAGGTCTCCCTTCCTCTCGTATTCTTTTCTTCCCCCCTGCCGAGTGCCACCTCCCCTCTCTCTCTGCCGTGCGCCACCCCCTCTCCTGGGCCGGCCCACCTAAAAGCCAGCCCCTCCCCCTATTTAAGCCCCCTTACCCCCTCTTTTCTTTTGTGTTTTCCCTGCCCCTAGCCCCAGCCGCCACCCGCACCCTAGCCGCCGCTGCCCTCGCTCGCCGCCGCCGCCCTCGCTCGCCGCCGCCGCTAGCCGCCGCCCCTCGTTACTGTCGTCTTCTCCAGTGAGCTCTCCCCTTTCCCGTGACATTCACCGGTATAGTTTATCCTTGGGTTCCATCTAATCTATCGGTTGTCATCGTCGTCTCCTTGTGCCGCCGCTGCCCTAGCCACCTCGTTGCCGCGCTGCAGCAATCGTGTGCGGCACTGCTGCTGCCCTAGTCGCTGCCGCGCACCGCCGCCACCGCAGCCGCGCCGCCGCCGCTGCCGTGTGCCGCGCGCCGCCACTGCCCTAGCCGCTGCCGTGTCGTTGCCGCGCCGCCGCCGCTGCCATATGCCGCGCGCCACCACTGCTCTAGCCGCTGCCGCATCGCTGCCGTGCCGCGCGCCGCAACTGCCTTAGCCACTGTCGTGCCGCCGCCACAGCCGGCGCCGTGCCGCTTAATGCGTCGCCGCTGTTTTGCCACGTGCCGACGTTGCCGCGTTGTTGCCGTGTTGCGCGGCTTCTACGTCGCCTCACCGCCGCTAGCCGCCGCTGCCGTGCCAGCTCTACCGCGCCGTGCCGTGCCGTGCCGCTGCCACTGCCCTAGCGCTGCACGCCGTCGCTGTCCGCGTGCCGGCTGCCATGCTGCTATTTTTCTGCAGCCGTGCCACTACCGCCGCTTTGTCGCACACAGTAGCCGTGCTGCCAACCCGTTACCGTGTCGCTTGCCGCATCGTTAGCCGCCTAAAACCCTAGATACCTAGCAGCCGCCTAGCCGTGTCGGTTTACCGACCTC
The DNA here is from genome assembly GCA_000573905.2 of Oryza punctata. Taxonomy (NCBI): domain Eukaryota; kingdom Viridiplantae; phylum Streptophyta; class Magnoliopsida; order Poales; family Poaceae; genus Oryza; species Oryza punctata. Next base: position 6,352,773 of record CM002491.2, on the reverse strand, counting down.
GTGATGAGGACATCGCTAGCATCGACAATAATATTATTAAGAACAAGGATGCAACTAATATTGTTGGTCCAGTTACACGAAAGCGGGCTAAACAATTAGAGAAGGAAATTCATTCTCAGGTTAATGCTAACCTTATTCTAATCAATGACAATATTTGAGATCATTCGATGTTTCCAAGTTGTTGTTTGAACATTCTTAGGAACGATGGCATATTCGCAAGGGCATGGGACGAGGATGGTTTTAATCCTCCAACAGTGTGGTCTATTTGCTGATTTCTGTTGGTCTTTTTTTTCTTTATTTCTCCGTGTCATTCTGACCTTTACTCTTGATCTAATCTTCATTTTTCTCTCTGAAACATACACAAAAAAAAATCCCCACCCATCCCTCCCTTGATTGCTTCCTCTTTCGCAGATCAATTTGCACCTGGTATTTCTAGCTGTTCTGCACTACACTAATTTGCAGTTCTGTGATAGTTTCTCATGTGCACCAAAAAAAAAGGAAATGAACTGAGTTTCAGTTAAAAAAAACAAGATCAAAAGACAAAAAAAAGGAGTAAAGGTGCCAAAAAAAAGAACAGAGAAAGAGAGATATCAATTCTACTACACAAAAGAGATTGAGTTGCAGTTCGATTGGTGCCAATTGTTTCCTTCCATCCACTTCTTTTCCCTTGCTCCTTTCTTTTCCACCTGTTTTTCTCTCTGATCAGCAATTTAGACTTGTGTTTATTTTGGATTATTATTCGATTTTGCATCACTACATTCAGTTTGCACAGTCCGCTAAATTTCACCCTACCAAGCCACACTCAAAGCATCGGTGAGCTGTACACCGTCGTCTCTGGGACAATCGTTCTTCCAGTACTACTTGCTGCCACGGTTCTCACCCTTTCAGGGAGACAAAGAATTTGTTCAGTAAGTGGTGAGAGAGTGTTCCACATATAAATATTTTTTTTACTACACTAACATGGGCGACCAAGGTGGTTCTGTTTCTGCTGCAGAGTTTCAGGAAATGCGTGAACAAATGCACCAATTGACACAACAGCTACAAGCATTGCAAAATAATCTACGCCATGCACCACATATGGAGGATCAAAATGATGATGGAGAACATGTAGAGGACGATGATCCTGCTGCCTTGGAGGCTGAGGCTGCACGTCGTGCCGCTGCAGGAGGCGGTGGCCGTGGATGTGGTGGTCGTGTTGCTGGGTTTGGAAATTTTGGTGTACCTCATATGCAGCCACAATTTTTTGATCGTGCACGTCATGTTCCTATTATTGGGGCTGCAGCTTTTGATGGTGATGCTGATTTTGGATATCAAGAGGACCATCGCGCAGGCCACCATGGTCACCGTGGTGGTTACGATGATCGTGGCGGTGGTTACTTTGGTGCTTTTGGTGACCACCAATTTGGTGGTAATGATGGATACCGTGATAGGCGTCGCGGTGATCCAGACCGCCGCCGAGATGAAGATGGTTTGGGTAAAGTTAAAGTATCCATACCTGCATTTAACGGAAAAGAAAATGCTGATTCTTATTATGAGTGGGAGACAAAGGTGGAATAAATCTTTGATTTGTATGAGTACCTTGCTGAGAAGAAGGCAAAGCTGACAGCACTTGAATTTAAAGGTTATGCCATCACGTGGTGGAATCAAGTCCGTGCAGAATACCATCGTGTAGGACATGATCGTATCACTTGGGAAGACATGAAGAGGGAAATGAGACGTCGTTTTGTTCCTGCATATTATTCTCGTGACTTACATTTACGACTGAAACGTCTTGTGCAAGGTGATCGCAGCGTTGATGAGTATTTTCAAGAAATGGAAATGTGCCTCCTTCGCACAGGGATCACTGAGGACGAGGAATCCATGATGGCTCTTTTTTGGTTGGTCTAAATAAGCCAATTGCTAACAAAGTGGACATGACTAGCTATACCAATCTCATGGGAGTTGGTGCATTTTGCAAAAAGGGCAGAACGACAACTTGCTGAATCTTATAAGACTCGTGTTTTTCCAGCTGCTAACAATACTACCCCTTGGCGTCATCCACCACAGCAAGGTTCACATTCAAACACACCTTTCTCTCGAGCACCTTTTACACCTCGGCCGCTTCTACACCAACAAAAAGAAATGAGGTAAAAGGAAAAAATGTTGGCACCAGTCAGTCAAGCTCCTCTACTGCTCCAGCTAAGAATACAAGTAAAATTGAATGTTTTAAGTGTGGTGGTTATGGGCATAAGCAAGCAGAATGGCCCAATCGACGTGTTATTTTAGCACTTGCAGATGGTTCTTATGATTCACAAAGTGAGGAGGAGGATGGCAATCATGACACAGGTCCACAGGATGGAAATTTAGAAACTTTTGAATACGAAGCAGAGGATGGTGAATGTGAATTGGGAATGAATTGTTTAGCACATCTTAGTTATGAGAACAACATGACACAAGCCATTGGTCCTAGCTCTATGGAGGAAATTACTTGTGCTGATTTTGATGACATGCTTGCTGATTTTGATGATTTGGACACTCATATTTCTCCACGAGAAGATAGCCTTAGTAGGCCTGCTACTGATCCTTCCAAGAGTACTTTTATCACCTTATTGGCTGCTCCCTGTCACAATTTTAGTGGCCACCAGGGCACTACTCTAGATGCTGCGCCATATCAAGTAGTCCCTGAAGTCATTTGTGCTCCAGAATCTGGTCCTGAACTGCCATTATTTCCATCGGCATATGATAAGTCAAATGCCACAGAGCCCAATTCACCCTCGCTGCAACCTGAATATTTATCATCTAATTTTGGTTCATTACATCATTCTTTGGTGGTACGTCGTGTTCTTTCAACACAATTCGTTGTAGCTGAACAAGGGCAGTGACATAACTTGTTTCAATCACGGTGCAAAGTCAAAGGATAGGTTTGCCGGTTCATAATTGATGGTGGGAGCTGTAACAATATTGTTAGTGCCATGCTTGTTGAAAAGCTTGTCTACAAACACGCCGACACCCACATCCGTACCATATGCAACGGTTGAATAATTCCGGAACGGTGAAGGTGTCCTCCATGGTCAGGTTATCATTCTCTATTGGTGACTATCATGATGAGGTGGATTGTGACATTGTTCCAATGCAAGCATGCCACTTACTTTTAGGTCGTCCATGGCAATTTGATGTCGATTCTATGCACTTTGGTCGCTCAAACAAGTACTCATTTATTCACAAAGAGAAGAAGGTGGTCCTTGTCCCATTAACTCCTGAAGATATACATGCTTCTGATGTTTCTCGCATGAAAAGAGAGGGGAGTGAAAAGAAAAATGAGTGAGACACACAACAATAGTAAGGGAGAGAATCCTGCACCATCCCACTCCATAAAGCCCACTGAAAATATAAGAGTGCCACAAAATAATGAGTGTTTATTAGTGACCAAGGGTGATTTGCGTGAAATGAGAAACACCACAACCCCTTTCTTTGTGCTTTTGCACAAGGACACTTTGTTTTCAACTAATAGCTTACCCTCGACATTGTCTACGGCTGTTCTTGATTTATTGCAGGACTTTGAGGATGTGTTTCCTGATGAGGTGCCGGCTGGTCTTCCTCCAATACGTGGCATTGAGCACCAAATTTATTTGGTACCTGGTGCTTCTCTTTCAAATCGCCTAGCCTACCGCACTAATCCTGATGAGACAAAAGAAATTCAACGACAGGTAAAAGAGCTTTTGGACAAAGGGTACGTACGAGAATCTCTTTCTCCGTGTGCTGTTCCAGTTCTTTTGGTCCCTAAAAAAGATGGTTCTTGGCGCATGTGTGTTGATTGTCGTGCTATTAATGCTATAACTGTTAGATACCGTCATCCTATTCCTCGTCTTGATGATATGTTAGATGAATTGTGTGGCTCCATTATTTTCTCCAAAATTGATTTATGCAGCGGCTATCACCAAATTCGCATGAAAATTGGAGATGAATGGAAGACAGCTTTTTAGACAAAATTTGGTTTGTATGAGTGGCTTGTGATGCCCTTTGGTTTGACAAATGCTCCTTCAACTTTTATGCGTTTAATGAATCATGTTTTGAGGGAATTCATTGGCAAATTTGTAGTTGTATATTTTGATGATATCTTGATCTACAGTAAATCTTTTGATGAACATATTGATCACATTCGCCAAGTACTTGCTGTTTTGAGAGATGAAAAGTTGTATGGCAATATTTCTGAGTGCACTTTTTGCACAGATCGTGTTGTTTTCCTTGGCTTTGTTGTCACTACAGATGGCATCCATGTTGACGAAGAGAAGATCCAAGCAATAAAGGACTGGCCTGTACCACAAATGTGAGCCAAGTTCGATGTTTCCATGGACTTGCAGGTTTCTATCGGCGGTTTGTCAAAGATTTTAGCACAATTGCTGCACCACTAAACAACTTGACAAAGAAGGATGTTCCATTCTTGTGGGGATGTGAACAAGACAAAGCTTTCCAAAAGCTAAAAAGAAAACTTTGTGAGGCGCCACTCCTACAACTACCTAATTTTGATAAGACTTTTGAGATTGAGTGTGATGCAAGTGGTATTGGCATTGGCGGTGTGCTAATTCAAGAAGGTAAACCCGTTGCTTACTTTTCTGAAAAACTGAATGGTCCACATCTGAACTACTCTGTTTATGACAAAGAGCTTTATGCCTTAGTTCGAGTTTTAGAAACATGGTAGCATTATTTATTTCCTAAAGAATTTGCCATACACTCTGATCATGAAGCTTTAAAATATCTCAAAAGTCAAGGTAAATTGAACCGTTGACATGCAAAATGGATTGAGTTCATTGAAACATTTCCATATGTTGTAAAGCATAAGAAAGGTAAAGATAATATTGTTGCAGATGCTTTGTCAAGACGATGTGCATTGGTTACTCAACTTGATGCAAAAGTTTTTGGTTTGGAATCAATTAAAACACTTTATTCTACTGATTCAGATTTTAAAGAAGCTTTCTCTAAGTGCATAGCTGGAAAGGGTTGGGAAAAATTCTATGTGCACAATGGATTCTTATTTCGAACTAACAAGCTATGCATTTCAGCTTGCTCTGTTCGACATGTCCTTTTGCAGGAGGCACATGCTGGTGGCTTAGCTGGCCATTTTGGTGTGAAGAAGACCCTAGACATGCTTGCTGACCACTTCTTTTGGCCACATATGAGACGAGATGTCCATCGACATGTTGAGCGTTGCATAACATGCTGGAAAGCTAAGTCCTGCCTTAATCCACATGGTTTATACATTCCATTACCAATTCCAAAAGTACCTTGGGAAGATATATCCATGGATTTTATTTTGGGGTTACCACGGTCTCAGAGGGGGAGCAATTCCATTTTTGTTGTTGTTGATCGTTTCTCTAAGATGGCACATTTTATTCCATGTCATAAGAACGATGACGCTTCACATGTTGCTGATTTATTTTTCAGAGAGATAGTTCGTTTACATGGAGTGCCCAAGACTATTGTTTCAGATCGGGATGCCAAATTTCTTAGCTACTTTTGGAAGACATTGTGGGGTAAACTTGGCACCAAATTGTTATTTTCTACCACTTGTCACCCGCAAACAGATGGTAAAACTGAGGTTGTCAACCATACTCTATCAACAATGTTGTGGGCTGTGCTGAAAAAGAATCTGAGGATGTGGGAACAATGCCTCCTACATGTTGAGTTTGCTTATAACAGGGCAGTACATTCAACAACTAATTTTTGCCCCTTTGAAATTGTTTATGGTTTCAAACCACATACACCCATGGATCTTTTGCCCTTACGATTGCAGGAACAAGTTCATTTAGATGCTATCACGAGATCAGAATTGATTAAAAGATTACATGAGGAGATAAGGAGGAATATTGAGAAGAAATCTACTCAGTATGCCAAGCAAGCAAATAAGGGTAAGAAAAAAGTTCTTTTCCAACCAGGTGATCTAGTGTGGCTACATTTGCACAAGGATCGTTTTCCTCAACAGCGCAAGAGTAAGTTATCACCTCCAGGAGATGGTCTATTCAAGGTTCTTGCACAGATAAATGATAATGCTTACAAAATAGAGCTCCCTTCTAAATATTCCAAAGTGAGTGCAACATTCAATGTCAAAGACATGCTTCCATTTGTCGGTGAGTCTGAGTCGAGGATGACTCCTTCTCAAGAGGGGGAGGCTGATGAGGACATCCCTAGCATCGACAATAATATTATTAAGAACAAGGATGCAACTAATATTGTTGGTCCAGTTACACGAAAGCGAACTAAACAATTAGAGAAGGAAATTCATTCTCAGGTGAATGGTAACCTTATTCTAATCAATGACAATATTTCAGATCGTTCGACGCTTCCAAGTTGTTGTTTGAACATTCTTAGGAACGATGGCATATTCACAAGGGCATGGGACGAGGATGGTTTTAATCCTCCAACAGTGTGGTGATCAGCTTGCTATTTGTTGGGAACAGGTTGACGTGTGAATCTTGGAAGAATAATGATAGGTGAAAGCTATCCCTAAATATGAAATACTATTTTCTATCTAAAAATATTATATTGTGTGCTATATTTAAATTGTAGGATCTGGATGCTTGGATGTGTTGTGCTAGTGAGAATAAAGAGAGAAGGATAACCATTCAGCTACCGTGCATGTCACTCGTGGATGTGCAAGCAAATAAAGTCGTGAGTTAAGAAAGGCAGTCAGCAACGTAGTTGCTGTTCGCGCACGTACAAGCATGCAGAAGAAAACCAAGAAAACCAACCATCCAAAGAGTTCCATTAGACCAGGCTATTAATAGGAGTGCTACAACTTCCCACTACATGTTCTCATTTATTTTATCTAAACTGAAAACTCCAGTAGTGCTATATATATCCATGTAATACATGACGAGGGGAGTTTTTTGGCTGCCAATTCAGAAATACAAACTCTTTGAGTTCTTTCAACGTGAGTCTTGAGAGGCTTACAAACTTGTTCTTTCGATTCCTGAGGGAGTTGTAGAACGCCGAACTGCGGTTCACCCAGTTCGTGCCTTCACGTCTATATGGCGTGATTACGTGGTCTGGCATCATCGGTACGTGGAAGGGCGATTGTCTCGATTGTTCGTCGCGTGTGCGAGATCTCGCGATGCGCAGCCTCATCGTCAGGTCACGCAACGATATTTATCAAGTGAGAGTGAGGATCCTTCGAGAAGATCGGGCCACCAAAGTTGCTCTCATGTAATATGTACACGTGCGCACATCACCTCGCTACCACCGCACCTAGCCATAGCCGCAGCCATGCCCTCGCCGGGGTATGTATGCATTCTCTAGCCGCTCGCTGCTTACGCTCGCGCGTAGTGTGGCGTAGTGTCATGTCGGTTTGGTCGTACCGAGTCGTTCTAAAACCCTAGAGCCTTTCTGAGCCGCCGGTTCTGTTCGCCGGTTCAGTTGACCGTTTCCGTGGTCCCGTGCCACGGTAGGTTGACTCGTCGAGTCGCTGACCCGTGAGGCTCGTTAACCGGCGTTTTTTTTTCCGTCAACCTGTCCATTCGCGGGCGTTAAAACATATCAATTAATTAGGTCTTTTCGGTTAATAGTAATTACATAGTTCATATCCTAAAATTCATAACTAATTCATACAAACTCCAAATTGAGCCATTCAACTTGCAAAATTTATCTAAAATTGAGCTCTACATGTTTGTTTACTTTTTATGTACTGTTTGTTTGGTTTTTATTAGTGTTTATCCTCGTTTTGCGTGCTAACGTGTAGATTCCGCCATTTCGGATGATCGCGTTCGCCTGGAAAAGAGTTCGGAAGATCAATCGAAGAAGAAAGGCAAGTCACATATTCCCCTTGATCATTTTGAGCTCAATTTATAAAATGTTTTACCGTTTACAAATAAATTGCATGTTTTGCTAATTACATGGGAATAGGGTTTATCTATCTGCTCGCTTGTGCCATATTTTCTTGATGTCTTTTCTTTGTCGAACTGGGTGATAATTTGACTAGCTCGTGTCTCATGTGGACCTCGCTACTATTATATTAAGCTTAACCATGCTTAATACCACTAGCTCACAATATGGAATAATCATAGTACATACTTCTAGTATCTTGATGAGCTGCGAGCTCGAGACAACTGACCATGTTTCATTGGTCGTAATTATCCAACTAAAATATGGCTTAACGGTGGACTGTGGGTGTATGGTTTTGCTAGTCACACCCATGGCAATTAAGGACTGGTTCTCGGGAAACCCTGAAAGACTAACAGTGCTTACCACAAGCAGGCATGGGTAACTGTTGGACTTGTAGTGTAGCTTTTCCCTAGCTGACGCATCCAGGCAAGGGTGGGCGTGATGGAGTTGGGTCGGTGGGGTTTACCCGTTGATCGGCTTCCGGATTCACCTAGGCACGAGAGGGGGCTGCCTACCTTGGCTTAAGGGTGGGGGCGAAACCTGAGCTGTGGTGCGCTTGGTTAGGGGAAGTTATGCGAATGGTCTTGTCGTGATTTCCCCCTTTGCAGTACCATGGTGGTATTTCGGGGCATGGCAACATGTGTGGAATCGTGTCTTGTGGGTACAGTTGCAAACCTCCAAACCAGGAATTAACCATTCGAAACCAGGAGTTAAACTGAAGTATCATCACTTATCACATTATTATTATTAATGAGTAGTGTGGGACTAATCACGAAAAACATTGTTAGACCCGCCTATAACCGCGGACACGGCTATTCGAATAGTTTTACTCTGGCTAGAGGTGTACCACTGTACCGACAAGGCACAACCACAACATCATGTCAACCATGCATCGCGATACTGGAAAAGCACCCGAATAGAGACTGTGACAAGACACCTAACATAACCCAATCAATGCAGTGCACCACTCTCGGATCACAGTCACCCCCTTTTAGCCAAGGTATGGACTACCCAGCGATCCCCCGTGGGCTTATCTCCACCACTTCACAGTCTGGCACTCCACATTGAATCGTACTACATCAAATGTCAAGTCGTCGCCCACGCTGGCTTGTGGTTGGTACGGTTAATGTTTCACAACAGTAGCTTGCGAACTAGTCCTTAATTGTCACGAGCACAACCATTCAAATATCATCTCCAACCATGTGCTCACAACCCACCATTAGTTAGGTTTTAGTTGGCAAGTTAATTAACTCGTCACTCACGATTGACCATTGTGAGCTACCATTAAATATCCATCATTAAGATATAAGTGAAACATTAATTATCCCATGTGAAATGATACTAAAGTTTCTAAACATGGCTAAGCAATTATTTCTAATATCTAGTTGAACTAATATATAAAGTTCAACTAGTCAAATTATAACCCAAGGTCAAGGAATAGGGTAATCAATGCAAATTAGGCATAACAATGGAATAGGATCACACCACCCAACGATATTCGAAAATAAATGCAAATTTGAAATAAATAGAGAATTTAAATATAGGATCAACTTGCTCAAAGGATGGTGTTTAGGATCTGTATGACTTGCCTTGCAATAATCAATCTTCAATTAGTCTTCTCGAACACTTCCGATGCACTCACGAACCTTCGAAGCAACGGAAATGATAAGCTAACTTGCAAAATGAGGAAAATACTAAGAAACTCCAAATAAGCAGTACACAAAAAGTAAACAAACATGTAGATCATGATTTTAGATGAATTATGAGACTTGAACGGCCTCATTCCAACTTCATATGAATTACTTATGAATTTTACAAGATTTAATCCAATTAAAGTCTATTTAAAAAGATTAAATAAATTTATAACACAAAATATAAATAATTTTAATATATAGATCTTTATTTTATGCCACTTTTGCAACTTGAACCACATTAATCCGAGTTACAATGATTTAATTATGAATTTTCTAACATTGAACAACAATTAAAATTTATTTTAGAAAAGAAAAAGAGACATTGTGACATCATCGATGACACCATCACCGGTGTAGCTCAAGCTCCCATGGTTGCCGGCGGATGAAGGCGAAATGGTGCAAACCGAGGGCACCACTACGATGAGGACGACGAGAGGAACTCACCGGTGGTGACGGCGACAAAAACCGATGACGGAAAATGGCCGGCGATGAGCTGCTTGCGGCGGCGGCGCTCCGGTGGGTGGCGGCCGAGGGACGGTGGCGGCTGGCGCAGCCGACGGTGGCGACGGTGAGCTGCAGTGATGGCTGTGGTGGTGAAGCGGCTCAGCCGAATACGGCAGTGGCAACGGTGCAAAAAAACTGTTGCGGCGGCTGGGACTTGAAGGGAACGGTAGAGGGGAGCTAGGGGGTCCTTTATATAGGCATGGGAGAGAGAATCCTAGCTTGAATAGGATGAATTTGCACCGAAAAATCCTAGGGTTGAGTGGAGAGATAATCTTGAAAACAAATTCAAATTCGCGTCGGATTCAAAGGGATAAAGCCCGATTTTTAGGGAGAAGATAGAGGAGGATAAGGGGTATAAATCCCCTCAACTAATTTTGGAAATACACGAGAGAGGAGGCCGAATTTGGAGGCGAAAACCTGAGCCAAGTCGGGCACTATTCAGCCGGCTGGAGCTAGAAGAAGAACAGTCCATGGGGATGTAAAGCAGACTTCGTGCACGGGCCGGGCTGAGAGGAAGAAAGAAGAGAGAAAGAAAATGAGGGAGGCGAGATAGACTTAGTCGAGAGAGAAGGAAGGGAGGGGCGGTGGACTGAGAGGAGAATGGGCTGAGATAGAGAGAACTTTTCCTATTTCGGCTCAAAAGGAAAAGGGATTTTTAATTACTTTTCTAATTAAATTAATCACTGAAATGATCTTCGAATTTTCAAAAATACTTCCGGTGCTCAAATAATTTCAAGAAAATTCCTGAAAATACTTGGGCACTCAAAATATTTATCAAAATTATAATTAGACCATTTAATGATTAATTTGTTATTTAAATAATTACTAAAAAGTTCTTTGTATGTTTAAAATTAATAATTGAGCTTTGAAAAATCCGAGAAAAATCCAGAGTATAATTAATCATGGAGCATTTAACAAAAATTAAATCCAGCCATGCTTTACTTAGAAAATTTTATTTCCCACATTAACTTCACTTGTAAATTAATGAACATTTAATATAAACTCTAGAAATAATTTATTAAACCTGAAACGAAAATCAAGGTGTGAGAATCCTCCAGCCGATGCGCATTCTGTTTTCGAAAATCCCGCACATCTTCAAGTCCGCTTTGAATTGGATCTTGTTTCCGATTCATATTCTTGCCAAATTTCATCATTAACATTGGGCTCCAAGATTCAAATTGAATACATACCCAATTCAAATGAATATGAATTTGTTTCAATGTTCAGGTATATATAAGGTTATGGTCAGGGAATTTATAAATAATGGGTGTAATATAAAGTCATGCGAAAATTCATGTAGATACTAAATAATATATTAACTCATTGGAATTTTGGTATAATATAATGCCGTCGAATGACAACTGCGTCCGTCGAAGAACGTGGTTATAATATAATGCCGTCGAATGACAACTGTGTCTATCGAAGAATGTGGTTCACTCTTAGTGGAAAATAAAGCAGTAAATTAGCATTTTTATTTATAGGCTTCGTACAGAGCCATACACCCTAGGGTTGTGAAGTATAGGGGAATTTACATAACTACCCTTAAGGTAGTGATGTGACCATGCCTACTGCAAATTTACAACCATTACTCACATTATACATCAAGAGGAAGACATCTTATGGAATCCAATTCAGCCACCTGGAATGGTGACTTTCGGACTACACACTCGGACTACCAGGCAATGGCGATTTAAATTGGACATAACTCTTTACTCCGGAGGGTGTTAGAGGCCCATGAGCACTTGTTGGAAAGGGTGTGATGTCTACTTTCTAATGGATCCAGAAACACCATCAAATACCATTGGAACTGCCACAAACTGCATAAGAAATGTTCGGACCTCCAACCTGCGAGTTGGGCCTTGTATCCAGTAGATCCCATTAAGACTTTTCAGCTAGGGTTTCCCCCACCTCCTGCTGCTCTCCCCCATATATAAGGCAGCAGCAGCCACCAAAGACACTTGGGTTTAGCTTCAGCTACTTCCTTGTACTCGCGTGTGTCGGCTAGACCACCCGGATACTTGTATTCAGAACCCCACCTTCGTGTGTTTCAGTTTTATCTTTTGGCAAGTGCCGTCAGCTGTTTCCTTGTCAACTTGTTCTTCGATTGCTTGCAGGTTCAAGGTTGTTCTTGGCACGGCAAGAACAGCAACAAAGTGGAGTTGGTGTACCGGTTGCTAAGGTGCATTACCCTGGGGTAGTTGTAGTCGGACCACCAACGTCGTCTCCTCCCCCCAAATCGATGTTATCCTCCTCTCATCGAAAGATCAGGAACCCCCATTGCTGCATCAAGTGGTATCAGAGCTCAAGTTGCTCGGTGAGAGATTTCAACACTCCTTTGTTTTTACCTACAACCCATAAAAACCACAAAAAAAGGTCAGATCCAAAATCACCAAAACAAGTTGAGCCTTCGCTGTTCTACTTAATCTTTGCATGTTGAGTTCTTGGTTGCATTGTTGGTTGAGTGCTGGTTCTAGTAGTTTAGTCCTTTAGAGTTTCGGGTTCTGCTCACGTTTTTGTCACCACAAACACTGCCACCATCAGCTCAAGTATCATATTCATTCCGTTGCCACAATCATCACCATATTCACAACAAAATCCACCTTCAACCCCACCAAATTTTCGTCCACCACAACCAGCAGTACCCTCATCACTACATCAGCCACCCCCAAATGCATTTATTGCTGCCTTCACCAACAACCAACCCTTTTGTAACTTTGTGAAGTGAATCAGCACTTCCCAAGAAAACATTTAGTGCTCTCTCTTTTGACTTGTTGGCTGAACCAAGTAATTCCAACCAGCCCATCATTACTCCATTGTGTTGACTTGTTGGCTAAATGAAAAGAGAAGAAGTTGTTGCTGCTGTTTTGAGTAATTTCGAATTTCACTGAAAAAAATTCAGCATTCAACTAGCTGTACCAAAAAAAAAGAGAAAAGAAGAAAAAGGAAAGAAAAAAAAACAGAAGTGAAAAAAAAACAAGTGAAGAGAGGAAGTTGTTGTTGCTGTTTTGTTTGTGTTCTTTGGTGCTATTTTGAGTGGCTACGCTTGTGACTAGGCTCGCGTCTCTAACAGGGTTTCACCTAGGACTAGCACGATACCATCTTTGAGCAATTATTCAACTTACTTTGATTAATGTGGTTCTAGCTATACCTTGATATTCTTGCAGCCACCTATAGCTCCACAAGTTTTTATCTACTACATCACATAATCGTACTTGTTGTCGGCTCCGGTACTACTAACCATTGTTGCTGTTCTTGCTGGTAGCCAATGCCTTCTCCATAGCAAAGTAAGGACATGTAAGAACTCGTTTGCACAAGTTTGGGAAGAATGGAGTTGGACATCACCTAGTTCAATATTTGATAGGCTATATTTTGTTAGTTACTAACCATGGCAGGTTTACGCAAAGGAATTGGAGTTAATCCTGCTGAATGTCAATGCTTTCTCCGTCACTATGACATGGCGAGTGCTCTGCACGAAGCATACAAGGTACCTGATTATAATCTTGCAAGAGTAGAATCTGTGTTGCCATTCTTTAATGGTATGCTTGATTCTGCCACTTATGTTGATTGGGAGCTAACAGTAGACAAACAATTTGGAAAACACGATTTTTCTAATGCTCAAATGATTAAGGATGCTTGTAATAAGTTTATCGCTTCTGCATCTTTTTGGTGGAATCATGTTGGTAACAAACCTAAAACTTGGGAAGAATGCAAGTTGCTGATGAGGAAGAGATTTGTGTTTTGTTGTTATAGAAGGGCTCTCATTGAGAAATTAGCATATCTGAAACAAGGTAATAAAACTGTGCGGGAGTATTTTGATGAATTTAAAATTTGTATCATATACAGTGATTTAAATGAATGCAATGGACAAACAATGAGTAGATTCTTGAAAGGACTTAATTCAGATATTCAAATTAGGTTTGCTAATGCAACATATAATCATATATCCCACTTGTTCATGCTTGCTTGCAATGTTGAGAGTGAAATTTTGGAGGACACGAGGGAGCAAGATGCTATGCTTGTGCCTCCTGTTACTAACATTCTTCACGGAGTTCGAAGCATTCAGCAAACAGAGGAAAAGGAAATGATCGAGATGCAAGTCCCATCGCACGAGAAGAAAGAGAAGACTGGTGCACCTATATTTTCTACAGAGAATTTGAAAGGTAAATGCAATGACGCTGAAATAAATCAAGGTGACTGTTCTAACTTATCCACTTTTCATGCTACCACAGAGCAACCATTAGTGGAATAAACTGCTGAATTTCCTCTGTCACAACTTTATTTTCTTACTGTCAGTTGTGATAAAAATGAGTTGTGTGATAATTCATCACTTCCATACGTGCCACAACATGTGAATGAGAAAGCTAATTTTATTGTTGATTCTTCATGTACTGATTTTAAGCATGTTGTTCACCTTGCTAGTGAGAATGAGGAACTTAAATTGTGTTCTTCTTTAAATACTTTGGGCTATATTAAGTTTGATGATCCTTGTGACCTTAGTGATTTAAAGGAGAAATTATGTGCTAAATCTAATTTTCCATGTCCGGCGGATGCAATATTTCATATTTTTGGCAAATATAATGATAGAGAAGTATATTTGGTGCACATAGTTTACATATTTTCGGATCTACAACCTCCAGTAATTGTGAAAGAAGATAGGAAGCTACACGGTAATAATATGACCAATCATGTTATACCGAGTGTGTTTTGTTTTGATTTAAAGAAACAGGTTGGTTCTGAAGAAGGGGAGTGACCGAATCGCTTGATATTATCGTCATGCACCACTACAATTGCCCCATTTGAGAGCTTGGCATGTAAACAAAGTGAACAAGATGAGCAGAAAGCAAAGATGGTATCAATATCCTTTGTCGTATTACCTCACAACCAGGTACATCCGTCTCACTGGAGGATAATTCCATTTGCTAAAGAACTAATGATATTGCATGACAAAAATTTGTTTCGTTTGTTTTCATGTACTCTTCTATGGGCAAGATCATGCACTATGCGAAGAGCACCATATGGCAAAACCGAGGATTGTTTTCCGTGAAGAAGGGGAGGATGATGTGACCATGCCTACTGCAGATACAACCATTACTCACATTATACATCAAGAGGAAGACATCTTATGGAATCCAATTCAACCACCTGCAATGGTGACTTTCGGACTACACACTCGGACTACCGGGCAATGGCGATTTAAATTGGACATAACTCTTTACTCCAGAGGGTGTTAGAGGCCCATGAGCACTTGTTGGAAAGGGTGTGATGTCTACTTTCTAATGGATCCAAAAACACCATCAAATACCATCGGAACTGCCATGAAACTGCATAAGAAATGTTCGGACCTCCAATCTGCGAGTTGGGCCTTGTATCTAGTAGAGCCCATTAAGGCTTTTCAGCTAGGGTTTCCCCCACCTCCTGCTGCTCTCCGATCCAAAAACACCATCAAATACCATCGGAACTGCCATGAAACTGCATAAGAAATGTTCGGACCTCCAACCTGCGAGTTGGGCCTTGTATCTAGTAGAGCCCATTAAGGCTTTTCAGCTAGGGTTTCCCCCACCTCCTGCTGCTCTCCCCCATATATAAGGCAGGAGCAGCCACCAAAGACACTTGGGTTTTGTTTAGATCCAAGTTTAGCTCCAGCTACTTCCTTGTACTCGCGTGCATCGGCTAGACCACCCGAATACTTGTATTCAGAACCCCACCTTCGTGTGTTTCAGTTTCATCTTTTGACAAGTGCCGTGAGCTGTTTCCTTGTCAACTTGTTCTTGCTTGTTCTTCGATTGCTTGTAGGTTCAAGGTTGTTCTTGGCACGGCAAGAACAGCAACAAAGTGGAGTTGGTGTACCGGTTGCTAAGGCGCAGCACCCTGTGGTAGTTGTAGTCAGACTGCTAACGTCGTCTCCTCCCCCCAAATCGAAGTTATCCTCCTCTCATCGAAAGATCGGGAACCCCCCGTTGCTGTATCAGGTAGTGATATTTATAAGAGTAATTACAGGTAATATGACCTTGGATCCTTATTTGGGTCACTAAATGAGTCTATAAGGCCATTCGACCTGCCTGTTCATAGAGGCCGTGGCTCTGAGGCATAAAGGGTTTGGTCCCATGGCGAAACCCCTGGTTGCGCCTGCGCTTCACCCTGGTGTCTGTCTTCACGATCCTCAGATCTTTGTTGTCTGCGGTTCGCCTAGAGGGCTGTGGATGGTGTTTCGGCAGCATGGTCGAAAGTCCTCATGGTATACCTCTGACATATAAGCGTGGAATCTGCATCTCATCTAGGGTCTTGGCGAAGAGGATGTTCAGCGTGCTGCCACCATCAATGAGGGTGCGCTTCAGCTTGACGTTACGTACGGCTGCGTCTAGTACCAGGGGGTACCGCCCCGGGTGGACCACTCGGTCGGGATGATCCGAGTGGTCAAACCTGATGGGTATCTCTGACCATCGCAAGCATTGGGGGACTGCAGGCTGTGCCGCGTTGACTTCTCTATCGGTGAGCTTCTGCTTACTTTTGGATTCATAGGCAAGTGGTCCTCCAAAGATGTGATTTAGCTCGCTTCTGGGATCTTGGTACGCCCCTTGACTTGGATCGTCATCGTTCTTCTTTTGTGCAGAAGTTCCTTCTCCTTCAGTCGGTTTCTTGATCTGTGCGGCATATTTTTCTGCGAACTGCATGTGGATGAAACAATCCTTGGCCACGTGTCCCTTATTGGGATGATGCATGCAGGGGCCATTCATTATCCTGTCGTAGGAGGTGACTCGGGGACGTTGGCTTTGGTGGTTCGAAGTGGTGGCGACTAGATCTTTGGGCTTACGTTTGCGATCCTTGTGCTTTCCACCGCTGCCACTGGGTCCTGCCATGGCGTCATTATCCTTCTTTTCCAGCTTCCTGCCGACTGCCTTGATGCCTTGACTGCGTCATCTGATTTAGCATATTCGTTTGCCTTCTCGAACATCTGCTTGACTATCTTCGGAGGTTTCCGGCTGAATTTTCCGATCAATAGATCATTGTGAAGCCCCCGTGTGAATGCGGCGATGATGTTGTCGTCAGTGACATCAGAAATCTTGTTGCGCTTCACAGAGAAACGTCGTATGTACTCGTGTAGGGTCTCATCCGGCTTCTGGACGATGTTGTATAACTCGAAGTGTGTCCCAGGACGCTCGAAAGTGCCCTGGAAGTTGGCAACGAAGTGGTCACGAAGCTTGCTCTAGGAACCAATTGTGCCTCGTGGTAACCCCACGAGCTAGTTTCTGGCCGAGTTAGTCAGCGCCACCGTCAAATAGTTTGGCATGACCTTGCTATCTCCTCCTACTGCACGAATTGTGAGTATGTAGATGGTTAACCATGACTCAGGGTCGGTTTTGCCGTCATACTTCTCGATGCCTGTCGGCTTGAATCCGGTCGGCCAATTCACTCGACGCAGGTCGCTGGTGAAGGCGGGGATCCCGTCGCAGTCCTCGTCATCTTGAATAACAATGTCTCTTTCTCTTCGTCTCTGGTTGGGGGTGTCCCTTAGGTCGATTGAATCCCTGGGTGGACTATGGTAGTTGGAGTGAATTCTGCGATCCCTGGTGTGGTATGAAGGTCGGACGAAGTGGCCCATGGGCGACTGAGCCGACTGATCTCGGCGTGCTCCGCTGTTGTGGTCTGCGTGTGAGTTGGGCTTGCTCTTTCTGTCTCTCACTCTTGAAGGAGGTGCGCGGCTGCCGCCTGGTGCTCTTGATGTTGACTCACTGGGTCGCCGGCTTGCTTCGGCATTCAGGACGGTCGCCGCAACAAGGGTCTTGACTTGGTTGATCAGCGGGGTGACATGAGCCGAAGCAGCACCGAGTAACGCGTCAAGGAGGGTGACCGCTCCGATGGTGTTTTCTTGTGGCGTGAGGAAAACGTTGGTATTGTCAACGACAGTCTATCCAATTTTATTCCTCACCCTTCACCCTGCCGCAGCTAGATCTCTATTTCTGCGCTCTTCATCTTCCCTGCGTGTTGTGTGTTCGGCAATCCTGCGTTGGCGTTCTTGTTCTGCTTGGGCTTGTCGCTCCTGTTCCAGCCTAGCTCTATCTTCATCTAATCTGGCGCGTTTTTGTTCCAGTCTAATCCTTCTCTTGCTCTACTCCAGCTCGAGCTGCCTACTCTGCTTGCAGTCTCGCGGCTACATCGGCATCGGTCTCGTTGTTCACTATGAAGACGCCGTTGAAGACCGGGGTGTAGTCGTCACTGAAGTTGGAGCCATCTCTAATCTCGGCGTCGGGTGGGTTGCCATGGACACTTTCCTCCGAGGAACTGGCGTAGGCGGCGAGCTCGGTGGTGGAGCAGGATCCGAGTGGCGGGAGCACGATGTTGACTTCCCTGAAGCTAGATCCAATCTTAAACGAGATTGGATCGGATCTCTGCCCTCGAGGGGATGGCGACGCTGATCCAGAAATTATGGATAGATCTATCGGTAGTTCCATGATGATCGTTGGGTACTCTTGCTCATCTCGAAGTGGTCTTGACGTGGGAGGAGAAGTTGGTGTAGACTCTTTTCCTAAGTGGTTTGAAGCCATCTTGCGGGAGAGTATCTTGGCGCTAGTCCTGGCCGCGTTAGGTAAACCTAGCGGCCAAGAGGTGATGTTTCCTCCCGACTAGTTTGATGCCAAGTCGAGAAGAGTGATCTTGCCGAAGTCGTTGGTGATGAAGTCGAGGCTACCAAAGTGGTATGCCTGCCCAGGGGGAAAGGCGTAGTTATCGATGCCTGACGATGATCCCATCGCACTTGATCGGCAATGAACTTGACGTTCCCCTATCTAGCGCGCCAACTGTCGAAACTAAAATTCAGCAATATGAAAAGGGGGTAGCGAACAAGATGGAAAAGTAGATGGGTTATGAGACAAAGGATTCAGACAGGTTCAGGCCTTCACGAAGATGTAATACCCTACTCCTGTTTCGGGGTTGAACCTCTGAGTTATGAATTAATCTCGTAATGCTTATGCCTGCAAGAGACACCCTGTCCTCCTTATATTTCCGGAAGATGAGGGTTTACAAGATAAATTTATCCCCTTACGATTTAAGTCTCATATAACTAATTTACAATCTTAACAAACTAGGACTACAGGCCGTGCCTTAATAAACAAGTCAACGTAATACCCGAGTCCTAATATTACACATATTCTATATATACTACATATCCCCAAATCAGCTGGATAATCTATACTTGTAGGTATATGGTACCCATAATATCCACATTAAGGTAGTAAACTCTTTTCCATTTTGGTACAGAATCCAATACCTATTGAATGATGAAAGCGTAGCCATATGCAACTTGAATTCAATGCAAATAAGACTACGGGATATTGAAAGGAAAATAGTTCAGATTAGTCCTTTACTCTGGATTGTGCGCTAACAATATGTAATCCTTATTTTTGTGGGCCCATATAAAACATTCGACGTAATCGATGGCATCAGGCAGCTTCTTATTCAGATTGGTCTCATTAATCATCGTTCGATCCAGGAAAGCAGCCCTGGACTCCTTCCAACATAACCAGTAATCCTGTTATTTTTATTTAGGACAATTTCAAAACAAATATTTGTACAATATATTAGAGCCATCTGCACTTACATCAAGAAGCATTCTAGAAGCTCCATGTCCATCACACGTAACCTAAGAAGATTGAAGAGATCGTCAAAGCCCATAATAATACAAGCAGAACTGGAGAGGACCAACTCGCATTCGTGAAAGACAATTATAGAGGACTCCCTACCCTTCCTCTTTCAATTTCTCATCTCTATGTACCTTTAGTACGGAACTTTTTATCCGTAATGGCCCTTACCGTATCGGGGGTTTGTGGACTGTTACAGTGTCATTATCTCAAACAGGTCTAAATAAAGACTGTGAAAGATATACTCGTACAGACATAATCCATATGCATGTATTTGGAGTTCATCACCAATGACACATATCGGTGCAGGCTTATGTTGAGGCCCGATTGAGATAATCTTTGTATTTTTATCGGGCACTAAACAAATGCCCGTCACCGATGAGACTTATCGGTGACAGGCATCAAACAAGGCCTGATTGAGGTTGTTTTTTAAGACCCGTCACCAATGTTTGTCATCAATGATGGGCTCGGTGTTATGCCCGATTGAGATAACTGAGTGCCCATCACTGGTGTTCGTTCATTGGCCGTTACCGATATCTATTACACACTATAAATACTCCCCCAGGGAATGGTTATCACACTGTTAACTATTTTTGTGGGAGGTTGAAGTGGGTGATTTTTGTGTCTTTCTCCAAGAAAAACAGAAAAATCATACAAGCAAGTGAAAAATACTAATCAATTCCCATTAATTTAGTAATACTTATCTTACAAAATGTCTCTTTAATATTTTGTTCATTTTTGCAGCGATGGATCGAAGTTGGATCTATGGGAAAACGGTGCGACGTCATAGCAAAGAGTATAGTAATGGCATATTAAACTTGATAAACGCCGCGGAGAAAGATAGGAAAAAAAGAAACAACGATTACATGTGTTGTCCATGTGCAGATTACAAAAATGAGAATATGTTTGATAGCAGAGTGAACGTACACGCTCATCTTATACAAATAGGATTCATGGAGAGCTACACATGTTGGGTGAAATATGGAGAGCAAGAAGTTGCAGCTGCAAACAGAAGTGGTGCACAAAATCAGGTAGATGAAGATGAGCATGACATGTTTGTACTTTCTCTATTGGGCGGTGAAATGTTTGATGTGAATAACGATCTGCTCCAAGACATGTTACGTGACATCGAGGATCCAACTTATAACGAGAGAGATTCCATGAAGTTCAGTAGGTTGGTCAGTGACTTGGAGATGCCTCTATACGCTGAATGCAAGGCAAAACACACCAAATTGTCAGCTACATTGGACCTAATGAAGTTGAAGGCAAGTAGTGGATGGACAAACAAGAGTTTCATAAATCTTTTGCGAATATTGAAAGCCATGCTTATTGATGAGAACACATTGCCCAAGATGACATATGAACCAGAGTATGTTTTATGTCCCCTGGGTTAGTGGTCCGTAGAATTCACGCTTGTCCAAATGATTGCGTATTGTACCACAAGCAATATGCGGACTTAGATTATTGTCTTATCTGCAAGGCTTCTCGATACAAGCTAAAGAAAAGTGATGACGAAGGAAAGAAGTCAAAGCGGGGTGGTCCGGCAAAGGTTGCGTGGTATCTACCTATCATTGATCATTTCAAGAGAATCTTTGCCAACCCCAAGGAAGCAGTGTTAGTACGTTAGCGTACCACAGAGAGAATGAACGATGGTATGCTAAGACACCCTGCTGATCTATTCAATGGAGGAATATCGATCGAAGACACAACGAATTCGCACCCGACCCTCGAAACATGAGAATATGTTTGTGTATGGATGGCATTGTCACACCCTGATTTTCGTTTCAGGGATTTAGAAATTATTTAATAAATTATTCCTAGAATTTATATTAAATGTTCATTAATTTAAAAGTAAAGTTTGATGTGGGAAATAAAATTTACTAAATAAAACATGGCTAGATTTATTTTTTTATCAAATTCTCCATGGTTAATTCTACTCTCTGGATTTTCTCGGATTTTTCATAGCTCAATTACTAATTTTAATCCTACAAAGAACATTTCAGTAATTATTTAAATAATAAATTAATTAGTAAATGATTTGGTAATAATTTTTTAAATACTTTTTATGTTTAAGTATTTGTAAGATTCTTGGAATTATTTGAGCATTGGAAGTATTTTTAATAATTCAAAGATCATTTCAATGATTAGTTTATTTGGAAAAGTAATTAAAAATCC
The DNA here is from genome assembly GCA_000573905.2 of Oryza punctata. NCBI lineage: Eukaryota > Viridiplantae > Streptophyta > Magnoliopsida > Poales > Poaceae > Oryza > Oryza punctata. The sequence goes on along the minus strand of CM002491.2, from coordinate 6,330,911 downwards.
CCTTTTCCTTTTCGGGCTGAAACCGAAAAAGTCCATTTCCTCTCCTCGGGCCATTCTCCCTCTTTCCCTATCTCCTTCTATCCCAGAAAAGTCTATTTCCTGTCCTTCGCTCCTTTCTTTTCTTTTGGCCTAGCCATCGAGAAAAGTCTACTCATACTCCCTATTGCTACAGTGCGTATTCTTCCTCTAGCCGACTCCCTCTTGTGCTCGAACACTGTAGCTGCCGCTAAAACCACTAGCAAATCCAACCGATTCCCTCCATCTCCGGCCAAATTTGTTGAGGGGAAAAGTTTCCCTTATCCTCCTCTATCTTTCCCCCAAAGAAGCGGACCTTATCCCCAAGAAACCGACGCGGAATCGAGTTCGAACCCGAGCTTTATCTCTCCAAATCGTACCTAGTTTTCCCCGGCGACCGTGGGCTCGTGTTGGGCTCGATCTCTCCCTCCTGTGCCCACAAATAGAGCCCCCTCCCTTTCCACATTCGGCCACCACCCCTCGCGCTCTCCGCCATCGCCCGAGGCCTCTTCCCCGCAAGCTCTTTCTCTCTCCGCCGCTAGCTGCTGCTCTAGCCGCTGCTAGCTGTCGGCCCCGTTGATGCCGGCCTGCACCGCCACCTCCTCCGGCTTCGCAAAGCCAAGCTCTACCACGGCCACCACCTCTCCTCCATCGAAACCAGCCGCAAGCACCACGTCGCCACGAAGCGCTACCACCGTCGGCAAGTCTTCGGCGGAGCTTTGCCGCCGTTCCCGTGGCTGCCCTTCGTCACCATTTTCACCACTAGCTTCGCCATCTCAAGAGGAAACACGTCCACCCCTCCGTTGGTGCCGCCCGTCGCCGGAAAGCCACCGCCACCATCGACCCGACCTCATCACTGCTCAGAGCTCGCCACCGGCCTCCCCTCTCACCGTTCACATCTCGATCTCCTCTTCACGTTGGTGTCCTCGCTTTCTGCCACCACACCGTCATTCACTATCAGCGTCGTTGTCCCGTGCCGATCGCTGGTGATCCTGCGTTGTGTGTCCACGTCAACCACCATGTTGTTGCCACCTCAGCTGCCATATCTCGTGCTGTGCCCTGTGGTACCATCCCTAAACCCTAGATCAAGGTTCAATCCGAACCATCCGATCTTGGTTAACTCGGTCAAGATTAATCTCAGCTGTCCAAAATCATTATAAATCCTTTTCTCCTTTCTTTTCAATGACATATTGGTCCTTTTTGCTATATGTCATCTACCAAATTTTATTCAAGTTTTTTTTTTCGGAGGATGTTTTAATCTTTTCTCTCAGTCATAAATTATTTGTAAATTGTTTAATTAATTTGGAATAGTCTTTTCTTTAATTGGTTTAATTGGATTAAATCTTCTAAAATTCATAACTAATTCATATGAAGACAGAATGAGGCCGTTCAAGTCTCATAATTCATCGAAAATCATGATCTACATGTTTGTTTACTTTTATGTACTACTTATTTGGAGTTTCTTAGTATTTTTCCTCGTTTTACGTGTTAGCTTATCATTTCCGTCTTTTTGGAGGTTCGTGTGAGCGTCGGAAGTGCACCAGAAGACTAATTGAAGACCAATTATTGCAAGGCAAGTCACACAGATCCTAAACACAATCATTTGAGCATGTTGATCCTATATTTAAATTCTCTATTTATTTCAAATGTGCATTAATTTTGGAATGTCATTGGGGTGGTGTGAACGTACTCCTTTGTTATGGCTAGTTTGTATTGATTATCCTATTCCCTTATACCTTGGGTTATAATTTTACTAGTTGGACTTTATATAATGGTTCAGCTAGATATTAGATATAATTGCTTTGGCATGCTTATAAACTTTAGTATCATTTGATATGGGATAATTAATGTCATATATATCTTAATGATGGATATTTAATGGTAGCTCACGATGATCAATCGTGATTGGTTAATTAAATAATTGCCAACTAAAACTTGACTAATGGTGGGTTGTAAGCACATTGTTGTGTTGGTCATGCTCATGGCAATTAAGGATCGGTTCACGAGCTACTATTGTGAAACATTAACCGTACCAACTACAAGCCAGTGTGGGCAATGACTTTACCTTCTACATAGCGTGGTTCATTGCGGGGCAGTAGACTGTGAAGTGGTGGAGATAAGCCCACGGGGGTCGCTGTGGAGTCCCTACCTTGGCTAAAAGGGGGTGAGTTTGATCCGGGAACGGTGCACTGTGGTGAATTGTGTTATGCGTAGGGTATTCTGACAGTCCTGTTTCGAGGTACCGTGGTGGTACTGAGGGCATGGCAACATGTTATGGGCTGTGTCTTGTGGGTACAGTAGTACATCTTTGGCCAGAGTAAAACTATTCGAATAGTCGTGCCCATGGATATGGGCGGGTCTAGCAATGTTTTTCCTGATTAGGCCTATACTATTCATTAATGATAATAATTGGTGATGATAATTTGTTAGATCCGGTTATGGAGTTTAGATCTGTGCAACTGGGAATGGTTGTTTAGAGATGGTTGGGCCTATGCAACATTGGTGTGCTATTCAGTTTTGATTAGTATTGATAATTAATTACTCTACTGTTATACTAGTCATAAATGTTTGCTAAATGCTGCTTTTGCAAATGAACTCTATTATTATCATCCTTTGCTATCCTCGTGCACTTGAATATTTGTTGCGTGGCTTACTGAGTATTCCATGTACTCAACCTTGCAATAATCAATCAAACCTCAGTTGAACAAAGTTTCCGAAGAAGACGTTTGGCTTATACCCTAGTTGAGTTGCCTGTGGGAGTGGAGCTGAAGCCATCGCTAGATCGTTTTTCACTGTTGTTTTCTTTTCTCCCGTAAGTATTTAACATTGTTATGATGATGGATTTGTATATTAAATTGTTGATTTGTGTACCTAAGCTGATTCATGGACAAGGATTGTATGTACAAATTAGTTCGAAAATTACTAGTGAATTTCCGGGCGTGACAGGCATGAATCATTTTGAAAAAATGAGCAGTTCTCATAGCACATGGCTAGTTTTGATTGCTAACTATAACCTACCACCATGGTTGTGTTTGAAAAGGAAATACATTATGTTGTGCTTGTTAATCCAAGGACCGAAACAATCCGGCAATGATATTGATGTGTTCTTAGAGCCTGTTATCGATGATCTTGAAATTCTCTGGAAATAAGGTATGGAAACTTGGGATGCGTATGGTTAGGAGAACTTCAAACTACAAGTTCTATTGTTCTACACCATTAATGATTATCCGCACTTGGTAATATTTCCGGATAAATTGTGAAAGGAAAGAAGGCTTGCTCCGACTGTATAGAACATACACGCAGTAGGTGGCTGAAGAAATCAAGAAAGATGATTTACATGGATCATAGGAGATGGCTCCCGCTACGTCACGCATTTAGAAGAAAGATGAAAATTTTCAACGGTACAAGAGAACTTTAGCCTGCTCCCAAGGATTTGTCCGGAGATGAGGTCGACAATATGGTCAAGGACATAATGAATGAGTTTGGGAAGAAAAGAAAATGTAGTAAGGAAAAGGACAAGGGTACGTGGAAGAAAAAATCGATATTTTGGCGACTCCCTTATTTGAAAGATATTGAGATCCGTCATTCCATTGACTTGATGCACGTAGAAAAGAATGTGTGCGAGAGTTTGGTCGGGCTACTGCTGAATATTCCTAGAAAGACAAAGGATGGGTTGAACGCCGCCTAGATCTACAGGAGACGAACATTCGCCATGAACTCATGCCTGTAACAGATGCAGAGACATGAAATGTGTACCTCCCTCCAGCTTGCCATACCCTATCGAAGGATGAGAAGATCGCAATGTTATCCTACTTGAAAGATATTAAAGTTCCATCGGGCTATTTAGCAAGGATAAGTAAGTATGTTCAATTGGATGATCTAAAACTGGTAGGAATGAAGTCTCATGATTATCACGTGCTAATCACCCGGCTCTTACCAGTTGCTATAAGAGGTATTCTTCCACCCAAAGTCGACCACACGATCATGCATTTGTGTGCCTTCTTCAATGCAATCGGATATAAGGTTATAGATCCCGAAGATCTTTAGGAGTTGCAAGCAGATATTGTCAAAACCCTTTATCACTTGGAGGTGTATTTTCCACTGTCTTTCTTCGATATCATGGTTCATCTCTCTGTTCATCTAGTGAAGCAAACAAAAATATGTGGCCCGGCTTTTCTAAGAGAAATATACCCGATCGAGAGGTACATGGGAGTTCTTAGGTCGTACAGTCGAAATAGAGCAAAACCGGAGGGAAGAATCATTGAAGGATACACGACGGTGGACGTTATTGAGTTCTGCGTCGACTACATGTCCAAGACCGATCCTATCAGAGCTCCAGCTTCTCGTCACGAAGGAAGGTTGTTAGGTGTTGGCACAATAGGAAGGAAAAGAATTGTGCCAGATCAAGCCTCATATGCCCAGGCTCATTTCTCTGTGCTGCAACATATGGTAGAAGTTACCACATACTTTGAGGAGCATTTAGCGAAGGTTCGATAGGTGAACATGGGTCGATCGGATATGTGGATCAACAGAGAACATAACACTCGCTTCAATGAATGGTTCAAGAATCATATTGCACGGTCGACCGATGGCCCAAATGAGACAATACGGAGGTTGGCGGCGGGCCCATGTTGGGATTTTGACACATGGCAAGGATACGATATTAATGGATACCCATTTTACACCATCAAACAAGATGGTAAAAGCATAGTGCAAAACAGTGGAGTCCGTATAGATGCATATCAGGACCAAGTTGGATCGAACACATACTACGGCCGCATCGAGCAGATCTGGGAGCTGAACTACGTGAAGTTCAAAGTTCCTTTGTTTCATTGCAGTTGGGTGAATATCCGCACTGGTGTCAAAGTCGACAAGGAAAGTTTCACTTTAGTGGATCTAGCTAAGGTTGGATACGCCGATGAACCATTCGTACTTGCAAAGTGGGTCGAGCAGATTTTCTACATAAAAGACCCTGCAAACAAGAAGTTGCACGTCGCTAGGGATGGCAAGCTTAGAATTATTGGGGTTGACAACATCGTTGATGAAGAAGAATACAATCAGAATCTTCATGTAAGACCTCACATCGACCTTGACGATGATCTCGAAGAGGATGTGACATATGCCCGTTCAGGTCATACGAAAAGCATATCCTTGTAACTGAAGACTTTGTATTAATGTAATTCGCAATTTCTTATAACTAAGGAAGTATTTTGTATCATTGCCTTTATAATGAATGATTTGCATATGTTTCATGCCATTCCAGTAACTTATACATCTTGATACTACTTCTATGTCTCAAAGTGTAATAGCAATTTTAAACTATTTAAATAGGGCATTTCTTAATTATACATGATTTTTAAAATTTAATGGAAATTTAAACTATTTTAATAGGGCATTTGTTAATTATAAATGATTTTTAAAATTTAAAAATAGCAATTTTAAACTATTTAAAAAGGGCATATGATAATTATATATGAGATGAGCTCATCTCAATCGGGCTTAAGCTTAAGCCTGTCACGGATGATCGCATTTCAATCGGGCTTAAGCATAAGCCCGTCACAGATGAGCGCATCTCAATCGGGCATAAGCTTAAGCCTATCACAGATGAAAGCTGAATCGAGCATAAGGTTAAGCCTGTCACGGATGACTGTCATCCGTGACTGGCACCTAATTGAAGCCTGTTACGGATGTGGTTTGACCACATTAAGACCAGGGAGGATGACGTTGCTGCGGAATCTAATACCCCACCTCCATTTACTTATATCCCGGAGAACCGAGCAAGGAATTGGGCAAGGGCAAGGGGTTAGAAGAACAGCGATGGAACAATTACGTTTCTAAATGCCGAAGATCAACTAGTTTACTAGAAAATATTAAGTTCAACATTTCGAATATATTTAATTTGTTTCTATTGAAGTCTTGAATTAACCCAATCTTAACATCACTAACGAGAGACAATCCTCGCAAGAGGTCTACTAACAAAGACGCGAGGATGACATCCTCATGAAAGCGTTGGGAACCGAAGAACACCATGGACGGACAAGGAGCCTTGGCTCCAATATTCTATGGAAGTTTGGGTTTCCCCAATATGCGTGGCAGTATAAGAAGAACAAGCAGACAAAGACGGAGAAAGAAGCACGCCTCAAGGATCAGCTTAGGGAGCACATCAGAGCCAAGCTGAGCTCTGAATTCGATAAGAAGTTGGAACGGGTGGAGCCACGCATTAGGGGTGAGCTCCAGTAACAAAACACCGACCCTGTCGCCACTCCTAGAGTAGATGCGAGCCCCACGCAAAGGCATAGCAGTTGTGCATCAACTGAGGCGGTGAAAGAACGACCACCAGTCCCTGCCGCAATCGACCACATAATGGTAAAACCAACAAACAATGCATATGTTATCTTAACACATCCATAAATTATATTCTAATTAAGAACATGGATAAATCTATCGCAGGGACCCACAAAGTGCACCCTTATCATTAGGGTGACACCAACATTTACAGTTCCTACCGCCGAGGGTTTTGCGTTCAAGCCTACGCCGGAAACCCGAGTGCCTAGGGTGCAACTGATGGCTGGGCATGCTAAAATTCAAGTGAATTTAGTAAGTCCGAATGGGTCAACTTCACTCTTCCCCATCCACCAAAAGATGAGGTTTTGACCCTAGGAGCTGCACGCGGTACCTTTATCGAATGGTCGAAGGGCCTCATTGATATAGATATGGTTCCTAGGTCAAATATTGCCGCACCAAGTACTCGTCAGCCACCAAGACCCGCTCCAACTCTCATATCTGCCCCTCCTACCATTGAAGAAGATGAATGTCTCCGCTTGCAATATGATACAAATTTTGGGGACGAGGGTTTGGAGGTCGACAGCAGGGCGCACAATCCCTCTCCTGCCAAAAAGAGTAAGAAGGCGCAATCTTCTCCACCACAGCATGAAACACGTAAAAAAACTACTGGAAGGGGGAGAGGAAAGCTGCAACAGTCGCTTCTACCTCCAAAGAAGCTAGTTCCGGGCAAGGCGCCAGCTCATCCTGCGGCTCCGACTATCTTCACATTAGGCATGCCATTGGTCGGAGACGACACATTAGCCAAGATGGGCCCTGCTTGCAAGGAGTTGCACGGGTACTACATGGAGAAGTCCAATGCAAAGAGGAAGCGTAGAGAGACCTCCATAGTGGGCCATCACGATAGATAGCCATTTCTCGGGCCAGAAGGCTTTATTGCCATATACTTTTCAGATCTATGGGACCTCTACAGGCTGCAAGTGGTGGACACCAATTTCCTTAAGTGCTACTCCTTGTAAGTATTGTTGCGTACAAATTATGGTAATAACAATCCATATATTATGCTTATACGGGTCTTTATCTTGCTTGTAGGTTAACTTGGAAGCATATCTATAGACATGCACCCCATGTTGCCTTACTCGACTCAGCTATCGTCAACGTGACAAATCTGAGTAGCGATCGAGAAAACATGATAGAATATATCAAGGACTACTTATGGGCCCGTCAGGACAAAGTATTCATTATGTGTGCCTATAATCAACAGTAAGCGTGTACCCTAATTAGATGTAAATCCACGACGCGTATAGCTTTAGTATTTAACTTGCAATATATTAATGCCGCAGGAGCCACTGTATTCTTATGGTCTCACTGCCGAAGTGGAGTTTGGTATACTACCTTAACTCCAGAATTGATAAGAAGGTATACGATTGGTCCATGATCGAAGCTACCTTAAACGATGCATGTGACCGATATGAAAAATGGAAGGAGGCATAAGGCAGGGCAACCCACACTCGATCACAAAAAAACTTCCCAACCCACACTAGGTCACAAAAAAAACAACCCAGTACGTCAACAAGTTGGCGATCAGTATGAGTTCCATCTCTGCCATAACATGAGGAACTTTGCAAACAAGGTAACATTGCTCGATCTTGAGGTGTGTGCTTTAATTGTGTATACGCTTATATATGCCAACTACTTCGAAGTATATACATATACACTAACTTGGCGCCTCACATGCAGGAAAAACTTTCCAACACCTCGGAACACAACTTCGAAGTCATTAGAGAGGAGATAGCACAATTCATACTAGACGAAATCTTAGCACCCAAAGGAATCTTTAGATTACAATCGTAGCTAGCTTGTCTCTAAATGGCTGAACATTTTGAGATGCTTGTCAAAGACATGTGATTTTCCAATGGTTGTACATTTATGTATATATTCTATGCAATACAATCCATTCTAATGTTTCTGTATATACTTGCAATCCTAATTACTTATAAATTTATTCCAACTTATAACTTGGTTTTGCAGGTTTTAATGCTTAACTCTTGAAGATGCATTCCAACTTATATGTTTGATTTGTGAATTGCTGTGACTGGCATATATGTGAATGGATGGGTGAATGTGGCAGTACTAGATGCTTGATTTCTGAATAGCTTTGTGAATGGGGTTGCTGGTAAAGGGAATATATATGCATATCTGTTTCTGTCATTTTGCAGCGGGCATGGCTAGCAAAGGCCTGATGCTAGCAAAAAAAAAATATTTTTTTATTAATACACACATCTGTGACGGGCTTAAAATAAAGACTGATAAAGATGACCTCATCCGTAACGGGCTTAAGGATAAGAACGATAGAAATTAGTCATCCGTGACAGGCATCGAACCTAACCAAATTTGACTCATCTGTTTGGTCAAACCTATCTGTGACGGGCGTTATTCTTGGCCCGATTGAGATAGTTTCCATCCATGACGGGCTCTTCCAAAGACCCAATTGAGATATCCTCATCCGTGACGGGCTTTACGGTCAGCCCGATTAAGATTTGTCATCCATGACGAGTGCCTTTACTAACCTAATTTGACTCATCTGCTGGGTCAAACCTATCTGTGACGGACTTTATTATTAGCCCGATTGAGATAATTGACATCTGTGATGGCTAAATGCCCGATTGAGATAACTTCTCACATCAGTGACCTTTGGGTGGTGACGGGAGCCCTTCCCACCGATGCTGCATCCTCCCGAATCCTAGGCCAATCAGACATGGTGGCTGGGGCAGTGCCTTGGAATGACTGTGAGGACGGTCGCTTAGGCAGCAGCGGAGCACAGATGGGGCTCAGTTGGCGGTGCCAAGGTCTGCATCTGCCAGTGGACTTGGGAAAGACAGATCTGGCGCCGTTGGCCTGCCGTGGACTGAGGGGCTTCAGATCCGGTGATGGCGGGACGGGAGAGGTGGCTCCAGTGCCGGCAGTCTCCTGTGGGCTCGGGTACGGCGGATCGGGCAAAGGCGAGCTTGGGAGAGACGGATCCAACTCTTGTGGGCTCAGGTGAGGTGCAGAGGAGGATGGCAGGCATGGACGTGGCATGGCAACATGCATAGGCTCGAGGAGATCCGAACTGAGGCGGGCCACACAGAGGTGGTGTCGAACATCATCGACCGCCGCAACGTCCCCGGGCTAACTGCAGCTTAACTGTTCATTCCTTCGCCCTCCATATCGATTGTTGGGTGGGTCTATATTGAAGTGCCCTTGTTCAGATCTAGTTGTTGTTCAATTGCTGTGTTGTTGTGTAAATTGACTGGGGATGAAATTAATCTTGCTGTACCTAAATGTTCATCTAGTTTATGATTTTCGATTAGGGAATGGGACTTGGAGGCTTGATTTTTGGAGCAATGAAATTGATCCCTGCATCTGTGCGAATATCTGGATGAAATGATCTGATTTTTTTTTGGCAGAAAACATTTGCACATCTCTCTTAAGGACCCTTAACAGACCGGTATGTAAAAGTCGATTTTCACATGCGAATATGTAACTAGCTGTAAACATAACATTTTTTCTGTAATTTAGATATAGACGAGTCACCAATTTTTCACTTCTTGGAAAAATGTTTTTTTAGTTGTGATTGGAGCTTGGGGTCAAAAAATACAATCGTACCTCGTGGCCTATCACTCAAGCTTGTTTCTGTCGAACTCAGTATTCAGAATGAAAATGTCTATATTATCATGCTCAACTGTAGCCCATGTCCGAACTTCGCCCCTTTTCCTCGATACTGGATATAGCATCTACCTCAACTATGAAAGCCATGTCAATTTAGTTCCCCGAGTGTTTTGTTGGTGGTTTTATTTGATGTGGTACCACGGAAGAGAGGAAAGGGGAAGATTGAGAATATATGCAAAACAAGCTGAGCGATTACGTAGATTAGTTGACTATTAATTATTTCAAACTTGAAAAATTGATTGATATTATTTTTAAAGCAACTATAGAATGCTATTTAGGAAAAAGCACCTTTTAGCAGTGTATACGCATAAAACGAGTGGCTTTTCTCCCCCTTCTCGTCTGCACAAAAGCTACATAAGTAGGGCCCATCTATCCGCTGAAATAACATTTGGGGCTTTCCTGTCACCTGTTGAGAAGGAAGGAGAACAGATAATGTTCCTTCCACCAGTGACATTGGTGACCGAAATCCTTCACTGTACACGAGCATTCAACACGGCGGGTGCATCGATGGTGACCTAGATCTCGGTGATGGCCATGTAGGCACCTGAGCAGAGACCAGGAGCGAGGCGGCGGTCATGCAAGGATGGCCCCACCATCCCTCTCCATGTCAGCATCCTTCAGTACGCCATGGAGTGTATCGACACCCTCAAGCCTATTGTCATCGTCATCAGCTCAGTCGCTGTCACCATGCAAACTTGTTGGAGAAGAGAGGGAGATGACTTAATGGGATTCTATTTTTTCTCGCACTGCATTTTCTATTTGTTTTGCTGTCTGTAACCAGTCTCCATCCATCTATGTACCTAGTGGGGTTAGTGTTTTTCATGGGCCAGACCACCTGTTAATGGGCCATGCCAGGTTTGAACGAGTTCGACAAGCTGAACGAGTGGCTTGCGAGCCAGCTTTGGCTCGGCTTGATTCAGAAACGACCTATGGAGACAGATCGGGCTCAGCTTGTATAGTTTTTGTTTCAAGCCGAGCTCATGAGCCTGAGCTTTTTGTCTACCCCTAGTACCACCATCCAAGTCACTAGGAGAGGCAAAATAAACCGATATTGATAGTTGAGGCAAGTTATATATCTAGTTTTATGGAATCATGCCATAACTGGGCAAGGCAATATATACTCTTTTCCTAATCAGAACGACCCAAGCCGAGCTAAGATGGCCTTTCAAGCTTGTTGGCATAGAGAGATGGTCCCGATATGGCCCATCAAGCTCATTGAACTAGTTCTGTTCAAGTTCGAATGAGAAAGCAGACAACTACTATACTCATCTTGTGGCCCAACTGAACTAGGGCCATCTCGCACAGGCACATCCATTCCCAGATTGGTGAAATCCCACACGTCTCTTCGTCCCGCCCGCGCCGCCAATACCTAAAACCGCCTCATTGGAGCTTGGCACGAATCCCTAATCCCAAGATCCCTAATTCCCTAGCGATGCCGAAGCTGAACCACCGCGCCTGCGTTGCCTCTGCCTCTGCGTCCATCTCCATCACCGCATCCTCCCCGGGCTGGCCAGCTATACCCAAGAGCAAGACCCAGATCAAGGAGGGCAAGGAGAAGGGCTCGTCCACGGTGCCCGCCGTGTACGACACCAACGCTGACATTGAAGAAGAGTACCGATTATTCTTGGAGAACGTGTGTGTCCACAAGAACGAGGACTTTGTGGTCGAGTACGAGGGCAAGGTGATCAGGTATGGAGATCAAGCCGTTGCTGATGGTGGTGGCAATAGAGAGGATCCGGTGAATGAGAAGAAGAAGGTGATGGATGTCGTGGGGATTTCCTTAGACAATGTGTACACAAAGAGTGTTCCGGAGCCCAATCCGCTTCACAGCCGCGCGTCTCGGCGAAAGGTTAGTACATCATTCCACTTTGCCCATCTTTTTTTTTTCTTCGGTTAGTTTTTCTGCGTCTCTAACCCAAATATGTTGTACGCAGGTGAAAGAGGTTGTGGACCTGGAGATGGATGAGAAGAATGAGGCTGCCCCTCTTCTTAAAGGGAAAGGTGTTGAAAAGGTCAATTCTCATGAACTGATTTTATTTGTTTCAAACACTGGTGTGATGTGCATGAGAACCATGTGTGATGTGTATGCCGCGTGCTTGGGCAGGTGATCGAAATGGAAATGGAAGATGAGCGGCTTGTGCTGGCTTTGCCGAAAATGGGCACAACGACTAGCTTGACAAACACAAGCGATGGCCACGAAACCGAGGCTCATACTACTTCAGTGAGAATTTCTTGCACTTGCTATTTTTACCTATTCATGCTTTCGACCAATGTAGAATAAGGATCCACATCTGCCACGTGTGCTTGTTATTAGTGCCTAGTGTCATAGAAATGTCAAATCTGCATTGTAGTTAATTCCTTTCAACTTGTCTCAAGGGTGTAAATGTCTATTATTCCTATTTGGTGCAACGCTTAGAGCCCATCGGGCTGGGATGCAGAGGACTCCGAGTTCTCTTCCCATTCCTTCGCTCACTCGTTCCCTTCTCATTCCCCCGTTACCGATCGACTCCATTGATAGAACCGCTTGCCGTTGCCTGTCGATCTGCGCATGTGTCTGGCCACAATCCTCGTCTCCATCACTGTCTCCGTTCCTGGCCATCCTCCATGCCTTATCTCCCCTCTGGCCATGGTGTGTCCCTGTGCCATTGATCCTCAACCCTAGCCACCGGGGGCAGCGGTATGCCCCCCAGCCGCTGCAGGTGGACTCCGCCGCTGATGCCGCCACCACTCACCACAGTGGAGCAGCAGTAGTAGCCACCAATGATGTGGTTGTAGCTGCGGTCATGACCGGGAACACGGTGACCTTTAGGAAGAAGAAAAAGAAAAGGAATTTTGAGTATGAGATCAAATCTTTTGGATTTTTCAATTGAAAGTTTTGTGGTTTTTGGATGAATTTTTTATTTATCAATTTTTTTTGCGATTTTTGAGAAAAAAAGTCCAGCTTCAAATTGAAATTTCGTTATTTTAGATGAATGTTTTCGTATGTTTGAAATGAAAGTTTTGATGATTTTTGAGATGAATGTTTGAGGCAAACTGAAAGTTTTGAATACATGGAGATCTTTGAATCAGAGTTGACTCTCTTTGGCGCTGGAAGCGGCAGATTCCGCACGACGCAAAACAAAAACCAGCAAGGAGAGCATGGCCGTGCACGACTTCAGTTGCTAGTTGTGCCAACTAGCAACCCCCTTAAATATCTTCTACAAGATGAATAAAAATAATATTTGAATCACACTGGTTCTGAAAAAATGGAAATCGGTATGTTATTAATTATTAAAGGTAGAAACATCAGCGCTGATCGTCTACCTATAGCCTGCGTAATCAATTATTGCTCATGCAACTTTGCCTTATTTGCCCATGTAATTCCTTGTAAACAAGATAGTCAATAAGTTTGCACATGAAAATCAATAAACTCTGTTCCATTATGAAATTTTAATTTTTTTAGTTAATACAGATCACGTCATTACCCTCCACCTAAAAGCTAAAAGCTTAGAACTTCTATGATTGTCAAGAAGTACTTTTGTTGACGTAGCACAAGTACATGCTATAGCTTATTACTGTTAGGTAGCAAATGTTGTACCAAGTCAGGCTCTGAGCTGCTCTGAGAAACACCATTTTGTTTGTTTCCAAAATCTGCTGTTGTTAGTGTAGTTTTTGGTGGTTGGTTCAAACTTAAGTGCTGCCGGTGTTTCTTTTAATAATTTTTTCGGTTTTGCTATATTTCTTGGGCATGTTTTTTTTCCTCCTAAACATTTGGTTTTTGGATTGATAGATCACATTGAGATCTGTGCTTGCGGGGAGGATGAATATTTTTTAGTGCTTGCGGAAATCAGGGTCAAACTCGCAACCTGGATCACGAGAGCCCAGGTTGCTAGCAGCCTCCCCGGAGCATTTCTTAATAGTTACGGATAAGTTATATACAAGTTACACATATACAATATAATTACACTTTTATTATACTACACGTTTGCTATCAGAAATAGCTACTCCTTTTTTTTTTCTTGATTCTGTTCGAGTTGATGGGTGGAAAAGGATTGGGACCTGAGATGGTTCAGCAGAAAGGAACAAAATACATGATCTGAACTAGCATAGGATTCTAACAATAGTTAAGATGAGAAGTATTTAGTAAAACATTTTTATGTTTTCCAGAATTTGGCATTCTTGATTTGTTTCTGTGACCCCCAAAATCCAGTGCTTACCGTTGGGATAGTTAGAGAGAACCAAACGACGAGGACATGGTTGATATCGTATTTTATTTGAGCTGCATCTGATTAACATGTAATCACAATAATACAATTGTATTAAATTGGTTGGAGCTCTTTATGTACATAATCCTTCATGGGAACAATCTTTTGAGTTTGTCCTTTCGTATCGTTATTTCACGGCATATTGCTGCTTAAGTTTTCAATAAGAAGATATTGACTAGACCAATTATTAAAAGATGTGAACGTTTTTGTTTAATCTGCTTTTGATAACGCTGGCCTAACAAATATACTACGAATTTTCTCCTTCATTTCAATTAATTAATTCGTCTTGTATGGTTATTTTGTCATGTCTCGTACTTCCAGATCGAGCATACCATGTTTTGCTTAATCTAGAACACAGTAAATGCTGTGTGTTCATACTATTGTTTTCTGACTTCCTAATATATTTTAGAATGTTCAACCTAGTTTTACTGTCAAGAAATCCTCCCTCTGCAATTGTAGATGCCTATTTTGGTCGTATGCGTATGAGCTAAACTCATATTTTCTAAGGTCCAGTTGAGATGATGTCATTCACATAGAATCTGATATTTTGTCATTGCTCAATGTCCTTGGCCATCCTGCATGCCATGCATTAATGGAGTCCTAGACTATTAGACACTCACAAGAACTGTCACTGTGACAACTTAATACAATTTTTCATAGCCATCTAATGACATAAAACTCTCTATCAGTGAGAATTTGTTTGCATATTATCATTTGGGTGGAAATGTTAGGTACGACGTGACCTTGCTATAATGGTGTGGTGTCGGTAGAACACATAGGGGTAGGGGGATCTGAAGTTAGAAGAAAAACAACAATGTGATGATACCAACATTTGGAATATTATCTTGATATGTAATTGAGACTAACTATTTGGATTGTTAGATTGTTGGTTTTGAGTCTTAAGGTTCAGGAATCTGGATTACACTTAGCAAATGCTACAACACTTGGTTATTTTGGGGTTATTATAAAGGATGACATTCTAAGTATAGCTAAATTTTCTACTAAACATCTCTACTTCGTGTTTTAGCTGAAAGACACTGCATAAGTGGATCTTTACGAAAGAACAATCTCTATTTCTTATTCTTTGCTGCTGGACACTGTCATCATTGTTTTACTTTCAGTAACCTAAGGAGAGAGAACGAGTGGAAGACTGAAATGCCCCTATTTGATTCATAGCGAGCTAGTTCTATTGAACCAGACCCTTGTCGGGGCTCGAGGAGATGAGATCCAGTGGAAGAGCGGCCAAGATGTGCTTGTCAGCATAGCACGTGTGCCCGACACCTGGACCATATCC
Organism: Oryza punctata; assembly: GCA_000573905.2. Lineage (NCBI taxonomy): Eukaryota > Viridiplantae > Streptophyta > Magnoliopsida > Poales > Poaceae > Oryza > Oryza punctata. The sequence continues at coordinate 6,315,365 of CM002491.2, read as the reverse complement.
TATCTCCCCCATTAACTACCGAAGCACTGCAAGGAGATGGCTCTCCCCATGCTTGTATGGTGCATTGCACTAGTAGATTGTTGACCGCCACCTCAGCTCAACCACATCATTGAACTCCATATGCAGAGCCTGCACAGCACAAACATCTTGTCATAGAGGTGCTGCGACAGGCATTGCCCTGACGCTTCCACTAGCTGTCTGCCAATGAGAACACACGCAGAGGCACCACCGTTTGCTCTGCGGGTGCTAGCTGACCTTCTCGGTATGACTTTGGTATGAACAAAACCACGTCACCTCCTAGCGATCACACGTGTTGTCACCGATGTTGAGCCTTCTTGGCCGTTGAAGCCCCACTGTGACGAGGAACATCAGGTGGTGTGGCGAGACATCTAGATCAAAGGCAATGAACTCACCATCTTGGCCACAGAGCCACTGTATCTACCGTTTGATACAAAACTTATTTTTCTACTGGTTGAAAACTCCCATTTATTCCGGTTATACAACCATAACTAATAAATTGAGACTACAAATCTTGATCTTTAGTACCGGTTGAAATCACTGGTACTAAAGATGCATACCTAATCAAAAAATATGTGGGATGTGGGATTTGAACTGAAGATTTCTCACTTCAGCCCTCATACGTGTAACCATCCCACCAAATTCACATATCTAACTTGGATAGAGATGTTTTTTTAACTAACCCTGAAAGCATTTTTAGTATCGGTTGGTAATACCAACAGGTACTAACAATATCTTTAGTCCGGGTTGGTTCTACCAACCAGTACTAAAGATGTATTTTTATTACCAGATGGTAACACCAAGCCGGCCTAAAGATCCAACATCTTTAGTCTCGGTTGGTGTTACCAACCGGTACTAAAGATGCATTTTAGTACTGGTTGGTAACACCAACCGGTAATAAAAATACTTTTGGGACTTGCACTTTTAGAACCGGTACTAAAAACATGTTTAGTACCGGGTTTTAATCTATCTGAGATATTTGTGTTTTTGCTAACACGATAAAAGATCAGTTCTCCAGTAGTGAGTTCCAGTAGTGAGGTTAGCCCACTACCTCGTTGTTGTGCTACACACATACGCTGCGAGGGATTCAATTTCCCAGTTGACCTGGAAGCAGAGCAGGAGGTCATTGCACATGCACGTTCTAACCAGTCCCACTAGATCTCGACTCCTTGAGTCGGCATGGGCCAGGTTCAACTGAACCATCTTGGTATGAACCTAATGGGCTCAAGGGCATTTTAGTCCATGATTAGCTCTTTCTCTCTTCTCTAAAAATAATAAAATAGTGATGGCGGTTCCAGCAGCATTTTGTTATTCTTTAGATACAATTATTAAAGTCATGAGATGTTGTTTTGAGTGGATGACAATGGCCTTTCAAAGATTGCTTTTCATCCCTCCTCTCTTTATAGATTTTGTTGCTTAATTTTTGGAATTGACCAGAGTTCTCATGGAATATATATAGAGTCCTCATGGACTATGTTGGAAGCAGGCTATAAGGCCCTTCGACCAGCCTGCTGAAGCAGCTAACAGGTTTTGCATGAGAAGCATGGCTAACCCAAGCCAAGCTCGATGAGATAGGGCAAAGCCAAACATGTCATGGTGAAGCACGATAGTAGGCCGAAGCTAGGCGAAACGTAGCTTAGCATGTACGAATAAGTCAAAACTACCAAGTCTAGAGGCTAGCCCGACTAGTGGCCCAGGCATAGCCCGCTAGGGCCCAGAAGGCCGGTTAAGTAGGCTAAAGGCTACTATATCCCCATAAATGTCCCTGTCTAAGGGTAAAAAATGTAAAAACCCTAACAGGTTGACCCCGAGGGTTAGCAACTAGGGTTGTAAACCTATTAAGGTACTCTATAAGGGATCTAGTTTTCGAAGAAATTAATACATAACTACTATTCCTTGTTCCTCTAAGAGAAGTATGTCCTTTGATACCAACGTGTTTGTCTTTCGATAGCAGTTGGCACCGCCTGTGGGGAACCTATCCGAAGTTGATGCCACTGAAAGAAAGGCCAAGGAGGGGCAACAGAAGCACAACCCGAATTTCCTCTAGCAGCGAACTCGAACATCCAGACCTCGAGGCGTGCCGAGGTCGAAGGACGGCGCATGACTTCAACAGCCGACGAAGCCTCATCGATCCCAATGGTGGAGTACGAGGCTAGTAGGCAAGACGTGGCTAGGCTGCAAGAGATGCTTCGCCAGATGCAACAACAACCGCAACAGCAAGAAGCAGCCATGCTGGTGAGGCCTAGTGCGGTCGTGCAAGTGCCTGTGCCAAACGTATTTCTACCCTAAGCATAAGTTCACCACCAATTCCAAGTAACCCCACCACCCCCATGACTTTGAAACAACTCCGCTACCTCAAGCTTTGACGTCCCAATCAGGATTGAACCCCGCATCAATCCTCCAGGCATAGTTCAAACATTTCTTCCAGAACACGGAATTGCCACCGCATGCAGTTTTGCCTCATCTGGCCGAGTACCATGTGAAGGGTTAGCGACGTGGCTAATGCCGACTACTTCACCCAGCATGCATCCCACGTATTTTGTGCTTTCACCTGACAACCTAATCGCGCAAGCAGTTTTGACGGGAGGCACCTCTCAATAGCCTTTGCCCGAGTAGCCCCCGACTGTGATCTTTAGGGAATCCCAGGTGCAAGCACAAGGTTCGGGATCACCCTTCGCATCGCCATACCCAAGCCTAGTAGCACGGTCTCACCAAGGACAACCATAAAGCATAGGCGGCGAAAAGAAGCAACCTCAGCTAGGGGCTGTGGAACCACCCAGTTCAAGATCCGAACAATAACCAAGTGAATAGATGACACAGATACAGGCGAGTTCCTTTACATCTACGAGTCCAAGATCAAAGATGCCCATGGCAACGAAAACAATAAGTGATGGTGATACATTTTCCCATGGATGGCTTCGCTAGGTCCTGGTACTTCAACCTTCCCCCAATTAAGCAACATACACTCTTGAGAGCAGTAGAGAAATGTGTTTGTCACAAACTTCAAAGGATCTTAAAAAGAACCAAAAACGTACGAAGAGCTCTTCGGCATTCGGCAAAAGTTGGGAAAATGAACTCGCGAGTTCGTCCAGAGGTTCTCCCAAGCGAGATGCAAAATCTAGGACATCACCAAAACTTCGTTCATCAATGCGTCTTCGGCAGGTCTCCTCACGGGCCCAACACAGAGAAAATCTCAAGGAAGTAGCTGAAAAATGGTGGACGGCCTTTTCCGCATCATTGAAGACTATGCTAGGTGTCATGAAGCGCATAAATAAAATCCAAGCCAAGTTCGACCAAGCGATGATGAAGGTTGAAGCCTACCTCGTCGATCAGTCGTCCCAGCCACCTCCCCAGGGAAACCATAGTGCAGATGTCGTGGAAAAAGACAAAGAGAAGCAAGTGATGACAGTTGAAGAGGTCCCGGCCCTACCAAAGAACTACCATGCAAGACAAGGCGGTGAGAAGGATTCCGCCCAAAAGAAATAATAATGGAAAGACAATTACTGTGTACACCATGGTAAGTCCATACACACAAGGGACCAATGCCGAAATATGCAATACCCGAGCCAAGCGTAACCACCTCCACCAAACCGTTAAGGGCCGAAGAGGGCGTTCAACCGATGGAGCCAGATAGGCCAATGCAGGTGCAGGGGACCCCAGATGGCCACTGAAGGATTATACAAGTCATCATCGGCAAATCTGCATAAGGGATCACATCGAAGAGGTAGAAAATAGTGCACGACCTAGCTCTAAACCACATCGTGGTGAACCCTGAAACAAAAGCAGCACCATACTGCAGCACCGCAATCTGCTTCGGCCCCGAGGACACGATGGAGATCTTTTTCCCTCATCATATCGGCAAGCATTGTGGGATGCAAGGTTCATCGATTGTTGATTGATGGGGAAAATTCGACATAAATAATATTTGCCGACGCATACCAAAAGATGGGTATGCCGATGTTAGCCCTCAGACGTGTCGTGGGCCTACTGCATGGTTTCAATGAGGGCTCGGTATAGGCGTTGGCCCAGCTACAACTGCAAGTCTACTTCGGCACGGGTTACAACACGTGTCAAGAAATGATTACATTTGATGCATAGACATGTCGTACCAGTTCAATGCCATCTTCCACAGGGCCACGCTCAGTAAATTCAAAGGTGTGGCCCACCACAACTACTTGGCTATGAAGATGCCTGGACCAAAGGAGGTGATCGTGGTACGCTGCACACAACAATTAGCAAGGGCGAAACAAGGGGCCACCGCATGCGAAAGCGAGGTTAACACTATGCAAGGGCCCGATTGACGAAACCACAACCCATTGTCAAGGCCCCTATCACAAGATAAAACAATCAAAATCCAAGTGGACCCCAAGGACACGTCAAAGCTACTAACCGTTGGGGCGACATGGGCAAAGAAGTGCTGTATAACATCTTGCACGTTATCAAGCAAAACTTAGATGACTTCTCCTGCAGCCCCTAGGGGCTTTGCAGAGTGGACCGTAGCCTCACATAGCCAAAGAAGCAAAAACTTTGCAAAATGTCCATCAACAGGTAGGAGGTGGCGAAGGTTGAGATACAAAAGTTGCTCAATGCATGGGTCATACGTGAAATTGATCACCCGGAGTGGTTGGCGAACACAGTCCTAGTGAAGAAGTCAAACGACAAGTGGAGAATGTGTATTGACTTTATTGAATGGGACAAGGCTTACCCGGAAGTTCACTTCCCACTACAAAGGATCGACCAGCTCGTCGATTCGATGGCCGGTTGCGAGCTGATGAGCGTCCTGGTTACTTACTCAGTATAATACCAAGTCTTCATGGCTCACGATGACCAGGTGCAGATGATGTTCCTAACGCCCTTCTGCACCTTTCGCCACATACGAATGCCTTGCAGCATGAGAAATGCGGGCGTCACATTCGTAAGTCTCGTGTACAAGGTGTTGAAGGGGAAGATCGACCGAAATGTCGAAGCTTATGTGGATGATATCGTGCTGAAAAGCCAATGGGGCACGAACTACGGTGATGATATGCAAGAACACTTTGACAACCTCAGGGTGATGGGAGTCAAGCTAAATCGGGAAAGTGAATCTTCAGCGTCCTAGCGGGCAAACTTATAGAGTTCCTAGTCACGGAGGCATGCGGGAAGTTTAGGTCTTAAGTGGCAAAGCTAGCTTGGGATTGTGCTTGTTCTTCTTGCTCATGACCGCATGTTACGAATGCACAAGCGTAGGCACAACGTGTTGACTTCTTTGGCTGGAAATTGTGTTTGCTGGAAATTAGTTTTAGGTAGTCTGTTAGATTTGCTTAGCATCAAGATTTGTCAAGAGTTATCATGTTATCCTTATCCGTTAAGTTTAGGAGAGAGAATTATGCACGAGCTATATGTGTCCTATTCATTTAACTTCAAGGAGTAAGTAATAACGGAACATAGTTCTCCAGGCACGTTCAGATCCTCGCCGTAGTCAAGAAATTCCCAACGATGTTCGAGGATGATCGCAATCACCATCTTTATCCTTTGTGCAACCATCCTCATGCCCATTAACCCTTGTGACCTATGCTATTGCAACACCTCAGCTCCACCCATAACAATTCTTCAATGACATGCTGTAGAATTTGAATTGTCTTGGCCTTAGGCACATGCACCATCAGCTACACTTATTGGACAATATTATTCTCATAACAATTGAATAGTATCTAGATTCGTACTACTAGTTTGTGGGTAATCCATAACTAGGTTGCTATATTTTGAGATGGAGGGAGTAGTTATTTCTATATGCTGAGAACATGATTGATGGTTAGTGTTTGAATGTATGACAAACTATAGCCATGTGTATTTGTGTAGCATTCTTCTGAACTCTGCATGTAACCCATCTGTTTTTACACTATGTTTCTTATTATTGCGTGGAATCTATATCAAATGATTCAGTGTTAAGTTTTTCTCTATTTGTTTGATTATGTGAATACTTTTGTACGTGTTTCTCGCATTTCTAGTTAATCTTATGCTCGATTTTGTTTTATTTTTCCTAATCTTGTCAATTGTGGTCTTTTCAATATCACTATATAAGATGTTACTTGATGATGTAATGTAGTTTCTTTTATTGTGACACATTTCTCTCTTTTCAAAAAAATATTCTTGCAGCAATCAACTGGTATTATATGGCCGACATATATAAATGATAGGAAAGAATCACAATTCAAGCACGGATTGATTGAAGCTCTCAGCAAACCATTTTCCCAAGGAGAGTGTGATAAGTTGTATGGTATGGCTACTATCTGCCTACCATTGAAGAGGCAACGTCGGACACGGAGTGGTGAAAAGACTTACTACTCTGATATTTGCATGGGCAAATCATATTTCGATTGCTACCCAGGTATGCCCTTATGTATCATCCACATACATTTATTATGACAAACACTTTTCATTATTTTGCTCTTCAGCCATGTAATTATTTTCTTGTTATTTTGTTTGTGGAAATATGACTTTGATAATTACAGTAAAATGCCTATATACTACCTCTCCATTCAGAAAAGGTTGATACCCTACAATGCGGGCATTCAAACTATCAAATCTTAAATCATTAATATATAAAATAATATCAAGATTTAAAATGTGAAACTTATAAACAAGATTTGTCATAAAAAAACTCTCCTATAATTATGTCTCTTGTGCATTATATAAACCTGTAGTTTGAGTATAGTGATTCTTTTCTCTGAGAGCGATGAAGTATATATCTTTCTGTTTGAAGTAATAAAATTTGGGAGCATTCAAAAATAGTGATGCTTTTTCTCACTTCTCTGATTTGAATGCTTTATTTAACACCAGATCTCGCGGAACAAGTTGAAGAAACCAGCTATCCCAAACGCTTAGCTCTATTGCGTGGGCTTTTCTACTGGTTGGAGGTAACTTCATACTATTTCTATGGATTGTTAGTACGTGTAATGTTCGAAAAATTAAGTATGCAGTGTCTTGCTGCTAACGATCACACTTCTATATCTCATATTAATGACAAAATATATTTTGAGTTTACTTGCACACACTTCTCCCAATCAGAACAATTTAATTCTGTTGGAGTTAAAAACAAATGTTTTCTAATGTTTGTTACACACATTTTCTAGCACTCTAGCCCTATGAATGGCTATATGTTGGCCCTATGGTAGATATACTAATCTGCTTTTGCAATATTAATACTGACATTCAGTTCAGACCATGATTCATGCACAGTAGCATGATTTTTCTTTCCAATTGAGTCGAAAGTGTCCTCTAGTAAATTATCAGTTTTTCTAGATATCTTTCAACCATGACATATTTTTTCGATGTCTATCAACAAATTACATAAATTTTAAGTGTCATGTAGCAAAATTTGCCTTATCTCTGGGTCTGTTTTCTTGATCGTGTATTTTCCTTTGCAGAATGTTGGGCAAGAACACCATTTCAGGCCATGGACAAACCAGCACAATGTTATTCATTTATGAGAACAGATTTACATTGTTATTACTTCCATGTAATAGGATTGCCAAATGATGTTGTTTGTGACAATCATTTGTAGCACTCTGCATTTTGAAGATAAAAACAAGAACCCGAAAGCATCACAAATCCTTTTCATCATATGCATCATGCTAGCTCTTTTGGTTTTTATTGCCTACCGGCACCACTTAAAATTGTAAAATTGAAGTCATCCAGGAAAACATCCACCAAATAGAATTCCATCATTTTTTTAGGAGAAGAATATAAAAGTCTTTGCCATGGGTTGCTGATCTAGCTAGCGAACCATCCTAGCATAACCAGCAATGTTGACTATAGGCAGCCATTCCTCTTCTCAGCCACCCCAGACAGCTGGGTGAACCATCTGATTTCCCCTCAGAAATCACCGTGATTATAGCGTACGTTGAATAGTTGTGCTCGTGATTATGGGCGATAAACCATATTCACTGTGATTAGTCCAACTATTAATAATTTGACTTAATGGAACTGGTGTAGTTCAGATGGATGGTTGGACCTGTCGCAACGTGGTATAGCGTTAGTAGTAATTATTTAATTCTGATTAATTACTTCAACAGTTTTACTGCTTCAACTATTGTCTTTAAATGCCTGCTTTATGCAAATGAATCTCTGGCCTCTTTTGGAATTATTTGCATCATACCTCCTATTCCGGTATGACTTGTTAACTATAGTAGGTAGTACTCAGTCTTGCTCTATCTCTCCCCACACCAGAGTTGGAATACGTTTCAGATGGAGGTTGCTCGCGAGAGTACGCTCGTTGCTACCGTCAAGGGATACCCGAGTCGCCACGCTGTGAGTGTTTAGTCTAGAGTAATCTCGCTTTACCTTACCGCTGCTTTTATCTAAGACTTTTATGTGTTTGTAAGATGTGGATCTGTGTATCAACTTTGTCGTTTGTATACCCTGATTGGTCCTGGACAGAGGTTTTAATACACATTCTGCTTGGAACCCTGTTTGGGGAATTTCTGGGCGTGACAAGTTGGTATCAGAGCCCACCTTGACCGTAGGACAAGCCAACTGGAACCCTAGGAGCCTTCTGAAACTCTTTCATCTGCATATGCCCTCTCTGCATTTGGAGTTATTTTGGGGAAAATTCAGAGTTTTGTTCGTTGGGATATGCGAAAAATCTTGGTCACTTAATCAATGAGCATTTCTTGATCAGAGGTAGTGTAGGGTATTAGAAACTTTAGCATGGTCAGTTTTGGAATTTATCTGAAAATTTAATTGACGGTCGGATAGGAATTTATCGAAAGGTACGCATTAGGTCCTAAGTAAGGTGTATGGATTGCAAAACTTATTTATGATGGTTGTTATTACTATTATTGTTATTACTACTATTAGTACTATGTTTATTCTTATTTTCCCCATATTACTTTATTGTCTAGTATGGTAATAGCGCTTATTTGGACTCATGCAAAATATTCTATGCATAAAAATTTGCTTTTACTCGTTAATTAACTTGAGTCCTTTATTGCTTTTTTTAATTTGGATTTGAGCATACATTGATTCCCACCCCTTGTCTTCTGTGGATGGCAGACTTTCCCCTACGCACCGTGGTGAGGATATGGATGGTTTCGTGGCTGAGCTTGCTCGCATGACGTTGGTTGTGGGTTACCCTGAAGCGCTGGAGTACACTACAATCGAGTCCCTGAGTGGCGAGTTCCCGCATAGAGTCCGTTTGGAGGTCCATGGCATTTTGGGCACCAGTATTCCCAACATGGTGGTTGAAGCTTCGAGAGGTACTATCACGTCTAGAGATTCGCTAGCCCGAATTCCGAGCAGAATGTGCATTCAACCCCTGTCCAGGACTAGCCAGGGTACACAAATGATAAAGTTGACATACAGATTCACGTCTTACAAACACCATAAAAATATCTTAAATAAATGCAGCGGAAAAGAAATCAACAAGCTATTCTAAATAATTAGATGTTCGCAGCGTGGCGACACCAATCCATGAGCATCCTCGACAACAACCACAAGCCTACTCCTCCGAATAGCCTCCATCGGAAACGTACTCCAACTCTGGTGTGGGGGAAGATAGAGCAAGACTGAATACTACCCACTGTACTCAACAAGTCATATTGGAATGGGGAGAAATGATGCAAGTAATACCAAAGGAGGCTAAAGGGGTTGGTTTGCATGAAACAAGCATTTATAGACAATAGTTGAATGCGGAAAACCAATTGAGTTAATTAAGCAAAATTAAATCATCACTGCCCAACGATACACCACGTTGCAACAGGCCCAAACCACCACCTGAACTACACCAGTTCCATTAAGTCAAGTTATTAGAGGTATGACTAATCACGGTGAATCTGGTTGATCGCCTATAACCGCGGGCACGGCTATTCGAATAGTTTTACTCTGATCAGAGGTGTACAACTGTACCCACAAGACTCAGCCCCACGACACGTTACCGTGCACCGGCATACCACCACGGTACACAGGAAAGGGACTATGACAGGACCCTTTACATAACCCTCCCTAACCTAGCGCACCACAGCACAGGTTTCGCCCCCGCCTTTAAACGAAGGCAGGCAGCCCTCCCTCGTGCCTAGGTGAATCCGGAAGCCGATCAATGAGTAAACCCCCACCGACCCGACCCCATCACGCCCACCCTTGCCTGGGTGCGTCGGCTAGGAAAAACTACACTACAAGCCCAGCCGTTGCCCATGCTGGCTTGTGGAAAGCATGGTAATTCTTCGAGGGTTTCCTGCGAACCGGTCCTTAATTGCCATGGGTGCGACTAGCGAAACCACACACCCACAGCCCACCATTGGTCATGTTTTAGTTTAATTAGTACCATGGTGGCTCTTAAGTGAAAATATCGTTAAAGGGACGATGCTAAATAATTAGGTGGAAATACCCCCTTTGGTGTGCTATTTGATCTAAGTAGGGCTATGAATTTCCTAAACTAGCAACTACTCAAATTATTTCCCAAGCTACCAAAGGAATAGGATAATCGGAATATAAGGCTAGGTACAATAGGTAATTAAGCCCATAAATGACATTATAAAACGATGCAATATTTGGAGAAAAATAAGACATTCGCAATTTAGGTACAATATGCTTAAATGAAATTCATGACTTGCCTTGCTCTTATGCTGGATCGACCTCTGCAACAACCTCGAAGTACACAGGTGCCTCGGAAATCCCAAATCTAAACGAAAAACAAAGCACACAAGCAAGCATGCTATAAGTCTACTAAAATAAGGAACAAAACCATTTTTAATGGATTCTTGGTATTTTTATGAATTTTCTTCAACTTGAATAGATTTAAATGGAGCATGGATGAATTAGTTATGAATATTAGAGGAATAACTATGTTTTTACTATAAACCTAAAAGTCCTGATTTAAATTATTGCGCAATAATTCCCAGGGCTGACATCAGCGAAGGAAAGGGGCGGCGGTGCCGACAGGTGGGCCCCACCTGTCCATGGCACGGGACCCCGGTCCACGGTGGACCGGGTCCACGGGACCAGCGGGCGTGCAGCGTGCCACATGGCGCACGCGTGGCACCGACGTGGCGGCCACGGCAGCAGGCATCGGTGGAAAGGGAGGGATCGGGCGGCGGCAGGCGCGGGGCGCGGCGCGAGTGGCGGCGGCCGGGCGGCGTGAGACAGGAGGGAGAGGAGCCCTCACCGGAGCCGGGGAAGATGACAGCGGCGGCGGCACCGGCCGCGATTGCGGGTGGCGCGGTGGCGTGCCGGCCGACTGGAGGAAGGGGAAGGGCCTGACTGGTGGGCCCCACCTGTGGGTGGCCCAGGAGAGGGAGGGAGGCAAAGCGGACTTCGGCGACAGGGGGGTGGCACGGGGCGGTCGGGAGGGAAGATGGACCGATGGCTCGAAGAAGAAAAAAAGGGGAAAAGAAAAAGAAAACAGAAGGGATTTTTCCTGGGATTTAATTATTGCAGAGGGGTTTTTAATTGGTTAAAATTATTTCTACAGCTCTGAAAATTCCACTAAAAATCCTGTTAATGTATTTTGACATGGATAACTCAAGGAAAATTCCACCATGCCATTTCCACTTAACTAAATGCATTTATTAATTGGGGTTTTGCTCTAGGTTAATTTAACAATTTCTTTTAGGTGATTTATTTAATGATTTTAAAGCTAGAAGGGGAAACTCCAGGGTGTGACAGGTACTGTGGTGCACGCTAGTCAGGAGGCTGCTTATAATATGATGACCAAAATCAGTGACAGGCATGCCTACGTCTTCTGTACCACTGCCTAACGCTACCACCCTCGTCGTGCTGCGAGCAGCAGCATCAGCACTTTCCACCCAGCGTCAGGAGAGAACGACACCACCTTTGGACGCATGTGCACTGTGATGAAGGGATTGGACAAGATGCACGTTGATCACCTCAAGGCATCCAAGGCCCTCAACGATAAGAAGTTGGTGAAGATAGCTCGCTTGCAGGATGAGGTCGCTCGTCTGAAGGCAAAGAATGCTAGAATTCTAGGACTTCCAGCACCGGGTGGATCCAGGATTTGCACGATGCCTCGGAAGACCATTACAGCTCCAGTGTGTATCCAGCTTGCACCGAGGAACCTGCCTCCAGCTCCCAAGCCACTCCCTCTCTTCCATCCGCCTTCGCTACCTGCAGCTCCAGCACCAGCTCCACCTTCACTACTCGCTGCACTAGCTCCAGCCTCCCTCTGCTCCAGTGATAGCACTCACCTTTGCCCCGGCGTCAGCTTACCAGGAAGCAACCAGTGGCAGTGGAGGTTTGTTGCGTGCTACACCAGTGGTAGCAACGGCAGTGGTACCAACTGAGACCTAGCCAGCGTACATGGTCGACTACAGGAACCGTTTAGAGGAGCCAGGAGACGAGCAGGAGGCTGACTATGACTCCACCGACCGTAGGAGCCGCTCTGCACACTAGGCCCGCTATCTTAGTTTCACTGCTCTACTTAGTTTGTTTCCCTGTTAGTTCCGAGTGGTGGGTTTGCTGCTTGTGGGTTAGTCGATGGTCTATATCATGTGCCTATGGTATGACTGTCTTAATAAAGTTTTGCTTGCTCTTTTAAGTGTTTTAAACTAGATCAGAACAATTACAGTTTAATTATAATGTAATAAAGCTTAGTTTCTGAGTAGTCTATTTTTCTTCTTTTCCATCTCTTCTTGCTGGTTCTTCCCCTCCAGATGGTCAACACAAGGACAAGTGGTAACACTAACGGCAACGAGGATCCGTCAGGAGGAGCAGAAGTCAACAGAGAAACTAGCAACGGTCCTCCACCACCACCACCACCCGAGAACCCTACCCTTGCTCAAGTGCTGGCTAGTCAGACACAAATGATGATGGTAATGATGTAGCAGATGCAGCAGTAGCACCAACGAATGCAACAACAGGCACAACAGCAGTAGCAGAATCAACAATTTGGTCCTCCACCTCCACCCCAATGCAAGTTGCCGGAGTTTCTTCGCGTTTGACTGCCAACTTTCTCAAGCACTACTAACCCCATGGAAGCGAATGATTGGCTTCATGATATTGAAAGGAGTCTCAACCTACTGCAGTGCAACGATAAGAAAAAGGTCACCTTCGCCACATACACCAGCTCTAGGGTCCCGCTTTTTCTTGATGGGACAATTATTTGGTCACCCACCCAGCCGGACCAGAAGTCACTTGGGCAGAGTTCTGCCGCAGCTTAAGGAAGGCGCAGGTTCCTGATGGGATAGTGGCACAGAAGAGGAGGGAATTCAGAGTGCTTCACCAAGGCAGCAGGATAGTGACGGAGTACCTGCACGAATTCAACCACCTCGCGCGCTACACCCCGGAGGATGTGCGCATCGATGCTGAGAGGCAAGAGAATTTTTTGTCTGGCCATGATGATGAGTTGACCAACCAGCTGATCTCGGGAGATTACGCTGACTTTGAGAAGCTGGTCAACAAGGTGATCTGCCAAGAAGATCAACGTAATAAGATGGACCACAAGAGGAAGGCAGCACAGTTCAGGGCACAGCAGGGGAATCACCAAAAGTCTTGCTTCACCTCCAGACAACACGGTTGACCTTCCACCTTGATTGTTCGTCAGCACCGTCTGTACCACCATATCAAATTCAGCAGCAACAGTGGACAAAACAACAACAGTGGTGGGCAACATAACCGCAACCCTACTCCACGCCCACCAATGGCACCAGCTCAACCGGCTTAGTTAACTCAGCCCAAGGAGGAGTTTGGCGGGAGGCCAGGAGTCTGCTGCAACTGTAACGAGCCCGGGCACTTTGCCGTCATGTGCCCGAAGTCGAAACATGCCGGGCCCAGGTTCGTCTAGGCTTGGCAGCACCGAAAGTTTTACTGGGTACATTTCCTGTGAACTCAATCACTGCAACAATACTTTTTGGTTCTAGTGCAACGCATTCGTTCATTTCCAAGAGATTTGTTGTGGTATATGGGCTAAGGAAGGAAGAACTTAGGACACCGATGCGGGTATACACCCTGGGAAATAGCTCAATCTCGGTCAACTACTGCCCCTCAGTGGTAATAGAGGTCGAAAGGTCAAAATTTCTAGCCAACCTCATACTTCTTGAATCCAAACACCTAGATGTCATTCTTGGGATGGATTGGTTAACAAGACACAAATGAGTTATTTATTGCACAAGTCGTACCATCACCTGGATTAACAAGAAAGGAGAAGTGATCACCTTCCAGTCTCTAACACCTCAGAAGCAAAGAATGTGCTTGAGCCAGGTTGACGGTGAGGAACAGACTGCAGCAGTGGAGAAAAGTCCTATGATGTTGGAGGATATTCCCATAGTCAGAGAGTATCCTGATGTCTTTCCGGACGACCTAATGACGATGCCACCAAAGAGAGAAATTGAATTCCGGATTGATCTTGTACCGAGGACTGCCCTGACACACAAGTGGCCTTGTAGGATGGCAGCCAACGAGTTGATGGAAGTCAAGAAGCAAGTAGATGAGCAGGTGCAGAAGGGATACATTCGCCCGAACACGTCACCTTGGGGTGCTCCACTAATCTTCGTGGAGAAGAAAAACAAGACAAAGATGATGTGCATCGACTATCGCGCACTTAATGAGGTCACTATCACGAACAAATATCCGTTACCCAGAATTAATGATTTGTTCAATCAGTTGAAAGGGGCAACAGTGTTCTCCAAGATAGACCTATGATCAGGCTATGACCAGTTGAGGATCAAAGAAGAGGACATCCCGAAGACAACATTCTTCACTCAGTATAGGTTGTTTGAGTGCACTGTCATGTCTTTTGGACTTACCAAAGCACCAGCCTTCTTCATGAATCTCATGAACTAGGTGTTTATGGAACTTTTGGACAAGTTTGTCGTGGTGTTCATTGACGACATACTTACCTATTCCAAGTCCTAGGAGGAACATGAGCAACACCTTCGTTTGGTACTCGAGAAGCTGAAGGAACACCAGTTGTATGCCAAGTTTAGCAAGTGTGACTTTTAGCTCAAGGAGGTTCAGTTCTTAGGCCACATCATCACCGCTCAAGGAGTAGCAGTGGACCCATCGAATGTAGAGTCAGTTACTAATTGGACCCCACCGAAGATAGTTTCGCAGATTAGGAGTTTTCTGGGGCTTGCGGGATACTACCGCCGGTTCATTAAGAACTTCTCCAAGATTGCCAGGCCTATGACACAGTTGTTAAAGAAGGATGGAAAATTCAAATGGTCAGCATAATGCAACAGAAGTTTTGAGGAGCTTAAGAAGAAGTTGGGGTCTGCACCAGTTTTGATTCTGCCAGATCAAGCAAACGATTTCCTGGTGTATTGCGATGCATCCCGTCAAGGGTTAGGATGCGTCTTGATGAAAGAAGGTAGAGTGGTCGTGTATGCTTCACGTTAGTTGCATCCACACGAGAACAACTACCCAACTCATGACTTGGAATTAGAAGTCATGGTTCATGCTTTGAAAATCTGGCGGCACTACCTTATTGGCATCGTTGCGAAGTCTATACTGATCACAAGAGTGTGAAATACATTTTCACTCAGCCTGATTTGAATCTCCGACAACGACGATGGTTGGAGTTGATCAAAGATTATGACATGGGGATACATTATCATCGTGGCAAAGATAATGTGGTGGCCGATGCTTTGAGCAGAAAAAGCTACTACAATGGCACCTGCACAGAGGAAATGTGTAGCAAACTGCAACAAGAACTCGAACGCGTCAACTTAGGAATTGAGGAACACGGGTTCGTGACTGCTCTTGAGGCACAACCCCGCTCGTGGAACAAGTCCGAGTAGCCCAGGCAAATGATCCTGAAATAGCCGAACTCAAGAAGAATATGAGGGTAGGTAAAGCACGAGACTTCACCGAAGATTAACATGGAACAATCTGGATGGGAGAAAGATTATGTGTCCCAGAGAACAAAGAATTAAAAGATCTGATACTTTTGAAGCTCATCAGACCCAATACTCAATTCATCCTAGCAGTACCAAGATGTACGGAGACCTTAAAAAGTTCTGGTGAGTCAGCATGACAAGGGAAATCACTGAATACGTCACGTGTTGTGATGTATGTCAGCGGGTAAAGGCAGAACACCAAAGGCTAGCATGATTGCTACTGAAAGTGCAACTAGGCCCCTAATGATTTTGGTGATTAATAACAATGCGATTAGAGAGGACTAATAATTTTATTGAGTATTGTGTGAATGAATGTTAGTTCTCGATAAAACATGGTTCAATGCAAAGCCCCATGAAAGCAAGAAAACGATGTGATGCGGCATATGAGCAAATGGTATAATGTACATTTTCCTTTGTTTGTATCATTAGGAAAGTCGTACTATAAAGGGGGATGATGCATTGGTGATGAGGAATGAGTTGGGTGCTCAAAAATCTATTTTTCCAAGTGATATCTACTCATTTGTGCTTTGTTTGTGTTTTTTGGACTTGCCCGATGTGCTATTTCAGAATTTCCGAAAAAGACTGAGAGGAAAACAAGCTTCGGGTTCGGAATTTCCGAAAAAGATCGCGCAACGCACCATCCCTCAAGATGTTTTCAGACTTGTCCTAAAAGGCATTTTCAGAACTTCCAAAAATGTACAATTCCAAACCATCCCACGGGACATTCTCGGAGTTGTCCGAAAATGATTTTCGGAATTTTCGAAAAAGGCAGTGCAGAAACATATCCCTTGGGTTATTTTCGGATTTGTCCGAAAGTTATTTTCGGAGTTTCCAAAAATTGGTTTGGTACTGTTCATTTTCAGATTTATCCGAAAATTTTATGGAAGTTCCGAAAATCTCAATTGTTTTCTTTGTGATTTGCTATTCTAGAGATTTTCGGATTCGTCTGAAAAGTTATTTTGGAATTTTCGAAAAATAATATTTTTTCCTATAACGGGCAGATCTGTGAGTGGGAGTATAAATAGCCCACTCTCTTTCCAAGTCAAGCTGCTACTCTCATTGTAAAATTAGTGCCCTTGGCTTGCTACTCTTGAGATTCACTTTTGAGCCTTTCTTGCTTGATTCCTCTCTCCACCAGTCGTCGATTTGGATTTGGTGTGTGTGTGAGAGTTGCGGTTTCGAGTTTGTGTGAGTACTTGGTGTTGACTTCGTGACGATTTGCGAGCACTTGCTTTATTCCCCAAGAGATCTTTGCATCATTTATTACTCTTGGAGGTTGAGGACTCCTAGATGGTTAGGTGTTACTCTTGAGCCACCGATCTACTTGTGGTTGGCCGAGAGAAGTTTGTGAATGTCGGATCTCACCTCCGAAAGGGAAGAGATACCACTAGTGGAAGGAGGAGTGCTTTGTGCAACCTCTTGAGGAAAGGTTTAGAAAAGACCCAGCTCTTGTGAGCTCCTCAATGGAGAGTAGAATCCCCTCTTGGATTCGAACTTCGGGAACAACTCATCTTGCAAGAATCTCGGTGAAATCCCTCTCTCCCTCCTCTAGCTTTACTTGCTTGTGCGGCTATAATTCTAGTTGTTGTTTATGCTAGTGATTTAGGTTTGTGAGTAGATAGATCTAGCATTTCTTTAGTAGTGCGGACAATCTGTGATTTTCGGTATTTCTGGAAACACTCTGCTTCCGTATTTTCTTAAGTTTTTAACTTAGCCTATTCACCCGCCTCTAGGCCTAAGTGACCCTTTCAATTGGTATCAGAGCCTAATCTACTAATTATGCTTAATCTCTTGGAGAGATCATGTCGGGTCAAATGGGGGAAGGCAAGGAGGGTGATCCAATCGGAGCCAAAGTTCCATGGGATTACTCTTCTTCAACATCTACATCTTATGTGAGCACCTATAGTGGCAAAGCTCCGTACTTCAATGGTACGGACTATGCCGCTTGGAAGCTTAAGATGAAGATCCGCTTGAAATCTATTAACCCGTTGATTTGGAGAATAGTCAAAAAAGGCAATGTTTTTCAGAACCCCGATGATCCCACCAAGGAGGACGACAAGAACGAGCACAAGAACACTCAAGCCGCTAATGCCATACTTAGTGCCTTGAGTGGAAGTGAGTTCAACCAAGTGGATGGCATTGAGAATGCCAAAGAGATATGGGACACACTTCGGAATGTGCATGAAGGCACGGATAGTGTTCGAGAGTCCAAGGTGGAGATCCTTAAGGGCCAATTTGAGCGGTTCATCATGTTGGATGGAGAAACCCTCAGCAACATGTATGACCGGTTGGGCAAGATTGTCAATGAGATAAAGGGCTTGGTTACAAGGAGATGACTGATGAAGTTGTGGTCAAGAAAATGATTCGAGCCATCACACCAAGGAACTCTACCTTGGTGACCATCATTCGTGAGCGTCCGGACTACAAAACTCTCACCCCTCATGATGTGCTTGGTCGTATTCTTGCCCATGACATGCTTGAACAAGAGTGAAAAGAAGTCACCGAATTCATTCACCAAGGCTCAAGTGTCAAAAAGAAATACTTGGTGTTGAAGGCAAAGGAAGAAGAACAAGAAAGTCGCAAGAGCAAGAAGAAGAAGGATGATGAAAAGATGGCACTCTTCGTTAAGAAGTTTGGGAAGTTCATGAGACGAAGCGGCTTCTTCAAGGGGAGTGCTTCCAAGCGCTCCACCGACATGTCGAGTGGGAGGCACTCCACAAGGAAATGCTATGAGCGTCATGAGCCCGGACATTTCATGGCCGATTGCCCCAATCTCAAGGAAGAGAAGAAGAAGGGCGACAAGAGGGAGAAGCACAAGCATAGCAAGGGCGAGCGACATGGCCAAGCTCACCTTGGTATGTTCTTCGATTCCGATGATTCCGAGTCAAGCTCAAGTGAGGATGATGGAGTGGCCACATTCGCCATCAAGCCTACATCACCTCTTACACCGAGGCTCTTCAACTACTCAAGTGATGATGACGCTCCTATTTGTCTCATGGCAAAGGAGCCTAAGGTACCCTCATCTCTCAAGTCTTTCAATGTTGATCTCATTAGTGCTATAAAAGAGGAGGTTGATGAGGAAGTTGATGAGGTTATGGACAAGTACCTGTTCAAGTCCATAACCAAGGAATCATTACCTCACTTGAGTGAGTTGCTTGGGATAATTGAACAACAATATGAAACTCTTGTGAGGCAAGAGACCTTACTCATTCGTGAGAAAGGGCGGTCTCTTGAACTCAAGAGTGAGGTTGCTAAGGAAAGAGAGAAGTATGAGTCTTTGGTACGGGTTTACAAGCAAACCAAAGAATCTCATGCTAAACTTGAGGTAGCAAACTCACAACTTCAAGAGAGGGTGGATAGCTTGGACAAAGCTTACCTCTCACTTGAAAAAAGTTTGAAACCTTAAAGAATAGCATCTCTCTCCCTAGTGAGGCATCATGTTCTAACATTGCCCCAAGCAATGAACCATGCTCAATGTGTAAGGATATTGATATTGATGCTTGTGCTACTAACTCTAAATTTTTTAGTGTGTTACAAAGCAAAATAACAAGCTTATGGAACTCCTTCACAATGGTCTCCTAAAGTGCCACATGGGTAGTAAGGCCCTAAAGGAGTACCTAGGCTATTAAAGGGACAACTTCAACCGTGAAGGTCTTGGGTATGTTCCTCCACCGAAAGGGATGGTGGATAAAAGTGTGATGCTCAAGAAGCCCCAAGGTCTCAACAACTTTGTCAAGGCCAAAAGTATCCTTCCAAATGATTGTGCTTCACAAAATTCATTTGATGCCTCTTATGTTCTTAGGAAGAATGCTAAAGGTCGTGTTTTAGCTAAGTATGTTGGCCCAAGAGACAAGAATATCTCCATCAACAAAGTGCTTTGGGTGCCTAAGGCACTTGTTGCTAACATTAGAGGACCCAAGCAGGTATGGGTACCTAAAGCTAGAAATTGATCTCTTGTAGGAATAAATCTCCGGTGGAAGAACTTGGGTGATTGATAGCGGATGCACCAATCACATAACTGGAGAAGAGTCAATGTTTTCCTCCCTTGATCCAAATGGCATTTCACAAGACAACATAGTCTTCGGGGATGATGAAAAGGAAAAGGTAATGGGATTAGGTAAAATTGTAATCTCAAATGACCTTTCCATTTCCAATGTCCTCTTGGTAAAATCTCTCAACTACAACCTTTTGTCCATTTCTCAATTATGCTCTTTGGGTTACAATTGTCTTTTTACCGATGTTGATGTGACCATTTATAGAAGGAATGATTTCTCGATAGTCTTTTAGGGTGTTCTCAAGGGAAAGCTTTATATTGTAGATTTCACCTCAAATAAAGATAAACTTGAGACATGCTTAGTGGCTAAGTCCAACACGGGGTAGCTTTGGCATCGGAAGCTTCTAAAAGGCGATCACATTCTTGGACTAATAAACGTGCAATTTGAGAAAGATAGGGTGTGTAGTGCATGTTAATCCATAAAACAAGTGGAGCTCTTCACCCGGTCAAGAATGTGTTGACCATGAAATTTGGCAAGCATATGAATCGGAAACGAGATCCAATTCAAAGCGGATTTGGAGATGTGCCGGATTCTCGGAAGCAGAGTGTGCATCGGCTGGAGCCAGGTTTGACATGGATAGCCGATATGGCCGATATTGGTTGTGTAATCAATATCGGGATCGAGGAGGAGTTTGGGATGATGATGCCAGGCAAGGATAGAGTCTAGGACTGGCAAGTGTATCTATTAATTAGGATTATCTGTAATTTCTTTATATATATTTTCAATAGGAGTCCGCCTATGAGACTTGTTTGCTTGTTGAATTTTTGCTAGGTCAATATGAGTCATGTCCATAATGTACAAGTTTGTATTTTCGGGTATAAATATAAGCCCGAGATCATATGAATAGAGACAACACCAGTTCAATCAATCTCGACGCATCGCCAACCTTCTACTTTTTACTTCCGGTGAGTTCTTGCTTTCGAGTCGAGCTGCATCAGGTTTGATCTTCGGCAAAGAGGTAAGGCTTGTTATGGCGGTTTGCATTATCGAAATTAGTTCTTACATCTTTATAACACTCTAATTCTATATTGCGAATCTCTGAGTTATCATATACGCTATTTAATATAGATTGACAATGCTTTCTACTTACATCGGCCGATCTCTATTTAGGGTTATGCTGATAACGGTTAGATTGTCTTGTTGGTTTAAATTATATAATGTATCCAACATCCTGAAAAGACAACCATCGGCTTGATTGTCTAGATATTATTCTTCTTTTCATACTTAATGTTACATCAATTAAGTTTTTTCTATCAAGTCGTGTTTAGAATCATAATGTCTAGCCTGCTTCATGGTTGTTAATTAGGTTAGTATCGGGGTTTCAGTCGATCTTACCTGATATAGTTGTTTTACATAGTTCCTTACTTTGTTTAATATACTATATCTGCCCCTTATATCAGGATCTAATCTAATATAAATATATCAGACATATTACCAATTTAATTGGTAGTAGTTAGATATATTTGTTGCAAGAGAATATCCTAGTAATTACTAGGGTTGTATCGGAGCTATAGCCGATACATGCTTAAATCTGGACATCGGCTATGACATGAGTACATATAATCATTATTTCATGTTATTTTAGATTTGGGCAATTTACACTGTCTCGGTTAAGTTCGATCTATCCGAATTGTTGATTTCTAAAGTAATATTGAGTTATAGATTATGTAATACTGATATTTTCAGCCAACGTACCAAATTTAGGGTTAGCTCGTCATCGAACATGCCTTACAGCCGATTCATGCTATACTGCATTGGCTAGGTTACTATCACGCCCGGAAATTTATCCCATATTTCTAGACTATTTTGCGTATAAATCCCTTTCCAGGAATCAAGCCAGGGTACACAAAACGACAAATTAATATAAAGATCCAAACGAAAATAAAGCGTAAATACTTACAGAAGAGGCACTTAGTCCTCACACCGAAAAGAAAACAGCAGCGGAAAAAGGCGACGATCCTAGCGGGGCTTCAGCTCCACTCCACAGGCAAAACTCAACTGGGGTATAAGCCTTGGTCTTCTAACTCCATCTTCAGCTCAGAAGCACTACACTTCTGAAAAGGGGAATAATAGCAAGATTGAGTACAACCACTATACTCAACAAGCCACACCAATGATGCATTCGTGCAAAAGGGAGACAAGGAAGGTTTGTGGCTATTTGCATAAAAGCGGTAGTAAACATTTATAATTAAAAACAGTAAAATAGTTCATTAATGAAGGCAAGATTAAATATCTCCACTTAACAACGCTACACCATGTTGAACAGGCCCAACCATTCCACCTGAACTAAACCAGTTCATTAAGTCAATTTAATTAATAAAGTGGGACTAATCCCGGTGAATCTGGTTGATCGCCCATAACCGCGGGCATGGCTATTCGAATAGTTTTACTCTGGCCAGAGGTGCGCAACTGTACCCACAAGACACGATTCCACACATGTTGCCATGCCCCGAAATACCACCATGGTACTGCAAAGGGGGAAATCGTGATAAGACCCTTCGCATAACTCACCCTAACCAAGCGCACCACACCTCAGGTTTCGCCCCCACCTTTAAATCCAAGGTAGGCAGCCCCCTCTCGTGCCTTGGTGAATCCGGCAGCCGATCAATCGGTAAACCCCCACCGACCCAACTCCATCACGCCCACCCTTGCCTGGAAGCGTCAGCTAGGGAAAAGCTACACTACAAGTCCAACAGTTACCCATGCCTACTTGTGGTAAGCACTGTTAGTCTTCCAAGGTTTCCCGAGAACCGGTCCTTAATCGCCATGGGTGCGACTAGCAAAACCATGCACCCACAGCCCACCATTAATCCATATTTTAGTTGGATAATTACGACCAACGAAACATGGCCGATATGTCTCGAGCACGCAGCTCATCAAGATACTAGAAATAGATAATGTGATTATCCCATATTGTGAGCTAGTGGTGTTAAGCATGGCTAAGCGTAAAATAATTCTAGCTAGGTCAACATGAGACACAAGGTAGTCAAATTATCACCCAAGGATGACAAAGAAAGGACATCAAGTAATACGGCACAAGCGAGCGGATAGGAAAACCCTATTCCCATGCAATTAGCAAAACATGCAATTTATTTGTAAACGATAAAACATTTTATAAATTGGGGTCAAAATGCTCAAGGAGAATATGTGACTTGCCTTGCTTCTTCGATTGATCTTCCGAACTCTTTTCCTCGCGAACGCGGTCGTCCGAAACGGCGGAATCTACACGTTGGCACGCAAAACGAGGAAAAACACTAATAAAAACCAAATAAACAGTACATAAAAAGTAAGCAAACATGTAGAGCTCAATTTTAGATGAATTTTAGAATATGAGTTATGTAATTACTATTAACCGAAAAACCTTACTTAATTGATATGCTTTAACGCCCGCGAACGGACAAGGTTAACGGAAAAGAAACTCCGGTTAACGAGCCTCACGGGTCAGCGACTCAACGAGTCAACCTACCGTGGCACGGGACCACGCAAACGGTCAACCGAACCGGCGAACAAAACCGACATGACACTACGCCACACTACGTGCGAGCGTAAGCAGCGAGCGGCTAGAGAATGCATACGTACCCCGGCAAGGGCACGACTGCGGCTATGGCTAGGTGCGGCGGTAGCGAGGTCGGTAAACTGACATGGCTAAGAGGCTGCTAGGTAGCTAGGGTTTTAGGCGGCTAACAATGCGGCAAGCGACACGGCGAAGCGGCAGCGACACGGTAACGGGTCGGCAGCACGGCTACCGTGTGCGATAAAGCGGCGGCAGTGGCACGGCTGCAGCAAAATAGCAGCGCGGCAGCTAGCAGACAGAGCAGCGACGGCGTGTGGCACTAGGGCTGCGGCAGCGGCACGGCACGGGGCGGTAGGGCCAGCACGGCAGCCGGTGGCTAGCGGCGGCGAGGCGACGCAGCAGCGACACGACACGGCAGCGGCAGCTAGCGGCGGCGAGGCGACGCAGCAGCGACGCGACAAGGCAGCAACGCGGGAACGGCGGCGGCAGAGACAGCGGCACGGCAGTGGCAGCGACAGCGGCACGCGGATGCGGCGCAGCAGCGGCAGCGACGCGCGGCAGCGCATAGCAGCGGCGGCACGCGGTGGCACGCGGCAGCGCACAGTGGCGGCGGCACGCGGCAGCGGCTGCGCACACGGCTGCAGCGGCAGCGGCATGGCAGCGACACGGCAGCGATGGCTAGGGCAGCCGGCGGCATGGCAGCAATGCGGCGGCTGCGTGTGGCATGGCAGCGGCGTGGCAGCGGCTGTGTGCGGTACGGCAGCGGCACGGCAAAGCAACGACACGCGGCTGCGGCTAGGGCAGCAGCGGCACGCGGCTGCGGCAAAGCAGCGCGGCGGCACACGGCACGGCAGCGACGGTATGGCAGCGGCAGTGGCACGCAGCAGCGGACAGCGACGGCGGCACGCGGCAGCGGCAGCAGCGGCAGTGACACGCGGCAGCACATAGCAGCAGCGGCAGCGACACGCGGCAGCACACAGCAGCAGCGGCAGCGACGGGTGGCTGCAGCGGCAGCGACACGCGGCAGCGGCACGGCAGCAGCGATGGAGGCACGGCAGCGCAGCAGCGGCGCACGCGGATGCAGCGGCGGCGGCACGGCTGCAGCAGCAGCGGCACACGGCAGTGCACAGCGGCGGCGGCACGCGGCAGCAGCAGCAGTGGCACGCGGCACGGCAGCGGCACACGGCGGTGGCATGGCAGCGGCTGCGGCAGGGCAGCGGCAGCGGCAGCACAGTGGCAGCACGCGGTGACGCGGCAGCGGCACGCGGTGAGGCAGCGCAGCGGCGGCAGCGACGGCTAGGGCACCTGGCGGCTAGGGCGAAGCGGCAACCCGGCAGCGGCACGGCGGCTAGGGTAGGGGGCGCAGGGGAGGGGGTGGAGTGGCTTTTATAGAGGTGGAGGAGGGGGGGTTTAGTTTGGCCGGCCCAAGGAGGAGGGGGGCGCACGGCAGAAGGGGAAGGTGGGGGAAACAAATGCGGTGCTATTTTGGGAAAGAAACAAGAAGCTGAACCGGAATAGGAGTAAGACTTGGCTCGTCATAAAAAACGAAACCGTGGCGGCAAAAGGGATCGGTGGATACAACGAACCGCGAACAAGGAGAGTGAACTGGGAACGGTTCACGACCAAAGGAGGGGGAGGAAAGAATTATTAATTCAAATCCTGACATTTTAAATTAACATTATTACTTCCTTTGCTCTGAATATTCCGCTAAAAATCGTGTTAATGATTTGAAGCAAAGAGAACTCGAAAAAGAATTCCCCCTGACGATTCCGATTATTACGCACATTGTTAATTTAGGGTTTGCTCCTGGTTAAATGAACAATTACTTTTAGGCAATTTATTTTATGAATTTAGAGCTAGAAGGGGAAACTCCAGGGTGTGACAAACCTACCCCCTTAAACGGAATCTCGTCCCGAGATTCGGGGATGGCTAGAAAGAAAGCTGGGTGCCCGGGTGGTGCTGGACTGGTCTGCTGACTTCTGCCTTTTCTTTCTGACTCATACACACTAATTGACCCAATCTGCCCACTGACCTGACTAACCTTAAACTAAGCACTCTGTTGTTTTCCCCAAAACTGCACTCACTGGTTCTGCTCAATCTGACACTGATCTGGATTGTAGGTGCTCATAGTTCCCACTTCCTTGGACTGCGTTGATAGTACTGACACGCCTGATAATCTGCTTAAACCGAACTGTTAGTGCCATCATCTTTGACAACCTGAGAATTCACGACGTAGAAAAGGGATTGGTGGGGCCTCCTTGAAATCTTGCACTGACCTTCATGAACCCACAAACTCTGAACTGGCCTTGAACTGTCCCTGACTAACATAATGAGTCTACCAGGGAGTTGCTCGATCTTAACAACGATTATACCAAGAAGTTGTCCGATCCGACTGTCGTTCGGATCACGGGGTTCTGGATCGCTGCTTCTCTAAGCTGGACTGCTTGACCCTAGGTCGCTGCTTTTGTAGGCGGAACAGTTGATACGACAACCCGGGTATACATGAGATCTCAATAGATGGCTTGGGGTTGGTGTAGCCCTACTAAGGCTTCAAAACTGACTTCTTCATTTAGACCAACTGACTTCTTCATTTAGATCCCATTTCGCTTTTCCTGGTTAGACCTCCAAGCAAAACAGTTACGAGGTAAACCCAAATTAACTCCAAGATTTGTTTACCGAGCTAGTTGATCTTTCGACTGACTATGAATACTTAGACTGTTATCTTTGAGAATACCCAAACTTCTTCGGTTTTTCATGTAGCCCTGACTTTGAACACTTGATGCTTTATCAGTTAGTCCCAATGATACACTAATGGTGCACTTCCGTTCCAGGAAACTTGGAATCTAACACGTAATTGATGACATGAAGTCCCACGTAAGAGCGACTCTTATTCAGCTCATGAATCTGCAAACTCTTCATCAATACTCCCATTAGCTCTGACTGCTGGAACGATTGTTCTGTTGGTGTCATAACTTCGGTGTCGACTGCCTGAACAGGCTAGTTAGTAGATGTTTGTTGAAACAACCATAGATCACTTACCAGATCATGCCCACAAGAGTGTTCTAATTGCTTCCCATTTCACTTGCTCTCGTGCCACTAACTGACACCACTGTTTTTGATAGAAACCAACTTCGCTGTTGCTTACATGCCAGCATCGGAACATGTACAACTACTGAAAACTACCCTTGAGGCTGCCAAGACTATATGCTTACTAATCCAACAGGTTCACTTTCGATCCTTGAGTAGAGATGATTCACTGAGAGGGATCCTCCGTCACACACTCTACTATGCCGACTACACCTTTCTGAACCTGGCTCCTGTATCCATTACTCAGACAGAGGTGGTGGAGCAAGTCTCTTCTTGACTTCCGAGAAACATTGGGGTGGTTTCTAAAAGCTGTATGGTTGCCTTAAATCAAGAGCGACCATTCTTGATCCATGTTCACACCACTAGGGTGTTGTCCACATTTACCAAACTCTGAAGTACTTCCAAAGTTACAGAGTTATGTTAATTCTTATATGCTGTCACACTCAAATATTTCCTCCATCCTTTCATCATCCTGGGGTACCACTGATACTGTCCTCTAGAGAGACCTCATCATGCTGAGTGTTACTGTGCTCCAACCATTTTCACTTCGTTAGCCAACCATTCCTTTATTGACTGGCCATTTGGACTTAGAGCTCAACAAAGCTAAGGTGAGCTAGAGAAGAAACCCTAGATTTCTCGCGACACTGACAGGTACGGAGGCTAACTTGCCTTTGGATACTCAAGATGAACCATAGGGGAAGAAAAATTGCCTGACTCATACTTTATCCAACCTTCCCTCTTCCTTAACTGCCCTGGAACTTTTTTGCACAGAGGAGGTACTTGAACACCAACGACTCGTGCACGATTGATGACCCTTGCTGATAGAGTTATCGATCAGGTAAAACTTTGACCATTGGATTCTGCGATGGTTGGCCTATTAGTTCGTTGATTTCCAGCTAGAGCTCCCACAAGAACAATATCCTGACACCTGACACTCCCCAGAAAAGAATCAGTTTTCCAATCTTCTTGGTAGCTGAAACAAACAAACCATCTAGTTGTTGGTGCCACTCTCCTGTGACTACTTGTCAGACATCTGAGTTGGAGCAGCATGGGGTGCATGGCTGATGTTGATGGCCATCTTGAGGTTTGGTACTGGAGACCTTGACTGTGGTCGATACTGAAGAACTGACTGTCTCACTGCAGTTAGAGTAGGTCACAGATTTTCTAGCATTACTTGCCCTGCCATACTGATTCTGTAGCCTTGAAGTGGTTTCTAGTGAAACAGTAGAGAACTTGTCGGTGCCCTTAATGACAATTCATTGTGATGAAGGTTATACATTACAACTGAAGGTTGGCATCCACTGACTTTCTGGTGTCTCTTGATTGGGATCAGACTATTCTGTGTTGAAATTGATGTAACTTGAAGGGCAGGGATGTTGGGATCAAAACTGTTGACTTGATCATACTGACGCTATGACATCGAACAATCTTTTGAGAGGTGACATGTCTTCTCTTAGTCTTGGTAACGAACATTCATCGAGACAATGAACTGGTGCAAGACAACCGAAACAATGCTGATTTGGTTCACCATGATGTACATTCTTCTGGGTCGGCTCGCTTGCAACTGGGGCAAGAGCAAGGAGAGACTATTGAACCTTGTTGAGGGTGCTTCTACAATCACTGTTGGTCTCCACTAGAGTTGGACCTGGTTGAAAACCGAAAGAATTGCTGTTGCTGTTACCATTGGACGCATCACCCGCATCACTGGTTGCTTCATGGGTTGGTGGTGGCTTGGATGTACTTGTCTGCTGAGGACTTGGCGGTATAATGTCTTCGATTCTGATTCTAACTCTAAGCTTACATCTGAACTTGCATTTGTTGTTGCCGGAGTCACTACCTCTGCAGTTATCCTTGCGTCGAGCTTTGCATCTCCTTCACTAATACACCCATCATCTGATCTTGGACACCAAAAGTTGACCACAAGCGGGGGTTCATCTGGTATTGAGGGTACATCATTGCTTTGAACTGAACCACTGATCTGTGACTCTGACTCACTGATGTTGTTGTTCCTCTTCTCCTCTCTGACATTGACCATCTGTTGCCGGGACAGGGAGGGAAGGAAGAGAGGGGTAGCTAAAGATAAGACCTTAAACCACTTGATTACTGATCTGTTGTGACTAGACCTTTATTGTTCACGTTGCTTAAGAAAACAACCTAGTATGGTTGCATCCCCACCACTGATGCAAACATACCCCTACACACAAGCAAACAACACACGTACTAGCCGCTAACGATACTACTCTTCGGGAAGGATTGGGTCTAGGTAAGCTCCTGAAAAAACTTCACTTGATCATCATGGAACGACAACTCCGAACTAATCTTCTCGCTCCTTCCAACTTGAAGCTTGACTTGACTTCCGGAGTAGACGCGAAACCATCGGTTTGCCCTCCAGGTTCAATAACTAGAGTGTTGGAGGGGAAAGGAGAGACATTTGATAAACCATTTTGCAAAGAAATGCCAAAAGGTGAGAGGAGACAATTTCGCAATTAGTGTTTTCAGAAAACTTGTCCTTAGGGTTTGACCATTTGGCTCAACCTACAGTCAAGTTGGCTCTGGTACCACTTTGTCACGCCCGGAAATTTATCCCAAATTTCTAGACTATTTTGCGTATAAATCCCTGTCCAGGAATCAAACCAGGGTACACAAAACGACAAATTAATATACAGATCCAAACGAAAATAAAGCGTAAATACTTACAGAAGAGGCACTTAGTCCTCACACCGAAAAGAAAACAGCAGCGGAAAAAGGCGACGATCCTAGCAGGGCTTCAGCTCCACTCCACAGGCAAAACTCAACTGGGGTATAAGCCTTGGTCTTCTAACTCCATCTTTAGCTCAGAAGCACTACACTTCTGAAAAGGGGAATAATAGCAAGATTGAGTACAACCACCGTACTCAACAAGCCACACCAATGATGCATTCGTGCAAAGGGGAGACAAGGAAGGTTTGTGGCTATTTGCATAAAAGCGGTAGTAAACATTTATAATTAAAAACAGTAAAATAGTTCATTAATGAAGGCAAGATTAAATATCTCCACTTAACAACGCTACACCATGTTGAACAGGCCCAACCATTCCACCTGAACTAAACCAGTTCATTAAATCAATTTAATTAATAAAGTGGGACTAATCCCGGTGAATCTGGTTGATCGCCCATAACCGCGGGCACGGCTATTCGAATAATTTTACTCTGGCCAGAGGTGCGCAACTGTACCCACAAGACACGATTCCACACATGTTGCCATGCCCCA
The DNA here is from genome assembly GCA_000573905.2 of Oryza punctata. Classification (NCBI taxonomy): domain Eukaryota; kingdom Viridiplantae; phylum Streptophyta; class Magnoliopsida; order Poales; family Poaceae; genus Oryza; species Oryza punctata. The sequence continues at coordinate 6,285,615 of CM002491.2, read as the reverse complement.
AAATACTGCCATGGTACTGCAAAGGGGGAAATCGTGATAAGACCCTTCGCATAACTCGCTCTAACCAAGCGCACCACACCTCAGGTTTTGCCCCCACCTTTAAATCCAAGGTAGGCAGCCCCCTCTCGTGCCTTGGTGAATCCGGCAGCCGATCAATGGGTAAACCCCCACCGACCAAACTCCATTACGCGCACCCCTACCTGGACGCGTCAGCTAGGGAAAAGCTACACTACAAGTCCAACAGTTACCCATGCCTGCTTGTGGTAAGCACTGTTAGTCTTCCAGGGTTTCCCGAGAACCGGTCCTTAATTGCCATGGGTGCGACTAGTAAAACCATACACCCACAGCCCACCATTAATCCATATTTTAGTTGGATAATTACGACCAACGAAACATGGCTGATATGTCTCGAGCATGCAGCTCATCAAGATACTAGAAATAGATAATGTGGTTATCCCATATTGTGAGCTAGTGGTGTTAAGCATGGCTAAGCGTAAAATAATTCTAGCTAGGTCAACATGAGACACAAGGTAGTCAAATTATCACCCAAGGATGACAAAGAAAGGACATCAAGTAATACGGCACAAGCGAGCGGATAGGAAAACCCTATTCCCATGCAATTAGCAAAACATGCAATTTATTTGTAAACGATAAAACATTTTATAAATTGGGGCCAAAATGCTCAAGGAGAATGTGTGACTTGCCTTGCTTCTTCGATTGATCTTCCGAACTCTTTTCCTCGCGAACGCGGTCGTCCGAAACGGCGGAATCTACACGTTGGCATGCAAAATGAGGAAAAACACTAATAAAAACCAAATAAACAGTACATAAAAAGTAAGCAAACATGTAGAGCTCAATTTTAGATGAATTTTAGAATATGAGCTATGTAATTACTATTAACCAAAAAACCTTACTTAATTGATATGCTTTAACGCCCGCGAACGGACAAGATTAACGGAAAAGAAACTTCGGTTAACGAGCCTCACGGGTCAGCGACTCAACGAGTCAACCTACCGTGGCATGGGACCACGCAAACGGTCAACCGAACCGGCGAACAAAACCGGCGGCTCAGAAAGGCTCTAGGGTTTTAGAACGACTCGGTACGACCAAACCGACATGACACTACGCCACACTACGCGCGAGCGTAAGCAGCGAGCGGCTAGAGAATGCATACGTACCCCGGCAAGGGCACGACTGCGGCTATGGCTAGGTGCGGCGGTAGCGAGGTCGGTAAACTGACATGGCTAAGCGGCTGCTAGGTAGCTAGGGTTTTAGGCGGCTAACAATGCAGCAAGCGACACGGCGAAGCGGCAGCGACAGGGTAACGGATCAGTAGCACGGCTACCGTGTACGACAAAGCGGCAGCAGCGGCACGGCTGCAGCAAAATAGCAGCGCGGCAGCCGGCAGACGGAGCAGCGACGGCGTGTGGCACTAGGACAGCGGCAGCGGCACGGCACGGGGCGGTAGGGCCGGCACGGCAGCCGGTGGCTAGCGGCGGCGAGGCGACGCAGCAGCGACATGACATGGCAGCGGCAGCTAGCGGCGGCGAGGCGACGCAGCAGCGACGCGACAAGGCAGCAACACGGCAACGGCGGTGGCAGCGACAGCGGCACACGGATGCGGCGCAGCAGCGGCAGCGACACGCGGCAGCGCATAGCGGCGGCGGCACGTGACAACGCACAGCGGCGGCGGCACACGGCAGCGGCTGCGCACACGGCTGCAGCGGCAGCGGCACGGCAGCGACACGGCAGCGGCACGCCGCTGCAGCAAGGCAGCGTGGCGGTGGCATGCAACAGCGGCTAGGGCAGCCGGTGGCTAGGGCGAAGCGGCGGCATGGCAGCGGCTGCTAGGGCAAAGCAGTGGCAGCGACGGCTAGGGCAGCCGGCGGAATGGCAGCAATGCGGCGGCTGCGTGTGGCATGGCAGCGGCACGGCAGCGGCAGCGATGCAGCGGCGCGGCAAAGCAACGACACGCGGCTGCGGCTAGGGCAGCAGCGGCACGCGGCTGCGGCACACAGCACGGCAGCGACGGTATGGCAGCGGCAGCGGCACACAGCAGTGGACAGCGACGGCGGCACGCGGCAGCGGCAGCAGCGGCAGCACACAGCAGCAGCGGCAGCGACACACGGCAGCACGCAGCAGCAGCGGCAGCGACGGGTGGCTGCAGCGGCGGCGACACGCGGCAGCGGCACGGCAGCAGCGATGGAGGCACGGCAGCGCAGGAGCGGTGCACGCGGCTGCAGCGGCGGCGGCACGGCTGCAGCAGCAGCGGCACACGGCAGTGCACAGCGGCGGCGGCACGCGGCAGCAGCAGCAGTGGCACGCGGCACGGCAGCGGCGCATGGCGGCGGCATGGCAGCGGCAGCGGTAGCGCGGTGGCGGCATGGGGCGAGGCAGCCCGGCGGCGGCGCGGCAGCGGCACACGGCGAGGCAGCGCAGCGGCGACAGCGACGGCTAGGGCAGCTGGCGGCTAGGGCGAAGCGGCAACCCGGCAGCGGCACGGCGGTGCAGGGAGACGGCGGCTAGGGTAGGGGGCGCAGGGGAGGGGGTGGAGTGGCTTTTATAGAGGTGGAGGAGGGGGGTTTAGTTGGGCCGGCCCAAGGAGGAGGGTGGGCGCACGGCAGATGGGGGAGGGTGGAGAGTGGCGCTCGGCAAGGGGGGGGAAGAAATACAGAGAAAAGGAAGCCTAAAAAGGAAAGGTGGGGGAAACAAATGCTGTGCCATTTTGGGAAAGAAACAAGAAACTGAACCGGAATAGGAGTAAGACTTGGCTCTTCATACAAAACGAAACCGTGGCGGCAAAAGGGATCGGCGGATACAACGAACCGCGAACAAGGAGAGTGAACCGGGAACGGTTCACGACCAAAGGAGGGGAAGGAAAGAATTATTAATACAAATCCTGACATTTTAAATTAACATTATATACTTCCTCTGCTCTGAATATTCCGCTAAAAATCCTGTTAATGATTTGGAGCAAAGAGAATTCGAAAAAGAATTCCCCCTGACGATTCCGATTATTACGCACATTGTTAATTTAGGGTTTGCTCCTTGTTAAATGAACAATTTCTTTTAGGCAATTTATTTTATGAATTTAGAGCTAGAAGGGGAAACTCCAGGGTGTGACACATCACGATATGACATCGGCTTCCTGGCCGATCGAATATCGTTTACTAATAAACTTGCATGTTTCATCTCTTTGATTGCAGGATCAAATCAACTAGCACGCTCTTGAACCCGAAAGCAAGTTTTGGACATGCACTGGAGTTAAACAGATCTCCCAGGCCAGTGTGTGTTTTTGCATCAACACGGTTTTGGCACGCCCAGTGGGACCTTTTTTGTCATCATGGCGCCCAATATTACTGAAGTCACAGAAGACAACGTTATACCGATCATGATCGAGCAATTGAACGAGGAGCAGAGGGAAGAGATGAAGAAATTGCTTGATCAACTCCAAAGTCAATACCTTCACTCGTTTGCGGTGACCCGCCAAGGCACGATAATCCAAAAGACCAAAGTAGAGTTGCCGCCGATCGTGAAGACGGAGCCAAGTACATCTGGAACAAGCAATGATAAAGGCAAAGAGGCTAAGGCTGAATCAAGCGATGAAGAGCTCCACGCATTACATGACCGTATTGATTCAGCAGTCCATCATGCCCTCATCAACCAATTCGGTGTACTCGTAAATACCATAAAAAATATGATCAAGACAGTGGTGGATGGCACTATAACAGAGGAAAAAGCAAAGGGGCCCATATATCTGCTACGGGACGCTTTTCCAGGTTATAGGAATGTGAAGACAGAAATTGGCGGGAAACATCACTCGTTTCAAACCCAGGCTTCATCGGCTCCCATGTCCAGCACAAGTATCCCGACGATATTAACAAGATAACAGCCGATCATTGGGGGGCAAACTTCAACCCAACTGATGCTGGAACAGTTGATCAACATACTCAACACAAAGCTGCTAATTGTTGAACCTACGTATCATATTCCTTCGATTCCACAACAGCCGATCGGGATTATCCAGCCGATAGGCCAACAATACACATCAGAGCCACCGCCGTACGTCTCATCCCAAGGCTTAGGAGCCAATCCTAGCCGACAATATCAAACATACTCGCCACAAGTCCAGTATCGGCCTGAGGGATCTCCACGGCTCCAATATCCAACGCATTAAGCAAAAATAGGATGAAACAGTTCCAGATTACATTCAAAGATTTAGGGATGTAAGGAATAGGTGTTATAGCTTAGCCCTGACCGATTCGCAATTAGCCGATCTTGCTTTTCAGGGACTTTGGCGCCGATAAGGGAAAGATTTTCAGCTCAAGACTTTGAAAGCCTAGCACACCTAGCTCGGAAATATCGGCCAAGGAAGCCAGAAAGTTTGCTAAGAAGTCCTACAATGTCAATAATATCTATAGTTATGATTCTGACTCCGAAAAGGAAGATCCAGAGGTTAACGCAGCCGAGTGGGCTAGAAACAAGAAGACAGTGGTGTGCCAATGGGTCAAGAGTTCAGGGAAGGAAGAAAAATTTGACTTTGACATTACCAAAGCTAACAAGATATTTGATCTTCTCCAAGAAAAGCAGATTCAGCTGCCGATAGGACATGTGATACCATCGGCTAAAGAATTGAAAAGGAGGAAATATTGCAAGTGGCATAATACAGGATCGCATGGTACCAATGACTGTAAGATCTTTAGGCAGTAGATTCAATCGTCCATAGAACAAGGAAGGATAAAGTTCGATGAAGCTAAAAGGCCGATGAAAATAGATGGTTATCCTTTTCCAGTGAACATGGTTCATACTAGGACCGGTAAGAATCAAGCCGATAGAAGTAAGTATCATGCAAGGGGTATCAAATCGGCTAGTATGATCAGCAAATATCAGAGGAGACACGAAAAGGAGGAAGAAGCGTATCATTGCAATGATGAGGGTTATTTTGATCCTCATTGGGATCCTGAATTCTTTAGATTATGCTAGAATGAAGGGATGAAGTTACCATCCATTGAAGATTTTCCTGGTTGCAGCGATCCTGATGTGCAATATGTTGAGAGACCAAGCCGATAGAGCAATGGTATGCATCGGCTGACTCAGCAGAAGTTGTCGGTTAAGCAAGGGCTAAGACCATGCAACCTCAATGGTGTCCTGCTGGAATTTTCACTAAGAGTAAGAAAAGACGTATCCAGAGGATGAGGAATAGAGAGCAATTTCAAGAGGTTGAAGATGAGATCAAACATCGGCTGAAACACACAAAAAAGGTTTGGCACATCAAGAGTAAGATCGTTCCAGCCGATGAATCGAAGCTAGTAAAGGCAAAAGCATGTCTGGAAAAGATGTCGTATCGTCTTCGATAAATATGGTTTTTATGCTACCAGCTAAGTATGCAGTTGAACAAGTCGTAGAACAAGTAGATGAACTACAATCAGCTAAATTAATATTATCCCCACAAAAAGCTGTTTTTGAGAAGCCGGAAGGAACTGGCCATCGGCATCTCAAGCCTTTGTACGTCAAGGGTTTGTTAATGGAAAGCCGATATCGAAAATGTTGGTTGATGGAGGAGCAGCTGTTAACTTGATGCCATATTCAACGTTCAGAAAGCTAGGAAAGAATTCAGAGGATCTGATTAAGATCAACATGGTTTTGAAAGATTTTGGAGGGAATCCATCTAAAACGAAGAGAGTTTTAAATGTGGTGTTGACCAACGGCAGCAAGATAATTCCTACTACATTCTTTGTCATTGATGGAAATGATTCCTACAGTCTGTTGCTGGGAAGAGATTGGATCCATGCTAATTGTTGCATCCCATCGACTATGCATCAAAATTTGATGCAATGACAAGGAGACCAGATAGAGATCGTGCCAGCTGACAGGTCAGTTACGTAGCTAGTGCCAGTTTGTTTGTTTGGGAGATGGAAGGGATTGATTGTTTGTCTGGAAAAGTTCGGCAAGGAGATTATCTAAGAATTTTTTATTATGATATACAACCAACAGGAGATGGAGAGCCCCAATTGTTATTTTGAGGGCACCGTGGAGGGTTTTAATTTTTACACAATGGATACTGTAGATGATCTCGATGGCAAGCTGGGACAAGGGTTTATTTCGGCCGACGAGCTAGAAGAAGTAGACATTGGACCAAGTGATAGACCCAGGCCGACATATGTTAGTAAAGGTTTGTCAAAGGAATTTAAATGTAAACTAATAGCACTCTTGAAAGATTACAGAGAATGTTTTGCCTGGGAATACTATGAGATGCCAGGGCTCAGCCGATCGAATGTTGAACATCGGCTTCCTATCAAACCTAGCTATCGGTCATATAAGCAACCCCGAAGATGTTGCAAAGCTAAGATGTATGATGCTATCAAGGCCAAAATTACAAGACTTTACGAGGCTAAATTTATCAGGCCATGCCGATATGCTGAGTTTATTTCCAACATAGTACCAGTAATCAAGAAGAACGGCATGCTCAAAGTTTGCATCCATTTTCGAGATTTAAACAAGGCTACTCCCAAGGACGAATACCCAATGCCGGTTGCTGATCAATTGGTTAATGCAACATCTGGGCACAAGATTATCAGTTTCATGGATGGTAATGCAGGATATAATCAAATTTTTATGATTGAGTAAGACATTCACAAGACTGCTTTTTGATGTCCTGGTGCAATCGGCTTGTATGAGTGGGTTGTTATGACTTTTGGATTGAGGAGTGCTGATGCTACATATCAGAGGGCAATGAATTATATATTTCATGATCTTATCGGCTTGTTGGTTGAGATCTATATTGATGATGTTGTGGTCAAGTCTAAGGCGATTGATGAACACATAGCCGATTTGGGTAGAGTATTGGAAAGAGCAAGGAAATATGGATTGAGGATGAACCCAACCAAGTGTGCTTTTGGTGTATCGGCTGGACAATTTCTAGGATTTCTAGTTCATGAGAGAGGAATTGAGATACCCCAGAGGAGTATCAATGCTATCAAAGAAATAAAATCTCCCGAAGACCAGACCAAGTTGCAGTCACTGGTTGGGAAGATTAATTTCGTTAGACAGTTTATATCCAACCTATGTGGTTGAATAGAGCCGTTTACCCATTGCTCAGGTTGAAGGCCGATCAGGAGTTTGTTTGGGGAGAGATGCAATAAAGGGTATTGGACAGTATAAAGGAATATTTAAGTACTCCTGCAGTTCTCATTCCACCACAGAAAGGGGTTCCTTTTAAATTGTATCTATCAGTCGATCAGAACACTATCGGCTCTGTCCTGATCCCAGAAGTTGAAGGTAAAGAGCGTGTTATATTTTATCTAAGTAAAAGGCTTTTGGATGCAGAGACCAGATATTCACCTAGAGAAAAATTGTGCTTATGCTTATATTTTTCTTGTCCAAAGTTAAGGCATTATTTTCTTTCCAATGAGTGCACTATAGTATATAAGGCAGATGTGATACGGTATATGCTATCGGCTCCAGTTTTGAAGGGAAGAATTGGGAAGTGGATTTTTGCTTTAACAGAGTTTGATCTATGGTATGAATCGGCTAAGATAGTGAAAGGGCAGGCGATAGCCAATTTTATAGTTGAGTATAAGGATAATTCAATTGATCATGTTGATATTATATCTTGGACATTATTTTTCGATGGATCGGTTTGCACTCATGGATGTGGTATCAGCTTAGTTTATATCACCTAGGGGGGCAAATTTTCAGTTTGCTTTTACTATGAGACCTTATTCTACTAATAATCAAGCTGAATGTGAGGCTGTTTTAAAAGGGTTACAGTTGTTAAAAGAGGTTGAAACCGATGCTGTTGACATCATGGGTGATTCATTGTTGGTGATTAGTCAACTGTTCGAGGAGTATGAATGTAAGAATGATGTCTTGATGATTTACAATGAGAAGTGTCAAGAGTTGATGAAAACTTTCAGGGTAGTCACTTTAAAGCATATTCCCACAGAACAAAATGTTGAAGCTAATTATCTAGCTCAAGGAGCATCGGGTGATAAGCCGATGTTGAAAGATGTCGAAGTTGAAGTTGCATGTATGCTAGTCGATTATTGGAGGTTTGAGATACTTGAATATTTAAAGACTCCTTCTAGATGGGTTTCTAGGAAATTACGGTATAAAGCTGTCAAATATGTTTTGTTGGATGATATATTGTACCATCGGACGATTGATGGAGTTTCGTTGAGATGTTTGAGATTGGACGAAGCAAAGGTTGTCATGTGTGAGGTGCATGAAGGAATATGTGGTACTCATCAATCGGCTCATAAGATGAAGTGGCTGATTAGGAGGGTAGGTTATTTTTGGGCGATGATGCTGGAGGATTGCTTTAGATATTATAAAGGTTGTCAGGACTGTCAGAAGTTTGGAGCTATTGAAAGGGTACCAGCATCGGCTATGAGTCCAATCATTAAGCCATGGCCGTTCAGAGGTTGGGGTATTGATATGATTGGCCAGATCAATCCACCATCAAGTAAAGGTCATAAATTCATATTGGTTGCTACTGATTATTTTACTAAGTGGGTTAAGGCTATTCCCTCAAGAAAGTTGATGCCAAAGATGCAATAGAATTTGTCAAGGAGCATATCATATATAGGTTTGGTTAGCCACAGACTATAACAACCGATCAGGGATCTATTTTTGTGTCCGATGAGTTTGTTCAGTTTGTCGATAGCATGGGAATCAAGTTGTTGAATTCTTAACCATATTATGCACAAGCTAATGGGCAGGCTGAGGCATCTAACAAAAATTTGATCAAATTGGTTAAGACGAACATTGCTGAAAATATCCCAAGAAGTGACATACTATATTAGCAGAGACATTATGGTTCTATCGGATGGTTTGTCATGGTGCTATTCAAATTTCACGATATCACTATGTCAACAAGTTCATCAGGGACCTGGTCTTGGATTTCCTGGAATCTTGCCCTGATCGGCCCACAATCTGTAACTAGTACATCTAAAGAGGCATTTAGCTTATCAGCAATATCGGCTAGTTTGTTCTTTAAGTCTTCAGATAAAGGAGATGTGGCCTTGCTCGTTGTATCTTCCTCTTCTTCATCCAGGAATTGTTTTATATCGACTAAGAGCGGAAGATAAAGATATACTATTAGTAATAATCTTGATTGAGCCGATATATGAGTTTGATATATACTTACAGGAATTTGAGGAGTTGGAGTTGCAACGATTGCCTCCTCATCATGATGACTTGCTGCAGCGGATTGGGTATGTTTGTTTGAGGGCTGTTGAGGAGATGGTGGAGGTCGTGGAGGCTGAAATAATAATAAATGTTATTTAATATCGACTAAAGAAAGCTAGAAATCGAGGTGGGTGAATGATTACCGATGCTAGTGGTGGATTTGGTTTTCTCCTAGTACCTAATTGTTTCTTCTTCGGCTGAAAGGAGTAATTGAGTTATAAAGTATAAGGCATAAAGAAAGATGAAGATTTTGAAGAATTCATACTTGTGTTTTTCGAGGGTGACGTTTTGGAGGACATTGGGTTTTGATTGGCCTTGATTGGACAGCCGATTGAGTATCAACTTTAGACATTGTAGCTTTGGATGTTTCACTAATTTGAGCTACTGCCTCATTGATGGCCTCTTCCATTTCAATTTCCTTCAAATATTCTTCCACTTCTAGATCTAAGGGAAGGTCATCATCAACTGATTTCTTTTGTCTCTTGGTGGATTTTTGGATAATAGATGGCTTGATGGTAGCCTGTTTTATCCTCTTTCGCTTATCACCAGCTTGTATCGGCTCTTTGATTTGACCTTGGAGTAAGGTAGCCACCCTGGGAGCATTGAAGCCAATGACAAAGGGAGTTGGGCCGCAGCCGTTTGGAAGTTTTGCGGCGGCATATTCTATCGGCTTGCCACTTCGGCTGATGAGAGGAGGAGGTGATTCAGATATCTCCAAGAGTAAAATGAGAATTAGTGAATATTAAAAAAAGTTGTTAAGATATAACAAAGAGGGTGAGAGGAAATAACTTACTTGGGGAACTAGGTCTGGTGATATTCTAGTTAAGTATGTTTGAGTCGATAAGTGGAATATGTGAGTTTTCCATTCAGACCACCATCTGTCAAAGAGGATGCTTCTCATTAAGATAATGTTGAACGTGTCAATGCTGCCAAGGTGGGGTCAGATATGTTCAGGAGTTTGTCCATCATTAAAGCCGATACAATTTCCCCTCTAGTCTGGATCTTATCAGAAAAGTACAAGGCGATGGGAAGTTGTCCCATACCAAGTTATGTAGCTGCCACCATCGGATGATAGAATTCATATGATCGCTGTATGTTTCTGCCTTGAGATATGCTAGTAGGAAGGATGTAGGGGAAATTGCTGTAGTCAGGACTTCTCTTGGTTTTTCAAATCTTTCATCATTGATTTCATCAAGTCTGAAATCAGCTGGTAGTTCATACTGGGAAAAGGATTCATAAGCAGACCAAATTATGTTATCTCTTGGGAATCCATTATAAAAATTTCCAAACCAGTTCTGGAAATGCTCAGCCGATGATCCTGAACCAGTATAACTAGTAGCTGCATCTCCAAAAGATATACATCTACGCATTGAGCTAGAGTCATCATCATCATTCTTTGGATCGGCTAAGGAAGGGAATTCAGCTTCATGGAGTGCTGGTCATAGTGCTACTTTCAAAGTGTGCAGGTTGAGCCAAAGCTGCACAAACCACCAAGGGCCACCAGTGCTGACATTCGAATCCATAATAAGTTTAGCCGATGATTGGCACAAGGTTTGGTATACCGCACCTAGCAAATATTTGCCCAAGGGAAATTGTTTCTTTGACACTATGGCTTCGGCTAGATGCCAATTGGCTGTTGGACCACAAGTAGAGCCATAGAAGAGGAACTTATCTAGCCACATGAGGAGAAAGGCAGTGTGTTCTCTGGCTGATACTGAGCCTGCTCCCATGTTCTCTGTGATGAATCCTGACCACCCTCCAATGTTTTTGGTTTTGAATCGATGAGTACATTGGGTCTTCAAACTAATAGGATTGGCCGATGTGGTAATGTCCAGACCGGTGATCATGATGATGTCAAGCAGGGCGGGGGACATTGGCCCATGGTTAAACATGAAGGCATTTAGGGTGTCAGACCAAAAGTATGCAGCAGCCGATAGCATTGGTTCATCCTTCTTCATGTCGGCTACTGACAAAGATTGGCACTGGGCTATTCCCATTTCATCCCAGTGTTCTTGTTTGCTCGCGACAATTCTTTTATACCAGTTAATCCATCCATCAACTTGGGATGGCCAGGATATGAAAGTGGTGGTCCAATGAGTTAGAGCTGGATTTGTCTGCCTAGATGGGATCCGTTGTGTCTCTGCATTGATCATGGTAATTGAATCTATATCGCCTATCGGATCCAGAAAGAAGTGTTCGGATCTTTCAGGCTTGGGAAGGCTATTTGATGGACTAGATGCTATAGATTGAAAAAGAGATATGGAGAATAGGAAACAGGCGAGAAAACAAGGAACGGGTTTTGAGCCGATGAGACTTACCTCGAGGAATTCCTTGGCTGGAGTGCTTGATGGGCTTGATGAGGACGCCATTAGTTTGTGGGGATCATCGCCGGGAGTAAGGTTCACCGATTTGGTCATTGGAGTGGTCGAGAGCAATCGCCGAAGTTGGTGGAGATGGTTGGATGGCTTAAACGGTGAAAACGGAGTTAACGCCGTGAAAATTCAGGAAAGGCGGTTGCTATTTATGAACGTAGGTGCGTAACGGTTGACAGGAGAACCCTAGGATTTGATGGGGTTAATGAGATAATTCCGTTGCATTATATAATACTTTGGAATTGGGGGGCATGTGTTGACGATGAAATTTGGCTAGCATTTGAATTGGAAACGAGAGCCAATTCGAAGCGGATTTGGAGATGTGCGGGATTCTCGGAAGCACAGTGCACATCGGCTGAAGCTAGGTTTGACATGGATAGCCGATATGGCCGATATTGGTTGTGTAATCAATATCGGGTTTGAGGAGGAGTTTTGGATGATGATGCCAGACAAGGATAGAGTCCAGGACTAGCAAGTGTATCTATTAATTAGGATTATCTGTAATTTCTTTATAGATATTTTTAGTAGGAGTCCGCCTAAGGGACTTGTTTGCTAGTTGGATTTATGTTAGGTCAATATAAGTCGTGTTCATAACGGACAAGTTTGTATTTTCGGGTATAAATATAAGCCTGAGATCTTATGAATAGAGACAACACCAATTCAATCAATCTCGGCATATCGCCAACCTTCTATTTTCTACTTTCAGTGAGTTCTTACTTTCAAGTCAAGCTGCATCAGGTTTGATCATCGGCAAAGAGATAAGGCTTGTTATGGCGGTTTGCATTATCGGAATTAGTGCTTACATCTTTATAACACTCTAATTCTATCTTGCAAATCTCTGAGTTATCATATACGCTATTTAATCTAGATTGACAATGCTTTCTACTTACATCGGCTGATCTCTATTTTGGGTTATGTTGATAACGGTTAGATTGTCTTGTTGGTTTAAATTATATAATGTATCCAACATCCTGAAAAGGCAACCATCGACTTGATTGTCTAGATATCATGCTTCTTTTCATACTTAATGTTGCATCAATTTAGTTTGATCTATCAAGTCGTGTTTAGAATCATAATCTCTAACCTGCTTCATGGTTGTTAATAAGGATAGTATCGGGGTTTCTGTCGATCTTACCTGATATAGTTGTTTTACATAGTTCCTTGCTTTGTTTAATATAGTATATATGCCCCTTATATCAGGATCGAATCTAATATAAATATATCAGACTTATTACCAATCTGATTGGTAGTAATTAGATATATTTGTTGCAAGACAATATCCTAGTATCGGGCTGTATCGGAGCTATAGCCGATACATGCTTAAATCTGGACATCGGCTATGACATGAATACATATAATCATTATTTTATGTTATTTTAGACTTGGGCAACTTATATTGTCTCGGTTAAGTCCGATCTATCCCAATTGCTGATTTCTAAAGTAATAGTGAGTTATAGATTATGTAATACTGATATTTTCAGCCGACGTACCAAATTTAGGGTTAGCTCGTCATTGAACCTGCCTTACAGCCGATTCATGCTATACTGCATCGGTTAGGTTACATCACGATATGACATCGGCTTCCTAGCTGATCAATTATCGTTTACTAATAAACTTGAATGTTTCATCTTGTTGATCGTAGGATCAAATCAACTAGCACGCCCTTGAACTGGAAAGCAAGTTTTGGACCTACACTGGAGTTAAGCAGATCTCCCAGGCCAGTATGTGTTTTTTGCATCAACAGAATTGCATGACCACTACAAGACCATTATTGCTCCTTCACATGGACCTCTTTGGACCCATTGCTTATCTAAGTATTGGAGGTAACAAATATGGTCTTGTTATTGTTGATGATTTTCGCGCTTCACATGGGTGTTCATTTTGCATGACAAGAGTGAAACACAAGCCACATTCAAGAAGTTTGCAAGAAGAGCCCAAAATGAGTTCGAGATCAAGATCAAGAACACCGAAGTGACAATGGGAAAGAGTTCAAGAACACGTGCGTGGAGAGCTTCCTTGATGAAGAAGGAATCAAGCATGAATTCTCGGCTCCATATTCACCTCAACAAAATGGAGTAGCCGAGAGGAAGAATAGGACTTTCATCGAGATGGCAAGAACAATGTTGGATGAATACAAGACCTCAGACTGTTTTTGGGCCGAAGCCATCAACACCGCATGTCACGCCATCAACCGTCTCTATCTTCATCGCCTTCTTAAGAAGACTCCCTATGAGCTTCTTACCTGTAACAAACCAAATGTCTCATACTTTCGTGTTTTCAGTAGTAGGTGTTACATTCTTAATAAGAAGGCAAGATTCTCAAAGTTTGCTCCTAAGGTCGATGAGGGATTCTTGCTTGGGTATGGGTCAAATGAGTGCGCCTATCGCGTTTTCAACAAAACCTCCGGTATTGTTGAGATCGCACGTGATGTGACATTTGATGAGACTAACGGCTCTCATGTAGAGCAAGTTGACTCACGTGTGTTAGGTGAAAAGGAGGATCCTAGTGAAGCAATCAAGAGGTTGGCTCTAGGAGATGTTCGTCCTAGAGAGCAACAACAGGGACCCTCTTCCTCTACACAAGCGGAGCCATCCACATCCACTCAAGCCAACGATCCCTCACCCTCAAGCTTGGATCGTGATTAAGTAGACGTGCACGTGCCATCTCCACCAATCAACCTTACTCATCCAAGGATACACCAAAGCATCCAACAAGATCACTCCACTGACAATATCCTAGGTGACATCAACTAGGGAGAATCCACTAGATCTCGAGTTGTAAATTTTTGTGAATATTACTCTTTTGTGTCTTCTCTTGAACCAATTTACGTAGGCACGCGAGGGGACTGCCCGTTGCCCGCTGGGGACGGGGGTTAAACCTGAGGTGTGGTGTGCTTGGCTAGAGGGGGTTATGCGAAGAGTCTTGTCACAATTTCCCCCTTTGCAGTCCCATGGTGGTATTTCGGGGCATGGCAACATGTTGGAATCGTGTCTTGTGGGTACAGTTGCGCACCTCTGATCAGAGTAAAACTATTCGAATAGCCGTGCCCGCGGTTATGGGCGATCGACCAGATTCACCGTGATTAGTCCCATTCTATTAATTAAATTGACTTAATGAACTGGTTTAGTTTAGGTGGAATGACTGGGCCTGTTCAACGTGGTGTAACGTTGTTCAGTGGAGATGTTTAATCTTGCCTTAATTAATCGATTGTTTTACTGTTTTCAACTATAAACGTTTACAACCGCCTTTATGCAAATAGCCACGAACCCTCCTTGTCTTCCCTTGCACGAATGCATCATTGGTGTGGCTTGTTGAGTACGGTGGTTGTACTCAGCCTTGCTATTATTCCCCATTTTCAGAAGTATAGTGCTTCTGAGCTTAAGACGAAGTTAGAAGACCAATGCTTATACCCCAGTTGAGTTTTGCCTGTGGAGTGGAGCTGAAGCCCCGCTAGGATCGTCACCTTTTTCCGCTGCTGTTTTCTTTTCGGTGTGAGGACTAAGTGCCTCTCCTGTAAGTATATACGCTTTATTTACGTTTAGATCTGTATATTAATTTGTCGTTTTGTGTACCCTGGCTCGATTCCTGGACAGGGATTTATACGCAAAATAGTTTGGAAATTTGGGATAAATTTCTGGGCGTGACACTACCTCTATAGTTCCATGGCATATAGCACCACTTAATGGTATTTAATAATCTAAGCACATCACTTACATTAATAAATACTACTCTATATCACTGCAGCTGACACAGAGCAATCATCTGGATGAACATTAAACCAATACCATTGCATCTCTCTGGTAAGCTAGCTATATAATTAATACGAAACAAGTATAACTCAAGGTTGGTACTCGTATAATTATGCGAGTAAAATAATGACCAAAACTACATAAAGAAGAATATTTCATTAATGAATAAAGTATTACAAGAGAGGAAATAACTTCTAGAACCATACCCGAATTTTTCGGAAGACTTGAAGAACTCAAAAAAACTATTCTAATTCTACCTCCACTAGTGCTAGAACAAAGTAAACTACTAAGGAGAGCTTTTCTTGAATCCTCTTGGTGTGTGTTGAAAAGGGAGAATGAGGAGTCCTTTTATAGCCTCTCAATGACGGTTTCTGCAGGTGGAAATGTCGGAATCACCCTTCAACCGTCATTGGGGAGACATCTAGGACGTCCACGTGGAAGGAGATTCCCATCGGAGCCAAAGTCGGTTCGGCCGAACCCTGACCTGGTTCGATCGGCATCAAATTCCTCATAGGCCTCCTCTTGTATATTCTCAGACTTGTGGTATGGTGGTTAGGTCCATTTGCAGATGTTTAATTGGGTTTATGGGCCCATCCATCCATATGTTCACCACATATCTGACATTCATTGTCTAACATTCATTCCGGAAGTTTCGAAATGATTTTGCAAATAAAACCAAGTTCCTCAAATGATTCTCTCATTCACTCAAGAACGTGTATGTGTATTCCTCACCAAGATATTACCTTTCTGTCCCTATTCTAAGGTCATATATGTAGAGCTTGGTAGGGATCAAATGAGGCTTACATGCATTCACATTTAATACTAAATCAAAACTCCGGACCATAGAAGATAGCAAAACATACTTTTGATCAAGATTGTGCAAGTGTGTGGTATCATGGTAGATATGTGTGGGATAATATGGCTCCTTTTGTATACCTCCTCTTCCTTTAAAACTTGAGAGAGTGTATGGCTAGCTTCTTCTTTCTTTTTTTTTCATCATGCCTCATACTTTGTATGAACAGGATTTTCTCTTTTTGCATAGCCATACCTCTCTTTACTTTGAATAATATTTTTGGAAGAAGAAAGGCATAAATATTGTGGAGCATTTATTTTGTAGATGTTGTGGATGAAATGGATGCTAACTTCCAATGTAGAAGTTTTGCATAAGTGTGTACATGTGGTGTGTAGGTGATCTTGATCATAAAGTATGAGAAGCATCTTACACCGGTCAATAGAAGTTTGACAAAGTTCAATGGAATTACAAGCAACCATAATGTAAGGTTTTTTTCAATATAAAGAATGTATCGCTCTAATAGGAATTTATATCAAATGCGGAACTTTTTAAGTTTATCATTTTTTTGAAAAATAAAACTACGGATTTCCAGTCAAACTTTGAACAAGATCACAACAACTCTATTTTATCATCTCATATCTCACAACAACTTAGACTTAGTTCATGCAATGTGCTACTCACATCTCTCAGGTTCCCAGATAATATTTGGCTTTCCTACTCAAAACTTGAGAGAGACTTCACTATGAACCAATACATAAACGATATAAAACAGAACATCTATTCATCATTTCAACTTAGAGAACAAAGCAATCTTACCAACTTGTCTACGGGAAGACTTGTCACCTTCCGGTAGAGTTGGAACACAGGGCGCACTGGGCTATCCGAACCTGGAACATGGACCCAAAGGGAGTCGTACAACACACGAAGATGCAGCTATCTGACCTGGAGTAATGGAGGGACAAGGCCTACCACAATGCCAAGATCTATAAAGGCAGAACCAAAAGATGGCATGATAGGTGGATCAAGTACAAGGAGTCCAAGGCAGGGGACAAGGTGCTGCTATTCAACTCAAGGGTGAAGCTTTTCGGACACGGAAAACTTTGGAGTAAATGGATGGACCCATATACTGTCGTCGACACTTCATCACATGGAGTTGTCACACTGTGCGATAATAAAGGTAACATCTTTAAGGTAAATGGTCATCGTTTAAAAGTTTTTCTTGATCTGTTAGAAGTTGACCATGACTTAGATGTTGTGAACCTAGTCGCTTTTAGCTTCTACCAAGAGTCTAAACCCTTTGGAAATGGATTGGAAGGGTCCAGCCCAAGCCTAGAGGCCAGCCACTAGGACCTGGTGTTGATGCAAAAAACACACACTGGCCTGAGAGATTTGCTTTACTGTAGTGCAGGTCCAAAACATGCTTTCAGGTTCAAGGGCGTGTCAGTTGATTTGATCCTGCAATCAATAAGATGAAATATGCAAGTTTTATTATTATAAACGATAATCGATCGGCTAGAAAGCCTATGTCATATCGTGATGCAACCTAGCTAATGAAGTAGAGTGTGAATCGGCTGTAAGGCGTATTCAATGACAAACTAGCCTTAAACTTGATCCATCGGCTGTAAATATCAGTATTATATAATCTATAAATCAATATTACTTTAGAAATCAACAATTGTGATAGATCGGACTTAACCGAGATAATATAAACTGCCCCAGTCTAAAATAACACAAAATAACAATTATATGTATTTATATTACAGCCGATGTCCAGATTTAAGCATGTATCGGCTATAGCTCTGATACTACCTTGTACTAAGATATTCTCATGCAAAAAATATACCTAACTACTACCAACCAGGTTGGTGGTAAGTCCAATATATTTATATTAGATTAGATCTTGATATAAGGGTAGATATATCATATTAAACAAAGCATAGAACTATGTAAAACAACTATACCAGGCAAGATCAGCTGAAACCCCGATGCTATCCTTATTAACAACCATAAAGCAGGCTAGAGATTATAATTCTAAGCACGACTTAGTAGATCAAACTTAGCTGATGCAGCATTAAGTATGAGAAGAAGCATAATATCTAGACAATCAAGCTGATGGTTGCCTTTTCAGGATGGTTGATACACTATATAATTTAAACCAACAAGTCAATCTAGCTATTATCGACAAAACCCTAAATAGAGATTGGTCGATGCAAGTAGAAAGCATTATCAATCTAGATTATATAGTATATATGATAACTTGGAGATTTACAAAATAGAATTAGTGTCATAAAGATGTAAGCACTAATTCCAATAATGCAAACCGCCATAAAAAAATCTACCACTTCGCCAAAGATCGAAACCAATGCAGCTCGACTCAAAAGCAAGAATTGGTCGAAACAGGTAACGAAAAAGGTTGGAGATGCGCCGAGATTGATTGAACTGATGTTAATTATTTACAAGATTTCGGGCTTATATTTATACCCGAATATACAAACTTGTCCGCAATGGACACGACTCATATTGTCCTAATACAACTCCAACTAACAAACATGTTCCTTAGGCGGACTCTTACGGAAAATATCTATAAGGCAATTACATAAAAATCCTAATTAATAGATACAATTGTTAATCTTGGACTCCATCCTTGCCTGGTAACGTCATAGTAATCCTTCTTTCGAACTCGAAATTGATCATGTAACCATATCAAACTCGGTATCGACTGATACAAACTTCCAGCCAATGTGCACTCTGTTTCCGAGAATTCCGCATATTTTTAAATCCGCTTCGAATTGGATCCTGTTTCCGATTCATATGCTTGCCAAATTTCATTATCAACACATGCCCCCCAATTCCGAAGTATTATATAATGCAACGGAATTATCTCGCCAAACCCGTAAGAATCTAGGGTTATCCCTTCCGACCGTTACGCACTTACTTTCATAAATAGCGACTGCCTTTCCGGAAATTTTACGGTGTTAACTCCGTTTTCATTGCTCAAACCACCAAGACTTCCTCACCAACTCCGGTGATTTTCTCAACCCCTCCGGCGAGCAGCTCGGCAAACATCTTCGGTGACAATCCCTCGCAAATCAATGGCATCTTCATCAAGCCCATCAAGCGCTCCAACCACAGAATTCCCCGAGGTATGACTCATCGGCTCAAACTCCCTTTCCACTTTCTCACCTTTTCCTTGTTGCTCAATCTCTCTTTTTTTCAATATGTAGCATCTAGCACACCAAATAACCATCCCAAGCCTGAAAGAACCAAATCACTTCTTCTTGGAACTGATAGGTGACATAGATCTAACCACCTTGATCAACGCAGAGACAGAGAGAATCCCTTTTAGGTAGACGAACCCAATCCTATCTCATTGGACTGCCACCTTCAGATCTTGGCCATCCCAAGTCGATGGATGGACTAACTGGTACAAGAGGATAGCCGCGAGTAAACAGGATCACTGGGATGAGATGGGCCGATGATCCCCACCCTGCTTGACATCGTCATGATCACTGGTCTAGATATCACCACATCGGCTAATCCCATCAGCTTGACAACCAAGTGTGCTCACATATTCAAAACCAAGAATATTGGAGGTTGGTCAAGATTTATCTCAGAAAACATGGGAACAGGCCCAATATCGGCCATAGAGCATAATGCCTCTCTTCTTATGTGGTTAGATAAATTCCTCTTCTGCGGCTCTACATGTGGTCTAACAGCCAACTGACAACACCTAGCCGAAGCCATAGTAACAAAAAAGCAATTTCCTTTGGGCAAATTCCTTCTAGGTGCGGTTTACCAAGCCTTGTGCTAGTCTTCGGCCAAAATCATCATGGACTCAAGTATTAGCACAGGTGGCCCCTAGTGGTTTGTGCAACTTTGGCTTAATCTGCACACTTTAAAGGTAGCACTGAGACAAGCACTTCGTGAAGCTGAGTTCCCCTCCTTGGCCGATGCAAAGGATGATGATGATGACTCCAACTCGACACGCAGATGTATATCTTTTGGAGAAGCAGCTACTAGCTATGCTGGTTCAGGACCATCGACTGAGCACTTCCAGAACTAGTTTGGAAACTTCTATGATGGATTTCCTAGAGATAACAGAATCTGGTTCGCTTATGAAGCCTTCTATCACTATGAACTGCCAACCGATTTTAGATTAGATGAGATCATTCATTAAAGATTTGAGAAACCTAGAGAAGTCCTGACTGCAACAATCTCCCCCTGTATTCTCCCTACAGGCATATCCCAAGGCAGGAATGTACAACCATCATATGAATTCTACCATCCAATAGTTGTTGCACGCCAACTTGGTATGGGACAACTTCCAATCGGCTTGTACTACTCTGACAAGATTCAGACCAGAGGAGAAATTGTATCGGCTTTGATGATGGACAAGCTCCTTAACATACCTGATCCTACTCTTGGTAGCATTGACAGGTTCAACATCATCCTGATGAGAAGTATCATTTTTGATAGATGGTGGTCTGAATGGAAAACACATATATTCCATCTATCGGCTCAGACATATTTAACAAGAATATCACTTGACCTGATTCCTCAAGTAAGTTATATTCTCTCATCTCTTTTTCCATTATGTCTTAATATCAATAACCTTCTGATATTTACCAATCCTTGTTCTGCAGTTCCAGCTATCTGAGTCACCTCCTCCTCTAATCAACCGAAGTGGCCAGCTGATCGAATATGCTGCTGCAAAACTTCCAAACGGTTGTGGCCTAGCTCTTTCTATCATCAGCTATAACGCTCCTAGGGTGGCTTCCCTACTCCAAGGCCAAATCAGAGACCTGATACCAGCTAGTGAAAAACGCAAAATGACCAAGCAAGCTACCATCAAACCTTCCATTATCCAGAAAAAACCCACCAAGAGACCCAAGACATTAACTGATAAAAATCTTCCCTTGGTCCAAGATATGGAAGAATACTTGGAAGAAATTGAAATGGAGGAGGCCATAAATGAGGCAACAGCTCAAATTAGTGAGACAGTAGAAGCTACAACTTCTCGTGTCGATACTCCACCAGCTATTCAATCAGGCAAATTAGAACTCCAAGCCCTCAAAAATGCCATCCTCGCCAAGCACAGGTATACATCTTTCAAAACCTTCATCTTCTTTTTTCAAACACTATGCTCTATAACTCAATCATATCTTTCAGCCGAAAAAGAAACAAGTGGCTGCTAGGAAGAAACCAACTACACCACCAGCATCAGTAATTTTTTTACCAATTTAAATTTCAGTTTTTTCTTCAGCCGATACTCAATAACAACCTCATATTATTTCAGCCTCCACAACCTCCATCACCTCCTCAGCAACACTCAAGTGAACACACTCCATCAGCTGCAGCAAGCCAACATGATGATGAAGCAATCATTGTGATTCTAACCTCTCAAGTTCCTATAAGTTCATATCAAACCGTCATACATCGGCTTACTCAAAATCATTACTTACTCATAACATCTTTTTTATCTGCAGATCTTAGCTGATATGTTCTCTTTTGATATAAAGCAATTTATGGACGAGGAAGAAGATGATACAACAAGCAAGGCCAAATCACCATTATCTGAAGACCTAAAGACCAAGCTAGCAGATATCTCTGATCGGCTAGGAGCTTCTTTAGATGCACTAGTTGCAGATTGTGGTCAGATAAGAGCAAGATTTCAAGATATCCAAGATCAAATCCTTGATGAGATTGTCGATATGATATCCCCAGCAGTCTTCCTTGAACAACATTGCTTCAAACTTGAAAGAGCCAGGCAAAGGATTGTTGATCGGCTTGAACGCTCATCTCTTGAAACTACCATAAAAACCAGCCAACAGCAAGTAAATGACGAGAAGGCGAAATTGGATGAACTAGAGGCTGGTCCAAGTTTGACTCAACAAAACATCGACAGATTGAAGAAGAAAGAAGCCTATCTATTAGCACAACTCAATGAGTGTAGATCTGAAATATTTTCTGAAGAACAAAAGTTAGTCGATCTGCCCAGAGCTATCGAAGCTCAAAAAACCAAGTTGAAGATTTCTATCAAGAATCTATCTTCCCTCAGTAAAACCCTCAAGCCAATCCCTGGGACGGATGCAGCCGACGCTCAGGTGATAGAAGAAGTAGATCAAATTAGACAACATGCAGTATCGGCTATCCAGAAATATATGTCTTGATGTAATAAGTCTAAACAATTTCTGACACTTGCAACATTTTGTTTTGATGTAACCATACTGCTATCGGTCATCGTGCCGATTTGAACTTACTGCTATCAGTCATCGTGCCGATTTGAACTTATACCAATACAGTCTTCAAATTTTGGTTTTTAAAATCCCCAAATTTTATCACCATGCCCCCCCAAGTTTGTATTAGGAAATATCATGCTGCAAACTTACAAATAGTCTAAGGACGATAAGAATACCGGCCATCTAAAGGCGATGTAAGCAACATCGGCTGTAAACCATACATCGGCACAACACAGCCGATTACGAACCAATTCTAACACTAGGATAATATTTCTTCAAATACTTCCCATTAAGAGTTCTCCCAAACACTTCTGCATCAAGTCCTTTTAACAAGTAAGCTCCTTTGGAAACACATTTATGAATCCGAAAAGGTCCTTCCCAATTTGGTGACCATTTACCAAATTTATTGTCTCTTGTTCCTATTGGCAACACTAATTTCCCCACAAGTTCCTCCTCCTCAAAAGATTTTGGTACAACCTTCTTATTATAATGCTTGGCAACCCTTTCTTTATCTCGCCTAACCTTCTCTAGAGCACGCAACCTTGATTGAACCAATTCTTTTGATTCATCGCCATCAAATTATGATA
The DNA here is from genome assembly GCA_000573905.2 of Oryza punctata. Classification (NCBI taxonomy): domain Eukaryota; kingdom Viridiplantae; phylum Streptophyta; class Magnoliopsida; order Poales; family Poaceae; genus Oryza; species Oryza punctata. The sequence continues at coordinate 6,262,686 of CM002491.2, read as the reverse complement.
ATCATCGGCTGTCAACTTATTTTGTAAAGAAATCCTTCTTGAGCCGATGTTAGTTTCCTACGGTAGAACAGTTTTATGACCGTAAACTAACTGATATGGTAGAACTTGAATAGCACCATGAACAAGCCATCTGATAAGACCATAACGCCTCAACTAATATAATATGCCACTTTTTGGGGGTATTCAACAATTTTTCTCTTAACCAACTTGATCAGACTTTTGTTAGATGTCTCAGCCTGCCCATTAGCTCGTGCATAATATGGTGAGGAATTCAACAATTTTATCCCCATGCTATCGGCAAACTGAACAAACTCATCGGATACAAAGATAGATCCCTGATCAGTTGTTATTGTCTACGGCAAACCAAATCTATATATAATATGCTCTTTAACAAACTCGATTGCATCTCTAGTATCAAATTTCTTGAGAGGAATAGCTTCAACCCACTTGTTAAAATAATCAGTAGCTAAAATGGTCATGGTTTGATAATTGGATTCATAGCCGACGCTAGTGCTCTATGAATAGCTCCAAACTTCTGACAATCTTGACAGCCTTTATAATACCTAAAACAATCTTCTAGCATTGTCGGCCAAAAATAACCCACTCTCCTAATCAGCCACTTCATCTTATGATCCGATTGGTGAGTACCACATATCCTCTCATGTACTTCACACATAACAACCTTTGCTTCTTCTAAACTCAAGCGTCTTAACAGAACCCAATCAATAGTTCGATGGTACAATTCATCGTCCAACAAAACATATTTAAGAGTTTTCTACCTCAATTACCTGGACACCGATCTAGAAGGATCCTTTAAATACTCAATTATCTCAAATCTCCATTCATCGGCTTGCAAATATGTAACTTCTACCTCTACATCCATTGACATCGGCTTATATCCCGATGCACCCTGAGCTAAATCATTAGCCTCAACATTTTGTTCTCGAGGAATATGCTTCAAAGTAACTACCCTGAAAGTTTTCATCAACTCTTGACACTTCTCACTGTAAACCATCAAGATATCATTCTTACACTCATATTCTCCGGACAACTGGCTAATCACCAATAACGAATCACCCATGATCTCAACAGCATCAGTTTCAACCTCTTTCAACAATTGTAAGCCTTTCAGAACTGCCTCATACTCAGCTTGGTTATTAGTAGAATAAGGTTTAATAGTAAAAGAGAACTGAAAAATTGCCCCCTAGGCGATATGATCACTAAGCCGATACCACATCCATGAGTGCAAACTGATCCATCAAAAAATAATGTCCAAGGCATAATCTCAACATGATCAATCGAACTATCCCGATGTTCAACTATGAAATCGGCTATCACCTGCCCCTTGACTGCATTAGCCGATTCATATCTTAGATCAAATTCGGTTAAAGCAAAAATCCACTTCCTAATCTTTCCCTTTCAAACTAGAGCCGATAGCATATATTGTACTACATCGGCCTTACAAACTATCGTGCATTCATTGGAAAGCAAATAATGTCTTAACTTTGTACAAGAAAAATATAAACACAAACACAACCTTTCCACCGGTGAATATCTGGTCTCTGCATCCAAGAGCCTTCTACTTAGATAAAATATAACACACTTTTTACCTTCAACTTCTTGGATTAAGACAGAGCTGATAGTCTGATCGGCTGACAGATACAACCTAAAAGGAACCCTTTCTGTGGTGGAATAAGAACTAGAGGAGTACTGAAATATTTCTTTATACTATCCAAAGCTTGCTATTGCTTCTCCCCCCAAACAAACTCCTGATCAGCCTTCAATCTGAGTAACGGAGTGAATGGTTCTATCCTGCCGGACAAATTAGATATAAACCATCTTACAAAATTAATCTTGCCGATCAATGATTGCAATTTTGTCTTATCTTCTGGAGCTTTTATATCTTTGATAGCATTGATACTCCTCTAAGGTATATCAATTCCCCTTTCATGCACTAAAAATCCAAGAAATTGCCCACCTGATACACCAAAAGCACACTTGGTTGGGTTCATCCTTAATCCATATTTTCTTGCCCTTTCCAAGACTCTTTCCAAATCAGCTATGTGTTCATCAACATCTTTTGATTTAACAACCACATCATCAATATAGATCTCAACCAATAAGCCGATAAGGTCATGGAATATGTAATTCATTGCTCTTTGGTATGTGGCGCCAGCACTCCTTAACCCAAAAGTCATAACAACCCACTCATACAAGCCGATTGCACTAGGACATCGAAAAGCAGTCTTATGAATATCCTCCTCAGCCATAAAAATTTGATTATATCCTACATTGTCTTCCATGAAACTGATGATTTTGTGTCCAGATGCTGCATCAACCAATTGATCGGCAATTGGCATTGGGTATTCGTCCTTAGGGGTAGCCTTATTCAAATCTCTAAGTCAATACAAACTCTAAGCTTGCCATTTTTCTTAATCACCGGTACTATGTTTGAAATCCACTCAGCATTCCAGCATGGTCTGATAAAATTAGCATCATAAAGTCTTGTAATCTCGGCCTTAACAGCATCATACATCTCAGGTTTACACCATCTTGGAGGCTGCTTGTACGGCCGATAGCCAGGTTTAATAGGGAGCCGATGTTCAACAATCGATCGGCCAAGTCCCGGCATCTCATAGTATTCCCAAGCAAAACAATCTTTTGTAATCCTTTAACAGCTCTATTAATTTATATTTAAATTCTTTTGACAAACCTTTACTAATATATGTCGGCCTAGGTCTATCGCCTGGTCCAATATCCACCTTTTCTAGTTCATCGGCCGACATAAAGTCTTGTCCAAGCTTGCCGTCAAGATCAACTACAGTATCCTTTGTATAAAAATTCGAACCCTCCACGGCACCCTCAAAGTAATAATTGGGGCTCTCCATCTCCTGTTGGTTGTATATCATAATCAGAAACTCTTAGATAATCTCCTTGCCAAACTTTACCAGACAAACAATCAATTTCATCCATCTCCCAAACAGACAAATCGGCACTAGCTACATTAACTGACCTATCGGCTAGCATGATTTCTATCTGGTCTCCCTACCACTGGATCAAACTTTGATGCATAGTTGAAGGAATACAACAATTGGCATGGATCCAATCTCTTCCCAGCAACAGACTGTAGGAACCCTTCACATCAATGACAAAAAATGTAGTAGGAATTGTCTTGCTGCTAATGGTCAACTCTACATTCAAAACTCCCTTAGTTTCAGATGGATTCCCTCCAAAATCTTTTAGAATCATATTGGTCTTAATCAAATCATCTGGATTCTTGCCCAATTTTCTGAAAGTAGCATATGGCATCAAATAACAGTCGCTCCTCCATTGACCAACATTTTCGACATCGGCTTCCCATTGACAAACCCCTTGAAATACAAAGGCTTGAGGAGCTGATGCCCGGCTCCTTCTGGTTTCTCAAAGATAGCTTGCTGTGGAGACAATATCAATTTAGCTGATGGTGGTTCACACATTTCTTCCACGACTTGTTCTACACCGTATTTGGTTGGCAACATAAATACCATGTTTATTGAAGATGACACAACTACTTTTCCCTTACTCTTAGCAAGACTTTTACCCTTATCAGCTCTGACTTCATCGGCTAGAACGATCTTACTTTTAACACGTCATACCTTCCTTGTGCGCTTCAGCCGATGTTCAATCTCATCTTCAACTTCTTGAAGTTGCTCTCTATTCCTCATCCTCTGGACATGTCTTTTTTGACTCTTAGTAAAAATTCCAGAAGGACACCATTGAGGTTCCATGGTCTCAGCTCTCACTTGCGGCTTGTCCTCGAAGTAATCCTGTCGAATCGGCCCAAGCCTCTTATGAACAGGTAAGTTTTGCTGAATCGGCCGATACCCACTATTACTTTGTTAGCTTGACCTTCCAATCTATCTTTTGTCAAGATAACTACAACCAGGACAATCTTCGATAGACGATAGTCTCATCCCTTCATTCCAGCAAAACCTAAAGAATTCACAACCCCAATGAGGATCGAAACAACCCTCATTATTGTAGTGACATGTTTCTTCTTCTCTTTGATGCCTGTTCTGATACTTGTTGATCATACTAACCGACTTGAACCTCGTTTCCTGATATTTATTACTATTGGCTTGGTTTCTATTGGCTCCAGTATGAACCATGTTTACCGGAAAAGGATGACCATCTATCTTTGTTGGCCTTTTAGCTTCATCGAACTTTATCCTTCCTTGTTCTATAGCCGATTGAATCCGTTGCCTGAAGATCTTGCAATCATTGGTGTTGTGTGATCCTGTGTTATGCCACTTGCAATACTTCCTTCTCTTCAATTCCTCAGCCGATGGTATCACATGTCCTATCGGTAGTTGAATTTGCTTCTCTTGAAGAAGATCAAATATCTTGTCAGCCTTAGTGATGTCAAAATCAAACATTTCTTCCTTCCCCGAATTCTTAACCCATTGGCACAACACTGTTTTCTTATTCCTAGCCCACTCGGATGTATTTTCTTCTCGGTCTTCATCTTCGGAGTCAGAATCATAACTGTAGATATTGTTGACATTATTAGCCTTTTTAGCAAACTTTCAGCCTCCTGGAATTGTGTTTCATGAGCTGATATCTTCTGAGATAAATGCGCTAAACTTTTAAAATCCTGAGAAGAAAACCTTTCCCTTATCGGCGCTAATAGTCCCTGGAAAGCCTGATCGGCTAGCTGTGAATCAGTTAATGCCAAACTATAGCACCTATTCCTTACATCTCTAAATCTCTAGATATAATCTGGCACTATTTCATCTGATTTTCGCTTGATGTGAGATCCGATAGTTTCATCTCTTGGATTCCACTAAAAAAAGTACTTATGGAACTGCTTCTCTAGATCAGCCAAACTCCTGATAGAATTGTATGGCAAGGAAGAAAACCATGTAAACACCGATCCAGACAATGATAGTGGGAATAATCTAACTCTGAGAGCCTCTGTAGCCGATGCTTCTCCACATTACGCTAAGAAATGGCTAACGTGCTCATAAGTTGACACATTATCCTGCCCTGACAATTTTGAAAAATTTGGTAACTTGTATCGGTTTGGCAGTGACACTCGATCAAAATATTCAGGGTATGGATGCCGATACATGTTATCGTTATCCTTAGGCTTGAGTCCAAACTGCTCTTTTATTACATCGGTAATCATATCGGCCCACGGCTGGTGTGACACCCCCTCACCATACTGCTGCTGTGGTTGATCATATTGGCCAAACTAGGTTGAATACTGAAACCGTGGAGACCTCTCAGGCCGATACTGGACTCGTGGAGAATGAGGTTGATATTGATGATTAAAATTGGCTCCTAGACCCTACGATGAAACATACAGCGGTGGTTCCGGTACATACTGCTGGCCGATTAGCTGAGTTGTCCCAATCGGCTATTGTGCGGACGGTTAAGACGTGGATATCTGCGGCATGGAGGGGACGTGATATGTAGGCTCGGAAACCGGCGGCTTCATCTTTAGCATGTTGACTAGCTGCTCCGGTGTTAATTGAGTTGAATTCTGCCCTCCCCAAGCATCGGCTGCTGCCTTCTTAATATCATTGGGATAGACCCACTAGACATAGGAGTCGATAGAGCTTGAGTTGAAATTGTCTGTTGTTTCCCGCAATTTTCGACTTCATAGTCCTATAACCTGGGAAAGCATCTCCCGGAAGATAGATGGGCCCTTTTGCTTTCTCCTCGGCTATAGTGTCGTCCACCACCGTCTTGATCATATTCGTCAATGTGTTCACAAGTACACCGGACTGATTAATCAAAGCATGATGAACTGCCGAGTCAATACGATCTAGTAATGTATGGAGCTCCTCATCGCTTGACTCAGCCTTGATCTCTTTGTCTTTATCATCATTTGCTCTAGATGTACTTGGCTCCATGTTTGCGATCAGCGGTAACTCGACTTTGGTCTTTGAATTACCGTACCTTGGCGGGTCACCGGGAACGAGTGTAGGTATTGACTCTGGAGTTGATCCAGCAACTTTTTCATCTCCTCCTTCTGCTCCTCGTTCAATTCTCAATCGTGATAGGTAGAACAATCATCTGCAACTTAAGTGATGTTGGATGCCATGATGATGCAGTAAATTGTGAATCGGCTGTAAGGCATATCCGATGACGAATCAACCCTAAACTTGATCCATCGGCTGTAAATATCAGTATTATATAATCTATAAATCAATATTACTTTAGAAATCAGCAATTGTGATAGATCGGACTTAACAGAGATAGTATAAACTGCCCTAGTCTAAAATAACATAAAGTAACGATTATATGTATTCATGTTATAGCTGATGTCCAGATTTAAGCATGTATCGGCTATAGCTCTGATACTACCTTATACTAAGATATTCTCATGCAAAAAATATACCTAACTACTACCAACCAGGTTGGCGGTAAGTCCAATATATTTATATTAGATTAGATCTTGTTATAAGGGCAGATATAGCATATTAAACAAAGCATAGAACTATGTAAAACAACTATACCAGGTAAGATCAGCTGAAACCCCGATGCTATCCTTATTAACATCCATAAAGCAGGCTAGAGATTATAATTCTAAGCACGACTTAGTAGATCAAACTTAACTGATGCAGCATTAAGTATGAGAAGAAGCATAATATCTAGACAATCAAGCCGATGGTTGCCTTTTCAGAATGGTTGATACGCTATATAATATAAACCAACAAATCAATCTAGCTATTATCGACAAAACCCTAAATAGAGATTGGTCGATGCAAGTAGAAAGCATTGTCAATCTAGATTATATAGTATATATGATAATTCGGAGATTCACAAAATAGAATTAGAGTGTCATAAAGATGTAAGCACTAATTCCGATAATGCAAATCGCCATAACAAATTCTACCTCTTCGCCGAAGATCGAAACCGATGCAGCTTGACTCGAAAGCAAGAACTCGTCGAAACAGGTAACGAAAAAGGTTGGAGATTCGCCGAGATTGATTGAATTGATGTTAATTATTTACAAGATCTCGAGCTTATATCTATACCCGAATATACAAACTTGTCCGCAATGGACATGACTCATATTGCCCAAATACAACTCCAACTAACAAACAAGTTCCTTAGGCGGACTCTTACCGAAAATATATATAAGGAAATTACATGAAAATCCTAATTAATAGATACAATTGCCAATCTTGGACTCCATCCTTGCCTGGCAACGTCATTGTAATCCTTCTTTCGAACCCGACATTGATCATGTAACCAATATCGGTTGTATCGGCTAACCATATCAAACTCGGTATCGGTCGATACAGACTTCCAGCCGATGCGCACTCTATTTCCGAGAATTCCGCATATCTTTATATCGTCTTCGAAATGGATCCCGTTTCCGGTTCATATGCTTGCCAAATTTCATCGTCAACACCTTGCCAAGGTGGGACTAACCGGGGTTCGGCCGACTTAGTGGTGGCGTCGCCACCATGGCCCCTTCTTCCACCTGACCACCAAGGTTCCCCTCTAGTTATCTTAGGTTTAGGTTCTGATAGGCGTGTTTAGGTCTAGGTTGTTTAGCTTATTTTTATTTTTATTTATTTCATTTCATTCTATACTTGTAATGTGCCGATCATGATAAAAACATAAAATAAAATAAAATAAAGTTGGCTCCTTGATCTTCCGACCAAGTGAGTCCTTTTTGCTTCATTCTTGTCTTTGTTTTTATTTTTATGTCCAATAAAGCATTCCAGGTACAAAGATAAGTGTGGGGGTGATCTTGCACATCAACGCCATGGCCAAAGCAAGATCACCCTAGAAGTGATAAGCCATGACAAACCACACAAGGGAAAATGATGCAGTCAGACCCAATGAGGGGTCAGCCAAACTTCCAGTTCAATTGAACCACCTCTACCATGGATCATCCTCTGTTTTATACATTGCGTAGATTTGCACATTTTTTTCCTTTGGACATCCATTCTATCTTGAGTTTAATTTGATTATCAATTCTAAAATATCGAAGATAATTAAACTCAAGCTAGGGATGGTACAATTAGAGTTCATGGTCTCCTGAAAATAACATGCATGCCTATTATTCTTAGTTCATTACTTGTTGCTTGTGTGATATATCCAATAGGGATCCCGTGCTATCTAGGTAATTGATGAATGAGATATAGTCTGATGATAGAAATCTTGCTCTTCATGTTGCACACTTGGCAATTTTATAAAAAGAAAAAAAATATAACGATGATAAACTCCTCATTGATATTTTTATTCCAACTAGAGTGATAGGTTGATCATTCATGATTAGCTTGCTACATACGCTGCTTGTAATTATATTACATACGCTGCTTGTAATTATATTGAGCGTTGTCAAGCTTTGTGACCCTAGTGAAGTACTTTTCATGCTTGCTTGATCAAAAACCACATTGCACCTATCTATGCGTAACTTCTACACCGGAGGTTAGTGTTCCCTTCCATTTCATCCCATCCATCCACAAAATAAACACTTCACCAAAAAGTCTCTCCAAAAAGCTTTTTTTAAAAAAAAAAGGGATAACTATACAAATACAAGTGCCTATCCCAAAAGAGATGATCCAAATATCTCTCCAAGCACTTTGCCATAGAGGGAATGCATTATCATACAAAAAGAGATTCAACCACTCTAAGATCAATCATGCCAAAAATAGCTTGTCCCAAAATAAAGCATAAAAGAGAGCGCAAAAAACTGGAGTATCACCTATCCACCATATATCCACCCATGTGCAAGCTTGATCAAGTTGGTATGTCTTGTATTTCTATAGATCCATTATTTGACTTTGCAATATATGTGATACAAGTAATGCTTTACTCTTTTCCATGCCTTGAGCTCCACATAAGCCTTATTAGATGGTAGGAAAAGAAAAGGCACAATCATATGCCTTTGTGAGGAATCTTACACTTTGCATGATCGAGAGAATCAATGGAGGAGCAAAGAAAAGTTATAATTTTGTGTTACTTGAAAAACCCCAAGTTGTTCTTCATGAAAAGTTAGGGTGACTTGCGTCAAGATTGTTCCATTTTTCAATTGCCCAAGATCGCATGGTAGACACTACAAAGACCCACAAGTACAAGTATAGCTGTGAATAATTTGTTTGTATGATTATTAGTAAGGAAGTCATAACACTTTTGTAGAGTTCATAGCCTTCACTCGGGACGAGCAAAGGTTAAGTGTGGGGGTCTTGTTGACAGTCCTTAAATCATAACATCTGACCGTCAATGTCTGCATATAACGAAATAAAATACGGTATCCAACTAAGTGGTAGGGATTATTACTAATCATTTCCACTAGTGTTGGTGAAATATGTGTATGCAAATATATTAAGGATAAAATACACCCGCCATGTGATGAAAACACAACTCCCGACAAACAGGACGCGTTTACACGAATTGGAGGCCCCATATGTCAATAAAAACCACCTAACATTGAGCTCAACCAAAGTACATGATGTTGGGGGCCCACTAGGCAACCCCCCAGTCGAAGGAGTGGCTGGGAGGCGGCCCAGAAGTTCGGCCAAATCGCCATCGCCTTCAATCGCCATCTGCTTTCACGTGTACGCTCCTGATGGTTCCCCAATGACGATGGAGGGGTGAATTCGATATTTCCAACCGTCATAACCGTCATTTGAAGGCCATATAAGGAGGTCTTCGTCCACACTCGAAGACACACAACTCTTTGAGCTGAATTACAAGAGGCTATATTGTATCTTTCATGTACATTAGAAAATAGGTAGAGAGTAAGGGGAAGCTATGGAGGAGTGCCCCAAAGTTTGGCGCTCTCTCCGACTTCTACCTCGGCGGATGTAGCTTTCTAGGAGGAATTCTGGAGGAGTACCAAAGCTGTTGGTACACTCTGCTCCGGGTTCGGAGAAACATCTTCTATAAAGTAAGCATTCGGGATCCTTTCTTATGTTATTTAATTACTTAGTCTAAGTGAGATAGATTTCTATCTTTGCGAGTTCATTGTTTAGTATTCGTACTAAGTGCTCTAGTACTAGGACTCCGGATAAAGAAGAAAATTCATGCGCAAGTATTAGAGTAGTAATTAATAACTTAGGCATGGTGTCTAGGTCAGAGATTACCTTTGTTTGTTGTGTATCCCATGGATTTGTCAGAGGTAGACGGCAGGTGGTGACAGCCCTGAATCCCGTCGTAGTAATCCTCTATGTTCGGGTATATCATAGAGCTATAGCTAGAACCACGCTGGCAGACCAGCAGGGGTCGGTGCCCGAAGCAACAGATAGGAATTTACCTTTAACTTAGCTAGATAATTAAAACACATAGAAAGTCCTCCCTAGCCTAGCTAGCCTACCAATAGTTGTTCTCCTTGGATAGTCTTAGCCAACCAATACCACACGTTTCCTGAGTTTGATATCCTTTTGAGGTAACCCGAAGGTGAAATGCTACTGCGGTATTCCATGCGCTTGCAGATTTATCTATGGTCATAAGAAATACCAACAATGATTCTTCTTGAGGTGCTTCCCTTTCCATGTTTCGAGTTACCCTGCGTTGAACATTTGCACGAGATTTCCCTTTCGACTGAAGAGTGATGGTTAGCTTTTGGCAGTTGTTCAAATAAAACCCCGGGTTAGGTAACGAGATTTCATTTGCACAACCAGGAAAGAAAAATATAAGTTAATCATCTGGCCCCGATTTGAGTGTATGGCCTTGAATTAAAAATGTCTCATTAATATAAGAGCGGGGAGTTGAAATGTAAGTGATTTGAGCACCACTCACAACTCCTACTTCATATGCTATACGAGAAACTAAAGATGTACACTCAATAGGGCAGGTGAACTTAAAATTTTCTAACCATTGGCGAATCATGCATTGTACAGTAGAAACTTTTATTTTCTTAAACATAGCATATAAGATCATCAGCTCAACTTCAAGCACAACTCTAATATCAGCTCTAGGAAACAAAGTCATACCAAGCCATTTATGCAAGAACCTCGGAGTAGGGTTATGGTTCTCATTTATTCTAGGCTTTCTACAGAATAATTCACCCATGATACTTTGCCAAAACTTGTGTTTATCAAACTTGGGAGTTGCCTTCCAAAGATTAATTTTACAAGTTTTGTCAAAACCTATGAGTACAATTAATTCTCCCCAAGTAAGACGAAATTCCTTACGGAAAAACCGAAAAGAAATTCCATATTCATCTTCTAGCAAGGTGCACGAAAATTGCAAGTAAGCGAGAACCTGGCTCATCTACCAATGCAAATTTGTCCCATCCTATAACTCGCGAAAGATTATGAAAATCAACATCCATACCTATCTTCTGTAGAAGGCTCAGGTCATATGCTCGGGTATGAGCAAACGTCCGATCCTTAAGCTTGTGTTAAGCTTGCACTTCTCGATCACCTACGAGGTCGAGGTCGGAGTCGTCGAGAAGCCTTATTGAACCGTCTCCTTCCACCATGGATACATTAGCAGAGGAATGTGTGCTCAACTCGTCTTGGTGGTGGTTTGATTTTGAGCTTGATCCCTTCTTGAATAGGCCTGAAATCCATTTCTTCATCGTTGCAATGAATAAGCAAAAGCATAAGACAACTAGTGAAACGAAATTGACTCTACCCGCCGGTTAGTCTTGCACCAAATCAAAGCAACTTGCAAATGCTTGAAATGAAAGCAAAATGCAGGGAATGAACTTGAGACCAACACTTCAAAGCTATGTTAATCGCAATAAAGGCTTCAATCGGCTAATTTAAACCTGTTTAGCTTAGTTAAATCATGAACTACCTTGGTTAGGTCCAATCTTCTCGATTTATCTAATTAAGCAAGTTTATTTAAGTCGATTGCCATCATTTATTGTTCTATTGGGATTTTTGCTGATAGCTTATCGTTTGTCATACACTGTGTTCTGAATGAGCTTATCAGTGAAGTTTGACATAATCGGCTAGGTATTGCTTTTACTAGTTTCAATTTTATACTTTCTCGGTTAGGTCTAATCTATCGAGAATGACATTAGTAAATACAATTCACTCATGATTTGTGTTTCATTTTGTTATAATCGACCCAGATTTATTTGTTAATAAAGAACTCTAACAAATTTATTTTGACATATCGGCTCATCATTGGATTTCTATATGCTTGTTGTTGATTTTTAAGGTTATTGTCATTCAATGCCTCGGTTAGGTCCGATCTACCAAGATTGAACTCGAATTAACAAGCATATCCTCATCCATTCATTGGCCAATATAGGTTTAATATTTAATATTTGTTTTCTTGTCGATCGAATTGAGTTAACACTGACATCGGCTGGACACACGACATTGGCCCAAGGACTAATATTCCACTTGTTATCTTGTTAGTTGCAAAATCAAACTAACTGTCATGCCCTGAAACCGATTTTACAGGATCTGCATTGGAGTGAAACAAATCTCTCGGGCCTTCGTGTGTGAGATGAATTTTACGTCAACTATGGAACTTCTAGAAATTTCAAAAATGGAATCCTATGAGACAATTAACTCTAAATGCTACAAGGTCTGATGATTTTATAGAGGTCCTAAGGAGAATAAAAAGAAGCCATGATAGAAGATGACAAAGAATTAAGGGGTACTATAAAATGGAAACCCAATAATAATAAGGTTCTATTTTCTAAAATCCGAAGTCAATGAAATGGCTATTAATAAATTTTAAAGAAAAATCATGTGTAAAATAATTAGATAATTTTGTATTGGTGCTAAGTGCGTAACTACACGGGTCACTCAGCTAGTTGTAATAAAGAATAGTGGTTAAATTTAGCTTTTAGACTATGTCGTTATCCAAAACAATTAGTATATCTGGGGGGAATACTAGCTAAGGCCTGTATGTTGCAACGAAACAACGTTGAGTGTATAGCAACGTTGAGTGTGTAGAAAACGATAATTTAATGCTTGTTTAATTAACACTGGTCCAAGAATATGCTCATTCATTAGGGCACCCTTCATACCAGAATTGCCTTTCAAATCAGAAAAAAGAAGTCCACCAACCATACTTTGTAGTCACGCTCTTAGCACTAAGAAGATTAGCGCGGAGTGGTCATCATCCAGATGATCTTTTTAATGAAAACAACAAACAGACTATTCATCCAAAAAATTACTCAATAAAATCGTTTCTTGCATTTTGAAACTTTAAATTCACATATGAATCTATTCAATTATAAAATTCCAACTTATAAAGTTTATATATAAAGAAAAACTTCTATTCACAAACTTTGTAGGGGAAGAAATCTCTATTTGAAAACTGAATTTGTATTCAAATTTTAGGAATTTCAATTCACGCATGACATATGAGCTTGTTCAGATTATAAAATTTCTACTCATAACGTTTCTATATCAACAAAGTTTATATTCATAAACTTTATAAAAACAAAACTATTTATTCAAAAACTATTTTTACTCAGCTTTTGGGACTTTTGAATCACATACAAATATATTCAAATTATAAATTTTGTGCTTCTAAAGTTTCTATATGCCCAAAATTTATATTCTTAAACTTTATAAAAAAAATATGTATTCAGAAACTTTGTAGAGCTAATGGGCTGCTCATGTAACCCATATAGTCTAGGTACACACAGCTAATGGGCTTGTCACATGCCAAAGAAAAAGCACTAGCCCAAAAAAGTATAAAGAGCTCTAGCCAAGCATTGGCAAAAAGAAAACAAAAATCATGTATCGCTCCCACATGTGAGCACTCACGCATTAGTCTTCTCATTCAAAAGTTACAGGCTTACAACTGACGAAAGGGATAGATAGAAAGGGAGGTGGGGGTGTAGAACAAATAGTGTTATCCAGTATATACGTAGATTAATTAATGTAAAAAATTATATTTATTATATTTAGTATTTACCGTGATGGCAGGGTAATTTTAGGTTGTGAGGGGAAATCGTGTTTTGTACTCTTACGTTTCCCATTGACCATCTAGCTATTTGATGCTGCTGGTGCTGCTATGCTTAAAACAAATTCAAATTATACTGGAACACATATGTGAATCAATTTTCAGAATCAAGTCTTTTTCTTCACAGCAAGGGGGTAAAAGTACGTAACTCTAATGTGCATGGTTCCAAAGGAATTTGTCGTAAGTATTCCAATAAACATGAATGGTTGTGTTGGTAGTATGTCATGAGACCCTTCGACCAGACCTGCCGAAACCAAGCAAGCGGCGAAGATTCAGACCCGAGGCGCCTAGAACCCGTCAGGGTGAAGCCCTGTGGCGAAGACCGCGAGGCGAAGGCGACGAAGAGCGAAGAGTCGCGTTGAGTCCCTGCAAGTCTAAATGTGCCCTGGGCGAAGGCTGCATGGCGAAGAGCATACACCAAAGGGGGTGACTTCGCCATATCGGGCCCCATCCAAAAGGGCCCAGGGGGCTGGCCCGCTCCGGCCCATTGACCGATGGGCCGGCAGTCGCCAGGTGGCCCGTTACAGGCCCATGTGTATTAATTACATTGTATACCCATACAAGTGTCTCTTTCATAAGGGTGACTAAGTAAATTCCCCTGTAAAAGCCTAAACCCTAATTGGGGGATCTGTAATAGGACTATAAATAGACCCCTAGGGCCATGGAAAGGAGGAGGATAAAAAAAATCCCTTAAGATAATACACTTTATTTTTTCCAACTACTGTTGAGTAACCACGTCTTTCGACGTATGCAGTTGTCGCTTCGACAACAGCTGGCACCGATCGTGGGGACCTCCGAGCGAAAACACTGAGAGCGAATGCCACCGAAGAAGGTCGCAAAGGAGAGGGTTGCTAACCCTAAGGAGGGCGCAGCAGGAGACACGATGGCTGCCGAAGAGGGGGCAGAGCCTTCGGCGACCGCCGTCGAAACGGGGGTGGTGCCATCAGCTTCGGCACCCGTGCTGCAACCACCGCTTTCGGCTCCGGTCGCTTCGGCGGGGCAGGCACTGGAGATCCTTCCGACAAGTCAACCGATGGCGCCCCAAGACACCTCGTCACAACCGGCCACGGCCTCGACCGCGTTCGCCGCTGCGCAAGCCAACCCCAACTTCGCAGTGCAAGCCGAAGCCGGCATGGAATCCATGTGCCAGAATATGACACGACTTTAGGATATGCTTCGCCAAATGTAAGAGCAACAGCAAGCGTACGAAGCGGCACGGCAGGCTAAGGTCGTTTCGGCCCCAATTCTCCAATATTCGGCAGGCTACATCTCACCCCAAGTCTACCCGCAAGCGCTGGTTCAAGCCTTTCCACCGCAAGCCGCACAAACGCCGGCGTACCTTGCTGGGCAGTCTTCGACCGTAACAACGCACCCGGTCCCTGGTGTGTAGCCACAGATTCGGCCGGTCACGGCCCAGGCACACCCCTCGCCACCCGGGCAGATGTCACAAGCTATGGCGGAGGGGGCTTCGGCCTTGCAGGCACAGCTTCAAGCTTTCCTCCAGCAACTCAATCAACCCCAAAACTTCTCAACAACAACCCCTTCAGCCCAACCGGAGGGGAGCGCAGGCCAGGGCGCACCCAGTTGGCTGCTGTCAAACCAACTGGGGCCAGGGGCTTCGCCATGGAGTCAAGGACCGCAGTTCGACTTCAGCAATACCACCCAAGCGCCACCTTTCGGTAACGCACCGCCGAACACCGTGGCCCAGCCACACGCGCAGGCCAGGACTTTGCCCTTCGCCACACCCTACCCGCAGACGAACGGGCCCTCGCTGTAGGGCACCGTGGGCAAGGCGGGGGGCGAAAAGGGGCTACTGCTAAGCGGGGGGATCAAAGTTCGTCCAATCCCACCCCAGTTCAAGTTCCCACCCGTTCCGCGATACTCGGGCGAAACAGACCCAAAAGAGTTTATGTCCATCTACGAGTCCACGATCGAAGCCGCTCACGGCGACGAGAACACCAAGGCAAAGGTAATCCATCTTGCTCTAGACGGCATCGCCCGCTCTTGGTACTTCAATTTACCAGCTAATAGCATTTACTCATGGGAGCAATTGCGCGATGTCTTTGTCCTTAATTTTCGAGGCACATATGAGGAGCCGAAGACACAGCAACATTTTCTTGGCATTCGCCAGAGGCCGAGAGAATCAATACCGGAGTACATGCGTCGTTTCTCGCAAGCCCGATGCCAAGTTCAAGACATAACCGAAGCGTCAGTCATCAACGCCGCTTCAGCCGGACTGCTTGAAGGCGAACTCACAAGAAAAATCGCCAACAAGGAACCGCAAACTCTCGAGCACCTGCTTCACATCATTGACGGGTACGCAAGGGGCGAAGAGGATTCCAAGCGAAGGCAATCAATCCAAGCCGAGTACAATAAAGCCTCTATTGCCACTGCCCAAGCCCAAATACAAGCACAGGTCACCGAACCAGCTCCTATCACCATTCGCCAACCTCAGCCAGCAAACCAAGGACAGCCGCCAAGGCCGGTCCAAGCTCCGATGACCTGGAGAAAATTCAGAACTGATCGCACGGGCAAGGCTGTGATGGCCGTCGAAGAAGTCCAAGCCCTCCGCAAGGAGTTCGACGCCCAGCAAGCTGGCAGCCACCAACAGCCTGTTCGCAAGAAGGTCAGAAAAGACCTCTATTGCGCCTATCATGGACGGTCTTCGCACACCACTGAGCAATGCCGAAACAGTCGTTAGCGTGGCAACACTCATGAACCAAGGCCGCAGCAAGGGCCTGCCGTCGAAGTAGCCTACGAAGCTGTCCAAGAACAGGCGCCCTAGGCCGAACAGCGCCAAGACGTGCAGCGCAGAGTAATTCAAGTAATTACAAGGGCCGATTCGCCGGCCAGCCGTCGAAGCGGCAGACGAAGATGCAGCTGCAAATGGTGCACAACATCACCGCCACAGGCGAAGGGGCTCCGAAGTACTTGAATCAGCAAATCTCTTTCTGGCCGGAGGATGCCGAAGGACTGCTGTTCCCACATCAAGACCCCCTGGTCATCTCGGCCGAGATAGCTGGCTTCGAAGTCCGGCGAATCCTGGTCGACGGAGGAAGCTCAGCCGATGTCATCTTCGCAGAAGTGTATACCAGAATGGGGCTGCCAACCCTAACCCTCACCCAAGCACCGGCTTCGCTTCGCGGGTTCGGCGGTGAAGCAGTTCAAGTCCTAGGCCAAGTACAGTTGGTGGTAGCTTTCGGCACAAGTGGAAACAGGCGCGAAGAGCAAATACTGTTCGACGTGGTTGACATTCCATACAGCTATAGCGCCATCTTCGGCCGCGCAACCTTGAACAAGTTCGAGGCCATCTCCCACCACAACTACCTCAAGCTCAAGATGCCGGGCCCAACAGGTGTGATCATCGTTAGGGGGCTTCAACCTCTAGCAGCTTTAAAGGGCGAGGCGACCGAGATCAACAGGGCAGTGCACAATGTTGAGGTTGAACCGCATGACAAACGCATCCCGAAACCCGTCCCTCATGGTAAGGTGATCAAGATGCAAGTTGATGACGCCGACTCGACGAAGTTTGTCCAGCTGGGGGGCGATCTGGGCGAAGAGGAAGCGGGGAACATCTTGAAAGTGCTCAAGAAGAACATTGACATCTTCGCCTGGAGCCCTGACGAGGTGGGGGGTGTTCCGACGGATCTCATTATGCATCACCTGGTGGTCAAACCGGATGCAAAGGCGAGAAAACAGAAGCTGCGCAAGATGTCCGCCGATCGCCTGGAGGCAGCAAAGACTGAAGTGCAAAAGCAGCTCAAGGCCGGAGTGATCCGGGAGATCGACCACCCGGAATGGCTGGCGAACCCAGTTTTGGTCAAGAAGTCAAACGGCAAGTGGCGCATGTGCGTCGATTTCACAGACCTCAACAAAGTGTGCCCGAAAGATGACTTCCCCCTGCCCAGGATCGATCAGCTGGTGGACTCAACAGCTGGTTGCGAACTCATGAGCTTCTTGGATGCGTACTCTGGCTATCACCAGATCCACATGAATCCAAGCGACATCCCCAAGACAGCCTTCATCACACCATTCGGCATTTTTTGCCACCTCAGGATGCCTTTCGGCCTGAGGAACGCCGGAGCGACGTTCGCCAGGCTAGTGTACAAAGTGCTTCGCACACAGTTGGGGCGAAATGTGGAGGCCTACGTCAATGATATCGTCGTCAAAAGCCGCAAAGCTTTCGACCATGCGTCCGACTTACAGGAGACCTTCGACAACTTGCACGCGGCGGGTATGAAACTAAACCCTAAAAAATACGTTTTTGGAGTTCGCACGGGCAAGTTGTTGGGTTTTCTTGTTTCCGAAAGGGGTATCGAGGCGAACCCCGAGAAAATCGACGCCATTCAGCAAATGAAGCCTCCGTCGAGCCAGGGTGTTTATTGGCCCACCGTGCTGAAAGTCTGTGTCGAGTAGGCCAAAAAGTGCGAAAGCTGCCAGCGACATGGCCGAAGCCAGACTACACCTCAATATGAGCTGCAACCCATCGCACCAGTCTAGCCTTAATCCAGGTGGGGGTTAGACATCAATGGCCCATTCCCCGTGGTGCAAAATGGATACAAGTTCGCAATTGTAGCCATTGAATACTTCTCCCGTTGGATCGAGGCCGAACCACTCGGCGCGATCACTTCGGCAGTAGTACAGAAGTTCGTTTGGAAAAACATTGTTTGCTGTTTCGGAGTGCCGAAAGAGTTCATCACGGACAACGGCAAGCAGTTCGACTCTGACAAATTCAGAGAAATGTGCGAAGGACTAAACCTGGAAATCAGGTTCGCTTCGGTCGCGCACCCACAATCGAACGGGGCAGTCGAACGCACAAACGGCAAGATCTTGGAGGCACTCAAGAAAAGGCTTGAGGGGGCGGTGAAGGGTAGATGGCCAGACAAAATGCTATCCGTTCTCTGGGCCCTTCGGATGACCCCCACAAGGCCAACAAGTTTAGCCCTTTCATGCTTCTCTATGGAGATGAAGCAATGACCCCGATAGAGCTACGGGCTAATTCACCAAGAGTGGTGTTTTCTGGAGGCGAAGATGGGCGCGAAGTGTCGCTCGAACTCCTTGAGGGGGTACGAGTCGAAGCACTAGAGCACATGCGCAAAAACGCCATAAGCACTTCGGCAACTTACAACAAGAAAGTTCACCTGACAGAGCTTTTGCCTGGTCATCTCGTCCTGAGGAAAAAGGCGAACCCGGTGGCAGTCGGGAAGCTTGAATCGAAATAGGAAGGGCCGTACCTCATCAAGCACAAGTCAAGGACAGGCTCCTTTCGCCTGGCAACACTGGAAGGCGAAGAGTTCGACCATTCCTGGAACGCTGCTTCTCTTAAGCGCTTCTACGTTTAGGAAGAATGGCACCCCATTCGCCAAGTTGTAAAAATGTATATACTGTCATATAGTCCTTTCGGCATCCTCCATTATGTAAGCCTTTCGGCACAAAAATACAAAAAAAACTGGATGTAGGGCTATTATCCACCTTGGAGGCCAGAACCAGTATAAAATCCTTGTGTCTTTCGCCTTTTTTACTTGTGTATATGATAATTCGTGGAAAAACCTCAAGGCA
The DNA here is from genome assembly GCA_000573905.2 of Oryza punctata. NCBI lineage: Eukaryota > Viridiplantae > Streptophyta > Magnoliopsida > Poales > Poaceae > Oryza > Oryza punctata. Next base: position 6,243,237 of record CM002491.2, on the reverse strand, counting down.
AACGCCTGATCAGCGAAAACGCCAGGGAGGCGAAACAAATCGACCAAAGCATCGCTCGCCGAACGTTGAAACCACGACAGCTTGTTTTGGGAAGTAACTAACCGAACACCGTCATACTCGATCTACACGAAAAGAGTGAGTGCTTCTCCTAGCGCGGAGTATCACAGATCAAAAACGGAAGAAGAAAGCTGAAAAGTCAGCAGACCTATTTCGCTAGCACACGTAAAGGGGTCGACATGTTTCGACCTAACGAAAGCACGAAAAGTGACAATGCAAAAAATAGCGAAAAGGTAATAAAGCACACATCTCTATTAACTTCGGAAGACAAATAACCGAAGATTACAGGCCACACAACATGGTACAGGTGAAAGAATATAACAAGCTTTACAGCCTAGTTTACAAATAAATTACATCTTCGCCCCCAGAACAACCGCCACTCCCTAAGGAATGATCCGACGAACTTAGTTCATCATCACTGCTAATGTTATGCACTACCCTAAGGGGAGAGGGGGGCGAAACACAGGCTAGACTGTAACGGCACTGGGCGATCGCTTCCTGCCGTTCGGTCCTATGATGATTTCGCCAAAAGCAAACCATGCCCTCCAGGCGTCCCACATGAACACGGTCGTAGTCCTCTAGGGTTCGCCCGGGGTGCGTTCGCATCCAGCTCGCGACCTTTACGACCTTGTAACTGTTGCCGTTTATGATCATCTTGCGGTAAATCGGCTGAAGCGGATAAAAAACCTTCGGCAAGTTCTTTATCACAACAAACTTCTCATTCTTGCTTCGCCAATCCCCAAAGGGGGGCCGAACACATAGCTTTCGGCATGGACCCTGACGAAACAAATAGAAAATCAATTGGCGAAACGCAGAAACCGAACCTAGAGCAAAGTACGTAGGGTGAGTAAAAAGAGGGTATTCTTTCATGTGAAGCGATGCGAGCACAAGTGCAAAAGGTGTCAAACGCAATAATTGGCGAACACATGTCATATACTTCATATGTTAAAAGAGTCTACAATAAGATTGGCCATCGGCCACATTTACATTGTTCGCCCTCTACGGCGAACCAAAAAACAGAACTATCAGAATCTACAAAAGCGGGCGGAGGGCCTCACACCTCTGGGTGGTCTTGGGCATCGCCTCCACCCCTTCCGGCCGGCTCTTCGCCAACTGCTCGAGCAGACGTGCCTTGGCGGCGGATCGGCCGTCCTTCTGCCAGAACTGTTTGCGCCAGGCGCGGAGCGCGAGCGAAATGTCCTGGGCACTAACCTCCTAGTCTCCCTTCGCATAATCGGGGAACTTGGCAATGTGGTCGCACCCGGACTGCTGCAGTAGGCCCATGGTGAAGGCGGCCGACACGCACGCACAGCAATCGCCGTACGCGGTAGCACAGTCCGAGACCGCACCGCCAGCCTGCTGAGTCCATTCGGAAAACTCAAAGGCGGAAGCATTTTCGCCCGGCACATCCCGCACCTTCGCCCCCATATCAGTAAGGGTGAGGCAAAGCGTGCGGCAGGCGGTCTCAGCAGATTCGGTGGCTTTCGCCACCTCACGCGCAAGTCGCCGTGACTTCTCCTCCGCCCTGCTGGCTTCCAGGCGAAGAGCCTCCATCTTCGGCTCCGTCAGGTTGTAGTAGTCCGTCAGGACGGCGGAGTGCCCCTGTTCTTTCTTAAGTTCGGCCCTGAGGCGCTCAATCTCCGCCTTCACCTCGCTACCCTTGTCCAGCTCGGCCTGGAGGCGTTTATTTTCGGCCTTCGCCTCCCTGAGGGATCGGGCGAGGCCCTCCATCCCTAGGCCTTTGCGGCCCAGTTCGTCGTCCTTGGCCCGAAGACGGCCCTTCAGGCCATCAAGACGGGCCCGCATAGTCCGCTCTATCGAACAGTGCGCTGCGAGAATCTGGTTGAGAAAAGGCGAACGTTAAGACATGTTGTCGAAAACAACGGTATTTATATAAAAAATAAAACACATCAATCAACATACTCGGACCGCCAGGCTCTTGACGGTGGAACAGCCCCCGTCGAACTCGTTCAGTTTGGCGAACAGCTCGGGCCGCCAACTGGAGCGACGATGTTGCTCACCCCCTCGACGAAGGGGATGAGCTCCGCCCAGGTCTCGAAATCGCCAAGAGCGAAGCGGGGGGACGCCAGAGAGCAGTCCGAAGCAGACGTCTCAGCCGCCTTCTTACCCTTATCAAGGGCAAGCGGCAAAGCGAGCGGCCGGCGAACAGGGCTATCGACGACCATGGCCACTGTCTTCGCGACCTGCTCGGCTGAAGCCGAAGCCCCGGCGACGCTTCCTCCCGCCCCGCCCGCAGCGCCAGGGCAGTTGAGGGGCCCAGGTTTCGATCAGCGGGCGAAGTGGGCGTCTCGTCCGAGGACTCATCGTAGCTGAAGGCGCAAGCGATGTCGACGAGTCCCTTTTTCTGGGGGGTCTTCTTAGCGGACTCCCCCTTCGACACCTTGGCCGCGGCTATCGCGACCAATGCTTTCGCCCCCTCCACATCCTTCCGGCAGAGCGGGGAGCAGCCCGACTCCGCCCCGGTCTCGACGCGCGCGGGGCTCGGAGTCGGGGTGTAACCGCGTGCCCCGGAGCGGCTGTCGGCGGCCTCACCCACGGCCGTTTCGACCGCGACTTCCGTCTCCCCCACGTCCTCTTGCTCTTCGACACCATCTTCGTCATCGGCGTCAGAATCGGAGGCAGGGGCCCTTCGCTTGCGGGGGGCCAACTTCACCTGCCCACGCAAGCGCTTCCTAGAGGCACCCTCTTCGCCGTCAGCCTTGAAGGGCTTCGCCCGAGGAGGGAGCTCGCCAGCGTACACCCGGTTCGCCCGACCAGCCGCTTGCCGCGTTAGCAGCTGGCTAAACTCTGTAACGGTCACATCACCGATCATCTTTCGAGCTTCGGCGTCGGCTTGGGCAAGAGTCAACACTGAAAAAGAGAGATTGTATCAGGTGTCGCACAAAAGAAAAACAAAGAGCGAAACACATACAAGTGACAAAAGAATGAACTAACCGTTCACCCCCGCGGGCATGATGAGCTTTGGCAAGCCGTCGACCTCTTCGTTTTGGTCAACTTCGACCTGCCACGATTGGGAGAGGGGCAATATGCGGAGCATACAAAACTCCTCCACCAGGTCGCGGCAGCTAAAGCGGGAGCAGACCTTGCGAAGCAAGGCAAACCGCGCCTTCATGGCCCCGCTGACGGAAACCTTGGGCTTCCGGTTCGGCACAATCGCCCTGCGTCGCCACCGGAGCGCCTTCGCCGCCTCGGATCCGGCCTCGAAGGGGATAGAGTGGTAGAACCACTTCGCCATCCAGTGGCGATCCCACTTCAGCATGGCGGCGTTCACCGGCCATAAGTCGGAGCGCTCGGGGCGAACGTTGAAGTTCACACTCCCGAACGCTGTCTTCTTCGTCCCAGCCGGGGTGACCACCGTCTTCGAGTTCGAGGTGGCAGAAAAAATGGCGCCGAAGAGCTCGACGCTTAGTTCAAACCCGGCGGTCCGGCACGCCCAGTCGAAAATGGCGATGCGGACAAGCGCCGAAGGGCTCAACTGGGGGAGCTCCACCTGAAAAAGGCAAAGGATCTCCGGCAACAATATGTTGCACGGAAATCGAAGCCCCGCCTCGAAAAAGATGGCGAACACCACCGTCTGGTTGTCACCCGATTTCGGCACCACAGCCTCTCCCGGGGCGAAGGCCTGTCCTTCCGCCACCGCGCCAGAGCTGACCATCTTCGCCAGCTCGTCGTCGTCTATGAGCGATGCCCCTAGGAAGGCGGTGGTGTCATCATCGATCCGGCCGGGGTCAGGACCCCTTGAGGAGGCAGGGTTCGGCTTGCGGGGGGCCATGGCGAAGAACGTGTGTAACGGCGAAAGGGGTTAACAGGCGAAAGGGTTCGGTCACTCAGAGCGTCGCGAGTAAAAGATGAAGAGTGTGCCTGCGGTGAAAATGCCAGGGCGGTGAAAAGGGGAAGGAGAGATATATAGCCCACCTGACGATGTTTCGCCTTCCCATCCAATCACGGGCTGCCACATATCGCAAGGGTGGGCGAAACAGTAAATTCCCATGGACCAGGCCGCATAGTGGCGAGCCCTCGGGGAAAAAGTCCATCACTGTTCATTTCGGCTCAGGAAAACAGCAAAAATAGCTCCACCGATTTGCGGAAGGCGAAAGTTGTTTTAAAAAAAACATCAATCACAACGATACACATACAATGCATACATTCTTTGCAGGAGCACAAGATTGGTTTCGGCAGGAGCATCGGTCGAAAGGGGGCGTCTCATACCATACTAAATGGTTTGCACGGTCTCGGCCGAAGCTCCTATCTCACCCTTGCCCGTGAGGGGCTTGTTGGTAGTATGTCATGAGACCCTTCGACCAGACCTGCCGAAACCAAGCAAGCGGCGAAGATTCAGACCCGAGGCGCCTAGAACCCGTCAGGGCGAAGCCCTGTGGCGAAGACCGCGAGGCGAAGGCGGCGAAGGGCGAAGAGTCGCGTTGAGTCCCTGCAAGTCTAAATGTGCCCTGGGCGAAGGCCGCATGGCGAAGAGCATACGCCGAAGGGGGGTGACTTCGCCATATCGGGCCCCATCCAAAAGGGCCCAGGGGGCCGGCCCGCTCCGGCCCATTGACCGATGGGCCGGCAGTCGCCAGGTGGCCCGTTACAGGCTCATGTGTATTAATTACATTGTATACCCATACAAGTGTCTCTTTCATAAGGGTGACTAAGTAAATTCCCATGTAAAAGCCTAAACCCTAATTGGGGGATCTGTAATAGGACTATAAATAGACCCCTAGGGCCATGGAAAGGAGGAGGATAAAAAAATCCCTTAAGATAATACACTTTATTTTTTCCAACTACTGTTGAGTAACCACGTCTTTCGACGTATGCAGTTGTCGCTTCGATAACAGGTTATTTTATAAACTTAAGACATACACATAGCAATCACTATAAGCCATAAGGGTTAGGATTTGTTTGTGTGTGTTTATACACATGGCAATCACCATAAGGTTAGAAATAGACATAGCAATCACCATAACTCCTTCGCTCAAGAAAATTATGGTCATTTTCTCTAGGAGTTGCTCATAAGGGTTAGGATTAGCTTTTGTGTTTATAGGAGTGATCATGTGCAGGCGTGTACTGGGTTGAAAAAACTAGCTGAAGACAGATTAAAACGCACGCACGTACGATTCGCAGTGAAGTCTAGTTTATGCCTACCATTTTTTTAATTTAATTCTAACAGTTAGTTTTTAATCAATCTAGGTTTTAGTGCACTCATGCCATGTTGCTTCCAGATTATTGTTAGATCCCGTCAATTTTATCTGCTACTTTTCATGTTTATTGATTAAAATTGAACCTAGGCTATATCTACAACTTGTGTTTGAAGTTTCACACCAAACATATTTGAATTGGTAAAGTTCTAAAGTTTTTCAATAAATGCATCGTGCTGTTTTTACTGTTCGGTACTGTAGCACTACACTGTTCGGTATGTAGCATATGGTTTCTTTACCGTGCTAACCCTTTTGCTATAAGGGATGGTTACTTTAGTGTTTATTTACTAATATTAGAATAACTGAAATATTTTTTTATTTCCGCTGTTTGTTTGCTTCGTTGTTTTGAAAAAGTAACCTACGATCACTCAAGCCCCTTGGATAGATGCCATCCCTGTCCTACAAAATCAGTAAATTTATTTTCTTTTATGAATAATCTCTAAATTTTGGTTATAAATATCCATAAATGCACCATATATAAGAATGGAATGCATGGGTTGTCATGCATCTCAAAAGGGTATTGAATTAATACACCCTGCCTGTCAGCATTTAACATATGCCAAACAAAAAAAAATCTCAGTTCATGATTTTTCACACAGCATTACTGGAATGTTGTCACCATAAACTGAGCATCAATAATAAAATCTTGATAACTTTAACTTGTTCCGAGAGGATTATAACCAAACCGTGCATAAATCAAACATGAATCTAAAATTTTAAGACAAACCATGACTCTAAATGATGATAGATAAGACAACATCCATAACTAAAAGGATCACGACTGACACCAAACCAGGCATTAATCAACCATGAAACCTAAAATTCTTAACAACCATGACACTAAATGATGACAGATAGTCCCTTGATTTTCTTCTGAAACCTAAGCGCTGCTCTTGTTCTTCTTGCTCCTGGTCTCCTGAAGGATGTCCTCTAGAATTTCAAGCTTCAGCTTGGGCACACACAGATCAGCACCAGCATCTTTGAACTCTTCCATGCTGTGGGCGTCAACTGAGACTCCAACAATCATCACAGTAGTAGCACCCATGGCACGGATCTTGGATATTGCCTGTCAAGCAGTGACACAGGAATTAAACTTTTGAATTAATTACAAGTGTTTAACTAGTATCAGAACTACTTGATAACTCATTTGTTAACTGAATGAAAGCAAATACATTATTCTTTTGAAGTAAGATATAAGTTATACCTCAGGACCAGTCATGATGGGCATAAGATTGTCAGTCAAAACAATGTCAAATGTTTCTCCTCCAAGGAATAGTTCAACAGCTTCTTTTCCATTCTGAACCACAGTGGTTTCAACTTGGAATTTGCGCAGCATCGCTGACAGGATCATGCGGTTCACTTTGATGTCCTCAACGAGCAATGCCCTCAGGTTGGATCCTTCGGTTTGGAACGCCATGAGAGCAAGCTGCAGATTAATATAATAAAGAGAGATTAATTATTTCCCCGTAGTCCACCAAATAATTTTCAAGATGATTCTTACATCAACGATGAATTCAAAACAAAGAGAAAAGAGCAAAGAATCACCTGATGGAACCTCTACTGTGCTCTACACAGGGGAAGCAGAAGATGAGAAAAACAAAAAACAGCAAGCGTTTGCTTGGAATAGTTTTGGATGCAATGAGACTCCTGTTTGCCAATGGTATTTATAGGCCAAACAAAGATCAAAAGTTGGCGATATGCTGAATCTGAAAGATCTCCTTCGATGAAACATATTAATCACAAGGTTAATTGCCAACCAGGTTTGTGATCGCGTTTCTTGAAGTACAGATTTATGACATGAAAGAATGCTATTTATGCAACTCTCAGATGATCAGTGAGATTGTTACATTCAAAACTAGGATCATCCAGATTACACAATAATGAATTTCTACTTTTGCATGTAAAACCGTGGATTGTTTTGCCTTTTAACTGTGGGCTCTCTGTATTTGAGGGAAAAAATGGTAATATGTGTGTATGGTAGTTGGCAAATATATTTACATTAATGGGTAAAATAATGGCGTCCTCGAAATTCCAGATGTGCCTTGCTGTTGGCAACATCCGGTATGTTCCAGAGTTTTAGCCAGTCAGTATGTCCCAAATGTGATGTGCACACGATAAATGTTCATATGAGCTGTTCTAAAAAAATAGTAATACGGTACAGTAGTATAGTTCAATCCAGTTCGACTGCTTCGGTTGTCCACATGGGTTCAACTAAAAGATACAACTGAAAAATAAATAATATGTTTTCAGGAACAAATTAATAGAAAATTTGAGTAAGCTACGACATAAAACAGATTAAATATTGACTCATTTTGTTATCTAAGTCTTCCTAATTGGTGACGTTTGTGTAAATTTGATGCGGTGCATTATTTTCTAAAAAAAAGCATGTTTACATTTTTCAACCGTGCAAGGAAAATAGAATGATAAGCATATTTAACAAAAGGAGACATCTTTTTTTCTCTACATACCGCAAACAAGTTTCACCGGGTGCTCCCTTGAATATTTATGACGATTGGAATTCATCATACTGGTGGTTCTTTTTTAAGATAATGGAAGATCAAAAATGCATCTTCCGCATCTGTACATAGTACACCCAACCAAAGTATAGCGGTTGGACAAACACTAACCTGCTTGTATTGAAATAACCTAGTAAGAAACGTAGAAAAAACTTTAAACTATATAGAATAGACCAAAATAGAAGCATAACCAACTACTTAAAATTAAACCTAAGAGAACGGTACCATCCAAAGAGGGATAATGACATAGACAATCGTGGTAATATCCGACTAGAAAAAAACAACCTATATATATATGAAAGGAATAGATAAGAATGGTAGAACAACGATTGATGCAGGTAGAATGTGGGCTATCAAGATTAGTTCATAGATCAAGTGGTTGATGGTACGGAGATAAAGTACCTGAATCCATTGGAGAGGAGTAGGCGAGCAGCGGCAGCCGCGGCGGCGGCATGGAAAATAGGAGATGGGAGCAATATCTGCCTATCTAGGGTATAAAACAAGGGTTAATATATTTCGCAGTCGTGCGAAGAATAATAGCATTATGGGCTTTGGTCTATGGGCCAGATATTAAGTATTTTTCCCAATGGCTCGATGTTTTCCATGCACATATCAATTGAGCAGGCCCAACATATATTAGTTGTGCCACGTGTGGTCTAAAATAAAATTAATTGTGTTTAGTAGATTTTCTTACGATCGGCCTACACATTGGAGGTAGCACATATTTCTTTATTACAGTACTTCATGATCAGGCAACATGGAGTTTGCAATCCACCGTTCGTTTCACCTTTTCATCATATGGCTACCACAGGCGGATCGAGTGATTGGTCCCGGTGGTCCCGGGACCACCAAAAAAATCCTCAATACTAATATATATGTATGTGAAAAAACTTAGGAAAATACCTCATTAATATATTATAATATCTCTTATCAATATATTAGATACACCTTTAACTAATTTATACTCTAATACCTTATTAAGTTGGACCACCCATATTAAATCCTAGATACGTCACTTATGGCAACCATCCTGACTTCTGGATGCTCAAGCCCAACCAATGTTGTTAAAATCAAAATATTGAATTGGAATCAAAAATTTTAAGTAGGATCACAATCATATAATCATATACATAAAAATCATATTGTCTATATAGAATTATAGAACCGTAAAATCGTACAATAGAATCGATATTTTGATAACATCGCCAACTCCTAAACCCAACCACAGTGATCATTATCTGTTCACTTTTCTTCTCCATCGCACATGCCAACCTCTCAGTCCTCCCCACTAATGTCTGCAGGAAGAGAGGAGCAGCTCCAATGAGCCTTGGTCTTCCCTTGTGTCGTACAAATCCTGATAAGGTATCTATAGATCATGAGCTCCAATCCATGTAAACACCATCCATGAGTCCCTCTCCCCCTCTCTGGCCTCTCTCCCAGCGCAATATGGAGGAACATGGTCAAGATACCATCAAGGTCACAAACCAGGAGAAGTGATTTGATTATTTTTGTGCAACATTGCCAAAACATTTTGTTGTAATAAGCGTTTCATTATGTTGTGAATGTGCATTTCATATGTTGGCAAGTGTTTATTTGTTGGGAACATGTTCATAACATTTTCAACTTTGTTGTAAAAGGGGTAATGCACTTAGTGGATTAGTGAATTGTACTTACATACTCCTAGATAGAAAAAAAATGATAACCAAAATATTAATAAGAAAAAGCTTCCTGATCCTAAACGGTGTGGTTTTTTTAAAAAGTGTTTTATATTTATTTTTTAGTTTTATAATAGTTAATTTATTTATTTATACCCTCAAATGGTGATCATGAAATCATATTCAGCTATTTGTTGGGAGTAGCAACATACTGCCTCTGCCTCCATGTCTTCTGCTTTAGAGAAAAGCTTTGATTACAAGCTGATACGTGACCCCACCTAGGATGGCAAGAAAGAACGCATGTGGCTGTGGCCTGCGTGCAGTGGTGCGCCCAGCGACCAGGTGGATCACGCACTCGTGCTACGGGATTCTCCTAGGATAGGACTGTACCAAGAGAGTAAATAACGCCATTGACAAGTAAAAAAGTAATTTATACTCAGACTGTCTCTAAATATAAAGGCACTACTATTAAGGGAAAAGCTAAAAAGATATTTTCCTCCTAGAGAGAGAAAAACGGGTGACTAATTTACCGCGGGCTGCCCGCGCGCCCCTAGACCACTGCACGTGTACCAGTACTTTTTTCACAATGTGTTTCAGCCAGAAGAGAAGCAGAGATAGGGAGTGGGGATTATAAACAATAAACAGATGGATTTTTGAGGTGTGCTAGAGCCGGTCATTGTAAAGGTTGTCAGTTAAGTTTAGTATAAATGACATGGATGATATTTACAGCCGACAGTAGACGACACTATTAACCTTGCTATAAGGTTGTGGGTGATAGGGTCATTCTTAATTAGGGTCATTCTTAATTCATGTCATATAAATATCATATATACAAACTATATATTCAACAGATGGTGTTTTTAAATTAAATTCTCATCCAATCATTTTCTCTTCTCTCTCCTTTTATGTATCCCTTGTTCTCTCCTTTTATCCATCTATCCCCTTCTTTTCTACTCTTGATTGTTGTACAGGTGATTTCTGATTTCTTATTTCTTACATGAGAAATGATAGCTTCATCTTTTTACCTCTTTTCATTAATTCTCTTGTCACATTAGATTTTTGTTTATGTAATAGTGTATTTAATGCTATGGATACTAGATAATACGAAAAAGATAATACGAAAAGTTAGGGATGATCTAATGAAACCAAATCAATCTGCATTGTGGGCTCTCATGACGAGGAACTCACCATTCTGGAACAAATCAAGGACTCAATGAAAAGAAAAAAGTGATGTTCTTTTTTTTCTGGGAAAAATCCGGCAGACCGACCATCTCTGCTAGGGTGGCTCGTGTTGACGCTTGCTCCACTAACATCACAATAAGCGCTGAAACGCATTGGTCAGCCAAAAAAAGAACATATGTAGTAATCTTCAAATTCCTGTTATATATCCATGCATGGCTGGAATCTTTTCCTAATCTAACATTTAAAAATAGCTTATTATCTCATTCATCAGATTAATTACAAAACCTTACATGAACAAAATACATGGGCTGCCATCTCGACAGGGTATTGAATACACCAGACCTAAACAGCAAGAAGCATACAATGAATAGATCGTGATGCCAAAACTCAGTTCCCCCTATACGAACTTCTAGTGACAAATATCGGGTCCCCAAAAAGGGATGGAATAATTAAAAAATGAACTGCAGCCTGGCATGGTTAAAGTATGGGCAACAATTTCAGCTCAGAAAAGGGCAAAAACATTGCTATGATTTTCACACGGCATTACTGGGAGTATTAACATTGTACTCCGCTGTCATTAAGTTTTCTGTACTCATATCCTGCGGAGCAATGCCTGCATTATTAAATTGGTTATCAGTGTTTCGTGTTAGACGCAAATCTACCCATTATGAGAACTCCCAAGTACAGAATTAGTTTCTCCCAGAATCCCACTATTTCTCTATCTGGGTTTCAAAAACATGGAATAGAACAAATGAACTTTGATATACATTATTTAACATGACTTCTGGGGAGACTAACTCAGCACCAAATAAACTCAATATTACATGGCTCATTTAAGCCTGCATAACAGTACACAATTTATTCGTTATATTCCACTGAAGATCTCATCTCCCTACTTTTTAGTTGTATTCTACCAAAACAGATAATATGATCAATATTGGGAGGGTAAGAAAGAGATTTTTTCCGCAAACAAATAATCCATCAAGATGACTAGCTCAAAATAGTCAACTATGGATCAGATACCCACGATCAGTGATCCTAAAATCATGGATGTTTAACCAGTCACTGTAAACATCAGTCTCAGGTTTCCAAGTACAAACTAATTTAGTATTTTAGCCCACTCTACGTATCTCCAAAAGTTGTAGCAAGCAAAACAAAAATTGTTCAACGAATGCTTGACCATCTTTGTGACTAAACTCTAGCCAGCAAAACAGACCAACCAGGTTCGTATTGTTGAAATTACACTCCTAACTAGATCAAGAGAATGCAATATAAACATATAGTCAGATGCCCTTGAAAAAAAGGTTAAGATGTTGACATCTATGAAGACAGAAGGCAACAAGTGAGAACATATTGGTTCCAGTTGTTACCTGCACAGGATTTCACACCAATAATGGTGATGTCTTGGAGTACTTCCCATGTACCATATGAGTACTGAACATTTGCAGACACAGTCAGTTCCTAATGTACAGGTCAGTCATTCATCAACTTTTGTCCCAAACTTTTCAGCCAAGAAATCATCAAGAAGACCATAATTCGGAATAGCTTCTACACTGAAGTTCTCAGCAGGCAACTTCCGAATGCATACAAGAATATGTTGGACATCACGGCACAATCTGAGTTTCATCAATCATTGAATAACGGAGTCAAACATAAATGTTACGGAACACCCATAGCTCACAAGGAGAATCAAATTTAGTTTTTTTTTCCATCTCCCTGTGGGAGAGAGTGCAACAAGTTTAGGAGTACCTGTTCTTTGCCTGAGGTGTACTGACTTCTAACTTCGAAAATGCTTCTGTGATATGTGAATGGAATATTTGAACTACTTGCCTGCATTGCACAAGAGGGTAGAAAGAAATCAGCGGCACGCAATGTTACCTTGCAGCAAATCAGTAGATTATTAACATATTAAATGAACAGATGAAAACTTATTCAGGCAAAGCATAAAAGTCAAAAATAGAGATGCTGGTTCTAACTCATGACAAATATGGGGGGATATATCAGATGTACAGAACAATATCATCTTACATGTTGTTTTCATAGGATTGAGAATATCTATGATATTTTATCATGGTATATTTCACCAAGAGCCTGCTTGGGAGTTGTGTATTTTATACTCTTGTGATCGAAATACAAGAGTAATTTCGTGTTACCCATAATTACCATTACCAGTGAAATACAAATGCCTGGCATACTGACCATTTGGATTATGGATATTAACAAGCATGTTTGAAATCAAGAAGATTAGATGAGGTTTGGAGGGAGAGATGTCCCTCCAAATATTTTTTTAAGAAGAAATTGTGAGCATGTCAGGAATTGAACACAGGACCTCGGGGTTGAAACCACAGACCCCTTGCCACTGCACTATCAAGTGCATCTCATCAAGAATTAGATAGCAGGAGGATTTAGGACTCGGAATCAATTCATGAAAGAGTAAATAGTGAACATGATCGAATTGCTAACCAATAATGAAAATAGAACAGTAAAAATCAGCAACAAAATGCCAACCGAAACCCGCTGGCCAAACCTGGTTCCACACCTTGGTCCAGAGCATGTCTCCAGTGTCGCACTTGCTTCTGTTGCTGCGGAATTAAGGAAAAAGTTGGACTCCTATACAATGGGTGTGATGGTGAGGCAGAATGAGGCTGCTGTTGCGGTTGTCAAAGATCTGTGCAGATCCAGGATCCTAAGCTCGAGGAAAACCCAGGAGCCATCAGCTAGGAGCAAAGCAAGGTAAGAGCGGCGGGAGATGGGGTGGAGATGTGAGGCTGCAGGGAGGGGGCAAAGGAATGTTGGCACGAGATAGAGCTTGATGTGAGCCCAACAGCCATCGACAGCAGTAGCTGGCGGGGATGGGGAAGGGTGGAGAGCAGGGCAGATGACGAGCTTAAGATAATTAACAGTGTGGGGAGGAGTCAGTGGCGGCTGGGACACACTAAGTGAGCCCAACTTCCATCATATTTCCAGGGCAGTGCTTCTTTTTCTAGTTGTAATGAGCTTTCTCCAATGTATTTTAATCCTAAAACTAGCCCATCCAAGCACTCATTTACAGCTCAGCTCAAAAAAAATTACAAGCCAATACTTTAGACTGGTTTGTGCCCAAAACCGGGCTTCCAAGCAAGCCTTAAATGGATTTTTTACTTATAATTGGAAATTAAAACAGGTAAAGACCTGCATATGTTGTAGCTAAAAATCACGTCTGAAATATAAAATGGTGCAATAATTATAATGGCGCTAAGGTCAATAATAAAAAGTACAAAAAAATACCTGAATATCAATTGCACATCCGCCTCAAGCAATGTTTGAGAAAGGATACGATGCAAATAACTAACTTCCTGCAATAGTTTTTTTGTGAAAAAAGTTAACAGTTAGCATAAATAAGGTAAAACACCTGAAACCAGGAAAAAACATATCCCTTGCGTGAATTCAAACTATCAAAGAGATAAATGAAAGTAATGGTCACATAACAAAAAGACCATAAACCACATGTGTTATTTTCACCTGGCAACACGTGAACTTAGCTTCTTACTTAAATCATGGCAACACCCTTTAAAAAACCACGTACAACTAAAAATATGCAACCATGTGATAACATTAGATTTATACTGATAACAGTTAAAACAATGTACCTTTGTAACAGCCTTGGCAAATTGACTTGGCTGCAAATCAGTGTCTTCAGGCCCATTCCAACTTTCCACAATTTGGGGTAATTTTCTCAGATTTGCTAGTAATCTCTCTCTCATTATCTGGACTAGCTTGGTGTGAATTTCATCTCGATGAATCTTGTAATCCTGTTATTCCTTGAAACTTGTAAGAAATGGCATAGATAGAAAGACAACTTAAAGATAGTAATAGCATTCATGAGTTGCTTGAACTAACGAAATGTCAGCATAATGATCATACCTGAGTCACTCTATCCAGTTCAGACATTAACAGTTGTTTGCGTGCCTCGGGTATTTTCAGGAAAAGTACACGCCGGATATCTGCAGTATGATGAAAATGTTGAGTGAACAAACATGGACATAGCAAACACCAGGACAGAGTACCAACATATCATGCTTTACAGAAGAGTAAAAACAGTGCTTACCTGGAATTAAAGAATATATAAAGCTGATTATCTGACTTGCCAAAGCTAAATGCTTAGACGTAATTGATTTCAGACCAGACACCTGAAAATCAAAACAAAGGAGAATAGAACTCACCAATCCGAACTAATGGAAGACAAGTTGAGTAGCTACACAAAACCAGCTATTGAGATTGATCAGGATCAGAAGCATTAAACTAATCAGACATTGAAGTATGATTGTTCAAACAAAATAATTAACTGTTTGTTTACAACAGCATTTCCATAGGAATAAGTCTACTTCACCCCCGAAGTATTGAGGCTGGTCTACATAACCCCCAGAAGTACAAAACCGGGTATTCTGCCCCCTAAAGTACCAAAACCAGTTTAAATAACCCCCTAGAGTGGTTTTATAGGTAGTTTTTCTGTGCACACGATGACATGGCAATGGTTTTGGCCTCTTGGACTATAGAGGAGACTATTGTAACATGCTAAGCATTTTATTCACAAGTGAAACGGGCTGAGAATGATGTAAATTAGTGTTAATATATACTCCCTGCATCCGATAATATGAGGCGCGCAAGCATTTCAAGATTCAAGTTCTAAAATATTTGACCAATAATTAATATAATATGAATTAAATTTTATTTGTTGAGAATATTATCATTGGATTGACATTTGAATTTACTTTCATATGATTATAATTTTGTTGTTATAATAAACCTTATCGTACCAAGTTTGACCATTCCTTGTATTATAGGATAGAGGGAGTAATAATTTTTAGGCTTGCCGATCAGTGAGTGAAAAGCAATAGTTAGATCAACTTGGGTTTACTAGACTAATCTTTGTGTCATGCAAGCCAATACCGCTACCACGTAATCATTTACATGGCAAAACCACCTACAAAACTACTCTAGGGGGTTATTTGAACTGGTTTTCATACTTCAAGGGGTAGAATATCCGGTTTCGTACTTTAGGGGGTTATGTGGGGGTTAAGTAGACCAACCCCAATACTTTAGGGTGTGAAGTAGAACTCACCAATCCGAACTAATGGAAGACAAGTTGAGTAGCTACACAATCAGCTATTGAGATTGATCAGGATCAGAAGCATTAAACTAATCAGACATTGAAGTATGATTGTTCAAACAGAATAATTAACTGTTTGTTTACAACAGCATTTCCATATAGGTAGAACAAATTGCACAAATAGTTTTTTTCTGCAACAAAGTGATACAAATTGTTCATTGAGCATAAACAACTCATACCATTCGAGAATGCGGATAAAGATTACACAAAACAATGGAGAAACTACACAATGAGGTACAGCATTCAGTAAACGAGGTGTTATGTCCAGCCTAAGGCTATTCTATTAAAAGGACATCATTATATCTTAATCAAACAAGAACAACAGAAGTTCATTAGTCCCATGATCCCATCTCCCTCCCTGCCTTAGGCGCAGATGGCTCCATGGTGCCACAGCACCACTTATGTCGAAGAACACCCAGCCAAGCCGTAAGGTGTGCATGGATCTAAAAGCTAAGGTAATACGCTTTTCCAAGCAAGGTTACCGTTTGATAGAAGCATATAAATCTTGCTTTTGATAGCACAATAACCCATAACTGATGGTAAAAGCTTGCCCACCAAGGAGAGTTGAATTCTCCAGAAAGCAAACACATGTCAGTTGGCACTCATGTAAACACTTTAAAAACAATCAGTCAGGCTTGGTCGAAGTTGAATAAAACCAAATACATAATTTGTTTCTGCAATCTACAGCAAAAAGGGCGGGCTCCATAAGAACTTCTAGTGTCCTTAACCCATGTTACATACCCATGAAAACACGAGTTGTGTTTATACATATGTTTGTAAAAAACCTAGCATATTCCCCTCACGTTACAACAGGATCTATACTCTTTTAAAAGACCTCAATGGTGGTGGGGAGTGGTGAATCTGCCACCACCCACCACCACTGCCATGTGGGTCCCACAAACAGTGAGGTGGATGGACTTTTGTACCTTCCTCAACCTCAAGCCATCAAACAGGAAAATTTTCTTATGAAGTGAGGTGAAAATGATGACAAATAATATGACCCTAAGATTTTAGAACGTGGGTACTTTATTTTAATTTTTGAGGCTTTAGAGTGTACAGTGTGGTTCTCTAATTTAATTCCCGTTGCAACGCACGGGCATTCAGCTAGTTTAATTAAAGAAAATTATCATTAACCTGTTATTACCATCGTTTTCTGCATATATCTCTTAATTTCTGGATATATTTGTTACTGATATGTGGGTCCTCTGGCCCTACATTGTCCTTTTTCTTTCTCACAAAAATAGAGTTGGTGGTGGGGGTGGTGGCAGACTCACCACCACCGCTACTCCCTTTTAAATGAGTACAGATATAGAAAAAAGACTTTATAAAGTTAACAACTTAATGACTCAAATAGCATGTAACAGTTATACTACCTGCATGGCACCTGCACCAAGAACCAGTTGGCACGTCCTAGTGTTGAAGAGCTTCAATATTTCAACAACACGTTGGACCACCTCAAAAGATAACGATGGCAAACATTTACTGATGTCAACATATTCCGATAACATCTTCAACAATATCAAACCACTGCAAGAGTGAATATGATTTAAATTGAGAATCTCACGGAATGAGAACACAAGTTAACAAAAAGACAGAACAAATAAAACAAGGTTGACCACAAATCAATAGAGGGATGGTTTACGACTCTAGTTATCAAAATTTGGGGAAATATAAGTGTCGCATTGTTCAGCATTGCAACACTGTAAGGTGTGCAAGAAGAGAATGCAACTTGACTTGAACTATTAAATAGAAAATATAGATGACTAACCAGTTTACCATATGATAGCCAACACCCCCATGCACAATGGTTTGCTGTGTTGATCTAGCATGCCCAACATTGTTTTCAGTCGAAGGAGAAGTAGATACTACATTGCCATTATCAGTATTATTTTCAGCTGAATTTACTGGTTCTTGACTTGTAACCCGATTTTCACGGAGCTTTGAGTTGTCATCAGTGCTAGGCATCTCCATGCCATTAGCAACGGAATAAGTGGATGATAGTGACAGAACAATTGCTTGGAACTCTTCTGGAACATCAACAGCAACCCATGTCTCTTGGTCAAGAACTGCCTTGATTTTTGCCATCTTCAAAAGAATATTAGAAGCTTTAGTGCACAAAAATACTGTAGGTTGTGCGTCAACTACAGACAAAGTACAGATCAGT
This sequence comes from Oryza punctata, assembly GCA_000573905.2. Classification (NCBI taxonomy): domain Eukaryota; kingdom Viridiplantae; phylum Streptophyta; class Magnoliopsida; order Poales; family Poaceae; genus Oryza; species Oryza punctata. The sequence goes on along the minus strand of CM002491.2, from coordinate 6,225,298 downwards.
CTGCAATCCAAATCACAATTGCTTCCACAACCTTGACATTTGTATTTATGATGGTTGTTGATTAGCAAAAAAAGTGGCAGTGACACCTAATAATGTTAATTGTTTTCCGAAACTATAATGTTAATTGTTGAGTACTTGTTTAAGCCTTACATTCTCCATTTGCACTACCATTTTACTCTCAGGGTATTTGATGTAATGCACTTTCTGCAAGTAATATTCTCCAATTAAAAAGCATAATAAAGGTACAGCATTGTATTCAGTTTGATGGATATCTATAACTGAGGGATCAATGATAGAGCTGAGTGATTTTTATTCTTTCAAAATAGCACAATTATCCCTTAAAGTTCGTGTACAATGATGGTTTGTAGTCTTTTTAATATTCTTCTGTCCTTATAAATGACATTTGAAGAATAGCCTTTTAATTTTCAACATCAGTAAACTTATGCAAGTTGTTTGCAATTGTAGAATTCAACAAATGCTGATAGTTAAACAAATTTTATCACTCACCCGGACAGTATGCTGATAGTCAACAAATTGCTTTGATTGCTGTTGTACAATTCCACGGATGTTGTAACCCAACCTGCCTCCAATCTACAGGAATAGGAAGATACGATAAAGTCATAACATGCCTGTATGCAGTGATGAGCAAAATGAGCGTTTGTGCATATTTTTCAAACAGGAAAAGAAATAACCTTTTCAGTGGCAGCTACAAATTCTTCTGTTATATTATAGATGATCAAGAACTCCTGAAGTCTTAATTTGGGGTGAAGGGCAGCACGAACACCAAGAAGTTTAGCCCATCGTCCATGGGCAGCATCACATGCAGCAAAAACAGCTTCTGTGTTTTCTCTCAAGACATCAGCTCTGTACCAAAGGCAAATATTAGAGCACAATTGTATTGTCAAATATAATTATGATATAAAAAGAGTTAAAGCCTAGAATTTGACCCAATATTCTAATTTTGTATTAGATCTGTCCACAGCACTACCATGACATCAGCTAACATAACATAAAGAACATATCTACTCCCTCCATCCCAAAATATAGCCACTTCTAGCGTTCATTTTTTTGTCCCAAACTATATAGAGTACAAAAGGGTTTCCCAAAATATAGCTAGTGAAAAACTTTAGAAGTAGCTATATTTTGGGACAAAGGGAGGTTCATTTAGGTAAACTGAGGAATTTTTCGCATTTATCAGAAAAGGTGAAAAAAATCTGGCCATTCCTCAAGGTGGGACGAAATTACTGTGGTTCAGATTACAACAAAAGTCCATGTCAGATACAATTTTGTCATTATTAATTTCAAAATTCAGAATAACCAGAAAAACAGAAAGTAACAAACTATATTAGGATGGATTCTATATATATTTTTATGCCAAAACTAAAAATAAAGTTCAAATATGTTTTTCCATAGAGTTTTGTTGCAGATGTATATGATATCTAGCCCATGTGGATACACGATTTAATAACTAGTTGCACCTTAACTTACCGGACATTCTTTATTGAATTTGTACTGGACATATCATTCGTTTTTCCTTGAAAGAAGGGAAACTTAGAATTACTCCGGGTAAGAGTATGAGACACCCGTGAAGTGACACCATAGTCATTTTCTTGGGAAAAATCAGAAACTGAGCCACTGTGCTGTGGTACAGAATTTGAAGCATCAGAACTTAAGCTCCCCTCGAGGTTTCCCATGATCCATTCAACTATTCTTTTAACTTCGGCTGCTTGCACTAGATGTACCTGAATTGACAAAAGAATGTTGATTACCTGAAGTTTTTTCTTTAAATCTTCAGAAATTGTACATGATTTAAGTAGACAAGAAACATTTCAAGCATGCTGAAAAATATTAGGTCAATGCTACATGGTTTTCAGATGGAAAAAGGCACAAGAAATTATAGTTAAAAGTTAACAACGCTTATTTTCATTTAGTTACATGCAGCAAAGCAATGTTCAAAACTTTTTTCCTCACATCCTCAAGCAACCAGCCAGCCACTGCTAAATATCTTTTCATCAAAAATAGAAACACATATAGGCGATGACTTCAAGCAGACCCCTAATACGCAGCAGAACCGGTGGACAGGCAGGTTCGCCAGGCCAACTCTGGTTGGCTCACTGGTCGCCTTGCTCGAGCCAGCAACTTACTAGAGGGTTAACACGGGGTTTTCTACCTGCCACCCCAGTCAGTGTGTATGTGAAGTGTGTGAGAGAGAAGCTGTAGGTTCCCAATGCTTCCAGCCTTCCACAGTGCATATAAGCTACTCATTTCATGCACCGCTAGAGGAGCAGAACAACCCAGCTCCTTCAGCTACCCAAAAGAGCCATGGATCCCAAACAAGCTTTTTTTTAAGTCATGCATCGAACTGCAATCTTGCGGTACAGATCTTGAGCCTCGGCCTGTGACTTGAAGGAACTTGTGCCGATTCATTTTTGAATTTTCATTTCCCCAGGTTCCCAATGCTTCCACCGTGCATATAAGTTACCCGGTTGATGCGTATATGACTTGTAGGAACTTGTCTCAATTCATTGCTGAATTTTTTTTGAAATTCATTCCTGGGTAATCAGCAGCTTCCTCGGCATCGACCATGAGCATGACCTGCCCTTTAGGAATGAACTTCAAAACAAATTCCTGTGTGTATCTCTCTGTGAATTTGTGCCACATGTGCCTGCATTGCAGCAATGATAGCTGCTCCTTGATATGAAAATTGTGAGGAATTGCGTGTTTTTGTTCCTGGACACATCTGTTTGCCTGATTAGTTTAAATTTTGTACCTCGATTAGTTGGGGTGTTCGCCAATTGAGTCCCACCCTATTGAATTGCCATGCCATGACAGGATTCAGCATCCAAGACACCAGACCTCATTTCCACATGACTGCCCTGCCTGTGCACTATCATTGATCTCACCTCACCTCCAGATCACCATCGCACCATATTTCACCACCTGTATTATTGTTCTCATCCCCTAGGTGACAACGGAGGTCATTGCCACTGCCCAGCTAGTCCTACGCCACTAACACAAATAGTCCCATCATTGTTGTCAACTTATCACTAGAGGAGTTCATTAAGATTTTCACCAACTGTCCAAGGCCTAAAATATGTACTGCAGGGGTTTAGGGGAGTCATAACAAGCGACCAGTGAGCGAACAGATCAACATTTTCATGGTTTTCTCAACTCAGTTAAAACCATGTATATAGACCCCTAGTTTAGCCGAATTTAGTATGATCAAAAGGTTACGTATTACTAGTTGTAAGGGTTACGTATTACTAGTTGTAAGGGCCACATCTAGCAGAAAACTTATCAGTAGTTTTCCATCTTTTAGAACTTTTGTTTTATGCATCAGATTAACTTGAAAAGATCTCAAACAAAAAGCAGAAGTACATGTAACTTATTACATATCTCAACCCAAATTCTGAAGACAAAATGGAACATTAACTATCAATAGCAACTTGTTATTCCTTTTTTTATTTTATTAGTAAATCATATATATTGCACTAGCTTATTTTTCTTAACTGATTTAATTTGGACTTGGAAGGCTTTTTTTAAGAGAAATTGGACTTGGAAGTTGGAATGCTACATGATGGTACATAACTTCTATAGCTAACTCCACAATCTATTCTGGTTTTTTTTGGTTCTCCAACCAACAGAATCAGCAAAAAGACAGCATGTAGTAAGGGACTTGCACCAATTTCATGGCTCCTTTAATGCAGATAATAATTTCATAAAACAATTAAGCTGATACAATAAATGCAGTCAAAAAGTGGGTAACTAAAGCTAAAAGATAAATCAATGCAATGCTAGAACATCTACACTACCGAATACTAGAAAAGTATATCCTCACTGAGATTAAATTTGATGCATGACCTCCACTTCAAACAGGTTAAATGGAATTCTTACAATCATTTTACCTGAACAATCCTAAATATAGCCGATAAAAGCTGAACAAACCCTTCAGACGATAGACTCCGCAACTTATTTGCTAAAGACTGGCCTACAGCTGCAGTTAAGAAAAAAATGAAGTTCAAAATATGTAAGAATTTTAGTGAGAAATAGCATGGAAAAGAAATAATGATGAATGGAGAAAACATGACACCATCAGAATCAGCAGCTCTGTCTCCAGTTACTGAATCAGAATCTATTGGCCTGGCAACTAAAACTGGGAGCAGCTCAGCTACTGTGGCTTTAATTGAAGCTTTCATAACAGTAATTAGTGTGTCACGGTAAATTCTTAGCACTGCTGGAAATTTGTCCTGCAAAATATAAAATGAACCATACCATTTAGTTTCCACCAAAAAAATGGACTGCTAATTAATATACCCTCAAAAAGGCAAAAGTTCGGTATCCAAGAATAAAGAAACATGATTCTGCTACTAATCAAATATACTCACAGGAGATCAGCCTTTGCGAAAAAATGAACTTGATATTCTATCCAATAAAAGTTTGAAACTGCATCTTACTTAGACATGCGGATGCAAGTAATAAGCCCAAAATACAAGTTAGTGACAACATCATCAACACAAACCAATGAACGTGCCTTTAAGGTGTTTGGGAAATATTTATCACTCTAAAACCTCTCTTTGTTTGCATTCAGTATTGAAAAAGATATATTTGTGCATCCAGTTTGTGCACACTGCAATATCAATTTAATGAAAGTAAATGACAGAACTAACCATTCTCAGTAGGCAAATAATGAGGGGGAGAAGCCGATCTCTGAGAATGAAGCTTTCTTCCTCATCTATGTTTACCTGCGGTAAACCAATGAACATGCCGAAAATAAGAGAAAAGGTGACAAAAACCTTTAATTAAAGTACCATAGTACTGTAGGCATGGAACTTCAAATTGAAGAAATAACATAAACAGTGTATTAGTGCAATCTGATGAAAATATTAAACACATCAAACATTTACCAAATAACTACAATTTCCTCTAAACTGTGTTTGCTACAGAGCAATTCACTCAAAAATTGGAAAAGAACAAAATTTGCCTATAAATGGCCAGAGTAGCCACAAGATTGAATAGCTATAGCCATGACAAAATTAGTATTAAATGGTAATTAGTTCATGATCACTACCTACCGCATATGTTGCCTTCCTAACATGCATTGAACCTTAACATCAACAAGACGAACATTAAAAGCAGACAATTTGGCCTCAATACAGCAAGTCCCTAAATTGATATTGTTCTTTCTCTATATTCAATTATGAATTTATGATTAATCATTGTTCTTAACAACCTAACAGAAGGGTACAAAAAAGTGAACAGCATTCACTATACTATATAAGAAAAATACTCTAACAACAGGAATGTTCAAATTTAATGTTTCATTTGTTGTAGTGAAAGTTTACATTTCAGTGAGAATGCATTGATACAACAAATGATAACCTAGAATAAGTTAACAGTGAACAGACAACACATAGAAAATACAGATTCGTAGAAATTTCAATGGAATAAACAGATAGCAGTGCATCTGCATATATAATCAAGTAAATATAAGCCAATTAAGAGATAGATTAAACTGTGAACTGAAACATACTTCATGCTCCGTCCCATTAAGGGGGACAGAAGCCTTTCTTTTCACATTTGATTGAATCAATGCGTCTACAGCTTTTCCATCAGGAACAGCAGCCCGCACAAATTCTGCTGAAAGAATGCTACAAGAATGAATATTATCAAGTCAAACAGCAAGTTACTGATGGACATAATATGAAAAAAGAATCAAAATAACAAGATCCTGAGATAGCCCAAGATTAATAACAACATTAAAATTCACCCGCCAGGTGTAGACACATTTCAGTATCAGCAAACATGCCATTTGAGTACAATCACTAGTTATTTCTTTTTTATATTGATCAGCTTACCTACATTGCTACAACATGCGACGAGTTTTTGATCACAATTCACTGGTTCATGATTTATTTCTATGCACAAAAAGGCTTTTTATCTCAATATCAGATATTTTGTGCTAATACTCCTGAATCTAAAAGGTGTGCTCATATCATAGGAACCTATGCTCGAGTTCTAAGAGAGTACCTGTTGACAGAATCGAGTGATGTCCCCAATTGATCACGAATATTTCGAAAGCAATAAAGCCCAGTAAGTTCATCGGTATCCTGTTTGAGAAAAGGAAAGCATTAACATAACAATATAAGTTACATATGCTGCAGACACGAGCAAGTAGATGGGAGTAAAGAGGAGTATTTACAGGTTAATCACATCTTTCAATCAACTAATTTGATACGCTGTAATCCCATACCATTAATATATCATGGTTATTCATAGAGCCATAGACAATCAGCAAGCAAATAGAGATGAGAGCCAAATTCGCTGACAGTATTGCTATTTTTACCAAAATGCATGCGCGCACTCCCAGAGTACTTACTTTAGGAAAGGGTAAAAGATAAGCTAAACAGTTGAGTTGGGTATTACACTAAGAAATTATTCTGAACCAATGCATTAGAGATTAAAATTTCCAAGTCCAACAGACCCACGTAATATTTAATAATAGTAGGGTATTTCTCAGCTTTGACAACATGGAATGAATTAGAATAATGATAATTAACTGCATCTTTTTAGCTGCACGTCTTTACTTTTAGGCCTCACAATGTTAAGAAAAATGGCTGGCAAAGGGTAAAGCTACCATAGAGGAAACAAAAGGAAACATTGGCGTCTTATCGTATAAGAAACTTACTAGCAAGTTTTGCAAGTCATCGATTACGTCAAGGGCACCAGCACAATCCGCAGCTGCCACAAGCTGCACATGTAAGGCAAGATTAACAAATCAAAGCACTGAATTAGGAATTGATAAAATAAAGGGCTTGAAATGTAAGAAAAAGATTTAACGCAATGACTAAAAGATCTAGTATAAAAAACATTTATTCCAGTCTAGAATGTCAGAAGAGCCAAATTGGTATCTGGACACGGATCGAAGGGAGTAACATTAATTACAGCTTTAAAAAATAAATAAGTAATGTTCCAATACTTCCCCAATCTCTCCTGGCACAATACCCCTATAATAGAAGCTCATGAGCAGAGCATCACAACAGCATACCCAAATACAAGAACCAATCCCAATTATTCCGAACTATAAGCATCAGGCACACTCCACTCAGCGCATCACCTCCCAACTGCGTGGATCCTCCTCGCATATCATGGTGTCTAGAGCTGCCTCCTCTTCCTGCCTCCTTGGTCCCAGCAACTGTCCTGTCCTCTCTCCCTTCCATCTTCCATCACTGATTTTTGTTGTGACACTACTTCACTGCTGAACAGAGGTTAGGAAAGGGATGTAGGTATTGAGAGAGAGGAAATTAGAAGGATCATCAAAGAATAGAGAGAATGGAAGATATGGAAGCCAGTAAGGAACATACAATTTCATTTCAGCCTCACAATCCTATCTTTGGGCACCATGACAACAAGCCTCTCTTCTGGCCCACATGTTCAACCTACATGCCTTACAGGACTGATACGGCAAAGTGGTCTTTGTCTTCATGAGGTCAGAAACAATCTGATCAGTGACCTCATGTTTGGCCTTAATGCTAGCCAAATCGGCAGCAAAACTATCCATGGTTTTCTGCATACCAGAGGTATTGGACACAATATGGCGTAGGAGATCTTCCATGGTGTTGTTGGTTTCAGACATGGTGATCTCAACCAAAGCAGAGCAGACTCAAAAGCAGAAGCAGAAGCAGAAGCGGAAATCTGGCTTATCTCTATTACGACGCCACTGATATACTATACCATTACATCCAGCCATAACAGGACTCAGCACAATAAACTAAACCTTCAGTATATAAAAGTTCTGTCCCCTTAATAATTGAGTTTGTTTGAGGTTTTCCGTATGTATAAGTAAGAATACATTGTATTTCCATGTCAAGGTACATTGGCACTTCATAATTGAGCAGCCAAGGTAAGAAGATCTAAATCCATCAAGATTGTTGCCAGAAAATTAATGAGATACAGACAGCCTGGCACTTTTCTGGCGTTCCATGCACAGTAATATTCATCAACATATAAATCACTGAGAACAAAATAATGTGAACAAACCATAACGCATGGCATCAGACAATGTAACTAATAAATCAATGTGCGCATGCAGTTTTATTGTCTAACGTACTTCTCATTCTCACACTAACCAAATTTCGAACTGACTCAAAGAAAAGAGAGGGGAATGACAGCAAGCACACGACCTTGAGTACTACAGTATAAGAGATTAGCACATCACTTAGCTAAGCTTAGTTCCCAACCAGTTCAGGGATTCAAATTGCTGATCAGCAGAGAAAATGCAATGTGGGAGATATATTGTTTCGTAATGCTCAGTTTGCGCACTCACCAGCTTTAGAGCAGCGAGCGCCTGGCTGACGTAGAGGATGACGGTGAGCTTCTGCTGCAGCGCGACGAGGTTACCCCGGGTCGCATTGAGCTCCTGCACCTGGCGCGCAGCACCCACGAGATCGCCGGTGAGCACCCGGACCACCTCCCTGAGCTCCCGGATCCTCCCGACCGCGGCGACGATCTCCCCGTCCAGCCCCCGCAGCCGCCCCTGCGCCTCGTAGAAGGACTGGGAGCGGCGCGCAATCTCCCGCACGAGGCGCGCCTCGACGACGTCGAGGTGCTGGCCGAGGCGCTCCTGCAGCGCGTCGTCGCCGAGCGGGCAGGCGGCCTTGAATGTGGCCCCGTCCTCGAGCGCGAAGTCCTCCTTGAAGAAGAGCGCGGGGACCTCGCGGAGGCAGGCGGCGAGGCCGGAGCCCGCGGGGGCGGCGGCGCCGTCCTGGGACTCCGCGAGCTCCTCCGCGGAGGCGTGGAGACGGATGTCAGCGAAGCGGGCGAAGGGGTCGGCGACGGCGGCGAGGTAGGGCGCGAAGTCGGCGCGGGAGACGTCGCAGGGGTGGGAAGGCGGCGGTGGCGCGTCGGGGAGCGGGGTGGGAGGGGGCCAGGTGAGCCAGTAGTAGGAGGAGGAGGAGGCGGCGGAGGGGAGAGGGTTGTTGAGGAGCGCGGTGATGGACTGCGGGACGCCGCCTGGGGGAGCGGAGGTGGGGGAGTCGGTGGAGAGGGAGGAGGAGGAGGCGGAGATGGTGCGGAGCGGAGGCCGCGAGGCCATGGCGGCGGCGGCGGCGGGGGTTAGGGAAGGCGAGGAGGAGGAGGCATGGGGAGGGAGAGATCGGGATCTGGGACTGGGAGGACGAAAAAGGAAGCGAAGCGAGGCGAAGGAAGCTTTGAGGTGTCAGATCTGGCGGTCAGGTCTTCAGGCTGGAGGAGGGACGGAGGGAGGGAGGGAGGGAGGGAGGGAAGGAAGGAGGTTGTTTTTCCCTTTTTCCTTCTTTTTGCTCCTTTTGTTATTTCCGGTTTGTAGGAATACAGTGGGATACACATGGAATCGCATTTTCTTTTTAAAGATTTCGGACGCCTAAATTTTTAGGGTTAATTACATAGATATACCAATATAATGTTTTATTAGTTTTAAATTATATCATTACTAGCATGCATTGCAACGGGTTTAGAAAGAGAAATGATACAAATTTAATCTTTTTTTGAAGTACCCTACCCTGCATTTTTTTTTGTTTTAATGGTCATCACCAATAATTAAGTGTACTTGGAACCTTTCTGCTATCTCTGAGTTGATAATACTTATCGTTCTAGGCAAAAATATTACCAATCTTTAAAAATTTTAATTATAAATAACATCTAAAATATTTATCTTAGAAATATACAAACCATATATTAATCTTAAAAAGGTACTTCAATAAAATCATATATTTATAGATATTTCAATATATTATAATAAAAAATGGTCAAATTGTTTTTTGGGAGACCATATTTTTTTTTCAAAATGATAAGTGTTATTATCCCGGAAAGAGTATTGCCTTGCGAAAATTGTGTAACCACGGAAATATGCTCCAAGATCACCAATACGGATGAAGAAGAGTGAGACATTTTCTTTTTTAACCTTGTATGGTGTCAGTTCATTGCTTAATCTGAGATTTTTCCCTATCATGAGCAAAAGCAAAAGTGTTTACTTCTCCTTAAATTCCGGTGCTGATTGCAATAAGCCGATTACCACACTCAGTTTCGTCCGATTAACTCAAGGCTTGATCCCCTTATACTAACATCAACACTATAAAACGGCTCAAGGCTTCCTCAAAATATGGTGTTATTATGTTAACAACAAAATTTTTTAAAAGAGGATTCAGAGATGAGGATTAAACCGAAGCGGATTTGAAGGAGATGCGATTTTGCTAGAAACAAAGTGCGCAGCGGCTAGGGGTTGTATCGGCCGATATCGATTTGAACACGGTAAGCCGATACAGATAGAGTTGGATTTGGATTGAAGCTTCAAAGATATTGCTAAACAAGGATGGAGTCCGAAATAGGTAATTGTATCTATTAATTAGGATCTTGAGTAATTACCTTAGAGATATTTATGGTAAGAGTCTGCCTAGAGACTTGTTTGCAAAGTTTTGTAATTTAGATAAGATTGTGTCGTGTCCGGTATGGAAAAGTTTGTATCTTGGGTATAAATATACTCTCAGCACATCGCCAAAGTTTTCTTTTCGTTCTTTTCGACGAGTTCTTGTTTCGAGTCAAGTTGCATCGGCCTCAATCTTCAACAAGAGGTAAGACTTGTATATTTATCATATATCTTAGCTAATCTAAGTCGATGAATTTGTTTGTCTATATCAATTATACCTTTCCGACAGGGTTTCATTGATATAACTTAAACTATTCTAGTTAATCTAGATTAGTTAAGGTATTTACCACCTTGAAAATCAATTATCAGTTTGCTTGTTTAGATCTTATGCTTCTTTTTATACTTGGTGTTGCATCAATTGATTTTGACATACTAAGGCTTCGTTCGTATGTATGACTTCAGAATGCGGCAATGTTCCATGCACTTGGAAGCGTGGTCCTGCATAGAAAGATAACGAGCGCACAGACGAATCGGACTTAACGGCGTCAACGGACGTTGGTGGGCCGGTTGCCACTCGCCTTTTTCGTCGGGAGTCAGCGCTTGCCATCCAATCTCGCTCTCCCCAATCCCTTTCTTCCTCCTCTCGCGGGTGGTCTCGCAAGCGATGCGACTAGGCCACCGGACGATTCGATTCCCCTCGCCTGCAGGCCCGTGCTTCCCCATCGATTCTCGCCTACAGCCCCATGCTCCCCCATCGATTCCCGCCCGCGCGTCGTCTTGTGGCACCGGTCGGCTAAAGGTGGCGGAAGCGAAGGTGCCATACTACTCTGCAGCTGTCTGCGTCATCCTCGAAGGCGGCAAAAGCCGACCTGCGTGCTCGCTGTGCGCGCTGTCATCGGCGCCGGTTAGGCCGGCCAGCTCTTCCAGCCTGCCCGCGCGTGTGCTCGTACTCTCGGGTGACATAGTGCTGGTGTGATTGGTCGCATCAAGGCGGCCGAGCTGACGGAGTTCTACAGCCACCTCGATTTGAGGTCGAGTGTGAGCACCGTATGATGAGACGAGAGCGAAGAAGCGTAAGCGAGAGCTTGAGCTCTTGCGGACTGCATTGGAGGGGGCGATTGTTGAATCCCCTCTAGCCGTGCCGATCTCTATCCGAGGTGGCGATCTGGAGTTCAACGAGGGTTCCTCCCACTCCATCACCTCCGACGCGGGCAGCGCCAAGGCTGCAGCCGACAACGTGGTGCATATCGCGCATGCCCTATGTAAGGTTTGCGCCAAGTCTCCGAAAGCCGTCATCGAGTTCGTTCGAAGAGTGAGCCCTGCCACCGTCGGCCGTTCTATTGATTGGGACCTCGTCCACAACAAGGACTCATCGAAGGTATTGCCGGCTTGTGTATATTTGTTTTTCCGAGTCAATTTAGGTTGACTTGCATATAGTAGATGTCCGATGGGCGTCACCGCTAGACCGATTTGGAGGTCCGTGTGTTTCTTGAGAGTTGCTTGGAGGAGATGGCAGCTTGCAACATCACCTCCAACTCCCCCAAGGCCCAAGCATGGGAGAACTTGGCGGAGAAAATGTACACCAAGTGCAAGAAGAGGGTGAACAAGGCTCAATTGGAGTACATATGAGGGCACTGTAAGAAGTGGTTCCACATGTGGGTCTGACTTGAATCGCAGGCTACCTGGCTTGGTCGTGATCCCCTTACTTCAGCCATTGTCGCTGACGATTCATGGTAGGAAAGCAAAATGGGGTATGTCACTACATGAACAATTAAATTTTGCGAACCATATTTCTTGGTCCGTAAAGTGCACTGCAATTTATTATATGCATGTAGCTGTATTTGGTGTCATACAGTTGTGTAGTTTGGCATGACACAAAACAGTATTTTCATAGTAGAATTATGGAAACAAATGACCAGCTGTAAATATGGAATTTTTGTGCTCGTATATGCTTTAGTCTTAACCCTGTATTATAATCAGGGGTGCCATTCCCTTTTATTTAGAGCAGTTGATACGTTCATTATGTTTAATTGCATGGTTCAGAATAACTATAAAATTAGGTACAATTGTATGTATCCGTACTGTAATCAGCAATTCAAAACCTAATATTGTTATCTACCTAATGCCTTTCCACTAAATGAAAAATTATTCATCGGCACTGATTGGAAATATAAATGTTATCATTGATCAATATTTTCTTTGTCACAGTTCATAACCAAGTTCATTTTATTATTTATAACAATTGGTAGCAACATGAACTATATAACAATTGGTGTATGTATATGTTAATATATAGCACTAGTTATGCCCTGTGACCCAAGTCATGAATGGTTCTCCGACAACTTGGATTGATACTACGACACTGCTCATTCATGCATGACGAATAAATTACACAACACAAGAGTTTTGTGAATACATACATACAGCCCCCAGAGTGCATTACACTCCATTTTTGTAATACACTCATGCATGCAACAGATAGGGATGCTGTAATATGATACATGGGAGTTTGACACATAAAAAGATTTAAATGTAGACCTCGTGAAGTGAAGTTCTGTTATGTCTTAAACTCAGCATACCTTTTCTATACGGCTTCCTTCTGGTTTACCTCCTATGATGTCATTTATATTGTGTGTGGTAGTAGTTGCAGCAGCAGTTGGGCTATATCAATTCCAGTTTTCTTTCCGGTTTGGTGTCTGTTTCTATGCTTGCATCAGTGCTAATCATCTAGTATGTAACTTATGGATGTCTATAACTGTGACAGGTGAAGAAAGGTGTGAGCACCTTCAAAAATGATCCTCTCAAGCACATTGACCTTCACCACGTGGTGCTCAGCGGGCGCACCGTTGTCGGTAACCACTCGGCTATCGTGGGGGCAGAAAAGCCGCACCGCAAGGAGCAGTACAGTGGCAAACCATCGATGTTACGCAGCTCGCAACCGCTTACAACCCACCAATGCTATCTCCACCACCACCGACTGCACACTGTGGTAAGGGAAAAAGGTCAGCTGCAGAAAGTGGTGACTCAGGGGGGTCTTCGAAGAAGTCCCGCACTGACTCCACTGAGCAGGCACTGGAGAGGTTTGCATCCCTGCGAGAGCAGTTAATGCAGAGCCGGCGCTGCTGAGGCAGCTGCAGCTAAGGCTAAAGGGCTTGAGGCCTGCTTGGAGTTGGTGGAAAATGATGGCCATCATACTGGAGGGCGGGTGTGGTATGCTGCTTGTCGTCTGTTCCGTGATGAATTCCACTACAACTGTTTCGTTCGGCTGCAGGACACCGCAAAACACCTAGAATATATCTCTACTCGTGGAAACAAAGAAGATTATTCATCATCTGGTGGCACGCCGTAGTTTGTACCCTGTACTTCCAATTCACTGGCAGTTGTGTAGTGTGTTGTTTTAAAAATAATTTCTTGTAGTTATATTTATCAATTCATGTGTGGTAACGTTTGCTATGAGGTGCTGAGTTTATGCAACAATTTCAGCTTTTATAGATTTGTTATATTCCATTTGTGCGAGTTGCAATTTTGTTTCCTACATATCTTTGCTTTACACTGCTGTTTTGAGAGTATTAGTCTTATGCTTACATCTATTAATTTTGATGCATATGTATATGACATTGCTTGCCATCTTTTCGGGTTGTCTTGTCTTAAAGGAATTCGGCGATGAGTTTCGGTGCTGGTGGATCGAGCTGGACAGGAGGGCACACTAGTAGCGACAAGGATGATGCCATGATTGACATACTAGCTACTACTCTTGAGATAAATGAGAGAGCACCAAGGAGAATACCGGTTCAAACCGGTATCAGTTGGATGTTGGAAACGATGGCGAATCGAAGCCAATGTCGAGCAATATTCCAGCTGCCTGCAGAATAGATACACAGTTTACATGACCTCCTGATCACATTGTACGGCCTCACATGAACATCCGAGGTATGTTCACTAGAAAAAGTTGGGATTTTCTTGTACACTATGGCTGGAAATCATCCCTGCAGAGACACGAACAATCGGTGGGTCCACTCCAACTCCACAGTGTCTATTTGCTTCCACCAAGTTTTGTTGGCTATGAACGTTCTCACTGGGAAATTTTTGAAAGCAGTGGATCCCAACTTCAGTGAATATCACTCTTCGATTCTTCACGACCATTGGTTCAAACCATTTTATCAGTCAGTGGGCACTGTTGACGGCATGCATGTGTCAGTCGTGACTTCTTCAGCCAGGTCTATGCAACATAGGAACCGACACCACATAATGACGAAAAATATTTTCTGCGATGTTGCGATGTTGGATGGCCAGGATCGGTTCACGATCAAAGGATTCTGAATGAGGCAGTGCAATATTACCCGTACGATTTCCTGCGGGTACCGCTTGGTGAGTTACATTTTTTCACTAATTTATTTGAATGGCATATGTTAGTACATTCAAGCTTGACTTGAACTAAAAAAATATTTTCTCTCATTTAAAATAGGAAGGTATCTACTTGTCGACTCTGGATTTCCTAGTAGGATGGGATTTCTTGCACCATACCCACATGCATGGTACCATAGGGATCAACTTGGTATTCAACACTTGTAGGATGAGAAGAGACATTTAACCATCGACACTGCACCGGCTGCCAGCCCTGCGCCAAGCCGGATGTTCGAGCGCGTCTTGACGGATTTTGTCGGCGGGCAAACAGCGTCGACAGCTGCTTCCCCGTCAGTCTGCCATGAACAGTGCGCTGCAGTACATCCACAGAAACAAAGTTCCCAAACACAAAAATGAGCTGCCAACACCTACATACGAACGAAGCCTAAGTCATATTTAGAATTATATTTAACCTGTTTTATGATTATCAATAGAGGTAGTATGATAGTTTCAGCTGATCTTATCTGATATATCTGTTTTACTATGTTTAATCTCGCTTAACAAGTTATGTCTGCCCTTATATTAAAATCTTTCCTAGTCAAATATATTAAGCCTATAATCAATCTAAATTTGAATTAATCTGTTTAGGATTGATATTTGTTTAACATATTTACCTTAGAGCAATATTTTAGTATAAGGTTGTATCAAATTATAGCCGATATGCACTTAAATTGAATTATTGGCTATGATATGAACACATATAATCTTTAGTTTGCATGATTTTGGGTGTAAGCAACTTATACTATCTCGATTGAGTTCGGTCTAACCCAGATGCTTATATCTAAAAGAATGGTGAATTATAGCTTATATAATTGTTAATATCTACAGCCAGTGAGATAAGTTTAAGGTTTCTTTTATACTATATTATGACTTTGCAGCCAAATCATTTTAATTGTATCGGCTAGATTACAGGCGATACGTCATCGGTTTCTCTACCGATCGGCTATCGTTAGAGGACTTAACTTTATTGTTCATCTTTGTTGGTTGTAGGATTAAATCAGCTGGCACGCTCTGAACCCGAATATAAGATTTGGACCTGCACAGGAGTCAAGTAAATCTCCCAGGTCGCTGTGTTTTTACGTCAACATATTGTCACCGATGTGATGCAATCTACCAAAACTGTGAATTCTGGTATCTGTTAAGATTCTGTGTGTACACATTGGCCGGATGATGCCACAAACCAACCTCACCTCAAGCACAATGACAAAACTTTAGTCAGAAAAAGAGCTACATAATTTTCATCACAAACACCAATTATATTGAAACCGTACCCTACAAGTTTGAGAAAAACAAACCAATATATCTCAAACAGACTCCTATCTACAATATGTTCTAATCACATAGCCTATATACCGCAGATACACAATTGCACATCAGTTGTGATGGCATGCCTGAAGGCATGCAAGTTTGGCGGCGGTGGTGATGAGGACCAGAGACATGACCTGATCTGATAAGTAAAAGAAAACTCCGTGAATTTAGATTAGATTCATACCGAAGAAAAGTCTAGATTTCATCTTGCCTCCACCTAAGCTCTGATGGATCATGTATATAGGGGTGGGCTTGGAAGGTCTGTCTCATGTCCTCGTCGTGCAACGCGGCTACAACAGACGCATGCATGCACGGAGGAAAAGAAGTAGGATGACGTGCAGTCTCATGTCGGTACACGCAAATGATGCAAAATCAGATTGACGTGTGCAGGAATCAGACACGTATGTCGCGACTGCGTGCAGGAATCGGACCCAGGCGACAATGTAGATCAACGGAAACATCTTTCAATTTTTATAATATAAGTAAAGAGAAATCACGTACTTACACACCGATATCGTATTGAAATAAGACGACGTACCAAAATTTTGGGCATAAACAATTTTAGTTTTTATAATAGTAAAGATAATTCATCTATTTATAATAATACCATTTTAATTTTATAGCTATTTGAGATATGCCACTACTTATGTCTATCTTTCTTATTATTCTTATTTCTTATTATTATTTATTACCCTATAATTCACCAACTCGAGTCTTACTACTACATACTTCATTCATCAAATCCAATGGCCTATATTATTCACTCCAAGTATGATGCAGATCATTCCCTCTCATCAACTGCGCAGATGACCGATCCATGATTGCGTCCCCGCCAAATCGCAGTATGTGCCCAAGATCGCATCGACTACGCCCACTCCATCACACCCTCACTGCTCAAAGATGGAAACTGTCACGCCCAGAAATTCGCTAAGCCGAATTTCCAAACAGAGTGTGCATTAAACCCCTGTCCAGGACCAGCCAGGGTACAAAAACGACAAAGTTGACATACAGATCCACGTCTTACAAAACATTCAAATGTCTTACATAAATGCAGCGGAAGAAAAGTAAACTAGTTTATTCTAGTCTTGACGCTTGCAGCGCGACGAAACCACTCCACAGGCATCCTCGACGGTAGGACGACAGTCACTCGGAGAAACAACCATCGGAAACATACTCCAACTCTGGCGTGGGGGAAAAGAGCAAGACTAAGTACTACCCACTGTACTCAACAAGTCATACCGAAAAAGAGGGTATGATGCAAGGGTTGCCGAAGAAAGGCTAGGGTTCATTTGCATAAAGCTGGCATTTAAGACAGTGGTTGAAAGCGGTAAAACTGTTAAGTTAAGTAAACATAATTAACCATCACTGCCCAACGCTACACCACGTTGCGACAGGCCCAAACCATTCCACCTGAACTACCCAGTTCAATTAAGTCCAATTATATTAGATTGAGACTAATCACGGTGAGCTGGTCGATCGCCCATAACCGCGGGCACGGCTATTCGAATAGTTTTACTCTGATCAGAGGTGTACATCTGTACCCACAAGACACAGCCCCACGACACGTTACCGTGTGCCGGTATACCACCACGGTACCCCGGAAAGGGACTGTGACAAGACCCTTCACATAACCCCCCTCTAGCCAATCGTACCACCGCAGGTTTCGCCCCCACTCCTCAACAGGTAGCGGGCAGCCCCCTCTTGTGCCACGGTGAATCCGGCAGCCGCATAGGCCATCGCAGGGCCCATCCAAACTCCATCACGCTCACCCTAGCCAGTGTACGTCAGCTAGCGGGAAGCTATACTACAGATCCAGCCGTTGCCCACGCTGGCTTGTGGTACGCACGGTGTTTCTTCCAGGGGTTCCCGTGAACCGGTCCTTAACTGCCATGGGTGCGACTAGCAAACCATGCACCCACAGCCCACCATTTAGCATGTTTTAAGTTCATAAGACTACCATGGTGGCATTTCCATAAAATTATCATTCATAGGGACTAAACCAGAGTTATTAAATGAATCCCCTTTTAGTGAGCTATTTGGACTAAGCGAGCTAAGCATACCCTAAACCAAGAACTACACATTTAATTACCCGGGCTATCAAAGGTACAAGGTAAACGATGTATAAAGTCATGTACAATTGGACAGTATTACCCATATAGATGACATTATAAAATAATGCAGTATTTAAAGGAAAATAGAACATTGCGCAAATCGGTACAATATGATCAATGATAAAGCATGACTTGCCTTGCTCGGGCGCTGGATCAACCTCGGCGACTACCTCGAAGTAGACGGGTTCGTCCGAACTGCCGGATTCTACACGACATACAAAGCACACAAGCAATACAAGCTATAAGTCTACTGAAACAGACAACAAAAGTATTTTTAATGGATTCTAGGCATTTTTATGAATTCACTGCAATTTGAATGGACTCAAACGGAGTCCGGATGAATTAGTTATGAATTTTACAAATTTTACTGCATTTTAGAATTAAACAGAACAATTATTGCGCAAAAAGTCTAGGGCTGACGTCATCAAGGGGGTGGGGCGGCGCCGGTAGACGGGCCCCGCTTGTCAGCAACACAAAGCCGCCGGTCCACGGTGGACTAGGTCCACGGGACCAGCCGGCGGCGGCCTACCACGGAGCGCGTGCGTGGCGCGCGCGTGGCGCACGCGTGGCGGCAACGTGGCGCCACGTGGGAGGGTGCGGCGCAAGGGGGAGCGGGCGCAGGCGCGGCTGGCGCGGCCGGCGCGGACGGCGCAGCGCGGCCGGGAGGAGGGGCGCGGTGAGGCGGCGCGGCGAGCGGGCGCCAAGGCGGCGGCCAGCGGCGAAAGGCGCCGGGCGGCGGCGTGGTGGTGCGACGCATGCGGCGCACGGGCGAGGGCGGCGGCGTGGCCGGCGCGCGGCACGGCAACCCGAGAGCGGGCACGCGGCGGCGGCAAGGACGCCGGAGAGGAGGAAGAAAATGAGAGGGAGAGGCTCACCGGGAGTGTGGGGCTTTGCGAGGCGGCGGCCGGGGCGCGGACGGGCACGACGAACCCGACGACGGCGGTGGCGCGACGCGGCGACGTCACTGGCGGAGGCTAGGGGCGGCCGGAGGCGGCGACAGTGGCAGCGACAAAGGCGTGGCGGCGCTATGGTGATAGGATGCACGGGAACAGGTGGCGGAAGAAGAAAAAAGGAGGAGGGGGAGGCGGCGGTGCTTAAATAGAGGAGGAGGAGCGTGGACGGGCACGGGGTTGGCCCGATTTCCTCGTCGGAGTGGGGGGATAAGGGGAGGAGAGAAAGGCGGGATTCGGTTCTTGAATCCCGGCCGTTTTGCGGCGTGGGCGCGTGGCGTGCGGTGCGGGGGTGTGGCGGCCGTTGCGGGGTGTGGCGGGCGACGTGGAGGGGCGACCGAGCGGCGCGGCGCGCGTGGGGCGGAAGGCGTGCGGCGGAGAAAGCGGCCCCGCTGGCTGGAGCTAGGAGAAGGGCCCGACAGGTGGGGCCCACCTGTCGGCGCCCCGATCCAAAGGGGAGGCGCGACAGACTTGCGGCCGGGGCGCCACGACCATGGGCCGGCCCGCGAGGAGGGGTGAGGGAGAGAGGAGGCGGGGCGGTCGGGCCGAGCGGTGCAGCCGGCCCGGTAGGGAGGAGAGGGGTGCGGCCGGCCCGGTAGGGGAGGGAAGAGGCCGGTGGCCCAAAGGAGAGAGAAAGGGGAAAAAGAAAGGGAAGAAAAGGAAAAAAAAGAAAGGAAGGGGAAAAAAGAAAAAGGGTGAGATTTCCCATGACTTTTGCGCGATATTGGGATTTTAATTGGGTTCAAAAGAAACATTTTAGGGCTATGTAAATTCCGCTAAACATCTTGTTAATGTATTTTGGCGCGAAGGAACCCGAAAGAATTCCTCCCCACCGAGTCCAATTTATCAAGTGCACTTTTAATTAGGGTTTGCTCCAGGTTAACAGAGAAAATTTCTTCGGGCGATTTATATACGAAATTAAGGCTAGGAGGGAAACCAGGGTGTGACAGAAACGTGTCTTCATTGATGGAAACCCCATTGACCCCTAATTTCTCTCTCTCTCACGTTTGACACGCCTATGTGAGCTGTGGAGGAGGGCTAGCTATGGATATGGAGACACGGCAAGGGCTGCTTGTCGTCGTTGTTGTTACCTATGTGCCACCGCCAACGCGTCATCACCATTGGCCAGGGCAAGGTGTTGAATATATAAGCACAAATTGATTTAATCTATTCTATAAATAAATCTTGACATTGCAGATATAAACTAACATAATCGCATCATTTGATCTACACATATAAACTAGGCAGTAAAACATGAACATATCAAATATGCGAAACATGTTTGATACATACCGAGGGTTCTGGAAGTTCGACTGCACAGCGGGAAGGACTCATAGTATAGGGAGTTGACGACGGTGCGCAGCACTCGACCGAAGTGGAAGACGAGCCGTTGTGGACGAACAGCAAGCAGCCGCGCGAAGAGCTTCCAAAAACCTTATTGTCACCTTCTTTCAGTGCGTGACATCGAAAGCAAAGGTTTCGAAGACCTGCTCTCCCGATTGCCGATGCACGTCGGACGGGGACGGAGTAGACTATTGACGGCTATTCAGTACCAAATTTACACCGTCAATATCTGCATAAAATTGAAAATATAAAACATCCAACATAGTGGTAGGGTTTATTTCTAACAAATTCCACAAGTATTGGTGTATATTTGGATGCAGGTGACAACTACCAATGTTAGGAAGAAATATACATGAAAGAGGGGAAAGATTACAAGCCCATGTAGTCTTGGACCCACAAACCCGACAAAATCATATCCAAGTGGGCTAATTCCTGAAGAACCCAAGAGAAGATCCACCTGCCAGGACTAAGGAGAAGGTCCAGGGCCAGATGGGCCAGCCAGGGGTCGACCGACCCAGGCCTGGCCCCTCTTAGCCCCATTTTCCGCGTGCCGGTAATTACCGACTTGCTAAGTCGGTTGGGACTGTTTCTCGGGCAGTTACCGACTCCAAGAGGGACACTTGGCAAGAGGGGAGGGAAGATGCCCTTAGGATCCCATGGAGGAACTCCACATGCTCAAGGCACCTTCCCTATGAATACCCCCCGCTTCGTCACTCGTACACACACCAAGACTTGAGCTAAATTATAAGAGACTCTTTTGTATTCTTTTATATATACTTAGAATAAGGGAGAGAGTGAGGAAGAAAGAGTTGGAGGTGTTCCGGAGTTGTCGGTATATCTCTCTATTTCTTTTGTACCTTAACAATTATTTTGCTCTAGTTTACTTTATTTTATTTAAGTAATTGAAATTTATCTTATGTGGTATACTTCTTAGTTAGTTCCTATTTAACTTGCTGGATCATTGTTCACTACTGCTCATTAAGAGATTGTGATTGCTTTGGTGAGTTATAAAAACTAAAGTAGTAATTAATTGCAGAGACGTAGTGTCTAGGTAGTTAATTATCAGTATTTGTTGCGTATCCCACAGTACGTTAGAGGTTGGTGTAGAGGTGGTGACAGTCCTCGAGATCACCGTAGTCCTCCCTGTTCGAGTACGGAGTAGAGCGCGTTTTGGTAGCAGCGAGCAAGCCAGTGCATGAAGTATAGTGATGGGATTAAAGTTAAGCTTTCAAAACGACTCTGTACCACACTAGAAAATCATCTCTACCCTTTAGCCTACATTTATCTTGTGTCCTTGGATGAATTTGAAGAAGAGCTAAACACACACGTTCCATGTGGAAATTCGATACCTTGCAATACTTCCAGGTGAAGTGCTACAGCGGTATCTCCGTGCGCTTGCAGATTTTATATGTGAACGTAAGAAATACCAACAAGCATTTCTGGCGCCGTTGCCTAGGAACGGTTTCTGTTTATCTTGGAACCTTGTTCATCCTCGTATTTTTTGGATTGTCTGCTCCCATGGGTGAATTCTATGAGCCACCTCCGTCTTCAGAGCCAATTCTATCCACCAGCTATGAATTCTGCCTTGGCTTTATAGCCATGGTTCGGGAACGATCCTTCTCCGGTCTCGAACACGAGAACCCATACCACCACCTGCGAGAGTTCGAGCAGCTGTGTTCATGTCTCATGATCCGAGGCATGGCACATGTAACCATCCGGTGGAAGTTGTTTCCCGTTTCTCTTTTAGGGAGATCGCAACAATGGTACACCCTTACCGTTGGGAGCGTACATGGTAACTATGGTGAATTGTGAGACAGATTCCGCCTTGCATTCTTCTCTCTGTCTCGTGTCGCCTCCTTGCGAGTAGAAATTCCCAGCTTTCGGTAGCGTAAGAACGAGTCATTAGGAGTAGCCTGGGCCAGATTTATCTTTCTACTACAGTCTGGTCCTATCTTATCGACACCTGAGCATGTATTGTTACAACATTTTCATGCGGGTTTAGATAAGGAGTCTTCCTTAGAATACGCAAGGTGGTACTAAACTCCCCATGCATGCCATTACATGAGGTGTGCTTTTGTGATTTTCCAAAAAATTAATCTTCATATGGGCCTTAGCCCATATATGAATTCCAATTCCAACAATCCCCCACCAAATCTCAAAATCCCACCGAGATTTGCCTTTTTCCATGGTTCAGTGGTTCGATGAGTTCAATTAAGGTTGAACATGCACCTAGAACTCCAAGTTACACTTACTTACAACTTGAACAATGAACTATGCCTTGAATTGCAAGTCTTGTGCAAGCATGCTTCACTCAGAGTCTTATCTGATGAAAGTTCAAGTGCCATTAATTTGGTTTTGGTGATTAATGATAAATCCAATTATATGAGACTAACACTTTTATAAGCATTTCTTTGTCTACTTGTCTCGTGTGGATATGAAAGTGAAATTTGTGAGAGGTGGTTTCCGGACTTTATATGAGTTTAGATAGAAATATTCATTGATGGTGGACCTAAATCACAACAAGGATGAAGTGCACAGAGATCAAGTTATATGTATCATTTCTTCTCTCCACACACGCATGCATATGTTCATATATAATATTTTCATGTGATTACATATACATGTGAGACTAATGTTTTGTTTGAGCCATATCTTATTTAGTCTCTTTGTATTGAGAACATGGAGATGATGAAGGTATGTTTTTATTTTAATGTCTATATTTGATAATTGCCTTCTATTCTTGTATAGGATAAGCTCTCAATGTTTCATATCCTTTTATGCATACTCTTGCTTCACACAAAAAAATTGTATTCATACATTTAGGGGGAGCAAATCCTATACCTTAGTTATGCATGTATTTTGATCCAAGTTATTCACTTTCATTTAATTGGGATCTCTACATTTGAGTATACATTTGAGTATATGACACTTGTGGTATTGATTAATACTCATCCACTTATTCATATCCTTTTATATATGCGATCGGTTGGTCAACATGTGGAGGTTAACAACCGAATCATTGGGACTAATAATTTCATTTAGTTGAATGAGAGAAATAGGTCCCAAGAATTGAAAAGGTGTTGATGCTCCAGTGATATCATTACACCTAAAGATACCAAGGATGACAAAGTGAAGATATCGAAGATGTGAGATACGAAGTGGCTACTATGACAAGACGGTGAAGGGCAAGCAATGCTCGGTCGCGATGGACAATGCAGCGGTGAAGGGCAAGCAAAGGGCTTGGCACCGAAGAACCAAATCTGGTGGTGAAGGGCGAGTGACGGCGTTGTCATGATGGACCGTGTGAGACCATTTGAAGCTACGAGTAACCGCATCAATCATTTGAAGAAAATATGGTGAAATGGTTTTGATGTTGGTGTCCCCTAAGATAAAGAAAACGAAGATGGAAACAAGGAATTCCTATTGGTATAATTTCCTTCCTATTTACTTTTGAGTATAGGAATGCCATACTATTAAGAGGGATGTAACGTCGATATGTTTGTGTATGTCTCAGTGCTCAAAGTAACCCATCCTAGTACTACCTTGAGAGAAAACCAAGCTCTATCCTATCCTTTGAGTGGTTTTAAACCTTGATTTTGGTTTAGTTGGGAAGTCCTCTGAGTGAGCTTTCCATAGGTTCCAAGATCATCAAAAAGGGACTCCGGAGCGAAAAGTTATGGTCGTTTTACTCTGTGCTTTTCGGAAATTCCAAAAAATTCTCAAAAAGTTTGAAAATTTTCAAAAATTCCGAAAATGGCTGCGAAACTAAGATTGCTTTGTGTTGATTTTCGGACTTGTCTGAAAATGTATTTCAGAAATTCCGAAAGTTGCAGTCTTGGCCTGCGACGGCTAGTTTTGAGAGGCTCGAGTATATAAACTCCTCCACCCCTCCTTTGAGTGGCTGCTATTCTTGGGCATTACTAGACACATCCAAAGGTAAATAGCCATTCTCATTCCCCTACCTTTGTGGTGCTTCTTTGTGAGAGGGATTTAAGAAGGGGAGAGAGTTGGATTGAGAGATTGAGAAGTTGAGAGCTAGTGAGTTTCACTCCATACTTTGAGCACTCGAGTTCATAGCAAGCAAATCATCGATTGTGTTTTTTGCTCTTGGGGACTAAGGTCTCCTAGATGGCTAGGCGTCGCCGGTGAGCACCCAAGGTTATGATGTGCCTTGGAAAGTTTGTGAAGGCTTCGATTTTGCCTCCTTAGGAGAAGAAATCAAGAGTGAAATTGAGAAGTGCATTTGTGCAACCTCGTGAGGAAAAGATTGAAATAGACCCAGCCTTTATGGCCCCTCAACGGAGATGTAGAATCCGTGGATCCAAACTTCGGGAAACAAATCAACGTGTCTCCTCTCTTGGTTTGCTCGTTCTTGCCTTCTCTCATATTGTGCTTAAGCTTGTTTTAATCCAATCTACTTGTATGCTTAATTGATATAGTTGGTGACCTTATATTTTGCTTAGATACCTAGTTTGTCACCTTTTGGTTCATATATATTTTGTCTGTTCGAGCTACATGTTCATAGCTAGTGTTTTATTCCGTTATCCGCCGAACTTTTCGGTTGAGACCGGAACTTCCAATCCCATACCGGAAGTTCCGATTTGAGCCGAAAGTTCTCATCATTCTAATATCCTATGAAGTTGTGATAATTTTTAGGAACGCCTATTCACCCCACATCTAGACGACATCAAGGTCCTTTCATCTGGTACTAGGCCGTTAGTAGACTACCCCTCGGGTAGAGCGTATAAGTCATACTCCTTGGTCTCTTAGTAAGCTTCCTAGAAGATTCACCCAAAATCTCCATGGACTGCGACCAACAGTCAAGCTCACATAGGTGTGTTCTTTCAAGAATGCTCTGCAGGATAGCATCTTCGCTAATTAAAGCCAACTGAACGCAGTAAGGCATAGCCAACCTGCCTTGCAGCTCATGAGAGTACATGCATCTTCACATAGAGAGGGTTTTAGAAAAGTACTCTTCTCTAGTTAACTAATGGCTTGTTCTTCGCAGGTCCTAATTCACCGGATCTCCGATCACATAGGTTGGGTTACCTCCATAGTAGAACTCACATGAGTCTCATATCCATCTCCTTCGATGCATTGTCTATCACATTCTGTGATAGTCCCTTTGTGAAGGGATCTGCTAGGTTTCGAGCTGTTTGGATGTAATCCAATGTTATAACTCCGGAGTTTCTCAATTTCCTGATAGACTTCAATCTTGTGTTCACATGTCTAGATGATTTCATGTTATCCTTAGAATTGTTTACTGTTGACATTTCTTAATGACATTACTAGAAATTAAATCCCAGGCAATTACGCTAGAAATATTAGTCGGTATTTTCTTACGATCACAGGTGTAATCCGCAAGCGCACGTATATACCACTGTAGTATTTCACCTGGAACTAAACCGATGTGTCTCTAAATACAATGCAATTAAAATAGACTTGAAATATCAGGTAGGCAAATATATCAACCGAACTAGAGCGATCCAACATATCGAAGCGATGCAGCCTTGAACAACACCAATGTAGCCGATATATTCACCAGGGCCCCGCGGAACGTAGGACTTACCCCTTCGTCGGAGATCGAAAACCAATTCAGCCCCGCGTCAGGTACTAAGTTCCACAGTTGACAAGTAAAACCTCGGAAATAGGGTGGCGATGCACCGAGAATAGTTGTATTGATCGAGGGGTAATTTACAGGGAACTTGGGTGTACATATTTATACCCATGGGTAGATACTGATCCATATCGGACACGACTCAAACTTTCCTCATATTATTTTAACCGACGAACAAGTCCCTAGGTGGACTCTTGCCCAAAATATCTCTATAGAAATTACATAATATCCTAATTAATAGATAACTTGCCATGTTGCATCCTCCTTGAACTCAAACTCTTCTGGATAAGCTTCCTTTAATTGATCTATCTGCTTAACCGAATCCATCAAGAACACAACTGCTAGCGATTGATAATGCCCATTAGCTGATTCCAAGAATCTGAAGCCGATACTGACTCTAGGTCAATGATGACTTCGAGGCTTACCAAATTTTATCGTTAACATATGCCCCCAGTTTTGGAGTATGAGGACTCATGCTTCAAAATTCTCTTGTCTCGCCTTGATTATTCCAAAATTGGTCATCTACTAACTTTGCAATTCTATCAGCCCAACCATCGTCCCTTTGATGGCATTGTTCTTCTCCACATTGATGCTCTTGAAGCTTTTCTGGTTGATATTACTGATATGAATCATCATGTCAATGCTGATGTGCTTCCCCCCGAGCTGATACTGTTGATGTTCTTCAATGAGCTGACCTCTTTGAACAATTAACTCGTCAACTGTTCTCTTGATTAAATTTTGCAATGAATTCACCAAAACTCCAGATGGATTGAACAAGGCATGATAAACTGCTTCATTAACTTTATCTTGAAGTGTTTGAACCATCGGCTTGGGAAGTTGAGTCGTGTGGTGTCATGACAAAACATTGAAGGAGACAATTTTGAAAATCAGCCATAGATTGCTCCACCTGTTGCTTTTCTTCCTTCGTCGAATTCCCCATTGTCACCACGATCTTCGCATCGACTTCTTTAGACATGTAGGTATAAAAATTGGGTCCCACCAGGCGTGCCAAAATGTGTTGATGTAAAAAACACGGTGGCCTAGAAGATCTGCTTAGTTCCAGTGCAGGTCCAAAATAATGATGAGATACGGGCGTGCTAGTCAGTTTGATCCTGCAACTGACAAGATATATAAATTGAAGATCAAAAGAACCGATCGGCTGACAAGTCGATGTAGTCATTCCACCTGATGCAGATACTAGCTGATATTGATAGAGGTTTGAACAATCGGCTATATATCCAATGTAGATAATGATATAAATACAATCGGCTAGTAATGATTTATTGAATAAGCACTAATCTGAAGGTTAAAGCATTCATCGGTCGAAATTGGTCTATAACGACCATCAACATTTACCTTGACAATTGCCATTTGATTATCATAGTTTATAAGAATAGCCAACACCTTTTTCAACCACAGATAGATCCATCAGTAGATCACGTAGCCATTCGGCCTCAACAATAGCAGTGTCTAGTGCTCTAAGCTCTGCTTCCATGGTTGACCTCGTCAAAATGGTCTGTTTGCAAGACCTCCATGATACAATACCACCACCTAGTGTGAAAACATATCAACTAGTGGCTTTGATCTCATCAACATCGGAGATCCAATTAGAATCACTATATCCATCAAGTTCCGCAGGATACCCGGAATAGTGAAGCCCCAAGTCCATATTACCTCTTAGATAGCGCATCACTCGCTCAAGCGCACGCCAGTAATCATCTCCTAGATTAGAGGTGAACCGGCTCAAATTACTCACTACAAAGGAGATGTCAGGTCTAGTTGCGCTAGCTAGGTAGATAAGTGAGTCAATGATTTAGGAGTACTCCAGTTGATTCCTAGCAATTCTCTTGTTCTTACGAGGTAACAAGCAAGGATCGTAAGGTGTTAGAGCATGTTTGCTATCAAGATAGCCAAAGTGACTCAAGATTTTCTCCACATAATGAGACTTCAAGAGTGTAATCTCATTCTCACCTCTAATTAGCTTAATGTTGAAGATAACATCAGCTACTCTCAAATCCTTCATATCGAAATTTTGAGACAATAATGATTTAATCTTATTAATCACCTCAAGATTTATCCCAAATATGAGTATGTCATAAACATACAAGCATAGAATAACTCCCTCACCCCACCATGGTGATAATATACACATTTATCTGCCTCATTGACTGCGAAGCCTGCAGATGTTAATGTTCTATCAAATTTCTCATGCCATTGCTTAGGAGCTTGTTTCAGACTATACAAAGATTTCAACAATTTGCAGACCCTTCCTTCTTGATCTTCCACTACAAACCCATCAGGCTGATCCAAATATCTCCTCATACAGCTCTCCATTAAGAAAAGTTGTCTTAACGTACATTTGATGAACGAGAAGATCATGTGAGGCTGCCAGGGAAAATCGCACACAAATTGTGATCAATCTAGCAACAGGTGAGTAAGTGTCAAAGAAGTCTTCGCTTTTTTCCTAAGTATAGCCCTTTGCAATAAGTCGAGTCTTGTACTTTTCAATAGCACCGTCAAGTTTAACCTTCTTTTTGAACACCCACTTGCACCCCACGGGTTTACATCCATAGGGTCGCTCTGTCACCTCCCAAGTTCCATTAGTGATAATGGAATCCATTTCTCTACGGACAGTCTCCTTCTAGTAGTCTGCATTAGGATATGCATATGCTTCTGAAATTGACTTAGGAGTATCATCCACGAGGTACACAGTGAAATCATCACCAAAGGATTTAGCCGTCCTTTGTCTTTTGCTCCTTCGAGGAGCTTCAATGTTATCCTCCTCAGTGACAAGTTCATGTGTATGTTCAGTTTGTTCTCGTGGTGTGATTGAACTGGGAATTATTTCAGAAGGTTGGCTAGAAGTGCTATGTGTATCCTTCATTTGAAAAAAAAGAAGGTAGCATCAGGAGACTCTATAATTGTACCATCATGCATGCCAAGTACCTCAGATTTAACTATTAGAAATCTATAGGCAATGTTGTGGTAAGCATATCCCAGAAAGGCACATTCCACTTTCTTACGTCCAAGTTTGCGCTTCTTTGTTATTATTCTCAGGAAAATAAAGAAAAAAGGTTAGGCTGAAAGTGTTTGAATTTTTAGGAGGTATAAACTCATGAAATATTTTTAGAAAAATACACTAATTCATGATAAATAAACTGGTATTTTAATAAATTATATTTTATATACACTTTTATATAATTTGATGCATATTTTAATGAAGTATTGTTTTTGCCTATTAGGTTTTAGAATTAATTTGATTTCGACTGTTTTGACCCAAATCATTAAGGAATTAAATGTAAATATAAAACTATTCCAAAATTCCAATGTGTTATAAATTTTAGATAGCATTTTTCTGAATTTTCCCATGATTTTATCTTACACCAACTATTTTTTTAGAAATTCACCAAGCATAACTATATGTGTGTGTGTTCCTATTATGAAAATGTGATTAGGTGATTGTAAAATTATATTTGAACTTACTTTTGACCTGAGAAGATGTTGGTAGGATTTATTCCCATATCACCATGCACAATTTCATAAGTATGTTGTATATTTATGCATATGCTTTTGTCTTATATTAAGAAAGATTAAAGTGATAGTTGTGAAATTTGATATATGTGTGGGTTGAAGTGTCTTTGCATCTTTATGTTCATGACACATATTTAGATGATTTGCCAAATTAGATGATGGGATTTAACATAGGTTACTTAGAATGACGAGTTATATAAACTTTTTAGGATGTGATTCTTAATGTTTTGATATTAGGTCCTTTACTCTAGTTAGTTATTTATAGTTATTAGTATGCATATGTGTTGACGATGAAATTTGGCAAGTAACTTGATCTACATGAATCGGAGACACGATCCAATCCGAAGTGGATTTGAAGAGATGCGGAGATCTCGGAAACAAAGTGCGCATTGGCTGGAGCTCGTATTGGCTGGAGACAGATTCCGATTAGGATAGCCGATGAGGCCGATATCGTATGTGAAATCAGTATCGGATTTGACAAAGGGGTTACGATGAGATTGTCGTGCAAGGATAGAGTCCAAGATTGGCAATTGTATCTATTAATTAGGAATATATATATTTCCTTTATAGATATTCCCGGTAAGAGTCCGCCTAAGGGACTTGTTCGTTAGTTTGATTTGTATTAGGTTAATATGAGTCATGTCCGTGATGTACAATGTTTGTATTTTCGGGTATAAATATAACCCCGAGGTCTTGTAAATAATAACTACATACGTTCAATCAATCTCGGCGCATCGCCACCTTTGTTTTATACTTTTCGACAAGCTTGTGCTTTCGAGTCGTGCTGCATCAATTTGATCTTCGACGAAAAGGTATATCTTGTCATGATGGTTTGCATCATTGGAGTTAGTGCTTACATCTTCATGACACTCTAACTCTATCTTGTAAACTTCCGAGTTATCATATATATCATATAATCTAGATCAACAATGCTATCTTCTTGCATCCGCTGGATTCTTTTTAGGGTTTTGCTGGTATCGGCTAGTTTACTTTGTTGGTTCATGTTATATGATGTATCTACCATCCCAATTTGATGACTATTGGCTTGTTTTCTAGATATTGTGCTTCTTTTATGCTTAATGCTACATTGGTTAAGTCCAACCTATTAAGTTGTTTTAAAATCATGATCTCTAGCTTGCTTTACGGTTGTTAATAGGGATAGTATCGGGGTTTCAGCCGATCTTATCTAATTAGAATATTTTACATGGTTTTATGCTTTGTTTAATGTTCTATATCTAATTCTCATTGCTTTAGCATAAGATTGTATCGGAATTCTGACCGATATGTACTTAGATCTTGGTATCGGCCATGACATTAGTTTTATGTAGTCATTATTTTATATTACGATAGACTTAAGCAATTTATACTGTCTCGGTTCAGTCCGATCTATACCAATTGCTAGTTTCTAAAGTAATATTGATTCTTTGATCACATAAACACTGATATCTACAGCCATGTTGACGATGAAATTTGGTAAGCAAATCTATCTGCAAGAATCAGAAACACAATGTAGTTAAAGTCGGATTCAAAGATATGCGATGGTCTCGGAAACAGAGTGCGCATCGGCTGGAGTCCGAATCGGCTATGAACTGATCGGCTGAGTCAGACTTGGATGAGGTTAGCCGATGGTGTCGGTTTTGGTAATATGACTCGGTATACGTCATCGGGTTGTGTGAACGTGCTTCATATGGATTGCCATGCATGGATAGAGTCCTGAGGAGGCAATTGTATCTATTAATTAGGATATTTTATGTAATTTCCTTATAGATATTCTCGGTAAGAGTCCGCCAAAGGGACTTGTTCGTTAGTTGGATTTATAATAGGTTAATATGAGTCGTGTCCGTAATGGACAATGTTTGTATTTTCGGGTATAAATATAATCCCGAGGTCTTGTAAATAATAATAACAGACGTTCAATCAATCTCGGCGCATCGCCACTTTTTTTTCCTTTTTCAACAAGCTTGTGCTCTCGAGTCGTGCTGCATCAATTTGATCTTCGGCTAGAAGGTATAGTTTGTCATGACAATTTGCATCATTGGGATTAGTGCTTACATCTTTATGACACTCTAATTCTATCTTGCAAGTTCCACAGTTATCATATACGTCATATAGCTTAGGTCAATAATGCTATCTCCCATATCGGCTAGATCTGTTTTAGGGTTTCAACGATATCGGCTAGTTTACTTTATTGATTCATGCTATATGATGTATCTACCATCCTAATTTGGTGTTTATTGACTTGTTACATGTCATGCTTCTTTTATGCTTAATGCTGCATTGGTTCAGTCCAACCTATTAAGTTGTTTTAGAATCATGATCTATAACTTGTTTTACGATCATCAATAGGGATAGCATCGGAGTTTCAGCCGATCTTATCTGTTCTTAGAATATTTGACATGGTTTTATGCTCTGTTCAGTGTTTTATATTCAATCTTAATGTTTTATCATGAATTCATGTCATATTTGTAACCAATGTACAAGTAAATCCATGTATCGGTTATGACATCAATCTTATGTGATCGGTATTTCATGTCACCATGGACTTAAGTAATTTATGCTGTCTCGGTTCAGTCCGATCCATACCAATTGCTTGTTTCTATAGCGATATTGATCTAATAATTGCATAAGACTAATATCTACAGCCGATATACTTTTATTAGGGTTATTTTCATACTTATTCATATACCTTACAGCCGATTCGTGCTTTCCTGCATCGGCTAGGTCACATACGATATGAAATCGACCCTATGGCCGATTGTCTATCGTTTACTAACATTCTTTGCATATTCTTTCTTGTTGATTGTAGGATCAAATCAACTGGCACGCCCTTGAATCCAAAGTTAGGACCTGCACTAGAGTGAATCAAGTAATGAAGAACTACACACACTACAAGAGCGCATTGATTCGGCCGTACACCATGCGTTAGTCAACCAGTCCGGAGTACTTGTCAATACTTTGACGAACATGATTAAATCAGTAGTCGATGGGACGATAGCCGAAGAAAAAGCTAAAGGACCTATTTATCTACCAGACGGCACGTTCCCGGCTTATAGAAATGTGAAGATAGAAATTGGCGGGAATCAGACAGGCCAGCAAGTACTTCAAACCCAGGCTCCATCGTCTCCCTACTCGAGCTCAAATATCCCATCAATACTGACCAGGTCACAGTCGATCACTGGGGGGCAAGTACCAGCTCAATTAACACCAGAACAACTGAACAACATTCTTCACCCAAGATCGCTGGTTGTCGACACCTCCTATCCAATTCCTTCGGTCCCACAGCAGCCGATTGGAATTACTCAGCCGATAGGCCAGCAGTACACCACAGAAGTCCCATATGTGCCACCTCAAGGTATATCGGCTGGCCTCAATCATCTATATCAACCTCACTCACCACGACCTCAGCCGATCCAATACGGCCACATGGATCCTTTGCAACAGCAGTATGGTGGATCAACTCCTCATCAGCCTTGGGCCGATATGATCGCTGACGTCATGAGAGAGCAGTTTGGGCTTAAGCCTAAGGATAATGACAACATGTATCGACATCCATATCCAGAATACTTCGACCGGGTTCCATTGCTAAACCGATACAAGGTGCTAGACTTTTTCAAGTTCTCGGGACAAGATAATATATCGACTTCTGAGCACATCAGCCGATTTTTAGCTCAGTGTGGTGAGGCATCGGCTACGGAAGCTCTCAGAGTTTGTTTATTCCCGTTATCACTATCTGGGTCAGCATTTACTTGGTTTTCATCATTGCCGTATAATTCAATCAGAAGTTGGGCCGATTTGGAGAAACAGTTTCACAAGTACTTTTTCAGTGGAGTTCAAGAGATGAAGCTATCGGACCTCACAGCTATTAGACAAAAATCAGACGAATCGGTCCCTGATTATATACAACGATTCAGAGATGTGAGAAACAGGTGTTACAGCCTGTCCTTATCAGATTCTCAGTTAGCCGATCTAGCCTTTCAAGGTTTGCTGGCGCCGATCAGGGAGAGGTTTTCGGCTCAGGACTTTGACAGTTTGGCTCATTTGGCTCAGAAAGTATCGGCTCAAGAGACAAGATTTCAAGAGGCTAGGAAATTCATCAACAAGACAAACAATGTGAATAATGTCTACAGTTATGATTCTGATTCCGAAGATGAAGATCCAGACATCAACGCAGCCGAGTGGGCTAGGAACAAGAAGACGGTGGTCTGTCAATGGGCTAAGAGTTCTGGGATGGAAGAGAGATATGATTTCGACATTACCAAAGCTGATAAAATATTCGATCTCCTTCTCCAAGAAAAACAAATCCAATTGCCAGTAGGACACGTCATCCCATCGGCTGAGGAGTTGAAGAAAAGGAAGTACTGTAAATGGCATAATACAGGATCTCACCATACTAATGATTGCAAAATTTTCAGACAGCAGATCCAGTCGGCTATTGAGCAAGGGAAAATTAAGATTGATGGATCCAAGAAGCCAATGAAGATAGATGGACACCCTTTTCCAGTCAACATGGTGCATCCTGGATACAGTCAGCATAGAGCCGATAGGAACAAAAATTATACCAGGAACATCAGATCGGCTGGCATGATCGGTAAATATCAAAATAGGCACCAGCAGGAGGAAGAGTTATATCCTGAGGAAGAGGAAAGATATTTTGACCCTCATTGGAGTTGTGAATTCTTCAGGTTCTGCTGGAATGAAGGCATGAGGTTACCATCTATTGAGAACTGTCCCGGCTGCAGTGATCCTAATGCCCAGTTCATCCCAAGACCAAGCCGACAGCATGCAAATCGACCAAGTCAGTCAAAGTTGTCAGTACACGAGAGGCTTGGGCCGATGCGGCCGGATGATGATGAAGATGATTTGTGTAGAGAACCTAAGCCTGTTCATCCTCAATAGTGTTCTTCTGGGATATTTACCAAAAATCAGAAGAGGAGAGTTCAACGGATGAGGAATAGGGAGCAATTCCAGGAGGTTGAGGGGGCAATTGAGCATCGGCTGCGGCAGAAGACGAAGAAAGTATGGCGTGTGAAGAGCAAAGTAGTTCAAGCCGATGAAATCACAGCCGATCACACCAAGAGTCGACAACGTAAGGGTAAGGAAGTGATATCATCTGAGATCAACATGGTTTTCTTGCTGCCAGCCGAGTATGCAATAGAGCAAGTCGTCGAGCAAGAGGAAAATCTGCCATCGGCTAAGTTGATGTTGTCACCAGAACAAGCTATTTTCGAAAAGCCTGAGGGGACAGATCATCGGCACCTTAAGCCACTCTACATCAAGGGATTTGTCAATGGTAAGCCGATGTCAAAGATGTTAGTCGATGGAGGAGCAGCTGTTAATTTGATGCCCTATACAACATTCAGAAAACTTGGGAAGAATTCAGAGGACTTGATCAAGACCAACATGGTTCTTAAGGATTTTGGCGGGAATCCATCTGAAACCAAGGGAGTTTTGAATGTGGAGTTGACTATCGGCAGCAAAACAATTCCAACCACATTTTTCATCATTGATGGGAAGGGTTCCTACAGTTTGTTGCTGGGAAGAGATTGGATCCATGCTAATTGTTGCATCCCTTCAACAATGCACCAAAGTCTAATTCAATGGCAAGGAGACCAAATCGAAATCGTGCCAGCCGACAGGTCAGTTAACGTAGCTTGTGCCGATTTATCTATTTGGGAGATGGAAGGAATTGATTGCTTGTCTGGAAAAGTTTGGTAAGGCGATTACTTAAAGATTTCTGATGATGCCATACAGCCAACAGGAGACGGAGAGCCCTAATTCCTATTTTGAGGGCGCCGTGGAGGGTTCCAATTTCTACACGGAAGACACTATCGACGATCTCGACGGCAAGCTTGGTCAAGGTTTTATGTCGGCCGATGAGATAGAAGAAATTGATATTGGACCAGGTGATAGGCCTAGGCCGACATATATTAGTAAGAGTTTACCAAAAGAATTTAAATGTAAATTAATTGCACTGTTAGAAGAGTATAAAGATTGTTTTGCCTGGAAATACTATGAGATGCCAGGACTTAGCCGATCAATAGTTGAACATCGGCTCCCTATAAAACAAGGCTATCGGCCGTACAAGCAACCCCCAAGACGTTGTAAAGCTGCAATGTATGATGCTATCAAGGCCGAAATTACAAGATTATATGATGCTGGCTTCATTAGACCATGCCGATATGCTGAATGGATCTCTAATATAGTACCAGTTATCAAGAAAAACGGTAAGCTCAGGGTTTGCATTGATTTCAGGGATTTAAATAAAGCTACACCGAAGGATGAATACCCAATGCCGGTAGCCGACCAACTTGTGGATGCAGCATCTGGACATAAGATTATCAGTTTCATGGATGGTAATGCTGGTTATAATCAAATTTTCATGGCTGAGGAGGATATTCATAAGACTGCTTTTAGGTGTCCTGGTGCCATCGGCTTATGAATGGGTAGTTATGACTTTCGGTTTGAGGAGTGCTGGTGGTACGTATCAGAGAGCTATGAATTACATTTTTCATGATCTCATCGGTGCTTTGGTGGAGATATACATAGATGATGTGATGGTTAAATCCAAGGAGGTGGATGATCATATAGCCGATTTGAGACAAGTTTTGAAAAGAGCAAGAAAATATGGGTTGAAGATGAATCCTACTAAGTGCGCTTTTGGGGTATCGGCTGGTCAGTTTCTTGGGTTTTTGGTTCATGAAAGGGGGATTGAAATACCTCAGAGGAGTATTGAAGCAATTAAGGGTATAAAACCTCCAGAAGATAAGACCAAGTTACAATCATTGATCGGCAAAATAAATTTCGTAAGGCGGTTCATATCAAACTTGTCTGGCCGAATAGAGCCGTTTACTCCTTTATTGAGATTGAAAGCCGATCAAGAGTTTGTTTGGGGAGAGAAGCAACAGCAAGCTCTGGATAATATCAAGGAATATTTGAGTACTCCTCCAGTTCTTATATCACCACAGAAAGAGATTCCATTTAAGCTATATTTGTCAGCCGATCGAAATTCCATCGGCTCAGTACTGATTCAAGAGGTTCAAGGTAAAGAGAGAGTTATATTTTATCTCAGCAGACGTCTCTTGGATGCAGAAACAAGGTATTCACCTGTGGAGAAGTTATGTTTATGTTTGTATTTCTCCTGCACAAAGTTGAGGCATTATCTATTATCCAATGAGTGCATTATAGTTTGCAAAGCCGATGTGGTGCGATATATGCTATCGGCTCCAGTTTTGAAAGGACGCATTGGTAAGTGGATCTTTACTTTGTCAGAATTCGATCTCAGATATGAATCGGCTAAGGCAGTTAAAGGACAAGCGATAGCCGATTTTATAGTTGAACACAGGGATACAAGTGTTGATAATATTGATATTATGCCATGGACCTTATTCTTTGATGGATCAGTTTGTACTCATGGTTGTGGTATCGGCTTAGTAATCATATCGCCTAGGGGGGCAAGTTTTCAGTTTGCTTTCACTATTAAACCTTATTCTACAAATAATCAGGCAGAATATGAAGCTGTTCTCAAAGGTTTGCAATTATTAAGAGAGGTTGAAGCCGATGCTGTTGAAATCATGGGTGACTTATTATTGGTGATAAGTCAATTATCTGGGGAATATGAATGCAAGAATGATACTTTGATGATATACAATGAAAAATATCGAGAGTTGATGGAGGCTTTCAAGATAGTTACATTGAAGCATATCCCTAGGGAACAAAATGCTGAGGCCAATGATTTAGCTCAAGGTGCATCAGGTTACAAGCCGATGTTGCAAGGAGTTGAAGTAGAAGTGGCATGTATTCCAGCCGATGATTGGAGGTTTGATGTTTTTGAGTATTTGAAGAACCCTTCCAAATCGGTTTCGAGGAAGTTAAGGTATAAAGCTCTCAAGTATGTTCTTTTGGATGAGGCATTGTATTATCGGATGATTGATGGAGTTCTCTTGAAATGCCTGAGTATGGAGGAAGCAAAAGTTGTCATGTGCGAAGTTCATGAAGGTATTTGTGGGACACATCATTCGGCTCATAAA
Organism: Oryza punctata; assembly: GCA_000573905.2. Taxonomy (NCBI): domain Eukaryota; kingdom Viridiplantae; phylum Streptophyta; class Magnoliopsida; order Poales; family Poaceae; genus Oryza; species Oryza punctata. Next base: position 6,187,607 of record CM002491.2, on the reverse strand, counting down.
ATGAAGTGGTTGATTCGGAGAGTTGAATATTTTTGGCCAACAATGTTGGAGGATTGTTTCAGATATTACAAGGGTTGCCAAGATTGTCAGAAATTTGGAGCAATTCAGAGAGCACCAGCATCGGCTATGAACCCCATTATCAAGCCATGGCCGTTCAGAGGTTGGGGTATTGATATGATCGGCCAGATCAATCCACCATCTAGTAAAGGGCATAAATTCATATTAGTTGCAACTGATTATTTTACAAAGTGGGTTGAGACGATTCCATTGAAAAAGGTTGATAGTCAAGATGCAATCAATTTTGTCAAGGAGCATATTATATACAGGTTTGGCTTGCCACAGACAATTACAACTGATCAAGGTTCTATATTTGTGTCCGATGAGTTTGTTCGGTTTGCCGATAGCATGGGGATTAAGCTATTAAATTCATCACCATATTATGCACAAGCAAATGGACAAGCTGAAGCATCTAATATCCTAAGAAGTGGCATACTATTCTGGCTGAATCATTGTGGTCCTATCGGATGGCTTGCCATGGTGCAATTCAGGTACCTCCTTATCAACTAGTTTATGGGCATGAAGTTGTGTTACCATGGGAAACAAACATCGGCTCTAGGAGGATTTCTTTCCAAGATGAGTTGACAGCCGATGATTATCATAATTTGATGATTGATGAATCAGAGGATTTAGTGCAAGCTAGATTGCGAGCTCTTGAAAAGGTTAGAAAGGATAAGGAAAGAGTTGCACGACATTACAACAAGAAAGTTGTGCCCAAGTCTTTTGTAGAAGGCGAGTTGGTTTGGAAATTGGTACTGCCGATAGGGGCCAGAGATAATAAATTCGGCAAATGGTCACCGAATTGGGAAGGACCGTTTCAAGTTCACAACTGTGTTTCTAAGGGGGCCTACATGTTAAAAGGACTTGATGGGGAGATTTTTGGTCGAGCGCTTAATGGAAAATATTTGAAGAAATACTACCCAAGTGTTTGGATTGGTTCATGATCGGCTACGATTTGCTGATTAATGATTGATAGCCGATGTGTTTACATCGCCTTTAGATGGCCGATATCTTTATTGCCCTTAGACATATAAGTTTGTAGCATTATGTTCTCTACTACAAACTTGGAGGGCATGGAGGATAATAAGTTGGAAATTTTTAAGCAAAATTCATCTCAGGATTTGATCAAGTATGAAATCGGTTCAGTGGCCGATAGCAGAGGATATTTCAGTTTTCGGATAAGTATCAAATCGGCTCGATGGCCGATACATATATTACAACAAAATATTGTTTAAAGATGAAAAGAGTTAAACTATTACATCAACCCAGGAAGTTTTGGATTGCCAGAATCGCACGCAGGAGAATTTGTTCAACCTCATCAATCGCTTTGGCATCTGCAGCATCAGTCCCTGGAACAGGCTTGAGAGATTTGTTAAGAGCAGCTAGATGTTTGATTGAAGATTTCAACTTGGATTTTTTCTCTTCAATGGCTTGAGGTAGATCGGCTATTCTTTTTTTTGCCTCAGATATTTTCACTCGGCACTGGCGAAGTTGAACCAGGAGCTCAGATTCTTGTTGTTTAAGTTGATCTAATTCTTGCCGAGTGGATTCAGGACCAGCCGTTAGTTCTTCTAGCTTTGTCTTTTCTTCATTTACTTGCTGTCGGCTGACTTGGATAGTTCCTTCAAGAGCTTTGTGTTCCAGCCGATCAAACATTCTTTGTTTTGCTCTTTCAAGCTTGAATTTGTATTGTTCCAAAAAGATGGCAGGGGAGACAGAATCAATCAGATCTTCTGGAAGTTGGTCTTGAATTTCTTGAAACCTAGATCTGATTGAGCCGCAGTCCACAACTAGGCTGTCTAATGAAGCATTTAGCTGACCTGCAATATCGGCTAGTCTTGTTTTTAACTCATCAGCTATTGGGGACTTTGCTTTTCTTGCTGTTTCTTCTTCTTCTTCTTCATCCATGAATTGCCTTATGTCAAAAGAGAACATATCGGCTAGAGCCTAAAGAAAAGAAATGTGAGTAGGATTCATGAAGTTGGCCGATATAGGTTATGGTTGATAGTGATCTTACAGGGATTGGAGGAGAAGGAATTGTTGTAGCTATATCTTCTAGATGATGACTTCCTGCTGCCGATGCTGTGTGTTGGCTTGATGCTTGATGAGGAGGTGATATTGCTCGGGTAGGCTGAAAGTTTTCAAAAATATTATAGGTAATGGGTAACTTGAGTTAAACAGAATTGAAAAAGTTTGTGTACTTGAGTTTTTCGAGGACGACGTCTGGGAGTTGGAGATTTAGCTGGGCTCGATGGATTGACCTGTGGTGAATCGGCTCGAGAGGTTGGACTTGAGATGTGACCGGATTCACTAATTTCAGCAGCAGCTTCATCTATTGCTTCTTCGATAAGTGCTTCATCAAGAAATTTTTCCACAGAAGGATCGAGTGGAGGGCTATCGGCTGATTTTTGTTTCTTGGATGGCATTTTCTTCTTTGGGGCAGTTGGCTTCACGGCAGGTTTCTTGGTTCTTTTCCTCTTGCCAGCTGTAGCAATTGGTTGTCTAATTTGGCCTTGGAGAAGATCTTTGACAGCTGGGGCATTAAAGCCGATAGAAGATGGAACTAGATCCTTGCCAGTAGTTGTTTTGGCAAGAGCATAGCTGATGTCTTTGCCACTATTACTCTTGGTTGGGGGAGGAGTGCCGAGACTCTGAAAGATGCAAAATAAAATAAATAGGGGATAAAGGAAAATAATAATGAGAAGGCATAGTGAGGAACATGAAGATTTACCTGTGGGCTGATGGATGGCTTCATAGTTGTCAGATAAAAGCCGGCTGGCATGGATAAGAACAGATGTGTTTTCCATTCACCCCACCATCGGTCAAAAAGTTGACTTCTTTGTATAATCAGGGATATTCTGTTGATGGGTCCTAAAGGGGGAATTTCAAGATTCAGGAGTCTGTCCATAACTAAAGCCGATGGAACGATGCCTCTTGTTTGAATTTTGTCTGAGAAACAAAGGCCAATAGGCAATTGACCCATACCAAGTTGCCTGGCAGCAATCATTGGGTGATAGAATTCGTATGAAGACTGTATGTATTGGCCTTGAGATACACCTGTTGGCAGTATACAAGGAGTGATGGCTAATACAAAGATATCTCTGTAACCAGGGAAGTCTTCATTATTCAATTCATTGAGTCTGAGATCTGTTGGTAATTCGTAATTGCTGAAATCTTCGTAGGGAAACCAAAAACGAGATTCATGTGAGAATCCATCATAGAATCTTTTAAACCACTCACAAAATTGATCGGCCGATGTACCCATGCCAGGGTAGGATGATGCCGCTTCTCCAAAAGATAGACATCGGCGTGTTGAGTCGTCATCGGCTAGGGATGGAAAGGATAGATCATCCAGGGGGTTCTGTCTGCAACCTGGATGGTGTACATGTTAAGCCATATTTGAACAAACCACCAGGGACCTCCGTAATTGGTGGAAGTATCCAAGAGAAGTTTGGCCGATGTATGACTTAAAGTCTGGTATACTGCCCCTAAGAGGTATTTGCCCAGTGGGATGGATTTTTTGGATACTAGGGCTTCTGCTAAGTGTTGCCAGTTGGCTGTGGGTCCACAGGTTGAGCCGCAGAACAGAAATTTGTCTAACCACATCATTAGGAAAGTTGTGTGCTCCCTGGGAGAGACAGATCCTATACCCATGTTCTTAGTTATGAAGCCAGACCATCCTCCGATGTTTTTGGTTTGAAATTTGTAGTTACATTTGACCTTGAAACTGAAGGGATTAGCTGATGAGGATATATCTAAGCCTGTTAGCATTTGGATATCCAATAGTGTGGGGGTCATAGGACCATGGCTAAACAGGAAAGCATTTAGGGTATCGGACCAAAAGTAGGAGGCAGCCGATAACATGGGTTCATCTTTCTTTGTATCGGCTAAAGAGAGTGAGAGGCATTAAGAAATACCTATCTCGTCCCAATGGGATTGTTTGCTGGCTGACATCCTCTTATACCAAGCTTTCCATCCATCTACAGCCGATGGCCAAGATCTGAAGATATTGGGCTAGTGGGTGGAGTTAGGTTTGGATTCCTTGAAGGGGATGCGATTGGTTTCACAATTGATGAACAGTGTGGGGTCTTCGTCGCCCATCGGCCCGAGAAAGTAGTGGCCCGGTTCTTTTTCGATAGGGATCGCGATCAAATCCCTTAGGTGCTGAAAAGAAGGGGAAAGAAGGAAGAGAGAGATTAAGGTAAAAATGATTTAAGTTCAAAAATTGGACTAAGGTAATGATAGTTGGTATGAGCGAAATCGAGAGGAACAGAATACCTGGGGATGCTCGTGGTGGTCGCCATTGGATCGAAGAGCTGTTCTTGCCGCCGGGGAAGGTGGTCACTGGTGAGGTCGCCGGAGAAGAGAGAGAAGATGTTTGCCGGGGTTCACGGAGGAGTTTGGTGACTTGAGCGGTGAAAACGGAGTTAACGCCGTGAAATATCCGGGAGAGCGGTTGGTATTTAAAGCGTTAGGTGCGTAACGGTCACAGAGATAACCCTAGAATTTTGCGGTTGAAAAGACATAATTAAGTTGCATTATAAATACTTCGGAATTGGGGGGCATGTGTTGATGATGAAATTTGGTAAGCAAATCTATCTGCAAGAATCAGAAACACAATGTAGTTAAAGTCGGATTCAAAGATATGCGATGGTCTCGGAAACAGAGTGCGCATCGGCTGGAGTCCGAATCGGCTATGAACTGATCGGCTGAGTCAGACTTGGATGAGGTTAGCCGATGGTGTCGGTTTTGGTAATATGACTCGGTATACGTCATCGGGTTGTGTTAACGTGCTTCATATGGATTGCCATGCATGGATAGAGTCCTGAGGAGGCAATTGTATCTATTAATTAGGATATTTTATGTAATTTCCTTATAGATATTCTCGGTAAGAGTCCGCCAAAGGGACTTGTTCGTTAGTTGGATTTGTAATAGGTTAATATGAGTCGTGTCCGTAATGGACAATGTTTCTATTTTCGGGTATAAATATAATCCCGAGGTCTTGTAAATAATAATAATAGACGTTCAATCAATCTCGGCGCATCGCCACTTTTGTTTCCTTTTTCAACAAGCTTGTGCTCTCGAGTCGTGCTGCATCAATTTGATCTTCGGCTAGAAGGTATAGTTTGTCACGGCAATTTGCATCATTGGGATTAGTGCTTACATCTTTATGACACTCTAATTCTATCTTGCAAGTTCCACAGTTATCATATACGTCATATAGCTTAGGTCAATAATGCTATCTCCCATATCGGCTAGATCTATTTTAGGGTTTCGACGATATCGGCTAGTTTACTTTATTGATTCATGCTATATGATGTATCTACCATCCTAATTTGGTGTTTATTGACTTGTTACATGTCATGCTTCTTTTATGCTTAATGCTGCATTGGTTCAGTCCAACCTATTAAGTTGTTTTAGAATCATGATCTATAACTTGTTTTACGATCATCAATAGGGATAGCATCGGAGTTTCAGCCGATCTTATCTGTTCTTAGAATATTTGACATGGTTTTATGCTCTGTTCAGTGTTTTATATTCAATCTTAATGTTTTATCATGAATTCATGTCATATTTGTAACCAATGTACAAGTAAATCCATGTATCGGTTATGACATCAGTCTTATGTGATCGGTATTTCATGTCACCATAGACTTAAGTAATTTATGCTGTCTCGGTTTGGTCCGATCCATACCAATTGCTTGTTTCTATAGCGATATTGATCTAATAATTGCATAAGACTAATATCTACAGCCGATATACTTTTATTAGGGTTATTTTCATACTTATTCATATACCTTACAGCCGATTCGTGCTTTCTTGCATCGGCTAGGTCACATACGATATGAAATCGGCCCTATGGCTGATTGTCTATCGTTTACTAACATTCTTTGCATATTCTTTCTTGTTGATTGCAGGATCAAATCAACTGGCACGCCCTTGATTCCAAAGTTAGGACCTGCACTAGAATGAAGCAAATCTCTCAGGCCTGTGTGTGTTTTTTGCATCAACAAGCTGACATACTAGTTTTAGGATTATATTCATATTTGATTATACCTTACAGCCGATTCATGCTTTATTGCATCGGCTAGGTCACATACGATATGAAATCGGCTATCTTGCCGATTGTCTATCGTTTATTAATATTCTTTGCATACTTTTTCTTGTTGATTGCAGGATCAAATCAACTGGCACTCCCTTGAACCTAAAAGCTTAATTTTGAACCTGCACTAGAGTAAAGCAAACCTCTCAGGCTAGTGTGTGTTTTTTGCATCAACAATATAAAGCCTATTATGAAATGCATTTAAATCTAAAAACACCCAAGCACTCATGCAAATTAAAGTGAAATGTGAATTATATGTGAGTTAATGTAATTATTTATGTTTGTGCTCATAACATGATTTTAGATGAGTTGCCAATTTATATGGAATTAATCATAGGTTGTGTTGCCAATTTATATGGAATTAACCTATAATTGACCTGAAATGATGTTGTTATACTAGATTTTAAATTTTCTCAAACATAACTCCATTCAGTGCATCTATATATTTCGTGTTAGAATTAGGAAAGGTTAAGTTGATAATTAAAGTGACATGCGAATTATATGTGATTTAATGTAATTATTTATTTTTGTGCCCGTAATATGATTTTAGATGAGTTTCCAATTTATATGGAATTAATCATAGGTTGTGTTATACAAGTTTTAGGAAAGGATTTCTCAATATTGTTATATCAAGTCATTTTCACTAATTATTTGCTTCTAGCTATTATGGTGCATATGTAAGAGATGCATTTAAAATCCAAAAACACACAAAAGGACTCAAGTCCCACCAAAACAATCATGCAAATGCAATCCATAAAATGTTTTGACCTTGTAGAATTTTATTTTATTGTTTTCATAGTGAGGATGAATTTTAAATGAAAGGAAGCATTTGTATTTTGCCTAGAAATAAAATTGTATTTTCCATACATGCATAGAATTTTATTATTGTTCTTGCAAGATCAAGTTTTGTCCAAACCCTTTTTACCAAAACTTTTTAAGATGAAAATGTTATAATTATCAAACACTTTTATTTTAGAAAACAAAAAGCTTTTGATTTAGCCTATTCAAATATACACTGGCTAGTTAGATTCTCTCTTTTCTTTAGTTTCTAACCAGGAATTTTGAAAAAAAAAATCTGACTGAATTTTAGCTTGAATGAATTTTGAAAAGTCAAATCTTTGGTATGTGACATGAAGATGTTTTTAAGGGCAAAAAACCGTATTTTATGAATATTCTAATATTCTAGTGTTTCACTGAGCTGGACATAAAGTTGCCAAACTATTTGTTCACTAGATAGATATATAGGCAAAGTATCTCATGCACACAAACCTTATCGTGTACCCATCGTACAAACCAACTAAAAAAATCACCACAATTCTATAAAAAATTGTGTACTTCAAGTTAGTATTACATCTATCTGTAAAATTCATTATATAGGGAGCAAACAAAAGATAAAATTCTGACAGATTTATACTCTCGAAATTATCAGATATTTTTACCTTTTTTGTTAGATTAAGACTTTAAACATAAGCGTAATGCTATTGGAAGTAACTGTATATTTTTTTCTAGATTAGTTGGTAATATTTGTTAGTACCTGTATATCTTGGCAGATATAACTCTGCCATGTTTTTTGTGTGGAAGACAAGGTAATCCAGAACTGAGGTATTGTATCCATCCAATCTGGGCTGGAGCATTAAAACGACAAGGTCATGGACAGCGTTTTCACAATATATTAAAATGTGGGTGAGGGCCAATATACTTACAGTAAACGGCAGATTAGTGAACGGCAGATTAGAAAAGTTCTCCAGAAACTGCATTGCCAATAAGCCAACTCTATGGAAAGAATTGATCAAGCACTACTGGAGAACCGATCTTTGGTCTGGTTCACAAAAATCGAAATAGTCCCGGTTCGAATAGGAACCGGGACTAAAAACCATCTCTAGTCCTGGTTAAAAAGTATATCGGGTCGCGATGATCTTTTGTCCCAGTTAGTAATACGAATCGGGACTAAAGACCATCTTTAGTCCCGGTTCACACCTCCACTGATATTGTTAGACGCATGTCAGGGGGCCGGGGATCTTTAGTCCCGGTTGGTGTCACCAACCGGGACTAAAGATCCTCAACTTAGTCCCGGTTGGTAACACCAATCGGGACTAATGATGATTTATATCTTTAGTCCCGGTTGGTGTTATTAACCGGGACTAAAGTGCTATACCTTTTTATACTTCTTCTTCCTCCTCCAGCCCGAGCCATTGCTGTTAAGAGGAGGAGGAAGAAGGGATGTACTGCCGAAATTTTTGATAAATTTGTTTTTTGTGATAATATACAAATCGGAGAGATCGAAAAGGTTAGCAAATCCATTCTCTAGTAATGTATGCTTAGAATATTACATTGATATCTTTGTTTATATAAAATATTGTGTAGGCAAAATTAGGTTGATTTTGAAATTAGAAAATTTGGATACATATGTTATGAAAGAGATGACCGAGGGAAAATATAGAAAACTAAAATAAAAGAATAGAAAAGTAAGTTAGTTTAATAAAATAGTTAGAAAAAAGTATAAATTGTTAAAGATATGTTTTTAACTTTACAAATAATAAAAAGGAATAATATGTGGGGCTATTGTAAAATTTTTGTATGATTACTTGTAAAAAAAGTTGAAAATAAAGGTAATTGAAATATATGTAACATAACTAGAAATATTGTTCGTACTTAAAAAAAAGTGTAGTACTTCAATAAAATTTTAAAAATAATTGTAAACTTCTCTTCCTTCTCGTCGCCATCTTTGTAGCTCTTTTCTAGAAATTAGTTTCACTTTGAATCATGATGTTTTAAATTATTATATGACTATTTAACTAGTTTTAACTGTGTGGATTTTGTTAGTAACATTATACTATTTGATGCATAGATGGATCGGCAATGGATGTACACCACGGACCGACGGTCGAAAGAGTTTATTGAAGGTGTGCATTATTTTTTGAATGTGGCCAATGCTTATAAGTATAAGGGTTTCATGTGTTGTCCATGCAAAAAGTGCAATAACAAGAAGGACTATTCATGCGCACTTGTTTGAGTCTGGATTCATGCTTGGATATAATTGTTGGACCTCGCACGGAGAGCTAGGGGTTACAATGGAAGAAGATGAAGTAGAAGACGAGAATATTCCATATTGGGCTCATCAATACGGTGGATTTGAAGAAAATCCAGGAGGTGAGGTGGACGGAGCTGTTGAAGATAACGATGCTGTAGATAATCTGGGTCAGATGTTGCGGGATGTAAAGGACGGCTGCGAAAGTGAGAAAGAGTTCCAAAAGTTGGACCATATGTTAGCGGACCACAAAATTTCATTGTACCCGGGTTTCGAACAGGGACACAAAAAGTTGGGTACGACACTAGAATTCTTGCAATGGAAGGCCAAAAATGGTGTGAGTGACAAGGCATTTGGCGAGTTATTGAAACTCGTCAACAACATTCCTCCAGAGATAAATGAATTGCCCGAAACAACGTACGAAGCTAAGAAGGTGGTATGCCCTCTAGGACTAGAAGTACATAAGTACGAGAACCTAGAAGCATGCCCGGTTTGTAAAGCACTACGATACAAGATCAGACGAGATGATCCAGGTGATGTGGACGGACAACCTTTGAAGAAGAGGGTTCCTGCTAAGGTGATGTGGTATTTTCCTATAATACCAAGGCTCAGGCGTTTGTTCAGGAATAAAGAGCACACTAGCATGATGCGGTGGCACGCAGAAGAACATCAACAAGACGGGATGCTGAGACACCCCGCCGACGGGTTGCAGTGGCGAAACATCGATAAAATATTTCCAGACTTTGGAGAGGATGCCTGAAACGTAAGGTTCGGTTTAAGTACAGATGGCATGAATCCATTTGGAGAGATGAGCAGCGGCCATAGCACAGAGCCTGTGACCATGTGTATCTACAACCTCCCCCCTGGCTATGCATGAAGTGAAAGTACATCATGATGCCAATTATCATTCAAGGCCCAAAGCAACCTGGTAACGACATTGATGTGTACCTAAGACCATTGGTTGACGACCTGCTTCTGTTTTGGAACAAAGAAGGTGTCCCCATGTGGGATGAGGACAAACAAGAGCATTTTAACCTACGAGCGTTGCTGTTGGTGACCATTAATGATTGGCCCGCACTTAGCAACCTATTCGGACAGTCAAACAAGGGGTACAAGGCTTGCACTCATTGTATGGATGAAACTGAAAGTACGTATCTGAAACATTGCAGGAAGGTTGTGTACATGGGGCATCGTCGATTCCTTGTCGCAACCCATCCTGTACGGAAGAAAGGCAAGCATTTCGAACAAAACATAGACCACTGTACTAAGCATAAACATCGTAATGGAAAAACCGTGTTTGCTATGGTGAAAGATATGAAAGTAGTATCTGGAAAGGGACTTGGCAGCCAACCTATAGAGAGCGAAGATGGTCACGCGGTGATGTGGAAGAAGAAGTCTATTTTTTGGGAGTTACCCTATTGGGAAATCTTAGACGTTCGACACGCAATCGACGTGATGCACCTCTGTATGAACTTTTGTGTCAACCTGTTGGGCTTCCTAGGTGTATATGGGAAGTCGAAAGATACACTTGAAGCACGTAACGATCTCAAGCATATGCAACAACACGAGGACCTTCACCCGGAACCGAAGGATAAAGGAAGTCATTATTTGAGTCCTGCAAGCTACACCCAGAGCAAGGAAGAGAAAGAAAATATGTTTGAATGCCTAGAGACCATCAAGGTACCATCTGGATGCTGCTCGAATATAAAGAGAATAATAAGCATGAAGGAGAAGAACTTCACAAACCTAGAGTCTCATGACTGTCACGTGTTGATGACACAATTGCTTCCTATTATAATTCGTGGTATCCTTCCTGATAATGTTTGGGGAACAATAACAAAGCTATGTGCCTTCATGAACGCAATTTCGCAAAAGATCATCGATCCGAACAGTTTAACAACCCTTCAAGATGACGTGGTCCAATATCTTGTCAGCTTTGAGATGATATTTCCACCATCATTATTCAATATAATGACGCATCTTCTATGTCACCTTGTGAAAGAGATCGGTATTCTCGGTCCTGTGTACCTACACAACATGTTTCCATTCGAGAGGTACATGGGTGTTCTAAAGAAATACGTTCGTAACCATTCCCGTCCGGAAGCATGCATCACCAATGGTTATGGAACAGAGGAGGTCATTGAGTTCTGCGTAGAATTTACTGAAAACCTTCATTCAATCGGTGTATCCTAATCAAGCCATGAGGGGAGACTACGGGGAAAGAGGACTCTTGGAAGGAAAGCAATAATGACTGTGGACAATGATTTATTCCGCAAAGCACATTTCACGGTTTTGCAACAATCTTCGTTGGTAGCTCCTTACATCGAGGAGCACCTGGCGATTGTTCGCTCAAAAAACATCATCAAGTCCGATGCATGGATTACACGCCATCACATTGATACTTTCTCCGCTTGGCTACGACAACATCTAATGGGTGCCGAAACCATTGGCCGACAACTAGCCTTCTTGGCGAGGGGTCTTCTAGCTCGATATCGACATTCCAAGGATATGAAATCAATGGGTATACATTTTACACAAGAGGCCAAGACAGAAAGAGCACAAACCAGAACTCTGCTATTCGTATCGACGCCATGAGATACGATGGTGCAACTAGCACGTATTACGGTGTCATCGAGGATATATGGGAACTAGACTATGGACCCCTGAAGCTACCTCTATTTCGATGCCAGTGGGTTAGGCTCACTGGTGGAGGCGTAACGATTGATGACAGTGGGATGATAACGATTGATCTAACCAAGGTTAGATACTCAGACGAACCATTCGTCCTAGTGTTGACGACCAAATTTGGTAATTCAAGTATCGGAGACAAGGATAGAATCAAAGATAATCTAAGAGATTAGATCGTATCGGAAACAGAGTGAGAATCGACTGTAGTCCGAATCGGCTGCGGACAGGATCGGCAGAATCAGGGTCGGACAGGGTTAGCCGATTGAGCCGATTTTGGCTATACGACTCGATACACGTCATCGGGTTAAGTTAGAGTGTTTCATACGGATTGCCATGCACGGATAGAGTCCTGGAGAGGCAACTGTATCTATTAATTAGGATATTTTATGTAATTTCCTTATAGATATTCCCGGTAAGAGTCTGCCTAAAGGACTTGTTTGTTAGTTGGATTTGTATTAGGTTAATATGAGTCATGTCCGTGATGGACAATGTTTGTATTTTCGGGTATAAATATAGTCCCGAGGTCTTGTAAATAATAACAACATAAGTTCGATCAATCTCGACGCATCGCCACTTTTTTTTTCTACTTTTCAACAAGCTTGTGCTCTCGAGTCGTGCTGCATCAATTTGATCTTCGACTAAAAGGTATATCTTGTTATGGCGGTTTGCATCATCGGAGTTAGTGCTTACATCTTTATGACACTCTAGCTCTATCTTGTAAACTTCCGAGTTATCATATATGTTATATAATTTAGATCAACAATGCTATCTTCTTGCATCGGCTGGATTCTTTTTAGGGTTCTGCCAGTATCGGCTACTTTACTTTGTTGGTTTAGGTTATATGATGTATCCACCATCCCGAAAAGGCAACTATTGGCTTGTTTCTAGATGTTATGCTTCTTTTATGCTTAATGCTGCATTGGTTGGGTCCGATCTATTAAGTTGTTTTAGAATCATGATTTCTAGCTTGCTTTCGGTTGTTAATAGGGATAGTGTCGAGGTTTCAGCCGATCTTATCTGATTTAGATATTTTACATGGTTTCATACTTTGTTTAATATTCTATATCTACCTCTCATTCCTTATCGTAAGATTGTATCGGAGTTATTTCCGATACATACCTAAATCTAGATATCGGCTATGGCATGAGTTTTATGTAATCATTATTTCATGTTACAATAGACTTGAGCAGTTTATACTGTCTCGGTTCACTCCGATCTATACCAATTGCTTGTTTATAAAGTAATATTGATTCTTTGATCATATAACACTGATATTTACAGCCGATATACTAGTTTTAGGGTTAGTTCCATATTTGATTATACTTTACAACCGATTCACGCTTCGTTGCATCGGCTAGGTCACATACGATATGAAATCGACTGTCTGGCCGATAGGCTATTGTTTACTAACATTCTTTGCATATTTCTTCTTGTTGATTGAAGGATCAAATCAACTGGCACGCCCTCGAATCTAAAGAGCTAACTTTGGACCTGGACTAGAGTAAAACAAATCTCTCAGGCCAGTGTGTGTTTTTTGCATCAACACCTAGCCAATGATGTAACACAAGTTTTCTATGGGAAGGACATGTCTAGTAAACCAAAGAGGGGTAAAGGACCCGACGTGCCAAAGCGCCACGTGGTTCTCCCAGGCAAAAGGAAAATCGTCGAGTCGAGGATAAGACTGACGAAGATTACGATCAGTTCGACGGGTAACCGCCGTTCGCGGTGACGGTTGACCCGAGCATCCTCCTATCAAAGGAGGACACCACTTACTCACGCAACGATCATAGCGAAGGAACATTAGTGAGGAGAAAATACGTGAGGAAAATAGTGACATAGGTTGTTGTATGGACGATGCAAACTATTTATAATGTACTGAAGGCCATGCAATGTTTTTTAAGATGTAATAGTAATTTTGAACTAGTTAAATATGTCATATGTTAATTATATGTGATTATCCATATTTAAATACTATTTAAATTGGTCATATTTTAATTATATATCATTATTGAAATGTGCTAGAAGATTTAAACTATCTAAATAGGTCATATGTTAATTATATATATATTTAAGATGTAATAGCAATTTTAAACTATTTAAATATGTCATATGTTAATTATATGTGATTATCCATATTTAAATAGTATTTAAATTGGTCATATTTTAATTATATATTATTATTGAAATGTGCTAGAAGATTTAAAATATCTAATAGGTCATATGTTAATTATTTATATTTTTTAAGATGTAATAGTAATTTTGAACTATTTAAATATGTCATATGTTAATTATATGTGATTATCCATATTTAAATAGTATTTAAATTGGTCATATTTTAATTATACATCATTATTGAAATGTGCTAGAAGATTTAAACTATCTAAATAGGTCATATGTTAATTATATATATATTTTTAAGATGTAATAGCAATTTGAAACTATTTAAATATGTCATATGTTAATTATATGTGATTATCTATATGCAACAATAATTTTAAACTATTTAAATGTTCTAATCTTTAGTCCCGGTTGTTAACAATATCCGGGACAAAAAGTAATTTTGGAAAGAGCGGGAAACTTTTATTTGTCCCGGTTCTTGTAAACAACCGGGACTAAAGATATCTTTAGTCCTGGTTTTTAGCTACAACCGGTAATAAAGATCTTATATTTAGTCCCGGTTGTCGCTACCAACCGGGACTAGGTTACACGAACCGGGACTAAAGATCCCGGCTATAAATAGCCAGGCGCATCGTCTTCTCCACCCACACTTAGACGTTTCACGCCGATCGCCGAACCCGCCGTCATCTTCGTGTCTCCGCCGCTGTACGTCCTCCTCCCTCCTCTCTCTCTATGTCCCACCGCCGCCATGCACGCCGGTGCAACGCTAGGCTGGCGCGGCCGCCACCCCGCGACGTCGCTGGCGCGCCACCCCGACGCCGCCGCCCGCACCACCCCGACGCCACCCCGCCACCACCGCGCCACACCACCCCAACGCCACCCCGCCACCATGCATGCCGGTTTATATTTTTTTAATTCAAGAAAACCCTAATTTTGTAAAATAAAATTTTATAGTGATTTGTAATAAAATGTATAGAGAAATATAGTGATTTTTAAAACATCGAACTAATTTTATCAAATAAAACAATGTAAACTTTTTATAAATTTTATGAAAGTTAAATTAGTTTGATAAAACGATGGAAAGAACGATCGAACGAACGATTGAACGATAGAACGAACGACCGAGTGAACGATAGAACGAAGGACCGAACGAACGATACAACGTTAGAACGAACGACCGAACGAACGATACAATGATAGAACGAACGACCGAACGAACGATAGAACAAACGACTGAACAAATTAAGCATGGATGTGTATAGCTTCAGGGAGGTCAGTCTTTAGGGAGGTTAAAGGAGGGTCTGATTTAGGATATTGGTTGAAAACAAGCACTCATTCTTTCATGACTAAACACTATTAAACCGGTAATTTCTAAAATAAATATTGTCTTGACTCCTATGCATGGGGTGTCAAAACAAGATGTGTTTTGGAAATTATCCGTGTTTCAGCCATGAAAGAACGAGGTCTTGTTTTCACCCAGTATCTTGAGTCACTTTCTCTCGTTTAACGATGTATATTAAAACGTTAAGTTATGCAAGTATATTTATACTTGTGCTTCATATAGATCATTTTATTTTGAAATGGTTTTATAAAAACTAGATCATCGAGGCAGGCAATTTGCTTAAACCACGAGTATTAATAGTGGATGCCTTTTATAATGCCTTATGTACATTACTAGATTTCTTTTACTTGACGACAGCTGATATTATATACGGCTATGTTGTTCTATAGTCTTAATCAAACTTATAAAAAAGAACTAAAAAGTCAAAGCGTCTTGTAATTATTGTAGATGGCAGATCGCGATGAAAAATAGATCCTCATGGACGAGATTGTAGAGGGCAGCAGCCAGCATTGGGCGGATGAGGAGCAAGAGGACCCCAACCAATACCTAAACGAGGAGGGAAACGAGGGCACAAGCCTATATGAAAGTGAAAGGCAACCGGCCGTTGGAGAGAAGAGGGCACGCGGACAACGAGGAAGCTAGAGGGTAGGCACATTATTAGTGATGTGGCCCCAGACGGTGAACCAGTAGCCCCAGCCGGCATACTACGAAAGTACATGGGACACAGTGGTTGGGTCGTGAGGAATCACGTGCCCATTAGCATAGTCCACTGGCATCAATCAAGGTCAGTCGAGGAAGACCAAAGTTATCTTCGAGATACGGAGAAAGAGATGCTGCGGACCACCATGCTCCAGACATTCACGGTCCCTGAGGCAGCTCAGCCAAGACTGAAAGAATGGACAATGAAGAAAATGGCTGAATAGTTTCGGAAGTACAAGTCTGCTCTGTACAAGAATTACGTCCAGAAGGGTCTGACACCTGATTTTGACAAATTACCCAAGCTGAGGGATCATTGGGATGCGTTTGTCGCATACAAGACCTCCGAGCACGGGCAAGTGCAAATAGAAAAGAATAAAGCCAATGCTGCTAAGAAGCAGTACCATCACCGGCTAGGGTCAGGTGGCTATAAGAAGGCAATCCCCAAGTGGGATACACTGGAAGCCGCGTTGATAGAGAAGGGTATTGAGCCGGCCATAGCGAACTGGCCTGAACGTTCCAGAAATTGATATTATGGTCATGGCGGAACGCTCAATCCCACTGATGGTTCCCTTGTATTCGGCGATGCGATCCGTGAAGCAGCAAGCCGACTTACGGAAGCAATGGAGGTGTCTACTCAGGGAACATTCAAGCCTGACAGAGAGAAGGACGAGCTTACGCTAGCACTACAGAATCCCGAGCATCCAGGACGAACACGAGGAAAATGCGTGGTACCTTGGAAATATGGATTTCAAGAGGACAACCACACTTAGAAGAGTCGAATGAGGAGCAAGAGGGATACGGAGGAGAAATTGAGATATCTCGAGGAGAGGGTCACCCTGCAGGACTTAAGGATGCAAGAGGAGGTCGAACGATGGGTGGACCAACGCCTGGCGGAACGACAGAGCCAGCAATCGGTGCAGCCGTCTATCCCTCCTATCATGGTGAGCCCCTCAGGCAATCGCAGCAGCTGTGCTTCTACGGGGCAAGCAGGAGAACATGGAATAGAATGTGCAGCAGGGCCAGCTCACGACGACCCATCGTACCCCGTAGATGAAATCACGCGGTGGACACCTCGTGAGCTGCATAGCCCCTTCAAGAACATATCACTCAAGGTATCCTCATAGTTTTATGATATATGTCTTGTAAATTGCAAACGGTTATGCATGCATCTGTTAGTTACTACGTAACCTCGATTCTCGTGAAGGTGGCGTCGGGAATGGCCATACCAGTGGACCCTTCAGGGACTTACCATTGCAGACTGATTCCACCTGGGTACTCCAAGGTCGAAGTTAAACTGGTGGAACGAGGGTTCGAGGATCTCGAGTTGGACATCCCCGGAGGAGACAGGGAGATGAAACTAGGAGACACAGCCCATGCCATTGTACTATGGTGCAAGCGGTACATCGTGTTTCCCGGACAGGCAGTGGCGTCTTCTCCTCCGTCTCCTCCGCCTGCACTGTCTCCTCCACCTCCGCCTCCTCCGCCTGCACCCTCTCCTCCGCCTGCACCGTCATCGTCAGCTCCGCCTTCACGAGCTACAAAGTCGTGCCCACTTCGTCCAGCGCCATCAAAGTGCGTAGAACAAACGAAGAAGCCAAGACTTGATGTCACGCCTGGAATTTCTATCCAAAACTCCAAACGCTTACATGTGTGTAAACCCTCGTCTAGGAATCAGCCGAGGCACACAATAACAAATTGATAATAGAGTGCAATATTTATCTAATTAATCGATGAATATAAAGTCATTACAGAGGTAGATAGTTCTTCTCAAACAATAAAGATCTAAGCAGCGGAATATAAAATAAATAACGCAGGTGACTCCAATCCACAAGCATCTTGACCAGGGCTACGCCTAATCCTCCACACCTTCAGCATCACTGTAGAACTCCTCCTCTGATGAATGATTGCAAGGTGATTATATGGCATACTCAGCAAGCCACGCAGCGAATATGCAAGTGCAATGGATAACAAAGGACGGCATAATATAGTCTCAATTTGCGTAAATGGCATTTAATAAATACTACAGAATTTAGCAAACAGTAAAGTATTTAATTAAACAATATTAATCCAACTCTATGCAACACACCCATTGCACAGGCCCAACCATTCTGAACAACCATTCCCGGCTGTACAGACCTATCTCCGAACCAGGAATATGCCATTCCAAACCAGGAGCTAAACAAATTATTACCAATTATAGAATCATCTATTATGGTGAGAAGTGTGAGGCTAATCACGAAAGACATTGTTAGACTCGCCCATAACCGCGGGCACGGCTATTCGAATAGTTCTACTCTAGCCAGAGGCGTACCACTGTACCCACAAGACACAACCTCAACATCATGTCAACCATGCGTCGCGATACTTAGCAAGTATCCGAATAGAGATTGTGACATTACCCTATGCATAACGCAATTCAAAGCAGTGCACCATTCCTGGATCATAATCACCCCCTTATAAAATAAGGCATGGACTCCCCAGTGACCCCCGTGGGCTTATCTCCGCCACTTCTCAACCCGGTGCCCCACAATGAACCTCACTACACAAAGGGTAAAGCCGTTGCCCACGCTGGCTTGTGGTTGGCACGGTTAATGTTTCACAACCGAAACTCGTGAACCGGTCCTTAACTGTCATGAGCACGACCATCCAAACCATGTGCTCACAACCCACCATTATCAAGTTTTAGTTGGCATATTTATTAATCACCATATCATGATTAACCATCATAATCTACCATTAATCCATCATCAAATAATAGTGAAGCATTAATTATCCCATTCATGTGAGCTAGTGTCTCTAAGCATGGCTAAGCATCCTAATTAATTTAGCTAAAACCATATAATGTTCTAGCTAATCCAATTATTAACCATGTGACAAAGTATAGGTAATCAAAACAAAGGGGCTTTAGCAAAGGCAATAGGTTGTTCCCACCCGATGACATTCAAAAATAAATGCAGTAGTTGAATACAAACAAATAGATTTAAATGGGATCAACATGCTCAAAGGGTATTTAGGATCTGGGTGACTTGCCTTGAGCTTCGTGAAACACTTCGGAACCTTCCTCCACGTAAACGCTCTCCTCCGGAACGTCGGAAACTAAAGCGAATGAACAAAATCAATAAAACAGTACAAAACAAACATAAACAGTACATGTGGATATTTTTAGCATATAGATCTCGATTTTAGACGAATTTAGCAACTTGAACCACTCAAATCCGAGTTACGATGATTTAGTTATGAATTTCCGAAGATTAACAAAAATTTCACCAAAAAAAAACAAAAGACGCCGGCGAACTGACAGCAAGCAAGCAGAGGCTAGGGTTGGCGGTGGTGGTGACTTCCGGTGGCTTTTGGCGGAGATGAGTGGGTGGCCGGGCTTCCTCTCGTTGCTGCGAACCCAACGGTGGTCCTCCCGAGCGAGGGTGACGACCGGAACGACGGCAAAGCTCGACTGAAACTTCTCCCGACGACAACGGCGCACAAACAGCAGCGGCTAGGGCTCCACGATCGACGAGAGTTTGGGGCGAAGGCAGTGGCGGATAGAGGAGGTCCAGGGGGTTCCATTTTATAGGGGCAGGGGCGGCGGCTCGGTGCAAGGCAACCGGAATCGGAGATGGAAATTCTAGGGTTAGGAAGGAAAAAATGAGTCCGAATCAATCTCCAAATCCGGCGATTTCCAAACAAATTAGATGAAACTTTCTATAGAGAAGAGATAGAGGAGATCAAGGGGATTATTTCCCCTCTATCAATTTAATCAAATCGGGCAAGAATTGGAGAGATTTTGGAAGGGGCGGCGGCTGTAGCACTCGGTCTCGGCTCGGTTGCAGGCGGCGCAAGGAAGAAGACGATGCTGACAAGGGGGCCCCACCTGCAGGCGCTAGAGAGAGAGAGGGAGGGGGCGGCTGGGCTGGTGGGCTGGTGGGTTGCAGCCCAGGCCGAAGAGAGGAGGGGGGAAAAGGAAAGGAAATGGGCTTTTGGCTCAAAACCTAAAGAGAGAGGTTTAAACATTTTTTCTTTTTATGTGTTGCATGAAATGCAATTCCATTGATTAAAAAAAATACTTTCTTGGCTCAAATAAATCCCAGAAAAATCTAGGAACAATTGAAACAAGAGAAGTATTTATTAAAATTTTATCTAGCCCACTTTTATATTGGAATTTATTAACTAAAATTAGATCTTTTCTTCTAGGCTTTTAAAATCATTTCTTCTAATTCCATTTAAACAACAATTTATAATTTAGAGATTTTTAGGGTGTGACACTTGATGAGCCAAAACTCCCCGCTCTCAAGAAAAGGGCGTACGACTGCACTCCCGAGGAGACTGACGAGGTCGTACGAGCGGAAGTGAAGGCGTTCCTCAAGCCACGCAGCCCAGAAAAGAAGACTCCCATAGAACTGGCTGCTAAGAAGTTTTTCCAGAAGTTGAGTGAACCGGTCAAGAGGGCTTTACTTTCGGATTATGACCGGTTGATGACGAAGTCGGCTAGGAAGCAAAGAGTAAGGACCAAAGAAGTGCATCACCTCGGAAAGCAACCGAAACAATAAGTTGAGCCGTTGCTACCACCCGGTGAGGCGGAACTAAGGCAATGGATGAAAGAGACGGGTCTGAACAGGGCGCAACTGGTGGGAAATGTACCAATAACCATAGCGACCGAAGCGGATTTCAAATATAAATTTAAACTCGGTGAACCGCTTGTCAAGCCTATTCAGGTGAACACCCTCTCGACACAAATGTACCGCTTACATCAATGGTACATGGAACGTTCATCGAAAGGCAGAACGATGGTTGGAGCGAGGATAAGGAACTCGGATTACTATCAAGGAGATGATGTCCTGTGGGTCAACTTCGAGGATGTATTTTATGTATACCAACTAGACGCCCTCGACGTCTCCATGCTCAGCTGCTGGATTTTGTAAGTATCGTTTTATGCAAAATTAATTTCATTCCTTAGCTCCTTGTCTGTACCGTTCAATGGTTAAACTGTGCGGATAGTTGATGCAAATATCTTTATCCTTTGTAGAATGGAGATTCAATCGTGCCGTAAACAGGGGATTTACAATATTGGATTCATGGACCCCCGCAAAGTCAATGTCGAAATGGTACGGGACTTTGAGGAGGCTACAGAGGACAATATTGTTCATTTCCTGGTGCAGCAGCATTACAAGACCTACATACTATTGCCCTATAACACAGCGTGAGTTTGAACTGTCCTTCTAATTCGTACCAACTTCTTCCTCATACTCAAACCGTGACGTATGTATTATCTCACGCAATTTGCAGATTCCACTGGGTCCTTCTCCTCTTCGATCTTTCACTTTGCAAAGTCCATGTCTATGACTCAATGGATAAACCGGAGTCTACTTTTGACAAGACTTTTGAAGTGATAGACAGGTAATGCCATCTATTCAACTGACAGTAATTACGAACACTGCTATTGCTTCTATGCAGATCTCTGATATTTAATCGTAGCTTCCAACTGTACATAGGGCATGGGCAAAGTTCCGTACGTTGGTCCGCAGGGTTTGGAAAGAAAAACCTGGTAGGAGGTTTAATTTTCCGGTGAGTACATACTCCAAAAACATATTGAATCGTTAATTTATTCTAGAAAAAACTAATACATTAAATCTCGCATCGTTTCTCCTTAAGTGTGCAAAACAGGAGTAGGGGAATAACTTGTGCGGCTACTACGTCTGTGAATATATTCACTGCATTGTACACCAAATCAACAGTGACAAGGATCTGGAAGTACATAAAAATCCTTCATACATTATCTCATCGATTTCTTATTGACTTCATATACTTATATCTCAATTTTTTCAAATGATAGATTATTTACACGAGGGAAAAGCTATCCAACGAAAGAATTTGTAAAGGTTATTCAAGAAGAATTGATGGGATTTATCAATGAACAAATAATTGATCCCGCGGGATAATTCTACTACGATGGAAGACATATTGATCATGATCCCCATGTATAACTTGTCTTAAGTTTCTTTATAATATACAATAGAAATTAGAATTAACGAAGGATTGTTACAAATGTATGTATTTAGATGTGTATACATGTGTGTTAGTACATTTCGGTAATATGAGTATATATTTACTTGAGTGCATATATTTAAAGAACATATATATGTGATAAATATGTATTTATTTATCACATATTATATATGTGCAATATAATATAAATTATATATAGATATATTATGCATATACATATATTTATACATATATATGCATAATATATAAACTAGCAGCTAGCAGAACTAGCAACCTTTAAAAAAAAGAAAAAATATTTTTAGTCCCGGTTGGTAACACCAACCGGGACTAAAGATGGTAGTGCCCGCCACGTGGCTCTCCCATCTTTAGTCCCGGTTGGTAAAGATGACTCTTTAGTCCCGATTATTTTACCTGGGACTAAAGATACATCTTTAGTTCCGGATTCGTGGTCCTGGTTGCATAACCAGGACTACAGGGGTTACGAACCGGGGTTAAAAACCCCTTCTCCACCAGTAAAGTCTGCTTCGTATTCAGCACAAATAACATCCCTTGAAGCAAAAACTTGTTTCTTTATCCCAGTGGTATATTTTTCGTTCATGGCCTCCTGTAGTACCTCAAAAATAGCCTTGCATTGTGCATGCCTCTTTTGAGCAGAAGGTTCTCGTACCCTGAAGCTCACAACATTTCGAAAAGTTTTAACCACACAATAGATGATCCAATCCTCACCATGTGAGACCGGTAAGAAAAAAAAAACCTATCATGCATTTAACGATATAGGAAAATTCAAATTTTGGGTTTACTTAAGTTAAATACACTAATTTTTTCTTATTGGAGCACAAAAGATTACTAGAGCTACAACTGCAACATTTTTACTAACCTTTGACAGATGGACTGTTGTTCATCACAACACAGGAAAACTCTTTCTCACAACCACTTTTGCCAAAGATTCGAACTCCGAAGCGGGAGTTGCCGCTGTATCTGAACACCAACATGTCACACTGTTCAAGTTCATAAGCACTGGAATTTCGCCCAACCAGATCGGAACACTAACTCATTATGACAATTTGAATATCATATGATTTACCATCTGGCACTTCAAGCTTGACAAACTCTGGTATCTGCCCCTTAATATTGTTTGCAAATTTTTTTGGTATAGCCTGCAGCAATAATCAAAATAGAGTTCTATAAAAAAAATAGAAATAAAGCTCCTATAAAAGCAATAGAGAGTGTCAAAACAGAACTGAGATATTAGATAAATCAGTCCATTTTATTTGCAGGTATAAAACACTCCCAGTTAAACAAAAGTATTGATTACCGTAGTCATGTGAACAAATGTTAGAAACTGTACATAAAGTTATGCTAATGGATTTCATCTTTTTCGAGAGAGAATGTGGAGATTTTTCTTTTGGTAACTAAAACTTATACTCTGCAGTGAAACGGAGAAAGAAAACTAATGACCACCACATAGGTAGTATTCACAAGTTCATCTTCACAACTCGAGCTATTGTTTTATAGCCAGCACAGTGTTGGCAATTAGACAATTAATACTGGAAAACAAAAGGTATATGGTTTCTCAATACAAGAAAAAACTCAAATTGCTTAGACATGCAAGCAATATTGTTTTTGACCAAATAACAGTTTCAATAAAAAAACATATCATGTTGATCCTCAACCTACGTGAAAGAAGGATCTTCATTCGCAACACCATGTGCAAATCTTATAATGCTCCCAAGAGCACTTCTCCTCATCGCTATCGTATGAAGAGCATGTTAGTGATATGCCCTAGAGGACATCATAGAGATGATTGTATCACATAATATGTTTACATATTTATCTGATATTGTTCCTTGAAATGGATACTCATTATTGTCTAATGAATATGTGATTCATTTATGAGATTCTTTGTGTTATATGTTGCTATTTCTAAAGGATCCCTGATCAAATATCATATGTGGAACAAATATGGTTAAATGATCAGCACATGTATTGATTGACGATCATGTCTCATGGATCATGGTATGGAGATACCAAATTGATAATGTGGATACATGTTGGGGAACATGTTGTTGGATAGATCCGACATGAGACACTGCAAGAACTATTTGTGTAGTGCCATCAGTGGTCTCGATTAGTGTTGATATAGAATTCTTAGACCTGAGATTATCATGGTTTCCAACATGTGTAGTGACTTACTTAGGGACTGCTAAACGCTATTTCGTAACTGGATAGTTATAAAAGTAGTCTTCGGGTGTGTTATGAAACATGTAGTGGGATATGAATAATCAAGATGGGATTTATCCCTCCTATGGAGAGATATCTCTGGCCCCATCGATGTTATAGATTATGGAAGTGTATGGCCATGCCAAAAGTGATTGAGAAGTCAATCGCAGGTTATATAATCTATCACAGGATCGAGTGAATGATTGAGCTATTAGAGGATGGCACATATCTAGACTTGAGCTTAATCGATATCGTGAGGCAAAGGGGTTCATACAAGTAAACACTAAAGGTTCAGCCGATATGATCTTTATATATGCTCGGTGGGTCAATACGTTCTGCTAGAGGCCGCTGTTGACATGTGGACCGAAAAGGAGTTTTCGGGTGGCACCCGAGTGTGCATGAACCTACAGGGTCGCACGCTTAAAGGGCAGGAATAAAGGGATTGGATGGAGATCCAATATGCACTCAATTCGGATAGGGATCCAAGTAGGACACCTATGGGCCTTGGAGGCCCGGACGTGGTTCCTATATATACGTGAGGGTGTGACCGGCGGTATTAACACATCACACCACGTGAAACCCTAGTCGCCACTCCCCTCCACGAGCAAACCCTAGCCGCTCGCGGGTGCTAGCACATCTGCGCGTGGTGTTCCTTCCCTGGACGTGTGGATACCGGTGGAGGCGCCGCTGCCTTGCGGTGCTGATCGGCGTGGAAGCACGGTGAGGAGAACGCACGAGGAGGAGAATGTCGAGCCGCTGCGATTGACTACTTTCTCTACATCGGCGCGCGTTACATCGCGAGGATTCCTTCAGCTCCTTAGCGCATACTTCCGCTGCGCAGCGCGTCGAGTGGTAACGATCTATGATCTCATACTTGCATGGTTCCTGGTTTATGCGGTAGAAAAATTTTGTTTTATGCTATCGTAGCCTACGCGTATCTCAATAGTGGTATCAGAGCCATCTTGTATAGTTTGTGATCTGGATCCATGCATATAGTTGATATGCGGGTGTAGTAGATGAGATCTATTACATAGTAGATGAGTTCTTACTTGATTGGAACATGAGATGGACCGATAGGCACATGGGTTGATGAGATCAATCGGTATAGATGGGCGAAATTGTGTTCATCGGATGGTCCGATGTCCGCTAGAACCGCGCGCCATTGAGAAAACGAGCCAATGAGATCTATATGCGGAGATTGTTGGTTTACTTGACAAGGTTATCTAAACGGTTTTGGACCTTGGAGTATAGGTTGGGTTAGTACATGGAGATGTCACCTGACAGTACGAGAGTCACATAGGATGTGATTAGCAAGGTGTTGCTTACCTATTTTATTAGTTTTCTAGCCATGATGCCAAAGCTCACTAGATACTATTAAAATGAGGATCTCGACTCACTATGTTATTAGAGGGAATATTGTTGCACAATACATAGTGGGAGCATCTTTTGTTAAATTGTTTAATGAAAGATTAAATGTAAACATAGTGCTGATTTCGCATATATATTTCTATTGTAGATCATGGCAGTTCCTGCACCATCCAGTTTTAACTTACGGTCTATTCTTGAGAAAGAGAAGTTGAATGGAAACAACTTTATGGATTGGTATCGCAACCTGAGAATTGTTCTCAGACAGAAGCACAAAGAGTTTGTGCTTGAAGAGCCTTTTCCAGCTGATTTACCTGCGAATGCTACTGCTGCTCAACGCAGGGATCATGAAAGGCGGCGGAATGACTATTTGGATGTGAGTTGTCTCATGCTTGCTACCATGTCCCCTGAACTTCAGAGACAATATGAGACATTGGATGCCCATAGCATAATCACGGGACTGCGTAACATGTTTGAGGACCAAGCAAGGGCCGAGAGGTTTAATACCTTAAAGTCTTTGTTTGCGTGCAGACTTGCAGAATGTAATCCAGTTAGTCCACATGTGATCAAAATGATTGGTTACATCGAGAGTCTGGAAAAGCTTGGTTTTCCCCTTAGCCAAGAGTTGGCTACTGATCTGATTCTCCAGCCGCTCCCTCCCAGCTTTGAGCCGTTCATATTGAACTTCAACATGAACAACATGAGCAAGACCTTGGCCAAACTGCATGGGATGCTAAAGGGTGCCGAGGAAAGCATTAAGAAAAATTCCAACCATGTGATGGTAATGCATAGGCGTAAGCCCAATAACAAGAAAGGTGGTCAAAAGAGAAAGATAAACTCCGATGAGATCGGGAGCACTAGCAACTCTAAGACCAAGGTTCAAAAGACTGGACCCGCTAAGGATGCGGAGTGTTACTTTTGCAAGGAGACAGGTCATTGGAAGAGAAACTGTAAGAAATACCTAGAGCAGCTCAAGCAGAAGCAGCAGGATGGAAAGAGTTCCACCTCAGGTATTAATGTTATTGAAATTAATCTTACTATATCCTGTATTGATTCTTGGGTATTTGATACCGGGTCAGTTGCTCACGTATGCAAATCGTTGCAGGGGCTGAAAAGAAGTAGGAATTTGGCAAGAGGCGAAGTGGACATTCGCGTGGGCAATGGAGCAAGAGTTGCTGCTGTTGCGGTCGGCACTATGCCATTATCTTTACCGTCAGGATTAGTTATGGAATTAAATAATTGTTATTGCATTCCTGCTTTGTGTAAAAACATTATCTCTGCTTCCTGTTTGCAAGCAGAGGGTTATGGTTTTAGATCTGTGAACAATGGTTGTTTAGTCTATTATAATGACATTTTCTATTTCCATGCACCCATGATGAATGTTTTGTACACTGTGAACCTTGATGGATGTTTCAGTCTATAACATTAATGCGAAAAGGTAACGTCCTAATGATTTGAATCCCACTTTTATTTGGCATTGTTACTTGGGCCATATAAATGAGAAACGCATGGAGAAGCTCCATAGAGATGGACTTCTACACTCGTTTGATTTTGAATCATTTGAGACATGTGAATCTTGTTTACTTGGCAAAATGACAAAGGCACCTTTCACAGGTCAAAGTGAGAGGGCAAGTGAACCATTGGCACTGGTACATACTGATGTATGTGGACCAATGAGCTCAACAGCTAGAGGTGGTTTTGGGTACTTCATTACCTTCATCGATGACTTTAGTCGATATGGTTATGTCTACTTAATGAGGCATAAGTCTGAATCCTTTGAAAAGTTCAAGGAATTTCAGAATAAGGTACATAATCATTTGGGCAAGACAATCAAGTATCTACGATCGGATTGTGGAGGAGAATACTTGAGCCTTAATTTGGCAATCATCTAAAGGAGTGTGGAATTGTTCCACAGCTCACTCCGCCAGGAACACCTCAATGGAATGGGGTGTCCGAACGGAGGAATCGTACATTGTTGGAAATGGTGCGATCAATGATGAGCCAAACTGATCTCCCGTTAAGCTTTTGGGGTTACGCTCTAGAGACAGCAGCGTTCACACTAAACAGGATTCCATCAAAATCAGTGGATAAGACACCATATGTGATATGGACAGGGAAACGTCCCAGTTTGTCTTTCCTAAACATTTGGGGTTGCGAGGCTTATGTAAAACGTTTACAATCAGACAAACTCGCGCCTAAATCAGATAAATGCTTCTTTGTGGGGTATCCTAAGGAAACGAAAGGATATTATTTCTATAATCGGGAAGAAGACAAAGTGTTTGTCGCCCGACACGGTGTTTTCTTGGAGAAAAAGTTCCTCTCAAGAAAGGATAGTGGGAGCACGGTGCAACTTGAAGAAATTCAGGAACAACCAGAAAATGCTTCAACATCCACACAACAAGTTGAGCAAGATGTTGTTCAATAGGTTGAACAAGTTGTTGTTGAATCAGTTATAGAACCACAGGTTTCACGAAGGTCCAAAAGGATACGGCGTACACCTGCAAGGTATGCGTTGGTAACCACAGGACAACGTGAAATATTGTAGTTAGACAATGATGAACCTACAACCTATGAGGAAGCGATGGTGGGACCAGACTCTGAGAAACGGCTTGGAGCCATGAAATCCGAAATAGAATCCATGCATGACAATCAAGTTTGGAACTTGGTTGATCCACCTGATGGTGTAAAAGCTATTGAGTGCAAATGGGTCTTTAAGAAAAAGACAGATGTAGATGAAAATGTTCACATCTACAAGGCACGATTGGTGGTGAAAGGTTTTAGACAAATTCAAGGTGTTGATTATGATGAAACTTTCTCACCAGTCGCCAAGCTGAAATCTATTCGGATACTTTAGCGATTGCTGCCTATTTCGATTATGAGATATGACAAATGGATGTCAAAACAGCTTTTCTCAATGGAAATCTGGATGAGGATGTGTACATGACACAACCCAAGGGATTTATCGATCCACAATCAGCTAAAAAGGTATGCAAGTTACATAAATCCATTTATGGGTTGAAGCAAGTATCTCGGAGTTGGAATATTCGTTTTGATGAAGTGGTCAAGGCGTGGGGCTCTATCAAAAACGAAGAAGAGCCTTGTGTATACAAGAAGACTAATGGGAGCGCGCTGGTGTTTTTGATCCTATATGTAGATGACATATTGTTGATTGGGAGTGATATTCCTATACTTAAATCCGTTAAGACATCATTGAAAAATAGTTTTCCAATGAAGGACTTAGGGGAAGCAGCATACATTCTGGGCATAAGGATCTATAGAGATAAATCAAAGAGGTTAATTGGATTAAGTCAGAATACATACATTGACAAAGTGTTGAAGAGTACGGAATGTCATTTCCCCCTAATACCCATTTAATCATCCCAACTTCCATTATTGAGTCAAACATCCATTCTGTGAATACAAGTCCCGGTTTTCTACCGTAACATCTATTTTATGTGCCCAACTTCCATTCTAACAGAAAGCAGTTATGCATCACAGAAAGCATTCTAACATGACTGCCTCTTCATTGATGCAGTTGTGCAACACTAAAAGGTTCAGATTGCCAAAAAAAAAACCATAATCACACACAACCTGATGATAATGGAAAACATCACACAAAGATTATATAAGAGAAAACGTTAATATTGTTTATCCACGCACCATGCACTACAGCACACGAATACAAATTGTTTTCCGACATCACAGCCATACAGTTTAGCCATGCAGGGCTCATTGAAACCAAATTCACGGCACCACATCGTCACTCCATACAGCAGGTTAGCCACGCATCTTCATTTCAAGTCCATCTCATGGCATGTATTTGGGAACTCTTCCATGTTTTTTGTGTGGAAGACAAGGTAATCCAGAACTGAGGTATTGTATCCATCCAAGCAGGGCTGGAGCATTAAAACGACAAGGTCATGGACAACATTTTTACAGTATGTTTAAATGCGGGTGAGGGCCAATATACTTACAGTGAACGGCAGATTAGAAAAGTTCTCCGGAAACTGCATTGCTAATAAGCTAACTCTATCGGAAGTATTGATCAAGTCTGCTTCGTATTCAGCACAAATAACATCCCTTGCAGCAAAAACTTGTTTCTTTATCCCAGTGTTATATTTTTCGTTCATGGCCTCCTGTAGTACCTCAAAAATAACCTTGCGCTATGCATCTCTCTTTTGAGCAGAAGGTTCTCGTACCCGAAGCTCATGACATTTCGAAAAGTTTTAACCACACAGTAGATGATCCAATCCTCACCACGTAAGACCGGTAAGAAGATCTGAAAAAAACATATCATGCATTTAAAGATATAGGGAAATTCAAATTTTGGGTTTACTTAAGTTAAAATGGACTGGTTTTACCATTTCATGTGATGCCCATAATGGTAAGGGCAGTGTCTTGGTAATGTTTTCCTTCAATTTATTGCGGTCCTCTTCCATGGTTGTCTGGTGCAAAACAAACAACAAGTTATTTTGCTACTAGAGATCGTTATGTTAATTATAAATTTAATGATGTGGAAAACTAACATAGTCCTGTGGCGCTAAAAATATCCTGATTTTATTATTATTTCCCTCATCA
Source organism: Oryza punctata (assembly GCA_000573905.2). Classification (NCBI taxonomy): domain Eukaryota; kingdom Viridiplantae; phylum Streptophyta; class Magnoliopsida; order Poales; family Poaceae; genus Oryza; species Oryza punctata. The sequence goes on along the minus strand of CM002491.2, from coordinate 6,157,409 downwards.
TACTTCAGGCATTCAATGAATGCTTGTGGGATATGGTAGCTGAGCACGGCACCACCAGGAATGAACTCAGCCATGTCAGCCCATGTTATGGATATTCCTTCAATATGTATGATCTCAGCTCTGTCATTTACAATACGAGAAGTATTAGATGCACAAAAAAAATAAGTCTTGCTGCTTGTATTAGAAGATAGTAGTTGCACAAAACAAATACTTACTGCTTGTATTTGTTAGATGCAAACACAAATTCAATCGAGTAAACACACGCGAGAGAGAATGAACACAGTTCGGGCAAAGAACACACGCGAAGGTTTTGGTACTGCGTAGAACGTTGCAGCGTTTTCAGGGTTTTTCCTCTTCATTTTATTGCTTACAGAATGTAGAATCGTGGGCATTGTGCCCTCCGACATGCGCGACCATGAGCCCACTAGTGCGAGTGCCATCCCAAACGCTGGGATCACGTCGCGCGACGTGCTCCGTGTGAACAAGCACACGTCAAGCACAATTTACACACAGCCGCACAAACGCCGCCATGCACTCTAACTGAATGAACAGAAGGAAGAAAAAAAAATAGGGGAGGAGATATTCAGAGTAACAGAACTAAGACAAAATCAACTAAACATGCACAAGTTTTATTTGTTAACAAATCTCCCCCTAAATCTTGTGCTGCTCATCCTTGGCCTCATAAACACCAGTGCGTCTGCACAGCTCCTGGAATCTGACCCGTGCTAGAGGCTTACTCAGGATATCAGCAAGCTGATCAGCAGAACTTACAAACTCGATGTTGACCTTCCCAGCTTCCACACGCTCACGAATAAAATGAAAATGAGTTTGAATATGCTTACTTCGATCGCGATGGACTGGGTTCTTGGTGAGAGCAATTGCGGACTTGTTGTCCACTTTCAGCATTGGCGGAGTGGCCGGTGTACCCATGATCTCCTGGAGTAGGCTGGCTAGCCACACTGCCTGGCAGCCGTCGATGCCGCCACATACTCTGCCTCACACGAAGACAGAGCTACCACCTTTTGTTTTTGGGACAGCCAGGTGATGGGGCTGCGCACGAGGAAGAACAGACCAACACTTGTGCTTTTGCGGTCATCGAGATCACCTGCCATGTCGCTGTCGCTATACTCCAGCAGCTTCAGCTCGTCAGGTTGCCCCCTTGAGTACCACAGGCCATGGCTTTGAGTCCCAACCACGTACTGAGTATATGTTTTACTGCAGCCATGTGATCTTCATGTGGTTCAGCCATGAATTGACTTACATAGCCGACAGCGAAGGCGAGGTTTGGCCTTGAGTTCATCAGATAGAGCAGCCCACCCACGATGCTGCGGAAGCTTGTGGCGTCCACCAGAGGGGCTGTACTTGTCTTGCTTAGCTTCAGCTTGGGCTCCATTGGCACATGGCAGGGATTACAGTCCGCCATGCCACCCTCCTCCAGGAGTTTTTGGGCGTAGGCTGACTGGCTGAGGAAGATGCCACCTCTGCCTTGACTAACCTCGATGCCGAGGTAGTAGGAGAGCAATCCAAGATCACTCATCCTAAATTGTTCCAACATCTCTTGCTTGAAGCATGCGATGTCGTCATCGACGGGGCCAGTGATGAGGAGATCGTCGACGTAGACTCCCACCACCAGCGGCTTGGCTGCAGCTCGACGTGTGTACACAGTATGCTCGTGGTTGCTCCTAGTGAAGCTGAGGGAGCGGAGACAGGCATCAAGCTTGGCGTACCATGCCCGTGGTGCTTGGCACAGTCCGTAGAGCGCCTTGTTCAGCTTCAGCACCTGGCCAGCCTTGCCGAAGACGAACCTTGGAGGCTGTTGGACGTATACCTCTTCCAGGTGATCTCCATTCAGGAACGCCAACTTGACGTCCATATGATGAACGCGCTAGCTCTCGTGCGCCGACAGAGCAAGGATCATCCTCACCGACTCCAGTCGCGCCACTGGAGCGAAAACCTTGTCGAAGTCAATCCCGTGCTGCTGCACGTATCCCTTGGCGATAAGACGGGCTTTGTGCTTGACGATGCACCCGTGCTCGTCACGCTTGGTCTTGAACACCCACTTGAGGCCGATGGCACGGTGACCTGTGGGGAGGTTGATGGCCTCCCACGTCGAGTTGTCCTCGATGGATCGCAGCTCCTCCAACATGGCAGCACGCCAGCACGGCTCGCGTTCGGCTGCTGCGAAGGTAGTAGGCTCCTCAGCACTGACAGCAAGCAGCTCGTCACCTAGGACACGCTGCGCCAGCCCTGGTACAGCCGCCTCGCCCAGCACGTCATCCAGCCTGCGAAAACGAACAGGGGCATCATCGTCGTGGTCATTGTCAAGGTCGAGGTTTGTGCTTGGAGGTGACACGAATTCCACAGGTGGAAAGGAAGGTGCTGCAGCTTCCGCAATGGGCGTTCCTGGTGAGCCTTGATCTTGTTCCGGTTTAGGGTCACCGGCAAATGGCATCGTCATGAATTCCACCTCGAACGGCTCCTGGTCGTCGGTGTCGGCGTCCCCTTCAGCCCTGCCCTAGTCCCACTGGGCAGACTCGTCAAACACCACATCCCGAGTGATGGTGACGCGTCCTGTGACTAGGTTGTAGGCACGGTACGCCTTTGTCCCCGGCTCATACCCGACGAAGATCATCTTCGTGCTCCTGTCATCGAGTTTCTTGAGGTGGGGCGCCATGTTCTTGATGTAGACGATGCAGCCGAAGGTACGGAGATGGTGAACAGCCGGCTTCTTCCCGAACCAGGCCTCGAAGGGGGTCATCCCCTGCACGCTCTTCGTCGGCGAGCGGTTGAGGAGATACACCGCCGTAGGCCCTTCGCCTTGAGCATGCTTCGAGCGGCGCCCACGACGGTCTGATTCCGCCGCTCCACCACACCGTTCTGCTGTGGCAAGTATGGTGTGGTGAGTTGGCGATGAACTCCAGTGGTAGCACAGTGCTCGGTGAAGTCGGTGGAGGTGAACTCCCCCCACGATCAGTGTGGAGGGAGCTTAGCTTGGTGCTGGACTGGGCCTCCGCTGCTGCCCGGACATGGTTGATGGCCGCCAGTGCGCAGTCCTTGGACGGGAGAAGTTCCATCCACATGTACCTGCTATAATCATCGACCATTAGCAGGAAAAACTTCTTACCACCGGGCATCGCCGGCGTGATTGGCCCACAGAGGTCCCCGTGGACCAACTCCAGCGAGCAGGACGCGTGCATCTGCCCCTGAGCAGGGAAGGAGGATCACCACTGCTTGCCAACGAGGCATCCCTCGCACGGCTGCTCGGGCTGCTTGAGTTCCGGCAGGCCACGCACCAAGCCTTCACGCACCAACTTCTGCAGCGCTGGGAAGTTGAGGTGGCCGAGACGTGAGTGCCACCTCCAGGCGTCCTCGCTGCCCCGTGCCGCGAGGCACACCGACAGTGCGATGTTGACGTCGAGCACGTAGAGCCGGTTGGAGCTGCGTGGGATTTTAGCGAGGAGGCGACCCAATTCGTCATGGACGCGCATGATGCCGTGGTAGACCAGTGCCGAGAACCCGACCTCGTCGAGCTGCCCGACGCTGAAGATGTTCGTCCTGAGCTTGGGGATGATGTAGACGCCGTTGAGGGAGTAGTGCTTGCCGTTCTTGCAGGAGAACACCACGGTCCCGTAGCCCTCGATCTCCACGACCGAGCCGTCTCCAAACTTGACAGTGCCGGTGATGCTGTCATCGATGTCGGAGAAGGAGGAGCCGGCTCCGGACATGTGGTTGGTGGCGCCGGTGTCCACGACCCAGCGCCGGTCGCCATCGCCATCATGAGGCTCATCCCCAAGGTCTGCAAGCACCTTCTTCTCCAGCAAATGGACCTACTGATGCTGAAACAGAGATGGATTAGCAGGAGGTTGCGGCGCGCGGGATTCGCGGTGAACCGGTGAGGGCGGCGGGCGCGACGAAGTTGGTGGCGGAGGCGGAGAAGAGGATCGCATGGCTGCGAGTGGAGAAGGGGATCGTGCGAGTGCGTGACTGATTTTTGGGGGCGGCGCAGATCGCTGTTGGTGGTGGAGTGGACAAGGTCACGCACGTCTCCCCGAAAAGCAGACTCTGCTCCTCATCTTGGGCCAGGTGGGCCTGACCTTCCTTCTTGCGCTTGGAGCGGCAATCTTTGGCCCAATGACCGGCCTTCCCACAGTTACGGCAGGTGTTTCCCGGCCCATCTTGCCTCGTAGCGCTGGATCGGTTCGCTTTGCCTCCCCCGTGACCTTTTCCTTTGCCACGATGGCGATTGCGGCCACCTCCGCCAATGCCGCCTGAGCCACCGTCTTTCTTCTCCTGCTCGTGAGCCTTGTAACGAGCCAGTCAATCCTCCTCCGTGAGGAGTAGTCAGCCACTGCTGTCCTTAGCCTTGCTACTTGCGGTTTCTTCCATTCCTCCACCGCCGGAAGCCGCTCGGTGACCTCCTCGATGGACACCGTGCCCAGATCAAGGAGTGTCTCGATGGAGATGGCCACCTGTTCAAGGTACCCAGGGACCACCTCTAACATCTTCTTCACTGCATCCTTGTCAGTGATTGGGTCACCGAGCACTCGGAGCTCGTTGGCGAGGCCGGTGAGACGCAAGGAGAAGCCCTCAACTCATTCACCTTGCTTGAAAGCGATCACGGCGAAGTCCTGGCGGAGCTTCTGTGCATTTGCCTCCTTGACTCGCTCGACGCCAACGCGAATGGTGCGGATCGCGTACCAGGCCTCGCGCCATCTCCTTCTGCGCAAGCGATGTCAGCATGTCTTGCGGGACGACGTGCAGAATGGCGGCGAGGGCCGTGCGGTCGGCGCGGAAATCGTCGGTGCCGGGGTCGATGGCCTCCCACAAGCCTTGTGCTTGGAGGTTCATCCGCATCACCATGGACCACTCAGTGTAGTTCGTGCGCGTGAGCGTGGGGTAGACGATGGACGTGGAGCTTCTCTCGATCACCCGCTTGACGACGGGTTCGCGGCCAGTGCGCCGCCCGGGCCGGGGCGGCAGCAAGACCAACAGGCGTCGGTACCGATCATTGTTGTCGACCGGGAGGGACATCACACCAAGGACGTTGCCTCGCTCTGATACCACTTGTTAGCTGCAAACACAAATTCAATCGAGCAAACACACGCGAGAGAGAATGAACACAGTTCGGGCAAAGAACACACGCGAAGGTTCTGATGCTGCGTAGAACGTTGCAGCGTTTTCAGGGTTTTTCCTCTTTCTTTTATTGCTTACAGAATGTAGTATCGTGGGCATTGTGCCCTCCGACATGCACGGCCATGAGCCCACTAGTGTGAGTGCCATCCCAAACGCTGGGATCACGCCGCGCGACGCGCTCCGTGTGAACAAGCACACGTCAAGCACAACTTACTTGTGCTTGGAGGTTCATCCGCATCACCATGGACCACTCAGTATAGTTCGTGTGCGTGAGCGTGGGGTAGACGATGGACGTGGAGCTTCTCTCGATCACCCGCTTGACGACGGGTTCGCGGCCAGTGCGCCGCCCGGGCCGAGGCGGCAGCAAGACCAACAGGCGTCGGTACCGATCATTGTTGTCGACTGGGAGGGACATCACACCAAGGACGTTGCCTCGCTTTGATACCACTTGTTAGCTGCAAACACAAATTCAATCGAGCAAACACACGCGAGAGAGAATGAACACAGTTCGGGCAAAGAACACACGCGAAGGTTTTGATGCTGCGTAGAACGTTGCAGCGTTTTCAGGGTTTTTACTCTTTCTTTTATTGCTTACAGAATGTAGTATCGTGGGCATTGTGCCCTCCGACATGCACGGCCATGAGCCCACTAGTGTGAGTGCCATCCCAAACGCTGGGATCACGCCGCGCGACGCGCTCCGTGTGAACAAGCACACGTCAAGCACAACTTACTTGTGCTTGGAGGTTCATCCGCATCACCATGGACCACTCAGTGTAGTTCGTGCGCGTGAGCGTGGGGTAGACGATGGACGTGGAGCTTCTCTCGATCACCCGCTTGACGACGGGTTCGCGGCCAGTGCGCCGCCCGGGCCGGGGCGGCAGCAAGACCAACAGGCGTCGGTACTGATCATTGTTGTCGACCGGGAGGGACATCACACCAAGGACGTTGCCTCGCTCTGATACCACTTGTTAGCTGCAAACACAAATTCAATCGAGCAAACACACACGAGAGAGAATGAACACAGTTCGGGCAAAGAACACACGCGAAGGTTCTGATGCTGCGTAGAACGTTGCAGCGTTTTCAGGGTTTTTCCTCTTTCTTTTATTGCTTACAGAATGTAGTATCGTGGGCATTGTGCCCTCCGACATGCACGGCCATGAGCCCACTAGTGTGAGTGCCATCCCAAACGCTGGGATCACGCCGTGCGACGCGCTCCGTGTGAACAAGCACACGTCAAGCACAACTTACACACAGCCGCACAAAACACAGCCATGCACTCTAACTGAATGAACAAAAAGAAGCAAAAAAAAAACAGGGGAGGAGATATTCAGAGTAACAAAACTAAGACCAAATCAACTAAACATGCACAAGTTTTATTTGTTAACAGTATTTGCTCTCCTATGAGAAAATGAGATCATATAGCTTCGAGCTTCTCTCTCCAGGCACCTTTGTATATCTAGTCACTGCTATACTTTGTTTCATTCTTGTTATTCAGCTCAAACTAAAGAGATCTAAGTGTTCATTTGCCCAGTCAAGCCTGGTTTTATTTTGGACATGTGATTAGTGGTGCCGGTGTTAGCACTGATCCAAAGAACATTCAAGCAGTTCAGCAATGGCCTGTTCCTACCAATGTCAAGGAAGTTCGAGGTTTCCTTGTTCTAGCTAGTTATTACCGCAAATTTGTTAGGCATTTTGGTGTTATTAGTCGGCCTTTGACTGATTTACTCAAGAAGAATGTGGTCTTTGTGTGGACATCTGAACATCAATCATCCTTTGAAGCTTTGAAAGGGGCATTAGTGTCAGCACCGATGTTGGCAATTCCAGATTTCAGTAAAACTTTTGAAATAGAAACTGATGCTTCGAATAAAGGTGTCGGAGCAGTTTTGATGCAATCCGGTCATCCACTAGCATTCTTAAGTAAGGCTTTGGGACCTAAGAATCGAGGGCTATCTACTTACAAGAAGGAATGATTGGCAATTTTGCTAGCTGTGGATCATTGGCGCTCCTATCTTCAGTTCGGTGAGTTTATTATCAGAACTGATGAACGAAGTTTAATTCATTTGGGGATCAACGGTTGGCAACTCCTTGTCAGCAGAAAGCGATGACTAAATTGCTTGGTCTGAATTATCATCTGGTTTACAAAAGAGGACTAGACAATGGAGCTGCTGATGCTCTCTCACGTTGCCCTTCAGAGGATGCTGTGCAATCTTGTGCATTGTCAGTTGACATTACAGCCAGATTCCATTCCTTATTTTGAACTACGGGATGGTGTTCTGCGTTACAAGAACAAAATATGGTTAGGCAGTAATGTGGAATTACAACATAAAGTGTTATCGGCATTACATAACAGCGTGGTGGGGGGTCATTTAGGAGTGCTCGTTACTCTCAGTAGGATACATAAATTGTTTGCTTGGCTAGGATTGAAGAAATTGTTACAAGGGCCATTACTTGGCCATTATTTGACCTCATCAAGGGCAGCAATCAAGAGTATAATGGAGTTTTATGTGCATTGTAACAACCATATAAATCAGCCACTAAATCTTGGTTATTACCTCTAATTGCTATATTGATGTAATACACTAAATGCCTAGCATCCTAGGCTTGTAAATCTCCCTATATAAGGGACATTTTGAGATCAATACATGTAGTAGAATTCACCATTTCACTGTTCATTCTCACATTTCACAACACGTTATCAGCACGCTCTACGAGCAAGAACGGTGAAAGAACTCACCACACGTGAAGGGTAAGATGGTTCGCCCCATTCCTCTCAATGCTGAATCCTCCCTTCCCCTCAACCAAAGAGTTTGAAACCAAACTAAAGAGTTTGATATTCTCACTCTCGATGGTTCCAATTTCTCTTCTTGGGCGATGGATGTCAAAGTGAATCTGTCGACAAATGGACTATACAGATGTATAGATGAAACAGCTGAGGGAAGCGTTACCCCCTCTAACATGTCTAAATTCTCCGCCTTAAAAGTGATAAGGAATCATATCCATCCAGATTTGAGAATGGAGTACATGTATGAGGAGGACCCACGTGCTTTGTGGAAAGCTCTCAAAAATCGATATGAACAGCATAAAGCTATCCTCCTCCCAGAGGCAACGCATGAGTGGAACCACCTACGCCTACAGGATTTCAAAACTGTAGATGAGTTCAACCATGCTGTTCATAAGATATGCTCTAAGCTCCGGTTTTGTGAGAAAGAACCTTCTGAAGCGGATAAAATTGAAAAGACTCTGTCTACAATGCTCCCATCAGAACGGATCATTACTCAACAATACCGTGAGAAGAATTTCACAGTCCATTCTTCAGTCATTCAAACATTGAAATAGGCAGAAAAGAACCATGAACTCACTGTATGGAACTCGAACCAGCGCCCGTTGGGCACTGCACCATTGCCTGAAGTACATGTGAATGTGAAGAAAACTGTCCCGAATGGGAATACACAGACTGGAAATTCCTCTGGCAAGGGTAAGCGCAAGAGAACCAAAAAGCCACGTGGGAACGCTCAAAAGGGGAAAGGCAATTCTAAGCACAAAAATGATAGTGGCAACAAAACAACCTGCTTTAGGTGTGGTTGCTACAATCATATCGCTAAGAAGTGCAGGACCCCTAAACACCTTGTTGATCTGTACATGAAGTCCATGGGTCATACACAGAACACGCAAAAGCATGAAGCACACTTCACCTCTCAACTAAAGGAGACTGGAGCTATGGACCCCATCCCTGATGGAGCGGGACCGAGCAAAACCAAGACTCCATCAAGTGAAGAGGAAGGCTCTATGGACATCGACGACATGCTCGTGGAATACGCTTCCAACGACATTTTCGGAGACCTCAAATAGGCTCCATAGCTTTAATTTAAATTTGCAAAAGTAATCATTGTAATAAAGACATGATGTTGCTACACTATTGTAATAAAACCAGGTTATCTTAATATATTCTATGTGTTTTCCTATATTTTGCCTTTATTCTTACGAATTTAAATTCTGCATTATATAGATTGTTACGGGAGTCAATCCAATGGAAGAAGAGATGTGCCTAGTGGACAGTTGTACCACTAACACTATACTTAGGGAAGTCAAATTTTTCCAAACTCTCACAAAGAGAGAAGGACAGGTTTTGACCATCGCGGGACGCGATGCTATGATTGTCGGTTCTGGTAGAGCCACTATCATACTTCCAATGGGTACACAAATAAATATTGAGGAAGCATTATTGTTTCCCGATTCAACACGTACCCTACTAAGTTATAGAGATATCCGGAAAAATGGGATTCATGTGGAAACATGTGAAGAAAACAATGAGGAGTTCCTCCTCTTCACAAAAGATACTGGATATGGCAAACAAACACTTGAAAAAGTGCCTTCTCTCCCGTCTGGATTGTACTACACATACATCAAACCCGTACCTTATGTTGCATATAAAGTGATTTTTCAGAATGTAGATGCATTCAAAACTTGGCATGAACACCTTGGCCATCCCGGCATTGGGATGATGAGAAAAATCATGAGCAATTCAAGTGGACATGGTATGAGCGACAGAAAATTCCCGGAATCTTCAGATTTTGTGTGCACTTCATGTGCAACTGGGAAATTAATTTTGAGACCTTCACATCTTAAAATAAAAGTTGAACCACTAAAGTTTCTTGAACGCATTCAAGGTGACATTTGTGGCCCCATTCAACCATTGTCTGGACCATTCAGGTACTTCATGGTTCTAATAGACGCATCCACAAGATGGTCTCATGTGTGTCTATTATCGACACGGAACCATGTCTTTGCGAAATTGATTGCACAAGTCATCAGACTCAGAGCAAGTCAACCTGAACACCAGATAAAATCAATCAGATTGGATAATGCTGCAGAATTTTCTTCCAAAGCTTTCAATGATTATTGTATGGCTTTAGGAATTGAAGTTCAACATTCTGTACCATATGTTCACACACAGAATGGTTTAGCTGAATCTCTTATCAAGAGAATAAAGCTTATTGCCAGACCACTATTGCAAAATTGTAACCTACCAACCTCATGTTGGGGTCACGCAGTCCTACATGCTGGTGACTTAATACAATTGCGTCCAACTGCATACCATACAGCTTCCCCGCTGCAATTGGTTCGTGGTGATCCTCCCAATATTTCCCATCTGCGTAAATTCGGTTGCGCTGTATACGTACTGATCTCACCACCAAAGCGTACATCAATGGGCCCTCACAGGAAAATGGGGATCTACGTGGGGTATCTATCTCCGTCGATCATTAAATACCTGGAGCCCCTTACAGGGGATTTACTCACAGCCCGGTACGCCGATTGTATCTTCAACGAAGAACATTTCCCGACATTAGGGGGAGAATTCAAGTATCACACTGAATGCCCGGAAATAAATTGGGATGCTTTAGACACCCTAAAGGAGGATCCTCGTACCACAGAATCTGAACTTCAAGTTAAAAGAATCATTGATTTGCAGGTTGCTGCAAACAATTTGCCAGACTCATTTACTGTGAGTAAAAGTGTCACAAAATCATACATTCCAGCAAGGAATGTGCCGGAAAGAATAGAGGTACCAAATAAAACTATTCAACTCCCTCCCTCAAAAGAGAGTGGGAGAAGTACGGCAAATCCTCGCAAGCGCACGAGGAAACAGAGGAAAGAATCCCCTGACACAGTAAATGAAACTCAACCTCATGTTGAGAGACACCAAGTGGATCTATCCAATCCACTACCCACATCAACAGTGCACTCAATTTCTGATGATGGGACATTGGAACACCCTGACGCGGTCATATTGGGAAATACAGAGCCGACGACTGGGGTACATGAAATTTCCATAAACTATATTGAATCTGGAGAATCATTCGATCGTAAGACTACAATTGTCGACATATACTTTGCCTCATCAGTTGCAGAAACCATCCAGAATGATCCAGATCCAAAATCCATGGTAGAGTGCAAGAAGCGCTCGGACTGGAACAAATGGAAGGAAGCAATTGAAGCAGAGTTAGCCTCCCTTAATAAAAGAGAGGTATTCTCATCAGTAATACCTACACCTCCAAAAACCTTCCCTGTGGGTTTCAAATGGGTTTTCGTCCAGAAGCGGAATGAGAACAATGAGGTGGTGAGATATAAGGCGAGGCTTGTAGCACAAGGGTTCACGCAGAGACCCGGCATTGATTTCAATGAAACATATTCTCCAGTTATGAGTGGAATTACGTTCCGATATTTAATATCGCTGGCAATTCAAAAGCGTCTATCTATGCAGTTGATGGATGTCGTGACAGCATATTTATATGGGTCACTAGATTCGGACATATATATGAAGGTCCCCGATGGGATCCCTATACCGAATGATAGCACAAATCGCAATATGTATTGTGTAAAACTCAAAAGATCACTCTATGGTCTTAAACAGTCGGGTAGAATGTGGTACAACCGACTGAAAGAGTACCTTCTGCAGAATGGTTATTCAAATAACGATGATTGCCCGTGCATTTTCATCAAAAGATCCTCCACAGGATTCTGCATTATATCAGTGTATGTAGATGATTTGAATATCATTGGCAACACTCAAGATATAGATGAAGCTCGCAACCATCTTAAGATGGAATTTGAGATGAAGGATTTGGGTAAAACCAGATTTTGCTTAGGTTTGCAAATCGAGCACCTTCACTCGGGGATTTTAGTACATCAATCTGTCTATGTCCAGAAATTATTGGAGAAATTCAATATGGACAAAGCATACCCAAATAAAACCCCCATGGTCGTTCAATCTCTCGATAAAGAAAAGGATATTTTCCGACCACGGGAGGAAGGAGAAGAGATATTAGGACAAGAATATCCCTATCTCAGTCTCATCGGAGCACTCATGTATCTTGCAAATAGTACCAGGCCTGACATTGCATTTGCGGTAAACCTATTAGCAAGACATAGTGCTGCCCCAACTAAGCGTCATTGGACTAGAGGAAAACAAATCCTTAGGTACCTGAATGGTGCTAAGGATCTTGGCTTATTCTTTCAGAAAACCGATGACCCTAGCTTGGTTGGATATACCGATACTGGCTATATGTCTGATCCCCACAATGCCCGGTCACAGACAAGATTTGTATTCCTCCATGGAGGAACTGCCATATCATGGACGTCATCTAAACAAACATTAGTGGCTACCTTCACAAATCATTCTGAAATCATCGCACTATTTGAGGCATCACGTGAATGCGTATGGCTTCGCAGAATGATAAACCACATTGAACGATCTTGTGGTATTGGTTCCTCAGAATCACCTACCATTATCTATGAGGATAATGCTGCTTGTGTTACGCAGATGCAAACAGGCTACATCAAGAGCAACATCACCAAACATATTGCTCCCAAATTGTTTTATCCCCATGAGCTTCAGCAAAGTGGAGAAATAAACATTTTACAGACAAAGTCTTGTGACAATCTGGCAGATCTCTTCACTAAATCCCTACCCGCTTCCTCGTTCGAGAAATGTGTTGAGGGAATTGGAATGAGACGGCTCAGAGACTTACAAGCTTCAGGGGGAGACTCCCTGAATGATGAGTCTAGTTAAACGCTTCACATTGTACTCTTTTCTTTTATGAGTTTTTACTATCAGGTTTTTCTCATACAAAGTTTTTAATGAGACAATGATTAATGCAAGCACATGTTTTATCTCATGTTTTCCCCACAGGGGTTTTTCTAGAGATAAAACAAGGCATCGATTACTCCTTAAACCTTGCAGGTTTACGTTAGAGAAATCACCAATCAAATTATTCCTATTTTTTCCCACAGGGTTTTTCAAAGGAATTAAAAACAAATTGATCTTAAGATGGACTCGATCAAAAGGGGGAGTGTTACAAGGGCCATTACTTGGCCATTATTTGACCTCATCAAGGGCAGCAATCAAGAGTATAATGGAGTTTTATGTGCATTGTAACAACCATATAAATCAGCCACTAAATCTTGGTTATTACCTCTAATTGCTATATTGATGTAATACACTAAATGCCTAGCATCCTAGGCTTGTAAATCTCCCTATATAAGGGACATTTTGAGATCAATACATGTAGTAGAATTCACCATTTCACTGTTCATTCTCACATTTCACAACAGAAATCAGTGCAAGAATTTGTTGAGCAAAGCAGAGCGAGTGCAGTATCCTGGTCTTTTATAGCCGTTGCCCATTCCTGATCGAGCTTGGCAGACAGTATCTTTGGATTTTATAGAAGGGATACCAAGATCGATGGGGTTTGATTGCATTTTAGTGGTCGTCGATAAGTTTTCTCGCTATGCACATTTTGTGGCATTATCTCATCCGTTTACAGCTTTGGATGTGGCGCTGGCTTATCTCAGTAATATTTACAAGTTGCATGGATTACCACAGTCAATTATCTCGGACAGGGATCGAATTTTTACTAGTGCTCTATGGACTGAACTATTCCTGCTGGCGGATACACAATTGAAAATGAGCTCGGCATATCACCCGCAAATGGATGGCCAGACAGAGCGGGTGAATCAGTGTCTGGAAACATTTTTGCGCTGTTTTGTGCATACTTGTCCGTAGAAATGGTATCGTTGGCTATCGTTAGCGGAATTCTGGTACAACACAGCTCATCATTCGGCACTAGGTACTTTGCCGTTTGAAGTTCTCTATGGGCATTCTCCTCGCCATTTTGGTGTGATGGATATTTCTTCTGCGGCAGTGCCAGACTTGGAGGAATGGCTCAAGGAGCGAGCTATGGTGACTGGTTTGCTGCATCAGCATTTGCTTAGAGCTCAACAACGCATGAAGTTTCAGGCGGACAAGAAGCGATCTGACCGTGAATTCATGGTGGGTGATTGGGTTTTTCTTAAAGCTTAGCCATATGCTTAGTCTTCTCTGGCAATTCGATCAAATCATAAGCTTGCCTTTCGGTATTTTGGCCCATTCCAAGTTTTGGGCAGAGTTGCTTCTGTGGCTTATCGACTTTAGTTGCAAGCCTCGTTTTCAATTCATCTAGTTATTCATGTGTCTCAGTTGCGGCAGGCTTCTCCTCCACATGCCATAACCTCTGTCAGTATGCCTCCGGAGTCTGATCAAAATTCTCCAGTGCCAATGCAGGTTGTGGCTAAGCGTTTGTATAAGCTGGGTGCAACTGCGAAATCTCAAATCAAGGTGCGTTGGTCAGGCCAGGGAGTTGATGAAGCTACCTGGGAGGAAGCTGATGCTTTGCATCTTAGCTTCCCTGATGCGCTGGCTTGGGGGCAAGCCATATCTGAAGGAGGGGAGGATGTTACGCAACTACTACTATGCAGTATCCTGACAATGGCAATCCTCTACGGACTTACCGCACACAGCAAGAGCGAGAAGGCTGAATGTTCGAGTAACTGGGCCAGAGTGGGCCTAGACTCAAGTGTATCGGTATGGACTGTAAATACCGAGTAGAGGGAGAGAAGAGGGCATGGAAATTCTACACAAGCGAAACAAATTCTGAATACAACCTTCTTCTTCTCGCCCAAGTTGAACTCCTCTGTTTCTTTCCTCTGTTCTTGCTGTCAATTGCTTTTTCCCTTCTTCCTGCCGAATCAGATCGTAACAAATTGGTATCAGAGCCAATCTGACCCTGGATTACCTCGAGAATCCACGTTACCACTCATGCGCACAACTCAAGGTTCAAGAGATGGAGCAGCAGCTGGCGGATCTCGTGTCGGTCATGGCGGCAATCCAGAAGCAGAACGCGGCGATTCAAGCATCGCTGGGATCACTGGAGGAGATCAAGCCCATGGTGGTGGAGCTCGCTGGGTGGGAGCCTACGATGGAGAGGACGGTGGCGGAATTGCGAGATGAGATGGCGGAGCTGCGGAGTCAAGTGGAGCAAATTTCTCGCTGTCCGGTTCAGGGAATCAAGCCAAGCAAACTACCTCCCCTACTTCCTACGCCATACGGACCGAAGTTGGTCGAGGTCAAGGAAGAGGAGCGCAAGTTCTCATATGGAGAAGAAGGTCTCGGGCAGTTTAGCCACCGCGCTACAACATCACACTGGGGGAAAACCACGGGAAATGAAAATTTCTCGTCATTTCTCCCGGGCAAGGGTATGTCTAATTTCAATTCCAGGGCTCCTTCTCATTTTGAGTTGGATGAATCTTCGAATCGGTTTGGGGCGCCGTATCATCATCATTATGGGGGATCGGTCAGGGTAGATTGCCCTGAGTTTGATGGGGAGAATCCTAGAGCATGGAAGATGAAATGCGAAATGTATTTTCGGGTTAGTGGAGTTCATTTTGATCATTGGGTGGGAGTGGCGGTCTTACAGTTTGTTAGGGGTGCCCTTACTTGGTTACAATCTACTGATGCCCATGTGGAGTGTGCAGGTTGGGAGGATTTTGCGGAGGCGGTGTGTAGAAAATTTGGTCGGGAAGAGTTTCAAGGGTTGATTCGACAGTTCAATTGGTTGAAACAAACGGGAACTGTGTCAAGTTATGCAGAAAAGTTTAGTGAATTGATTCATTAGTTACATGCTCATCATGCATCCTGGAATTCGGTGTTTTTTATTACTCAGTTTGTGGATGGCGTACAAGCAGAAATTCGAGCTGCCGTAGTGCTCCATCGGCCTCAGGATTTGGATACTGCCGTCGATTTGGCTTGCTTGCAGGAGGAGGTTTTGGAGGGTAATCGCAAGAAGACACGACGGGGTGATTATGCTGTGGCGGTACACACTAGCTCAAGGCCAGTGATGACTAATGCTATTGTGCGTGCTGAGGATCGGCGAGTGATGGAGGAGCAGCGGCCTCTTGTCACTGAGGATGAACTGTCTGCTCTCCGCACATATCGTCGAGCTAGAGGACTTTGTTACACTTGTGGAGAAAAATGGAGCTGAGACCATAAATGCGGTCCAACTGTGCAGCTTCATCTGGTGGAAGAGTTGCTTGAGATGTTTTCTGCTTATTCCGTGGAGGATTCAATGGAAAATGAGTTAAACGCATCTGAACCTGAGGAGGAAACAACTGAAGGAGAAGTATGTCAGATTTCTAAAGAGGCAGTATTAGGCACTGAAGCTTCAGGAACCTTACGCTTACAGGGTTTGATCCAGAAACAACATGTGCTTATGTTGGTGGATTCGGGCAGCACACACAGCTTCGTGTCGGAAGGATTAGCTGGACGATTACAAGGGCATCGTGCTGCTATTTCTCCTATTCGAGTAAGGGTGGCTGATGGAGGAATTTTAAACTATTCTCAGGAGATTCAGAACTGCGAATGGTGGGTGCAGGGTAGCACTTTTCGGTCTCATCTCAAAATTCTTCCATTGGGAAGTTATGATGTGATTTTAGGAATGGATTGGCTGGAGAGGCACAGCCCGATGCAAGTTGATTGGCGCGGTAAGACACTGTCCTTCTCTCATGAGCAGAGTAAGGTATGCCTCAAAGGAGTTCAGTCGAACACTGTTTCTTGCCCGACAATCTCTGTTTGTCAGGTTTAGGGTTTGGCCCGGTGTAATGCTATTGTGCAGACGGTTGAATTGTGTGCCTTGGATATTTTCGAGGAGAATCCAGTGGTACCTACTAAAATTGAATCTTTGTTGGAAGAATTTGCCTCAGTGTTTGATGAACCCAAAGGATTACCACCACAGCGTGACTTTGATCATTCAATTCCGTTACTTCCGGGTGCTAAGCCAGTGAACCTGCGGCCCTATCGCTATAATCCAGCACAGAAGGATGAGATTGAGTGGCAGGTGGCTGAAATGTTGCAACAAGGAGTGATACAACCCAGTGCTAGCCCATTCGCATTGCCGGTGCTGCTGGTACTGAAGACGGATTTGACCTGGCGATTCTGTATCGATTATCGTCACCTCAATGCTATTACTGTCAAGAGTCGATATCCATTACCAGTGATTGATGAGTTGTTGGATGAGCTCACAGGTGTCAGTATATTCAACACTCTGGATCTTCGAGCAGGGTACCATCAAATTCGAATGAGGTCGGAAGATGTGCATAAAACTGCCTTTAAGACACACAATGGGCATTATGAATTTCGTGTGAAGTCTTAAAGACACACAATGGGCATTATGAAATACGGCCTCAACTGGCCACCCCGAGCTCCCCGGCCCCCTCTAAAAACCCTCCCCTGATTCCCCTCTCTTTTCCCCAACCACCATCCGCTCCTGTGCCCTCCGCCAACACCGACATCTTCCCCGGCTCTAGTGAGGACCACCATCCCTCCTCTCTCTCGCACTGCCGCCGCGCGCCATCGCACCAGCCGCCTTCGTCCACGCCGGCCGCTGTCGATCGGCCGCCCCCGCACCCGCTGCCCGTGGCCGCCACGCGTGCGCCACGTGGTACGCCGGGCGCCCGCCGGTCCCGTGGACTCGGTCCACCGTGGACCGGGGCCCTGTGCCACCGACAGGTGGTGCCCACCTGTCGGTGCCGCCACCACCCCTTCCTTCGTTGACGTCAGCCCTAAGAATTATTGCGCAGTAATTTAAATAAGGACTTTTCTGTTTATAGTAAAAAAACAGTTAATCTTCTAAAATTCATAATTAATTCATCCATGCTCCATTTAAATCCATTCAAGTTGCAGAAAATTCATAAAAATGCCAAGAATCCATTAAAATGGTTTTGTTCTCTGTTTCAGTAGACTTATAGCCTGTTTGTTTGTGTGCCTTGTTTTTCGTTTAGATTTCGGTAATTCCAATGCGCCTGTGTACTTCGAGGTTGTTGCAGAGGTCGATCCAGCGCAAGAGCAAGGCAAGTCATGCATTTCATTTGAGCATATTGTAACTAAATTGCAAATGTCTTATTTTTCTCTAATATTGCATTGTTTTATAATGTCATTTCTCGGCTTAATTACCTATTGTACTCAGCCTTATGTTTCGATTATCCTGCTCCTTTGATAGCTTGGGAAATAGTTTGAGTAGTTGCTAGTTTAGAAAATGCTTAGCCATGCTTAGATCAAATAACACACTAAAGAGGGTCATCTCACCTGATTATCTAGTATAGTACTGTCACGCCCGGAAATTCACTAATAATTTCAGAACTAATTTGTGCATACAATCCTCATCCAGGAATCAGTTGAGGTAAACAAACAGACAATTTAATATACAAATCCATCATCATAATAACGTTAAATACTTATAGAAAAGGCACTTAGTCCTCACCATAAAGAAAACTGTAGCGGAAAACAAAATCTAGCGACGGCTTCAGCTCCACTCCCACAGGCAGCTCAACTGGGGTATAAGCCAAACGTCTTCTTCTTCGGAAACATTCTTCAACTGAGGTTGATTGATTATTGCAAGGGTGAGTACATGGAATACTCAGCAAGCCGCACAGCAAAGATGCAAGTGCTCAAAGATACCAAAGGATGGCATAATGTAGGGTTTATTTGCAAAAGCAACATTTAGCAAACATTTGAGAATTGTAAAACAGTAGAGTAATTATAATCATCACTATTAATCAACACTGAAGCAAACCTGAACAACCAACCCCGGTCGTACAGATCAAACCTCAAAACCAGGAATTAACCATTCCAAACCAGGAGTTAAACTGAAGTACCATCACTTATCACATTATTATTATTAATGAGTAGTGTGGGACTAATCATGAAAAACATTGTTAGACCCGTCCATAACTACGGGCACAGCTATTCGAATAGATTTACTCTGGCTAGAGGTCTACCACTGTACCCACAAGACACAGCCCCATAACATGTTACCATGCCCTCGGTACCACCACGGTACCTCGAAACGGGACTGTGACAGGACACCCAACATAACCCAACTCAATGCGGTGCACCACTCCCGGATCATAGTCACCCCCTTTTAGCCAAGGTATGGACTCCCCAGCGAACCCCCGTGGGCTTATCTCCGCCACTTCACAGTCTGGCACTCCACATTGAATCGTGATACATCAAATGTCAAGCCGTTGCCCACGCTGGCTTGTGGTTGGTACGGTTAATGTTTCACAACAGTAGCTCGCGAACCGATCCTTAAATGCCATGAGCACGACCATCCAAATATCGTCTCCAACCATGTGCTCACAACCCACCATTAGTCAAGTTTTAATTGGCATGTTAATTAATTTATCAATCACGATTGACCATCACGAGCTACCATTAAATATCCATCATTAAGATATAAGTGAAACATTAATTATCCCGAATGAAATGATACTAAAGTTTCTAAGCATGACTAAGCAATTATATCTAATATCTAGTTGAACCATTATATAAGTCCCACGAGTCAAATTATAACCCAATGTATCAAGGAATAGAGTAATCAATGCAAATTAACCATAACAAAGGAATATGTTCACACCATCCAATGGCATTCGAAAATAAATGCACATTTGAAATAAATAGAGAATTTAAATATTGGATCAACATGCTCAAATGATTGTATTTTGGATCTGTGTGACTTGCTTTGCAATAAACGATCTTCAATTAGTATTCTGGAACACTTCTGACGAACTCACGAACCTTCGAAACGACGGAAACGATAAGCTAACACGCAAAACAAGGAAAAAGACTAAGAAACTCCAAATAATCAATACATAAAAAGTAAACAAACACGTAGATCATAAATTTATATGAATTTAGAGACTTGAACGACCTCATTCCAAGTTACGGTGAATTAGTTATGAATTTTCTAAGATTAAATAGCAATTACGATTTATTTTAGAAAGGAAAAGATACATTATGACATCATCGGTGACATCATCGCTGGTGTAGCTCAAGCTCCCATGGTTGCCAGCGAACGAAGGTGAAACGGCGCAAACCGAGGGCACTACTACGACGAGGATGATAAGAGGAACTCACCGGTGGTGACAGCGACGAAAACCGGTGAAGGGAAACGGCCGGCGACGAAGTGCTTGCGGCGACGGCATCAAGTCGACGGTGACGGCGACGCTAGAGGTGAAGGCGACGGCCGGGACTTGAGGGGAACGGTAGAGGGGAGCTAGGGGTCCTTTATATAGGCACAGGAGAGAGAGATCGGGCTTGGAACGCAAGGAATCACGCCGGGAAATCTAGGTTTCGGTTTGGAGAGATAAACTCAAATGGAGCTCAAATTCGCATCGAATTGAAAGGGATAAAGCCCGATTCTTTGGGGAGAAGATAGAGGAGGATAAGGGATACAAATCCCCTCAACTAATTTTGGAAATACACGAGAGAGGAGGCCGGATTCGAAGGGATTTTGCTATGGAAAATTTGGCTTATCCGGAGTTCACCGGATAAGAACGAGGCCGAAATTCGTGGGATTTAGCACGAATTTGATGGGATTTCTTAGGGATAAGGTGGAGAAGATTGAGGGGAATCCATTCCCGTAACTAATTTTAGAAGGGGAGCAACGGGGAAGCCGGATTTAACGGAGGAAGTGGCGGCGATACTGTACAAGCACAGCACAGTCGGCTGTCTGTGTCGAGGAGGAGGAAGGTACTATAGCGCAAGGGAGGTAAAGTAGACTTTTGGGTAAAAGGGCCAGCCTAAAAAGAAAAAGAAAAGGAACGAAAGGAGGCAAAGCAGACTTAGGAGAGGGAAAGGAATAGGCTGGAAACAGAGAAGAGTCAAAGGGAGAGAAAGCAGACTTTTCCAGATTCGGCCCAAATCTGGAAGGGAGGATTTTAATTACTTTTCTAATTAAATTATTCACTGAAATGATCATTGAATCTTCAAAAATACTTCTGATGCTCAAATAATTCCAAGAAAAATCCTGCAAATACTTGAACAATCAAAGTATTTATCAAAATTATAACTGTACCATTTAATGATTAATTTATTATTTAAATAATTACTGAAATGTTCTTGGTATGTTTAAAATTAATAATTGAGCTCTGAAAAATCCGAGAAAATTCCAGAGAGTAGGATTAACCAGGGAGAATTTAATAAAAATTAAATCCAACCATGTCTTATTTAGGAAATTTTGTTTCCCACATTTAACTTCACTTGTAAATTAATGAACATTTAATATAAATTTTAGAAATAATTTATTTAATAATTTATAAATCCCTAAAACGAAAATAAGGGTGTGACAAGTACCTATGATGATCTTTTCACTTAGGTACCACCATGGTACTAATTAAACTAAAATATGGCAAATGGTGGGCTGTGTGTGTGGTTTTGCTAGTCGCACCCATAGCAATCAAGGACCGGTTCACTAGGAAACCATGGAAGAATTACCGTACTTTCCACAAGCCAGCGTGGACAACGGCTGGGCTTGTAGTGTAGCTTTTCCTAGCTGACGCATCTAGGAAAGGGTGCGTGTGATGGGTTCGGGTCGGTGGGGGTTTACTCGTTGATCGGCTTCCGGATTCACCTAGGCACGAGAGGGGGCTACCTGCCTTGGTTTAAAGGTGGGGCCGAAACCTGTGGTATGGTGTGCTTGGTTAGGGAGGGTTATGCAAAGGGTCCTGTCACAGTCCCTTTCTGGTGTACCGTTGTTGACGACGAAATTTGGTAAATCATGCATCAAATTTGGAGTTAAGACCGAAGCGGATTTGGAAGGAAATCGGTAACAAAAATAGAGTATAAATCGGCTTCGGAACTGCATCGGCTACGGTGTGCATCGGCTGATATTGAATCGGACAAGGAAGCCGATGTAGCCGATTCCGACAAGGGGATGTTGGAACCATTGTCGGGTTCGTTTAAAGTGCTTCATGAGGATTGCCATCTATGGATTGAGTCCGAAAAAGGTAATTGTATTTATTAATTAGGAATAGTTTGTTAGTTTCCTTTTATCTTTAGGAAAGTGTGTTTAGTGTCCGATAAGGACTTTATGTGTTTCCTTTTATCTTTAGAAAAGTTTGAGTCATGTCCGATATGGACTTGTATCTACCCATGGGTATAAATATGTACACCCAGGGTCTATGTAAATTATCTTTCGATCAATACAACTTCGGTGCATCGCCACCCTCTTTCTGAGGTTTTTACTTATCAAACCGGCAGAATTTGGCACCTGACGCTGGGCTGCATCGGCTTTCGATCTCCAGCGAAGGGGTAAGCCCTACGTTCCGTCGGGCCCTGGTGAATCTATCGGCTTCATTGGTGTTGTTCAAGGCTGCATCGCTTCGATCTCTTGATCGCTCTGGTTTGGTTGATATATTTACCTGATATCTCAATTCTATCTTAATTGCTTTGTGTTTAGAGACGCATCGGTTTAGTTGGGACTATCTCGGTTAAGTCTGATATTCTATCTTAGCCGATATATCTCTACAATCACAATGTCGTTCTAAATAGATTTGTTATATCCATCACATTAGACAGATCTATCAGTTCATCAAGTATTAGATTATCATATACAATCTCGTGCTGCATCGGTTAGGTTCGACCTACTAGATTGTTGTTGATAATATAAATCTTGTTAAGTCGATAGGTTCATGCTAATGTTTTATCGGAGTGCTAGCCGATGAGTTATCTGGACGTTGCATCGGCTCATAAGGATTACATATAATTTGGATTTAGCCGATGACAACAAAGGGTTCACTGTTTATCTAATCATTTGGATTTATTGACATCGGACCTCCAGCTGATGAATGCTTCAACCTTTGGATCAGTGTTTATTCAATCTATCATTACTAACCGATTGATTTCTTCTGAACTATATTATTGTTTTATTACATTATCATCAGCCGATTATCTTTATGTCATTATTTACTCAAGTATCAAGATCTATACTGGATGTCGGCTGGTATCAACATCGGCTGGAATCACTCCATCGGCTTGTCAGCCGATCGGCTATCTTTTGATCTTCAATTTATATATCTTGTCAGTTGTAGGATCAAACTGACTGGCACGCCCGCATCTCAATATTATTTTGGACCTGCACTGGAGCTAAGCAGATCTCCTAGGCCATCGTGTTTTTGCATCAACAACCGTGGTGGTATGCCGACACATGGTAACGTATCGTGGGGCTGTGTCTTGTGGGTACAGTTGTATACCTCTGATCAGAGTAAAACTATTCGAATTGTTTTACCCGCGGTTATGGGCAATCAACCAGATTCACCGTGATTAGTCATACCTTTAATAACTTGACTTAATGGAACTGGTGTAGTTCAGGTGGTGGTTTGGGCCTGTTGCAACGTGGTGTAGTGTTGGGCAGTGATGATTTAATCTTGCTTAATTAACTCAACTATTTTACCGCATTCAACTATTATCTTTAAATGTTTACTTCATGCAAACAGACCCCTTTAGCCTCGTTTGGTATACCTTGCATTATTTTTCCCCATTCCGGTATGACTTGTTGAGTATAGTGGGTAGTACTCAGTCTTGCTCTATCTTCCCCCACCAGAGTTGGAGTACATTTCCGATGGAGGCTATTCGGAGGAGTAGGCTTGTGGCTACTGTAGAGGATTCCCGTGGATTGGTGTCACCACGCTACGAGCATCTAGTTATCTAGAATAGCTTTTTATCTTTTTCCGCTGAATTTATGTAAGACCTTTTATGGTGTTTGTAAGACGTGGATCTGTATGTTAACTTTGTCGTTTGTGTACCCTGGCCGGTCCTAGACAGGGGTTGAATGCACATTCTGCTAGGAATTCGGGTTAGCGAATCTCTGGGCGTGACACCTGCACCCACCATTCGCAGTTCTGAATCTCCTGAGAACAGTTTAAAATTCCTCCATCAGCCACTCTTACTCGAATAGGAGAAATAGCAGCACGGTGCCCTTGTAATCGTCCAGCTAATCCTTCCGACACGAAGCTGTGTGCTGCCCGAATCCACCAACATAAGCACATGTTGTTTCTGGATCAAACCCTACAATCGTAAGGTTCCTGAAGCTTCACTGCCTAATACTGCCTCTTTAGAAATCTGACATACTTCTCCTTCAGTTGTTTCCTATTTTCCATTGAATCCTCCACGGAATAAGCAGAAAACATCGCAAGCAACTCTTCCACCAGATGAAGCTGCACAGTTGGACCGCATTTATGGTCTCAGCTCCATTTTTCTCCACAAGTATAACAAAGTCCTCTAGCTCGACGATATGCGTGGTGAGCAGACAGTTTATCCTCAGTGACAAGAGGCCGCTGCTCCTCCATCACTCGCCAATCCTTGGCACGCGCAGTAGCATTAGTCATCACCGGCCTTGAGCTAGTGCGTACCACCAAGCATAATCACCCCGTCGTGTCTCCTTGCGATTACCCTCCAAAACCTCCTCCTGTAAGCAAGCCAAATCGACAGCAGTATCCAAATCATGAGGCTGATGGAGCACTACGGTAGCTCGAATTTTTGCTCGTACGCCATCCACAAACTGAGTAATAAAAACACCGAGTTCCAGGATGCATGATGAGCATGTAACTGATGAATCAATTCGCTAAACTTTTCTGCATAACTCGACATAGTTCCCTTTTGTTTCAACCGATTGAACTGTCGAATCAACCCTTGAAAGTTGAAACTCTTCCCGACCAAATTTTCTACACACCGCCTCCGCAAAATCCTCCCAACCCGCACACTCCACATGGGCATCAGTAGATTGTAACCAAGTAAGGGCACCCCCAACAAACTGTAAGACCGCCACTCCCACCCAATGATCAAAATGAACTCCACTAAACCGAAAATACGTTTCGCATTTCATCTTCCAAGCTCTAGGATTCTCCCCGTTAAACTCAGGGCAATCTACCCTAACCGATCCCCCATAATGATGATGATACGACTCCCCAAACCGATTCGAAGATTCACCCAACTCAAAATGCGAAGGAGCACTGGAATTGAAATTAGACATACCCATGCTCGGGAGAAACGACAAGAAATTTTCATTTCCCGTGGTTTTCCCCCAGTGTGATGTTGCAGCGCGGTGGCTAAATAGCCCGAGACCTTTGTCTCTATATGAGAGCTTGCGCTCCTCTTCCTTGATCTCGACCAACTTTGGTCCAAATGGTGTAGGAAGTAGGGAAGGTAGTTCGCTTGGCTTGATTCCCTAAACCGGACAGCGAGAAATTTGCTCCACTTTTGTCCGCAGCTCCGCCATCTCATCTCGCAACTCCGCCACCATCCTCTCCATCGTAGGCTCCCACCCAGCGAGCTCCACCACCATGGGTTTGATCTCCTCCAGTGATCCCAGCGATGCCTGAATCGCCACGTTCTACTTCTGGATCGCCGCCATGACCGACACGAGATCTGCCAGCTGCTGCTCCATCTCTTGAACCTTGAGTTGTGCGCATGAGTGGTAATGTGGCTTGTCGAGGTAATCCAGGGTTGGATTGGCTCTGATTCCAGTTTGTTACGATCTGATTAGGCAGGAAGAAGGGAAGAAGCAATTGATAGCAAGAACAGAGGAAAGAAACAGAGGAGTTCAACTTGGGCGAGAAGAAGAAGGTTGTATTCAGAGTTTGTTTCACTTGTGTACAATTTCCATGCCCTCTTCTCTCCCTCTACTCGGTATTTACAGTCCATGCTGATACACTTAAGTCTAGGCCCACTCTGGCCCAGTTACTCCAACATTCGGCCTTCTCACTCTTGCTGTGTGCCAGTAAGTCTGTAGAGGATTGCCATTGTCAGATTACTGCACAGTAGTAGTTGACGTAACATCCTCCTTCTTGGAACCGATTTTTCAAATATTCGTTCTTCTTCAGCTTCTTCTTCAGCATTCCTGTTGCGCGAAGTAGTATCTTGTTCTGTGTTTCCTGCCCCAGAGGAGGAATTCAAGGGCTGCTGTTCTTTTTCCAGGTTTGAACCAAGGTCATCCGCCTTGCGCGAAGTAGTATCTTGTTGTTATGTGTTTCCTGCCCCAGATGATTTAGGGGCTCCATCCATGTATGAGGTTGGGCTTCCTGCCATAGATGATTCAGGGGCTCCATCCATGTATGAGGTTGGGCGCACCCTATTTGCTTCGCTGTAGATGAGCCCAACAGCAGTTTTTTTCCGGTACATCAAAACCATTTCCTGTATTTTAAGGCAAACAATAAGTATTTCTGGGATTTGCAAAAAATAAAAAATACATCAAGCAAGTACTAACCTTGTCATAACCATATATTTCCTTTCTATCAAAACCTTCAATGTACATGAGCACATGGATCCCGCAACCAAATCGGCTATAATAATTCAACAATTAAGTTCCATGTAGATTGGTGAGCACAAATCATCTCGAATTGCTTGTTGAATTAGATTAACGGTCAATGACCAGCAGTTGGTAAGTTTCAGAAAATGTGAGTGTATAGTGTAGCGTATTGGCATTGGCATATTGGCATTCATGATAGCTTTATGTAACACAGCATATTGGGATTTCAATAAAAGGATACGTACAATACTTATGTGTCAGTTTTTATTATCAAGTATTGCCGTAGCGTTAGCACGGGTATTATACTAGTAAATGATAATGGAGAAGTAGAAGACTTACCCGTTCACTTGATCCACAAGACCACGCATAAATGATAATGGCCAGATAGATGTGTCTGCATCCGTCTTCAGCAAATAACCACACACTACTTCAAACACATCCGATGCACAATAATATACACTCAGTTGACCACATTTTTGCTCAAGGTCTATCACTAGTAGGAACCAATGATTGTCATCTTGGATAGGCACAAAAATCTATAAAAAATTAAAATTTTCCATGTTATCATCCTAGAATAAAATATAACAGATGAAAATTATGAATAGAAAAACAATAAAACACCAACCAGCCTGTTGCCCTCTATGTTTCCAGCGAGTTCTTTGCTCAGGATGTCAGTTTTGTTTAGTTTCAAATGGTTCTAAAATAAAAATACAGAAGAGTTAGTGAACATGAAAAAAATGTACTTGCATTTTACAAAAGAATGTATTTACCACATTCCCTTCCGAAAGAATAATGCAGGGTTTCTTGTCAGCCTTCCATTGAACATTCCACAAGTACATACACTGAGCGTACAGTGCAAAGGAATCCATATGTCCTGTCGGCTCGAAGCATTTGACAAAATAATTTTCAGCCACTAAAATGGTCATGAATGTCAACTACAACATGTTTTCCCGGCGAATCAAGCTTTTCCAGAACATGCTTAGAGTACAAATGTTCCACTTGTTCACGGCTGTAGAAAGTCTTCAGCAGGGTTTAGGTACTGCTGAAAGT
Organism: Oryza punctata; assembly: GCA_000573905.2. Lineage (NCBI taxonomy): Eukaryota > Viridiplantae > Streptophyta > Magnoliopsida > Poales > Poaceae > Oryza > Oryza punctata. Next base: position 6,130,272 of record CM002491.2, on the reverse strand, counting down.
TGAAGGAAGGGTTAGGAAAATTCAGATTTGAGTTAGAAAAGTATCTGAACTTTGTTTACCTCTCGGACCCCAGCACACGTGCAATGTCATCATCTAATTTTGTGCATGCTGGCACATGTGTAGGATCGAATAACAATAACTAAACCAACCAGAGGGGGTAAATGGTTGGTATACCCAAAAAACCAAAACTTTTAACGGAAATAAAAGTTACCCTCAAATTCGACGGATCGCGGTCTGACCGAAGTTGTTACCCATCAAATTTGGACTCCTTCCAAATTCGACTCCGCATCCCATACGTACACAATACCTCCATCGTATGCCATATGGAACCTTCACCTTCCACGTGAATTGAACTCTAGCCTTAGTATCCCGCATGATCTCTGACCACCACGGACATCGTCTTATCCCCGAGCCGACTCCCGGTCCATCACCGCAATACTAACCCGGCATAAATTCACCTACACATGAAACAAACAAGGAAACCATAATCCGAGACCAAGCTATCCCCAACTTGACTCATTGTTAGCAAACAACAGTATTACATACGCATAGTATCCATTTAGAGGTCATATTCATGAAATAATCACGAATATCCAAACAAACAACCCGAAACCGAAACCGACTGTGTCGGCCGGTCAGACCGCGGGCTGCGCCGGTCTGACCGTGCACTACACGCCGGTCTGACCGGCAGTCACTCCCCGGTCTGACCGGACCCAATCCAGTAATCCCTGTATATCACCTGTGAAATCCAATCATCTCCAAAACCACTTCGCAAATAAATTCCAAATATCAAAACCAATAATCTTCAATGCCAATTTGTTCATCACAAAAACATAATCAAAAACCTTTGATTTTACAATCTCCCCCTTGATGAACACATTGGTAAACCCATTAAAAATGTTTTGGTGTTTGGAAAAATAAAAACAAAAGTGGTAAAAAACACACTTCGTACAAATGTACACATCGTGCTCAAAAATCCAAAGATGCTTTTACACAAACACTTCTCTCCCTTTTGACAATGATTTCATCAAGTATAAGAATTTATGTTCATTAATGTATAAGAGCTTAGCATACATATAGCATATCAATTCATGTATTGCAATAAAAAGAAAATGAACCCATCTATAGCATAACAAGCATGCATTAAAATAAAATCATGAACCAACAATTAAGCTTGAATCAACAATCAAAATTCATGATTTCATACGATTTATAATGCAACATCTTAACAAGCACATAGGTTGAAGAATAAACACTAAACATATATACCTATTGCATTTATCATTCTTTCTCAAATAAACTTTAGCATAAAACAACCAAGAGAATTTTATAATTTTTTCTTTTTCTTGAGCCTTTTTGCTCATTTTTTATTATCCCGGGTATGTCCCTGTCGTCAAGACTGTTTCCAGAGATTCGGCACCCATTATTTTGCTCATATCAAATATGTCCTTGTCGTCAAGACTGTTTCCAAGGATTCGGTATTCATTTTTCTTATATTTGTTCATTCTCTTGCACAATGAGCAACAAAGCTATGTGAGGAACAACAATTCAATAAAGCATATATAGAAAGCATTTATAAATCAAACCATATGCTAGCATCAATATGGCACATTTGCTTAATTCAAATATAGAAATTAAGTGTCATGCATCATCTCCCTTAAAAGCAAAATCTAAGTCTCACAAAAATACTAGAATACATACAAGCTAAGCTAGAGACAGATAAACCTTCATAGTATTGCTAGCATGCACAAGAAGATACCATATGTATAAAACAAAGCTCTCTTTTTCAATTTTTCTCATTATCATATTTTTGCTTGATAAAACCATGAGATACAAACTCCCCCTCAAAACATGCCAAAAGGATGAATTATGCCCAATTCACCACGAAGAAAAGCAAAGCGATTAGAATCCAAAGGTTTAGTGAAAATATCAGCAAGTTGCAACTTTATGTCCAAAAACTGCAATTCAACATCTCCCTTCTCAACATGATCCCTCAAAACGTGAAAGCGAATATCAATGTGCTTTGTGCGTGAGTGTTGAACAGGATTCTTAGCAATGTTAATAGCACTAGTATTATCACAAAAGAGAGGTACTTTGTCAAAAGTAAGACCATAATCTTTCAAAGTAGATAAAAGCCAAAGAATCTGTGAACAACAACTAGCAGCAGCAACATATTCGGATTCAGCAGTTGATTGAGCAACACTAGATTGTTTTCTAGAAGACCATGCAATCAAAGATGTACCAAGAAAATGACATGTTCTACTAGTACTTTTCCTATCAATTCTACAACCAGCAAAATCAGCATCTAAATATCCACTTAAGCATATAGAAGATGAAGTAGAATACCAAATTCCAAACTCAAGTGTATGATTCAAATACCTCATTATTCGCTTAACCGCTTGACGATGTGAAGCACGAGGAGAAGCTTGAAAGCGCGCACACAAACACACAGCAAATTGTATGTCTGGCCTAGAAGCAGTTAGATACAACAATGATCCAATCATACTTCTATACTCCTTTTGATCAACAGCTTCACCATCTTCATCAGGATCCAACACAGCTGTAGAACCAATTGGTGTTGAAATTGGCTTGCTATTCTCCATCTTGAACCGTCTCAAAAGATCCCTCGTATACTTCGTTTGATGCACAAATATACCTTGAGGTGTTTGCTTAACTTGCAATCCCAAAAAGTATGATAACTCACCCATCATGCTCATCTCATATTCCCTGCGCATAGTCTCAGCAAACTCTACAACCAAAGCGTGAGTCGAACAACCAAAGATAATATCATCCACATAAATCTGAACGAACAGTTGATTATCACCATGCTTAAGAACAAAAAGCGTTTTGTCAACCTTTCCCATTGTAAAACCTTTCGCAAGCAAAAAGTTCTTAAGCCTATCATACCATGCTCTAGGTGCTTGTTTCAAACCATACAAAGCTTTAGATAATTTAAAAACATGGTTGGGAAAATCAGGATTTTCAAAACCAGGTGGTTGTTTGACATAAACTTCCTCCTGTATAAAACCATTTAGAAAAGCACTTTTCACATCCATTTGATACAATTTAAAACCTTTTGAAGCTGCAAAAGCCAACAAAAGTCTAATTGCCTCAATTCTAGCCACAGGAGCAAAAGTTTCATCAAAATCCAAACCCTCCACCTGAGTAAAACCTTGAGCAACAAGTCTAGCTTTATTTCTCACAATCAAACCATCCTCATTTTGTTTATTTTTGAAAACCCACTTGGTTCCAATAATATTATGTCCAGAAGGTGGTTCAACTAAAGTCCATACTTTATTTCTCTCAAAATTTTCAAGTTCTTCATGCATGGTGTTAATCCACGATTCATCAGTTAATGCATGTGACACATCTTTGGGTTCAAAAGAAGCAACAAATGCAGAATTTGCACAAACATCATGAGTCGTTACCTTAGACCTAGTAGTCCGCTCACCTAAATTACCAATGATTTGTTCTGGCGGATGTCATCGTTGAATGTGCAAAGGAGCAGCAACTTCTGAAGTTGATTCACGTTCTGTATCAGTACTGGTCGAAGTTGAAATCTCTGGAGGACCATCTCGAGCAGCATCAACAGAACCCTCAGCCGACGACCCTGGCCGGTCTGACCACACATCCTGTGCCGGTCTGACCGGAGGTGTGCCAGCGGTCTGACCGGCCTAGTGCCCGGTCTGACTGGCCGAGCCGACCTCGTCGTCGTCGTCGCTCTCGTCTTTAAAAATACGACCATCCTCCCCCTGAACCTGTGACAATGTACCTGCAATATCGGGTCTAGTACCTGGACTAGCCTGATCAAAAGAAACTTCGCAAGTTTCAAGGATTTTGTTAGTCTCCAAAACAAGTACACGATAGCCACGAGAGTGTGCGGGGTAACCAAGAAACATTCCATCGGTAGAACGTGCCTCAAACTTATCCAAATTTCCAGATTTCAAGACAAAGCATTTGCAACCAAAAACACGCAAATGTGAAACTTTGGGTTGATGTCCAAATCGAAGTTCATAAGAAGTTTTTCCAAGTTTTGATCTCAAGAAAACCCGATTTGAAATATAGCATGCGGTGTTAATCGCCTCAGCCCAAAATTTTCTAGGAATGTGATACTCATCCAACATCGTTCTAGCCATCTCAACCAAAACACGATTCTTTCTTTCAACAACACCGTTTTGTTGCGGAACACGAGGAGAAGAAAATTCATGTGCAAGACCTCTTTCGTTGCAAAACTGTTCAAATGAAGCATTTTTGAATTCACCACCATTATCACTTCGAATTCTTTTCAAAGAACCAGGAGATTCAAGATCCAATCGAAGAAACAAACCACGAAAGTGTTGAAACGCCTCATCCTTAGTTGCCATAAAGAAAACCTAAGAATATCTAGAAAAATCATCAACAATAACCAACACATACCACTTTCCTCTAACTGATTGCACTCTAGCTGAACCAACAGTGTCCATGTGTAAAAGCTGTCCTGGTGCATCAGTCATCACAGAAACAATAGGAGCATGTGAAGAAGCAACCATCTTACCATGACGACGCGGTGTGCAAACCAAATCAAGATCTTTCTTAAGTTTAGGCAAACCACGAACAAGATCCAAACCACTTAACCTCGTGAGATGATTAAAACCAACATGTCCAAGTCTACGATGCCAAAACATCACATCTTTACTAAACTTAGCAACCAAACATGTTATCACAGGTGAAACAGGATTTTCAAAATCAGCTTTAAACACTCTACCATAGCGAGAAATATTCAACACAGAATCACCACGAGAATCAAAAACTTTACTTCCAGTTTTCTTAAAATGAACCTCAAAATCTTCATCAAGAATTTGTGAAACTGAAAGCAAATTATACTTTAAGTCATCAACCAAAGCTACATTCTTTAATTCAAATTTGTCATTTACCTTAACCAAACCTGTAGCGAGAACGGCACTAGTAGAAGCATTACCAAAGATAATCGATTCAGTCTTGGATGCCCGTTTGAGGGAGGAGAACCAATTTTTATCACCGGTCATGTGCCGCGAACAACCGGAATCCACGATCCACACGTTCTCCTTCCTTGCCACCAACGCCTACACACAGGCAGAAGTCGAAGCCTCAGTACTGGGGTTAGATGATAATAAAAACTTAGGAATCCAGTACTGAGACACACGACCAGTAGATCCAATAGGCATATATCCACGTGCAAAAAAAGTTTGAGAATTTTCAGAAAACTTTCTCTGAGGCCGGTCTGACCGAGGTACAATGGCCGATCTGACCAGGGGCCGGTCTGACCGCCTTTGTACCGCCGGTCTGACCGGTCGCCGGTCTGACCGCGGGACCCAGTTCGGTCTGACCGGTTTCCTCGAGGGAAAACCAGATTTTCTCCACTTTGATTTTGCAAAAGCCATCTCTCTCTCCTTTTTCTGTTTATGAGCTAATCTGAAACAAAAACCAACAAGATGTCCATCTTTGCCACAAAACGAGCAAGTATATTTTTCACGATGAGTAGAAATATTGGTAAAATCAGATGACTTAGCAACACAAGTAACAACAGAAGGTTTTGCATGCACAACATTGGATTTGGAAGACGATGCATTCAAGGTAGACATAATGCCAGCAGATTTAAAAACAGTGTTCTTAGTTTCAGGTTTAACCAAAATTTCACCACTTCTAGCACCAACACCTAACACAACAGGAGGATGTCTAGTATGATGAGTATAAGGATTAAAACCTAAACCACGGTTATGTGTGCTATCCTTAGATTGATCTAGGATCATGTTGAGGTTGTTTTTACCATCAGAAAATCTTAGCAAAGAATTTTTCAAATAAGAAACCTCTTTTTCCAAAATAGCACAGTTTTCACAATCTATCCTGACATCTTTACTTTTGCGACACTTGGGGCAAGAAAGCACTTCATTGTTTTTCACAATATCTTCCATGTACTCAACACGACCTAAGGCATCTTTTAATTTCAATTTATTCAAAGTACATGTTGAGCAATCCAAAACATCATGATGTTGTTTTAACTTTTTAGCACAAATCATGTTAAACATCAAACTAGCATGAAAAGCAATTTGATATTTTTGCAACAGCTTTTTAGTTAAAATCAACTCATCCAAAGTGCGTGTGTGCAAAGCAAAACTAAGAGCAAGAGAAGATTTACTTTTCAAATCATGTGCAGCATTGATATCTCTAATTTTAGAAATTTCATTCATTAAAACCTCACAACTTTGACAATCATCATCATTAGGAATAAGAGATTTTAATCTATCAATTTCAGAATTAAGAGATTCAATGATAAACTCCTGTTTTCTATACATCTTCTCACACTTCTTATTTTTTGCACTCAAAATATTAATAGCTTCTTCAAAAGCACTTACCTCATTGTCTTCACACTCTGAATCTGATTCACCTCGCGCCATAAAGCAAACACCGGAGATGTTCTTTCCCTTGTCATCATCTCCACTTTCTCCATCTACATCGCTTAGTGGCTCAAACGCGGCGTAGACTTGATCAAAAGCCTTTTTGAGATTCTCCCTGACCTTCTTTCCTCCTCTAGTTGTATTCTTTGGCTTGTTGTCATTGATCTTCTCATCACCATTATCTTCCCTCTTATTTCTCCCAAGCTTAAGACAACGTGAACGAAAGTGATCCGTGGCACCACATTCAAAGCAGCGATTTGGTCCACCTCTTTTCCTGTACCTGACATTAGTCATAGCTCGAGAAAGTCTGTTAGATAACAAAACCATGTCCTCCTCCTCGAACTGTTCGAGTTGATCATCGAACATGGCATTAAACAAAGCAACTACGGAAGACTTTGATGAAGAAGCATCAATATCCAAAGAAGTTGAGGAAAAAACCAAAGCACTCGACTTAGAATCAACTTTACGAGAAAGAATATTCATCTCATGTGTTTTCAATTTTGTGTAAAGCGAATCCAAAGTCAAAGTAGACATATTAGCAGACTCCTGAATAGATGTAACTTTCATCTCCCAAATAGACATGTCAAGACCATTCAAAAAGTGACGAGAAATCTCAGATTGTGTATAATTAACATCATAAGAAGAATCAACAGATCTAAGATCACTCAAAATTTTATTAAACCTAGAAAGATAGTCATCCAAAGCTTCTCCAGGTTTCATCTCAAATTTAATATATTCCTTTTTGAAAAGATCTCGACGAAGCTCTTTAATGTTATTTGTTCCTTGATGAAAATTACTCAAAGCAATCCAAATCTCATGGGCAGTTTGAAGATGAGAAACACGATCATAATCCGAACAAGAAATCCCACTCAAAAGAATATTGCGAGCTTTGCAATTTTGTTCAAACTCAGTTTTTAAAGCAGCAGTATTAATTTGATCAGGGATCTCATAAGGATGAGCAACTTTTCTCCAAATATCATAATCCTCAGCCATAATATAAGATTGCATCCTACTACACCAATGAGAAAAATCCGTTCCATCGAAAACATGAGGCTTAGTTGAAAACCTATTAGCAGCCATGGCAAAAACTCTAGATTGATTAAGATCCAAAGAAGAAAACAAGGCTCTGATACCACTTGTAGGATCGAACAACAATAACTAAGCCAACCAGAGGGGGTGTGAATGGTTGGTATACCCAAAAAACCAAAACTTTTAGCGGAAATAAAAGTTACCCTCAAATTCGACGGATCGCGGTCTGACCGAAGTTGTTGCACTGGTCTGACCGCCTGGTATACGTCGGTCTGACCGCCGCGTTGCCGCCGGTCTGACCGCAGGTGTGCCGCCGGTCTGACCGGTGGTATGTCGCCGGTTGGACCGCCGAAACCCGATGAAACACAAATCGAAGAACTCTTAAAGTAGATCACGACTTTATTTATTCTCTCTGTGTTTACAAAGTGCACCAACAGCACTCCTTACAAAAATCTCGACTAAACTCGAAACCCTAGCAAAACTATCAATTCAATTGCCCTCAAAAGCGATACCGGGAAGCCTCACGCTCCCTCTCTATTTATACCCAAGGTACGCAGCCTAAAGCCACGAACCAATCTCATACTAGAAGTCCTAATCACCCTAGGAAACCTTCTTGTATAAGAAACAAACTCTACATAATCAATCCCATCAAATTTGGACTTCTTCCAAATTCGACTCCGCATCCCATACGTACACAATACCTCCATCGTATGCCATATGGAACCTTCACCTTCCACGTGCATTGAACTCTAGCCTTAGTATCCCGCATGATCTCTGACCACCACGGACGTCGTCTTATCCCCAAGCCGACTCCCGATCCATCACCGCAATACTAACCCGGCATAAATTCACCTACACATGAAACAAACAAGGAAACCATATTCCGAGACCAAGCTATCCCCAACTTGACTCATTGTTAGCAAACAACAGTATTACATACGCATAGTATCCATCTAGAAGTCATATTCATGAAACAATCACGAATATCCAAACAAACAACCCGAAACCGAAACCGACTCAGTGTCGGCCGGTCAGACCGCGGGCTGCGCCGGTCTGACCGTGCACTACACGCCGGTCTGACCGGCAGTCACTCCCCGGTCTGACCGGACCCAATCCAGTAATCCCTGTATATCACATGTGAAATCCAATCATCTCCAAAACCACTTCGCAAATAAATTCCAAATATCAAAACCAATAATCTTCAATGCCAATTTGTTCATCACAAAAACATAATCAAAAACCTTTGATTTTACAACATGCACGCGTGCCTGAGCAAGAAGAAATAATTTCTGTTGACTCCTGTCATCAGGTTTGACCTCAGCTGCAAGAAGCCTCAGCTGCAACAGGCCATCATAGCAGGTGTTCACCCTCCTCTTTAACTGAAAAAGGAAAGTGAACAAACCTGTTACATCTTGAACAAAGAAATGATGCCTCTAACGAATCTAGTTGTTACTTACCGGAGCTTCGCCATAGTCAAGTGTTGATTTAGCTTTACACTTGCTTGCAATATCCGCCAGTTCCTTTTTGGTGTACTTGTTGACGCGAGGAGGGCTCAAGGTCTTCTCTGCGGTTATCGAACACTCCACATTATCCAAGTAATATGCTTGTCAAGCATAATTTAGTGTTAAGACAAACACAGTTGTAATAAGGAAAAAAAAAAGAACAATTGAGACAAGGTTGAGTCATACCAATGGGACCATACAGCACCCATGGATGGTCTTTGATGGTTTTCTCGGCTTGTTTGGATCTTCTGATGTTTCTCTTCCTGTTTGTGAACCACCCAAGGCATGATCCTCAGGAGCAGTTGGGATGATTAAATGGATGTTTGACTCAATAATGGAAGTTGGGATGATTAAATGGGTATTAGCAGGAGTTTTGTGTGGAAGAGTTGTGTGTATAGGATATGTTTCCAGAAATATATCTGGCAATTGTGTGATATGGTGGTATTAGTTTCATATGTTTAAAGCAGTAACACCAACTACAGGGTGGATATGCACCTATAAAGTGTACGCAAGTTAACATGGTGAAGTAAAGCAATTTAAGAACAACCCACGGCAGTGAAGAAACAAGCATGAGCAATTAGATGATTTGATCTAAGGAAAATTCCTTATTTACCACTCTAAATTTATCTGGCCCCTTTCTTGCTATCCGATAAATGAAATTCCTCAATTCGCCAATCTCATTATTGCTATTTCCGTTAGCTCCATTAACCTAAACTGCTGCTTAGCAAAGGCCCAATGTCAGCATGCTGCCTTACCGGATGACCTAGAGCTTCCCTTTTCCAAGGAGGAGGTCTGGGCCGCAGTCCGTGAGATGCCATCGGAAAAGGCACCTTGCCCGGATGGTTTCACTGGGCTTTTCTATGCAAAATGCTGGCATATTATCAAGGATGACATCATGGAGGCACTAGCACAACTGTTCCGCATGGATGGGTCGAGTTTTGGTCGCATCAACAAGGCTTTCATCACTCTCCTACCTAAGAGGCAGGACGCGACCTCCATGCGTGACTTTCGTCCGATCAACTTGCTGCATAGCTTCGCCAAGCTGTTCACCAAGCTCCTCTCCCGACGGCTGGCGCCGCACCTTAACTCCTTGGTCGCCTCCAACCAGAGCGCTTTCATTAAGAAGCGGTGCATCCATGATAACTTTATGTTGGTCCGATAATCTGTAAAGCAGCTTCACGAGCGGCGCCTACCCTCGACTCTCCTGAAGCTTGACAAAGCTCGGGCTTTCGACTCCATTTCTTGGCAGTTTATTCTCGAGGTGCTTCACCACAAGGGCTTTGGTCACCGATGGATATCCTGGATTGCCATTCTGTTCAGGACCTCTTCCACGAGAGTACTTCTTAATGGATCTCCTGGTGACTCGATCGTCCATCGCTGGGGGGTGCAGCAGGGTGACCCTATTTCTCCAATGTTGTTCATCCTTGCAATGGACGCTCTCTCGGCCCTCTTTGCCCTCGCGGAGCGTGTGGGGATCCTGAAACCCCTAGGTATCCCCCACCGGATCTCCCTATATGCTGATGATGTGGTTGCCTTCCTACGTCCGGTTGAAAAGGAACTTGCTGCGACACAAGGGATCCTGTCTCTCTTTGGTGAGGCCTCTGGTCTTCCACTAACTACATCAACTGCTCTGCAATCCCGATTAGCTGTTCGGTGGAAGAGATCGCAATCCTTGGTGACTCTCTCCCCTGCCCGGTTGAGGAGTTCCCGTGCAAGTATTTGGGGTTGCCTCTCTCCATTAGAAAGCTACGCCGCGAGGAACTTCAGCCTTTAGTTGACAAAATTGCCCGGCGACTGCCGCTGTGGAGATCAGATTGGCTGCAACCAGCTGGACGCCTGGCGCTCGTCAAAGCTGTGTTGAGTGCGATCCCGGTCTATCTACTCATTGCACTCACCCCTCCGAAGTGGGTGTTGAAGGCTATCGACAAGATCCGGCACGGTTTCCTTTGGTGCGGTCGTGCAAATGCACTGGGTGACCACTGCCGACTGGCTTGGTCCCGTGTCTGCGCCATTGGTATACGGGGGATTAGGCATTCACAACCTAGAGCTCATGGGGATTGCGCTTCGTGCCAAGTGATATGGGCACAACACGCCTCCTAATCCTTGTCCTGGCAGGGGCTGCAAATCCCGTGTTCCAAGCAAGAGCGTGAGTTTGCGGCCGCTTCCATGACTTGCATTCTCGGCGATGGCAAATCGATTCTCTTCTGGGAAGACATGGCTGCTGGGTTTGAGTCTTGGCTCTTGGGCACCCGAACTCTACAATCGCATCCCATCACGGATCGGTCGAAAAATCTCGGTCACTGATGCGCTGACCAACAATCGATGGGTCCGCGACCTTCGTGGCTCCTTGGGTGTCCAGGAAATCCCGCAATACCTGCAGATCTGGTCGATGTTGCGGTCAACGATTCTTTCTGAAGATCAACCTGATTCCTTCCTCTGGAGGTGGGACCGCTCGGGGTTCTACTCCACCCGCTCGGCCTACCTTGCCCTATTTTCGGGTTGGATTACGTTCCAGCACATACCTATCTGACGTTCTTTCTCCCCACCTCGGTGTCGCTACTTCATGTGGCTGGTCGCTCATCGTCGTTGCTGGACGGCTGACCGCTTGGAGAAGCGGGATCTGCCGCACCCAACCTGTTGTGTCTTCTATGACCAACAGGACGAAACAATTGATCACATTTTGATAGGGTGCCCTGAGTCTCTCGAGTTGTGGTGGACCGTCCATTCAAGTCTCGGCCTCCCTCATCTCTTCCCTTTTGGTGCTGTCTCTTTCCACAAGTGGCACTGCTCCTTCCGACTCAATGTTCCGAGGGAGCGTCGCCGTGGGTTCAACACGATCGTGACCCTTGGCGTGTGGTCCATTTGGAAAGAAAGGAACAACCGTGTGTTCGACCACCGTTCCCGACCCTGGTCCGAGGTGGTCGTAGGCATGGCGCAAGAGGCTGCCCTTTGGCATCTTGCCCATCCCTTGTCGCCAATGCTTCCATTGTAGCATGCTAGGTTGTTTGGTCACAAAATGTAAACGCGAGAATAGGCTAAGTCTCTGGTTTCCTTTTCTTCCTTTCTTCCAGGCGCCCTCTTCTTTTTGGTTTTACCGTTTGTGTAAATTTTATTCCTCTTAATACAAAGGTGCACAATCCTTTTGCGTATTCCCGAAAAAAAAGCATTTTAGGAAAATCCACTCCTTACCCCTCCTTCCTACAATGTCGACCTAGTGCATCAGCTCATCAAGCACTTCCTTGTACAAGAGCAGATGACCAAACTGGCTTCCAGGCGCGGCGAGCAGCAGCAGCCAGAGCACTACAGCACAAGGATGCCGTCTATCGCGTCGTCGTCTTCGTCAGGGTTGAACACCAAGGAGCATGTTGACGGGCTGATCGACAACTATCTATGCAGGTCTCCCTCATGTACCACTACAACGGTAACCCACATCTCAATAGGGCGGCAACCCACATCTGTGTCGGGTATGGCGCCCGACACAGCGTAGAAGTCAGTGATGTGAGAACTGTCCGCTTCTTGTACTGTCACGCGCGGAAATCCAACTTTCCATGGCACGTTGGAGCCAAGTCCCCTTGTCCGTCCACGTTGTTCCTTGGTACCCAACGCTTTAGTGAGGATGTCGTCCTCGCGTCTTTGAGAGCTGGCCTCTTGCGAGGCTTCTTGCTCGGTAACCAACTCCTTCTACAGAACAATTGAGTTCGGACTCAATGAAAAGTTCATTGGAAACAATGCGAACAAATATTGAGATTAGGCACTTACTATATTATCGTACACTTGTTGATCTTGGGGATTTGGGAGCGAAATTGTCCCATCTTCATTCTTCTGGTACCTCGCCCGAGCCCAGTTCCTTGCCCGTGGGTGTGGGATATCCGCAAACACCAGCGGTGTGTTCGCTACCGCTGCCGCTTCATCCTCCTCCTGCCATTTCTCTTGCTTCCCTGCATATCCTGCGGTGCCTAGCCGGTGCGGGTGCAAGTTCCTGGCCTGCAGTGCTCGATACGCCTCGCTTCTGGCCCGGGATTCAGGGGTCGACTTGTTCTCGTAGAATTGCTCCCAGACGTTAACCGTGATGAAAGGCCATTGCTCAGTTGGATCCGGGGTCATTGGATTTATGACATACTCCGTGACCAGCCTGCTCTTGAAGTTCTTCCAAGCATTGCCCACAATCTTGAAAGCAGCCTGCTTGAGCCTGGCCTCGTATGCTGCAGGATACTCAAAGTTTTCCTTGAATTTGAGCCAAGCTGCGTTCTTCTCTGCTTCGGGCACATGCTTGATGTCATCCACGAGAATTGTGAAGTTTTCCCTTGCTACGACACCGCAGGTCGACCTAAACTTAGCCAGAACATTCCGAGAACGAGTCGGCAGTCCAACCTGGTTCACCTCTACTATGGTGTACCGTTCCTTAGGGATTTTGTTCCCTGTCCTACGACTCCGTGCCCTTGAGGACCCACTAGTTGTCATCGGCATTGGTTCACCTTGCTGAGATATCGTCTAAATAACTTACAAAATAACAAAATTAATTAATTTTGTAAACAAATTATGTATATACGTACTAACTTTAGTATTATAGATCGTTGGCACCGGAAGCACATAAGTCCTAAAATCACTAAGCCCTAAAATCACTAAGTCCTAAAATCACTAAGTACAAAAATAGCTAACAACCCAAAGTCCTAAAATCACTCGCTCGAAATGAATAAATTATTGTGCTTTAGTTGATTCCTCGCTCGACGTCGCTTCACGTTTCTTAATTATCAAAAAATGACAGATTACGAAGTGATCTGGTTGCCAAGGTGTCTTGCATGGTTCCGTACATGTACTGACCCAACCAAACCAACTTGGCACCCGGAGCACCTCGTATTCTGTGATGATTTGATAACCTAGGAACTAAGTCCTTACATAAATGACTAATTATCAAAAAATGACAGAAACCGAGGTGCACTGGGGTCTGAAGGTGTCTTAATCGGTTTTGTGAATGCACTAACTCGATGAAAGCAACTTCAGACCCTAGGCACCTCGGATTCTGCGATGATTTGATAACATACGTACTATCTACACTAAAATCAATCATCCATCGACCATCATTCATCAATAATTGCACATATACCAAACTTAACATATATTTCACATATTTCAACTATTGCACATATATATATCACATATTTCAAACATCACAGAGTTGTTTCTTCGAGGTACAATAGTTGTTTCTTCTTTTCCTATCCTCCTCCGCGGCGTTTATAAAATTTAATACCACATTTCTATACTCTTGACTATGACGTTTCACAGATTTCGCATACATCCAACTTCGATCCATCGCTACAGAAATGGAAAAAGAATTAGAGAAACATCTTATAAGATAAATACTGCTAAATTAATGAGAATTGAAGAATTTTCTAAATTACTGATTACTATTTGTCACTTATCTTTATGAATTTACTGTTTTCTTTGGAAAAGAAATAAAATTTCGCCCCCTTCAACCTCCCACCAAAATAGTGAATAGTGGGATACAGTTACACTGGCGGTTGCTGCTATTTATAGTGTGCAATAACTATTTGTAACGGTCCAATAAATAATTTCTCTGTCGGGCATATAAGTTATCTTTATCGGGCCTAAATAAAAGCCCGTCACCGAGGAGTGTCATCTGTGACGGGTTTTGTTGTTATCTCAAATGAGCCTCAAGTTGGGGCCCTCACAGATGATTGTCATCTGTGACGGGTTCCATCTACGACCCGATTGAGATATTTAAGGTCATCTCAATCGGGCCTAAACTAGGGCCCGTCAAAGATATGTGTCATCCGTAACGGGCTTGAGTTTTATGCACATTTAACATGTCTCTCCGACCATATCTCAATCAGCCTAAAAATCCATTTGAGATGTATTCATTGTGACGGCCCGTAAAATCCAGTTATATTACAGACCGTCACAGATGAGAGTATCTGCACTAGTGTACGAACGAGCAAACAATACTTCCAACACTAATTTCTCCAACAGTATTTCCAAGAGAATCCAGATTCGTGGTCAATTTTAAGGGTGTTTACAGAAGGCAGATACCTCATACTTCTGCTCTTGCATATACTCATATCTGAGTCTGAGCAGGCAGCCGTAAAGGTTCAACTAGAAAGAGAGGAAAATATGAAGGGAGCATATCTTCATTTGTACTCACCCATGCTAACGCCAAAGAAATGTAAGGCTTTTGCACAAACACAGAAACAGGATACTGCACAGTTTACAATTGGACTATATATAGCGTGTTGGCATTCAAAAGTGCTTTTCTTCTATCACTCAAAATAATTAGCTTAGCTAGTATGGACAAATGCTACTGCGGCTGATTTTAGCCTATTAAGTTTAAGCACAAAATACCAATTTCATGCACGCATATATTCACCTAGTAGAACTTCCGAGCCGTTTAGAAACTAATCAGATAGAAAAGTGATTATCTTGTTGGACTGTTCTTACGCAAATATCTGTTTCCCCAAAATCCATGACTGTGATGATGTATACTGTCTAATGGTAGTACAAAATAACTATTCGGTTTAACACATTTCACAGTGCTTCTAGGGCTGCAATCCAAGTTTACCGAGTAATCAATTAAGCAGCAAAAGTAACAAAAAGAAAGGAGCTAGCTACTGCTGAAGCAGCAATAGAAGATGTTGGAGGAATGGAAGGCTCTGAAACTCACATGGTTAAAGCAGCAACCGGCCAAGAAGGATGGGCCAAATATGTGTGTGGATCACGTAGCTTGTAAATCTGCCGATCCCGCTTCACCATGACGACCAAATCGGTGTTAGCAGAATCATCCGCCTCCGCCTCCACCTGAGAGTAAGTGCTCTGTCCTCCTTGGCCGGGGAAGCAGTGGATCGGAAGTCGAAAGTGGAGAAGCTGCCCTTCCCCATGGCGCAGAGAAGTTGCCCCGGAACAATACGCTTGGATTCCACCTGCAACTCAACGACGGAAAGCTCCTTAGCTTCTTGCCTGTGCCAGAAATTCCTGGAGGGATGACCTTCATGTAGTACACTGAAGCCGCACCGCCCTTTGCTTCGAAGCAGGCAACGAAGTGGTGGTCTCCAACGCCAAGAGGTACGGCCTGACCGGTGAAAGGCAGGCTCATGTCGTCCACCATCTCCCACTGCTCGGCATCCATGTCGAAGGCGCAGGTGCCCTTGTCTTGCTGCTGCACCGAGAGCAGGATGTGGGAGCCGACAAGGGCGTAGGCCGCGACGCGCACCTCCGGCGGATCGCGGTACTCCAGCGGGTTGAGACGGAACGGGAAGATGGGTGTAGAGCTTGCCGCCGTTGGAGACGAGGACGGGGTTCAACTTAGGGAAGACGAGTCGGGGGACAGCGTGCACTGTGGTGGTCTTGAGGTCGTACACGGTGGTCTGATCCAGTTCCACGCCCACGATCCGCGTCCCCACCGCCGCGAACGACATACCACGGCCGCTGGTGGTGTGGAGCAAACGGCGGACGGTGGCGCCGGCAGAGACCTCGATTACGGAGTGGGTGGGCTCCTCGACTCCGTGCACCAATACCATGTACACCACTGGCTGGTTCGCAGCTGTTAGTGATATGCCCTAGAGACAATCATAAAGATGATTGTATCACATACTATGTTTATATATTTATCTGATATTATTCCATAAAATATATAACTCATTATTGGCTAATGAATATGTGATGCATTTATGTGACTCTTTATGTTATATGTTGCTATTTCTAAAGGATTCCTGATCAAATATCATATGTGGAACAAATATGGTTAAATAATCAGCACATGTATTGATTGATGATCATGTCTCATGGATCATGGTATGGAGATACCAAATTGATAATATGGACACATGTTGAGGAACATGTTGTTGGATAGACCCGACATGAGACACTGCAAGAACTTTTTGTGTAGTACCATCAGTGGTCTCTATTAGTATTGGTATAGAATTCTTAGACCTGAGATTATCATGGTTTTCAACATGTGTAGTGACTTACTTAATGACTGCTAAACGCTATTCCGTAACTGGATAGTTATAAAAGTAGTCTTCGGGTGTGTTATTAAACATGTAGAGGGATATGAATAATCAAGATGAGATTTGTCCCTCCTATGGAGAGATATCTCTGGGCCCCTCGATGTTATAGATTATGGAAGTGCATGGCCGTGCCAAAAGTGATTGAGAAGTCAATCACATGTTATATAATCTATCACAGTATCGAGTGCATGATTGAGCTATTAGAGGATGGCACATATCTAGCCTTGAGCTTAATCGATATCGTGAGGCAAAGGGATTCATACAAGTAAACACTAAAGGTTCAGCCGATATGATCTTTATGTATGCTCGGTGGGTCAATACGTTCTGCTAGGGGCCGCTGTTGACACGTGGACCGAAAAGGAGTTTTCGGGTTGCACCCGAGTGTGCATGAACCTACAGGGTCGCACGCTTAAAGGACCGGAATAAAGGGATTGGATGGAGATCCAATATGCGCTCAATTTCGGATATGAATCCGAGTAGGACTCCTATGGGCCTTGGAGGCCCGGACGTGGTTCCTATATATACGTGAGGAGGTGTGGCCGGTGGATTAACAGATCACACCACGTGAAACCTTAGCTGCCACTTCCCTCCACGAGCAAACCCTAGCCGTGCGCGGGTGCTAGCACATCTGCCCGTGGTGTTCCTTCCCTGGACGTGTGGATACCGGTGGAGGCGCCGCTGTCTTACGGTGCTGATCGGCGTGGGAGCACGGCGAGGAGAACGCACGAGGAGGAGAAGGTCAAGCCGCTGCGATCGACTACTTCCTCTACATCGGCGCGCGCTACATCGCGAGGATTCCTTCGGCTCCTTAGCGCATACTTCCGCTGCACAGCGCGTCGAGTGGTAACGATCTATGATCTCATACTTGCATGGTTCCTGGTTTACGCGGTAGAAAAAATTTTGTTTTATGCTATCGTAGCCTACGTGTATCCCAACAGTGGTATCAGAGCCATCTTGTATAGTTTGTGATCTAGATCCATGCATATAGTTGATATGCGGGTGTAGTAGATGAGATCTATTACATAGTAGATGAGTTCTTACTTGATTGGAACATGAGATGTACCGATAGGCACATGGGTTGATGAGATCAATCGGTATAGATGGGCGAAATTGTGTTCATCGGATGGTCCGATGTTCATTGGAACCGTGCGCCATTGAGAAAACGAGCTAATGAGATTGACTCAGTTTCGGCATAATTTGATTACGCCGTTAAAGTTTTCACATGGCGAATCACAGATGAGATCTGTGTACCGCCGTGTGCGTCACCCCTTATATTTCGTTTGGGGTTTTATATTAATGAATAGAATTTGATTCTATGTCAAACATGTACCAACTGAGTTACATGAGGATAGAGATCACCATCACTCCTTGGATTATAGTGCAACACAGTTTAATGTACCAGCATATGATGTTTATCTACCTTACTTTATTGCCGTTGTATATTTGATATGATGACATAGTATGATAGATCCACTCAGAAAAATTAAGTGTAATATGCTCTTCCAATAATTATACCTATCACTATTGCGATCATAAGTGATGGGTTTGCCAAAGTAGAGTGTCACTTTTCATCATAATAAGATAGGATAGATATCGGACATCTATATGCAGAGATTGTTGGTTTACTTGATAAGGTTATCAAAACGGTTTTGGACCTTGGAGTATAGGTTGGGTTGGTACATGGAGATGTCACCTGACAGTACGAGAGTCACATAGGATGTGATCAACAAGGTGTTGCTTACCTATTTTATTAGTTGTCTAGCCGTGATGCCAAAACTCACTAGACACTATTAAAATGAGGATCTCGACTCACTATGTTATTAGAGGGAATTTTGTTGCACGATACATAGTGGGAGCATCTTTTGTTAAATTATTTAATGAAAGATTAAATGTAAACATAGTGCTGATTTTGCATATATATTTCTATTGTAGATCATGGCAGTTCCTGCACCATCCAGTTTTAATTTGCGGTCTATTCTTGAGAAAGAGAAGTTGAATGGAAACAACTTTATGGATTGGTATCGTAACCTGAGAATTGTTCTCAGACAGGAGCACAAAGAGTTTGTGCTTGAAGAGCCTTTTCCAGCTGATTTACCTACCAATGCTACTGCTGCTCAACGCAGGGATCATGAAAGACGGTGGAATGACTATCTGGATATTAGCTGTCTCATGCTTGCTACTATGTCCCCAGAACTTCAGAGGCAATATGAGGCATTGGATGCCCATAGCATAATCACGGGACTGCGTAACATGTTTGAGGACCAAGCAAGGGCTGAGAGGTTTAATACCTCAAAGTCTTTGTTTGCGTGCAGGCTTGCAGAAGGTAATCCAGTTAGTCCACATGTGATCAAAATGATTGGTTACATCGAGAGTCTGGCAAAGCTTGGTTTTCCCCTTAGCCAAGAGTTGGCTATTGATCTGATTCTCCAGTCGCTCCCTCCCAGCTTTGAGCCGTTCATATTGAACTTCAACATGAACAACATGACCAGGACCTTGGCCGAACTGCATGGGATGCTAAAGGGTGCCGAGGAAAGCATTAAGAAAAACTCCAACCATGTGATGGTAACGCATAAGCGTAATCCCAATAACCAGAAAGGTGGTCAAAAGAGAAAGCTAAACTCCGATGAGATCGGGAGTACTAGCAACTCTAAGGCCAAGGTTCAAAAGACTGGGCCCACTAAGGAAGCAGAGTGTTTCTTTTGCAAGGAGACAGGTCATTGGAAGAGGAACTGTAAGAAATACCTAGAGCAGCTCAAGCAAAAGAAGCAGGATGGAAAGAGTTCCACCTCAGGTATTAATGTTATAGAAATTAATCTTGCTACTTCCTCTACTGATTCTTGGGTATTTGATACCGGGTCAGTTGCTCACATATGCAAATCGTTGCAGGGGCTGAAAAGAAGTAGGAATTTGGCAAGAGGCGAAGTGGACATTCGTGTGGGCAATGGAGCAAGAGTTGCTGCTGTTGCGGTCGGCACTACGCCATTATCTTTACCATCAGGATTAGTTTTGGAATTAAATAATTGTTATTGCATTCCAGCTTTGTGTAAAAACGTTATCTCTGCCTCCTGTTTGCAAGCAGAGGGTTATGGTTTTAGATCTGTGGACAATGGTTGTTCAGTATATTATAATGACATTTTCTATTTCCATGCACCCATGATGAATGGTTTATACACTGTGAATCTTGATGGATGTTCAGTCTATAACATTAATGCGAAAAGGCAACGTCCTAATGATTTGAATCCCACTTTTATTTGGCATTGTTGCTTGGGCCATATAAATGAGAAATGCATGGAGAAGCTCCATAGAGATGGACTTCTACACTCGTTTGATTTTGAATCATTTGAGACATGTGAATCTTGTTTACTTGACAAAATGACAAAGGCACCTTTCACGGGACAAAGTGAGAGGGCAAGTGAACCATTGGCACTGGTACATACTGATGTATGTGGACCAATGAGCTCAACAGCCAGAGGTGGTTTTGGGTACTTCATTACCTTCACCGGTGACTTTAGTAGATATGGTTATGTCTACTTAATGAGGCATAAGTCTGAATCCTTTGAAAAGTTCAAGGAATTTCAGAATGAGGTACAGAATCATTTGGGCAAGACAATTAAGTATCTACGATCGGATCGTGGAGGAGAATACTTGAGCCTTGAATTTGGCAATCATCTAAAGGAGTGTGGAATTGTTCCACAGCTCACTCCGCGAGAAACACCTCAATGGAATGGGGTATCCGAACGGAGGAATCGTACATTGTTGGACATGGTGCGATCAATGATGAGCCAAACTGATCTCCCGTTAAGCTTTTGGGGTTACGCTCTAGAGACAGCAGCGTTCACACTAAACAGGGTTCCATCAAAATCAGTGGATAAGACACCATATGAGATATGGACAGGGAAACGTCCCAGTTTGTCTTTCCTAAAGATTTGGGGTTGCGAGGTTTATGTAAAACGTTTACAATCAGACAAACTCGCGCCTAAATCAGATAAATGCTTCTTTGTGGGGTATCCTAAGGAAACAAAAGGATATTATTTCTATAATCGGGAAGAAGGCAAAGTGTTTGTCCCCCGACACGGTCTTTTCTTGGAGAAATAGTTCCTCTCAAGAAAGGATAGTGGGAGCATGGTGCAACTTGAAGAAATTCTGGAACCACCAGAAAATGCTTCAACATCCACACAACAAGTTGAGCAAGATGTTGTTCAACAGGTTGAACAAGTTGTTGTTGAACCAGTTATAGAACCACAGGTTTCACGAAGGTCCGAAAGGATACGGCGTACACCTGCATGGTATGCGTTAGTAACCACAGGACAACATGAAATATTATTGTTAGACAATGATGAACCTACAACCTATGCGGAAGCAATGGTGGGACCAGACCCTGAGAAATGGCTTGGAGCCATGAAATCCGAAATAGAATCCATGCATGACAATCAAGTTTGGAACTTGGTTGATCCACCCGATGGTGTAAAAGCTATTGAGTGCAAATGGGTCTTTAAGAAAAAGACAGATGTAGATGGAAATGTTCACATCTATAAGGCACGATTGGTGGCGAAAGGTTTTAGACAAATTCAAGGTGTTGATTATGATGAAACTTTCTCACCAGTCGCCATGCTGAAATATATTCGGATAGTTTTAGCGATTGCGGCCTATTTCGATTATGAGATATGGCAAATGGATGTCAAAACAGCTTTCCTCAATGGAAATCTGGATGAGGATGTGTACATGACACAACCCAAGGGATTTGTCGATCCACAATCAGCTAAAAAGATATGCAAGTTACAAAAATCCATTTATGGGTTGAAACAAGCATCTCGGAGTTGGAATATTTGTTTTGATGAAGTGGTCAAGGCGTTGGGCTTTGTCAAAAACGAAGAAGAGCCTTGTGTATACAAGAAGACTAGTGGGAACGCGCTGGTGTTTCTGATCCTATATGTAGATGACATATTGTTGATTGGGAATGATATTCCTATGCTTGAATCCGTTAAGACATCATTGAAAAATAGTTTTTCAATGAAGGACTTAGGGGAAGCAGCATACATTCTGGGCATAAGGATCTATAGAGATAGACCAAAGAGGCTAATTGGATTAAGCCAGAGTACATACATTGACAAAGTGTTGAAGAGGTTCAACATGCAAGACTCCAAGAAAGGCTTCCTGCCAATGTCACATGGCATTAATCTTGGCAAGAATCAGTGTCCTCAAACAACTGATGAGCGGAACAAGATGAGTGTGATTCCATATGCTTCGGCAATTGGATCTATAATGTATGCTATGCTATGTACACGTCCAGATGTTTCATATGCACTTAGTGCAACAAGCCGATATCAATCAGATCTAGGTGAGAGTCACTAGATTGCTGTAAAGAATATCCTAAAGAACTTGAGAAGAACTAAGGATATGTTCCAAGTCTATGGAGGAGAGGAAGAGCCTGTTGTAAATGGTTACACCGATGCTAGCTTCCAAACCGACAAAGATGATTTTAGTTTGCAGTCTAGATTTGTGTTCTGCCTGAATGGCGGCGCTGTGAGTTGGAAGAGTTCCAAGCAAGATACAGTTGCTGACTCTACAACAGAAGCCGAATACATTGCCGCTTCTGAAGCAGCAAAGGAGGCTGTTTGGATAAAGAAATTTGTTTCTCAATTGTGTGTGGTGTCTAGTGCTCTCAGTCCTATGGACCTCTATTGCGATAATAGTGGGGCCATTGCGCAAGCCAAGGAGCCTAGATCGCATCAAAAGTCCAAGCACATTTTACGGCGGTATCATCTCATTCGCGAGATAGTGGATAGAGGAGATGTGAAGATATGCAAAATACACACGGATTTGAACATTACAGATCCGTTGACGAAGCCACTCCCTCAGCCTAAGCATGAGACACACCTTAGTGCAATGGGTATTAGATACGTGCATGATTGACTCTAGTGCAAGTGGGAGACTGTTAGTGATATGCCCTAGAGGCAATCATAGAGATGATTGTATCACATACTATGTTATATATTCATCTGATATTGTTCCTTGAAATAGATAACTCATTATTGGCTAATGAATATGTGATTCATTTATGAGACTCTTTATGTTATATGTTGCTATTTCTAAAGGATCCTTGATCAAATATCATATGTGGAACAAATATGGTTAAATGATCAGCACATGTATTGATTGATGATCATGTCTCATGGATCATGGTATGGAGATACCAAATTGATAATGTGGACACATGTTGGGAAACATGTTGTTGGATAGACCCGACATGAGGCACTGCAAGAACTTTTTGTGTAGTGCCATCAGTGGTCTCTATTAGTGTTGGTATAGAATTCTTAAACCTGAGATTATCATGGTTTCCAACATGTGTAGTGACTTACTTAGGGACTGCTAAACACTATTCCGTAACTGGATAGTTATAAAAGTAGTCTTCGGGTGTGTTATGAAACATGTAGTGGGATATGAATAATCAAGATGGGATTTGTCCCTCCTATGGAGAGATATCTCTGGGCCCCTCGATGTTATAGATTATGGAAGTGCATGGCCATGCCAAAAGTGATTGAGGAGTCAATCGCAGGTTATATAATCTATCACAGTATCGAGTGAATGATTGAGCTATTAGAGGATGGCACATATCTAGCCTTGAGCTTAATCGATATCGTGAGGCAAAGGGATTCATACAAGTAAACACTAAAGGTTCAGCCGATATGATCTTTATGTATGCTCGGTGGGTCAATACATTCTGCTAGGGGCCGCTGTTGACACGTGGACCAAAAAGGAGTTTTCGGGTTGCACCCTAGTGTGCATGAACCTACAGGGTCGCACGCTTAAGGGGCCGGAACAAAGGGATTGGATGGAGATCCAATATGCGCTCAATTTCGGAGAGGGATCCGAGTAGGACTCCTATGGGCCTTGGAGGTCCGGACGTGGTTCCTATATATACGTGAGGAGGTGTGGCCGGCGGATTAACAGATCACGCCACGTGAAACCTTAGCCGCCACTTCCCTCCACGAGCAAACCCTAGCCGCGCGCGGGTGCTAGCACATCTGCGCGTGGTGTTCCTTCCCTGGACGTGTGGATACCGGTGGAGGCGCCACTGTCTTGCAGTGCTGATCGGCGTGGGAGCACGGCGAGGAGAACGCATGAGGAGGAGAAGGTCAAGCCGCTGCGATCGACTACTTCCTCTACATCGGCGCGCGCTACATCGCGAGGATTCCTTCGGCTCCTTAGCGCATACTTCCGCTGCACAGCGCGTCGAGTGGTAACAATCTATGATCTCATACTTGCATGGTTCCTTGTTTACGTGGTAGAAAAAATTTTGTTTTATGCTATCGTAGCCTATGCGTATCCCAACAGAACCCTCCTCAGCTGAGGCCCCCTTCCCCTTCCTTTTCTTATTCCCTGAGCGAAAGGGGACGAGCCGAGCTACCGGTGCCGGTGCCGGCGCCGGCGCCACTGCCGCAATTTTCTGCCTCTTCTTGTCCTGCATCAGCATCTTCCCTCGATTGGAATCAGTTTCACTTCTCTTCTCGAAAACGAGAGGGTTGTTGTAAATTGTGAAAATGGATAAATAGTGAAACTAGTGAATTCCCATATTTTCTATTGATCTCAATATGTCCTTTATATAGGGAGGTTTACAAGCCTAAGATTCTAGGCATTAAGCATGACAATTAGGTAACTTTATGCCAATAAACATGGCTGTTAAAAATGAGTAAAAACCCTTTAATGGCTGGTTAAAACTCCTTGATGGCTGCCTTTGATGAGAGTAAATTATCACCATGTAATAGCACATGTAATGGCCTTGAACACTCCCCCTTTTGATCGAGTCCATCTTGAGATCAACTTGTTCTTTTAATTCATGTGAAAAACCTTGTGAGAAAAAAATAGGAATAATTTGATTGGTGATTTTTCTAACATAAACCTGTAAGGTTTAAGGAGTAATCGATGCCCTGTTTTATCTCTAGAAAAACCCCTTTGGGGAAAACATGAGATAAGACAAATGCTTGCATTAATCATTATCTTGTTAAAAACTTTGTATGAGAAAAACTGATAGTAAAAACTCATAAAAGGAAAAAGAGTACAATGTGAAGCGTTTAACTAGGCTCATCATTCAGGGAGTCTCCCCCTGAAGCTTGTAAGTCTCTGAGCCGTCTCATTCCAATTCCCTCAACACATTTCTCAAACGAGGAAGCGGGTAGTGATTTAGTGAAGAGATCTGTCAGATTATCACAAGACTTTGTCTGTAAAATGTTTATTTCTCCACTTTGCAGAAGCTCATGGGGATAAAACAATTTGGGAGTAATATGTTTGGTGATGTTGCTCTTGATGTAGCCTGTTTGCATCTGTGTAATACAAGCAGCATTATCCTCATAGATAATGGTAGATGATTCTGAGGAACCAATACTACAAGATTGTTCAATGTGGTTTATCATTATGCGGAGCCGCACGCATTCACGTGATGCCTCAAATAGTGCGATGATTTCAGAATGATTTGTGGAGGTGGCCTCAATGTGGTTTAGATGACTTCCATGATATGGCAGTTCCTCCATGGAGGAATACAAATCCTGTTTGTGACCTGGCATTGTGGGGATCAGACATATAGCCAGCATCGGTATATCCAACCAAGCTAGGGTTATCAGTTTTCTGAAAGAGTAAGCCAAGATCCTTAGTACCATTTAGGTACCTAAGGATTTGTTTTCCTCCGGTCCAATGACGCTTAGTTGGGAAGCGTTATGTCTCGCTAATAGATTTACTACAAATGCAATATCAGGCCTGGTACTATTTGCAAGATACATGAATGCTCCGATGAGACTGAGATAGGGATATTCTTGTCCTAATATCTCTTCTCCTTCCTCCCGTGGTCGGAAAATATCCTTTTCTTTATCGAGAGATCGAACAACCATGGGGGTTTTATTTGGGTATGCTTTATCCATATTGATTTTCTCCAATAATCTCTGGACATAGACAGATTGATGTACTAAAATTCCTGAGTGAAGGTGCTCGATTTGCAAACCTAAGCAAAATCTGGTTTTACCCAAATCCTTCATCTCAAATTCCGTCTTAAGATAGTTGCGAGTTTCATCTATATCTTGAGTGTAGCCAATGATATTCAAATCATCTACACACTGATATAATGCAAAATCCTGTGGAGGATCTTTTGATGAAAATGCACGGGCAATCATCATTATTTGAATAACCCTTCTGTAGAAGGTACTCTTTCAGTCGGTTGTACCACATTCTACCCGGCTGTTTAAGACCATAGAGTGATCTTTTGAGTTTTACACAATATATATTGCGATTTGTGCTATCATTCGGTATAGGGATCCCATCGAGGACCTTCATATATGTCCAAATCTAGTGACCCATGTAAATATGTTGTCACGACATCCAACAACTGCATAGATAGACACTTTTGAATTGCGAGTGATATTAAATATCGGAACGTAATTCCACTCATGACTGGAGAATATGTTCATTGAAATCAATACCGGGTCTCTGCGTGAACCCTTGTGCTACAAGCTTCGCCTTATATCTCACCACCTCATTGTTCTCATTCCGCTTCCGGACGAAAACCCATTTGAAACCCACAGTGAAGGTTTTTGGAGGTGTAGGTATTACTGATGAGAATATCTCTCTTTTATTGAGGGAGGCTAACTCTGCTTCAATCGCTTCCTTCCATTTGTTCCAATCCGGGCGCTTCTTGCACTCTACCATGGATTTTGGATCTGGATCATTTTGGATGGTGTTTGCAACTAATGAGACAAAGTATATGTCGACAATTGTAGTCTTGTGATCGAATGATTCTCCAGATTCAATATAGTTTATGGAAATTTCATGTACCCTAGTTGTCGGCTCAATATTTCCCAATATGACCGCGTCAGGGTGTTCCAATGTCCCATCATCAGAAATTGAGTGCACTGTTGATGCGGGTAGTGGACTGGATAGATCCACTTGGTGTCCCTCAACATGAACTTGAGTTTCATTTACTGTGTCATAGGATTCTTTCCTCTGTTTCCTCGTGCGCTTGCAAGGATTCGCCGTACTTCTCCCACTCTCTTTTGAGGAAGAGAGTTGAATAGTTTTATTTGGTACCTCTATTCTTTCTGGCACATTCCTTCCAGGAATGTATGATTTTGTGATACTTTTACTCACAGTAAATGAGTCTGGCAAATTGATTGCAGCAACCTGCAAATGAATGATTCTTTTAACTTGAAGTTTAGATTCTGTGGTACGAGGATCCTCCTTTAGGGTGTCTAAAGCATCCCAATTTATTTTCGAGCATTCAGTGTGATACTTGAATTCTCCCCCTAATGCCGGGAAATGTTCTTCATTGAAGATACAATCAGCGTACCGGGCTGTGAGAAAATTCCCTGTAAGGGGCTCCAGGTATTTAATTATCGACGGAGATAAATACCCCACGTAGATCCCCATTTTCCTGTGAGGGCCCATTGATGTACGTTTTGGTACGTTTTGGTGGTGAGATCGGTACGTATACAGCGCAACTGAATTTACGCAGATGGGAAATATTAGGAGGATCACCACGAACCAATTGCAGCGGGAAAGCTATATGGTATATAGTTGGTCGCAATTGTATTAAGTCACCAGCATGTAGGACTGCGTGACCCCAACATGAGGTTGGTAGGTTACAATTTTGCAATAGTGGTCTGGCAATAAGCTTTATTCTCTTGATAAGAGATTCAGCTAAACCATTCTGTGTGTGAACATATGGTACAGAATGTTGAACTTCAATTCCTAAAGCCATACAATAATCATTGAAAGCTTTGGAAGAAAATTCTGCAGCATTATCCAATCCGATTGATTTTATCTGGTGTTCAGGTTGACTTGCTCTGAGTCTGATGACTTGTGCAATCAATTTCGCAAAGGCATGGTTCCGTGTCGATAATAGACACACATGAGACCATCTTGTGGATGCGTCTATTAAAACCATGAAGTACCTGAATGGTCCAGACAATGGTTGAATGGGGCCACAAATGTCACCTTGAATGCGTTCAAGAAACTTTAGTGGTTCAACTTTTATTTTAAGATGTGAGGGTCTCAAAATTAATTTCCTAGTTGCACATGAAGTTCACACAAAATCTAAAGATTCCAGGAATTTTTCTGTCACTCATACCATGTCCACTTGAATTACTCATGATTTTCTCATCATCCCAATGCCGGGATGGCCAAGGCGTTCATGCCAAATTTTGAATGCATCTACATTCTGACAAATCACTTTGTATGCAACATAAGGTACGGGTTTGATGTATTTGTAGTACAACATCAAGTGTTTGTTTGCCATATCCAGTATCTTTGGTCAAGAGAAGGAACTCCTCATTGTTTTCTTCATGTGTTTCCACATGAATCCAACTTTTCCAGATATCTCTATAACTTAGTAAGGTACGTGTTGAATCGGGAAACAATAATGCTTACTCAATATTTATTTGTGTATCCACTGAAAGTATGATAGTGGCTCTACCAGAACCAACAATCATAGCATCGCGTCCCGCGATGGTCGAGACCTGTTCTTCTCTCTTTGTGTGAGTTTGGAAAAATTTGACTTCCCTAAGTATAGTGTTATTGATACAACTGCCCACTAGGCACATCTCTTCTTCCATTGGATTGACTCCTGTAACAATCTATATAATGCAGAATTTAAATTCGTAAGAATAAAGGCAAAATATAGAAAAACACATAGAATATATTAAGATAGCCTGGTGCATTATTACAATTGATAAATAGTGTAGCAACATCATGTCCTTATTACAATGATTACTTTTGCAAATTTAATTTAAAGCTATGGAGCCTATTTGAGGTCTCCAAAAATGTCGTTGGATGCATATTCCACGAGCATGTCATCGATGTCCATATAATCTCCATTACTTGAGAGGTGAAGTGTGCTTCATGCTTCTGGGTGTTCTGTGTATGACTCATGGACTTCATGTACAGATCAACAAGGTGTTTAGGAGTCCTGCACTTTTTAGCAATATGATTGTAGCAACCATACCTAAAGCAGGTGGTTTTGTTGCCACTATCATTTTTGGGCTTAGAAATGCCTTTCCCCTTTTGGGCGTTCCCACGTGGCTTTTTGGTTCTCTTATGCTTGCCCTTACCAGAGGAATTTCCAGTCTGTGTATTCCCACTCGGGATATTTTTCGTTACATTCGCATGTACTTCAGGCAATGGTGCAGTGCCCAAAGTGCGCTGGTTCGAGTTCCATATAGTGAGTTCATGGTTCTTTTCTGCCTGTTTCAATGTCTGAATGAGTAAAGAATGCACTGTGAAATTATTCTTACGGTATTGTTGAGTAATGATCCGTTCTGATGAGAGCATTGTAGACAGAGTCTTTTCAATTTTATCCGCTTCAGAAGGTTCTTTCTCACAAAACCGGAGCTTAGAGCATATCTTATGAACAGCATGGTTGAACTCATATACAGTTTTGAAATCCTGTAGGCGTAGGTGGTTCCACTCATGCGTTGCCTCTGGGAGGAGGATAGCTTTATGCTATTCATATCGATTTTTGAGAGCTTTCCATAAAGCATGTGGGTCCTCCTCATACATGTACTCCATTCTTAAATCCTGATGGATATGATTCCTTATGACTTTTAAGGCAGAGAATTTAGACATGTTAGAGAGGGTAACACTTCCATCAGTTGTTTTATCTATACATCTATATAGTCCATTTGTCGACAGATTTACTTTGACATCCATCGCCCAAGAAGGGAAATTGGAACCATCAAGAGTGACAATATCAAACTCTTTGGTTGTCATCTCACCTACATTGTGATAGCCAAAAGTTTGAGAAATTATGGCATATTTGCATTAAAATGGAATAAAATAATAATAGTGATAATAATATTAAGGTGACAAAATAAATGTTGCAAAGTAATCGTGAAATAAAGGACATGGAAATGCTTAGAGTGCTAAAAATAGACTCATGTTTATAATAACAGAGAGTTACAGGGTGCTCAGAGCAAGTGTACATTCTCTCATTATTTGCTGAAAGTAAATTAATCAAAGGTCAGGTACTAAAATGTAAATTTCAAAAATATAAAGATAATTGGGTGGTGGGCCGAAACAATCCAGTTTCGACCCATCACCTCTTATTTTCCAAGAGGCCTTGGAGGGGGGCGCACGGGTCGGCCTGGCCTGGTGGCTAGCGCGGGGTGGCGGCCCATTAGCGGGGGTGGCTAATGGCCCGGCCTAGCCTAGCCGGCTTAAGGGAGGTAGGGGGTTGGGTTAGGCAAACCATAAACCTTCCTCCCTCCAAGCCGCCGCCGCCACCTGCATGGCACCGAGCGCCGCCGCCAGCAGCCGCCTCAGGGAGGACCAGGCGCCACCGCCCGCCGTCGTGGGGGGGCGGGACCCGGTGCCACCGCTGTGGAGGGGCCCAGGCGTCACCTGTGCCAGCTCGGCTGAGGAAAGGCGCCGCCAGTGTGAGGCCGGGCGCCGCCGTTGCTGCAAGGAGGTGGGCGCCGCCACCGTGGCCGGGAGGCCGGGTGCCGCCGTGGAGAGGCTAGCGCGGCGGGGGCATGGCTGCTGTGGTCGTGAGGCCAGTCTGCTGCCGCCACCACACCGCCAATCCACCTCCAATCCGCCGCCGCCACCACACCACCGATCTGCCGCCACCGCCACCACCTTGCACCCCCTCCCCCCACCTCCTGGACCTCTCGACTCCCTGTACTCAGGCCTTCCCCTCACCCGAGGGTGGGGGACTGCTGGCCTTGCCGCCACCGCTTGGCCGGGATATGCCTGGTCTTGATGATGCGACCAAGGCCGGGGCGTGCGTTCGCCGCCGCGGCTGCGGTTGGGCGACTGGGGAATGGAGGGATTGGTGGTGGGGACGGAGGTGCAAGCACAGAGTCGTTGGAGCCGCCTGCTGCCATGTAGAAGGGCGGGGCTCCACAGTGGTGCAGCGATGGTACCTCTAAGGAGGAACTCCGGTGGATCGGCCGGTGTTGGTGTGAGCAGCGGTGTCGCCGGTGAGTAGCCTGGTGACGGTGATGGAGAAATGCCTCGGTGAAGATGTTGTGTCCAACCATGGTGAGGACAAAAGGATGTCACCACATCGAGCATCTCCTGCTGCGTCCGCACCTTTGCTGTCCACCCATGGAACTCGCAGCGGTGCGGTGACTCCACTAGGATCCGTTCCGGCGCCGTGCAAATCACCGGAGGCCCTCGGCGAGTTGCGAGGGTGCAGGAGTTGGTGCTACTGGCTGTGGTGGTTCTGCGAGCAGTGGCGCCATCGTCACGGCGTCGTTCTCCATGTCTGGCGAGGCCAGAGGGAGGAGAACGGGAGCCACGGCTACCAATGCCAGCACCACGACCCTTGCCGCGTCGAGGATAGCGCACCGGAGCCCGGAGAATCCTCTTGAGCTGTTGCATGAGACGACGGAGGTTGCGGGGAAGGGAGGATTCGGCATTGAGAGGAATGGGGCGAGCCATCTTACCCTTCACGTGCCGGTGAGTTTTTCACTGTTCTTACTCGTAGAGCGTGCTGATAACGTGTTGTAAAATGTGAAAATGGATGAACAGTAAAACTAGTGAATTCCCTTATTTTCTATTGATCTCAATATGTCCCTTATATAGCGAGGTTTACAAGCCTAGGATTCTAGGCATTAAGCATGACAATTAGGTAACTTTATGCCAATAAACATGGCTGTTACAAATGAGTAAAAACCCTTTGATGGCTGGTTAAAACTCCTTGATGGCTGCCTTTGATGAGAGCAAATTATCACCATGTAATGGCACATGTAATGGCCTTTAACAAGGGTAAAGGATGTTAGCGGTGATCAAACAAGTTATATTATTATTAGGAGTCGAAAGGAAACCCTAGCTGGGGTCTGGGCCTAGCCCAACACACTGAAACGCCGCGCTCTACTATCGAAAGGGCAAAAGGAATATGGACAATTTCTTTCTTGTGTTCCATATTGATTTTGCTCTTATTTTTCAGGGTTTTTAATTTTGCCCCCTTTTTTTCCAAATGAATGAAACATTTACCCTACTTTTGATGGAGTTGTAAGTGGAGCCAAATTAATAAACAGAAAAAAATAATAATTCTGCAAGATATGTACTTACCTTTATACCCTGGTTATTTTGCAAACGTTGGTTTGTATTGGCCCCAAGAGCCATTGCTACCTATCCCCAATCCCCGTCGCAACCCCCTAGGAACTAAGGCCCGTTTAGCACAGCTCTAGCTCCCAACTCCAACTTACCTAGAACTGGAGCTGTGCCAAACGGTATAGATTCTCCATTTTTAGAGCGGAGTTAGCAAAAGCTGCTCCACAAATTTGTACTACGGGGGTGGAGCTGGGTTTTTCTGCTCCACAGCTCCACTTCACCCCAAAAGACCCACTGCCCTTTAATTTTTTAGTGTATTTACACCAAAATACCACTTAACTACCCCTTCCTACCATATCTCCTCACGTTCTCTCTCCTCCCATCTTCCTCCATTGACACCGGCCACTGGCGGCAGCGGGCAGTGGTGGCGGGCGTTCATGGCGGTGGGCGGGTGGCGCGACGCGCAAGGGCCACGGGCGGTGGTGGCGTCAAAAGATGGCGCGTGAGCGGCAACGCGGGGTCGGCGACGCGCGGGAGGTGGCGCACGGTTGGCAGCGACAGGGCGAGTGCGGAGCAGCGTCAGCGGCGGTAGCAGGTAGGGCGACGCGCGTGCGGTGGCGGCGATGGCCCGCGCGTTGACCGCCGGCATCGGGGCGGGCGACGGCTGCGACGGTGGTAGGGTGACGCCAACCAGATGTTCGACGAAATACCAACAAGGGATGTGGTAGCGTGGAGCTAACCAATCTAGCTAGACACTTTCATACCCACTTCAGCTCCTATAAGAGCCAGCTCTCACTGGAGTTGGAGTTTAGAGTTGGGAGTTGAAGTTTGGAGCCCTACCAAACAGGGCCTAAGGTGTTGGCGGTGGAGGCGACCCGGCCGGGGTGCATACGATGGGGAGCAGGAGGCCGCCAAGATGGGAAGAAGCACGTCGTCGGTGACTTGACCAGGCGGCGGCGACCTGACCAAGCTGTGAGAAGCAGGAGGCTACGGCGTGATGGCGAGCAGGAGGCCACCACGGCGGCAAGCAGAAGCCATCGTTGTTGACCTAACCAAGCGGCGGTGACCTGACCAAGCAATACTACAGAAAAGGTTTTTGCAGATGGCTAGATCCGATTTTCACATACGGTTGGTCGGTCCACATGCATGGAACGGTCTGGAAAAATCACTATTTTTGCATGCCCGGCCCAACTGCATGCGAAGGTCGATCTTCGCATGAAGTCGGCTTAAGCCAGCCGCATGCGATAATCGATCTCCCTATGCGGCTGCTTAAGCCGACCACATGCGAAGATCGATATTCCCATATGGTCGCAAAAATACTGGCTGCATTTTGAGGTTTGCATCACCTATGTAATATTATATTTTAATAACCAAAATTTAGAATGGTATACATACGAGCTAAGAGAGTCATCGTTTCTCGCACATCGAGAGTAGAACATTACATTAACAAATAAATTAGTCTTTCGATATAAATAACCGAATACATTTATATACATGTGTACATACGTTGTTTCTCCCATATAAACATGCAAAACATGTTTGATCCATGTATATAGTACAAATTATTGATTGTTTCATCAATATTGAATATTTTCAATGCATATGTTCTTTATCCCACTCCCTAAGGGGTTTGAACTCGTCTTCTAATGTGAGTTGGCTATGATTGTCGTAGAAGACACCTAATGCATTGTAGAATTCACAACGGAGGAAGTGGCATAGGTCAGTGCATATGTTAAGAATGGTCTTCTTGTCAACATGGCTTTCCCTAGGAAGTATTCCTAGGATCTGTACAAAGAAGGCAACTAAAGTTAGCAAATGAAATTAGACGAAATAGCATGTAAGGAGAACAATATCCGGACATACAGTAGCGTTCTCTGTTGTGAACCTCCCACCGGCTCTAAGCATATGGCACACGTAATATCCACACGGATTAGAATTCGGAGGTTGTTTGAAACACTAGGAATAAAACAAATAGCAACCGTCAATATAGAAAAGTAAGTACGACAACAATCTATGTTGACTGCACACACATCTTGTCGGCCAGTTTGTCTTCACACTAAGCTTTGTCTTATTTGGATTGTTCTATGGCCCATTGTGTCTAATGTAGTACTTGTGTGCTCTATGTCAATAAAGAAAAAATAGGTTGAGTTAATTTGAAACTTGACAAAAAAAACTTTTTATTGATGGGTACGTTAGCACTTACAAGTTCAGTAAAATTAGGAAATCCATGTACTTCTCCTTATCGTAGTGTGCTGGATTGAGCACCACAACCTCGTTGTCCCTTGGATACACAGAAATAATATATAGTGGTCACTGCAAATAAGATAAGATTGATTCGATATTGTATTTACTACTAATGATGTACTACGATGCAATGAATGACACAACTTAAGGTAGATGTTGCTTACGTAAAAGCGTAAGGGATCATTAAGACATTTTTGTCCTGGTGCCTAAGCATTGCTTTTCCCAAGTAGATGGCCACCTCGACCCTCTTCTTATTGTACAATTCCTTGATATATGCTTCTTTTTCCTTAGGGGTCTTGTCCTTCTAGGTAGGATCATGTTCTCGAAGTTGCACCGTGTGTTGCGTTTTACAAACCCTTGTTGGATTTACGTAGCCTACCCTTTCCCCCACATTTCCCCCTGCGTGGATTCGGATTCGTGACATACGAAATAACACAACTTTGATGAGATGGAAGATTGTTTCATTTATTCACTTGCACCAAAGAACTAATATGTAAGAACTTACATGCAAAACGCTGTAACGAGATTGATAACCCATTTGGCGTGTAGGTCCTTGAAATCGATTACCAAGAAATGATTGGGTCCCTTGATGAAATAGTTTTCAGGGACCATGACAATAATAAAACTGAGTCCCCTTCTAGCTGCCTTCATGTACCACTCGTGCAACAACGTCATTTGCCAGGGAAGATCTTGCATGACGTGCCAAGGTAAGAATGGCTTGCTAGTAAAATTTAGCATCAGACTCAGAGGAGAAGAAACAAATCGAAGTGGATTTAGTGTGGGATCGAGTCGGATCAAAAAAAGCAGACTGTGCATCAGCTGGACTCTGTATCGGCTGGAAACAGAGTTGGAATTGGTTTGAGTCGATAAGGAAAGTAATCGATAGGGGTTAGTTTGGGCTTAGTGTGGGCCAAGATTGGAACAACCGTTATTACCGTTCAGAGTTAGAGCTCATTTAAGGCATCTGTATCTATTAATTAGGATATTAATGTCAGTTTGAATTAGAGATATGGTAAGAGTCCGCCATGTGGACTTGTTTGTTTGTTTATATCTTTAGGAAAGTTTAAGTCGTGTCCACTACGGATGAGTTTTGTACTTTGGGTATAAATATAAACCCAAGATCATTGTAATAAGGGATGACAATCCAATCAATACAACTTTCGGCGCATCGACACTTTTTCCTTATACTTTTCCATGAGTTCTTGCTTCAAGTCGAGGCATCTGCTGTGATTTCTCGACAAGAGGTAACTTGTCTTGATGGTTTGCATTATCGGGGCTTTTATATCGTTTTAGATGTATTAATCTTGTTATTGCGGTCATCTTTTATCATATATCTTAGTTAAATCTAGTTTGGTATTTCAATTTCATCATATCGGCTGAGACTCGTTTCAGGGTTTATATCGGTATCAGCTAAATTATTTTTTCTATATTAGATTAGCTAAGGTATTTACCATTCCAAAAACTGATTAATTACTTGATTGTTTAGACTTTAAGTTTCTTTACATACTTTGTGATGCATCATCCCTAGTCGTGTTTAGAATCTTAAAATCTAATCTTGAATTAATCATAATTAAGGATAGCATCGAAGTTTCAGCCGATCTTACCTAATATACATTAACTTGCGTTTTATGTATATTCGCCATTTATACAGATAGATCACCTCGTATAAATATATCAAGTATTAGTCAATTTGGATTAGATCATCGTATCTACAATTGATTTTTGTTTGATATATTAATTTAGATGGATCCGCTTATATAAGTTTATACTAGAGCAATAACCAGTAATCTATCTTATTTGCTCTAAATATTTAATCATCGGCTATTTCCATAATATTATCTAAAAGGAGATTGATAAAAGACAAATAGATATATTACAGCTAATGGAACATATTTTGGGTTTTGTTTTACTTGCTTTATCATAATCCATTGCCGATTTGGTCTAACTACATTGGCTAAGACCTCTAACGATACGTCATCGGTTCATCGGTCGATCGGCTATTGTTCGTTTAACTCTATTGTTTGTTTTTTCTTGTTGGTTGTAGATCAAACCAGCTGGCACGCTCTTGACACTCAAGGCAAGCTTGGAGCTACACTGGAGTGATGCAAATCTCCCAAGCCGCCATGTTTCTCATCAACAACCATGTTCATATGTTTCTGGCACGTCTTCAGATAACAAAGAATTCAAGTCGTCCACACAATCTTGTACTGATTTCTGATCTTTCGACAGCTGTGCAGGCTCTTCTTTCATTGGTTCTATCTTACTTCTCCCCCTGAATGACGAAAATGCTAACCTCGCTTCATATACTGCATTTTCCTTACGATCGTACTTGGAAACCATTATTGGTATTCACCGATGAGCTTCAGTGGTAGGAATGGGGACGAATGTAGCTTTCTGTGGGAGTTGAACCTGTTGTGTGAGAGTTGATTGTGGTGTAGGAGGAGATTGATGAACGGGATCAACGGGTGGCAGAGGAGGGACTTCAGGAGGAGAAGGAGGTGGCGAAGGCAGGCCTTGTGTGGAACGTTGGCCTTGTGGGGAAGATGGGCCTTGTGGGGAAGGTGGGTCATTATGGGGACGGCAGTGCCGATGGGGTAGCTATCATTTGTGCCGATTGAGCTGGTGTTGACGGTGGTTGTCCGGATAGAATGATATCTCGACAATGCCCTAATATGAACTGGTTCACTGCATCCCGAGTAATTATGTCCCCTCAGGTGTTGGATGTCTAGCTCCAACGATGCATGATCGGCATAGACCTTTGCTACTTGCACCCTTGCGTACTCCGCCGAAATTGGAGTGTTGGGAAATCTCGGCCTGGTATTGCTAAGCCAATCTCAACCTCTCTTGTTTTCCTAGCTCTGCCGCAATGGGAATGACAAACTGCACGGCATCGGACCGGTGATAAGATCCACTAGGTATGGAGTTGTTTCAACCGACCCAGCACTGCTCGACATCTGAACGGTTTGCTGGGGCGCTTTGGGTTTGGCACATAAACCCATGTCCAGCGGCCTGATCGGAATTTGGGTTCAGTCCCTGATCACACAGTACACATATAAGGGGTCCTGTTGTTAGGATGATATCATTGGATTGATCTGAATTTAATCTTCTTGTTAGGAGCCCTTGTTTGCATAGCATCCTTGAGTTTATTTTACTTCATATAGAACGATTGACTAGTATTTACATCTCCTGCTGTCTCACCAGCAAAGTGAGGAATATCATCCATGTTAACTAATACACATGCGTAGCAACAAAAGTTATGCTTCTCTCCCTCAAAGATACTCCATCCTGAGTTCTACTGAACTGAATAAATTGGTTTTGTACTTTAGGGTGTTAAGTACTATATGAAAAATTAGCTCGAAGCAATCTTTTCAATTGTTCAATATGTGACCTAAAGTCATGGTATTTGTAAACTTGAAGATGGAGGCTGTCTCCAAAACCCTTCACTGTCCAAAACTGGTTTGTTTTCAACTGAAGCCGATTTGTTTGGGGGTGATGACGGTGTAATAGCTCTGAACATCCTCTTTTCTTAAGGGAGATGTCATGTTGACGCAGAGATGCTAGCATTTTTACTTAAATTTGACCTAGGGTCAAGCCAAGAAGGAGGCAGACATGAGAACCAGTGACTCCGAGGTAGACAGGCCTGTAAAGCTATATGCCGTTGGCATTTGCTGGTTTACTGAGACGTCAGTAACTATCCCAAGTAGGATCCACGAAATTTGCTGAGTTCTTTACAATCGTAAACTAATTCCTGAGCTTGATAGTATGAAAGTGTGTGTTAATGTATCATTGGTTCTGTGATGACATGGATATATTAATTTGCATGTCGACGGTGTATTTATAGGTAGACTTTGACTTGAAGACTTGACATGGATTGGTTCTTAGCTCTGGTTTGTCGAGGCTTACAGGGGTGCAGTTGTTACGAGAAGACTTGACTTGAGTAGATGAGGCCTTCTTTTTTTTTTCTTGTTTGGTTTGAAACCAATTTATTTAACTTGAATGCTGCTTTCAAGTTCCCGCTACATATGCTCGTGTGGAATGTGATCTAAAGCTGTGTTTGGTGGTAAGGGTGGGGACTCTTCATCCTGCCACGTAAAACGAAGCATTGATTTAGCTTATGATTAAGGTATTAACTTAAAAATTAAAAAATAGATTAATATGATTTTTAAAATAACTTTTTTATATATTTCTTTAGAAACATATGCGTGAAAAACCATGAAAGTTAAGAAAGTGTAGTTGAGTTCGCTCTCACTAGATCATGGAATATGCATTATCACATGTACCTTTTCTAAGCTTTTAATAATACAGTGTAACTTTTGCAAAAACTTTGTACATATTTTTAGATATATAATTTGTTTAAATAAAATTTTACTTTTCTAATGCATTGTTATTTTCTTTTACTCCAAACTTCAATTCACTCGTTTTCCGTTAGCAAGATTTTCAAACTTTTCTAAGGCCTTGTTATATTGTTTTTAAAAATTAAATAAATTTATTTTTCACGTTTATAATAGTACATACTTAATTAATTATGTGCTAATCAGTTTTTTCGTGCATTGAAAATCTCCATCCAATAACTTTTATTCATTTCTAATATTTGATTTATTTATTTACATACTCAGATAATAATCATAAACTCAGTTTCATCTTGTCCGTTCGCGTATCAGATCTGGTATAAGAACACATCACCCTCAAAAATCTCAAAATACAAGACACTATCGTTGACCGATGCGTGACTTCACGACTCAAAGGACAGCTATCCACGTCGCCTTGTCTTTTTCTTCTCAGTTTCATTTTCCCTTTTGCCGCCTTCTTGAAATCGTCAGCCATTTTGTCTGTTTTTACAAACTTTCAAATGAAGGAAAACAAAATACTCCCTCCGTTCCATATTCCATATTATAAGTTGATTTTAATTTTTTTAAGTTAACTCTGATCAAATTTATAGAAAAACTACTAAATATATTCAATGATAGATTTAATAAAACTAGTTTAGTAATATAAATATTGTTATGCTTTTTATAAACTTGGTCAAATTCAAGTTTGACGTTACAAAAGTAAAAGCGAACTGAGGGAGTACTATTCACATAAGTTAAACAAAGTATACACGTTATTTTCATCGTTGGATTGGTAGTTAATTCTGTGCAACCTGGGGCCGTCAATACAAATGAAATGATAAATTGAGGGAAATTTTACTATTTGCCACTTTTAGGTTTGGCAATTATTCAAATGTCCTTCTTAGATTTGCACATATTTTTTCTCCTCATAAGAGGCGGTCTCTTAACTATTTGCCACTTTTGCCTACGTAGCATACCAACGTGAAAAAACTCGGGTGAAAAATAGTGTGGGACCCACTCGTCAGTCTCTTCCTCCCCTTCTTCCTCTTTCCCATCGACACCGGCATCGACCCTCTTCTCCACCGTGCCTCGCTGGTGCCGCCTCGTAGCCGACTACCGCCAACACCGCCCTTGCAACAAACGCCAGGGACCCCCATCGTCGAGCGGCGGTGGCGGAGGATGAGGAGGCGGAGCTGCCGCCGGACGAACTCCTCGTGACGGTGGAGGAAGCGGAGCAGTGGCAGCGACGGAGGAGGAGGGCGGTAGTGGAGGTAGAGCGGCACGACGACGGCGGAGGAGGAGGCAGAGCAATGGCACCAGTGGAGGAGGCGGAGCAGTGGCGGCAGCGGAGGAAGAGGGCGACGAAGAAGGCGGAGCAGCGGTGTACAGACTCCTCACGGTGTTGGAAGAGGCAGAGCGGCGATGGCGGAGGCAGAGCGGTGATGGAGAAGGCGGAGCGGCGATGGAGAAGGCGGAGCCGCCGGAAGGACTCCTCGCGATGGTGGAGGAAGGGAGAGGTGACAGCGATGGAGGAGGAGGGCGACAG
This sequence comes from Oryza punctata, assembly GCA_000573905.2. Taxonomy (NCBI): domain Eukaryota; kingdom Viridiplantae; phylum Streptophyta; class Magnoliopsida; order Poales; family Poaceae; genus Oryza; species Oryza punctata. The sequence continues at coordinate 6,090,156 of CM002491.2, read as the reverse complement.
CGGAGGTAGAGCGGTGACAGATGAGGCAGAGCAGCGACAATGGAGGAGGTGGAGCGGCGCCGACCTCGACGGGTCCAAGTGCGGTGGAGAAAGAGGGGTGATGCCGGTGTCGATGGGGAAGACGAAGAGCGGGGAGAGATGAAGGGGAGGAAGAGACTGTCGAATGGGTCCCACACCATTTTTCACCCGAGTTTGCTACGTTAGCATGCCATGTAGTGATAAATAGTTAAGAGACCATCTCTTAAGGGGGAAAAAATATGTGCAAACCTAATAAGAGTATTTGAATAATTGCCGAACCTAAAAGTGGTAAATAGTTAAATTTCCCACAAATTGATCTTATAGCCAGCATCGTCAGGTAGAAGAATCTGACATTTTAAATTTTGTTTCACGATGTGAGAATCTAACATTTTAAGTTTTGTTTGACGAATTAGTTACTACAATGGTTTGATGGAGTATTGATTAACTTATTGCTTCAACCGTTTGTTGAACTGGTGATTCCGATGACATATATATTAGTGCTAGTTGCATGCCGGCCGCAGAAAGAGAATAAATGGGTAATCTACGAACGGGTAAGCAGTCCTGAAAAGAACACTTTAATTTTAGTCGTACATTATGTTGTATTCTTGTGTACTTCGTCCAATCAAAGAAAATATTGTTATGAATTTTAGTGGGTAGCATATCTATGATATTGGTCATATTTTATGAGGTTCAAATGAATTTTACCTTGGAATTTTTCTTTGAATCATCCTTTAACCAACCAATGTTTTCAAGACAATTTTACTTTTATGGCTTTTTAAAACCGTCAACTCAATTATCCATCTAATTGTATATTAAAAAGATGCTCTACATACTTGAGATTATTCATATAGTTATGAAAAGAGTCAAAATAAAAATATTTGTTAAAAAATGAGTCCAAAATAAAAGTGAACATCGGTAAGAATGACCCAAAGTGAAATATACTTGTTAAAACTCAAAGGAAGAAGTAATTTTATCACATTTTACTTAAATTATAGGTCAAGGGTGCTTGTTTTTCAAACCAGTCCACCATTTGGTGATTGCCTTTATCAGCCATAACCAAAATTTAAATTTTATTCTAGAGTTAATTTTAAATTTTTTTATATAACTTTTTTACATTAACCTTAAAATCAGTCGTAACCAAAATTTAAATTTTATTTCAAGTTAATTTTTAAAGTTTTTTATTGTAATTTTTTTACATTAACTTTTAAATCACTAACCACAAAATATAGAATTTTTATTCTTCATTTATTCTTATTATACTCTTTATTATATCAGACCAAACTGTTTCAATATGTACTACTCCGTATTAAAATTTAGGGGGTGTTTGGATGCACCTGACTAGAGACTACTTGACTAATTTTAGTCACACTAGAGGACTAAATCTCCAAACACCCCTGACTAAATGGTGACTAAAACTAGTCTAGTCTCTAGTCAAGGGTGACCCAACTTCTAGTGACTAATCTCCTCTCTCACCTAATTAATTGCTCATCCCATAGAGAGAGAAGGAGAGAGAAGGGGAGGGAGAGGAGAGAGAAGGGGAGGTAAATCACTTTAGTCCCATCTTCCAAATAGGGGGTAACTAAAATTTTTTAGTCTATCTAAACTTTAGTCAGGTGATTAAAAGGATCCAAACACCCTCTTAGCGTTTAATTTTATATTCCTAGGATTTTTTGTTGTGTTAGCAGTCAAAGCAGTGGGCGAGTGGGGCCTCAAGTGGGGACCCCATCTTCCTGCAAGATTAAAAGCAATTTTTCCGGAGACGCACCGGGCTTGCCGTCCGCCGCCGTTGCGCGTCTCCGCCCCAAGCCCCCAACCCAAATGTTCGCCGACGGCGAGCGACACTGAGACTGAGTCGACATGGCTCTCCTCCTCCCGGGGTGGATGGTCACCACGACGGCATGCTTGCCGCCGCCGACGACAGGTGGTTCCTTCCCCGACCTGCTCGCCTTCCTCTTCCTCTCGCCCTGCCCGCAGCGCGCGCTCCTCGGTGCCGTCGACCTCATCTTCGTCGTCGCGTCCCTCGTCTTCCTCGTCCGCCCCCGCGGCGTCGGCGGCGCGGAGGATGGTCCGGAACGGGAGGCGCTGCTGCCGAAGCCTTGGGCGTCGGGAAGGCCTTTCCGGGTCGCGGTCGCGCTCGGGGCGTCGTGGGTGTTCGCGGCGGCGTCGGCCGTCCTCTTCGCGCTCGCGTTTTTCCTCCTGCCGAACACGGCATGGAGGGTTTGGGAATCCAGCTTCCTCGCCATCCACTTCGTGGCGCACGCCGTTGCGGCGTGGACCGTCGCGTCGCGGAGGGGAACCGCCGATGGCGCCCTCCCTCTTCAGCTCTGCGTGTTTTGGGTCGTGACGGCCCTCGTCGGCGCGCTCTTCTTCGCTTCGGCCGCGGTCCGCTGGGCCGAGGATTCGCTGCTCTTCCCCGACGACCCCCTCGCCTTCGCCGGCCTCGCCCTCTCGCTGCCTCTGGTGTATGTAGCCATCACCGCCTCCTCCTGCGAGGTCGCAGGTACGTGCGAAGGCGAACCCGCTGACGTCACCACCGCGGCGGAGTCCGCTACGCCGTACGACGCGGCGTCGTGGCTGTCGCGCGCGACGTTCAGTTGGATCAATCCGCTGGTCTCCAAGGGGTACGCCAGCGACTCGCTCGCCGCCGACGACGTCCCGCCGGTGTCGCCGGCCCACCGCGCCGAGGCGTCTTACGCTCGGTTCGTGTCCAACTGGCCGGCGCAGGGGTCGCGCTACCCGGTGGGCGTCGCGCTGTGGCTATCCTTCTGGCCGCGCGTCCTATTGACGGCCGTGCTGGGGCTTGTACGCCTCGCCGCCATGTACGTTGGCCCGTCGCTCATCAACCATTTCGTTGACTTCATCAGCCATGGCGGCACGACGTGGGAGGGCCTCCGGCTAGTTGGCATCCTCGTCGCCGGCAAGGCGGTCCAGACGCTGGCCTCGCACCACTACAACTTCCAGGGGCAGCTGCTGGGGATGCGCATCCGCGGCGCGCTGCTCACGGCGCTGTACCGCAAGTCGCTGCGTCTGTCCACCGGTGCGCGCCGCGCGCACGGCTCGGGCGCCATCGTCAACTACATGCAGGTGGACGCCGGGAGGGTGTCCTACGCCATGCACGGGCTCCACGGCCTTTGGCTGATGCCGCTGCAGGTCGTGGTGGCGCTTGTCCTGCTGTACGCCTACCTCGGCCCCTCCGTGCTCATGACGCTCGCCGTGATCACCGCGGTCACCGTGATCACCGCGTTCGCCAACAAGCTCAACCTGGCCTACCATCTCAAGTTCCTCGGCGTCCGCGACAGCCGCATCAAGGCCATCACGGAGATGCTGAACCACATGCGTGTCATCAAGCTGCAGGCCTGGGAGGAGAAATTCGGTGGCAAGGTGCGAGAACTCAGGCAGACTGAGATGGGGTGGTTGACCAAGATTGTACTCTTCATGTGCGCCAACAATGTCGTGTTCTCCAGCGGCCCACTCGCCATGACTGTCCTGGTCTTTGGGACCTACCTCGCCACTGGAGGAGAGCTAGATGCCGGCAAGGTGTTCACGGCCACCGCGTTCTTCTCAATGCTCGAGGGCCCTATGCATAACTTCCCGCAGACGATCGTGATGTGTATGCAAGCGTTTGTGTCACTTGGTAGGCTGAACAAGTTCCTGTCTGATGCCGAGATTGACAGCACGGCTGTGGAGCGCATTGATAGTAGCACCGGTGATGCAGCAGCGGTGAAAGTACAGAATGGAGTGTTTGCTTGGGATGTGCCGGTTGATGGTGCAGAGGATGGCCGGCAGAACCATGGTACGGAGAATGGCCGAGAGGAGGGGCCGAGGATGGAGACGGTGCTGAAGGGGATTGAGGTGGAGGTGAGGAAGGGTGAGCTAGCGGCGGTGGTTGGGACAGTGGGCTCCGGCAAGTCGTCACTGCTATCCTGCATCATGGGAGAAATGCACAAGCTCTCCGGCACGGTGAGTGTACATATCTCAAATTCTTGGTATTTGATTAAGGAATAATTAACATTGTATTCTGATAAGAAAATGTGAATATAAGTGTTTACTATCACAACAAAATAATTCAAATCTTTTTTGACAGTTTTACGGAAGCCAATAAAATCCAGCTGATGTAAAAGCTAATTGTTCCTTTAATTCTGTATATAAGATTCCTTAGTTTAGCTCCTCTTTTGGTAAGCTCACGGCAGATTGTGGGGTTATTTCCCCAGAAATTAGTTTGACATAAACGTGCCTGGTCCACTCAATTTGCCTTTGGCCTTCCTTGTTAGGGATTCTTTGGATTCAGCCATTGGAGAAATTGGTTTGTGATTTTATATTTGTATCACTAAAAGTTGAAAGAAACACTTTAATATCATTGAAGGTTTGCACTGTTCTGTGCCACTTGTGCCACATAAAGGCTGAAGGTTTCTTCATAGTTTCTTCCCTCTGGTAGGCAGGTTTATGTCAAAAGGCTCACTGTTCCTTTTATGAGGCAGGTTTCTTCATAGTTCTATCTCTGTTAATTATGAAGAAACTACCCTCTGGCAAAAGACTGAACCGCTGAAGATGAGCTTGTTAAACAGACATCGAACAAGGGAAACCCCGTCGTCAATACCCTTTGCTGTCCACCAATCTGCATCATCCACCATTGATTTGCGCCATCCGTTGTCTATCTGTTCCTCTTGCTAGCTGCAGCAACCTTGTTAGCCACCGTCTATTTGCACCTGTTGCCATAAATCGTCCATTTCACTTTCAGTTCCTCTTGCTAGCCACAGCAGACCCACTAGCCACCATTGATTCAAACTGGCTGCTGTCAGTTTCTGTCACTACACAGAGTCCATTATCCATAGGTATCTGGATTAAAACAAACTTGAGGTCTCAAGCCTTCCCCTCCTTGTATCTTGAATTCCTATGTTTTACCTATCTGTCATCCAGATGATAGTTTTGATGTGATTCATTTATTCACACTTTTTTGCCAGACTCTTTCTTTGCACTTTGCACACTTTGTTAGCTGATCATATCAGAAGTAGTATATCAATAAATCTAAATGTTGAGAGAGTGCTTTTGTATTATTCAGAATAAAATACCAGTATGGCATTTGCATGCATCAATAATTCTGAATATTGAGACTGAGCTCATTACATATGCTTATCAATTAGCATACTAGTTGTTGCCAATTTCTTCAAGCTATTTTCGGTTTTTTGTCTGTCGCTACCTTTTCCAAATTATTTTCTTATTTTCTATCTGATAATAACTGTGCTATCGTTTCATATTTGATACAGGTTAGCATATGTGGGAGCACAGCTTGTGTTGCTCAGACAGCTTGGATCCAAAATGGAACCATTCAAGAGAACATTTTATTTGGAGAACCAATGAATTCAGAGAGATACAGGGAAGTCATACAAACTTGTTGCTTAGAGAAAGATTTAGAAATGATGGAGTTTGGAGACAAGACTGAAATAGGAGAGAGGGGGATCAACCTCAGTGGTGGCCAGAAACAACGCATCCAACTTGCTAGAGCAGTTTATCAAGATTGTGATATATATCTGCTTGATGATATCTTTAGTGCAGTTGATGCTCATACTGGTTCAGCTATCTTCAAGGTAAATTCCCATGTATTTCTTTTATGTTCTTGTGGTGTTTGGCTATTTCGTTGAGTTGATTTAAATTCAGAATAAATGCAAAGTAACCACAAGTCAAAATGAACTCGTGGAAGGAACTTGTAATGAAGATTTAAAGGATGTCTAGTGAAAGCAGAAAGGTAAAATAAATGAGAAAATATCAAATATGGAAGGTCGAATTCTTTGAAAGATAAGGAGAAAAAGTCATTCTTGTAAAATTCTAAAATAAATTTCAACATCAAGCAATGCCATCTGGCTTTCGGCATGGTAGTTATCTTGCTGTGAATCAACGTTCACATCAATCCCTCACGACATCTTTCTGTTTTTATACATAGATGGAATATTAGAAAATAATATATTGATTAAAATGCTTTTAGAATTGTCCTTACCAATATGATTTTATATTTGCATAATTCAGATCCCATTTAATTTACCTATTTATCAATTTTATTTTTTCTGTTGGATTCACATAGAATAAAGCGACGGAAAATTTTAGCGCTCTTTCATTTTCCTTTCTATTTCAAGAAACTTTGTTCCATCTTTTATGTATTCATTTGTTATAGCAAACTAAAAGGAACCTTGTATTACAACCTGTAATTTTTTAGTAGGAATGGCTACAAAGGTTGATGATGTGGAATTCAGTTTACAACAAAATGGACTAGTTTCCCCTCAAGAAAAACAAAAACAAAATGGACTAGTGACCTACTTAATTTTCAAATATTAATTGCTTTCCAATAGTTTTCTTATTACTACGATGTCTCGAAAGAAAATTCTGAAAACAAGTATGGAACAGTAGGTACTGTTAACCCAGTTTTTAAGTAGTGCTCTAATGGTTACCTTTTTTCTGCAGGAATGTCTGAAAGGTATACTCAAGAAGAAGACAGTTTTGCTTGTGACTCACCAAGTGGATTTCTTAAAAGATGTGGATACAATATTCGTATGTTCTATTCTCAAACTGTAGTTGTCACATTTGGAGGAAATAGAGTAGTAAATATGTTTTTGCTGCAGAAATAAACTCTGACATATAGTGAATCGTTTAGCCATATTGAGCAATACCAGTACCACTGTAGTGCTGTTTTTGTTTTTTATTCTGGGGGTAGGGACAAGAATTATTTTTCTTTGCCTTTTTTCTAAGTTTAGTTTAGGTATCAGCATATGACATGTTTATGATATGATGACAAATGCACAATTATCTGATATCATTTACACATAATACAAATTAAACAATATTAACTTGTTGTAACAGGTAATAAAAGATGGGGTAGTCGTTCATTCTGGGAGCTACAGCCAGCTATTAACATCATGCTCAGATTTTTCAGCTCTTGTTACTGCTCACCATAGTTCAATGGAGGTTCCAGGGGCAGCAGAGCAAGCGTCCCATGATCAGACCACTGGGTATTCTCAGGACATCACCGTGCCAGCAAAATCTCCTGTCAAGTCCAATTCTAGTAATGAAAATGGTGGTACCAGTGTTGGACCGAGCAAAGAAGCAGGTTCATCTAAACTGATCCAGGAAGAGGAAAAGGAGAGTGGCCGAGTAAGTTGGCAAGTGTACAAGCTATACATAACAGAAGCTTGGGGTTGGTGGGGAGTTCTGGTCATTTTAGCTGTATCAGTGCTGTCGGAAGGCTCCAGTATGGCTAGTAACTACTGGCTCTCATATGAAACATCTGGGGGCACAATATTTGACACTTCTGTTTTTCTTGGTGTTTACGTTTCGATCGTTGCTGCTTCAATTGTATGTGATGCGATCAGTACTCTTTTCGTGACATTCTTGGGGTTTAAGTCAGCCCAGGTCTTCTTTAACAAGATGTTTGACAGCATTCTACGGGCTCCAATGTCATTTTTTGACACCACTCCTTCTGGGAGAATACTAAGCCGGGTATGTTTTGTGTAGAAGTAGAATTTAATTTGTTTCACAGCACGTGTACAATCATTTTCTGAACCATTGTTGTTCTATTTTTTCAGGCATCAGCAGACCAAATGAAAATTGACACTGCCCTTGTATTCTATGTTGGTTTTGCTATGTCAATGTGCATTTCCGTGGTGAGCAGCATTGCTGTTACCTGCCAGGTTGCATGGCCGTCAGTCATAGCAGTACTTCCACTAGTGCTTTTAAACATTTGGTACCGGGTATGGTCTAGCTACAACCATGCATATCAGAGAACAGAAATCGTTTTTCAAAGTACTTAGCATCATATAAGAGCCATAGTTGAATTATAATAATAAATTTGATTGCTTTCATTTCTTCATGTTTTCCAGAATCGTTACATCGCAACATCTCGAGAATTAACTCGTCTTCAAGGAGTAACAAGGGCACCTGTTATTGATCACTTCTCAGAAACCTTTTTGGGTGCTCCAACTGTAAGGTGCTTTGGGAAGGAGGATGAGTTTTACCAAATAAACTTGGACAGAATCAATTCGAATTTGCGCATGTCTTTTCATAATTATGGAGCTAATGAGTGGCTGGGTTTTCGCCTGGAGTTGATTGGCACACTTCTACTGTCTATAACTGCTTTTCTCATGATCAGCTTGCCTAGCAATTTCATCAAGAAAGGTACTCTTAAAATATTGTTTCGCCAAGTATTTATACAGGTCCCATTTGGTAGAAGAGAGTCGAATTGTTGACTCTTGATGTTATGTTGTCTACATCTGAGGTATAAATTGGATTTTTCCCTTGAACACAGTTTTGAAATGTTAAGGAAAAAAGAATCTTGTGCTAAGCATAGTAGTTATATTAGAAGGTATACCAGTCATCATCTGGAAGAACATAGAAACAAATGAATGATTCTTAGTGAATTTTATCACTCTGTAGAATGGGATAGCATGGGTTGTTGTGAATCTATGAATGTCTAAATTTGAGATATTGCGCTTTATGGATAGTTTTGTGTCATTAAAGCACAGGTCAAGCACAAATTTATGTTACATGCAAACTTTCATATTTTCGCAGAATAGTAGCTACTTGTTTGTACGGTTGAGGATAAGTACAGCAGTCTCTAAATGATCAATTATATTAAAAGACCTGCTAATATATGTTATCAGTTTAATCCTTTGTGACTTTCAAAAGATCACTTCATTGATTTGTTCTGTTTCTGATGTAGAGTTTGTCGGCATGTCCCTTTCGTATGGTCTATCTCTCAATTCATTGGTGTACTATACAATTTCAATGAGCTGTATGCTAGAAAATGATATGGTCGCCGTGGAAAGGGTGAATCAGTACAGTACTCTTCCTTCTGAGGCAGCATGGGAAGTGGCAGATTGTCTTCCCTCACCATATTGGCCTAGAAGAGGAGATATTGACGTTAAAGATCTAAAGGTGAGAAATTTCATGTTCCTTCATTGAACTTCCTTTTTGTACACTATGATTAGTAGAAGTGAGCCATATCAATACTATTCTTTTCAGGTTAGGTATCGATCAAACACACCTCTAATCTTGAAAGGCATTACTATTAGCATTAACAGCGGAGAAAAGATAGGAGTTGTGGGAAGGACTGGCAGCGGAAAGTCAACTTTGGTTCAGGCTTTGTTCAGGCTTGTGGAGCCTGTAGAAGGGCATATCATCATTGATGGAGTAGACATTTGCACTTTGGGCCTTCATGATCTCAGGTCGCGCTTTAGTGTGATTCCTCAAGAGCCTGTGCTCTTTGAAGGAACCATAAGAAGCAACATCGACCCAATTGGGCGATATTCTGAGGACGAGATATGGCAGGTACGGAAGTTTGGTTAAAGCTTCTGTATGTTTCAATATGTGGATTTTCTATTGCAACTCTTTGTTTCTGTCGAGACTAACATATTTATTCCTCTGCAGGCCCTTGAGCATTGTCAACTAAAAGATATGGTAGCTGCAAAACCAGAGAAGCTTGATGCACTAGGTATGCTTTTTAATTGAACATTTTTTTTGTTTTTGTAGCTGCAATTACTGTTGCACATATTTGCTGTCTGGTTGTTCTTTGTAGTTGCCGACATGGGGGAGAACTGGAGCGTAGGACAGAAGCAGCTCCTCTGCTTTGGCCGTGTCATTCTGAAGCGCAGCCGGATCCTGTTCATGGATGAGGCAACAGCTTCAATTGATTCTCAGACAGATGCGACTATCCAGAAGATCATCCGAGAAGAGTTCACTGATTGCACTGTCATAAGCATTGCGCACCGCATACCGACTGTCATGGACAGCGATAGAGTTCTGGTGTTGGATGCAGGTGAGGATTTACACTGACTATTTCTAGTATTACCAGAATGTTTTTCCAGCCCCAAAGAAAAGCATGGCAAGATAAAAAGAAATCCTGAGATATTTGCTGATAATTTGATTTTGCACTTCTATTTAAGCTTGGTATGTGTATATCTTTTTTTCAGGGTTAGTGAAGGAATTTGATGCGCCGTCCAAGTTGATGGGGAGGCTGTCAGTTTTTCGAGCAATGGTTCAGGAGTATGCAAATCGTTCCTACAGCACAGAGGCAAGCGATTGATGATAGCCAATTAATAAAGAATCACAAGATTAGTCATACATACAAGTATACAAGATATACCTGAAAAAACTAACTACAGGAAAAAGGATAAACTCTAGATGAAACTTTTTGTAAGTTTGAAGAGATTATGTGTTGCATTTCCACGTTTTCCCTTGCTATGTTTGTGTGTGCGTCGACGTTTTAGTAGTTACTTCACTAGTTACTCTTAGATCAACACGAAAAGGTTGGAATAGCAGTTGTTATTGCTGGGTACATAAACTCTTTGCACATGAGCTATTGAAGCTTCAAAGGAAAAACACTTGTTCTCTGACATTCCAATTTGGTTCTCTAACTTCAATCTTACCTGTTCATAAGCACCTAGCATTCTGGTTACTGGATAGATTGGCTGATGAAGCAGATCATATTATTTCGGCGATGTTTGTGGCGTTACATAACCTGTGGTCTGCACGTAATGATGCTCGGCATGTTGACACTCCTGAGAATCCTTCTTGTGTAGCGGAAATGATTATATTCCAATTGGAAGAATGGGCAAACCTGAATGAAAAGAAGGCACCTAATGTCCAGCCACCGGCACAACAATGGGAGAAACCTCCAATGGGGTGGCTGAAGGTAAATGCCGATGGAGCTTTCAGGACGGAAATTTTTAAGGGTGCTATTGGAGCCGTTGTGAGAGATGACAGAGGTGAGTTTTTAGCTGCGGCTTCTCACTTCTATCCTTCAGTTTGTGATGCTACCATGTCAGAAATATTGGCTTCTGGAAGGGCAGTGCAGCTGGCGAGAGAGCTAGGGGCTACAAATGTGAGTTTGAAAACTGATTGTCTCGTGGTCCAACAAATGCTGGCTGACGGGGTCTTTAATCGTTCGTTTTATGGGACGATAATTCGAGAGTTTAGGGTTGTTTGGATTCGTAGGTCGGCGAATAGGGTAGCTCATGCTTTAGCAAATGCTTGCTTTAATAGCGAACGTATTTCGACCTGGTTCTCTATTTATCATGAGTTTCTAAGTTCCTATTTGCTTATGGACTGTGTCATACCTTCGGTTGTGTTCGGTATATGGAGTTCCCAACTCCTCTCCCTCTTGTTTCGTGTGCACGCTTTTCAAACTGCTAAACGGTGTGTTTTTTTTAAGAAAAAATTATATACGAAAGTTGCTTTAAAAATCATATTAATCCATTTTTGAAAAAAATAGTAAATACTTAATTAATAATGTGCTAATGAGTCACTCCGTTTTTCGTATGGAGAAAACGAGTTCCCAACTCACCCAAACAAACGCATCCGTCCAAATAAAGAGCTACCGACCTTCTTTAAAAAAACTTTAATCTTACCTCATTTTCTGGCATCACTTGTTTTGAAGTTTTATTCGTTGCTGAATGCGGAGTATGTATGTATGGTCGACAGCTTTCCTGCTGACACTTCTGTTGGAAAAAACCCAACCGAACAAAACACTGTGTGGACTTGTTTATGACTAAAAATTGACAGAGGAATTATAGAAGATAAAATACACAGTTTATATTAGTGAATATAAATTTTGATTGAGAGCTACTCCCTCTTGTTATAAATATTTGTCATTTTTCTCAGCTGCTTAGTTTTTCTAAAGAAGGGTTTAGGTAGCTAGATTTACGTTGAAAAGTACTCAAATAATCTTGTTAGGTTTTATAAACTGACGTTAGTATAGTACTCTAATAATTTTGAAATGCTGATGGTCAAAGTTTCAAAATTCTGAACGAATCTCACTCTAAATTTTAAATACTTATAGCGGTCACTGTTTGCTGCTATGTTATTATGTAACTATGAAAGCATGTGTGACAAAAGAGTAAGATGTGTTTCCATTTTTTTAATTAAATGTTCATCGGCTCGCTCTTTCTTATGAATATTAAGAAATTATTAATGAATATATTTTATGTGTATCAAGCTATTCTTCCCTCTAATTAATATGCATATAATTTGTTGCCTATTTGCATGTAAATCAACAAAGATGGAGAAAATACACATCTTAGATAATGCCTCTCTATGCTATGTGACAACAATATAATATTTTTCTAAAAAGACCTAGTTAACGTGAGTCATAAAATGTAAATTTAATAGGAAAAATATAAAAGACATCAATTATGCAATGCTATTAGGGGCTTATATACATGCAAGAGTAAAAAACCCATGACTCTACTGTCAAGGATTGGAATTTAGGATATCACATATTTATCATTGGCTTTTGCCTCTTTATATTTCTCAAAGTAAAATTTTACTTGTTTGAAAGAAATATAAAAATAGATAAAAAAGAAAATATCGTTGGTATATAAAATGAGATATTTTGTATAGTTAAGGGACTAAACTGATTCAATCCTGTGGGTTAAGTGCTCCATATAAATAGTATGAGTAAAAGCATTGCGATGAACCTATCTGGTCAAATGATTTAAAAATTTCGATAAGCGGCTCAAAATTATTGTGTCAATATGTGATAGTCCATATGTGAAATAGTATTACGTATAACATTAGCAATATAGGGCAGATGTTATAACTCAGTTATTGTGTCCTACTCTGATGCAGCTAGTTGTCTGTTTTATTCTCAAAGTATCAGGTTTTTTCATTGCTAAATAAAAATTCTCATGAGGCTCAATTTGATTGTGTGATGTGGGAGACAACCAATATGTCATTTCATAAATAGTACGCGAGACTCCACATAGTTCGATGGAAACATGATTTGATGCTCACGTGTACTTGTCATCACAATGTTAAATTTTTGTCGATATCATGGTTTAAACTTTTTCTATAAAATTATAATTAGATGTCATAATTTATTTACCCAAAATGATCATTTTTTTTAATTTTTTAGCTACCTTGCAGTGGCATGAATTAAGTGCATGAATTAGTGCCTACCATCTTTTCACTTCTTTGTGTTACATAATTAAGCATTTGTTATATTCATGGCAATTTATTATGTCTGATACAATCATATATAATTAATAGAAAAATTGCCCATGCATTGCAATGGGAATAAAAGATGAGAAAATTGGGGAAAAGTTGAGAAATATTTATATTATGTAATTAATTGAAATATAAATTTTCCGGAATATTTGAGTATTTTTTTAAGTAGGTAGGTGTATAATTAAATTAATTTATAAGTAAAGTAAGTGTGAGAGATAAAATGATACTGTTAGATTTAATTTTTATTAAATTAACCAGGATAAATAACACTCTTTGATATTTTGTTGGAATTTTTAGAGCTTAATTGCTAATTTTAATAATACAAACATCATTTCAGCATTTATTTAAATAAAAATCCTCATTTCTCTCTGGCCATTTTCAGCCTATTTTCTTTCTTAGCCCGCAACTGAAGTCTAGTTAGCCTCACCCAAATCCTCCCCTCACTGCACTGTGTTGGACCCGCCAGCCTGCCTGCGGTCCATCAAGCGTGCGCGGCCCAGTACTGATGCAGCCTGACGATGGATGAGGCTCGACGCGGAGGCGATCTGAGTCATCCGATCTGATGGACGTCTTGGATCACCTCACTACTACAAAAACACCAATTGGTGTCGGCCATATAGGTGCCGGTTACCCCAAAACCGGCACCTATAAGACTTTTCCCGCCCACGGAGTGTATAACCGGCAGCTATAATAATTTATATGTGCCGGTTTTTGATGGAATTTATATAGGTGCCGGTTTTAATTAACAGCCGACACTAAAAGTTCTCCCGCCAACGGTCTAAAATTGATATAGGTGCCGGCCGTGAGTTAAAAATCGGCAACTATTGTATAGGTGCTAGTTTTTAGGTGACGGTCAGCACCTTTAATTTTTTGTCATAGGTGTCGGGGAGGGGAATAGGTGCCGGTTTTTAACCCGAACCAGCACCTATTGTCCACCAACGACGTCATCAAGGCCTAAAGGTGCCAGTTCGTGTTAAAAACTGACACCTATTACTCTTGCAGCCTATATATACCCTCACCACACTAGTTCACGATTTGAGAGGTCTTCTTGCTCATCCAAAGGGGGGAGGTTTTGCCCAAAAAATTCAAAAACATCAAGAGATCTATGTGTTTGCATGTTTAACGGTATGTTTTTGTTGATTCTATACGTATTTTCTTTATTTGTGTGATCTCGATGTGTCTATGTGATGCCGCCTGGTTGGTTTCGGCAGGCTTGGTCGAAGGGGCCTCATGGCATACTGCCAACAAGCCCCTCACGGGCAAGGGTGAGATAGGAGCTTCGGCCGAGACCGTGCAAACCATGTAGTATGGTATGAGGCGCCCCCTTTCGACCGATGCTCCTGCCGAAACCCATCTTTCTTGATCCTGCAAAAAGCTGGCGACATGCGAAGAAAGATTATAGTGTATGGTCTTCGCCCTACCCCGAGCAGCTGTGGTTTTTTTTTTTAAAAGTCAATGTGTGCAGTGTTGGGCCTTTGCCCTGTATGAATAGTGAAGTGGCCCATGTTGGTCTGTTGGGCTGTTTTGAACAGCGATGGGCCGTGAGGCCGTGGCGGACAGTGGTGGGCCGTGAGGCCGGGAGCCTGTTACTGCACGGCCTGATCCATGGGATTTTACCGTTTCACCTACCCCGCGACATGTGGCCGCCCCTGATTGGTTGGGGAGGCGAAGCGTCGTTTGGTGGGATATATATTCTCACCCCCCGTTTCCACCGTCGCCACCCTTGTCACTTTCACCGCAGTCATTTTCCTCTCCACCTGCTCTCGGCTAACCTTCGAACAACCTACTTCGCCCAAGCAACCCTTTTTGCCAATAACTCCCTCCTTTCGCCCATGGCTCCCCGCAAGCCGGACCCCGTCACCGCGACTGGTCCTGATCCCGGCCGAATCGATGACGACACCACAACCTTCCTGGGGGCTTCGCTCGTCGACGATGACGAGTTGGCCAGAATGGTGGACGCAGGCGTACTGGCGGAGGGGCAGGCGTTCGCCCCAGGAGAGGCCGAAGTCCCCCAACCTGGCGAACACCAGACGGTGGTGTTCGCCATTTTCTTCGAGGCCGGTCTACGATTTCTGTGCAACATCCTGTTGCCGGAGATCCTCCGCCTCTTCCAAGTCGAACTGCCCCAGTTGAGCCCTTCGGCCCTGGTGCGGATCGCGATTTTTGACTGGGCGTGCCGAACCGCGGGGTTCGAGCCCAGCGCCGATCTTTTCGGCGCCATCTTCTCTGCTGCCGTCAACACGAAGATGGTGGTTACGCCCGCCGGGACCCAGAAGACGGTGTTCGGGAGTGTGAACTTCAACGTTCGCCCCGAACGCGCCGACTTATGGCCGGTCAACACCGCCATGTCAAAGTGGGACCACCACTAGATGGCGAAGTGGTTCTACCACTCCATCCCCTTCGAGGCGGATTCCGAAGCGGCGAGGGCGCTGCGTTGGCGGCATCGCGCAATTTCACCAGCGCGGAGACCTAGGGTTGCCATTACCGGCACCCTAGAGTCCCGCTTCGCCCTGCTTTGCAGGGTGTGTTCCTGGCTGAGTTGCCGGGACTTAGTAGAGGAGTTCTGCATGCTGCAGGTTCATCCGCTTTCGCAGGCATGGCAGGTCGAGGTCGACCAAGGCGAAGTGGTCGACGGCCTGCCCAGACTTGTTTTGCCCCCAGGGGCGAATGGTGAGCTCTCTCTTTTTTTTTGCTTTGCGCTTCGCCTTTTTGCCATGCTTTTGCTTCGTCTCCTAACTTTGCGTCTCGCCTTTTTCCAGTGTTGACACTGGCCCAAGCCGACGCCGAAGCCAGACGGCTTGTTGGCGATATCTCGCTGACCGAATATAGCCAGCTGCTGACTCGGCAAGCGGCTGGCCGGGCGAACCGTGTCCACGTCAGCGAGCTCCCTCTGAGGGCGAAGCCATCTAAGGTGGATGGCGAAGCCGGCCCCTCTCGGAAGCGCCCGCGGGGGCAGGTGAGATTTGCCCCCCGTAAACAGAAGGCCCCCGTCCCTACAGACTCCGACGTTGGTGAAGACGAGGATGTCGAAGAGGCGGCCGAAGAGGCTATCAACGAGGCGGGCGATAGCCGCTCCGGGACGCGCGGTTATACGCCGACTCCCAGCCCGGAGCGTGCCAAAAACGGGGCGGAATCCGCCTCTTCGCCCTTGCGACGAAAAGACGTGGAGGGTGCCAAGGTCCTCGTCGCTATTGCCACGGCCAAGGCGGCAGGAAGCGGCGCGGCAAAGACAGCCCCCCGGAAAAGGGGGGTCATCACCATCGCCAACGCCTTCAGCAACGAGGAGTCGTCCGATGGGACCCCTACCTCACCTGCGGGGCGAAGCCAGGGGCCTTTGACGTCCCTGGGGGTGGCTGACGGGGCTGGTGCTTCGCCATCAGCCGAACGGGTGGTGAGGGTGGCCACTCGTGTCTTCGGCAGCCCTACACGCCAGCCGCTTTCGCCGCTCGCCCTAGATAAGGGCAAAAAGACCGCCGAGGGATCCGGCTCCGAGTATTCTCAGGGGCCGGCCCGCTTCGTCCCCGGGGACTTCGAGACCCGAGCAGAGCTCATCCCCTTCGTGGAGGGGGTGAGCAACATCGTGTCGCCGGCTGGCGGCCCCAGCCTCTTCGCCGAGCTCAATGAGTTCGACGAGGGGTGCTCCGCCGTGAAGAGTTTAGCCGTGCGGGTAAGTTTCGGTGTCTCCCAAATTCCATCTGTTTTCTACCTCCCTTTTCTACACTTGGCTTACGCTGCGTCCCCCTTTTTTTCTTCTTCGCCAGCTTCTGGCGGCTCATTGTTCCACTGAGCGGACAATGCGGGCCCGCCTGGACGGCCTAAAAACCGGCTCCGGGCGAAGGACGACGAGCGTGGCCAAAAAGGCCTTGAAATGGAGGGGCTTGCCCGATCCCTCCGAGAGGCGAAGGCGGAGAGCAGGCGCCTTCAGGTCGAGCTCGACAAGGGCAGCGAGGCGAAGGCTGAGATCGATCGCCTTTCGGCCGAGCTGGCGAAAGAGCGGGAGCATACCGCCATGCTAACTGCCTACTATGACTCGGCGGAGTCCCAGATGGAAGCCCTTCGCCAGAGGACGCGCAAGGCGGAGGAGAAAAACAAGCACCTTGCCCAAGAGGCGGCCCGGGCGACCGAAGCAGCGAAGGCGTCCTGCTGCACCCTTCGCCTTGCCCTTACGGATATGGGGGCGAAGGCGGGTAGCTTTCCGGGCGAAGATGCTTCCGTCCTGGACTTCTGGGATTGGAGCCAGGAGGCCGGCTGCGCTGTCTCCGATTGCGCCACCGTGTACGGCGATTGCTGTGCGCGCGTGTCGGCCGCCTTCGCCCTGGGGTTACTTCAACAGAACTGGTGCGAGCATGTCGCCCGATTCCCCGAGCTGGTGAAGGGGGACTGGGAGGTTAGCTCCCAAGACATATCGCCCACCCTTCGTGCTTGGTGAAGCCAGTTTTGACTGAAGGAGGGCCGTTCCGCAACCAAGACCCGCCTACTAGAGCAGATGGCGAAGTCAGAGGCGGCGGACCAGGGCGGAGAGCCGACGACAGGGGGCGGAGGTGGAGCCGAAGACCACCCCGAGGTGTGACGCCCTCCGCCCGTCTACTTTTGTAATTAGATTTTTTGTTTTTCGCCGTTTAGGGCGAATTATGTAAATACGGCCAAGGCCTGCCATGTCCTTTGGATGTTATTACGGTTGAAATATATGACTTCCTTTTGTCATGCCATTTTCGTGTCGAGATGCGCGAAATACATCTGAGATGCTTTTGACTCTTTTGCCCCGTTTCGTTCGCTTCATCCTTCCCTTCACCGTTCGCTTTCATGACACCCATCTTTCGCAGGGTCGATGCCGAAAACTTTGCGTTCGGCCCCCTCTCGGGGATTGGTGAAGCAGGAACGAGAAATTTGTCATGGTGAAGAATTTGCCGAAGGTCCGCTACCAGCTTCGGCCTATCTACCGCGAGATGGCGATTAACGGAAATAACTATAAAGTCATAAGCGTCGCTAACTGGATGCGAAACCACCCTGGGCGAACACTGGAGGATTTCGATCGTATCCGTGTGGCGTGTTTCGAGCGCACGGCTCGCTTCTGGCGGAACCATCGGCGAACAGATCGGCAGGAGGCGATCGCCCAGCGGCGCTACGCCCTTAGTGTAGTTTTGCCCCCGTCCCCCCTTAGGGTAGTGTACAATATCAGTAGTGACGACGAACCGTGTTCGCCAGATCACTCTCGTGATTGCTTTACTAGGGGCGAAGATGTAATTTATTTGTAAATAAAATATGTAAATCGTTTCGCTTGTATTACATTGTACGACGCATTGCCAAAGTTAATAAAGTTGTGCTTTTATTCCCTTTTCGCCATTTTCTGCATTGTCACGTCTCGTGCTTTTGTTGGGTCGTGAAATATCGACCCCTTTGCTTTTTACTGGCGAAATAGGTATGTTGACTTTTCAGCTTTCGACTACCGTTGTCGATCATTAATGGCGTGATTTTGCGCAGATCGACTTCTCACGGTGTTCGGACTGTGCTTTATCGTTTTCCGAAATAAGCTATCGCGGTTTCAACGTTCGGTGAGCCATGCTTCGACCGATTCGTTTCGCCCCCCTGGCGTTTTCGCTGATAAGGCGTTTGCCTTGGGGTTTTTTCCACGAATTATCATGCACACAAGTAAAAAGAAGGCGAAAGACACAGAGATTTTATACTGGTTCGGGCCTCCAGGGTGGATAATAGCTCTACGTCCAGTTTTTTTTTCTTTTTCATTTTCTCCTTTTTTTTCTTCTTCTTTTTTTGCGCCGAAAGGTTTACAGAATGGCAAATGCCGAAAAGCTACATAGCGATATGTACATTTTTACATGTTGGCGAACTGGGTGCCACCCTTTCTAGACATAGAAACGCTTGAGTGAAGCGGCGTTCCACGAGTGATCGAACTCTTCGCCTTCCAGTGTTGCCAGGCGAAAAGAGCCCGTCCTTGACTTGTGCTTGATGAGATACGGCCCCTCCCATTTTGACTCAAGCTTTCCAGCCGCTACCGGGTTCGCCTTTCTCCTTAGAACGAGATGGCCCGGTAGGAGCTCTGTCGGGCGAACCTTCCTGTTGTAGGTTGCTGAAGTGCTTATAGCGTACTTGCGCATGTGCTCCAGTGCTTCGACTCGCACCCCCTCCAGGAGTTCGAGTGACACCTCGCGCCCATCTTCGCCCCCCGAGAACATCACTCTTGGTGAATTAGCCCCTAGTTCTGTTGGGGTCATTGCTTCGTCTCCGTAAAGGAGCATGAATGGGCTGAACTTGGTTGGCCTTGTGGGAGTCGTTCGGAGGGCCCAAAGGACAGACAACATTTCGTTATGCCATCTGCCCTTCGCCGCCCCCTCAAGCCTTTTCTTAAGTGCTTCCAAGATCTTGCCATTTGCACGTTCAGCCACGCCGTTCGACTGCGGGTGCGCGACCGATGCGAACCTGATCTCCAGGTTTAGCCCTTCGCACATTTCTCTGAACTTGTCAGAGTCGAACTGCTTGCCATTGTCTGTGATGAATTCCCTTGGAACCCCAAAGCGGCAAATGATGTTTTTCCAGACAAATTTCTGCACCACCGTCGAAGTGATCGTGCCGAGTGGTTCGGCCTCGATCCAGCGAGAAAAGTACTCGATGGCCACGATCGCAAACTTGTATCCATTTCGCGCTACCGGGAACGGGCCTATGATGTCCAGCCCCCACCTGGCGAAGGGCCAGAGATCTGCCCACTTGCTGAGTCTGCCAGAGATCTCTTTGCCCCAAAGTACTTCGCCCAGAGGATACTGCGAAGGCACTGTGATTTTGTGGGCCTGGAAGTAATGCTTGAGCTTGCGTGAAGCCATTATCAGGGCGTAGGCGAGCTTTTCCATCTCAATATACCACATCTTCGCCCCTTGTAGGGCCTCGGAAACGAAGTATACCGGTTTCTGTCCTGATTCCGTCTCCTGGACTAGAACTGCGCTGACTGCCACTGGCGAAGCCGCTAGGTATAATAGCAGTTCGCTTCCTGGTGTTGGGTTGACCAGGGCGGGTGGGCTTTGCAAATACTGCTTTAGCTCTTCGAATGCGGCCTGGCATTCGGGAGTCCATTTAAACTTGCTTGCGCCCCGGAGGGTCTTGAAAAACGGTAGGCCCCTTTCGGCCGCTTTCGAGAGAAAACGACTGAGTGCCGCAATTCGGCCCGCGAGCTTTTGTACTTTGCGTACGCTCGACGGTGGCCTCATTTGTTGGATGGCATCGATTTTCTCGGGGTTCACCTAGATACCCCTCTCAGAGACAAGGAAACACAACAACTTGCCGGCGCGAACACCAAAGACACATTTTTCTGGGTTTAGTCTCATACCTGCCGCTCGCAAGTTGTCGAAGGTCTCTTGTAGATCAGACGTATGGTCGAAAGCCTTGCGGCTTTTTACGACGATGTCGTCGACATAAGCCTCCACGTTTCACCCCAGCTGCTTGCGAAGCACCTTGTACACCAGCCTGGCGAACGTTGCCCCTGCGTTCCTCAGGACGAAAGGCATCCTGAGGTGGCAGAAGGTGCCGAACAGCGTGATGAAGGCGGTTTTGGCGATGTCGTCTGGATTCATGTGGATCTGGTGATAGCCGGAGTAGGCATCGAGGAAGCTCATGAGTTCGTAGCCAGCCGTCGAGTCGACAAGCTGGTCGATCCGTGGCAAGGGAAAGTCATCCTTGGGCAAACCTTGTTAAGGTCTGTGAAATCGACGCACATGCGCCACTTGCCGTTTGACTTCTTCACCAGGACCAGGTTCGCCAGCCACTCCGGGTGGTCGATCTCCCTGATCACCCCGGCCTTGAGAAGCTTTTGTACTTCGGCCTTCGCTGCCTCTTGGTGATCAGCAGACATCTTGCGCAGCTTTTGCTTCCTCGGCTTGGCGTCTGGCTTAACGGCCAGGCGATGCATGATGAGCTCTGGCGAAACGCCCCCCACTTCGCTGGGGCTCCAGGCGAAGATATCGATGTTCTTCTTGAGTACTTCTAAGATTTTTGCGGCTTCTTCCTCGCCTAGATCGCCACCCAGCTGGACGAGCTTCGCCGGGTCTGCCCCGCTCACTTGCACCTTGACCACCTTGCTGTGAGGAGCCGGCTTCGGCACACGGTTAACGTGCGGTTCGGCCTCCACGTTGTGCACCGCCCTACTAATCACAGCCAAATCACCTTTCGGCGAAGCCGGAGGTTGAAGCCCCTTGACCACAATCACCCCTGCAGGACCCGGCATCTTGAGCTTGAGGAAATTGTGGTGAGAGATGGCTTCGAACTTGTTCAAGGTTGCACGGCCGAAGATAGCGTTGTAGCCATACGGGATGTCGATGACGTCGAACAATATCTGCTCTTCGCGTCTATTTTCGCCCGCGCCGAAGGCAACCCTCAACCGTGCCTGGCCGAGAACCTGAACAGCCCCGCCGCCGAAGCCGCGAAGCGAAGCCGGCGCCTGGGTGAGAGCCGAAGTTGGTAGCCCCATCCTGGCATATGCCTCGGCGAAAATGACATCCGCCGAGCTACCTCCATCGACCAGAATGCGGCGGACTTCGAAGCCGGCCACCTCGACCGAAATCACCAGGGGGTCTTGGTGCGGAAACAGCACTCCTTCGGCATCTTCCGGCCCGAAAGAGATCTGCTGACCCAGGTACTTTGGGACCCCTTCGCCCGCGGCGGTGATGTTATGCACCGTTCGCAGCTGCAACTTTCTTTGCCATTTCGATGGCTGGACCGGCGGGTCAGCCCTTGTGATCACCTGCATGACTCGGCGTTGCGCGTCCTGGTGCTGCTCGGGTGAAGGCGATTGCTCACGGGCTGCTTCGCGAGGCGCTTCGACCACGGCGCCCTGGTGCGGCCTTGGCTCCTGAGCACTGCTCCGCTGGCGAATGTTGCGGCATTGCTAGGTGGTGTGTGAGGACCGCCCATGATAAGCGCAATAAAGGTCCTTTCTGACTTTCTTGCGGACAGATTGGTGGCTGTCACCTTGCTGGGCGTCGAACTCCTTGCGAAGCGCTTGCACTTCTTCGACGGCCATGACCGCCTTGCCTGTTCGGTCGGTTCTGAATTTCCTCCAAGTCATGGGGGCTTGGCCTTGCATGGGCGGTTGCCCTTGGTTCGCCGGCTGCGGCTGGCGAACGGCGGGGGGAGCCGGTTCGACGACCTGCGCTTGCATCTGGGCTTGGGCCGCGGCGATGGAGGCTTTGTCGTACTCAGCTTGAATCGCCTGTCTCCGCTTGGAGTCTTCTTCGCCTCTTGCGTACCCATCGATGATGCGAAGCAGGTGCTCGAGGGTCTGCGGTTCTTTGTTGGCGATCTTTCTTGTGAGTTCGCCCTCGAGCAACCTAGCCGAAGCGGCATTGATGACTGATGCTTTCGTTATGTCTTGAACTTGGCACCGTGCTTGCGAGAAGCGGCGCATGTAGTCTCGTATCGATTCGCCCGGCCTCTGGCGAATGCCGAGCAAGTGCTGCTGCGTCTTCGGCTCCTCGTAGGTGCCTCGGAAATTGAGGATGAAAACATCACGCAATTTCTCCCATGAGTAAATGCTATTGGATGGTAAATTGAAATACCAAGAGCGGGCGATGCCGTCAAGAGCGAGATGGATTACCTTCGCCTTGGTGTTTTCATCGCTGTGAGCGGCTTCGATCGCGAACTCGTAGATTGAGAGGAACTCTTTTGGGTCCGTTTCGCCCGAGTACCGCGGAACGGGTGGGAACTTGAACTGAGGTGGGATCGGCCGATTTTTTATCCCCCCACTCAGTGGCAATCCCTTTTCGCCCCCGGCCTTGCCTACTGTGCCGAGCGGCGAAGGCCCGCTTGATTGCGGGTACGGCACAGCGAAAGGCGAAGTGATGACCTGGGGGAACGATTGGGCTGCGACGTTCGGTGGCCCACTTCCGAACTGTGGCGCTTGGGTGGTGTTGTAGAAGTCAAACTGCGGCGCCTGCCCCCAGGGCGAAGCCCCAGGCTGGTTTGCCGATGGCCACCCCGGAACGCCCTGGCCTGAGCCCCCCTCCGGCCGGGCCGAAGGGGTTGTGCTTGGGATATTGTGGGGTTGGTTGAGCTGTTGAAGGGAAGCTTGGAGCTACGCCTGGAGTGCCGAAGCCCCCTCCGCCATTGCCTGCGATACCTGACCAGGTGCCGGGGAGTGTACATGGATTGCGACGGGCCGAACCTGTGGCTGCGCGCCGGGGGGTGGAGGCGCTGCTGTAGCCGAAGGCTGGTTGGGTATGCACACTGGTCCTTGTGTAGCTTGTTGATAGGCCTGAGGGGGAATGTAGCCTGCCGAATACTGGAGGACAGGGGCCGAAACGGTCTTGGCTTGCCGTGCCGCTTCGTAAGCCTGCTGCTGCTCCTGCATTTGGCGAAGCATGTCCTGGAGTCGCACCATGTTTTGCCGCATGGCCTCCATGCTTGCTTCGGCTTGCGCGTCGAGGTTGAGGTCGGCTGGTGCTGCGGTGAGCGCGCTCGAAGCAGGCTGAGCTGCCGAAGGGGCCTCCAGTGCCTGCTCCGCCGCGAAGGTTGGGACTGAAGCAGGCGGCTGTGGTGCGGGTGCCGAAGCAGGCAGCGCCGCTGCCACTTCGGCAGGCACCGAAGGCTCGACACCTTCGTCAGCGGCCATCACCTCCTCCGCTACGCTCTCCTTCGGGTTTGCAACCCTTTCTTTCGAGACCTTTTTCGGTGGCATTTGCTCTCAGTGGTTTCGCTCAGAGGTCCCCACGGTCGGCGCTAGCTGTTATCGAAATGACAACTGCATACGTCGAAGGACGTGGATACTCAACAGTTGTTGGGTAGGTGAAATGTAATAAATTTTGTATTGAATTCGGATCCCCTTTTACATGGCCCTAGGTGACTATTTATAACCCTATTACAGATCCCCCTATTAGGGTTTAGGGCTATTACAGGGGAATTTACATGGTCACCCTCATAAAGGGGCCCTTACATGGGTATTTAATGTAATCCAGGCACGTGGGCCCTCGATGGGCCACCTGGTGGCTTCTGGTTCATTGGCCCATGGACCGGGGCGATTGGGCCGGCCTGCTGGCCTTTCTTGGACCAGGTCCGCTCTGGCGAAGTCATCGTTCTTCGGTGCATGCCTTCGCCATGTAGGCTTCGCCTTGGTCGACCGGAACCCCTTGTGACTGCTCGCTATCGGGCTTCGCCATTGGGTTCCGCCATCGGGCTTCGCCGTAGGGCTTCACCCCCTGGTCCTTGGGAACTGGGAGATCGGATCCTTGCCGCCTGGTTGGTTTCGGCAGGCTTGGTCGAAGGGGCCTCATGGCATACTGCCAACAAAGAGGAAAGTGTCTGTTAAGGTTGCATGGTATTTTCCTATAATCCGTCGGATTGAACACATGTATGCAAACAAAAAGCATGCAAAGATGATGCATTGGCACCACGAGGAGCGTAAGAAGGATGGGATGATAAGACACCCTGCCGACGGATCTCAATGGAGAAAGATAGATAGAAAGTATAAAAAGCGTTTTGCGCAGAAGATTAGGAATATAAGGTTTGGGCTGAGCAAAGATGGGATGAATCCTTTCGGAGACATGAGCAGTCGGCATAGCACGTGGCTAGTGGCACTCGTAATCTACAACCTTCCTTCATGGTTGTGCATGAAGCGCAAGTATATAGTGATGCCACTTCTAATCCAAGGGCCGAAGCAACCTGGCAATGATATCGATGTCTACTTCAGGCCATTAGTGGACGATCTTAAGTTACTATGGGACCAGGGTGTGCAGATTTGGGATGCGTACAAAAGAGAGTACTTCACCTTAAGGGCAATGTTGTTCGTTACCATCCAAGATTACCCTGCGGCTGGCAACACATCAGGGCAAACAGTGAAAGGTGGTTGTGCATGTGTGCAGTGTATGCGGGAAACAACGAGCAGGTGGTTGAGGTACTCCGGAAAGACTGTGTACATGCGCCATCGGAGGTTTCTTCCAGCCGGCCACCACTACCGTAGCAATACAAGAGATTTCGATGGCACGGTGGAGGAGGGTATAGCTCCAACACACCATGATGGCAGAGACATTTTTGAGGAGGTAAAAGATATTAAATGTATATTTGGTAAGGGGCATGACAATAAAAGCGTGACGGGTAAGGGTGGTGAGAAGCCTCTTTGGAAGAAGAAATCTATCTTCTGGGAACTACCGTATTGGAAAAATTTGAATGTCCGCCACGCAATCGACGTAATGCACGTTGAGAAGAATGTCTGCGAGAGTTTGATAGGAGTCCTCCTAAACATACCCGGCAAGACAAAGGATACGTTGAAAGCCCGAAGAGATCTTGTAGACATGAACATCAGGTCCGAGCTCCATCCTCAAGAACACCCCAATGGCCGCCAATACCTACCTCCTGCGTGCTACACCCTTAGTGCCGCAGAGAAAATAAGCCTGTTGGAGTGCCTTCAGAGTGTCCGAGTCCCGTCTGGTTACTCCGCGAACATTAAAAGGCTTATCAATATGAAAGAGAAGACATTAGTGGGCATGAAGTCACATGATTTCCACGTGTTGATGACACAACTGCTTCCTGTTGCGATTAGAGGCATCTTGCCAGATAAGGTTCGAAACCCAATCATAAAGTTGTGCTCGTTCTTTAACGATGTGTATCAGAAGGTGATCGATCCTACCACGCTCGACAAGCTCCAAGCAGATGCAATTATTACCCTTTGCCAACTCGAGATGTGTTTTCCACCATCATTTTTTGATATAATGGTTCACCTTGTGTCACATATCGTGAAAGAGATAAAAATTCTAGGCCCAGTGTATCTACATAACATGTGGGCTTTCGAGAGGTTCATGGGGATCATAAAGAAGTATGTGCGTAATAGAGCTCGACCAGAAGACAGTATTGTAGAGGGTTATGCAACAGAGGAGGTGGTTGAGTTTTGTATCGACTACATGGATTTGCCTCCAATTGGTGTGCCGATGTCCCAACACGAGGGAAGGCTACTAGGGAAGGGGACACTGGGGCATAAAGCAATATTCACTCCTAGCCTTGAAACATTATGGCAAGCACATTTCGCAGTGCTCCAGCAGTCAGTCTTAGTGGCTCCATTTGTCGACGTGCATTACAACACACTCTGTACTGAGAACCCAGGAAAATCAGAGGCATGGATCGCTAAGCAGCATAGGTTGTATTTTGGTGATTGGTTACAGAAGCATATCATGACTACGAATCCTGATAGTGACCAGTTGTACATTTTGTCTTGGGGGCCTATGAGCACAATTCATTCATTCCAAGGGTATGACATTAATGGGTATACATTTTACATGAAAACCCAGGATGCGAAAAGCTCGTACCAAAACAGTGGTGTCCGCATAGATGCCTTCGATAGTAATGGTGTAGAACAAACGTACTATGGCTATATAGAGGCAATCTGGGAGCTTGAGTATGGACCACTGAAGGTACCACTTTTACAGTGTCAATGGGTCAAAATTCCAAGTGGTTTGAAGATTGACAAATACGGAATGTTAATTGTGAACCTAAACAATGTGGGTTATCAAGACGAACCATTTGTGCTCGCAAACTCCGTAACACAAGTGTTCTATGTCAAAGACCCTTCTTCGATGATCAATCGCCATGTGGTTCTCCATGGAAAGCGAAGCATTGTCGGAGTTGAGAATATCGTTGACGAAGACGGCTACGATCAAATCGACGAGCTACCACCATTCGCAACAGTTGTGGAAGAAGGTGAAGAAAGTCAAGAAGATGAAGACGAAGATGAACATATGGAGGAAGCCCCATATGTCCGCAGCAATCATCAAGAAGGAGTAATTGTGATCGACTTGCATATTTGATTTTTATTGTAACAATGTGGGTTATTATGTACTTGCACATATTTATTATCGACTTGCACATATTTATTATCGACTTTTGGTACGAAATATTTATTTATAATTATGTATGGACCAAATTGAATTTGTTGTAATTTGAAACGAACATTTTGGATCATATATATTGCAGGAAACATTTTATATATCATTCATGTGCAATATATATGTAAAAGGTGCCGATTTTAATTTATAACCGGCACCTATAGGTAATAGGTGCCGGTTTTCAAATAAAAAACCAGCACCTTTTCAGAGTATAGGTACCGGTTTCTTGATCTAAACCGGTACCAATGTCCAAACCATATATGGGCCACTTGTTCTATCCTTATCCCTTTACTGCTTGCTGTCTTCAATCCTGCCAGCCTCCAGCGCCGCCGCCCTCAACCGACTTTGCCGCCGTCCAACGCCACCCCGGGGTCCTCCTCCACCGACGCCGGCGCCCTCCACCGTCCCCGGGGTCCTCCTCCACCGCCGGCACCGCCCCCGGGGTCCTCCTCCACCGCCGCCACCGCCGCCGGGATCCTCCTCCACCGCCGGCACCCTCCACCACCCCCAAGGGTCCTCCTCCACCCCCGCCGCCGCCCCCGGGGTCCTCCTCCACCGTCGGCACCCTCCACCGCTGCCGGCGCCCTCCACCGCCCCCGGGGTCCTCCTCCACTGCCGGCCATCATCCACCGCCACCGACGCTACCCTCCACATTCATTCATAGGTAAACATCATGAATGAAGTTTGTAGTTGCTCTATATAGTTAATTGTAGTGGATGTTTGGTGTTTTTGTTGCTCCTAAGTTTCTATTTGCTAGCACAAGAATTTTTACAAGAATGATATAAGTACTGTATGATTTAGAATATATTTTTATACTTCATAAGCTTGTTTCACTTGTTTTGTAATGTCAAAATTATAATTATGATTATACTGTATGATGTAGAAGAGTAATAGTACAATATGGTTTCGCTTGTTTTGTAATGTCAAAATTATGATTATATTTTCACGTGACCAAATATTTTTCACTGTTTTATAACGCTATATATGCATCCTTACTGCTACTTCCTGTGTTCCAAAATGTTGCTAATTGAAATGTGATTTAACCCATCTTAGAATGATTTAATGCATAAAAGATGCGTTCTTATTGACATGTGTTGATAGTTAATTGTAGTACTACATAGTTGCACACAGTATAGTTGCACCCAATTGTAGTACCATATAGTTGCACACAATCTCTTTAATCATGTGTCTTACTTTAGTAATATTAACTGTAGTACTGTAAGAGTGGCTTACTTTTGGTTTACATTTTTTGCCTCCAATAAAAAGCTTTTTAAATCCTGGATCAAATTTTAATCATGTGGACTGACATTAATGGGTATAATAAGTGCTTGTTTGCTTAGCCCTTCATCACACCCCTAGGTTACCATTATAATACAAAGCTTTATCATTTTTATCATTTATGTTATTTGATCATCAATCTTCAGAAAATATCACGGGAAGATGAAAACAATAGGCCTGAAAATTCTAGAGAAAGCGATGGTGGTAATGCTAGCCCAAGTGAATTTCTAAACTTGAACCAGCCCGGTGATAACCCCGATAATGTGGAGGTAAATTCACCCATCCGAAACAAATATAACCTTAACCGTACATATATCCCTTTTGAATAACTAATTTCCACCGTTCTTTAAAGGATGTTGATCCTTCAACCACTGTGCACTCTGGAGATACTGCGAGCTCATTGACAAGAAGGGGTAGAGGTCCAACTAAGATGCCCTCAGGCCTTTACACTATCACATCGTTAGATGAAGATGGGAACCCTACAGCTCCTGTATCGGCACTCACCCCATACTCCAATGCTATAGGTGTCATCGCAAAGGAGGTCATCCCCATCAAGTACCGGTATTGGAAGACCAATGATCCAGATCAATTGGAGTGGAAGGTACCAAACAGAGACAAGGACCTTGCTTGGGACATGTTGAAGTGGACATTCCAGTTCACCGCAGGTTCAGAAGACCTCGCAAAGCAAAGGGCCCTTGAGAGGATGAGCGTCAGCTTCAAGAAGTTCAAGACAGACCTTACCAGGAAGTTTGTGAAGCGGGGGCTAACACCAAATTTTGAAGATCCCAATTATCGAAGGTGTCGCCTTTTCTGGGATGACTTTGTGGCGTACAGAACATCAGATGAGGCAAGGGAGATTAGCGAAATGAAGCAGGCCAATTCTGCCAAAAATCTATACCCTCACCGTCTTGGCCCTAGCGGATATGCTAAGAACATAGGTAAATGGCAAGCGAGGGAACATGAGCTGTTGGCAAAGGGAATCGAGATCAAGACGAAGGACTGGTGCCAACGAGGAAAGATTTACCAATAGGCCCGAGGGGCAACACTCTCGGATACCGGCGAGTTGGTACACAAGGGTCCACAGTCACAAGAAGTGTCCCAAAGGCTCCATGATGCCCATCAAAAGTCCTCAGAGAGTTCTTTTGTTCCAAACAGGGAGAAAGATGAGCTCACACTTGCATTGCAGAACGCCGAGCATCCGGGTCGCACAAGAGGAGTAGGTCTAGTTCCATGGAGGGAAGGTTTTCCTGAAGACAGACATAGGTACCGCTCTCGGAGATACACAAATTCTGGAGACCAATCAGAAAAGAAAAGGCAAATGAAGGAACAAATGGCGAGGATGGAGGCACTGGTAATGGGGAGGCTGGAAAGACAGGATGGAGGCAATGATGGCCGTGTAACCAGTCCAACTGGTAGGAAAAGCAATTGTGCTTCAACTGAGGTTCCTCAAGAACCAGACACGACTCATCACCCTGTGGATGACATCACTGTATGTACTGCATGCAGGCTGCAAGTGCCAGTTCAGAACATCACTGTGGAGGTGGCACGCGGTATGGCACATCCTGTAGTGGAGGGGGGAAGGATACACGGTAATCCGATACCAATTGGCTACTCAAGGGTTGGAGTGGAGGACGTGTCGAGCAGATACAGGGCAATCCAACTTGATTTTTCTCCTGAGGAGGGGGTAAACACTCTTGGACAAGCCGTCCACAACATTATCCTGTGGTGCAAGCGTTTCATTGTATTCCCTTCAGGAGATGGTGATGACGAGCCAAGCGATGATGGGTCTAGCTCTGAAGGGCATGTTGTCTCCCCCCCAAGGGTGCCAACTCCACCACCGTTACCATGTAAGAGCCTGTCTCCTCCATCGGCACAATGATCACCTCCAGAGGTAGCACATCAGAGCCTAGCTTCTTCGGACCAGCCTAAAAAGAGGGGGCGCCTGTGTAAAATTTTCCAGATATCGGAACCAACATCTCTGAAGAAGACTAATAAGGCGTCATTTCCCAACATGTCGGAGCCATCTTTGAATGAAAAAAAGGAGATGGGCGGGAGCATAACATCGCTTGGTTAGACGTAAAGGGGACAAGACAAAGGAGTCGACAAACGTAAAAGTGCCAGTTGCAGTACAGGACCACTTCATTCGCATGGCAAGGCCACCTCCCCGAAGCAACCTATTTCGGACTCCCGACACACGGTCCGCAAAATGACATTGCAAGCATAGTCCAAGAAAGAATTCGAGAAAGATGAGGTCATGAAGAAAACACAAGAATTTTTAGAAGGTGCAGGGCTGAAGAGTTTGTCTAATGTGGACAATATTTCGAAGGCCCCGTTGGCAACTCAGTTCAAGTTCGGTGAAATCTTGACTACCGACGAATATCGCAACATCGTTGGCAATTGTACTCAGATGAGAAGGGTAGAAGAGTGGTACTTACAGATGGCCAAGGATAGTAAGGAGACGTTCCCCGTCTTTTACAGGGATGAGGACTTTCATCACTCCGATGGTATAATTTGGGTCCCATTTAAAGAACTATTTCAGCTATACAATATGAGGGAGCTAGATTTATCGCTACTTCAGTTATGGGCATTGTAAGTATACTCGATCCCTCGCTAGTTTTTCTAATGAGATATCCTCGTTGCATGTCTAATTTTTTCCCTTTCGTAGAATGGGGCGCTTGAATGTACAGCAACCCATAACAAACTAGGATTCCTCGATCCACAAGTTGTTAATTCCACTAATATTCATGGAGGCCCAAAGATGGAAAAAGTTGTGCTAGACTACCTGTACAACTCCTTCGTCAAGCTTCAGAACATGAATATGATCCTTTTGCCCTACCACTTTAAGTAAGTGTAGTGTAGAATGTTGTATATCTCATTTGTGCTTTAAGATGTTAATTGCTCTTTCGATTTGTACGTAGGCCACCTCACTGGATCCTTCTTGCAATACATTTAAACGATTCCAAGATTGTCATCATGGATGGATTGAGGAAACCGCGAGAAGCTTTTGAATCCGTCATTAACATCCTAAATAAGACACTTGTGAAGTACAAGAAGAAGTGTATTCGCACGCTCCGTGTGCAAATACATTCCGGATTGTTTGCTACCCTTGGTGCTCACGCCAGGATGAAGGCACGAGCACATGTGGGTTCTACGTGATGAAATTTATGTGGATTTTCATGGAGGACTCCAACTGGAACCTTATAGATGTTGAGGTTCGCTAATTTTTAATTTTGTTAAGACGTAAATCCATATTTCTAAATACATAATACATTTTCCCATGTTCAAAACTTCAATTTGCAGAAATTAAAGTTGCCGACAAGTAAATTGCTCCCACATGTTTGTTTGTCCCTCGCTGAACAACTTTGTGGGTTCATCGTCAACCATATCAACTCGTCGAATGGCGCGTATCACGTTTCAAGAGCTCCTGCTGGGCTAGTGGGTTTCATTGAGGCTGGAGGCCCGA
Source organism: Oryza punctata (assembly GCA_000573905.2). Classification (NCBI taxonomy): domain Eukaryota; kingdom Viridiplantae; phylum Streptophyta; class Magnoliopsida; order Poales; family Poaceae; genus Oryza; species Oryza punctata. The sequence continues at coordinate 6,058,542 of CM002491.2, read as the reverse complement.
GTGACACTTTAGATAGCCGTTCAACAACACAGGATACGCAGACTTAGAATTAGTGGGCAAAACGTACCTTTAAGCATTTTCTAAGTTTCCTGTACCTTAGAAATTTGGATTGATGTTGTTTTCGTAATGTCTCGAACATGAATTAAGTTTATCTATTTGTTAATGTCTATCTACTTGTTTTGTTGAACACTTACTATTCATGTATTAACTTTCTCTACTTATATTTTTATCCCTCAAAGCAACAGATGATCACACTTGGTGGATGAGGCTGGCATCATCGTTGTTGCCTCTGTAAGCAATAGGTAAGCATGTGAAACTAAACTTTTCATATTAGGATTTTTGAGATATTGTAGAGCTCAAGCGATTTTTGTCAAGTCTCTTGAGATTTGTAACACATCTGGTCACCACCTTCGTGTGTTTTGACGAGCACGTCTTAGGCTGAAGTTGACTGGCACACTGAGTCCCAGCAATATCTCCTATGCAATTTAGAGATGAAGTTGTATTCGTGTATATGTTTGAACTATATTGTGTCTATATGTTTGGAGATTTTGGGATGTGGGTGATATGAATTGTTGTGGAATTTTAAAATGAGTATTCTTGGGAATCTCGAGGATGTGGATGTGCATGATGTGAATGAAATATTCTGTTATATGTGTGGAGGATGTGAATGTATTGTTGTGTCTTTTTTGTGATTTGCTGTGTTTTAGAAAATGCTCCGCATCTAATTTATTTTTTTTGCTACACTGTTATAGGTGCCGGTTCTTGCAAAGAACTGACACCAATGTGGTCCATGCACCGGGACCTATAAACTTATAGGCACCGATTTTTCTTTTAAACCGGCACCTATAATATAGAATATGTGCCGGTTCTATGTTCACAACCGGTACCTATAATATTATTGGTGCCGGTTTTGTAACCGGCACCTATGACTTGGACTATTGGTGCCGACCAAAGGGTGTCGGGGTCGAAACCAGCACCTATTGGGCCTTACGAACCGGCACCAATGTGCTTTTTTGTAGTAGTGCCTCCGCGCTGCTGAAGATGCGGACAGGGGAAAACCCTAACTCTAACCCTCACTTTCTCCCCATCTCTCTCCCGATCCCCTCTCCCGGTGACAATTGTGAGAGTGTACGGCGGCGACGGTGATCCGGCGAGGTGGAGCACGGATGCAACAACAAGCGCCGAGTGGCTCCATCTGTGCCGGCTGGGGGTGCGTCCAAGCGCAGCGCCAAGCCGTGCCACGACATCGGTGGTTCAGCGAGGTGGGTGCGCAAGTGGCGTTTAGCGTCGTGCGGCCCGGACCTCGTTGGTAGGGAGGGGGCGAAGCCAAAAGGCGGTGCCAAGCCAACGCTTCCCGTCCCCGATGACGGATGATAGGGAAAATTCCATGGTGGCGCACGCGCGGTGGTGAACCGGCGCGACCCTGAGGAGGCCGGTAAGTTTCCAAAACCCGAAGCTTAAATTTATTGATTTTGTTTGGATTTGATTCGGGTTCTGGGGCTTTGGTTCTTACAACCGAATTAGGTTCTTAAGTTTGGGGATTTTGGGGAAATTTCAATCTGATTTATTCCCTCTTCCCTAATTCCTTACTTCTTCCCGGCAGCGCCATGCGGCGGATTTCCCTCTCCGATTACCCTACCTAAATCTAGTCGGATGAGGAACGAAGGAAGCGGAGTCCTAGCTAGCGCGTCATGCAGATGACGCAAGGGATGGACGAAAATTGAAGTGACGATCGGAAAATTATCAATTTTTTAAGTAGTTAAGATTGTGTACTTCACCCTCACTAACTATAGTTAATGTTATTTTTCTCATCCCTCAATTGTTGCACCTCGCTGATTAATATGTGGTCAAAAGTTATCTCTCTTTTGTTTCTTCTTTCATAAAGCCATATCACCTTAGTTTTTGCCTTTGATGTTGATGTGTCCATGGTATCATAGATACAACCATTATTCCCATCATTGGTCAACTGGAAGACATCGAGATCAAGCCACAGAAGTTCTGAAACCCAATTTGGCCACCTGCAACAATATTGACTTTAAACGGTCACCAAATCATCATACGAGCTCTGTTTTCAGCCCGTGAGTACTTGATGGAAAGCTCTCGGAGTCCTCTTTCCAATGGATTTAGTCTCATCTTTAAATTCCATCTCAGTCGGCTGCAATCATAGAAACAAGGTGTTGCATCACCTATAATGGGTCTATGGGCTTGTAACTTCATCTGGGACCCCGACCCATGTGGGGTGCACCACAATCTGGTAAAGCACGACCCTAGGGACCCCTTGGTCATCCTCTCACCACATTAAATAGCTAGGTACCCCTTCAGGGTTTCTCGGATTTTGTTTAGATTAAAGTTTAGCTTCACTACTTTGCCGTGTAATCCCGTGATCGGTTAGATTGCCGGTTTGCTCGTTATGGAACCCCAACTTATCATCTATATTCAATTCCTATTTGCAATTAAGATTGCTTTTATATTGTTCTTGCTTGTTCTTTGATTTTCTTGCAGGAATAAGGTTGATCTGCACCGGCAAGATCAACAACCCATGAAGAGGTGTATCGATCGCTATGACGCAACACAACAACATCTCGTACGGTTGTAGTCGGGTCGTCAACGTTTCTCCTAAATGGTAGTGTTAACAACAAAATTTAGCATTAGACTCGGAGAAAAATAAGGCAAATCGAAGCGAATTTGTTGCGAGATCGAGTTGGATCGAGAAAGCAGACTACGCATCGGCCGGACTCCGTATCGGCTGGAAAAACAGAGTCGGATATGATTCAACCGATAAGGAAAGTAGCCCATATGGGTTAGCTTGAGCTCGGTATGGGCCAAGATTGGAATAACTGTTATTGTCGTTCAGAGATAGAGCTCATTTAAGGATATTAGTGTTGGTTTGAATTAGAGTTACGGTAAGAGTCTGCCATGTGGACTTGTCCGTTTGTTTTTATGTTTAGGAAGGTTTGAGTCGTTTCCACTATGGACAAGTTTTGTACTCTGGGTATAAATATAAACCTAGGATCATTGTAATAAACGATGACAATCCAATCAATACAAATTTTGGCGCATCGCCACCTTTTCCTTTTACTTTTCAACGAGTTCTTACTTCGAGTTGGTGCATCGGTTACGATCTCTCGACAAGAGGTAACTTGTCTCGATATCATCTATATTCAATTCCTATTTGCAATTAAGATTGCTTTTATATTGTTCTTGCTTGTTCTTTGATTTTCTTGCAGGAATAAGGTTGATCTGCACCGGCAAGATCAACAACCCATGAAGAGGTGTATCGATCGCTATGACGCAACACAACAACATCTCGTACGGTTGTAGTCGGGTCGTCAATGTTTCTCCTAAATGGTAGTGTTAACAACAAAATTTAGCATTAGACTCGGAGAAAAATAAGGCAAATCGAAGCGAATTTGTTGCGAGATCGAGTTGGATCGAGAAAGCAGACTACGCATCGGCCGGACTCCGTATCGGCTGGAAAAACAGAGTCGGATATAATTCAACCGATAAGGAAAGTAGCCCATATGGGTTAGCTTGAGCTCGGTATGGGCCAAGATTGGAATAACTGTTATTGTCGTTCAGAGATAGAGCTCATTTAAGGATATTAGTGTTGGTTTGAATTAGAGTTACGGTAAGAGTCTGCCATGTGGACTTGTCCGTTTGTTTTTATGTTTAGGAAGGTTTGAGTCGTTTCCACTATGGACAAGTTTTGTACTCTGGGTATAAATATAAAACTAGGATCATTGTAATAAACGATGACAATCCAATCAATACAAATTTTGGCGCATCGCCACCTTTTCCTTTTACTTTTCAACGAGTTCTTACTTCGAGTTGGTGCATCGGTTACGATCTCTCGACAAGAGGTAACTTGTCTCGATATCATCTATATTCAATTCCTATTTGCAATTAAGATTGCTTTTATATTGTTCTTGCTTGTTCTTTGATTTTCTTGCAGGAATAAGGTTGATCTGCACCGGCAAGATCAACAACCCATGAAGAGGTGTATCGATCGCTATGACGCAACACAACAACATCTCGTACGGTTGTAGTCGGGTCGTCAACGTTTCTCCTAAATGGTAGTGTTAACAACAAAATTTAGCATTAGACTCGGAGAAAAATAAGGCAAATCGAAGCGAATTTGTTGCGAGATCGAGTTGGATCGAGAAAGCAGACTACGCATCGGCCGGACTCCGTATCGGCTGGAAAAACAGAGTCGGATATAATTCAACCGATAAGGAAAGTAGCCCATACGGGTTAGCTTGAGCTCGGTATGGGCCAAGATTGGAATAACTGTTATTGTCGTTCAGAGATAGAGCTCATTTAAGGATATTAGTGTTGGTTTGAATTAGAGTTACGGTAAGAGTCTGCCGTGTGGACTTGTCCGTTTGTTTTTATGTTTAGGAAGGTTTGAGTCGTTTCCACTATGGACAAGTTTTGTACTCTGGGTATAAATATAAACCTAGGATCATTGTAATAAACGATGACAATCCAATCAATACAAATTTTGGCGCATCGCCACCTTTTCCTTTTACTTTTCAACGAGTTCTTACTTCGAGTTGGTGCATCGGTTACGATCTCTCGACAAGAGGTAACTTGTCTCGATATCATCTATATTCAATTCCTATTTGCAATTAAGATTGCTTTTATATTGTTCTTGCTTGTTCTTTGATTTTCTTGCAGGAATAAGGTTGATCTGCACCGGCAAGATCAACAACCCATGAAGAGGTGTATCGATCGCTATGACGCAACACAACAACATCTCGTACGGTTGTAGTCGGGTCGTCAATGTTTCTCCTAAATGGTAGTGTTAACAACAAAATTTAGCATTAGACTCGGAGAAAAATAAGGCAAATCGAAGCGAATTTGTTGCGAGATCGAGTTGGATCGAGAAAGCAGACTACGCATCGGCCGGACTCCGTATCGGCTGGAAAAACAGAGTCGGATATAATTCAACCGATAAGGAAAGTAGCCCATATGGGTTAGCTTGAGCTCGGTATGGGCCAAGATTGGAATAACTGTTATTGTCGTTCAGAGATAGAGCTCATTTAAGGATATTAGTGTTGGTTTGAATTAGAGTTACGGTAAGAGTCTACCATGTGGACTTGTCCGTTTGTTTTTATGTTTAGGAAGGTTTGAGTCGTTTCCACTATGGACAAGTTTTGTACTCTGGGTATAAATATAAACCTAGGATCATTGTAATAAACGATGACAATCCAATCAATACAAATTTTGGCGCATCGCCACCTTTTCCTTTTACTTTTCAACGAGTTCTTACTTCGAGTTGGTGCATCGGTTACGATCTCTCGACAAGAGGTAACTTGTCTCGATATCATCTATATTCAATTCCTATTTGCAATTAAGATTGCTTTTATATTGTTCTTGCTTGTTCTTTGATTTTCTTGCAGGAATAAGGTTGATCTGCACCGGCAAGATCAACAACCCATGAAGAGGTGTATCGATCGCTATGACGCAACACAACAACATCTCGTACGGTTGTAGTCGGGTCGTCAACGTTTCTCCTAAATGGTAGTGTTAACAACAAAATTTAGCATTAGACTCGGAGAAAAATAAGGCAAATCGAAGCGAATTTGTTGCGAGATCGAGTTGGATCGAGAAAGCAGACTACGTATCGGCCGGACTCCGTATCGGCTGGAAAAACAGAGTCGGATATGATTCAACCGATAAGGAAAGTAGCCCATATGGGTTAGCTTGAGCTCGGTATGGGCCAAGATTGGAATAACTGTTATTGTCGTTCAGAGATAGAGCTCATTTAAGGATATTAGTGTTGGTTTGAATTAGAGTTACGGTAAGAGTCTGCCATGTGGACTTGTCCGTTTGTTTTTATGTTTAGGAAGGTTTGAGTCGTTTCCACTATGGACAAGTTTTGTACTCTGGGTATAAATATAAACCTAGGATCATTGTAATAAATGACGACAATCCAATCAATACAAATTTTGGCGCATCGCCACCTTTTCCTTTTACTTTTCAACGAGTTCTTACTTCGAGTTGGTGCATCGGTTACGATCTCTCGACAAGAGGTAACTTGTCTTGATGGTTTGCATTATCGGGACTTTTATATAGTTTTAGATTTATTAATTCTGTTGTTGTGATCATCTTTTATCATACATCTTAGTTAATCTAGAGTATTTTCTTGATTTCATCGTATCGGTTGAGACTCGTTTTAGGGTTTATATCAGTATCGGCTAAATCGTTTTGCTAGATTAGATTAGCTAAAGTATTTACCATCCCAAAAAGTGATTAATTACTTGATTATTTAGACTTTAGATTTCTTTACATACTTTGTGATGCATCATCCCTAGCCGTGTTTAGAACCTTAAAATCTAACCTGGAATTAACCATAATTAAGGATAGTATCGGGGTTTCAACCGATCTTACCTAATATACATTAATCTTTTTTTTGTATATTTTCCACTTATACAGATAGATCACTTTATATAAATATATTGAGTATTAGTCAATCTAGATCACATCATCGCATCTAAGACTGATCACTATTCAATATATTTATTTAGATTGATTTGCCTATATAAGTTTATACTAGAGAAATAGCCAGTAAATTATCCACTTTGCTATGAATGTTGGATAGTAGGCTATTTCCATAATATTATCTAAAAATAGATTGATAAAACTAGATAGATATATTACAACCGATGAACCATATTTAGGTTTTTGCTTTACTTGTTTTATCATAATTCATTGTCGATTTGGTCTAACTACATCGGCTAAGACCTCTAATGATACGTCACCGGCTCATCGGCCGATCAGCTATCTTTCATCTAACTTTATTGTCTTTCTTATTGGTTGTAGATCAAACCAGCTGGCACACTCTTGACACATTAGGCAAGCATTGGACTTGCACTGGAGTGAAGCAAATCTGCTAGGCCACTGTGTTTTGCATCAACACGCTTTTGGCTCATCCGGTGAGACTCCTTCAACACTTTCATCTTGGTAGAGATCAAAGAAGACAACATTATTCCTGTGATAGTTGAACAACTGACCAATGAGCAGAAAATTGAGATGGAACAGGTCATGAATCAACTATAGACGTGTTACTTACACTCATTCGCTATGACTCAGTAAGGCAGTGTGATATAGAAGAATAAAGTAGTGTTGCCTCCTGCCAAGGATACGGGGCCAAGTACATCTAGAGCTGACAAAGACAAGGACGTGAAGACTGAGTCGGAAGGCGAAGAACTCGATACGTTACAAGATCACATCGACTCAACGGTTCATCATGCGTTAATCAACCAATCTGGAGTATTAATTAATACGTTGATAGGGGTAATCAAGTCAGTCGTAGATGGAACAATTGCTAAGGAAAAGACTAAAGGTCCAATGTACTTGCCAAATCATACATTCCCGCAGTACAACACTGTAAAAACAGAATTAGGGCTGGATATCATCAAACAACACCTGTATCGGCTCAAGCTCCACCAGGTTTCACTCCTGTACTGCTAACAAAGCAACAACCAATATCAGGTGGAGAAAATACCAATACTATAACTCCAGAACAATTAGCTCAGTCGTTGAAGATGAAACAACCAAACGGTGAAATATAAATACCAATGACTCAGGCGATTTCGAGTCATTAACCCCCGGTTTCTTAGCAAACGTCATAGCAGCCGATCGGGCCTCACTATGTAAATGTGGATCCTCAGGGTTTCCAGTTCCAGCGTTAACCTACTACGGGATTCAACTTTCATAATCAATTCCAACCTCCATCACCAATTCACTATCGGCAGGAAGGCTCTCCTCAAATCTAGTTTCTACCTCAGCCAATGTACAACCAGTATGAACAACAATACGAAGGTTGAGTTCAGCAACAACCTCTAGCCGATGTGACTACTGATGTGATGAGGGAACAATTTGGATTAAAACCAAAAGATAGTGGGACCATGTATCGGCAGCCTTACCCCGAATATTTTGATAGGGTTCCTTTGCCAAACCGATACAAAGTTCCTGATTTTTCTAAATTCTCAGGGAGGACAATGTTTCAACTTATGAACATATCAGCCAATTTCTAACACAATGTGGTGAAGCATCGACTGTCGAAGCCTTAAGGGTTAGATTTTTTCCTTGTCCTTGTCCGAGTCAGCCTTCACTTGGTTTTCTTCATTGCCATATAGTTCAGTTCAGGGATGGGTTGATCTGGAGAAGCAATTTCATAAATATTTCTTTAGTGGGGTTCAAGAGATGAAACTATTGGACTTGACTACAATTCGGCAGAAGATTGATGAATCGGTGCCAGACTATAGTCAAAGGTTCAAGGATACAAGGAATAGATATTACAGCCTGAGCTTGACCAATTCATAATTAGCCGATCTAGCTTTCCATGGATTACTTGGGCCAATAAGGGAGAGATTTTCATCACAAGATTTTGAGAGCTTGGCGCACTTGGCTCAGAAAGTATCGGCTCATGAACAATGATTCCAGGAGGCAAGAAAAGCAGTGAAGAAGATTAACAACGTGTATAGTTATGCCTCTGATTCAGATGAAAATCAAGACCCAGAGATTAGTTTGGCTGAATGGTTATGGAATAAGAAGACTACCATGTGTCAATTGGTTAAAGATGGTGGAAAAGAGGAGAGGTATGATTTTGGCATCAACAAAGCTGATAGAATATTTGACTTGAGAAGCAGATTCTGCTACCCGTAGGACATGTGCTTCCATCGGCTAAAGAATTGAAGAAGAGAAGATTTTGTAAGTGGCATAACACAGGATCTCATCATACTAATGAATGTAAAGTGTTCAGGCAACAGATCCAATCAGCTATCGAGCAAGGAAGAATAAAATTTGATGATGGTAAGAAGCCAATGAAGATTGATGGCCATCCTTTCCCTGTCAACATGGTGTTGATGATGAAATTTGGCAAGCATATGTATCGGAAACGGGGTCCAATTCGAAGTGGACCTCAGGGAATTCCGTGGCTGGGGTACCTGATGGGCTTGATGAGGATGCCATTGGTTTGCGAGGGATCATCGCCGGGAGTGAGGTTCGGTAAGCTGGTCGCCAGGAGGGTTGAGAAAATCACCAGAGTTGGTGAGGAACACTTGGTGGCTTGAGCGGTGAAAACGGAGTTAACGCCATCAAATTTCCAGAAAGGCGGTTGCTATTTATGAAAGTAGGTGCATAATGGTCGGATAGTTCTGTTGCATTATATAATACTTCGGAATTGGGGGCATGTGTTGACGATGAAATTTGGCGAGCATATGAATCGAAAACAGGGTCCAATTCAAAGTGGATTTGAAGATATGCGGGATTCTCAGAAACAGAGTGTGCATCGGCTGGAAAACTGTATCGGCTGAAACCGAGTTTAATATGTATAGCCGATACAACTGATATTGGTTACATGATCAATGTCGGGTTTGAAAGAAGGATTGCGATGATGTTGCTAGGCAAGGATGGAGTCCAAGATTGGAAATTGTATCTATTAATTAGGATTTTATGTAATTTCCTTATAGATATTTTTCGTAAGAGTCCGCCTAAGGGATTTGTTTGTTAGTTGGAGTTGTATTAGGACAATATGAGTCGTGTACATAAGGACAAGTTTGTATTTTCGGGTATAAATAGAAGCCCGAGATGTTGTAAATATTTGAAGACCAGTTCAATCAATCTTGGCGCATCGCCAACCTTTTACTCTTTTACTTTCGACAAGTTCTTGCTTTCGAGTCGATCTGCATCGGTTTCTATCTTCGACGAACTGGTAAAACTTGTTATGGCGGTTTGCATTATCGGAATTAGTGCTTACATCTGTATGACACTCTAATTCTATCTTGTGAATCTCCAAGTTATCATATCTTGTATAATCTAGATTGACAATGCTTTCTACTTGCATCGACCGACCTCTATCTAGGGTTTTATCGATAACGGCTAGATTGACTTGTTGGTTAAATTATATAATGTATCCACCATCCCGAAAAGGCAACCATCGGCTTGATTGTCTAGATATTATGCTTCTTTTCATACTTAATGCTGCATCAGTTAAGTTTGATCTATTAAGTCATGTTTTAGAATCATGATCTCTAGCCTGCTTTATGGTTGTTAATAAGGATAGTATCGGGGTTTTAGCCGATCTTACCTAGAATAGTTGTTTTACATAGTTCTTTTCTTTGTTTAATATGTTATATCTGCCCCTTATATTAGAATCTAATCTAATATAATATATTGGATTTACCGTCAATCTGATTGGTGGTAGTTAGATATATTTGTTGCAAGAGAATATCCTAGTATAAGCTTGTATCAGAGCTATAGCTAATACACGCTTAAATCTGAGCATCGGCTATGATATGAGTACATATAATCGTTATTTCATTTTATTTTAGACTTGTGCAATTTATACTGTCTTAGTTAAGTCCAATCTATCCCAAGTGCTGATTTCTAAAGTAATATTGATCTAAAGATTACATAACACTGATATTTACAGCCGATGGATCAAGTTTAGGGTTGATTCATCATCGGATATGCCTTACAGCTGATTCACAATTTACTGCATCGGGTAGGTTACATCACGATATGACATCAGCTTCTTAGCCGATCGATTATCGTTTACTAATAGAATTTGCATGTTTCATCTTGTTGATTGTAGGATCAAATCAACTGGCACGCCCTTAAACCCGAAAGCAAGTTTTAGACCTGCACTAGAGTAAAGCAAATCTCTCAGGCCATTGTGTGTTTTTTGCATCAACACATGGTTCACACAAGGTTGGATGAACAAAGGGCTGATAGAAGCAATGATCGAACCAAGCCCAACAGCTAATACAACAAGCTGATTGACCTTGGTGTAGTGATTCTTGGCAATACAACAATTCTTCTCGAGCTAGTAGTTCTAGGCAGTTTGAGAGTCGGTCAGAATGAAAGAGGTTATCGGTTCATGAAAGATTGGGGCTGATTCATCAAGATTATTTTGAAGACGAAGTTGAAGATCACCAAACTAAACAGACTCAGAACCCTCAATGGTGTGTTAAGTCCAAAGTCGTGTCGGCCGATGAAGTTGAAGCCGATAAAGCTAAAGCTAGAATCCCAGCAACTGCTAAAGGAAAAACTACAGCCTCAGCTTCTGTTAATATGGTGTTCATGCTACTAGCAGAATGTTGTGTTCATTCAGCCGATGAAGGTATGGTTGATCCATCGACTAGTTTAATGTTATCACTAAAATAGGCTGTATATGATAAACCAGAGGATATCCAACATCGGCATCTAAAACCATTATATATTAAGGAATTTGTCAATAGTAGAACGATGTCAGAAATGTTAGTTGATGGAGGGGCACCTGTCAATTTGATGCCGGCAAGGTTACAGATGATTTGATCAAGACTAATATGGTATTAATGGATTTTGGAGGTAATTCTTCTAGGACCCAAGGAGTTTTAAATGTTAAATTGACAGTTGGTGGTAGTAAGACAATTCCTACTACATTCTTTATCATTGATGGAAATGGTTCATATAGTTTGTTGTTGGGAAGAGATTGGATACATGCAAATTGCTGCATTCCTTCAACAATGCATCAATGTTTGATTCAATGGCAAGGGGACCAGGTAGAAATCGTGCAAGCCGACAGGTTAGTACATGTTTCTAGTGCCAATTTAACTGTTTGGGAAATGGAAGGAGTTGATTGTCTTTCTGGAAAAGTTTGGGAAGGTGAGTTTCTAAAAATGACCGAGTATGGTATACAACCGATCGGAGATGGAGAACCCCAACTTTTGCTTTGAGAACATGGTCAATGGCCCAAATCCTTACACTGAAGATGCTGTCGATAAATTAGAAGGTAAGCTGGGCCAAGGTTTTATGTCAGCCGATGAGCTAGAAGAAGTTGATATTTCGATGGGTGATAAATCTAGGCCGACATTTGTTAGTGCTGAATTGCCAGATGTTATTAAACAAGAGTTAATTGAGTTCTTAAAAGAGTATAGAGACTATTTTACCTACGAGTACCATGAAATGCCAGGACTTAGCCCATCAAACCAGGATATCGGCCGTTCAAGTAACCTCCAAGGAGATTCAAGGCAGATGCGTATGAGGCTATTAAAGCTAAAATCACTAGATTGTATGATGCTAACTTTATAAGACCTTGCCAATATGCTGAGTGGGTATCAAACATTGTACTAGTGATTAAAAAGAACATGAAGCTTAGGATATGTGTTGATTTTAGAGATCTGAACAAGGCTACACCCAAAGACGAATACCCAATGCCGGTTGTTGATTTATTGGTTGATGCAGCTTCAGAACATAAGATTATCAGTTTTATGGATAGTAATGCATGATATAATTAGATATTTATGGCAGAAGAAGATATACACAAGACTACTTTTAGATGTCCTGGTGCAATCATAATGTCCTGGTGCAATCGGTCTGTATGAGTGAGTTGTAATGACTTTTGGTTTGAGGAGTGTTGGTGCTATATATCAAAGAGTTATGAACTATATATTTCATGATTTCATCGGTTTATTAATTGAGATTTATATTGATGATGTGGTTGTGAAGTCAAAAGAAGTTGATGGACATATAGCCGATTTACGAAAGGTGCTTGAGAGGGCAAGGAAGTATGGTCTGAAAATGAATCCTAATAAATGTGCATTTGGAGTATCGGCAGGATAATTTTTGGGTTTCTTGGTTCATGAAAGGGGGATTGAGAATACACAGAAAAGTATAGATGATATCAAAAAGATAGATCCCCTTGCAAACAAGAATAAATTGCAATCATTAATCGACAAAATCAATTTTGTAAGGAAATTTATATCAAACTTATCAGGAAGGATTGAGCCGTTCACTCCGTTTCTAAGACTTAAAGAGAATCAAGAATTCGTTTGGGGTGAAAAACAATAAAAAGCTTTAGATAATGTCAAGGAATATTTGAGTTCTCTACCAGTCTTGATACCACCACAAAAAGGGGTTCCATTCATGTTATATTTATCTGCTAATGAAAAGTCTATCGGCTCAGTTCTGGTCCAAGAGCTTGATGGGAAGAAAAGAGCAATCTTTTATCTTAGTAGAAGACTTTTGGATGCGGAAACAAGATATGCCCCTTGGAAAAGTTATGTTTATGTTTATATTTTTCATGTACAATGTTGAGACATTATTTACATTCAAATGAATGTGTTGTGGTGAGAAAAGCCGATGTGGTTAAGTATATGCTATCGGCTCCGGTTTTAAATGGACGGATTGCAAAGTGGATTTTTGCCTTAACAGAGTTCGATCTTAGATAAGAATCGGCCAAAGCAGTTAAGGGGCAAGCTCTAGCCAATTTTATCGTACAACATCGAGATGATTTGGTAGGATATGTTGAATTGGTGCATTGGACTTTGTTATTTGACGGATCAGTTTGCAGACATGGTTGTTGTATCGGCTTGGTTATTATATCACCTAGCCAGGCAAGTTTTGAGTTTGCTTTTACATTTAAGCCATACTATACTAACAATGAAGCAGCGTATGAAGCAATATTCAAAGGATTGCAACTCTTGAAGGAGGTTGAAGCTGACGCTATTGACATTATTGGTGATTCACAACTAGTTATAAATCAATTGTCTGGGGATTATGAGTGCAAAAATGATATTTTGAGAGTTTAAAATGAGCGATGTCAAGAGTTGATGAAGAGTTTCAGGATAATTACAATGAGGTATATTCCTAGGAAACATAATGCTGAAGCTAATGAGGGAGCATCAGGCTACAAACTGATGTTAAAAAGTGTCGAGGTAGAAGTTGCGAATATTGATGCCGATGATTGGAGATGTGAGATTGTTGAGTATTTGAAGAATTCTTCCCAATCAGCTTCAAGGAAATTTAAATATAAGGCTTAAGTATGTTAAGCTTGATGATGATTTGTATTATCAGACGATTGTCGGTGTTTTGCTCAAATGTTTAAGTTTGGTCGAACCCAAAGTTGTTATGAGTGAAATTCATGAAGGTATTTGTGGAACGCATCAATCGGCTCATAAAATAAAGTGGTTACTCAGGAGAGCTGGATATTTTTGGCCAACAATGCTGGAGATTGTTTTAGATATTATAAGGGTTGCAAAGATTCTGAGAAGTTAGCAATACAACGAGCACCAGTATCGGCTATGAATCCAATTGTCAAACCATGTCCGTTCAAAGGATGGGGTATTGATATGGTCAGCCAAATGAATCCACCATCGAGTAAAGGACATAAGTATATTTTGGTGGCAACATATTACTTTACCAAATGGGTTGATGGTATACCTCTAAAAACGGTTGATTCACCACATGCCATTGAATTTTTAAAGGAGCATATTATTTATCAGTTTGGAATGCCTCAAACATTGACTACGGATCAGGGATCTATTTTTTATCGGACGAGTTTGTACAGTTTACCGATAGTATGGGAATTAAGCTTTTAAATTCATCTCCATATTATGCACAAGCTAATTGGCAAGTAGAAGCTTCAAATAAAAGTTTGATCAAGTTGATAAAGAGAAAGAGTGACGAGCATTTGTTGGTATTTCTTAACATTCACAGATAGAATCCGCAAGCACATGGATATACCGCTGTAGCACTTCACCTGGAAGTATTCCAAGGTACCGAATCACAGGGAACGAAGATGTTCAACTCTTCAATAGGTTCATCCAAGGACACAAGTTAATGTAGGCAAAGGGTAGAGAGGATTTTCTAGTGAAGCACAGGGTCATTTAGAAAGCTTAAGTTAATCCTATTGCAATACTTCAAGCACTGGCTTTCTCACTGCTACCAGAGCTCGCTCTACTATGCACCCGGATAGGGAGGACTTAAGTGATCTTGAGGGCTGTCACCACCTCTACAGCTACCTCTAATGTACTATGGAGCACGCAACAAATACTGGTATTTGCCAATATAGACACCACGTCTACACTATTAAAATACTACTTTAATGTTCATCAAACACCAAAGTAAATACTATTTCACAATATTCCAGTATGCTTAATAGGAACTAACTAAGAAATATACTTTACTGGATAATCTCAATTACTTATAAAAGATAAAACAATTATATGAAAGTAATTGACTAGGTACAAAAGAAATTAGAGGAAGATTACCGACAACTCCGGAATTCCTCCTATCTTTCACCCTACTCTCTCCCTATTCTAAGTACACAACAAGTGTACAAAGAGTCTCTTATAATTTAGCTCAAACTTGGTGTGTTTTGAAATGAAGCATGTGAGCTCCTTTTATACCATTCATATGACGGTTGTGGTAGTTGGAATTGTCCCAACTCCCCTCCACCGTCAATAGGAGACCATCTGGAATATCCACGTGTAAGGAGATGGCGATTGGCACCGATGGCGGTTCGACTGAACATGGGTTCGGTCGAACCCTAGCTGGAGGTTCTAGCCCAGCCATTTCTCCTGGGCTCTAATGGAGGACTCCTTAGCCTGTGTGTATGGTGAATGGCCCCACATGGATGTGTTTGGTTAGGTTTTTGGGCCCTGAACTCCATAGGATTGAATATGAGTTTGATTTTCCTCCTTCGTTATGTGTATTTTGTCTCAACTTTATTGATTTATTACCTGCATCAAAATATACATCAATACTGTGGAAATTGATAGAATTAAACCCTACGACTATGTTGGATGTTTTATACATTCAGTTATATGCAGGTATTGACGGCTTATGATTTGTAGTTATTAGTTGTCAACAAACGCCCTACAATTAGCTCTTTACTCGTCCCGAGTAAAGATTATAAATTATCATGGAGTAAAATTTCCCAATGGTAGATAAATGTATACAGTCTATTGTGAACCATACCTATACCTGTGAACTTTTGGAGTGTCTAACTTACCATCTTGAGTAATTGATGAATGGAACAATCGCGACTCAAGACACTCCTTTTCCTCCTATCATGTACTTGGGTTTTTCATATATTTTCACAATTAGCTCTACTCCTCAAATGACTCTCTCTTGAATCACTCTTTGTGATTTCTGTGTCCTCACCAAGGCATGATGTGCTAATTTGTCCCTATTCTACAAGGCTAGAATATGTGGAGCTTGGTAGGGATCAATCAGGGTGCATCTGCATTACATGTGTTGCCAAGCTAAAATATCGGACTCCGGGAGATAGCAAGTCATACTTCCTGATCAAGATTGTGTAAGTGTGTGGTATGATGATGGATAATGAAAATGTGACAACTCCTTGTGTACCTCTTCCTCCATTTCTTTTTGGAAAATTTGAGAGAGTGCATGGCTATCTTGTTCTTTTGCTTTTTTTTACATGCTCCATACTTGTATGAGCAAGACCTTTGTTTTTTCTTTCTTTATTTTGCATAGCCATGCCTCTCTTTTCCTTGTGATGTTTTTTGGAGGAAGAGGCACAAATGACATGGAATATTTATTTTGTGAATGAAGTCTGAAATAAATGATCATATATGCTAACTTCCAGTGTAGAAGTTTTAGTATTTGTGTATGTTTGTAGAGTGTACGTGATCTTGATCATGGAAGCATGAAAAGCATCTCTCACGAGTCACAAAATTTTGGCAAGACTCAATGCAACGTTAGGCAACTAAAAGTATCTAGGTTTAGAATGAGAATCTGGCCTTGGTAGGTAATAATATAGTCATATTTTGCTTGAAAACTTTTGATTTTAGCAATCATAAATTCCCAAGTAAAAGGATATTAGGATAGGAGTGTCCCTTGTCAAAACCATATGTCAAGAATCAATTACCTAGATAAGCAAAGGGTCCCTATGATAGATATATGTTTACTAGTGACAATTATTAGCAAAGAATAAAAAGTATACAAGTCTACCAAAGGTAAATTTTATTTGTTGAGAATTAATTTTATTTTATCATAAAGTCAAATTTCATCACATTTCAATGTATATTCAAATTTAACTTGTATTCAGGGGAGAATGAGGAATAGGACGCACATACCAATCCACTAGTAAAAAATCAGAGGATTTGGGGCTGAGCGTGGTTCGGCCAAACCCCCCCGGCTCCTGTTCAGCTGTGTCGGTGTCCTGGGCCCAGGGGTATGTCGACTATGGGTTTGAGGCGGCCCCGTCCGTCCACGTGGCCATTCCCCAAGGGGTGAGAAGGCCCGAGGATGATGTGGCGGTCGTCCTCCTGTGGTGCGCTGCCCCCCTCAGGGGGAGGTCCAGCGGGGGTCGGGCTCCCCTGACCCCCTCGGGCCGGCGCCATGTGCAACAAAGTGGGTGAGCGCTCCCAGCGCTCACCTACCCATATTAAATGACGCTGCAGGTGTAGTGCGCCTGCGCCGCGCGCGTGCCGCATCTATTGCGAAGCGACGCGCACGCATCTGACACCGGTCGCCGTCGGCTGACCGGCGTGAGACTGGTGGAATGACCGATGGGACAGCATACAGTGCCGCGCGTGCCGGCGCACGCGCGGTAGGTATGATACGCTTCCCAATGAAGCTGCATCAAGATCGTAGGGGTCGATCCGGCTCCTATGCCATGTCAAGGTTCGTGTGTCTGGTCTAATCACCTAGCGAATCGCACGGCTTACGGTGGACTGCCGTATTCCAGCCATTTAATGAAGAATGACGTGCTGGGCCGACCGCCATGATGGGCGGTCTGACCGACGCCATACCGGATCTACAGGAGCGGAAGACTTCCACTCCAAGCCATCGCATAGACAACACCTGTAAAATATTTTCCTCCTTTCTCTCTAGAAAACCGCTTGTCTGGCCCCTGTGGTGTCCCCTTGAGGTATAAAAGGAGGCCCACACCTAGAGGAAAGGGGTTGGATTCGTCTTTCCACTTCTTCTCCTTGAGTTGCGGCTAGCTGAGTCCGACTCCGGAGAGTTAGAATCCTCATAAGCATAATCCTCAATTTATGACATAGTTAATAACGATTTATGATGTCATCCAATGGAGAGGTGGCGCCGACATGCGGGCCCCACCAGTCGGTGACTCAAAGGATGTCGGTGCACGGTAGACCGGGTCCACGCGTGCACCGGTCCCACCACGTGGCGCACATGTGGCGGGCACGACGGACAGTCGGGTGGAGCTGGTATCGACGTGGCGCCACGGTGGCACCCACCGGGGCAGCAACATGGCAGCCACGTGGACGGCACAGATTCACCCGAGGCTGAATCGGACGACCACGGGTGGTGGCGGCAAGACCCGCCGGCCGACCGGCCAGGAGCGGTGGCGTGCAGCCCGGTGGTCGCCGATGGCGTCCACTGGCACGACGGCACGCACGGGGAAGCAGCAGAGGAGGGCAGGAGGAAGAGAAGGGGATGGGGAGCTTGCCGAGGGGAGGTGGTGGCTGCGCAGTGAAGGAGAGTGCCGGCAGTGAGCAGCGGCGGGGGCGGTCTCCTCGGGATAGCGCTCCGGCGGCGGTCCCACACGCGGGAAGCGATGGACAATGGGAGTCATGACCTGATGAAGGGATTGAAGTGGTTAGGAGAGCGCGAGCAGCCGGAAGCGACGAGGGGTGTCGAAGCTCACCTCGCACGGTGCGAATGGATTACCGGTGGAGGTTGGAGAGGAAAAGGCAACAACCATGGTAGCTCGCGGGCTTGTGAAGCCGGTGGTAGTTGTCGGGTGGTGCGGCGGCAGCTAGGACGGCGGTGGTCCGCGGCCTGAGAGAAAGAAAGGCAGCGATGATGCGGGTATGCGGTGGAGGTGATGCTCTGGCACAGCGTTGGGAGAGTGAGAGAGGGGAGGGAGAGCTTGGGCGAGGTGGGAAAGAGGGAGAAGGAGGCAGGGCGTGCTTTTTATGGGCGCGGGAAGGCTGGATCGAGGCCGGGAGAGGCGGATTTGACCGGCGACGTGGAGGCTGTGGGGCTCGAACCGGTGCCGGATTTTGGGGAATGGTGGGGGCAACGGGCGCGTGGAGTGGGAGGAGGAGGTGGGTGTCCCGTCCTGATTTTTCGCTTTTCGTTCTTTTCGTCTGATTGCGAAAATTCACATTTGGTTTAACTGCCTAAAATAGCTTAATGAAAATTCTGTTAAATAGAAAGGTTTTAATGTTATTAATTAATTAATTACATCGTTGGCTTTGTCGTATTTTAATTGAAGTTTATTTGGATTTAATTTGAATTTCGGATTTGGAGCTCATTCCCTATTTGAAATTCCACCCAAATCCAATATTCCAGTTCAAATTCCAATTCAATTTAATTCCTAAATATCCTAAAATCCTCAAAAAAAACTCCAAATTCTTTATATTTGGAATTTTCCAGAAAAGTCCCTATCCTTTTTCCTATTTTACTTCCTCCCTTTCTCTATTCTGTTTCTTTCGCAGTTAGGCCCCTCCTTTCTTTTTTTTCCTTTTTCCTCCACCTTCTTCAACCTCCAGCCACGACCTCCTCTCTCTCTCCTCCTCCCGAGTTGTAGGCCCGGGGAGGCTAAGCCCCAGCCCGGCCACTCCTCTCCTCTGTGTCATCTGCCCACTCCACTGCCTCCACGCCGCGCCATGCCGCACGCTGCACCGCCATCACCGCGAATGCCGCTTTCCAAATCCGACGCCATCCTTCTTTTATCGGCACCGTGAGCCCTAACCCTAGCTCCTCCCTTCCCTATAAATACCGCCGCCACCGCCTTTCTCCTTTTTCCGAGCCGACGTCGCTATTTTTTTTTGCCGCCGCCGCCGCTGCGTGGAGCTGCGCCGAGAGCCATGCCGCTGTGGATGTCGCCGCCTTCCTCCCACACCACTACCACCAGTGAGCCCGAGGCCGAGCCCTTCGACCTTGCCGCGCCGCCATCTTCTCTCTCCTCCTCCAACTACGGTGAATCCGAGCGCCACCTTCCTTCCTCCCGGAGCCTTGTGCCACGCTACCAAGCCCACCTCCGCCTCCTCTTTCCGGCACCGCAGCTCGCTGCTGCAACCGTTCGCCGGAGCCACCGAACGCCGCTGCGATGCCAATGCCGTGTGCCATGGCCAGCTGCACCGCAAGCCGTGAGGAGCTGCTGCTTCTTCTCTTCTTTTGTGCCAATGACATGTGGTCCCCGCAATCCAAAATCCCCAAATAATCTGAGCTGTCCAAACCCTAGATCAAATCTCAGCCATTGGATCTACATAAACCTAAGCTTCGCCACGTCAGCCCTAGATCTATCCACGTCATCGCCACGTCATCCATATTTGTCCACGTGTCGACATGTGTCCATCTACGTCATCGAGTCCACATACACTAAGTCCACCACCACCCGAGCCACTGACCAGTGGGCCCCACCATATTTTCTTATTTAAAAATAATTCAATTCTGTGATTCAATATCCAGAGAATATTCTCGGAATATTCCTTTTTATTTTATCCTTGGATTTTCTCTGAATTCAAACTTCCGGAGGTCATAACTTTTCTGTTTGAACTCCGATTAGATCCGTTCTTCTTCCTAAATTTCTCTAAAATCGAGCTATACCTCCTGGTCCAGTTGGTTATTTCATTTGATGTTATTTAGTTAGTATTTTTCTTTTGTTTATTTGTTTCTCGTTTATGATCGTGTAGACGTGGGAGCAGAGGAACAATTCGTTTCCTAAGACGCAGTGCAAGGACAGTACCGGGAGCAAGGCAAGTGCACCCATTGAACATATTGATCCCATTTTATAAAATATTTTATTTTCAACACATGCATTATTTTATTTATAAACTATCGATGGGTAGTGTGTCCTAATTGTTATTATACCCTACTTTTGAAAATTATTGATTACCCGGTATACCTTGTCACCCTAGTCTTTGTGAGTTGAATATTGGGCTCAACTCAAGGTAGAGTAGTTATGCTTAGCCTCGCTCAAGGTTGTTTTACAAGCAAAATATAATTTGATTAATCATCTACTTATAACTGATTTGATAAGAACTGTGTGACTGTGTGCTATTTTTCTGGTAGCATGTGCTGCACCGTGTAGTAAACAACAGGCGGATAAAATGATTTGGACTAAGGTGATGGGTGGTTCTGTGTGAACCTAGTTAGGCGGTAATGTATACGTGTGATCATTATCGGGTATGGTCTCTGTGTGGGCCTACTACTGAGTTGTGTGCTAATGTAGTTGGGTAAGTTGCCCTGATCAACTAAGGACTTCACTTCATAAGGGATTGATCTGAGCCTAACGTGCAACCAAATGTTCTCATGGGAAGAACCTGACCCAGTAGGATTCCGAGCTTTAGCACTGCCGGCCCAGGTGGCTAGATGATAGGAGTTTAGGATAGCCATGGGTACTTTCTTGTCTGTGTGAGGGAAAGGTGTCTCATGGGGGAAGGTAGTGTTGGGGCGAAGTTTCTAAAAACCCTTGTTACAGACTCCTTGGCTGCACACAACATGAAGTGTGACATTTGCGCATGGCCGTTAAAAGGACGATGTATCTTATGGGTCAAGCTGTACAATCTCTGCAGAGTGTTATATTAATCTATTCGAATAGTGTTATATTAATCTATTCGAATAGTCGCGTCCTCGGTCATGGACATGCTCGGTGATATCTCATGAGGGGTAGTTTGCGAAAACTGGGAATGATCTGTGTGCAGGTTAATGAATATAGCTAAATGGTCCTGTGGACAGATCCTTTGTGGATGGTTGGTTGGTAACACTCGTTATTTATAAATGTTATTTAAACCTCTATTTCTAAATTGTTTATAACTACAAATTGCTGTGTTTTGCAAAATAACCATTGTTTTTATTGTCAGTCGTGCATATGCATATTTCCGTGTACTTGCTGAGTATTCCATGTACTCACCTTGCAATTCCCCCAATTCCAGAAGAAGGTTTCCGCTGTTTCCTAAGGAGTTTGCCGCTGAAGACGAGGAATAGGCCGCGTGTTCCAGTTGACTGCCTGTGGCAAGTTGAATGGAACTCCTACGCGTTTATCTTATTTTCCGCTGCTATTTTATTATTTTCCTTAGTCCCTTCGTGGTATAAATAAATGTAAACTCTAGCCATGAGGCTTATCACAGTCACTTTATTAATAAATATTAGGTTTCCTGCGTGATGTTGGTTGTGATATTATCTTTTTGTCTGTGTGTGCTAGCTTGATCCTGGACTAGCACTTATACACATGAGGTCCTATTTTGGGTCCTCACAGTGGGTGGCGACCGCGCGGAGTGGGGGAGTTGGACGAGGAAGGCGGTGGCAATGTGGGAGGTGGCGGTGTGAGGGGGATGGTCACCGGCTGGAGTTGGGAGATGAGTCCGACAAGTGGGCCCCACCTGTCGGTGGCTCGGGAGAGAGGAGGGAAGCGAGGGAGGCAAGGCAGACTTGTGGGAGAGGGAGGCAAGGCGGGCCGAGCAGAGAAGAAAAGGGCCGGCCCAAGAGAGAGGGAAGGAGAGGCGAGTGGGCCGGGGAGGAAAGATGGACTTGGACCGAAAATGGCCCAAGAACCAGGAGGGAGATTTTTAATTGGTTTTCAATTTAATTTAATTTATTAAATGAACTTTGTGCTATTAGATATTGAGCTCCGAAAATTCACGGAAAATTTCATAGAGTAAATTAGGGCACACAGAATATTACAAAAATATTATCGGCCATGATTTTTAAAGGAAATTTTTAATCCCTCATTAATTCACTTGATTAATATGATTTAGCTTTTTAAGATAATTTCTAAAAATGCATTATTTAATGATTTTTAATCCCGAACGAAAATCGGGGCGTGACCTCCTGTTGAGGTATTATATGCGCATCCTCCTCGTCATTTTGGGATTTTGGATGGAGTGACCTGTGCAGTATCTGATTTGGAGGAATGGAGACAAGAAAGAAACATGGTTACCGGTCTTTTGCGCCAACACCTTCTCCGACCCCATCAATTGATGAAGCAACAAGCGGATCAATATCGTTCTGATAAGGTGTTTACTCTAGGCGATTGGGTTTTTCTCAAGACGCAACCATATGCACAAAATTCTCTGGCCCGACGCACTAATTACAAGCTAGCATTTCCGTTTCAGGTACTGGACAGGGTTGGCACTGTTGCTTATCATCTGGATCTACCATCAGGTTGTGCTATTCACCCGGTGGTACATGTCTCACAACTCGGCAAGGCGTCCCCACCAAGCACTGATGAACTGGTGCGGAATTTACCTGTTGCTGATCAAGACTCTCCTTTGCCGGTTCAAATTCTTGCTCGCCGGGCAAGTCGGAAAGTTGTAAACAGAAAACTGAATCCCCATCTATTCCTCTGCTCCCCCGAATCAAATCTGCTTCCTCTCTCTGTTCTTAGGGGGTGTTTGTTTCCAGGGACTTACTTTTAGTTCATGTCACATCGGATGTTTGAGCGCTAATTAAGAGTATTAAACATATACTAATAATAAAACTAATTCACGAGACAAATTTTTTAAGCCTAATTAATCTATAATTAACACATGTTTACTGTAGCATCACATAGGCTAATCATGGATTAATTAGGTCCAATAGATTCATCTCGTAAATTATTCCATGTTATGAAATGAGTTTTATTTTTAATCTACATTTAACACTTCTAATTAGTATACAAACATTCGATGTGACAGGGACTAAACAGGGTCTTACTCTGTTCTTCTCTGTTCTTCCAAAAATCTTCCCCAAATTCAAATATCTCACCACCAAGTCCGTAACACTCCAACTGTAAGGTGCTTCGGGAGGAAGATGGGTTTTACCAAATAAACTTGGACAGAATCAATTCGAATTTGCGCATGTCTTTTCATAATTATGGAGCTAATGAGTGGCTGGGTTTTCGCCTGGAGTTGGTTGGCACACTTCTACTGTCTATAACTGCTTTTCTCATGATCAGCTTGCCTAGCAATTTCATCAAGAAAGGTACTTTTAAAATATTGTTTCGCCAAGTATTTATACAGGTCCCATTTGGTATAAATTGGCTTGTTCCCTTGAACATAGTTTTGAAATGTTAAGGAAAAAAGAGTCTTGTGCTAAGCATAGTAGTTAATTAGAAGGTATACCAGTCTGTTAGGAAACGATAGGCAAATAAACGATGAAGAACGATAGATCAATCACAGAAGACACGAGATTTAACGTGGAAAACCCTCCCAAAGTAGGAGAGAAAAAACCACGGGCGCCAGCCAGCAAACTATCTTCACTATATCAGGATGAGGTTACAACGCCGAACGACGGCTTACAAAAGATGAGAGTCACGAACGGTGGAACCCTAAAAGGTGTATATATAGCACGATGGGCCTCCGCTACACTCCGGCCCAAGCCTCCGGCGACGGCCTCCGCTACACTCCGGCAGAAGCCTGGCCTTTATAATGGCAACTGAATTTGGATCACAACTCAACACAGTCATCATCTGGAACAATAGAAACAAATGAATGATTCTTAGTGAATTTTATCACTCTGTAGAATGGGATAGCATGGGTTGTTGTGAATCTATGAATGTCAAATTTTGTGATATTGCGCTTTATGGATAGTTCTGTGTCATTAAAGCAAAGATCAAGCGCAAATTTATGATACATGCAAACTTTCATATTTTCGCAGAATAGTAACTACTTGTTTGTATGGTTGAGGATAAATACAGCAGTCTCTAAATGATCAATTATATTAAAAGACCTGCTAATATATGTTATCAGTTTAATCCTTTGTGACCTTGAAAACATCACTTCATTGATTTGTACTGTTTCGGATGCAGAGTTTGTCGGCATGTCCCTTTCGTATGGTCTATCTCTCAATTCATTGGTGTACTATACAATTTCAATGAGCTGTATGCTAGAAAATGATATGGTTGCCGTGGAAAGGGTGAATCAGTACAGTAGTCTTCCTTCTGAGGCAGTATGGGAAGTGGCAGATTGTCTTCCCTTGCCAATAAGATGAGATATTGACATTAAAGATCTAAAGGTGAGAAATTTCCTGTTCCTTCATTGAACTTCCTTTTTTACACTACGATTAATAGAAGTGAGCCATATCTATACTATTCTTTTCAGGTTAGGTATCGTTCAAACACACCTCTAATCTTGAAGGGCATTACTATTAGCATTAAAAGTGGAGAAAAAATAGGAGTTGTGGGAAGGACTGGCAGTGGAAAGTGTTGGGATACACGTAGGCTACGATAGTATAAAACAAAAATTTTCTACCGCGTAAATCAGGAACCATGCATGTATGAGATCATATATCGTTACCACTCGACGCGCTGCGCAGCGGAAGTATGCGCTAAGAAGCCGAAGGAATCCTCACGATGTAGCGTGCGCCGATGTAGAGGAAGTAGTCGATCACAGTGGCTCGACCTTCTCCTCCTCGTGCGTTCTCCTCGCCGTGCTCCCACGCCGATCAGCACCGCAAGATAGCGGTGCCACCACGCACAGATGTGCTAGCACCAGTGCGTGGCTAGGGTTTGCACGTGGAGGGGATTGGCGGCTAGGGTTTCACGTGGCGTGATGCATTAATGCCACCGGCCATACCCCCTCACGTATATATATAGGAACCACGTCCGGGCCTCCAAGGCCCATAGGAGTCCTACTCGGATCCCTATCCGAATTGAGTGCATATTGGATCTCTATCCAATCCCTTTATTCCGGCCCTTTAAGCATGCGACCCTGTAGGTTCATGCACACTTGGGTGCAACCCGAAAACTCCTTTTCGGTCCACGTGTCAACAGCGGCCCCTAGCAGAACGTATTGACCCACTGAGCATACATAAAGATCATATCGGCTGAACCTTTAGTGTTTACTTGTATGAACCCCTTTACCTCACGATATCGATTAAGCTCAAGGCTAGATATGTGCCATCCTCTAATATCTCAATCATTCACTCGATCCTGTGATAGATTATATAACCTGCGATTGACTCCTCAATCACTTTTGGCATGGCCATGCACTTCCATAATCTATAACATCGAGGGGCGCAGAGATATCTCTCCATAGCAGGGACAAATCCCATCTTGATTATTCATATCCCACTACGTGTTTCATAACACATCTGAAGACTACTTTTATAACTACCCAGTTACGGAATAGCGTTTAGCAGTCCCTAAGTAAGTCACTACACATGTTGAAAACCATGATAATCTCAGGTCTAAGAATTCTATATACCAACACTAATCGAGACCACTGATGGCACTACACAAATAGTTATGCAGTGTCTCATGTCGGGTCTATCTAACAACATGTTCCCCAACATGTGTCCACATTATCAATTTGGTATCTCCATACCATGATCCATGAGACATGATCATCAATCAATACATGTGCTGATCATTTAACCATATTTGTTCCACATATGATATTTGATCAGAGATCATTTAGAAATAGCAACATATAACATAAAGAGTCTCATAAATCAATCACATACTTATTAGTCAATAATGAGTTGTCTATTTCAAGGAACAATATCAGATAAATATGTAAAAATAGTATGTGATACAATCATCTCTATATTTGCATCTAGGGCATATCACTAGCAGAAAATCAACTTTGGTTCAGGCTTTGTCAGGCTTGTGGAGCCTGTAGAAGGGCATATCATCATCGATGGAGTAGATATTTGCACTTTGGGCCTTCATGATCTCAGGTCACGCTTTGGTGTGATTCCTCAAGAGCCTGTGCTCTTTGAAGGAACCATAAGAAGCAACATCGACCCAATTGGGCGATATTCTGAGGACGAGATATGTGTCGAAACATGATTTCGGCAATATGAAAAGGGGGTAGCGCACGAGACTTAAAAGTGGATGGATGCGGAGACAAGGATTTAGACAGGTTCAGGCCCTCTCAATGAGAGGTAATACCCTACTCCTATTTGGGGATTGTATCCGCCGGGAGTTGTATTGATCTGACGATCTATTGTGTGCTCATGCCCCCTAGAGGGCCTCCTACCCACCTTATATAGGATGGGGGGCAGGATTACAAGATAGAAACCTTAACCAATACGGTATCGGTTTCCTAATACTACTTTACAATATTACCAAACCAGGACTTTAGGCCGTTCCGTAATACATAAGGAAACGTAATACCCAAGTCATGATCCGTTACATATTATATAGATATAAGCTATCCCCTATAACTGGTCGGATAATCATGTCGAGTGGGTATGGGGTACCCATAATCTCCACAGTAGCCCCTGAGACCTTCACAGTCGAAAAGATAATCTTCTCTCGAACTAAATTACTCCAGAGCCGAGTGCTTCAATCATCTTTGCCATGATGTCCCAAATACTTTTACCAAATCAGAAGACTGTGTAGGGCTGAAAAATAATAAAATATAGACTTAGGTGCATCGACTAGATGCACCTGATAGGTGTAGCCCCCGACTATGTGGTTAGTTGAACAAACTAAGCATATAGTCAAGGAATAAATAGATTAACCAGCTGAGTGGTTTTAAGCCACCTAAGCAGCATAACGATAGCACATACGGCATGAATCCCCGAGTAAATAAAACTCAAGTGATAGACCGACTGCTTTGTGAAAATATGATGCATGCAACCTAGATTACCACATCTTTGAAAACTCACATAGCAAAAACAGCTATAAAAAGCTTGTATGCCGTGAATAAAGAAATTCCCAAAGCATTAAGTACACACCATGCACACACTGTTTTAACAGATGTGCTTAAGTCCCTAAAAGACGCATGGCTTTATGATACTTGGAAACATAAGGCATATGTGGTATAAAATCCGAGTAAATAAAACTCATAAAGGATTTACCAATCACCTGAAAAATGACCAAAATATATAATCAGCCTAAGCCATAATATTGGTCAATAAAAGTGCACACTTACGTGGCGAAAAGCCTAAGCCATAATATAGATCAAACAGTGCCTTGACTTATATATATGTAAAAGTCAGCGGGGGAGCTATATAAAGCTTCATTGTTTGTCACCTTTTAAAGTGCATTGTACCAACTCCTAAAAGTTGAGTAACAGCGATATAAAAGGATTTTAAGGTATTGGGCACTCGATCACGCGCACTTTTGCCTAAGCAAAAAATGCCTAAGTCCCTAAAGAACGTGACTGGCTACACCTGAAATATGGGCTGCAGACATATTAGGCCTAGACCAAAAAATATGCCTTCGATATCCTCAAAAGGACGACGCATATAACATGCCTCTTGACATGCTCCCGAGTAATAAATATTCCGGGTAATTTAGCCCAAGTGCATCTCGTCCGAGTGGCTTTTTGTCCAAATAGTTATCCCTCATAGGGTATAATGAAGTAAAAATGATAATTGAATCCCGACTGGCGCAAATACTCAGTCGATGGCCCTCATGGGGAATAAAGATTGATCCAGACCTCGAGCATAGGGGATAAGCTCACGGCCATGAATATGTATCCGGAACAAAGCCAAATCAAAGGTATAATCCTTAAGCCTGAGCTGATGAAGCCCCTGAGCATATAGCTTGTCATTATGTTGTAGTCGAAATCGTCAATTAGTAGTAGCTGCTGTAGTCGGCATAGAGGCAAGATGACCAATGTGTAAAATGATATCGCCCATCAGAAGTGATGAAGATGTCAGTAGTAGAGACGAAGTTGCCCATCAGTAGCGATAATGAAATCTATCGATCATGAAGATGAAGAAACCGGTCGACGACAGCTGATGTGACCAACGGTCATGACAACTGGTGATAGCGGCAATAATCGTATGTGAAGACGAAGAAACCAGTCGGTAATGCCAAGCATGACCAGTAGTGAAGATAAAATTGCTCATCCATAGCAATAGAGTAAGCGCAACCGAAGAGACATAGCATATTGTTGATGAAGATGATGATGTCAGTGATCCAGTCAATGGCAGTGTAGCAGCTGATGATAATGACGAAGTCGCCCATCAGCGGTGGCGTAGTAGGCCAACCGTGAAGGCAAAATAACAAGTCGGGGATGACATAGGAAACCGAAGGCGAAGACATAGTCCTCCATTAGCGACAGTAGTGATGTCAGGGCCGATGAAGTAGAGGTGATACCAAGGAGGCTCAGCAAGAAGTCGACGAAAAATGATCCAGTTGGATATTCAGTATTGATTGAGCTTGAACCCTCGAAGCAAACTCCTTGGTTGATGGTAATGGACCGGAGATCACGATAATATCAATGGAGAAGTTGCTGGTGACGATTATAGTAACAATAGTCCATCAAATTGTTGAGAATATGTCGAAGCTCGAGTAGTTTCCTTGACGCCAACGTTTGCATGATGAAGATTGATGCAATGCCCGTTGATTTATGACGATGGCAGTAGAACTTGGTCTTGTAGCTATTTGCAAATGCTTTGCTTAGAGGTAAGCAAATCATGTTGTCCACCTCGTCGAATCTGACCTGATTGGTTGATAACCCCAAACTTCCGGGCATGGGGGTTAAATATTGAACTTGGTACTTCAGAAATTTGGAGTAAACTGTGGTAGCATCCAAAAACCAAAATTGCCGATAAAAAATTGATGTTGCTGAAGTAGAACGTCTGCTCTGAGTTGAAGACGAAGATAATGATTTCCGGAGTTGACTCATTGGCTGGTTAACTGATTCCTTGATCTTGACATAGTGTCTGTGAATTTTGAGTCTTCTTTTTGTGTAGCCCCCGACTCTTTGGTTAGTTGGGAAGCAATTGAACATAGAGTCGAGAAATGTAGCTTGTCATTGAGCAGTCATTGCTTGAGTGAAGATACGCATTGAGGATGTCCGAGTAGAAATCTTGAAGATTGGAACGCCACTTGTTGTAGTAGATTAGCACGGTGCCATATTTGGTGGTGCATGTTGATATGTCAAAACTCTTGGAGACGTCGTGATTAGTGAAGTAACGAAGCTTCCGAAGTAGTGGCAGTACAGTTTTCCAGTGCCGAAGATAATGAAGATGAAACCGTCCCACAATGGTGATAGAGTTGCACTGCCGTGATGATGCGGACACGAGTCGGCAGCAACAAAATCAAACCAGTGGCAAAGACCCGTAGTCGTGAAGATAAAAACACCAGTCAACGACGGCGAAACCAGTCGGTGGTGAAGACGTAGACGCCCATCAACGGTGGTATGACCAACCAACCGTGTAGGCGGAGACACCAGTCGGCGACGATAACGATGGCCGGCGGTGAAGACGTAGACGCCCAACAACGGTGGTGTGACCAACCAACCGTGTAGGCGGAGGAACCAGTCGGCGACGATGACGATGGCTGGCGGTGAAGATGTGGACGCCGAACAACGGTGGTGTGACCAACCAACCGTGTAGGCGGAGGAACCAGTCGGCGACGATGACGATGGCCGGCGGTGAAGTCGCAGACGCCCAACAACGGTCGTGTGACCAGCCAACCGTATAGGCGGAGGAACCAATCGGTGACGATGACGATGGCCGGCGGTGAAGTCATAGACGCCCAACAACGGTGGTGTGACCAACCAACCGTGTAGGCGGAGGAAACAGTCGGTGACGATGAAGTCGGACCGGTGGTGAAGTCGTAGACACCCAACAACGGTGGTGTGACCAACCAACCGTGTAGGCGGAAGAACCAGTCGGCGACGATTACGATGGCCGGCCGTGAAAACGTAGACGCCCAACAACGGTGGTGTGACCAACCAACCGTGTAAGCGGAGACACCAGTCGGTGACGACGAAGTCGGACCGGTGGTGAAGTCGTAGACACCCAACAACGATGGTGTAACCAACCAACCGTGTAGGCGTAGACACCAGTCGGCGACGATGACGATGGACCGGTGGTGAAGTTGTAGACGCGCAACAACGGTGGTGTGACCAACCAACCGTGTAGGCGGAGGAACCAGTCGGCGACGATGACGATGGCCGGTGGTGAAGACGTAGACGCCCAACAACGGTGGTGTGACCAACCAACCGTGTAAGCGGAGACACTAGTCGGTGATGACGAAGTCGGACCGGTGGTGAAGTCGTAGACACCCAACAACGATGGTGTGACCAACCAACCGTATAGGCGTAGACACCAGTCGGCGACGATGACGATGGACCGGTGGTGAAGTTGTAGACACCCAACAACGGTGGTGTGACCAACCAACCCTGTAGACAGAGGAACCAGTCGGCGACGATGACGATGGCCGGCGGTGAAGACGTAGACACCCAACAACGGTGGTGTCACCAACCAACCGTGTTAGCGGAGGAACCAGTCGGTGACGACGAAGTCGGACCGGTGGTGACGTCGTAGACACCCAACAACGATGGTGTGACCAACCAACCGTGTAGGCGTAGACACCAGTCGGCGACGATGACGATGGCCGGCGGTGAAGTCGTAGACGCCCAACAACGGTGGTGTGACCAACCAACCGTGTAGGCGGAGGAACCAGTTGGTGACGACGAAGTCGGACTGGTGGTGAAGTCGTAGACACCCAACAACGGTGGTGTGACCAACCAACCGTGTAGGCGTAGACACCAGTCGACGACTATGACGATGGCCGGCGGTGATGTTCTGACTGATCCATTTCCGAAGCGTAGGAGATAAGCTTTAAGCCATGAATCCCCTCTATGCATATCTGGATTTGGATCCTGCAGTATAAACATGTATGATGAGTAGCATCTGATGCAAACAGAATACTTGAGAAAAATTCAAGCATTTTAAAATATTTATAAGTGTGTATTTCTCCTCTGGTTGATTTTGATTGCCCCGAGTAGATGACTCATCACATTTAAACACTCTGCCCGACTAGTCATTGACATGAGTTCGTTATTAATGGAACAAAGTTTCATGAATTGGAGTTTACTACTCGGGTACTTTTACAATTTTTGAAAAAACATGATATAATATCTGTAGCCCCCGACTCACTACTCAATGAAGAACCAATTGATGTAGTGAGGCGAAGGAAAAGAAAAATATCATATAAAGAATAAAATAATGATGACTTAGCTTTGTTGTATTCCCCTCGGTGACGATAGGGTTGTCCATCAATGATGACGAAAACACCAATCGATGATGGCGGAAGGCAAGCCGGCGGTGAAAACGATATCGCCATTAGTAATAGCGGCGGAGCACACCAACCGTGAAGGCGAAGAGACCAGTTGGCGGCGATGACGACGGCTGGTGGTGAAGACGTAGACGCCCAACAACGGTGGTGTGTCCAACCAACCGTGTAAGCGGAGTCACCAGTCGACGACGATGAAGGCGGACCGGTGGTGAAGTTATAGACGCCCAGCAACGGTGGTGTGACCATCCAACCGTGTAGGCGGAGGAACCAGTCGGTGACGATGAAGACGGACCGGTGGTGAAGACGTAGACGCCCAACAACGGTGGTGTGTCCAACCAACCGTGTAAGCGGAGTCACCAGTCGACGACGATGAAGGCGGACCGGTGATGAAGTTATAAACGCCCAGCAACGGTGGCGTGACCATCCAACCGTGTAGGCAGAGACACCAGTCGGCGACGATGAAGGCGGACCGGTGGTGAAGATGTTGTCGCCATGAGTAACGGCGGCGGAGCACACCAACCGTGGAGGCGAAGAGACCAGTCGGCGGCGATGACGGCAGCCGGTGGTGAAGATGTTGTCGCTATGAGTAACGGCGGCGGAGCACACCAACCGTGGAGGTGAAGGGACCAGTCGGCGGCGATGACGGCAACCGGTGGTGAAGATGTTGTCGCCATGAGTAACGGCGGCGGAGCACACCATCCGTGGAGGCGAAGAGGCCAGTCGGCACTAGTAGTGCCGCGGCATCACATGTGAACAACAAAAGATACCAAGAGATTAATCTATGGTTAGAAATTAATCTATGATATAATGATAAATTTGAAGGGAAAGGACTCCAGTGAAAACGGAGATTAAATCATTGAATTCCCTGAAATCGATCTGGCAAGCTGGACTGACTCCGAGACAGAGGAAACGAGGTTGGCTGACGCCTGGTGACCGGATCCCGAGTGATGTGCGTTATAATCCATGCGTGCAGCATGCGACCGCTCGTCAAGGTCGGCATCGATAACGTCGGTCAGCTCACGGCAGCAGCAATTAAAAAATGACCACCGAGATCCATGAGTACATGCAAATAGCCAGC
Source organism: Oryza punctata (assembly GCA_000573905.2). NCBI lineage: Eukaryota > Viridiplantae > Streptophyta > Magnoliopsida > Poales > Poaceae > Oryza > Oryza punctata. The sequence continues at coordinate 6,025,780 of CM002491.2, read as the reverse complement.
AAAAACCATTAGTAAATCCATGCTTTGATCAGCGCATATGTGTATATGAGGTTCTGGTGTATGTGTTGCATGCTGCATGAGTGTATGAGCCCCTGTAGCCGTCGGCTAACTTGATCAGCATATACACTCATGTAAAAGAAAGCAATTAGTAATTAGTAGATTAATCTGTTATCAAGCATAGAAGCATATAAGCCTATGTATATGCATATCGATGTATGGCATGATTAGGCGGATCAAGTCTGTTGATCGAATCAATGCAGGCAGTCGAGCTCCTTGTAATCGGTTGCTCCTATGTGCTCCTTGTAGCGAGTAATGCCGCTGGACTATGCGCTGGCTTGTAGATCAACACAAAGTGTGAACGAAGTCATGTCAGTAGGATACGTGTGGTCGCCGACAGCTTCGTCACGATCTAAAAGTGGTATATAAAAAGCCACAAGATATCAGTAGATCAAACAATGATTCATAATTAATCTAATAAAAGTTTATTTGGAACGATAAACCCGGATTTGGAGATTCAGCCATTGAGACTCGCTGAGATTGATCTCATTATTTCTGTTGAAATTGATTCCATCGCACTCCTTGATGGGGAACTCGGCGTACCCCTACCTGGGGCGCTAACTGTCGAAACATGATTTCGGCAATATGAAAAGGGGTAGCGCACGAGACTTAAAAGTGGATGGATGCGGAGACCTCAATGAGAGGTAATACCCTACTCCTGTTTGGGGATTGTATCCGCCGGGAGTTGTATTGATCTGACGATCTATTGTGTGCTCATGCCCCCTAGAGGGCCTCCTACCTACCTTATATAGGATGGGGGTAGGATTACAAGATAGAAACCTTAATCAATACGGTATCGGTTTCCTAATACTACTTTACAATATTACCAAACCAGGACTTTAGGCCGTTCCGTAATACATAAGGAAACGTAATACCCAAGTCATGATCCGTTACATATTATATAGATATAAGCTATCCTCTATAACTAGTCGGATAATCATGTCGAGTGGGTATGGGGTACCCATAATCTCCACAATATGGCAGGTACGAAAGTTTGGTTAAAGCTTCTGTATGTTTCAATATGTGGATTTTCTATTGCAACTCTTTGTTTCTGTCGAGACTAACATATTTATTCCTCTGCAGGCCCTTGAGCGTTGTCAACTAAAAGATATGGTAGCTGCAAAACCAGAGAAGCTTGATGCACTAGGTATGCTTTTTAATTGAACATTTTTTTTTTTGTTTTTGTAGCTGCAATTACTGTTGCACATATTTGCTGTTTGGTTGTTCTTTGTCTGCCGACATGGGGGAGAACTGGAGCGTAGGACAGAAGCAGCTCCTCTGCTTTGGCCGTGTCATTCTGAAGCGCAGCCGGATCCTGTTCATCGATGAGGCAACAGCTTCAATTGATTCTCAGAGAGATGCGACTATCCAGAGGATCATTCGAGAAGAGTTCACTGATTGCACTGTCATAAGCATTGCGCACCGCATACCGACTGTCATGAACAGCGATGGAGTTCTGGTGTTGGATGAAGGTGAGGATTTACACTGACTATTTCTAGTATTACCAGAATGTTTTTCCAGCCCCAAAGAAAAGTATGGCAAGATAAAAAGAAATCCTGAGAAATTTGCTGATAATTTGATTTTGCACTTCTATTCAATCTTGGTATGTGCATATCTTTTTTTCAGGGTTAATGAAGGAATTTGATGCGCCGGCCAAGTTGATGGGGAGGCCGTCAGTTTTTCGAGCAATGGTTCAGGAGTATGCAAATCGCTCTTACTTCACTAGTTACTCTTAGATCAACACGAAAAGGTTGGAATAGCAGTTGTTATTGCTGGGTACATAAACTCTATGCACATGAGCTATTGAAGCTTCAAAGGAAAAACACTCGTTCTCTGACATTCCGATTTGGTTCTGTAACTTCAATCTTACCTCATTTTCTGGCATCACTTGTTTTGAAGTTATGTTCGTTGCTGAATGCGGAGTCTGTATGGTCGACAGCTTTCCTGCTGACACTTCTGTTGGAAAAAAACCCAACCGAACAAAACTCTTTGTGGACTTGTTTATGACTAAAAATTGACAGAGGAATTAGAAGATAAAATACACTGTTTATATTAGTGAATATAAATTTTGATTGAGAGTTACTCCCTCTTTGTTATAAATATTTGTCGTTATTCTCACCTGCTTAGTTTTTCTAAAGAAGGGTTTAGGTAGATTTATGTTGAAAAGTACTCTAATAATCTTATTAGGTTTTATAAACTGATGTTAGTATAAAGCTTCAAAATTGTTTCAAAATTTCAAAGTTTCAAAATTCTGAACGAATCTCAATCTAAATTTTAAACATTCATAGCGGTCATTGTTTGCTGCTATGTTGTCAACTTGTCATGTAATAGTCCGTCTATGATAACATCATCAATTTCAAAATCAAACATATATCGGTTCAATCTTTGAAAGTTTGTGTGTATTCATGGGACGAGCGTGTCCTCATTCGTCTGTTTTTCTTAAAAGAAAAGAAAAACCACCTTTTGTACTGGTTCTGACGATCACATCTATAACGAGCGAAAGAATTTTGCGCGCCATCAGTGTTCCTTGCAGGCTAAGAGTCAGCGCCGGCGCGGCCACCAAAAACTCGGGAGCGATCAGACGCATGAAAGAGGGCTACTACCCCGTACTAGCCATCGCTTTGGCATGTTTTCTCACCTATACTATACAGTACTCGTATATTGTTTGTTATTATGCTAGTAGTCTACGGGTTAGTATATATAATCCTCGTAATGGTATACTTTTTACTAATGACAAAATGATTTAGTGTACTAAGAGCATCACCAAGAGAATGGCTAAATCTCATCTCCAAAAATCAAATTATGGGACTCCTAAATAGAATTTAAAGTTTGAAAATAGTTCTCTCCAAGAGATTATATAAATTGAACTCCCTAAAACACAAAAGTGAGCCCTATAAAAACTACCAACCGTAATTAGTTTTTCCTCCTCCTCCCGGATCCTGTGTCGCTCGCGCCGCGCTTTGTAGGCATCACATTTGGTCACTTTGTAGCCATCACTTTTGTTTATGTACTAGTACTTAGTAGACGCCACTTTGTAGTAGTAAGAGATTATACCTAGTAGCCATCACTTTGTTTACTTCTCACCAATCCGTATTTTGACCAAATTGTTGCTTAATGAGCTCACCAGATTCGGTTTGAATACCTGCCAATGACCCTGGTTTGAATACGTGGGGGAATATTTGGTGAGTAAGTGCCCAATTATTTTTTATTGGATGATTTGCCAGGATTTGATGATATGCTGTCACTGGAGAACTGATCTTTATCCGAATGGTAAAAATCATATTAGTCCTGGTTCAAATAGGAATAGGGACTAAATATGATCTTTAGCCCCGGTTAAAAAGGCCAACGAAACCATTTTATATTTAGTCCCGGTTGGTGTTACGAACCGGGACTAAAGATTATTTTGTCCCAGTTCAAAAAGTGTCAGCCCCTCACTATCATTAGTTCCGGTTGGTGTTACCAACCAGGACTAGAGATCGACGTGCCGTATATAATCCCTCAAACTTATCCTCTCCTCCTCCTCCCAAACTCCTCCGTCCGTCCTCATATTTTTCTCCTCCCTCTCCTCCTCTCTCCTCTCTCTCTTCCCTCTCGCGGGCGCGTACACACTAGCAGCAGTGAGGAAGGCTGAGGGCGGAGCTGGCGAGTAGGTGCAGGGCGGCGGCAGCATCCTCCCCTCAGCCAGATCCGGCAGGAGGGAGGCGGTGGTCTGTGCGGCGGTGGAGCGACGACGGCTCAACAGCGTTGGCACGGCCATGTGGCGGCACGAGCGTGGTCGGCGGTGACCACGTGGCTATCCCGCGGCAGCGCGTGTCGCGGCGGCCCCAGCGCGGTCTGGACGCGAGGGGCGGCGGACTAGGAGACGCGTGGTGCGGCAGACTTGGCGGCGGACTCGGAGAATTTTTTTTTATGTTCATCAAATTTGTGAGAATTTTGTGATGTTCATTCGAGTAGGAATTTGATATGTGATGTTCATTTGATTTGTAAATTTGTGATGTTAAACATGGTATGTTCATTCAATCTGTGACATTAATTTGATGTAGGTATTTGGGGATGTCAGGAGCAACTTAGAATTGGGGAAATCAATATGCAAGCAGAAAAAATAATGAAAATACCTTTAGTCCTGGTTGATAGTACTAACCGGGACTAAAGATGTATCTTTAGTTCCACTTTGGGTGTCCCGATTTATAATCCGGAATTAAAGAGGTTGCAAACCGGGATTAAAAATAAGTTCTCATTATGCACTCACGTTATTGACACAAAAATCCTATATATCATTGTAATGGGACGCTAGAAACTGCCTCTTGATAAAGGGCTGGAGATGTAAATTATTTCCATTATTAAAAATATTTGCAATCAAACTGTCAAATTTACTATCTTTTTTGTTATATCGAAGACACTTTGCATCGTATATATGAATTTGAGCGATAGACTTGAATTTGGCAAAAATTGTTATACGACATTCAAAGTTGGTGGTCTTTGCTAGTGGATACCACAAGAACATGGCACAGTTTTATTGAGAAACACCACAACAGTTATTTTATTATTCGGAGCTAAATGTAGAATACATGTACAATGATCATTAATAGAGGTCCCTTAGCATTGTTAATTAGGAATATTTGTTGATATGGAAGAGAGAGAAAGATGAGAGACAAAACATTATTGATATGGGTAACAATGGTTAAACAATGATTCTTAACCTCTATAAAATAGAAACATGATTGCATGAGAATGAAAAGAAACAATAGTAATAAAAATATAGTTTTAGAGTTGATGATTAGAGTCTTTACCGTCTCAATTGATATAAAGATACGATCTCTAAATAATTCTATATTGTCTAGGAAACCACTTGTCTCTACCATTGAATATACCTGAGCTTAGGGTCATTGCCATGACATCTAGCTCTCCCAATCTTTCTCCTTGCTTATGCTAAAATTATGGAGGCGACTAGACCGAGACCGATCTCGCGATAGCCCTAACGCGCGACGCGCGCCCCTGCCAGAAAAGGAAAGCATGCGCGGTGCGCGCGCGCCGTGCAACGCACGGCTCTCGAAGCGTGGTATAGCTGGCGTGGGCCTGGCTAGGACAGAGCGCTGCGCGCCTCCTTACCCCCTCCAACCCATTAATCCTGGACAAACCGGCGGCGTCGATCCACACGCAGCCGCCACGGCTGAAAAAAAAAACAACTCGGAGGAGGCAACCGCCGGTGTCCAGGCAGCCGCCACGGCGGAAAGAAATCAGAAAAGGACAGCACGACCAGGGGGAGGAGGAAATCATCAACTCAGATGAGAAGAAGAAAGTAGAGTAGATTCAACTCGGAGGAGAAGAAGAAAGTAGAGTAGATTAAAAAAAATATCACAGGTACACAAATTCTATTAAAAATCTGTCTTCTCTGAGATCCATTTGCAAGAAGAGAACTAACCTAGAAAAATATTCTCCTGTATCATACCCCAAATTTGTTATGAATCTGTGCTGAAATTTAAATTTTGTAAGCAATGATATGTGGTCTTGCTTTCTGTCTTCTTTCTTGATTTGTCTTCCTTTATACCCCAAATTTACTTCCTAGTGCTCCTGAGAAAAAAGTTGTAGGTAATGCATGAGTACTGGAGTAAAAACAGAAAAGTTACTTCTAACAATCCAATACATTACTTCCCAGGAACATTAAGTTACTTCTCACTGTGCATTGAGTTACTTCTCACTGTGCATTAGGTTCTCATAGCAATTTAAACAGTCTCAGTGCATTTTTACATGAATGGAGGCATATATGCTTTCCCTATTTACTTAGGCATGAGTGCTGGTGTTGGAATTCTCATAGCAATTTTAACATAGGTCTCAATGCATTTTAAACATGGAAGTTACTTCTAACACTCCAATGAGTTACTTCCCAGGAACATTAAGTTACTTGTCACTGTGCATTAGGTTCTCATAGCAATTTTAACAGTGTCAGTGCATTTTAAAAACAGAAATGTTGCTTGTAACAATCCAATGAGTTTCTTCCTAGAAACATGGAAGTTACTTCCCTATAAACTTGAATTTACATTTCCTAGTTACACATTTTGTACCTTGTTTCTATACACAGCATGATGCATCGCCTAGTTGCGTCTCAATTTCACCTTGTACTGCATCCAAACAAATTGTGAAAAAAATAATCATTAGTATAGCCGCTGGTCTTAATATGAGAAAATTGCTTCCTATAAAGCATCTAAAAAAAGACAGAAGCGTTTGTATGGGTTATTGAATTACATCGATTCTAGTTATAAAGAGTTACTATCCTGTTGCATGTAACTTACTTCCAAACTGTACTGGCTTACTTCAAAACATATAAATGTTACTCCCTCTATAACATGCAAGTAACTTTCTATACCCCCAATTACTGAATTACCTCAATGAACACTCTGTACAAACTTGGTTACTAATTTCCTGAAACACATGGAGCAAAAAATGGATTTTGACCTCAACAGTATCCCGGAATTAGTTTCCGGTGAAAATGAACCTCCAGTACACCATTTCCTAGTTGATGTTGAAGACATAAGTGAAACATACTTCCCTGTAAATCCAACTGACACTAGCATGGAGATTCCTGCTATAAATTTGGATGACACTTTTGACTTTGAAACTATGTATACTACTGGTAATGTTGGAAGTTTACAAGCACACAATGTAGCCAATAATGAGATGCAAGTATTTGAAGAAATGTCAGATATTGCAGACACAATGCACACTAGTGTTGCAACTGGTGCAACAACTGCTACTGCCAACACAATTTCAAGTGAAGACTCTGGCACAGATGATTCAGAAGCACAGTCAGCGCCATCACAGGACTTTCTGTGCAGCACACAAGTGCCGTACCTCACCTTGAGTTTCAACTCAGAGGAGGAAGCAAGGGCTCACTACAACAGGTATGCAAAACGCGTTGGATTTTCAATCAAAATCAACACTTCAAGGAAGTCAGCCAAAGATGGAGAACGTGACAAAGTAATGTTTGTGTGCAACAAATGTGGTCCAGGAGAAAGACCGGGTGAAGCATGCCCCCCAAAGAAAAGGAATAGAAGTAGAACAAGACAAGCTGCCTGCAAAGCAAGGATGACAGTGAAGAGGAAAGGAGCTAGGTGGGAAGTAATTCAGTTTGTTGAAGAACACACACATCCTCTGGTTAGAAAGTTTTCACTAAAGAAATTCCTAAGGTCATATAGAGCAATACCGAAAGAGGAGAAAGATTTCATCACAATGCTGCACGGAGTTAATCTCTCAGCTGGTAGAATTATGCAATTGATGTCGGAATTGTATGGAGGGCCTAGGAATTTACCCTACACTAGAAAAGACATAAGCAATTTCAAGTCAAAGTTGGGGAGCGAGTATAGGTGTAGAGATATTCCTCAAACAATTGCTCACTTTGAGGAAATCAAAAAGGATGATCCAAATTTCTTCTACAAGATTCAACTTGATAAGGAAGACAGGGTGCAGAACATATTTTGGGTTGATGGAGCAGCAAGAAATGCCTACAAAGACTTCAAAGATTGCATCTCATTTGACTGCACATACATGACGAACATGTATAACATGCCTTGTGCACCATTCATTGGGATAAACAGACATGGGCAATCAATACGGGTACTCCTTTTTTTTAGCAAAAAAGTAAATCTAAAAATATCTGTAATAATTTTGTACATTGAAGTACACCTTTAGTTACTTGTTGGATTCATTGAGTTACATCAAGTCCTGATAAAAATTACAACCAGTAGCATGTGAAGTTGCACTTTTTTAAAAAAAAAGTAAAATAGTAACTAAGTTTACAAGTTACATCTTTTAGTGTCTGTTATATAGTTCAAAATTGTACTGAATTACTTCCAACATACTCAAACTGTACAGACTTCCTTATGTGTATTTTTTTATATTCAGCTAGGTTGTGGATTTCTAAGGAATGAAAAGACAGAAACCTTTGTATGGTTGTTTCAAGCATTTCTAGAGGCTATGGAAGATTTAGAGCCCACAAACATAATAACTGATCAAGACCTCGCTATGAAGGCAGCTATAGCACTAGTTTTCCCACATGCTAGGCATCGCAACTGCCGCTGGCACATAATGCAGAATGCTCAGAAGAAGATTGGGCATATATTAGATCATGACAAAGCGTTGTGTGATGCATTCAATGACTGCCTTGACAACAGCTGGACAGAGCAAGAGTTTGATGCTAAATGGGATGCAATGTTGGAAACATATCATTTAGGAGATAATGAGCACTTCCGACACCTTTGGGACATGAGACAGTGTTGGGTCCCAGCATACTTTATGCACTGTTTCTTCCCTTTCCTCCAGACTACAGCACGGAGTGAGGGATTTAACACAGTGCTGAAGCGTTATGTAAATCCCCAGAACAGCATATACAACGAAGCGTTATGTAAATCCCCAGAACAGCATATACAACTTCTTTTTGCAGTACAAGAAGATTCAGGAAAAAATCACTGTTGCAACAGATCAGAATGAGTTTGAAGCAGAAGAAACAATCCCTCCTGTGTGGGGTAACTATCCTATGGAAACAAAAGCATTGGAAGTCTACACAAGGCCTATTTTCAAGAAATTTCAAAAAGAGCTGATTGCTTCAACATCATATAAATTGACCCGAACTTCTGAAAACATGTATCTAGTAGAACCGAATGGAGGTCCAGTTAGGAATTATGGATCAAAGGCATTCATTGTAGCTGCAAATGTGTTGGACAGGATATACATATGTGAGTACTGTAAGTTTGAAAGGGATGGCATTCTTTGCTGTCATGTTCTGAAGGTAATAGTCTATTATTGAAGTAACCTACTTATCATTGTGCATTAACATTTTTCTCTCTGTTCATTAAGTTACTTCTCAATGTGCATTAAGTTATTTCTCAATGTGTATTAAGTTACTTCTCAATGTGTATTAAGTTACTTCTCAATGTGAATTAAGTTACTTCTCAATGTGCATTAAGTTACTTCTCAATGTGCATTAAGTTACTTCTTTATATGCATTAAACATATGTTTTTTCCATGCAGGTGATGACATCTGATTTTGTGGGCCAAGTGAGTGACATTCCAGAGCACTACATATTGCCTAGATGGATGATGGTTAAAGAGCCTGAATTGCCTCCAGTTACAAGCATTGGTGAACAAATGCAATTGCCCCCTGAATCTCTGAAGCTAATCAGGTATACCAATCTGTGCACAAAATTTACACAGATTGTGAAAGATGCATCAAGCAACGAGAAAGCCTACCGTATGGCTCTACAGCGTATGAGCTCAATGACTGATGACTTAGCAGCTATGAAGCAGAGTAGAAAGAAACAAAAAAAAGCACAGCCAGCCCCAGCTGATCCTGCAACAGGAATTTTAGATATCCCCTCGGCATTAACTAACACTACGGTACAGATAAATGACCCCCTATCATACAAAAGCAAGGGAGACCAGTCTCAACAAGACGCAAGCCTGGGGTCCATGCAAAGGCGTCAAAGACATCAGTTAGGAAAAGGCCTAGCTAGTACTGATAAGTGAATTAGAGCTACGAGATGTAACTTAAAATGTTGTGACAAGATTGTTGAAACTTACTTTCACAGTTGCATTAAATTTGTTTTAGCTTCCATAGTAGTTACTTCACAATGATAGGTAAGTTCTCAGGAAGACCATGATGAGTTCTTTGCAGAACCAAGATCCTATTTGAATTTGTTACCCAACCTAATTTATGAGGCTATAACTTATCTGCTGGATCTGATTAACAAAAAAATGCAGTGTTTCATTACTTTACCTTAAGTGTAAGTGTAGGATCAGGCTGTTTGCCCCATAATACTTGCATCCATTGCACACGATTTCCTTGAAACGAGAGCATCTTGTGTGCAAGTAGTTTCTTAATGTTGAGGATGTCACTTGGTTCAAATGCTGGCAACTGTTTGCCATCCCACAACTCGACAAACTTCAGCATGTAAAAACCACAATCCCGTCTGTTTTTGTTTGTAAAAACAAAATAGGGATAAGTTTTGAGTAAAAACCATAAATGAAAACCACTAACAAAAAAAGCAAGTTACGTACATGTTATCTTTCTTTGGGCCATCAATGAAAATCAGTGGGTAATTCTGGATGGTTTTCTTTGAAGACCTCATGTAAACCCTATCCCACATGGTCTTGATGGATGCAACAAAAAGATTAGTTGCTGAAATCAGCTCTTCGTCATCTTCTCCCCTCAGTGAATCGTAAACTTCGAATCTTTCAGCTTTCAGATTAAGGCACACCACGAAGTAGTGACCAGCCTTATCGTTCCCATTGCCCAATTCCTGGAGTATGGGAAAAAATGCCTGCATTCAAGTGAAAATATGAAGGGGGTGGAAATAAGTTTTTTCAGTAAATAGAATCATAATTTACTAAGTATTAAATGATAATAAAAAGTGTCTCAGAATAGCATTTCCTGTCAATAAACAGAAAAAATTACTTCCACAAACATGCTGAGTTATTTTGCAGATACATTTAAGTTACTTCCACAAACATGCTGAGTTACTTTGCAGATATATTTTCTTACTAATTTTTCTACAAGCAGACAGCGAATAAAGTAACTTAACATGTCATTAACAGCTGGAATATATATTTTCTTACTAATTCTTTGTGGTCAAGACGGTTCGCTCTCATTTGATCAAAGTGTTTCTTGAGCTCATTCCTGTCCAACTGCGAATCCAACAAATATCCTTGCACGATGTGGAAAAAAAAGTTGTTGCAATGATAGTAATAGTACAATAAAAAAGGAAAAAAAAGATTTCTGTAAATTTTATATACTCACTCCTATTCTGGCAGGAAAAATTATCTTCGAATTGTCCTTGATATCAGCAGACAGAACAATTAATGCCAATTCACATGTGTTATTGTCCAGTGAGCCCATAGATTTGAAAGAGTTAGCAAGATCGCCAAGATAAATATAGTACTCTCCTGTATCAATGATCTTTAGGCTGCATTTAACAAAAGCAACAGGGAAAAATGAATAAGCAAATTAATATACTTTGTACAACTACTCTATCATGTTAAGTTACTTTCAATGACATGTTAAGTTACTTTTAATGACATGGTAAGTTACTTTCTATGACATGTTAAGTTACTTTGTATGACATGTAGAGTTACTGCACAGGGGTGTGTAGAAGTTTGTGTGGAAAAAATTGCTGAGTTGTGTGCATAATCAATATGCACACAGCAAAATGGGAAGGTATGAACCAAAAATGTAGTTCTTCAATGTCGTGTGAAGTTACTTATTTCAGAAGGTAATTTTACTTCTATGAGAAGTGAAGTTAGTTCTACAAACATCATTTCACTAAAAAAGTTCAAAGTACTGCTGACTAGAAAAAAATTGTGATTGTACCTATTCCTTCCTGACTTGGTTCTCCCTCCATTCTTGCAAACGTCGCAATATACCTCGTTTATGGCTCGAGAAACCACAAACTGCTTCTTGTTCTCATAATCAATGAAGGGTGACCTTTTGAATTTCGCTGGTTTCACCACCCTTTTATTGTACTCATGGGGCACGGGTGTCTCTTCTCCTACTTTACAATCATCAGTAATAGCTTCCTTGGATATTACTTCAGTGACAGGTGATTTTGTGGCAGATTTGTTGGCAATGACCTCATCTGCTTCTCTGCCAACCTTTTCATAGTCTTCAGTAGTAAAACTTCCATAGTCCTCGTTTGTGATGATTTGAGGAAATTCTTTACCTCGAGATGTTCCTGCTGCTTCTTGCCCCTTTGGTGTTTGCATGTCACACCCTGGAGTTTCCCCTTCTAGCTCTAAATTCATAAAATAAATTGCCTAAAAGAAATTGTTCATTTAACCAGGAGCAAACCCTAAATTAACAATGTGCGTAATAATCGGAATCGTCAGGGAGAATTCTTTTTTTTCGAATTCTCTTTGCTTCAAATCGTTAACAGGACTTTCAGCAGAATATGCAGAGCAGACGAAGTAATAATTTTAATTTAAAATGTCAGGATTTGAATTAATAATTCCTTCCTTCCCCTCCTTTGGTCGTGAACCTTCCCGGTTCACTCTCCCTGTTCGCGGTTCGTTGTATCCACCGATCCCTTTTGCCGCCGCGGTTTCGTTTTGTATGACGAGCCAAGTCTGACTCCTATTTTCGGTTCAGTTTCTTGTTTCTTTCCCAAAATGGCACCGCATTTGTTTCCACCACCTTTCCTTTTTAGGTATCCTTTTCTCTCGTATTTCTTTCTTTCCCCTCCCCCTTGCCGAGCGCCACCTTTACCCCCCTCCACTGCCGTGTGCCCCCCTCCTCCTTGGGCAGGCCCAACTAAACCCCCCCTCCTCCACCTCTATAAAGGCCACCCCACACCTCCTCCCCTGCGCCCTAACCCTAGCCGCCTCCTCCCCTGCGCCGTAACCCTAGCCGCCGCCTCCCTGCGCCGCCGTGTTGCTGCCGGGTTGCCGCTTCGCCCTAGCCGCCGCGTGCCGCCGCCGCACTGCCGTGCCGCTGCCATACCGTTGCTGCCGTGCCGCCGCGGCTGCAGCCGTGTGCGCAGCCACTGCCGCTGCTGCTGTGTGCCGCCACCGCTGTGCACTACCGCGTGCCGCCGCCGCTGTGCGCTGCCGCGCGTCGCTGCCGCAGCCGCGTGCCGCTGTCGCTGCCGCTTCGCCGTGTCCCTGCCGTGCCGCTGCACGCTGCCTTGCCGCTGCCGCGTGTCGCTGCCGTGCCGCTGCCGTGTCGCTGCCGTGCCGCTGCCGCTGCTGCCGCGTGCCACCGCCGCTGTGCGCTGCCGCGCGTCGCTGCCGCTGCTGCGCCGCAGCCGCGTGCCACTGTCGCTGCCACTGCCGTGCCACCGCTGCGCTGCCTCGCAGCAGCCGCGTCCGCTGCCGTGTCGCTGCCGTGCCGCTGTCACCGCTTTGTCGCACACGGTAGCCGTGCTGCCGACCCGTTACCGTGTCGCTGTCGCTTGCCGTGTCGTTAGCCGCCTAAAACCCTAGCTACCTACCAGCCGCCTAGCCGTGTCGGTTTACCGACCTCGCTACCGCCACACCTAGCCATAACCGCAGCTGTGCCCTCGCCGGGGTACGCATGCATTCTCTAGCCGCTCGCTGCTTACGCTCGTGCGTAGTGTGGCGTAGTGCCTACGCCATATCGGTTTGATCGTACCGAGTCGTTCTAAAACCCTGGAGTCGTTCTGAGCCACCGGTTCTATTCGCCGGTTCGGTTGACCGTTTGCGTGGTCCCGTGCCATGGTAGGTTGACTCGCTGAGTCGCTGACCCGTGAGGCTCATTAACCAGAGTTTGTTTTCCGTCAACCTTGTCCGTTCGCGGGCGTTGAAACATACCAATCAAGTAAGGTTTTTTTTCGGTTAATAGTAATTACATAACTCATATTCTAAAATTCATCTAAAATTGAGCTCCACATGTTTGTTTACTTTTTATGTACTGTTTATTTGGTTTTTATTAGTGTTTTTCCTCGTTTTGCGTGCCAACGTGTAGATTCCGCCGTTTCGGACGATCGCGTTCGCGAGGAAGAGAGTTCGGAGGATCAATCGAAGAAGCAAGGCAAGTCACACATTCCCCTTGAGCATTTTGTTCCCAATTTATAAAATGTTTTACCGTTTACAAATAAATTGCATGTTTTGCTAATTACACGGGAATAGGGTTTACCTATCTGCTCGCTTGTTCCTTAATTACTTGATGTCCTTTCTTTGTCAACCTTGAGTGATAATTTGACTAGCTTGTGTCTCATGTTGATCTAGCTAGAATTATTTTACGCTTAGCCATGCTTAACACCACTAGCTCACAATATGGGATAATCACATTATCTATTTCTAGTATCTTGACGAGCTGCGGGCTCGAGACATGTCGGCCAGGTTTCATTGGTCGTAATTAACCAACTAAAATATGGTTTAATGGTGGGCTGTGGGTGCATGGTTTTGCTAGTCGCACCCATGGCAATTAAGGACCGGTTCTCGGGAAACCCTGGAAGACTAACAGTGCTTACCATAGGCAGGCATGGGTAACTGTTGGACTTGTAGTGTAGCTTTTCCCTAGCCGACGCATCCAGGCAAGGGTGGGCGTGATGGGGTTGGGTCGGTGGGGGTTTACCCATTGATCGGCTGCCGGATTCACCAAGGCACGAGAGGGGGCTGCCTACCTTGGATTTAAAGGTGGGGGCGAAACCTGAGGTGTGGTGCGCTTGGTTAGGGCGAGTTATGCGAAGGGTCTTATCACGATTTCCCCCTTTGCAGTACCATGGTGGTATTTCGGGGCATGGCAACATGTGTGGAATCGTGTCTTGTGGGTACAGTTGCGCACCTCTGGCTAGAGTAAAACTATTCGAATAGCCGTGCCCGCGGTTATGGGTGATCGACCAGATTCACCGTGATTAGTCCCACTCTATTAATTAAATTGACTTAATGAACTGGTTTAGTTCAGGTGGAATGGATGGGCCTGTTCAACGTGGTGTAGCGTTGTTCAGTGGAGATATTTAATCCTGCTTCAATTAATCAACTGTTTTACTGTTTTCCACTATAAATGTTTACAACCGCTTTTATGCAAATAGCCACAAACCCTCCTTGTCTTCCCTTGCACGAATGCATCGTTGGTGTGGCTTGTTGAGTACGGTGGTTGTACTCAGCCTTGCTTTTATTCCCCTTTTTCAGAAGTGTAGTGCTTCTGAGCTGAAGTTGAAGATAGAAGACCAAGGCTTATACCCCAATTGAGTTTTGCCTGTGGAGTGGAGTTGAAGCCCCGCTAGGATTGTCGTCTTTTTCCGCTGTTGTTTTCTTTTCAGTGTGAGGACTAAGTGCCTCTTCTGTAAGTATTTACGCTTTATTTATGCTTGGATCTGTATATTAATTTGTCGTTTTGTGTACCCTGACTTGATTCCTGGACAGGGATTTATACACAAAATGGTCTGGAAATTTGGGATAAATTTCTGGGCGTGACATTGCATGACTTCCTGTGAGCTCTCAAAACCAAGGTTGAAGTTTGGAACTTCATGTGAATCAATGCTTGTTGTTAGGAAAGGATAATTTTCTACCTTTTCCACTGGTTGCTTCTCTGATTCTGGAACATTTTGTACTGCAGCATTGGGTGCTTGCTTTTCTTCATGTTTTTCCTTGTCTCCAGACCCAATCCCTTCATCTACTTGTTTCCCTTTTCCAATAACATCATCAGCGCCTTTGCCTCCGCTGCCAACCCCTTTATTTGTATCATCTCCTTTGCATCCAGTAACATCAGTTGCAGCATCAGCCTGCTCACCAATCCTTGCAGTTTCAGCACCATCATTGTCATCATTTTCTGACCTGTCCTCATTGTCATCTTCTTCACCTTCATTATCCTCATCTTCTTCTCCTTCATCATCATCATCATCAGAATCCCCGTCTTCATCATCATCAGAATCCCCGTCTTCATCAGTATATTCATCCTCCTCAGTGTCTTCCATTTCATCTTCATCAGCAACAAAATCTTCATCATCACTTGAAGTTACTTCTAACAAAAAACCAAAAGTAACTTAGTAGGAAGTTGTTTGGACAAAATGTAAAAAACTAAAAATTCAGTTCAAATCATTGTTAAAAAACAGTGTGGAAGAACAATCATACTAATGAGATTCAGATTGTGCAGCGTGGTAGAACATGGCTATATTAATTATTGTCTGCAATAATTAATAATTAATAGAAACATGGTGAAAAAAACAAACCTATATCTTCATCTTGCTGAACTTTTTTGGCCTTTGTGCAACTCTCTTCCAGTTCTTTCGCATTTGCCTTGGTTGGCTACCCCTGGAATCCATAGAATCAAGGCCGGAAATCTGTCTCACAAATTTGGTGACCAAACCTGAGAAACCTTCACACCAATTTTGCACAGCAATCACAATTTTGTCCTTTTCCTGTATAAAAAAGAAAAAACAGACAAGTTACATATGCAGATTTCACAAAAGTTACTTTTCCAGTTTGTTGATGTTATATCTACCAAGTGTACAAAAAAAGTAAAGCAAAGAAGTGCGGAAAAAAGATAAACCTGCTGCTGCATAGTATTGGGCACATTTGAATTTATGAAGGTTGAAAAATCTAAATTGGTCCCAAACAATCTGGTCCCTGCATGTTGAAAACTGCTCCTAAGCTGTATTTTTAATTATAAAATCCATAAGATACGAACAAAACAAAAAACAAAATGATGCAAGTATGTAAAACTATAAAAAAACTTACTGGTAAAGCTCCAAAGGAGCCATCTGCTGATGTGTCTGCTAATATTGCTTGATTAATCAATTCATTTGTCCAAACGGTAGCTCGATAACCCACCACTGGAACATTGAGATTTTTAAACGAAAGCGAGTGCAAATAAAGAATCTACAAAATAAATTAGAGCATTTAAATTAAGTAAAAAAAAGTACATGACTTGTTTGATTTAAAACCTACAAAATATGTTAACTTCCATATGTAATTTAAATTTAAAAACAAAATAGCAAAAAGATGTGGCAGGGCACATATTAAGAAGTAACTTAATGTACAGTAAGAAGTAACTTAATGCACATTGAGAAGTAACTTAATGCACATAGAGAATTGTACTGTAACTTAATGCACATTGAGAAGTAACTTAAGCTTCATAGGTGAAGCCCTGCTACTCTCTTGCTGCAAATGAATTGTACTGTACGTTACAATGCTAAAGGTATTGTACTGTAAGTTACTTCTAGAACATGCTAAGTTACTTTTAACAACAGATGAAATTACTTGTAGAACATGTTAAGTTACTTCTAGGAAAATATAAAAAAAAAGTCATATGAATTCAGTCCTTTACCAGAAAAAAAAGTTCTAGTGCATTTAAAAAAAAGTCAAAAACACTTCTACTTGGATTTTACAAGTTTTCTAACATGTGTGCAATTATATGGGGACATAGTCATACTCCTTCCGAAGCAAAACAAGACTTCATTCAATACTGGATTGCAACATCATAATTCTGGATTTTCGAAAAACTAGTTGCATTTCATACTTCTGCCATAAAAAAATGATTATGGGTAAATAGAACAAGGCTAGACATGTGACAGGAATTAGCTAACAAAATTTTATTCAATACTGGATCATTCTCATTTACTAACCATCCGGTTATAACTATATGTGGTACACATGTCCAAGTCCATATTCAACATCAAAAAACTGTTTCAAAAAAAGTATTCTAAGTTACTTCTAGAACATGTTAAGTTACTTTTTATGGAATATTAAGTTACTTCTAAAACTAGTTAAGTTACTTCTTGAAAAATACAGATAAAAGTCTAGTACAGCAGCATAAAAAAAATATAGTTCAGTAAATAAAAAAGCAAAAACACAGGTTCAAGGGGTAGAAAAAAAAGATGGTTGTTTCAATACATTTGTTCTACTCCTTTTTGGACGAGGTTGTGTTGCATCATCTCCACCGTGATCTCTCTTCTTCCCGCGTTGTGATACACCCCCCCTTTTCTGACTTGACTCTGGTTTGTCCAACGCGCCTTTCGTTACATGGGATTTCTTCCTAACCATCGCTAGAAAATTATTTCAAATATTAGTTTCAAACAATAATCAATTAAAACTTAACAACTAGTAGGAAGTAAACATTTATGTGTTTAGAAGTGAGTCAGTACATTTTGAAAGTAACTTAACATTTCTTGAATTACATGCTGACATGCATGCTCCAGCCCCTCCCCCCATCTGCAGCCTCTGTTATCTCAATGCACACAAAACCCCCCGGTAAAAAAATGGCAACACGAGTACACAAAAAAACCTCTGTTCTCTGAATGTACACAAATAACATAACTGAATATTAGCATCTACAATTAGCAACATGGTAACTGAAAAAAAAATCACACTGGGTTTACATTGTAAATGAAACATGGAACCCTAAAAAAGCTATCAAATGGGCACAAAGAAATCCTAGTAAAATGACACCAAGTTTTCATTATACTGAGGCTACTACATGAAATCTGACTCATGACCTATGCAAGCAAATGTGCAAATGGCAAAATGGATAAAGAAGAAATAGAAATACCTGCAAGTCGATCAAGAGATCCACCACCACTTGCGCTCGCCGAGAGGATGCAAAGAGGGCGCAGCAAAAGAGAGCCCGAGATCCACCACCACCACTATCCCCTGGATTAGGAAGAGAGAGGGGGAAAATGAGGAGATAGAACTAGAGACAAAACAAACCGAGAGGTTTGTGGAGCACAAAAAAAATCGCACACTGATTTGCGCAGTTAAAATGCCCAAATCTCTCCACCTCTCCCGGCACAAAAAACGCACGAAATCGCTCTACCTCCCCATCTCTACCGGCACAAAAAACGCAAACAAAAAATCTCTCCACCTCTGCCGGCACAAAAAAAACGGCAACCACCTCTGCACTCTGCAGTTTACCACCGGATTTGGTGGAGAGGAAACCGCAGCCTCCGCTTCCCCCATCCCCCCACGATGGATAGCTCCCCCTCTCTCCGCTTCTCACCACAACTGCTGGCACGATGGACGCAAAAAAACCGCAACCACCTCCGCACGCTGCAACTTACCGTCGGATTTGGTGGAGAGGAAAACCCCTTCCAAACCGCTGCCGCGGCGACGTCTCCGGCAGGGATTTGGCCGGAGATTCTCGCCACCTCCACACTCTCCCTTTCTCCGCCGCTCTCTCTCTATCTCTCTCTCGAGCGCCACATGAATTTTTGAACAGTGCCAACTCTCTCTCTCTCGGCCGGGAAAGCGTGACTCGCGGTCGTACAAGCCAACCCGCGGTCGGGACGAGCGCGCGTCGGATGAATGCCACGTCGCCTGCGCGCCGATCGACGGCTACCACATGCGTCGCGCGGTAACGCTAAACGGAGAGGCCTCTCCGTTTAGATTTTACGTAAAATTATATCCATATTTTCTTTCCTGTAGATGTCGGTTCCACTCTCTCCTGGCTCCTAATTAGTTGTAATGCTGTTGGTTTGAGGGGATATTTCTCTCTCCATTTAGCCCATAAATAATAAAATAATCATGGCGATGTCGTTTAGCAAATTACCAACCTTTTTCAGATGTCCTTATACCGTGTTATCCACCATCAAAGGCCATAAATTTTGAATTCCTAAAGCAAATTTTGAATTTTGAGGTTGACAGGTGTGTCTGTTCAAAAAATAAGTTCAAGTGGAAAAAAACATCATAAGAACCCTTCTAAAACCAATAATTAGTTATGATTTGGACGTGACTACAACGAGACCATCGCTGGGTTATCATAACCAGCTACCTTACTATCAGATCCGGTTGCTATGAGTACACCTAACCGTGCATATCTTTTTTTCTTCTTATAGAATTTCCTATGATCCGACTACACCGTTGAGTTCGTAACAATTAAATTCTTATAACAAGATCTCACATAATTATATTTTTTATGAAAACTAACAAATTACTTTTATAATATATCTAAATTACTTTTAGATTTCATTCATATAAAAGTAAATTCAATAAAACCTAAAAGTAATTTACAAATATTATAGAAGTATATTAAAGAAAGAAAGTAACTTATCACGATAATAAAAGTAAATCTATTGTGAGGTTAAACCATAATTCTATCTAGAAATTAAATTTAATTAAGATATTATAGAACTAACCAGTAAAGTAAACTGTTGACTAATATCTAAAAAGTAATTTAATCAAATATAAAAGTTATATACATATATAAGTAACTTACATATATAATAAAATATAATAAAAGTAATTTACAATATAAATATTTTTTTATCATAATATAATCATATAAGATGCTATTATAAAGATTTAATTGCAACAAACGCAATGGTGTAATTGGATTATAGATCGGATAAATAGTTTAAGAAAAAGTTATATTAAGAAAAAATGCACTATTGGGTACACTAATAGTAATATAGAGTGCGCTCATGTGTGGGTATCTCTCGTTAAGATTACATCAAGAGTGATCTCGGTTTAGATTTTACCATATAATTTATAAGCTAAAACTGAATCAAATACCTTAACTATAGAACTGAAGGGGTAGGAAATCTTTCACGTAATGGGCAATCTAACACCCACCAAATCCATCAGCTTCTTATTTGCGTAATAAATATTCCAACATATTTCATTCGAAAAGAACATAGGAAGAGTAGTATATTATGACGTTGCTTGCGACATGGATTGGGACATAATATCTTATTGCGTAATAAATATTCCAAATGTCCACGTTTTTGAAAGAAATCCACGAGGACGGCCGTAGCAGTCCAGGCGATCACGCGAAAATTCCACGACGCCGCGTCTCCTTGGTTGACACGAAGCCACACTACCTAAGCTCACGACCAAGTGGGCCCGAGTATTGGTCGGCCCCACCTGGTCAGCCTGTTCACACTAAACATTTTATGCTGACTGACACGTAGGACCCACTCTGTCAGTGAAGGTAACGTAACTACTGGGCCAAACTAGCTGTATCCGAAGCGGTAGAAAAAAAAAAACAATTCGAACTTTTCGTTTCCAACGACTCGGTCAACGTTTCTCCCCGTCGTCTCTCTTCTCCCCTGCTCTGCTCCCCTCCCCATCAAAACCGCCACGCGTCCTCCCCGCTGCAGCGCCGGCCACCAGACACCCAGATGTAACGCTCTCCGGCCGCCGCACCACACCGCGCCACCACTCACCGGCCATGCCGATACCGGCCACCTCGCTCCCGTGGTGGCTGTCCACCACCGCGTGCTCCCCGCCTCCGCCATGCCCGTCCTCCTCTCTCACCGACCGCCTCGCCTTCCTCTTTCTCTCCCCATGCCCGCAGCGCGTGGTCCTTGGCGGCGCCGTCGACCTCGCCTTCCTCCTCGCGGTGGTGTTCCTCGCGGTCCGCTCTCGCTTGTCGCGCTCCCGGCGTGGGGTTATCGCGAACGAAAACGGGAACCACGCGGAGGAGGAGCCCCTGCTCGCGAAGCCGCCGCAGCAGTCTGTGGCTGCGGTGACCCGTTGCGGGAGTTTGCGGCACGGTGTCGCGCTCGCGGCGTCCGTGTGTTTTGCGGCCGCGTCGCTCGTGCTTCTCGTGCTCGCGGTCGTGCTGCTCCCGAGGACCGCATGGCTCGCCGCGGAGTGCGCGTTCCTCGCGGCGCAGTTCGTGGCGCACCTCGCCGCTGTGGGGGTCGTCGTGGCGGAGAAGGCGGCGGCGGTGCCGGCGCGTTCACACCCAGTGCACCTCCGTCTCTTCTGGGCTGGGACCGCGGCTCTCGCGGCGCTCTTCTCCGGCTCCGCGGCTGCGCGCTACGCGGCTCGCGAGCCCATCCTCCCCGACGATGCCGTCGCGTTCGCTGGGCTGGTGATGTCGCTCCCTCTTCTCTACTTCTCCGTCACCGGCTCCACCGGCCTCGGTGATGCGACGATTCCCGACGGGGAAGACCGAAGCTGTGTTCCTCCTGGTCACACCGCGGCGGCGACGTCGTACGCGACGGCGTCGTGGTTGTCGCTCGCGACGTTCAGCTGGATCAACCCGCTAATCTCCAAGGGCTCCAGGGCGACTCTCGCCGCGAACGACGTCCCGCCCGTGGCGCCAGATGATACAGCCGACGCGGCGTACACGCTGTTCGTGTCAAACTGGCCCGCGCCGCCGGCGCCGGGGACTAAGGCCGGGCACCCCGTGGTAACCGCACTTCTCCGGTCGTTCTGGCCGCAGTTCTTGCTGACCGCCATGCTCGGCCTGGCGCACCTCTCGGTCATGTATATCGGCCCTTCCCTCGTCGACAGGTTCGTCAATTTCGTCCGCCGCGGTGGGGAGTTGACGGAAGGGCTGCAGCTGGTCGTCATCCTCCTCGCCGGCAAGGCGGCCGAGGCGCTAGCTTCGCACCACTACGAGTTCCAGGGGCAGAAGCTCGGGATGCGCATCCATGCCGCGCTGCTCGCCGCGGTGTACCGCAAGTCGCTGCGGCTGTCCACGGGCGCGAGGCGCGCGCACGGCGCCGGCGCGATCGTGAACTACATGGAGGTGGACGCCGAGGAGGTGGCCAACGTCACGCACGAGCTCCACAACCTGTGGCTGATGCCGCTGGAGATCGCCGTGGCTCTCACCCTGCTCTACACCCACCTCGGCCCCGCCGTGCTCACCGCCGTCGCCGCGATCGCCGTGGTGACCGTGGTCGTGGCGCTCGCCAACCGCCGCAACCTGGAGTACCAGTTCAAGTTCCTCGGCAAGCGCGACGAGCGCATGAAGGCCATCACCGAGCTGCTCAACTACATGCGCGTGATCAAGCTGCAGGGGTGGGAGGAGACGTTCGGTGCCAAGATCCGCGAGCTCAGGGAAGCCGAGCTCGGGTGGCTTGCCAAGTCCATGTACTTCATGTGCGCCAACACCGTCGTGCTCTGGAGCGGCCCGCTCGCCATGACCGTGCTCGTGTTCGGCACCTGCGTGCTGACTGGCGTCACGCTCGACGCCGGCAAGGTGTTCACAGCCACCGCCTTCTTCCACATGCTGGATGGACCAATGCAGAGCTTCCCCGAGGCGATTGCCGCTGTGACGCAGGCAACCGTGTCACTGGGAAGGCTTGACAGATACCTGCTCGACGCAGAGCTTGATGATTCCACGGTGGAGCGTGTCGACGATATTGAGATTCACCCGGATGGTGTGGTCGTGGAAGTGCATGATGGCGTGTTTGCGTGGGATGTGAGGGGCAAGAAGGAGAATGAAGAGGGCGATGACAATGACGACGATGATGATGAAGAAGGTGAGGAGGAGGAGGAGAAAGATGTCGAGGAGACACCCGTTCTGGAGACAGTGCTGAAGGGGATTAATATTGAAGTAAGGAGGGGTGAGCTAGCAGCGGTGGTTGGGACGGTTGGCTCCGGCAAGTCGTCGCTGCTGTCATGTATCATGGGGGAGATGGACAAGGTCTCCGGGAAGGTATGTCTGTGATTCTTGTCAGTTATCCTCAAACCAAGCATTTTATTATGAGCAGTGAAAGACTTTAATAGTTTCTCCGGCCCAGCGAAGAAAGTTTTAACAGTAGTACAAAATCTGTATAATTTCGGATTGATCAGTCCAAATCAGGGGTAGTCGGTCAGGTGAATGCAAATTCACTCAAGATTAATTGTGATGGCGTTTGCTGGTCTAGATGATTAGATGATTAGATCACACATTAGACATTTCCTTCTGAAAGGCTCAAATCAGGGGTAGGTGGGTTCATATTGAGTGCGAGACCATATGTTCCATTTGAGCAAATTGATACCTGGAGAAGGTTGAGTCCATTCTTATTTGTGCTACTCCCTCCGTCCCAAATTATAGGACATGCCCTTTTCTAGAAAAATCAAACTCCGTAACTTTTAATTAATGATTATACCAATCACATCTATGCTAAGTATTATACATGTTATATCACTAGATTCATATTTTGAAGTACTTTCATGTGATGCTAATTTCATATTCGTTGGAAACATAACATGAAATAAATAAATGGTTAAAGTATATCATTGAAGACCGTGTAAAAAATTATAGCCCTTATAATTTGGGACAGAGGGAGTATTTGCCATTTTGTTTGGGTTGGGGATTCTAGAAGAATCAAAAAAGATGGTGGTAATCTGCTTGTCTGCTTGTATTATTAACAACTGTTGTAAAATGGATGGGGGCTAGCATTCAAGGAGGAGGATGCAGGGTAGTTGGAAAACCAACATTTTAGGTACGGTTCCTTATTTGACATAGTAACAATGCACACCATATGTTTGACACAATGCCTCTGTTGGTTTGATCTGGACTGCCTGTTCAATGCTTGATAAAATATCTGATAGTTGATTCTATTGTCAGTCTACAGCTTTGGCAAACTGTGGACTTTGGTGAACAATGTGTTGACTATTGACTGTAGTAAACCTTGAGTGATATATACTTTTTTTCAGCTTTAAGCACACCATGAATTCTTAAAAAAGTAGTTTTCTTGTGAAGATCATGACCATTAGACAACTTGTGTTAGTATTTTCTAGATAAATTCCATGGACTATAAGCTGCTCTGTAGTTTTCAACATCCTTGTGCTTTCTTTATCCTTCTGCACTCTCCACAGGTTAGGGTATGTGGGAGTACTGCATATGTTTCACAGACTGCTTGGATCCAAAATGGCACAATTCAAGAGAACATCTTATTTGGGCAGCCAATGGATGCTGAAAGATATAAAGAAGTTTTGCGGTCTTGCAGCCTGGAAAAGGATTTGGAAATGATGGAATTTGGTGACCAGACAGAGATTGGAGAGCGAGGGATCAATCTCAGTGGTGGACAAAAACAGCGTATCCAGCTTGCCAGGGCAGTTTATCAAAATTGTGATATATATCTCCTTGATGATGTCTTCAGCGCAGTTGATGCACATACTGGCTCAAGCATTTTTAAGGTAAAATTTCACCCAGCTAGATTCACATGCCATTTGATACATGCAACAGATAATTTGATGATTTTTGCTGCTTGAATACATTCATGCCCTACCTTACTGCATTTGGTATTGTTTGAAGGATGAAGAATGGTATGTAATTGTGATGGGGCAAACTCAATCCTTCTTGAATTGAGAAAATAGATGAGTGTGTATATGGAATGAAGGACCATTACCTGTAGGAGATCAATGATAAAAAATGAAGATAGGATATAGCATATAAGAAATGGACAATTATTTATATTTACTACTATTGTGGAGAGTTAAATTAAGTCAGTCTACTTGTGAGAATGTTTTTATGTTATCCTAAAGAAGAAATAAATGGATTTAAAAAATTCTATGATGCCCATCAAAAAGTTGTTACGATGTACATAGGAGGCTAGAATTATATGTTATTTGTACTTGTTTCTTCTTGGGATAACTATCAAGGATGAACTAAGTATTTTTCTGTTCTGCTAACATATTTGCATGGTATCACAACAATAAGTTTTGTCCTGCAGGAATGTCTGAGAGGCATGCTCAAAGGAAAGACCATCTTACTTGTAACTCACCAAGTGGATTTCTTGCATAATGTGGATAACATATTTGTAAGTCTTCTGGCATGATTATTTTCAGCATAATCTTGTACCATGTTTCAACTAGCAAGTAAATTTCAAATTATTATCTCGAAAAATCTCTAAAAACTATGGAAAATATACTCATATTCTTTTTATGTACTCAAAACTGTTTGGTCCAAAAATAGGCATTGGAAATGGATGATTGGATGGATTATGGAGAATTGCTTATACGTATGAATTAAATATTATATATTATAAAGCTTAGAAAATTCTAAGCAATGCTGCTGTAGAAAATTCTTCAAGAAATCGTACTTTTGGAAGCAGGGTACAAATAATCCCCACGTAATCTGTCCCCTATAATCTAAAAAGAACGCAATCAACCATTGAAAGGAATTTCCCACTTGCATTTCTGATATGGACATGCTTTTCATCATGTAATCATGTTATCGGAACTTCCTTCTAAAAGAGATTTGTAAGCAACTGTTGGAGGTAGTTTTCACTCATCTGTTCTTTCAGAAAGAAAAAATTCTACTAACTTACACTTTTGTCCTTGACTTGATCTTTAATCATTTTTCCATGTGAATGTGCAGGTCATGAGAGATGGCATGATTGTGCAGTCGGGGAAATATGATGAGTTACTAGACGCTGGCTCAGATTTCTTAGCTCTTGTTGCTGCTCATGATAGTTCAATGGAGCTGGTGGATCAAAGTCGACAAGTTGTCAAAACGGAACACTCTCAGCCTAAGGCAGTAACCAGAATTCCTTCTCTTCGCTCGAGATCCATTGGAAAGGGTGAGAAGGTACTTGTTGCACCTGATATAGAAGCAGCTACTTCTAAAATTATACAAGAAGAGGAAAGAGAAAGTGGTCAAGTAAGTTGGCGTGTGTACAAGTTATATATGACAGAGGCTTGGGGTTGGTGGGGGGTTGTCGGCATGCTTACTTTTGCAATTGTGTGGCAAGTTACTGAAATGGCTAGTGACTATTGGCTGTCGTATGAAACATCAGACAGCAGTCCATTTAATCCATCTTTATTTATTGGAGTGTATGTTGCTATAGCTGCTGTTTCAATTATCCTTCAAGTAATCAAGAGTCTACTTGAGACAATATTGGGACTTCATACTGCTCAGATCTTTTTCAAGAAGATGTTTGACAGTATTTTGCATAGCCCGATGTCATTTTTTGACACCACACCTTCAGGGAGGATTCTCAGTCGGGTAAGTCTCTACTTATGGTTCATTTGCTGATAACATTAACTTGCGATTTGCTCAAACATCATCGGTACTATAGATAACTTATTGGAATTGATTATTTCCTCATCTGCATACCTAATTTCACTATTAAATTAAATTGGCGTGAACAATGATTACACCCTGTTCAGTATAAAATAGTTTGGTCTTGTAAACCTGCACTGCTTATGCTCTTCACATTTAAAAAAAAAATATAGAACGTTTAGTTTTTTCTTTCTCTTTTATGAATACTGGAGAGATTGTCACCACATTTCTTTTATCCTCTACTGATGAAATACTTCCCCTTGTACTTTTCAGGCATCATCGGACCAAACAACCATTGATATTGTGCTGTCCTTTTTTGTTGGTCTGACAATTTCAATGTACATTTCAGTATTAAGTACCATAATTGTTACTTGTCAGGTTGCCTGGCCATCGGTTATAGCTGTAATTCCCCTTGTACTATTGAACATTTGGTACAGGGTATGCTTCTACTATAGCAATTTGCCTCAGATACTGTTTGCTAATTCTGCTCCAAGAAATTTATAATACTCATTGAGACACTCAATTGTTTCCTTATATATGTGCAGAACCGCTATCTTGCAACTTCTCGGGAGCTAACTAGACTTGAAGGAGTAACAAAGGCACCAGTAATCGATCACTTTTCAGAGACTGTTCTAGGTGCTACAACCATCAGATGTTTCAAGAAGGACAAAGAATTTTTCCAAGAAAATTTGGACAGAATCAATTCAAGTTTGCGCATGTACTTCCACAATTATGCAGCAAATGAATGGCTTGGGTTCCGTCTGGAGCTGATTGGGACACTCGTATTGGCAATAACTGCTTTCCTTATGATTAGTCTGCCTAGCAATTTTATCAAGAAAGGTACCAATATATGATAGATATGATCATTTTTCTTAGCATGAACCGAGACCGGTAGTCATATCAATCTCATGAAAAAACCAACTCATTTAAGATTAATTTAGTGCATTATGAATTTAAAGCGGTGTAGATAATTTCTTTTCTCTTTTTTATTTGTCTTATTGTTAGTAAGTAGGTCGAAGTTATAACATGGTTGTTTCTCCTTTTACTCTTTGCATCTTAATCATCTGACAACAATATTTTTCACATCGTATGCTTAGTAAATTTTATTCTGTAACTAATTTTTTCTATGCTTTTGCAGAATTTGTTGGCATGTCTCTTTCATATGGCCTTTCCCTCAATTCTCTAGTGTATTTTGCAATATCCATTAGCTGTATGTTGGAAAATGATATGGTTGCTGTGGAGAGGGTAAATCAGTTCAGTACTCTTCCTTCTGAGGCAGTGTGGAAGATAGAAGACAATCTTCCTTCTCCGAATTGGCCTACTCATGGAGATATTGACATCGACGGTTTAAAGGTGAGAAGGTTAAGTACTTAAACTGCATGGTCTTGTACTATTATTATTTTGATTTGTACAGGGATGCGGTGATTCCACTCCACTGCATCCACCCTACAAAGTGTACAATATTATTTATTTGGGCATAGCATTTTAATCCTTTCAGATAAGGTACCGGCCAAATACACCTTTAATTTTGAAAGGCATAACTGTAAGTATTATTGGTGGTGAAAAGATAGGAGTTGTTGGAAGAACAGGCAGTGGAAAATCAACTTTGATCCAAGCATTGTTCAGGCTTGTAGAGCCTGTGCAGGGGAAAATGATCATTGATGGAATAGACATATGCACATTGGGTCTGCATGATCTGAGGTCCCGCTTTGGCATTATTCCCCAAGAACCAGTTCTCTTTGAAGGAACAATTCGAAGCAACATTGATCCAATTGGGCAGTATTCAGATGCTGAGATTTGGCGGGTATGCTGTAACTATAATGTTTCATTCAGCCTTCCCCTTATGAATGTATACTTGTATTGTGTTAATTATCTGTGGGAATTTTACTTCAATTTTTGCAGGCTCTGGAGGGCTGCCAACTGAAAGATGTAGTTGCTTCAAAACCTCAGAAACTTGATTCTCTAGGTTTGCTACTTATATGCTTCTGCTGTATCTATGTTGACTTAAGTTGCGTTTACTGCTTAGTCTTAATTACTTGAATTTTTTTGCTTCATTTTTCAGTCTGAATATAGTGTACGCATGCTTTTAAAAAAATCCAAACATTGTAGATTTGACCAGCAGTTCGTCAAATTGTGAGATGTTTAATACTTTAATGTATGAAAATTTATACCACTACACTCATATTATGTGAGAAATTAATGATGACACATGAGCTGAAGATCATGTCCGAACAAAACATGCCCTGTATAATGAGGACAGAGTATTCCAGAAGTTAATATGTCTGAAGAAGTTGGCTTGTTGATCATTTACAAAATCCAAGTACCAAAGATTTCCAAAATATTAAACTGATTAAATATATTAGATTAATGTTCAAATAACCAAAAGTAGGCACATTTTTTTGTACAATGTAAAAGAAAAAAACGCATGCAGTTCCATGTTGAAACTAAATACTAAATCCAGGTGATTCTTGCCATATTTTATTTGAAATGAACATAGACATTGTTAAAAGAATCTACATCTATCAAAATTTGGACCTCAAATTTATAGTATCTGGCCGTTTTTTCTTGATTCTTCACAGTGGCTGATAGTGGGGAGAACTGGAGTGTAGGCCAAAGGCAGCTTCTTTGTCTTGGCCGCGTCATATTGAAGCAGACTCGAATATTATTTATGGATGAGGCAACTGCTTCAGTTGATTCTCAAACTGATGCCACGATACAGAAGATCACACGGCAAGAATTTTCTTCCTGTACTATAATAAGCATTGCACACAGAATACCAACAGTCATGGATTGTGATAGAGTTCTGGTGCTGGATGCAGGTAGATCTCTCAGTCTTTTTTGCTATATTGCTAAAATATGCACATAACTTTGTTTAAAATGCTCTTCATTATTGACATTTGTTTCTCTCTCTATTAGATGAGAGAAAGCATTGTATTTCTATTGCTAGTTTTAGCTCACAGAATGATATCCTAAAATCTTAGTATTTCTGTTCAGGTTTGGTAAAAGAATTTGATTCACCCTCAAGATTGATTGAGCAGCCATCGCTGTTTGGTGCAATGGTTGAGGAATACGCCAATCGCTCATCCAACCTGTAACACTCCGTCTGTTATACACATTTTCTTAAGCAAATCGGAGTAATTTTGCTAGGTGACTACTTCATATGTCGAGAACTAAAAAGAATTTAAAAAGTATGATAATGTTCATGGATACCCCCATTTGAATCTTGTAGTAGCTTGGCAGCATTTTTGTTAGAAGCTCACTAAAGGAGGATAGTAATAACTAATATGTCGATGGTTTTATTTCTGGCATTAACAAAGATCCCTTCTTGATTTGTACTACCTTACGTACGAGTTGACCAAATGACTGGTATAGAGATATGTTGTTTCTTTCATTTCTTACTAGTAACAAATGACAGATGCACATGAACATTATAGTGAAAATGCCATTGCTGACGTGATGTGTCCAGCATGGGGTCTTTATTGCTTTTGACGCAGAGGATCAGATCCGCAAGATGGAATTACCTTCTTGTGTGCCCTGTGTTCGTTTTGGAGGTGGGTGGGTGGGTTTTGGAACCCTTCTCGACATGTAATTAATTCATAATTAATTAAATACTACCTTCATGCTAAAATATTCTAGCAATTTGGATACTAGTATATCCAGGTTCGTTGTCGTAGGATATATCTAAATCTCATCCAATCCAAGGTTTTTTTTTTTCGACGGAGGGAGCAGTAACTTAAAAAACTTGAAAATCTTGAAAATGAATTAATATAATATTTTAAAGTAATTTTCCTATATTTTTTTTTTCAAAAGGTCAGGAAGCGTGTGTGCGCTAAAAATAAGGGAGTGGAAGTTGAGAAAGTATAATATAGTCTAAGATAGATTAGTAAAGATATTAAACGGCAAATATACGCCCTTTACTATGGCATTCTTTTTTTTAGGAATTAATGGTTGGCTAGACTTTTGGTATATTCAAACTTTAATTAGTGATGTTTGCATCTAACGATTGGAGGTGGGGATGTGGTCATAGTTAATGGAGAGAAAACAAGGGTAACAAAGAGAGCCAATGAACCCTACCCTACGCCTAAAGTTAAGGTGTTTATGAGACAAATATTTAGGCTCTTTGAGTCTAAGTATTATGAAATTTGGAGGACTATAATCTTATGAAAAAAAATCCTCTAAAAGCCATTGAAATTATGGATTGAATCATATCATTTCTTTTGAAATTTTTATGGAATGGCAATCCTACAGTAATTTTGGAGAAAAATAACCAAGAAGTGATAGCTTATATTTTCAATCCTTAGTTTCCTGCACTCCTATCCTATGCTTTTCATACATTGCAATTAAACACCTCTTTTGATGTTTTCTTATGGTTTGTCTTCCTGTAGGAATTGAGAAAACATGTTTGTTTAATCTATATTTTAAATTTTCTGCATTTCAAAAGGGCCTAAGTCTTAGGGACAGAGGTCGTGACACAATAATTTCCTTGTTGGTGCATATCTGGTTCAATTTCGGAATAAGTTCACTTTGACTCCCTTAAAAAGTGATCCGAATCTAATCCGTAACCCTAAACCGCAAAACCAGATATCTTAACCCCTGAACTGTTAAAACCGGTGCAATTTAACTCGCTTGGTGGCTTTGAAGAGCGGTTTCGTTGACGTGGCGGTGTTGACCTGTTCTTCGTCCTACGTGGTGTTGATGTGGCACTTACGTGCTATTAGAATTAAAAAAAGGATATGTGGGACCCATTTGTCATTAACAAAAGGAATATTGCGGGATCCACTGACATGTGGGACCCACATGTCATCCTCCTTCTCTCTCCTCTCCTCTTCCTCCTCCCTCTCTTCCTTTTCTCTCTTTTTCTTTCTCACACCTTCCTCTTCCCCTTAAGCCGACAGGGGGCGGCGAGGACTAGAGCGACGGTGGCGGCGAACGAGGACACCGCCATTGCAACGACGTCATCTTCTTCCCCTTCAGCCAGCAGCGGGCGGCTAGGGTTGGAGCGGTGGTGGTTGTAGGCAAGCGAGGGCGGTGGCGAACGAGGACGCTGCCGTTGCAACGGAGCCATCCTTTTCCCCTTCAGCCGGCGGCGGGCGGCTAGGGCTGCAGCGACGGCGGTGACAGGCAAGCGATGACAGCGGAGAACGAGGACACCACCGTTGTGACAACGCCATCCTCTTCGCCTTTAGTTGGTGGCAGGCGGCAAGAGCTAAAGCGGTGGGCAGCGAGGGCTGGAGAGGCGACAGCGGTAGGCAAGTGAGGACGGCAGTGAACGAGGACGCCGCTGCGACGATGGCGCCATGGCGAGATGGAAGGAGGAGAACGTGGTGGAGGGGCGTGCGCGGGTGATGCCTACACGGGCGGTTCTAGTGGAGATCGGCGAGGTGATTGGCTCCTTGAGGAGGATCGGTCATGGCGAGTTCTTGGCCACTGACGTTTTCACGAAGTCGCCTCTGTAGCTATATCTGCCGCCGTTCTCATCTCTGGTGTCACCCCAGCTGATGCCAGCGGCTCCCTATCCCACAGTGAGGATGAACCAGCCGCCGTCGGAGGAGCCGTAGAATCAGCGGTAGTTGGCGCGGCTCCGCCTGCACGGTGGCGTGGTAGGGGAGGCGAGCGGTGACGTCGAGGAGGACGACCGTGTCTCCGCCGCTCGCCGCCGTCTTCGCCTCGACCGCTTCTATGCCGCTCGCCGCTGTTTCCTCCGCTTCCTTTGCCATCGCCGCTGCGGGCTTGCCTTTACTGCCCTCGCTTGCCTGCCGCTGTTGCTGGTCGAAGGGGAAGAGGAAGGGGAGAGAAAGAGAGAGAAGGGAGAGAGGGAGGAGGGAGGAGGAAGAAGGAAGGAGAGAGAGGGAGGATGACACATGGGCTCCACATGTTAATGGGTCCCACAATTTTTTTGTCGATGACTACTGAGTCCCACACATATGTTTTTAATTCTAATTGCACTTAAGTGCCACGTCAACGCCATAAGGAATAAAGACATCGCAACGTAATCGCCACATCAGCAAAACCGCTCTTCAAAACCATCGAGGGAGTCAAATTGCACCGATTTTAATAGTTTAAGAATTAAGATATCTGGTTTTGCGGTTCAGGGCCATAGATTAGATTCGGATCACTTTTAAGGGAGTCAAAGTGTACTTATTCCTTCAATTTCCACCTAAGAGACTTCTGCTGTAAATCACTACATGGGCCACACATGGGCTTATGGGCTTTTGCTTTTTAAGTTTTCATTCAAGTTCCTAGTGAATATTGTCAAACTTTGCACACACATGGGCTTATGGGCTTTTGTTTTATTTAGTTTTCATTCAAATTCTTAGTGATTTTTCTCAAAACTTTGCACACAGAAAGTTTCTACTTCTAGTTACTTCTTACCAAAGCTCTGCACACTCGGAAAAATATATAATTCAAACCATATATGAAATGCAAACCATAAAACTAGAAAAATACAGTGGGCGTCCAAGATTTGTTTGCGTGACCATGGGAAATACTTTTACCTAGATTTAACCATGAGTAACAGTTTTATTGGGAGTAAAAATTTTACTCATGAAGACATGAACAAATCTTCAGACATTCATTTTTGAATCCTATGGTAGTTTTCAAGTCTGCACTGCATATTCTTTCCAATAATAAAATAATTTCTAATCTATGTTGGATACACCTCATTACTAGCGAACCGGTCTTTGCAACCAATTTGCAACCCTCTTTAGTCCCGATTATGCAACCGGGAAGCACAATCCAGGACTAAAGATGGGCATTTTTAGTCCCGGTTGAAATAACCGGGACTAAAAATGAATCTTTAGTACTGGTTGGTAACACCAACCGGTACTAAAGATTTTTTTATTTTTTTTCCATATGCTTTTTATCGTTGTTTTTTTTATATACATACATACACATATATACATGCATGTATATATATACATGTTTATATTTGTAAATATATATTTATACGTAATTAATTATAAGTTTATATGTCTTCGTATATGATGACATATAAATTTTTATTTAATTACATATATACATGCATATATCTATGTGAGACATGAAAATAGTCGAAATAAACATGTCAGTAATTAAATAAATGTAATTACTAGTATATATATTAATTATAACCGTTGTTAATTTATAATGTTGTATCATATGTTACAAAAGCTAAGACGATAAGCTAGGGTTAGGATGACGAATAGGCTTTTCATCTTCGTGGAATTCTCCCGTGGGACTAATAATCTCGTCCATGACAAATCCCATCAATTGCAGCCTTTACGAAGGTAGCGTGGGAGAGGTTCTCCGTCATCCAAATAATCTGTCATTTGGAAACACATTTCGATATAAATATATAAAGTCAATAAGAAATATTATTTACTGAATGATGTTTATGTACATATAGATCTTTGTTAGTAGTGATGTTGTGTGTTAAGGTGTGCATGTAGTGACAAACGTAATAGCCGCACAAGTTGTTCCACTGTCTCTGTTGTGCACACTAAAGGAGAAACAAAATTAAGAATTATATATTACTTTGGTAAGGTAAGTGAGATATAATTTTGGGTTAAGTCCTTACCGGAAAGTCCATCCTCACCCTCAGTTCTTCTGCCCACGGCCCGCAGACAGTTGTACGGAACTGTG
Source organism: Oryza punctata (assembly GCA_000573905.2). Taxonomy (NCBI): domain Eukaryota; kingdom Viridiplantae; phylum Streptophyta; class Magnoliopsida; order Poales; family Poaceae; genus Oryza; species Oryza punctata. Next base: position 5,991,933 of record CM002491.2, on the reverse strand, counting down.
CCCATGCCCAATACATAGTTGCAACATACGATTAATAATCGGAGGTGCACATATATAGTATCGATAGCAGCAACCATAATGACAGTGGAATGGATGGAAATACCTGTTAAGCACAGCAAAAATGTGGGAAAAGGTTCTTTTGGTTTCCTCATGGAGTCGTAGACATGGATCTTGCTTGCGGGAAGGTCTATGACAAAAAGGACCCAGTGGTTGCTGCAAATTGTGTGACATGATTTACATGTCATGGTACGAGCAGGAGAAGGAAATTGGTGCTATTTGCGGTAAAGACTCACTTTGTGTTGTAAGACAATAGTACATAGGTCTTGTAATGTTGTTGCACCAAGAATTTTAAGATAATTTTAAGATATTGTCCTCTGTATCTTTTTCAAAGCTTTCTAGTAGCTTGACATTAATTCTGTATGGGTCCATGAAACCAACCCTATGATCCTTGCCTATGGTATCATTGAATCTCCATTCTACCGAGGGAAAAAAAGATGTCATCAGGTATCAAAACACAGTAAAAATTGTAAAGAGCCCACGACGAGCTAAGTAACGATATAAAATTGAATGACACTTACAAAACCTATATGCTCAGAAAGCAGCGTCCATGGAGTCTAGGTGGTATATAGGGAAGGTGTCCTCGAACTTCACCCATGTAGTCTCTTCTCCATTGAAGTAATCGGTGTGTTTCAAACATCTCTCTGCCTTTGGCTGTTTTTTCCATGTACCATTGATGGAAGCGGTACATCTGTGTAGAGAGGCTATTCACAAGCTCATGCTTGACGAGTGGTTCACAAGGTAAATTTGTATGCGAGATCCACCACTGTCGCTGCCTGGATAGGCTTTTGGCGCAACAGTTGCTCCTTAGTCAGATTTGTATCTTTGAGAAATCCTTCAATATCAATTGCGGGCTAAGTTGACATCGACTCAATGTCTTGCTTTGATTGTTGACCGAGCTGAGGGACTTCTTTGTCCTTCCCTTTGGATTTCTTAAAAGACTTGATCATTGATTGTTCGTAGTCAGATGAAAAGGTCTTTATGGTCCATTCGCTCATCTTCAGAAAAAATTCCTTTGTTGATGGGTCTATTGGAGTCTTCTTCTGTGGACTTCGCGGCTTGAAGTGGTCTTGCACTTCTTTTCTGATGACCTCGTCAGTCTCCTCGTCGGTCCTATCATATGCTCTTTTCTTGAGAACAGTGAGTTTTGGCTCGCCAAGTCTTGGCTTCTTCATTTGTTGCATGGACTTTGACGGTGCAGGATGAGGTGGGCAAGACTTCCTGGAACTTGCAGCTGGTTGCGGTGTTGAAGTCGAAGGAGACGATGTAGGCGGCAGAGACCTCGAAGGAGTCAATGCCCGCGGAGCAGTCGGTGCCCCTCGAGGAGATGTTATAGGCGCTGGAGACCTGGGAGGAGACGGTGCAGGCGGAGGTGATGTACGAACTGTTCCTGCTACTCGACCAGGAAACACGATATAGCACTTGCACCATAGTACAATGGCGTGAGCTGTGTCTTCTAGTTTTGTCTCCCCGTCTCCTCCAGGAATGTCCAACTCGAGATCCTCAACTACAACTTTTGAGTACCGTGGTGGAATCGGCCTATAATGGTACGTGTCACGCCCCAATTTTCGATCGGCATTAAAAATCATTAAATAATGCATTTCTAGAATTTATTTTAAAAATTAAAGCAAATTAATCAAGTGAAATAATGAGGGAAATTAAAACTTTCCTTTAAAAATCATGGCCGGAAATATTTTTGTAATATTCCTCGTGCCCTAAAATACTCTCCGGAATTTTTCGTGAATTTTCGGAGCTCAAGAAATAATTTTAGTCATACAAAATTCATTTAACCAAATTAAATAAAAAAGAAAAACATTTAAAACCCTCCTTCTTCACTTTGGGCCGCTTTCGGCCCAAAGTTTTTCTCCCTCTCCCGTGGCCCTCTTCCCCCTTCTCCTCGGGCCAGCCTCTTTCCCTTCCTCCTCTCTCCTTCTCTCTCCCTCGGGCCGGTCCTTTTTCTCACAGCTCGACTTGGTTGGCACCCCCTCAAGTCCACATCACCCCCCTTCCCGGTTTCACCTCTCCCTATCTCTCCGACAGGTGGGACCCGTGGGCTGTACCAGTCATCCTCCACCTCCGGCCACGACTCCTCCCACGCCTTCCTCTCTCTCCCCACTCCAGCCGGAACCACCCCCACGACGCCGGCCATCCCGCACGCCTTCCACTCCCCCACTCCGCGCGTCGCCGCCCACCTCCTCCTCCCTAGTCCACCCGCAACACCGTCCCAACCGCACCCCATAAAAACCCGCCTGCCACCGTCGCCCGTGCGCACCGCGCCCTCACCGCTGCGCCACCACACCACCGTCGCCCTGCGCCCCGCGTCGGCCGCCGAGCCGCTCGCGTTGCTGGCCGCTGTGCCCCCGCCGGTCGCCGCCCACCGCCGCCCGTGCCACGGCACCGCGCCACCACCCGCACGGCCCGTTGCCGCCGCCCGTCGCGCCTCGGCCGCGCGCCACCACCGCAGCCGCGCCGCCGTGCCGCTCGCCACCGCTCGAGCCGCTGCCGCGCCACCGCGAGTACCGCCGCCCGCGCGCGGCCATGCCCGTGTCGCCGCTTGTGTGCGCTACCCACGCTGCGCCACCGTCGCGCCGCTGCGCCGCCGCGCACCACCTGCGCCGCCGCTTGCCGCCGCGCGCCTCGGCCTGCCGCTTCCGAACGTTGCCGCGTTGCCCGCCTCTACCGCCTGTGCCACCGCGAGCGCACCACCCCCGCTTGGCCACCGCCGCACGCGCCGTAGCCGCGCCGCCGCGCCGCATGCCGCCGCTCACCGTTGCCCCGCCCGCCGTCCGAGCCGCGCCGCCACCGCTACCGCTGCACCGCCACATGCGCTGCCTCCCGCGCCGCTGCCGCTCGCGCACCGCCGGGCTGGCCAGAGCCGCCCGCGCCCTGGCCGCCTCCTCCCGTGGGCCTGCTTGGTCCACAGCCCAGCCGGCCGTCGCGGTGGACCGAGTCCACCATGGACCGTGGACCGCGGCCGCTTTGACCACTGACCCGTGGGGCCCGCCAGTCAGCGCCCTTTTCTTTTAAGAAAATATTTATTAATTGCGCAGTAATTCCAGAAATTCATTTAAATGGCTCAAAACTTCTAACATTCATAACTAATTCATACGAACTCCAAATTGAGCCATTCAACTTGAAAAATTCATCTAAAATTGAGCTCTATATGTTTGTTTACTTTTTATGTACTGTTTATTTGATTTTTATTAGTGTTTTCCTCGTTTTTCGTGCCAACGTGTATATTCCACCGTTTCGGACGATCACGTTTGCAAGGAAAAGAGTTCGAAAGATCAATAGAAGAAGCAAGGCAAGTCACACATTCCCCTTGAGCATTTTGAGACCAATTTATAAAATGTTTTACCGTTTAGAAATAAATTGCATGTTTTGCTAATTACATGGGAATAGGGTTTACCTATCTGCTCGCTTGAGCCATATTTACTTGATGTCCTTTCTTTATCGAACTTGGGTGATAACTTGACTAGCTTACGTCTCATGTGGACCTCGCTAGAATTATATGCTTAGCCATGCTTAATTACCACTAGCTCACATAATGGGATAGTTACATTATCTACTGTTAGTATACTGTTGAGCTTCTAGCTCATAACATGTCGGCCATGTTTCGTTGGTCGTAATTATCCAACTAAAATATGGATTAATGGTGGGCTGTGGGTGTATGGTTTTGCTAATTGCACCCATGGCAATTAAGGACCGGTTCTCGGGAAACCCTGGAAGACTAACAGTGCTTACCACAAGTAGGCATGGGTAACTGTTGGACTTGTAGTGTAACTTTTCCCTAGCTGATGCATCCAGGCAAGCGTGGGCGTGATGGGGTTGGGTCGGCGGGGGTTTACCCGTTGATCGACTTCCGGATTCATCAAGGCACGAGAGGGGGCTGCCTACCTTGGCTTAAAGGTGGGGTCAAAACCTGAGGTGTGGAGTGCTTGGTTAGGGGGAGTTATGCGAAAGGTCTTGTCACGATTTCCCCCTTTGCAATACCATGGTGGTATTTCGGGGCATGACAACATGTGTGGAATCATGTCTTGTGGGTACAGTTGCGCACCTCTGGCCAGAGTAAAACTATTCGAATAGCCGTGCCCGTGGTTATGGGCGATCAACCAGATTCACCGGGATTAGTCCCACTTTATTAATTAACATGACTTAATGAACTGGTTTAGTTCTGGTGGAATGGTTGGGCCTGTTCAATGTGGTGTAGCGTTGTTCAGTGGAGATATTTAATCTTGCCTTAATTAATCAACTGTTTTACTGTTTTCAACTATAACTGTTTACAACCGCCTTTATGCAAATAGCCACAAACCCTCCTTGTCCCCCCTAGCACGAATGCATCGTTGGTGTGGCTTGTTGAGTACGGTGGTTGTACTCAGTCTTGCTATCATTCCCCTTTTCAGAAGTGTAGTGCTTCTGAGGTGAAGATGAACTTAGAAGACCAAGGCTTATACCCCAGTTAAGTTTTGCCTATGGAGTGGAGCTGAAGCCCCACAAGGATTGTCGCCTTTTTCCGCTGCTGCTTTCTTTTCGGTGTGAGGACTAAGTGCCTCTTCTATAAGTATTTATGCTTTATTTACGTTTGGATCTGTTTATTAATTTGTCGTTTTGTGTACCCTGGCTTGATTCCTGGACAGGGATTTATACACAAAATAGTCTGGAAATTTGGGATAAATTTTTGGGCGTGACAGTACGTCTCATTCAACTTCGACCTTTGAGTACCGAGGTGGAATCGACCTATAATGGTGCGTCTCATTCTGCTGCACTAGTATGGCCATGTCATCTACCGCCTTCACGAGAATCAAGGTTATTAGTACTTAACATATGCAACGATTTTCGCAATGTAACGAGAAATATATCATAAAACTACGAACAAACCTTGATTGATATGTTCGTGAACATGCAGCTCACACGATATGTCCGCTGCGTGATTTCATCCATGGGGTAGGGTGGTTCCTCAACATCAAGCTCTCCTGTAGCTCCCATGATCTGAGGATCTCCTACTTGCCCTGTAGAAGCGCAACTGCTTCTTTTCCTTGAGGGACTAACAATGACGGGAGGAACAGATGGCTGGTGTTAGGGGTGAAAAAGGGTTGGGTTCGATCGGATCTCACCCTTCCCATATCCTAACCCACATTTTATAATTGGAATCGGGTTGGATATGGATAGTGCCGAATACGAATACAAACTCAGTTAATGTCAGGCAAAAATATGGAACGAATACGTACCAAAAGGATACGTACATATCGGTTACGAATACTTATTCGGATATCAAGTTGAAGCAACAATGACATAAATCACATAGACAATAACCATTCAACAATTCCATATATCCATAATACGATTATATTAGGCCATTAGGACCTTAGGAAAAAAACAGGGTACAATACCTCACAATTGAAAATCATTTCATATATGACACACGATTGAGAATATTAGGTTATTAAGCACAGTACATCTCACACTTGAGTCATAATATCAGTATATCACCCCATACAAGCTATCTGTAGGCATTATTCACAGGACCACAGAGGCACAAAACTTGTAGACATTATTCAAATTATCACCAATTCATCATAACAGTAGTACCTCATAGTAGTACCAATACATAGTATAAAAAGGGACTCACAAAAACATAATACGGGTAATATCCGTATATTTATCTGGGTAATACACGGATTTTTTACCGGATAATCCGTATTTGTCAGATACTACATTCCCAAACCCGATCTCATATCCGCCAAAAAAGGCCCGTATTCGGACCCGATATCTATGAAAAGTCCCGGGTACCCGAATTTATCTAGAAATAATGTGGTCGGGCGGGCGGGAAATACCAGCCCTGTTTTCACCGCTAGCTGGCATGACTGACTTAAGTGTTCGTCTACCCGTCGTTCAACCTCCTCTTGCATCCGTGCATGGTAGGTCTCGACCTTTAATTCGAGATATGTGAGCTTCGCTTCTTGAGCTCCTTTTCTTCTCATGCGATTCTGGTACGTGTGGATGTCCTCTTCAAACCCACGCTTCCATGCAATCACGCCTTTTCCGCGCGTTTGTCCTGGGTGCTCGGGATTCTCTAGTGCGAGTGTTAGTTCGTCCTTCTCTCTATCGGGCTTGAAAGTTCCTCAGCAGAGGCCTCTAGGTCCTCGATGAGACGGTGTGCTGCGTGGCGTATGTCGTCGCTGAAGACTAGGGAGCCATCGCCGGGATTCAGTGTTCCCCCATGAGCGTAGTACTAATTTTTTGATCGTTCTGGCCAATCAGCTGTGGAGGGAACGATACCGCTTTGTTCTAATGCTGCTTCCATTCTCTGTCACTTGGGCACTACCTTCTTATAGCTGCTCGACCCTAGCCAGTGAAAGTATTTCTTTTTTGCGGCATTGGTTTTGTTCTTGGCTATCTTCACTTGCCCTGCCTCTCGTGTCTTGTAGGCGACAAACACATCCCAATGATCCATTAGTTTGGGGGAATTTGTCAAAGTCCGGTGTCAAACCATTCACTACATATTTGATGTATAGTTCTTTCTTGTAGCTCTGGAATTGTTCGTCCATCTTCTTTAGACTCCATTCCTTCACTTTGGCCTGTTCTGACTCAGGGACCGTGAAGGTTTCGAGCATGGTGGTCGACAACATGTCTTTCACTGAATTAGGGAGATAAGATTGTTCCTCGTCCCCACGTGACCTTATTTGGCGCTAGTTTACTGTACTGATGGGCACATGATCCCTTATGCACCAACTGCTGTCTGACACAAACTTTCTTGCAGCATCAGCAGGGGCTATAGGTTGGCTGTCTGGACTCACTTCGGTTATAATATGCCTCCCGTCGACCTTCCTCGTGGTACCTCGTTGTCCGTGTGCCCTGTTATCACCAACACTCGGTTGGCTATCACTCTGGCCCTCCTTGTTCCCCTCCACATTTCCCTCATCGTTCAAGTACTGGTTGACGTCCTCATTTCCCTCCTCATCCCCCCAATATTGGCTACTGCCCTCTGTGATCGTGTCCAGGAGGATCTCTCGTCATCGCGATCTACCATCTGTTTGTGCCATTAAAAAATACATCTTCACATTGTCAACAAGTAAATAATTCCCTTAAATAATACCATTACTTTTAATGTTACTTTCACTTACTTTTGCTTGGCGGCCTTGGGGCACATAAGCTTGACTGGTGACCACCGTTAGCAACTGGACCACGTAAAATTCTGACAAGATAAAAAATAATTAGTTCAACCATGTACATTGCATATGAGTTAACACAATATAATTGGTCCTAAGTCGAATTGTTCCTAATTCTAAATTTAGAACATCTACATATACATCGTTAAATGAGAGATAGTGTCTCAAGATATTGGGTGAAAACAACACCTCGTTCTTTCATGGCTGAACATGGATAATTTCCAAAACAAATCTTGTTTTGATTCCCCATTCATAGGAGTCAAGACAAGATTTGCTTTAGAAATTACCTATTTGTGTTTAGTCATGAAAGAGCGAGTGCTTATTTTCAGCCAATATCCTAAATCAGACCCTCCTTTGAATAGGCGAATGAATGAAAATGTCAAGCGAACCTATGTTCGTTCACACGTTCGGTCATTCGCTCAGTCGTGCGTTCGCTAGTTCGATAGGTCATTCGCTTGCTAGGTCTCTATGTCATTCGCTAAGTCGTTTGTTCACTAATTCGCTAAGTCATTCATTCGCTAAGTTGTTTGTTCGCTAGTTCGCTAAGTCATTCGTTAGCTAAGTCGTTCGTTCGCTAGTTCGCTAAGCCGTTCGTTCGGTTGTTTGCTAAGTCGTTCGCTCAAATGTTGTTCGTTCTCGCTAAGTCATTGTTCGCTAAGTCATTCATGCCTGGCAGCGCAGCGATGCATGGAGGCAGCGGCGATGGCAATGGTGGTGGCGACGGTGACGGCGATGGCGGTGGTGATGGCGCGGTGACAAATTGCGCGGTGGCGTGGCCGGTGCCGGCGCGGTGGTGGCGTGGTGGCCGCCGGTTATGGTGGCGCGGCAGTGGTGGTGGCGTGCGGCGCGACGTGGAGGTGGATCGAGGTCGAGGGCGCCCCGAGGAGAGAGATCGGAGAGGGAGCGCGCGCTGGCCAGATCTGAGCACCTCACCTTGAAGAGATGACAGTGGTGAGAGTGGCGATAATGGAGGCGATGAAGACCTAGGTGATTGCACGCGGTGGTGATGGTGAGAACTGCTAAGTGTTGGAGAAAACGATGCGCCTCCTGTATGGAAAGATCTTTACTCCCGGTTGGTAGCTACAACTGGAACTAAAGATGTCTTTAGACTCAGTTTTAGCCAACAACCGAGAGTAAAGATATTTCTCGCTATTTCCAAATTTATTTTTAGTCCCGGGTTGTCATAACAACCGGTACAAAAAATGAATTAACCCATACCCGATTAAATGTATTTAAGATGAAATAAAATCACAAAAATAATGAGAAAACATTTATAATAGTTACAAATTGTTATTAAAATCTAAAAGTCATATATAATTAACCGATGTTGTTTAAATGCATTTAATATGAAATAAAATCAAAAAAAATTGTAACACATTTAAAATAGTTACAAATTTTTACTAAATTCTAAAAGTCATATATAAGTAACCCATGCGAGATTAAATGCATTTAAGATGAAATAAAATCACAAAAATAATGAGAAAACATTTATAATAGTTACAAATTGTTATTAAAATCTAAAAGTCATATATAATTAACCCATACCCGTTTAAATGGATTTAATACGAAATAAAATCAAAAAATAATTAGAACACATTTAAAATAGTTACAAATTTTTACTAAGTTCTAAAAGTCATATATAAGTAACCCATGCCTGATTAAATGCATTTAAGATGAAATAAAATCACAAAAATAATGGGAACACATTTAAAGTAGTTATAAATTGTTGTTAAATTTTGAAAATCATATATAATTAACCCATGCCCATTTAAATGCATTTAAGATGAAATAAAATCACAAAAATAGTGAGATACATTTAAAATAGTTACGATTTGTTGTTAAATAAAATCACAACAATAATTGAAATAGATGGAACTTCAATACATTAACCCCATATTTATATCATCCATGCATGCAATAACCTTGGTCAAATATAAATCAATTGAAATAGATGTACCTTCAATACATTAAAAATGATTTAGATTGTGATGGTTGACCTCACGTACTTTCTCCTAACGAATGTTCTTTCACTATGATCGTTGCGTGCGTAAGGGGTATCCTCATTTGATACGAGGATACTCAGATCAACCATCACCGCGAACAGAGGTTGCCCATCAAACTGATTGTAATCTTCATCAGTCTTATCCTCCACTCCGATGATTTTCCTTTTGCTTGGGAGAACCACTTGGCACTTTGGCTCGTCGAGCCCTTTCCCCTTCTTTGGTTTGGTAGCCATGTCCTTAACGTAGAAAACTTGCATTACATCATTAGCTAGGATGAATGGTTCGTTTGAGTATCCAACCTTGTTAAGATCAACCGTTGTCATCATACAGTCATCAACTGTTACTTCTCCACCATCGTATCTCATGGCATCGATACGAATAGCACTGTTCTGGGTTCGTGCTCTTTATGTCTTGGGCTCTTGTGTAAAATGTATACCCATTGATCTCATATCCTTGGAATGTTGAGATCGAGCAAGACGGTCTCCTAGCCAAGAAGGCTAGTTATTGGTCAATCCTATTGTTACCCATGAGATATTGTTGCAACCAAGTAGGAAAAGTATCAATGTGATGGCGTGTAATCCAGGCATCGGACTTACCAATGTTTTTGGAGCGAACAACCGCCAAGTGCTCCTTGATGTAAGGAGTCGTCAACGAAGATTGTTGCAAAACCGTGAAATGTGCTTTACAGAATAAATCGTTGTCTATAGTCATTATTGCTTTTCTTCCAAGAGTTTCCTTTCCCCGTAGTCTCCCCTCATGGCTTGATTCAGGGACCCCGATTGGACGAAGGCCTTCGTGTTGATACATATGCTTCAGATCATTACGTGCTTCAAGTGTATCTTTTGACTTCCCATATACACGAACGAAGCCCAGCAGGTTGACGTAGAGGTTCTTAGTTAGGTGCATCAAGTTGATTGCGTAGCGGACGTCTAAGACTTCTCAATAGAGTAAATTCCAAAAAATAGACTTCTTTTTACACATCGTCGCGTGCCCATCTTCACTCACTATAGGTTGGCTTCCAGATCCCTTTCCAAATACTACTTTTAGATATTTCACCAATGCAAACACGGTTTTCCCGTTACGATGTTTAGGCTTTAGACAATGATCTACCTTTTATTCAAAATGTTTACCTTCCTTTTGGACAGGGTGATTTGCAACAAGAAATCGACAATGGCCCATGTACACAACCTTCCTACAATGCTTCAAGTACATACTGTCAGTATCATCCATACAGTGGGTGCAAGCCTTATACCCCTTATTTGATTGTCTGGATAGTTGCTAAGACCAAGCCAATCGTTAATAGTTACGAACAGCAGCGTCGTAGGTTAAATTGCTCCTGTTTGTCCTCATCCCACACGGGGACACTGTCACATCCTGATTTTCGTTTTAGGATTTATAAATTATTTAATAAATTATTCTTAGAATTTATATTAAATGTTCATTAATTTACAAGTGAAGTTAAATGTGGGAAATGAAATTTCCTATATAAAACATGGTTGTATTTAATTTTTATTAAATTCTCTATTGTTAATTCTACCCTCTGGAATTTTCTCGGATGTTTTTAGAGCTCAATTACTAATTTTAATCATAGAAAGAACATTTCAGTAATTATTTACATAATAAATTAATCATTAAATGGTCTAATTGTAGTTCTATTAAGTATTTTCAAGATTTTTCTTGGAATTATTTGAGCATTGGAAGTATTTTTAAAAATTCAGAGATCATTTCAGTGATTAATTTATTTGGCAAAGTAACTAAAACCCCCTTTTCCTTTTCGGGCTGAAACTGGAAAAATCCACTTCGTCTCCTCTTTCCCTGTCTCCTTCTATCCCAGAAAAGTCTATTTCCGGTCCCTCGCTCCTTTCTTTTCTTTTGACCCGCCGTCCAGAAAAGTCTACTTTCCTTCCCTCGCACTATAGAGCCCGTGCGCACTGTATCGGCACCGATCCCCTTCCAAAATCCGGCCTCCCCATTGCTCCTCTTCCAAAATTGATCGCGGGAATAGAATCCTCTCGATCCCCTCTGCGTTTCCCCAGGAAATCCCCAAAAAATACCGAAGTAAATCCTTTCAAATTTTGCGGATCAAATCTTTCCTTATTTGGTGAAAACCCTAAACTTTCCCGGAGTTTTCCTGGCGGTGTGGGCTCTATCCCGAGCTCCCGTGCCTATAAATAGTGTCCCCAAGCCCTCTTCTTTCAGCCGCCACCTCTCCTAATCTCCGCCGTCGCTGCAAACCTTCTCCTCGCAAGCGCCTTCTCTCTCTACTGCTGGCCGCCGCTTCAGCCGCCTTTTTCTGCCGCCTCGGCCGACACCGTCCTGCGCCTCCACCATCCTTGGCACCGCACCGGCCGTGCGAAACTCGGCCACCACCTCTCCTCCACCGAAACCTGCCGGTTTCCGTTATTGCCATGAAGCCGTCGCCGCCTCCGGTATTTTGCTCTCCGGTGGAGTCCTGCCGCTTCTCCCGTCGTCTCCTAGCCTCGCCGAAGCCTCCGTTGGATTCGCAGCGCCGAGTAGAAGCCTGTCCGTCTCTCCTCTTTCACCGAAGATCGTCGGAACACCGTTGTCACCATCAACCCGACACTGTTGCGGCCTCTACCTCGCCACCGGTCATCTTCCATCGTCGTCCATCATCGAGCCGCCCTTCGGTGAGCTCCTCTCATCGTGCTTTCTCTCGCAGTGTCCCCTGTGTCCGTCATCGTGTTGCCGTTCACCGTCACCATCGTCCTCCTGTGCTCACCGGTGTCGATCCTGCGTGGCCATCTTCGTGGCTACCTCCTCAGTGTCACCTCACCCTCCTCGCTCGCGTTGCAGCTTGCGTGTCCTGCCCATGTGACATCTATCAAAGTTCAATGTATGTCGTCTGCTCTAGGTCAAAATCCGGTCAATTGATCTCAGTCATCGAAAATCAATATAGATCATTTCTATCTCTTTTCAATGGCATATTGTCCTTTATACTATATGTCATCTACTAAATTTTATCCAATCTTTGTTCCGAAGGTTTTTCTTAATCCCTGTCTCAGTCATAAATTATTTGTAAATTTTTTAATTAATTTGGAATAGTCTTTTCTTTAATAGGCTTTAATTGGATTAAATCTGGTAAATTCATAATTAATTCATATGAGTTCGGTATGAGGCCGTTCAAGTCTCTAAATTCGTCTGAAATCATGATCTACATGTTTGTTTATTTTTTATGTACTGCTTATTTGGAGTTCCTTAGAGTTTTTCCTCGTTTTGCATGTTAGTTTGTCGTTTCCATCGTTTCGGAGGTCCGTGTGAGCGTCGGAAGTGTTCCAGAAGAATAATTGAAGACACTTGTTTGCAAGACAAGTCACACATATCCCAAACATAATTATTTGAGCATGTTGATCCTTTTTTTAAATTCTCTATTTATTTCAAATGTGCATTTATTTTCGAATGTCACCGGGTGGTGTGAACCTATTCCTTTGTTATGGCTAATTTGCATTGATTACCCTATTCCTTGATACCTTGGGTTATAATTTGACTAGTTGGACTAATATAATGGTTCGACTAGATATATTAGATATAATTGCTTAGCCACGCTTAAAGACATTAGTACACTAATGGGATAACTTATGCTTCATTATCACATATTGATGGATATTTAATGATAGCTCACGATGGTTAATCGTGATTGATAAATTAATTAACTTGCCAACTAAAACTTGACTAATGGTGGGTTGTGAGCACATGGTTGGAGATGAGATTTGGATAGTTATGCTAATGACAATTAAGGACTGGTTCGCGAGCTATCTTTGTGAAATATTAACCATACAAACCACAAGCCAGAGTGGGCAACGACTTTACCATTGGTATAACAGGTTCTTAGCGGTGCACTAGACTGAGAAGTGGTGACAGTCCATGGGGGGCGCTGGGGAGTCCATACCTTTGGTTTTTAAGGGGGTGATTATGATCCAGGAACGGTGCACTGCTTTGCATTGTGTTATGTTGGGGTACTGTGATAGCTCCTTTCCGAGGTACCATGGTGGAATTAAGGCGCATGGCTACATGTTGTGGGGCTATCTTGTGGGTACAGTGGTACACCTCTGGGCAGAGTAAAACTATTCGAATAGCCGTGTCACGCCCAGAAATTCGCTAAACCGAATTTCCAAACAGAGTGTGTATTAAAATCCCTGTCCAGGACCAGCCAGGGTACACAAACGACAAAGTTAACATACAGATCCACGTCTTACAAAACATTCAAATGTCTTACGTAAATGCAGCGGAAAAAGGTAAACAAGCTTATTCTAGTCTTGACGCTTGCGACACGGCGAAACCACTCCATAGGCATCCTCGATGGCAGGACGGTGATCACTCGGAGAAACCACCATCAGAAACATACTCCAACTCTGGTTTTGGGGAAAAGAGCAAGACTGAGTACTACCCACTGTACTCAACAAGTCATCCCGGAAGGGAGGGTATGATGCAAGTGTTGCCAAGGAAAGGCTAGGGTTCATTTGCACAAAGCTGGCATTTAAAACAGTAGTTGAAAGCGGTAAAACCGTTGAGTTAATTTAGCATAATTAAACCATCACTGTCCAACGCTACACCACGTTGCGATAGGCCCAAACCATTCCTCCTGAACTAAACCAGTTCCATTAAGTCAAATTATTAGGGTTATGACTAATCACGATGAATCTGGTTGACCGCCCATAACCGCGGGCACGGCTTTTCAAAGTTTTACTCTGATCAGAGGTGTACAACTGTACCCACAAGACACAGCCCCACGACACGTTTCCGTGCACCGGCATGCCACCACGACATACCGGAAAGAGGCCGTGACAGGACCCTTCGCATAACCCCCTCTAGCGAAGCACACCACACCTCAGGTTTCACCCCCTCCCCAGCGGGCAACGGGTAGTCCTCTCTCGTGCCTAGGTGAATCCGGAAGCGACAGAGGGCGTTGGAGGGCCCGCCCAGCTCCATCACGCCCACCCTTGCCTAGGAGTGTCGGCTAGAGAAAAGCTACACTACAAGCCCAGCCGTTGCCCACGCTGGCTTGTGGTAAGTATGGTAAGTTCTTCCAGGGGTTCCCATGAACCAGTCCTTAATTGCCATGGGTGCGACTAGCAAAACCATGAACCCACAGCCCACCATTTAGCATGTTTTAAGTTCATAACACTACCACGGTGGCATTTCCACAAAGTTATCATGTATAGAAACTATACCAAAGTTATTAAATGAATCCCCTTTAGTGAGCTATTTGATCTAAGCGGGCTAAGCACACTGTTGATGACCAAATTTGGTAATTCAAATATCAGAAGTCAAGATGGAATCGAAGAGGATTGAAGAGATAAGATCGTATCGGAAAGCAGAGTGAGAATCGGCTATGGTCCGAATCGGCTGTGGACTGGATCGGCAGAGTCAGAGTCGGACTAGGTTAGCTGATTGAGCCAATTTTGGTAATATGACTCAGTATACGTCATCGGGTTGTGTTAGCGTGCTTCATATGGATTGCCATGCACGGATGAAGTCCTGAGGAGGCAATTGTATCTATTAATTAGGATATTTTATGTAATTTCCTTATAGATATTCTCGGTAAGAGTCCGCCTAAGGGACTTGTTGGTTAGTTGGATTTGTATTAGGTTAATATGAGTCGTGTCCGTGATGGACAAGGTTTGTAATTTCGGGTATAAATATAATCCCGAGGTCTTGTAAAGAAAAACAACTCACGTTCAATCAATCTCGGCGCATCGCCAAACCTTTGTTTTCTGTTCTCGGCAAGTTTGTGCTTTCGAGTCGTGCTGCATCAATTTGATCTTCGGCGAAAAGGTATATCTTGTCATGGCGAGTTACATCATTAGGGCTAGTGCTTACATCTCTACGACACTCTAGTTCTTTGTTGTGATTCTCCGAGTTATCATATATGTTATATAACTTAAGTTGACAATGCAATCTACCTATATCGGCTAGATCCTTTCTAGGGTTTCATCAGTATCGGCTAGGTTACTTTGTTAATCTAGGTTATATAATGTATCCACCATCCCGAAAAGGCAACCATCGGCTTGATTCTTTAGATCTCATGTTTCTATTTATACTTAATGCTGCATTGGTTCAGTCCAACCTATCAAGTCGTATTTAGAATCATAATATCTAACCTGCTTCGTGGTTGTTAATAAGGATAGTATCGGGGTTCCAGCCGATCTTACCTGGTATAGATGTTTTACATTGTGTTATGCTTTGTTTAATGTTCTATATCTGCCCCTTATGTCAGGATCTAATCTAATGTAAATATATTAAGCTTAATATCAATCTGATTGATTATAGTTTAATATATTTATTACTAGAGAATATCCTAACATAAGGTTGTATCGGAGCTATAGCCAATACATACTTAAACCTAGATATCGGCTATGATATCAATCTGCATAATCATTATGTCATGTTATATTTAGACTTGGGCAATTTATACTGTCTCAGTTCAGTCCGATCTATCCCAATTGCTTATTTCTAAAGTAATATTGATATATTGATTATATAACACTGATCTTTACAGCCGATATACTAGTTTTAGGGTTAATTTTATCATTGCTTACACCTTACAGCCGATCCATGCTTTATTGCATTGGCTAGGTCACATACGATATGAAATCGGCCCTATGGCCGATTGTCTATCGTTTACTGATATTCTTTGCATGTTTTTCTTGTTGATTGCAGGATCAAATCAACTGGCACGCCCTTTAATCTGAAACCCTAATTTTGGACCTGCACTAGAGTAAAGCAAACCTCTCAGGCCAGTGTGTGTTTTGTGCATCAACACGCTTTTGGCACGCGCGGTGGGACTCGTGTCATCATGTCTCCAAACATCACTGAAGTCGCAGAGGACAACATCATCGCGGTTACACCCGAGCAGCTGAATGATGAACAAAAGGAAGAATTGCGACAACTGCTGGATCAACTCCAAAACCATTATTTGCATTTCTTCACAGTCACCCGGCAAGGTACGGTCGTCCAAAGAGCTAAAGTACAAGTACCGACGATCGTGAAGCAAGACCCAAGTACTTCTGGACCAAGAGAAGAAAAGGATAAACAGGTGAAAACCGAATCGAGTGGCGAAGAATTGCACACATTACAAGATCGCATCGATTCGGCTGTACATCATGCGCTAGTCAACCAGTCCGGGGTACTTGTCAATACTTTAACAAATATGATCAAGTCGGTGGTCGACGGAACGATAGCTGAGGAAAAGGCTAAAGGACCTATTTATCTACCAGACGGCGCGTTCCCAGCATATAGAACCGTGAAGACAGAGATCGGTGGAAATCAAGGAAATCAACAAGTGCTTCAAACCCAAGCTCCATCGGCTCCTTTCTCAAGTTCAAATATTCCATCAATTCTAACTAGATCACAGCCGATCACTGGGGGCCAAGCATCAACTCAATTAACACCAGAACAATTGATGACTATTCTTCATCCAAAACCGCCAACTGTCGACACGTCTTACCAAATTCCTTCGGTTCCACAATAGCCGATTGGAATTACTCAGCCGATAAGCCAGCAGTACAGTACAGAACAACTTCCTTATGTGCCACCACAAGGCATATCGGCTGGCTTCAATAATCTTTACCAGCCTCACTCGCCACGGCGTCAGCCGATCCAATACGACCAGATGGATCCAGTACAACAGCAGTATGGTGGAGCAACACCCCATCAACCCTGGGCCGATATGATCGCTGATGTCATGAGGGAGCAATTTGGACTTAAACCAAAAGATAATGGCAACATGTATCGGCATCCGTATCCAGAATACTTTGATCGGGTTCCATTGCCAAACCGATACAAGGTGCCAGACTTCTCCAAGTTCTCAGGACAAGATAATATATCAACCTACGAGCACATTAGCCGATTTCTAGCTCAGTGTGGTGAGACATCGGCTATAGAAGCTCTCAGAGTTCGCTTATTCCCACTCTCGCTATCTGGATCAGCATTCACTTGGTTTTCATCATTGCCATATAATTCAATCAGGAGCTGGGCCGATTTGGAGAAGCAATTCCATAAGTACTTTTTCAGTGGAGTTCAAGAGATGAAGCTATCGGACCTCACAGCTATTAGGCAAAAATCAGACGAATCGGTTCCGGATTATATCCAGCGATTCAGAGACGTGAGAAATAGATGTTACAACCTATCTTTATCATATTCTCAACTAGCCGATTTAGCTTTTCAAGGTTTGCTCGCGCCGATCAGAGAAAGGTTCTCGGCTCAAGACTTTGATAGTTTAGCACACTTAGCTCATAAGGTATCGGCTCACGAAACAAGATTTCAAGAGGCTAGGAAATTTATCAAAAAGGCTAATAACGTCAACAATGTCTACAATTATGATTCTGATTCTGAAGATGAAGACCCAGATATCAACGTAGCCGAATGGGCTAGGAACAAGAAGACGGTGGTCTGTCAATGGGCTAAGAATTCGGCTGTAGAGGAAAAATTTGACTTTGACATTACCAAGGCCGATAGGATTTTCGATCTCCTTCTTCAAGAAAAACAGATTCAACTTCCGGCAGGACATGTCATCCCATCGGCTGAAGAGTTAAAGAAAAGGAAGTACTGCAAATGGCACAACACAGGGTCTCATCACACTAATGATTGCAAAATTTTCAGACAACAGATCCAGTCAGCTATTGAACAAGGAAAAATTAAGATTGATGGATCCAACATGGTAAAGAGGCCGATGAAGATAGATGGACACCCTTTTCCAGTGAACATGGTGCATCCTGGATACAACAGGAATACAACCGATGGAAATAAAAACTATATTGGGAGTATCAGATCGGCTGGTATGATCGGCAAGTATCAAAACAGATGCCAAAAGGAAGAGGAGGCATATCCTGATGAGGAAGAGAGATATTTTGATCGCCATTGGAGTTGTGAATTATTCAGATTCTGCTGGAACGAAGGTATGAGGTTACCATCTATCGAAAATTGCCCTGGCTGCAGTGATCCTGATGTCCAATTCATTCAAGAACCAAGCCAACGACATGCAATTATACATCGGCCAAGACAATCGAGACTGTCAGTGCATGAAAGACTTGGGCCGATGCACCAAGATGATGATGAAGATGACTCACATAGAGGATCCAAGCCAATGCATCCCCAATGGTGTCCTTCTGGGATATTCACCAAAAATCAAAAGAGAAGAGTTCAACGGATGAGGAACAGAGAGCAATTCCAAGAGGTTGAGGGTGCAATTGAGCATCGGATGCGGCAGAAAAAGAAGAAGGTATGGCGCGTCAAGAGCAAAGTGGTGCCAGCCGACGAAGTTGAAGCCGATCGCAGCAAAAATCAACAACGTAAGGGCAAGGAGGTGATGTCATCTGAGATAAATATGGTCTTTATGTTGCCAGCCGAATATGCGGTAGAGCAAGTTGTCGAGCAAGAAGAAGGTATGCCATCGGCTAAATTGATGTTATCTCCACAACAAGCTGTTTTTGAGAAGCCTGAAGGAACAGATCATCGGCACCTCAAGCCACTCTATGTTAAGGGATTTGTCAATGGTAAGCCGATGTCAGAGATGCTAGTCGATGGAGGGGCAGCTGTTAATTTAATGCCTTATACAACATTCAGAAAGCTTGGGAAGAATTTAGAGGACTTGATCAAAACCAACATGGTTCTGAAGGATTTTGGCGGGAACCCATCTGAGACCAAGGGAGTTTTGAATGTGGAGCTAACCATCGGCAGTAAAACAATTCCAACCACGTTCTTTGTTATTGATGGGAAGGGTTCCTATAGTTTGTTGTTGGGAAGAGATTGGATCCATGCCAACTGTTGCATCCCTTCAACAATGCATCAAAGCTTGATTCAATGGCAAGGAGACCAAATCGAAATCGTGCCAGCCGACAGGTCAGTTAATGTAGCTTGTGCCGATTTCTCTATTTGGGAGATGGAAGTAATTGATTGTTTATCTGGCAAAGTTTGGCAAGGAGATTACTTAAAGGTTTCTGATGATGCCATATAGACAACAGGAGATGGAGAGCCCCAATTCTTGTTTTGAGGGCGCCGTGGAGGGTTCCAACCTATACACAGAAGATACCATTGATGATCTCGACGGCAAGCTTGGGCAAGGTTTTATGTCGGCCGGTGAACTAGAGGAAATTGACATCGGACCAGGTGATAGGCCTAGGCCGACATATATTAGTAAAGGTTTACCAAAAGAATTTAAATATAAATTAATTGCACTTTTAAAGGAGTATAGAGATTGTTTTGCCTGGGAATACTATGAGATGCCAGGACTTAGCCGATCGATAGTTGAATCTCGGCTCCCTATCAAACCAGGTTATCGGCCATATAAGCAACCCCCAAGACGTTGTAAAGCTGCGATGTATGATGCTATTAAGGCTGAAATTACAAGACTCTATGATGCTGGCTTCATCAGACCATGCCGATATGCTGAGTGGATTTCCAATATAGTACCGGTTATTAAGAAAAACGGCAAGCTCAGGGTTTGATTGATTTCAGAGATCTAAACAAAGCTACACCGAAGGATGAATACCCAATGCCGGTAGCCGATCAACTTGTAGATGCAGCATCTGGACATAAGATTATCAGTTTCATGGATGGCAATGCTGGTTATAATCAAATTTTTATGGCTGAGGAGGACATTCACAAGACCGCTTTTAGGTGTCCTGGTGCTATCGGCTTATATGAGTGGGTAGTTATGACTTTCGGTTTGAGGAGTGCTGGTGCTAGATATCAGAGAGCCATGAAATATATTTTTCACGATCTCATCGGCGCATTGGTGGAGATATATATAGATGATATGGTAGTTAAGTCCAAGGAAGTTGATGATCACATAGCCGATTTGAAACAGGTCTTAGAAAGAGCAAGGAAGTATGGGTTGAAGATGAATCCTACCAAGTGTGCTTTTGGTGTATCGGCTGGTCAGTTTCTTGGGTTTCTGGTTCATGAGAGAGGGATTGAAATTCCTCAGAGGAGCATTGAGGCAATTAAAGATATTAAACCCCCAGAAGATAAAACCAAGTTACAATCATTGATTGGCAAGAGTAATTTTGTTCGGCGTTTTATATCAAATCTGTCTGGCCGAATAGAGCCATTTACTCCTTTACTAAGGTTGAAAGCCGATCAAGAATTTGTCTGGGGAGAGAAGCAGCAGCAGGCTCTGGATAATATCAAGGAATATTTGAGTACCCCTCCAGTTCTTATACCACCACAGCAGGCTTGGTGATAATATCACCTAGGGGGGCAAGTTTTCAGTTTGCTTTTACTATTAAACCGTATTCAACGAATAATCAAGCAGAATATGAAGCTGTTCTCAAAGGGTTGCAGTTATTAAGAGAAGTCGAAGCCGATGCTGTTGAGATCATGGGTGATTCATTGTTGGTGATAAGTCAATTATCTGGGGAATATGAATGTAAGAACGATACCTTAATAATCTATAATGAGAAATGCCAGGAGCTGATGAAGACATTCAAGATGGTTACTTTGAAGCATATTCCTAGGGAGCAAAATGCTGAAGCCAATGATTTAGCTCAAGGTGCATTAGGATATAGGTCGATATTACAAGGGATTGAGGTAGAAGTGGCCTGTATTCCAGCCAATGATTGGAGGTTTGATGTTTTTGAGTATCTAAAGAATCCTTCAAGATCAGTTTCAAGGAGATTAAGGTATAAAGCTCTCAAGTATGTTTTGTTGGATGATTCATTATATTATCGGACGATTGATGGAGTTCTCTTGAGGTGCTTGAGTATGGAAGAAGCTAAAGTTGTTATGTGTGAGGTTCATGAAGGTATTTGTGGGACACATCAATCGGCTCATAAAATGAAGTGGTTACTTCGAAGAGTTGGATATTTTTGGCCGACAATGCTGGAGGATTGTTTCAGATATTACAAGGGTTGTAAAGATTGTCAGAAGTTTGGAGCAATTCAGAGAGCGCCAGCATCGGCTATGAACCCTATTATCAAGCCGTGGCCGTTCAGAGGTTGGGGTATTGATATGATCGGCCAGATTAATCCACCATCAAGCAAAGGACATAAGTTCATATTGGTTGCGACTGATTATTTCACTAAGTGGGTTGAGGCAATTCCCTTGAAGAAAGTTGACAGTCAAGATGCGAACAATTTTGTCAAAGAGCATATTATCTACAGGTTCTGATCAAGGTTCTATATTTATATCGGATGAGTTTGTTCAGTTTGCTGATGGCATGGGTATTAAGTTGTTGAATTCATCACCATATTATGCACAAGCCAATGGACAAGCTGAGGCATCTAACAAGAGTTTGATTAAGTTGGTCAAGAGAAAGATAGCCGAATACCCCAAGAAGTGGCATACTATTCTGGCTGAGTCATTATGGTCTTATCGGATGGCTTGCCATGGTGCAATTCAGGTACCTCCTTATCAACTGGTTTATGGGCATGAAGCCGTCTTACCATAGGAAACCAACATCGGCTCTAGGAGGATTTCTTTACAAGATGAGTTAACAGCCGATGATTATCATAATTTGATGGTTGACGAGTCAGAAGATTTGGTTCAAGCAAGATTGCGAGCTCTTGAGAAAGTTCGAAGGGATAAGGAGAGAATTGCCAGGCATTATAACAAGAAGGTTGTACCCAAATCTTTTGAGGAAGGCGAGCTGGTTTGGAAATTAGTGCTGCCGATAGGGGCCAGAGATAATAAATTCGGCAAGTGGTCACCGAATTGGGAAGGTTCATTTCAAGTTCACAAATGTGTTTCTAAAGGGGCCTATATGTTAAAAGGACTTGATGGAGAAATATTTGGACGAGCACTTAATGGAAAATACTTAAAGAAATATTACCCAAGTGTTTGGATTGGTTCATGATCGGCTATGGTTTGCTGGTTGATGGTTGATAGCCGATGTGTTTACATCGCCTTTAGATGGCCGATATTTTTATCGCCCTTAGATATATAAGTTTGCAGTATCGTGTTCCCTACTACAAACTTGGGGGGCATGGAAGATAAAAAGTTGGAAATTTCTGAGCAAAATTTAGTATAAGTTGCCAAGTCTGGAATACAGTCTGGAATATAGCCAAGTCTGCCAGGTATACAATTGGTTTATATGAAGCAATAGTATCAATCGGTTTAAGGAAGTTAAGAAGTTATGTTACAAGACAAGTGTTTTAGCCGATTACAGAATTGATCACAAAATTCTTCTAAGTCCTTATTACAAGAAATCATTGCGCAAGATATTTCTGGATTGCTGACAATGCCCGTTGACGGATTTCTTCAATTTCTGCAATAGCTTGGGCATCTTGGGCGTCAGTTCCAGGAATTACCTTCAAGGACTTAGTCATGGTGGCCACATTCTTTATAGCCGATTTCAGCTTTGCTTTCTGTTCTCCAATGGCTTTAGGGAGATCGGCTAATTTCTGCTTTTCCAATGCAATCTTGGCATTACACTCTTCAAGCTTGGCTAGCAGATCTATTCTTTCGGCTTCTAATTGATTTATCGAAGTTTTAATTGGCTCTTCGGCTAGTTGATCGAGCTTGGTTTTCTCATCATGGACTAATTGCCGATTGGATTGAATGGTGGCTTCTATATCTCTTTTCTCTCGTCTATCGGCTATCCTTTGTTTTGCCTTCTCCAGCTTAAATTGGTGCTGCTCAAGATACATAGCTGGGGTAACCATATTGGACAATTCATCTGGCAAAATAGCTTGGATTTCTTGGAATCTGATTCGGAGAGTGCTGCAGTCAACCACCAGACTGTCTAGAGATGCTTCTAGCCGATGTGCAATATCTTCAAGATTCCTCTTCACGTCATCGGCTAGAGGAGCTAAGGATTTGCTTGATATTTCTCCTTCTGCTTCTTCATCAAAGTAGTCCTTTATATCAAAAGAGAATAAATCGGCTAAGACCTGCAAGTAGGAAAGATGAAAAGAATACAAGTATGAGGATATTTTTATATAGCCGATTTGAGAGGTTTTAAGAATGAGGTTTACAGGGATTGCAGGAGCAACGATTTCTTCTTCGACGTGATGGCTGCCTACAGCCGATGTGGTATGTTCGCTGGAGACAGGTTGTGCTACAGGTGATGGAGGGGAAGGAGGCTGAAAATATTCATGCAAGTGTTAGATAGTATCGGATAATGAAGTATTCAGAGGATTAAAAGATTGAAATTTACCAGAGGAGCTTGAATGGATGGTTTAGCCGATACTTGTGCTGGTTTCTTTCTCTCGGCTGGTCTTTTCTTCTACAAAATGCAAGAGTTGGAGGATTAAGTTGAGGATCAATAAAGAAAATTTGTATCAAGGAAGATGAATTTACCCTAGGTTGCCGAGTGAAGACAGCTGGAATAGGAGTTGTGGGGGTTTGCTTTGGAGAGGCTGGAGGTGTTTCTTTTTCCACATCACTGGATTCGGCTGCAGCTTCATCTATTGCCCATTCGATGGATGCTTCTTTTAGGGCTTCATCTGCATCATCGGCTGTTGGAGGTGGTTGTTTCTTGGCCTTTTTCTTAGTGGCTGGGGGCACAGCAGTTGATGCTCTAGTTCTCCTTTTCCTGCCTGCATCGGCTGTTTCTTTCATTTGTCCTTGGAGCAAGCTTGATGTCTTGGGGGCATGATAGCCGATGACAGGAGGAGTCATGCCGCATCTGTTAGGAAATAGCCCTGCAGCATATTCAATTTCTTTGCCACTTTTGCTGGTATGAGGAGGAGATGAGTCTGTGGTCTGAAAGAGCAAAGATAGTTCATGAGTTATAAATAGAATCGGCTGATATGTTTAAAGCAGGAATAAAAAGAGAAGTTACCTGGGGGATCATGTCAGGGAAGAGGTCTGTCATGTAGATAGTAGCCGATTGGTGAAAAAGATGTTGTTTCCACTCAGCCCACCAAGAGGTGAAGTCTTTGCTCCTGAACATAGCTAATTCAATATCATTAATACCGCCAAGAGAGGGGTCTGGGATGTTCAACAGCCGATCCATCATCAGACTTGAAGATATCTCTCCTCGGCATTCAATCTTGTCAGCAAACCACAAGCCGATTGGGAGTTGGCCCATACCAAATTGTCTTGCTGAGCTCATGGGATGATAGAACTCATATGAGACTTTAATATTCCTACCCTGGTGGATGCCGATAGGGAGAATGCATGGGCTGATGGCTGTAGTATAAACTTCTTTGGACTTCTGAAATTTGTCATGGTTTATTTCTTCAAATCTGAAGTCCGATGGCAGCTCAAAATTGACTGATTCATCATAGAAGAACCAGATTCTAGCGTCTTTCTGGAAGCCATCATAGAAACTAAAAAACCAGTCCTTGAGCAATTCTGCTGATAACTTTGCTCCTGCATCGGCTGGTGTGCTGGCATATTCTCCAAAGGATGTACATCTCCGATGAGTTATTTCTTCACCATCATCGTCGGTAATTGGTACCAATATTGGGAATTCTGATTCTGTTGGAGATGGCCGATTGACAGCTTTCATTACAACCAAGTTTAACCAAGTCTGCAATAACCACCATGGGCCACCTGCATTGACTACTGAGCCGGTTGCTAGTTTGGCTGATGCGTTGGTTAAGGTCTGATACAGATAGCCGAGCAGGATTTTTCCCAAAGGAAATTGTCTTTTCTCTTCAAGGGCTTCGGCTTTGTGCTACCAATTTGAGGTTGGGCCACAACTTGATCCACAAAACAGAAATTTTTCCAACCACATCAGCAAGAAGGCAGTATGCTCTCTTGGGGTAACTGAGCCCTGACCCATGTTAGCCGAAATGAACCCAGACCATCCTCCTATGCTCTTTGTTTTAAAGTCAAATCTATTCTTGGAGTTCAAGATCATTGGGTTGGTAGATGAGGTGATATCAAGTCCAGTTAACATGGTTATATCTAAGAGAGTTGGTGTCATTGGCCCTTGGTTGAATAAGAATGCATTGAGGGTGTTGGACCAGAAGTAGCTTGCGGAGGCCATTAACGGCTCATCTTTAGCCGAATTTGACAAAGAAAGGGCTAGGGCTTGGCCGATTCCTATCTCATCCCAGTGACTTTGCTTGCTAGCTGATATGCGCTTGAACCATGCAGGCCAGCTTTTCTCTAGGGATGGCCAGGACTTAAATGTGTTTTTCCAGTGTCCTATGTTGGGGTTTGATAATCTGAAGGGGATTCTATTGGTTTCGGCAGTGATGAACTCAGTTGGGTCTGTATTGCCGATTGGCCCAAGGAAGTAGTTGTTTTCATGATTAAGACTGGGAACCGCAATTAGGTTTGCGAGATGCTACATCAACAAAGCAAAAGAGAAGAGAAGCAAGCTAAGATTGCGGGAAAATGAAATTGGATGAATTAAAAGGAGATCTAGCCGATGGGATGTACCTCAGCGTATTCGGCCGATGGGGCAGCAGATGGAGCGGATGACGAAAACATCTTCTCGCTGGCGGAAGTTGAGTGAGCGAAGGGTTGCTTGAAGATTGACTGCTTGCGCCGAGGGGATCGCCGGAGTTGAGGGAGACAGAGATTGCGGAAGCGGTGGCAACAGTAAATAACGGTGTGAGGTTTCTCGGGGCCGTCGGTTAAAGTATTTAAAGCGCTGTGGTAACGGTAAAAAAAGGAAAGAGCAAGATTTTCTCGGAGATAAGATTTGGCAAATCCGAAACATTACCAAATATTCCGGACTTGGGGGGCATGTGTTGACGACCAAATTAAGTAATTCAAATATCAGAAGTCAAGATGGAATCGAAGAGGATTGAAGAGATAAGATCGTATCGGAAAGTAGAGTGAGAATCGGCTGTGGTCCGAATCGACTGTGGACTGGATCGGCAGAGTCAGAGTCGGACTAGGTTAGCTGATTGAGCCGATTTTGGTAATATGACTCAGTATACGTCATCGGGTTGTGTTAGCGTGCTTCATATGGATTGCCATGCACGGATGAAGTCCTGAGGAGGCAATTGTATCTATTAATTAGGATATTTTATGTAATTTCCTTATAGATATTCTCGGTAAGAGTCCGCCTAAGGGACTTGTTGGTTAGTTGGATTTGTATTAGGTTAATATGAGTCGTGTCCGTGATGGACAAGGTTTGTAATTTCGGGTATAAATATAATCCCGAGGTCTTGTAAAGAAAAACAACTCACGTTCAATCAATCTCGGCGCATCGCCAAACCTTTGTTTTCTGTTCTCGGCAAGTTTGTGCTTTCGAGTCGTGCTGCATCAATTTGATCTTCGGCGAAAAGGTATATCTTGTCATGGCGAGTTACATCATTAGGGCTAGTGCTTACATCTCTACGACACTCTAGTTCTTTGTTGTGATTCTTCGAGTTATCAGTTATCATATATGTTATATAACTTAAGTTGACAATGCAATCTACCTATATCGGCTAGATCCTTTCTAGGGTTTCATCGGTATCGGCTAGGTTACTTTGTTAATCTAGGTTATATAATGTATCCACCATCCCGAAAAGGCAACCATCGGCTTGATTCTTTAGATCTCATGTTTCTATTTATACTTAATGCTGCATTGGTTCAGTCCAACCTATCAAGTCGTATTTAGAATCATGATATCTAACCTGCTTCGTGGTTGTTAATAAGGATAGTATCGGGGTTTCAGCCGATCTTACCTGGTATAGATGTTTTACATTGTGTTATGCTTTGTTTAATGTTCTATATCTGCCCTTTATGTCAGGATCTAATCTAATGTAAATATATTAAGCTTAATATCAATCTGATTGATTATAGTTTAATATATTTATTACTAGAGAATATCCTAACATAAGGTTGTATCGGAGATATAGCCGATACATACTTAAACCTAGATATCGGCTATGATATCAATCTGCATAATCATTATGTCATGTTATATTTAGACTTGGGCAATTTATACTGTCTCGGTTCAGTCCGATCTATCCCAATTGCTTATTTCTAAAGTAATATTGATATATTGATTATATAACACTAATCTTTACAGCAGATATACTAGTTTTAGGGTTAATTTTATCATTGCTTACACCTTACAGCCGATCCATGCTTTATTGCATTGGCTAGGTCACATACGATATGAAATCGGCCCTATGGCCGATTGTCTATCGTTTACTGATATTCTTTGCATGTTTTTCTTGTTGATTGCAGGATCAAATCAACTGGCACGCCCTTTAATCTGAAACCCTAATTTTGGACCTGCACTAGAGTAAAGCAAACCTCTCAGGCCAGTGTGTGTTTTTTGCATCAACACATACCCTACCAAGAAGCTACACATTTAATTACCCAAGCTATCAAAGGTACAAGATAAACAATGTATAAGGTCGAGTACAATAGGACAGTAATACCCATATAGATGACATTATAAAATAATGCAGTATTTAAAGCAAAGTGGAACATTGCGCAAATCGGTACAATATGATCAATGATGAAGCATGACTTGCCTTGCTCTGGCGCTGGGTCGACTTTCGGCGACTACTTCGAGGTAGACGGGTTCGTCCGAACTGCCGGATTCTACACGACATACAAAGCACACAAGCAATACAGACTATAAGTCTACTAAAACAGAGAACAAAATTATTTTTAATGGATTCTTGGCATTTTTATGAATTTACTGCAATTTGAATGGACTCAAACGGAGTCCGGATGAATTAGTTATGAATGTTAGAAGGTTTACTATGTTTTTACTATAAACAGAAAACCCTTAATGTATTAATTGCGCAATCATTAGCCCTGCTGATGTCATCGGAGGGGGGTGGCGCTGACAAGCGGGCCCCACCTATTAAAGGCTTGGGTGCACCAGTCTACGGTGGACTAGGTCCACGGGTCCGGGAAGGAAGGACGCACCACGTGGCGCACACGTGGCGCTGACGCGGCACCGACGTGGCCCGCATGTGGTGGCCACGTGGCGACCATGCGAGCGGCGGAATGGATGGCCCCGATCTACCCGAGGGTAAATCGGACGGCAGCGGCGGCGTGCGCCCGGGGCGCTCGGGCACGACAATGGTCGGCCCGGCCAAGGCGCCCGGCGGCATGGCGCGACCACCGGTGACGACTGGCGGTACGACACGGCCACCGGCGACGACTGGCGGCACGAGACGATGCACGGCACACGCGGCGGTGCAGGACCGGCGCGAGGTGGCGCGGCCAAACTGCGGGCAGGTGGCACGGCGCCGAGAGGGCGCGGCGCGGGCGCGGGGCAGCATGGCGCGGCACGGCGGCGGTGGCGCTCGAGCGGCGGCGGTGGCGCTCGGGCGGCGGCACCACAGCAGCGTCGAGCGGCAGCAGCGCGGCTCAGTGCCGAAACGGCGGCCCGCGGCCCCGAGAGGGGCGGCAGCCAGGCGGCGTGCAGCGCGGCCGAGAGGCGCTCGGCGGCTAGGGACGCCGGAGGGGAGAAAGAAGAGGGGAAAGGGAGGGGCTCACCGAGGCGACGGCGGTGCGAGCGGCGGACGGGGAGCCCCGCGTGCTTGCGAGCCTAACGGCGGTGGTGGCGCAGCGTGGCGGCGATTCCGGCGATGGGTAGGGGCGGCAGGAGTTGGCAAAAGCGGCGTCGGTGATGGTGCGACGGCGCTAGGGCGGCAGGGTGCACAGGAGCGGGCGACGGAAGAAGAAAAAGGGAGGAGGGGAAGGCGGCGGTGCTTAAATAGGGGAGGAGGGGCACGGACGTGGCCGGGGTCGGCCCAGATTTCTCGCCGGAGTGTGGGCGTGGGGAGGAGAGAGGTGGGATTCAAAAATTGAGTCCCGGCCATCTCGCGAGTGCGCGCACAACGAGGGAGTGGGGTGGCGGTTGCATCGTGTGCAGGGGGAGGCGACGACGTGGGCGGCGTGGCCCGGGAGAGACGGAGCGGTGGTTGGGCGGGATGCCGCTCCGGCGGTCGGAGGTAGAGGAAGGGGCCGACAGGTGGGCCCCACCTGTCGGTGACCCGAGAGGGAGAGGGAGGGCGCGGGTGGCCGGCTGGGCCGTGGCCTTCGGCCGACCCAGCAAGGAGGGCGCAGGGGGGAAAAGGGACTTGGGCCGGTGGCCCAAAAGAAAAAGGAGGGGGGAAAGGAAAGAAAAAGAAAAAAGATTTTCCAGGGCAAATAATTTCTTATGCTCGATTTTAAATTAGGTAAAATTATTTCTAGGACTCTGAAAATTCAAGTAACAGTTCTGTTAGCATATTTTGACATGTAGAACCCAAGGAAAATTCCAGATGCTATTTCCGACTATTATTTGCATTTATTAAATTAGGGTTTCTCTCTTGCCACTTCACAAATAATTTCTTGAGACCATTTATTAAATAATTTAGGCTTGGGAGAAGAACCTCAGGGTGTGACAAACCTACCCCCCTTAAACGGAATCTCGACCCCGAGATTCAGAAGAGCCGGCGAAGAGGTGCGGATGGGTGGCTTTCAACTCATCTTCTCTTTCCCAGGTGGCTTCTTCCTCAGAGTGATGACTCCACTGAACTCGGCAGAATCTGATAACCTTATTTCTGGTTCTTCTTTCACTGGTCTCAAGGATGCGGACTGGCTTCTCCACATAAGTCAGATCTTCTTGTATATCGATGTGCTCCGAATCGGCTTGTTCTTCTGGTACCCTCAAGCACTTCTTTAACTGAGACACATGGAACACATTATGGATACCAACCATGTTGGATGGGAGTTCTAGCTGATACGCAACTTCTCTTCGTTCCAAGATTTTGTATGGTCCCACGAAGCTTGGTGCCAACTTGCCTTTCGTCTGGAAACGGTGTACTCCCCTGAGCGGAGTGACACGGAGGTACACATAATCCCCTGCTTCAAAAGTGAGCTCTCTTCGGCGGTTGTCTGCGTAGCTTTTCTGTCGAGATTGTGCAATTCTCAGCCTTTCTCTGACAGTTCTGACTTTCTCCTCTGCGTCAGTTAACACTTCTGTCTTGAACAATTGACGTTCGCCTGTTTGATCCCAGAAGAGAGGTGTGCGGCACTTCCGACCATACAATGCTTCAAACAGTGCCATTTGCAGACTGGCCTGGTAGCTATTGTTGTAAGAGAATTCAGCATATGGTAGACGTTTATCCCAAGCACCGCCAAAATCAAGTGCACAGGCTCGCAGCATATCTTCCAAGATCTGATTGACCCTCTCAGTCTGGCCATCTGTCTACGGATGGAAGGCTGTGCTGAAGTTCAAACGGGTCCCCAATTCTTCTTGCAGCTTCTGCCAAAATTTTGAAGTAAACTAACTCCCCCGATCAGATACGATCTTCTTAGGTACTCCATGCAGACACATGATCCTTGTTAAGTATAGCTCTGCCAATTTTTTCCCCGTGTACGTGGTGTTTACCGGGATGAAGTAGGCAACCTTGGTGAGACGATCAACCACCACCCATATTGAATCGTGCCCTGACGATGTCCGGGGCAAACCTGTGATGAAGTCCATTCCGATTTCTTCCCATTTCCATTCCAGGATCTGGAGGGGTTGAAGCAATCTTGCGGGCCTCTGATGTTCTGCCTTAACTCGCTGACAAACATCGCAGAGCGCGATGAATTCGGCTATTTCTCTCCTCATGCTGGCCCGCCAGAATTTTTCTTTGAGATCTTGGTACATCTTGGTATTGCCGGGATGAATAGAGTACTGAGTTTGATGAGCTTCCATCAAGATCAAGTCTTTCAATTCCTTGTCTTCAGGTACACACAATCTTTCTCCCATCTAGATTGTGCCGTGTTCATCTTCATGGAAATCCCGGGCTTTTCCAACCCTCATATTCTTTTTCAGCTCAGCTATCTCAGGGTCATTTACTTGAGCTACTCTGACTTGGTCCACGAGCGTAGGTCGCGCTTCGAGGACGGCCACGAACCCGTGTTCCACATTTCCCAAGTTGAGATGTTCAAGCTCCTGCTGCAGTTTGCCACACGTGCCTTCAGTGCACAAGACATTGCGGTAGCTTTTCCTGCTCAAGGCATCTGCCACAACATTGGCTTTGCCTGGATGGTAGTGAATGCCCATGTCATAGTCTTTGATCAACTCCAACCATCTATGCTGTCGGAGATTTAGGTCAGGCTGGGTGAAGATGTACTTCAGGCTCTTGTGGTCCATGTAAACTTCACAACGGTTACCGATGAGGTAGTGTCACCAGATTTTTAGAGCGTGGACCACTGCTGCCAACTCTAGATCATGAGTAGGATAATTGCTTTCAGGTGGGCGCAATTGCCGCGAGGCGTATGCGACCACTTGACCTTCTTGCATCAGGACACATCCTAGCCCTTGGCGGGACGAGTCGCAGTACACCTGGAAATCTTTCGTCTGGTCAGGTAGAATCAGAACTGGAGCAGATACTAACTTCCTCTTGAGCTCCTCAAAACTCTTGTTACACTCGGCTGTCCACTTGAATTTCTCGTCTTTCTTAAGCAACTGAGTCATAGGCCTAGCAATCCTAGAGAAATTCTCAATGAACCGATGGTAATAGCCCGCAAGTCCAAGAAAGCTTCGGATCTGAGAGACTGTCTTTGGTGGGGTCCACTTCGTAATTGACTCCACATTTGAGGGATCCACGGCTACCCCTTGAGCTGATATGACGTGACCGAGGAATTGAACCTTCTTCAGCCAAAAATCACACTTACTGAACTTCGCATACAATTGATGTTCCTTCAGCTTCTCATGAGCTAAACGGAGATGTTGCTCATTTTCCTGTTCAGTTTTTGAATAAATAACTATGTCGTCGATGAATACCACGACAAACTTGTCCAGGAATTGCATAAACACCTTGTTTATCAAGTTCATGAAGAAAGCCGGGGCATTGGTGAGCCCAAAGGACATAACTGTACACTCGAACAACCCATAACAAGTTATGAACGCTGTCTTCGGAATGTCTTCTTCTCGGATCCTCAACTGGTGATAGCCTGATCGCAGGTCGATCTTAGAAAACACTGTTGCTCCCTTCAACTGATCAAACAGGTCGTCGATTCTTGGCAACGGGTACTTGTTCTTGATAGTGACCTCATTAAGTGCGCGATAATCAACGCACATTCGCTTCGTCTTGTCCTTCTTCTCAACAAAGATGACCGGAGCACCCCAAGGTGAAGTACTCGGTCGGATATAACCTTTCTGCAGTTGTTCATCAACTTGCTTCTTGACCTCTGCTAGCTCATTGGCTGCCATTCTATAAGGCCTTTTGTAGATTGGTGCGGTTCCTGGTGCCAAATCGATCCGGAATTCGATCTCTCTCTTGGGCGGCATGGTAGTGAGATCCTCGGGAAACACTTCTGGATAATCGCAGACGATGGGAATATCTTCCAATTTTCTCGAACTCTTCCCCTCGGTGGTCACTAAACTTTCCGCCTCAACCTGATTCAATGAGACTACTTGCTTTGGTGACGCTGGAGACTTGTACACCACTGTTTCTCCCTTCTCATTGATCAGGATGACTGTGCGATTTGCAGAATCGATGATGCCCTTGAACTTGGTTAGCCAATCCATCCCAAGAATGACATCTAGGTCTTTGGATTCCAGAAGGATAAGGTTGGCTAGAAATAGTGATCTTTGGATTTCTATTGTTACAGAAGGGCTGAATTGAACCGAGGTGGAGCTATTCCCTGGGGTATAAACCAGCATTGGTGTACTAAGTTATTCTCTTATTAACCCATGTACCCCCAACAAACTTCTTCGAAATAAATGAATGCGTTGCACCGGAATCAAAAAGTACTATAGCGGGGGCTGAGTTGACAGGAAACGTACCCAGTACGACCTCTGGTGCTGCCTGTGCCTCTTCTGCCGATGCATGATTGACGCGGGCTTGGATGATCCTGGGCCCCGCACGTCTCGGCTTCGGGCATTTGTCGGTGAAGTGTCCCGGTTCACCGCAGTTGAAGCAAGCTCCTGGCTTCGCTCCTGCATCCCTTTTGGGCTGAGCTGGCTGGGTTGGCGGAGTTGGTGCAGCAGGCGGGCGTGGAGCTGGGCGACTGTGCTGCCCACCTTGGTTGTTGTTTCCTCCATTGAAACCAGCACGGAAGTTACCAGGCTGGTAAGGGCGATGCTGGTGAACAATCAAAGTGGAGGGTCCACCCTGCTGTCCTGGAGTGAAGCGGGGCTTCTGGTGACTCCCCTGGTGTGCCCTGAACTGAGCGCCTTCCTTTTCCTATCCATTTTGTTGCGCTGGTCTTCTTGGCGAATCGCCCTATCCACCAATCTCTTGAAGTCAGCATAGTCACCGGAGATCAGCTGATTCGTGAGCTCATCATCCACACCATCCAGAAATTTCTCCTGGCACTCAGCATCAGTGCGCACATCCTCCACGGCATATCGTGCGAGGCGGTTGAACTCGTGCAGGTATTCTGTCAAAGTCCTGCTACCCTGGTTCAGTGCACGAAACTCCCTCTTCTTCTGGGCCACTATACCATCGGGAATCTGGGCCTTCCTGAAGCTACGGCAGAATTCAGCCCAAGTGACTTCCGTCCTAGGCGGACGAGTGACCAAGTGATTGTCCCACCAAGCCGAAGCGGGACCCTGCAGCTGATGGGTGGCAAAGGTGACCTTTTCTTGGTCGTTGCACTGCCGCAAGTTGAGCTTCTTCTCGATGGCGTGAAGCCAATCATTAGCCTCCATGGGGTTGGTGGTGCTCGAGAAAGTTGGCGGGCGAACGCGGAGGAACTCCGGTAGCTTGGACTGGCGAGGGGGACCAAACTACTGGTTCTGCTGACCCTGCTACTGTTGCTGGGCCTGGTGCTGCATCTGTTGCATCATCTGCTGCTGCATCTGTTGGTGCTGCTGTTGCATCTGCTGCATCATGGCGGCCATCATTTGTGTCTGGCTGGCCAGCACCTGAGCGATGGTGGGGTTCTCAGGTAGTGGGGGTGGAGGGCCATTGTTGTTAGCCCCATTTTCTTGTGCCCCGGTGGTCGGGTCCTCATTGCCACTAGTGTTACCGCTTGCC
Organism: Oryza punctata; assembly: GCA_000573905.2. Lineage (NCBI taxonomy): Eukaryota > Viridiplantae > Streptophyta > Magnoliopsida > Poales > Poaceae > Oryza > Oryza punctata. The sequence continues at coordinate 5,957,922 of CM002491.2, read as the reverse complement.
CTCGTGTTGACCATCTAGAGGGAAGGAACCCGAAGGAAGAGATGGAAAAGAAATAAAACTGAAAGCTCAGAAACTAAACTTCATTATATTGGAATTAAACTGTAATTGTTCTGATCTTAATTAAAACACTTAAAACAACAAGCATAAACCTTAATAAGATAGCCATACCATAGGCACATGGTACCGACCATCAACTAACCCACAAAACATCAAACCTAGCACACAGAAACTAACAAGGAATCAAAATAAGTGAAACTATAAAGCTAAGGGTAGCGAGCCTAATGCTCGGAGCGGCTCCTGCGGTTGGTGGAGTCGTAGCTGGGCTCCTGCTCATCTCCCGGCTCCTCTGATCGGCTCCTGGAGTCGACCATCTCTGTGTCACCGCTGGTAGGCTCTGAGCTGGAACCGCTGCCGTTGCTGCCGCTGGGTGTAGCGCTCAACCATCCTCCACTGCCACTGGCGGGACCCTGGTACGCGGACGATGGGATGAAGGTGAGCGTAAACTTTGGTGACGGCGGTACGGCTGGTGCTGGAGCTGGAGCTGGAGCTGGAGCTGGGGCTGGAGCTTGGTTCCTCGGTGCGAGCTGGGTGCGCACCGGGGCGGTGGTGGTCTTCCTGGGCGTCGTGCGGATCCTGGGGCCACTTGGCGCTGGACGCCCCTGCATGTTGGCGTTCTCGGCCTTCAGACGAGCGATCTCATCCTCCAGGCGAGCTATCTTGATCAACTTCTGGCCGTTGAGGGCCTTGGACGCCTTGTGAAGATCAGCATGCATCTTGTCCAGTCCCTTCATCACCGTGCACATGTGTCCAAAGGTGGCGTCGTTCTCCGCAGTCGTCGGGCGGAAGGTGCTGACAGTGCTGGTGGCGGAGCGGCGAGGATGGTAGCGGTACGTAGTGGCGCAAAACTGGTAGGAGTGCCTATCGCCAAGCCTAGTCATCATTATGTAGGCAGCCTCCTAACAAGCGTGCACACGGTGCCTCCCGAAGCTTCGACCACCATGTTGGGAAGGTTGGTGCCAACAAAGCCATAGACCTCCAAACGGACTCTGTACGGAAACTCTCCACTGAGGGGCTCGATGGTGGTGTACTCTGGCGCCTCCGGGTATCCCACAACTAAGGTCATGCGGGCGAGCTCGGCCACACATGTCCTCACCACGGTGCGTAGGGGGAAAGTCTGCCATCTACAGAAGACAAGGGGTGGGAAATCAATGCATGCTCAAATCCAACTTGAATAAAGCAAATAAGGACTCAAGCAAATGAACGAATAAAAACGAACTTTATGCATCAAATATTTTCATGGGGTTAAATAAAAACATAATTAAGTTAACATAGATAATAAAATAACGCACAATGTATTATATGATAATAGCTCTAGGTATAAAAATTTGCAACCCCCCTTTCAAACTAGACAGATCCTAATGCATTATTCCCACTGTATTCCCGACTGACTGTCGAATAAAATTCCAATTAACCCCAGACCCATTTGTTCCAAATTGCTAATACCCTAGACCGACTGATTTTCCAAATATCCCATTCGAATAAACGATTAAGATTTCCCCAATAAACCAAGGAAACCAAATCCCCGAATTTTTCCGAAACAACTCCAAACGCAAAAGGGCATATGCATATGAAAGAGTTCAGAGAGCCCTTAGGGTTTTTCTAGTGGCTTGTCCTACGGTCAAGGTCGGCTCTGATACCAACTTGTCACACCCAGAAATTTGCTAAACCAAATTTCCAAACAGAGTGTGTATTAAAATCCCTGTCCAGGACCAGCCAGGGTACACAAACGACAAAGTTGACGTACAGATCCACGTCTTACAAAACATTCAAATGTCTTACATAAATGCAGCGAAAAAAGGTAAACAAGCTTATTCTAGTCTTGACGCTTGCGGCACGGCGAAACCACTCCACAGGCATCCTCGACGGCAGGACGACGATCACTCAGAGAAACCACCATCAGAAACGTACTCCAACTCTGGTGTAGGGGAAAAGAGCAAGACTGAGTACTACCCACTGTACTCAACAAGTCATACTGGAAGGGAGGGTATGATGCAAGTGTTGCCAAGGAAAGGCTAGGGTTCATTTGCACAAAGCTAGCATTTAAAACAGAAGTTGAAAGCGGTAAAACCGTTGAGTTAATTTAGCATAATTAAACCATCACTGTCCAACGCTACACCACGTTGCGACAGGCCCAGACCATTCCACCTGAACTAAACCAGTTCCATTAAGTCAAATTATTAGGGTTATGACTAATCACGGTGAATCTGGTTGACCGCCCATAACCGCGGGCCCGGCTATTCGAAGTTTTACTCTGATCAGAGGTGTACAACTGTACCCACAAGACACAGCCCCACGACACGTTTTTGTGCGCGGGCATGCCACCACGACATACCGGAAAGAGGCCGTGACAGGACCCTTCGCATAACCCCCTCTAGCCAAGCACACCACACCTCAGGTTTCACCCCCGTCCCCAGCGGGCAACGGGCAGTCCCCTCTCGTGCCTAGGTGAATCCGGAAGCGACAGAGGTCGTCGCAGGGCCAGCCCCGCTCCATCACGCCCACCCTTGCCTGGCAGCGTCGGCTAGAGAAAAGCTACACTACAAGCCCAGCGGTTGCCCACGCTGGCTTGTGGTAAGTATGGTAAGTTCTTCCAGGGGTTCCCGTGAAGGCGGTGGAAGAAGAAAAAGGGAGGAGGGGAAGGCGGCGGTGCTTAAATAGGGGAGGAGGGGCACGGACGTGGCCGGGGTCGGCCCGGATTTCTCGCCGGAGTGGGGGCGTGGGGAGGAGAGAGAGGCGGGTTTCAAAAATTGAATCCCGGTCATCTCGCGAGTGCGCGCGCGACGAGGGAGTGGGGCGGCGGTTGCTGTGAGTGTGTTGGGAGGCGGCGACGTGGGCGGCGTGGCCCGGGAGAGACGGAGCGGTGGTTGTGCGGGATGTCGCTCCGGTAGCCGGAGGTAGAGGAAGGGGCCGACAGGTGGGCCCCACCTATCGTTGACCCGAGAGGGAGAGGGAGGGCGCGGGCGGCCTGTAGGATCGCACAAGACTAAACAAACCTACCAGAGGGGGGTGAATGGTAGGGAAAACCAAAAACCCAAAAATCTTTTGCGGAATTAAAGATTACCCTCAAATGAAGACGTTGATGAAGTCCTGCCGCCGCCGGTCGGACCGCCCGGACACCCTCGGTCAGACCGCCGCTGTCCCGCCGGTCAGACCGCGCGCACACCTGCTGTTAGACCGTCGGGACCCAGAAACACCGGTACATGACAAACTCGAAGTTGTAGATTGAAAATTTTCGACTTTATTGCATCAACTAGTGTTTACAAAGTGCACCAACAGCACTCCTCACCAAAATCTCGAACTAAATTCGAAACCCTAACTCTCTCTCAACGATACTAGGAGACCTCACCCTCCCTCTCTATTTATACATGAAGTAGGTTGTGCAAAGCCCACGAATCTAACACAATTAGGACTCCTAACCCACGTAGGAAACAACTCATCTCTTTCCTTATCTCAATCAAACTTCCCAAATTCGGACTCCCTTCCAAATTCGACTCCTCTTTCCATAAGTACACAATCCCTTTTGTATACCATATGGATTTCTTCATCACCACATGCATTGTCCTCTAGCCTTCAGTATCCCGCACGATCTCTTGATCCTTGGACATCAACTTCTCTCAAGTTGACTCCGATCAAACACCGGCAGCACTCTCCCTAGGCCTCAAGCAACACCTGCACATGCAACAACCAAGAAACCATATTCCGAGCCCAAGTTCGTTCCAACTTGACTCACATTAGTATAACAACAGTATCCATACGCATAGAAACCATCTAGAAGCCAAATCTCCGAAGGAAATATCCAAATCCAACAAAACAACCCGAAACCGACAATAATCAAGATCCAGCCGGTCAGACCGTTAGGCTGGTACTCAGCCGGTCTGACCGCTCGGGTCAACCGAAACTGCACACTTCACAAAATCAACCATCTCAAAAATCTCCAAATTAACATTAGCAAACCACAAATATTTTCATCACAAAATCTAAATCAACTCCTTGATTTTACAATCTCCCCCTTGATGAAAATCATTGGCAAACAACAAATGGTTTGTGGTGTTTTGTGAAGCAAATCCAAAAAGCATCTTCAATGCCAAAAATTTTCAAAGAAAAATCTCTCACTTGTGAAAAGAAAGAAATTCCTTCTACTTATGACAATTATGCACAAATTTGTTACCTTGTTCTGCCCCTTTTGACAATGAGTTCATCAACATTTTTTTTTCGGAGAGCTTTGCTATACCAAAAGTAATTCAAGAACATGTGTTGCAATAACAAGGTAGAATAGCATGACAATCTAGATAACAAGCATGCATAGAAGTGTAAACATGAACGGAAAATATTGTCAAAAAGATCAAATCAACACTAAAGATTTATGACTTCAGACGATTTATAATGCAATATATTAACAAGCATATAGATTGAAAAACAAACATTATACATATATACCTATTGCATTTAACACTCTTTCTCAAACTAGCTTTTAAAACAAACAAGAGAATTTTTCACTTTGATTTGAGCCTTTTAAATTATTCCGGGTACGTCCTTGTTGTCAAGACTGTTTCCAAGGATTCGGTACCCATTATTTTTGCTCATGTCGAATACGTCCTTGTCGTCAAGACTGTTTCCAAGGATTCGGTATTCATTTTTTATATATTTTTTCATTCTTTGTCACGAAGAGCAATTACAAAGCTGTTTGAGGAATAACAATGCAATAAAGCATATATATAAAACATTTATAAATCAAACCATATGCTAGCATCAATATTGCATATTTCTTTAATTCAAGTGATAAATTATATGTCATGTATCAAATCACGTAAAGACAATATCAAAAGCTCATATAAAAACTAACATGCACACAAGCTAGCATAGTCATCATATCACCTACCATGTATCGCTAGCATATACTTGAAACTACTAAGGTACAAACAAAGCTCTTCCTCTTTTTCATTTTGTAATTTTTTTATGTTTTTTTCATCACACCATGCATGAACAAAACATGTATGCAAAAAGAAAAATCAAAAGAAGAAAAAAAAACATGAATGCAATAATGAGCTAAAACTCCCCCTCAATTGATGCCAAAAGGATGAACAATCCCCAACTCGCCACGAAGAAAAACAAATCGAGAAGAATCCAATGGTTTCGTGAAAATATCCGCTAATTGCAATTGAGAATCAACAAAAGCCAATTCAACATCTCCCTTCTCAACATGATCCCTCAAAAAGTGATAGCGAATATCAATGTGCTTCGTGTGTGAGTGTTGAACAGGATTCTTAGGAATATTAATAGCACTAGTGTTATCACAAAGAAGAGGAACTTTCTCAAAAGTAAGACCATAATCTTTCAAAGTTGAAAAAAGCCAAAGAATCTGAGAACAACAACTAGTAGTAGTAACATATTCAGACTCAGCAGTTGATTGAGCAACATTAGATTATTTCCTAGAAGACCAACCAATCAAAGAAGTACCAAGAAAATGACATGTTCCACTTGTACTTTTTCTATAAATTCTACACCCACCAAAATCCGCATCCGAATAACCACTCAAGCATATAGAAGATGACGTAGAATACCAAATTCCAAATTCTAGAGTGTGTTGCAAATACCTCATGATGCGTTTAACAGCTTGACGATGTGAAGCACGTGGAGAAGCTTGAAAACGAGCACACAAACATACAACAAATTGAATGTCCGGTCTCGAAGCAGCGAAATAGAGCAAAGATCCAATCATGCTCCCATACTCCTTTTGATCCACAACTTCACCATCTTCATCCGGATCCAACACAGCAGTTGATCCCATTGGTGTAGAAATTGGCTTGCAATCCGCCATCTTGAAGCGCCTTAAAAGATCCTTGGTGTACTTCATTTGATGCACAAACGTTTCTTGCTTCATTTGCTTGATTTGAAGTCCCAAAAAGTAAATCAACTCTCCCATCATACTCATTTCAAATTCCCTGCGCATAGTCTCAGCAAACTCCACAACCAAAGAGTGAGATGAACAACCAAAAATGATGTCATCCACATAAATCTGAACAAAAAGTTGATCATTACCATGCTTAAGAACAAAGAGTGTTTTATCCACTTTTCCCATTATAAAACCTTTAGCAAGCAAAAAGTTTTTCAATCGATCATACCATGCCCTTGGAGCTTGTTTCAAACCATACAAATCTTTTGACAAACGGAAAACATGGTTGGGAAAATCAGGATTTTCAATACCGGGTGGTTGTTTTACATAAACTTCCTCCTGTATATAACCATTAAGAAAAGCACTTTTCACATCCATTTGAAACAATTTAAAACCTTTTGAAACAGCAAAAGCCAACAAAAGTCTAATTACTTCAATTCTAGCAACAGGAGCAAAAGTTTCATCATAATCCAACCCTTCCATTTGAGTAAAACCCTGAGCAACAAGCCTAGCCTTATTTCTCACAATCAAACCATCCTCATTTTGTTTGTTTTTGAAAACCCATTTAGTTCCAATGGTATTATGACCAACAGGAGGTTCAACTAAAGACCAAACTTTGTTTCTTTCAAAATTCTCAAGTTCTTCATGCATGACATTGATCCACGATTCATCAGTTAAGGCATGAGTAACATCTTTGGGTTCAAAAGTAGCAACAAATGCAGAATCCACATGAATATCACGAGTTGTTACCTTAGACCTTGTGGTACGTTCTCCAATGTTACCTATTATCTGTTCTGGAGGATGTCGTCATTGAATATGAAGTGGAGCAGTAACATCTGATGAAACTTCATGTTCTGCATCATGATTTGACAAAGTAGAAACTTCTGGAGGTGCTCTACTATCAGCACCCGACGAACCCGATGAATTGCCTCCAGGCCGATCTGACCGCTCCTCTGCCTGCGGTCTTACCGGTGGTGGGTCGACGGTCTGACGGCCGTGGCCCCGGTCTTACCGGCTATCGGTTCATCATCTTCCTCATCATCGCTTTCCTCCACGAAAATATCCTCCCCCTGAACTTGTGATAATGTACCTGAAATTTCGGGTCTAGTTCCAGGACTAGCCTCATCAAAAGTGACTTCGCAAGTCTCAACAATTTTGTTAGTGTCTAAAACAAGTACATGGTAACCTCGAGAATGTGCAGAGTAACCAAGCATAAGCCCATCAGTGGAACGTGACTCAAATTTGTCCAAATTTCCTGATTTCAACACAAAGCACTTACACCCAAAAACACGCAAATGTGAAATCTTAGGTGTATGACCAAAGCGAAGCTCGTAAGAAGTTTTTCCAAGTTTTGATCTCAAGAAAACACGATTGGAAATATAACAAGCAGTGTTAACAGCTTTAGCCCAAAATCTCCTAGGTGTATGATATTCATCAAGCATAGTCCTAGCCATTTCAACCAAAGAACGATTCTTTCTTTCAACAACACCATTTTGTTGAGGAACCCGTGGAGACGATAATTGATGTTCAACACCTTTTTCTTTGCAAAAATTCTCAAATGAAGCATTTTTGAACTCACCACCATTATCACTTCGTATAATTCTTAAAGATCCAGAAAATCCAAGAGCCAAACGAAGATACAAACTTTTAAAGTGTTCAAACGCCTCATCCTTAGTAGCCATAAAATAAACCCAAGAGTATCGAGAGAAATCGTCAACAATAACCAACACATACCACTTTCCTCCAACGGATTGCACTCTAGCTGGACCAACAGTGTCCATATGTAGTAGCTGTCCTGGTGCATCCGTCATCACAGAAATAATAGGAGTATGTGAAGAAGCAACCATCTTAGCATGACGACATGGCGAACAAACCAAATCAAAATCTTTCTTAAGTTTAGGCAAACCACGAACAAGATCAGAACCACTAAGTCTAGTGAGATGATCAAAGCCTACATGTCCAAGTCTACGATGCCAAAACATCAGATCTTTAGAAAATTTTGCAACAAGACATGTAATCTCTGAAGAAACACTTCTTTCAAAATCAGCCTTAAAAACTCTTCCATAACGAGAAACATTAAGCACCACATCGCCAGAAGAATTAAAGACCTTACTTCCAGTTTTCTTGAATAACACATCAAAATCCTCATCACAGTTTGAGAAACGGAGAGCAAATTGTACTTCAAATTCTCAACCAAAGCGACATCATTCAATGTAAACTTGTCACTACCCTTGATAGATCCCGTAGCAGTGATTATACTGGTAGAAGCATCGCCGAAGATGATTGAATCCTTCCTTGATGCCTTCTTGAGGGAGGAGAACCAATTTTTATCACCGGTCATGTGTCACGAACAACCGGAATCCACAATCCACACGTTCTCCTTCCTCGCCAAAAGTGCCTACACACAAGAAGAAGTCGAAGCCTCAGTACTGGGGTTAGATAATAAAAATTTAGGAATCCAGTACTGAGACACACGACCAGAACCAACAGGAGCATAACCAGTAGAAAATTCACACCGTTTCATGTTAGAAAAATCTACCCGAGACCGGTCTGACGGCGGAGGTACCTGCTGTCTGACCGAAGGCCTACCGCCGGTCTGACCGGGGGTAAAGCGCCGGTCTGACCGCCGGTCCTACTGCGGTCTGACCGCCTGTCTCGGGACAAAACGCGGTTTTGCCATCTTTTTTTTCGCAAAAGCACTTTCCCGTTCCTTTTTTGTTTTCTAGCAAGTCCAAAACAGAAACCAACAAGATGACCATCTTTTCCACAAAACGAACAAGTATATTTTTCATGATGATTAGAAGTATTTGTAGAAATAGTTGACTTAGCAACACAAGCAGCAACAGAAGGTTTTGCATGCATAACATTGATTTTTGAAGATGATGTACTCAAAGTAGTCATGATTCCAGCAGATTTAAACACAGTGTTCTTAGGCTCAGGTTTAAGCAAAATTTCACCACCTCTAGCACCAGCACCTAAAACAACAGGAGGATGTCTAGTATGATGAGCATAAGGATCAAAACCTAAACCACGATTGTGTGTGCTAACCCTAAATTGATCAAGAATCATGTTGAGGTTCTTTTTACCATTAGAAAATCTTTGCAAAGAACTTTTTAAGTAAGACACCTCTTGAGTAACACTAGCACAATTTTTGCAAGCATCCAAAAGACCTTTTTGTTTTCTACAATTTGAACAAGAAAGCACCTTATCTTGTTTGACAATTTCCTCCATGTGCTTAACACGACCTAGTGCATCTTTTAGTTTCATATCATTAGCAACACATGACAAACAAGGTTTTTCACTAGATTGTTTAATCCTCTTAGAGCTAATCAAATTAAACATCGAACTAGCAAACAAAGCAATTTGACATTTATTCAAAGTTCTCTTAGTTAAAAACAATTCATCAACCAATCTAGTGTTCATGGCAAAGCTCAAAGCAAGACAAGATTCAAATTTCTTAATCTTTTTAACATGAGACCTATTAACACCTCTAACAGCTTCAATTTCTTCAAATAAAACCTCACAAGACTTACATTCATCATTTTCAGAAACAAGAGATTTTATTCTGGAATTTTCAGCATTAAGAGACTCAATAGTAGTTTCATGTTGACTAATCTTTTTCTCAAATTTAGAACTTTTGTAACCAAGTCTAGCAATCACTTCTTGAAGATATTCAACACTAGGAAAATGTGTTACCTCATTATCAGAGTCAGAAACTTCATCCACGCTTCTAGCCATGAGACAAACATCATTCTTGCCTTTGTTCCCCTTGTCATCATCTTCATCACTTTCAAACTCAACATCACTTGATTCTTGCACAACTGCAAATGCCTCATCAAGCGCCTTCTGATAGAACTTCTTCATCTCCATGTTCTTGAATTGCTTCTTGTTCTGCTTGGTGTTCTTGGTTCCATCTTGAGATTCTTCCTTTGGATTCTTTCCAAGCTTGGGACACTGAGCTCGAAGATGACCAAGTCCTCCACAATGAAAGCAACGAGGTGGTCCTCTTTTCCTGTACCTGACATTACTTATAGCTCGAGAAAATCTGTTAGCAACCAAAACCAAGTCCTCCTCATCGATCTCTTCCAGTTGATCATCGGACATGGCATTTAAAACAGCAAGAACATCTTTAGAAGAAGTATCCAAAAGAGATCCAGATGAAGACACCAAGGCAGTAGATTTCGAATATGTTCTTTTTGAAAGAATATTCATCTCATAGGTTTTCAATTTAGTATAAAGAACATCCAAAGTCAGAGTGTTCATGTCAACAGATTCCTGAATAGAAGTCACTTTAACATCCCAAACTCTCATATCAAGACCATTCATAAAGTGACGAGCAACCTCAGATTGAGAATAGTTAACATCATAAGAATCATCAACATATCTAAGATCACTCAAAATTTTATTGAAACGTCCCAAATAATCATCCAAAGACTCACCTGAACTCATCTCAAATTTAATGTAGTCCTTTTTGAAAACATCTTTTCGCAACTCTTTAATGTTAGTAGATCCAGTATGAAAATTATTTAAAGCTTTCCAAATCTCATTAGCAGTTGCAAGATGTGAAACACGATCAAAATCAGAACGAGAAATCCCACTAAGAAGAATATTTCGTGCTTTACAATTGTTTTCAAAATCAGTTTTCTGGGCAGTAGTTTCAATAGATCAGGAATCTCATAAACAGAAGCATCTTTCATCCAGATATCATAGCCTTGAGATGTAATATAAGACTCCATATTTTTCTTCCAATAATCAAAATCAACTCCATTGTAAATATGAGGTTTGCTTGAAAACTTCTCAGCCATGGCAACAAATCTAAAGACCGGTAAAGATCAAATAGAAAAAACGTGGCTCTGATACCACTTGTAGGATCGCACAAGACTAAACAAAACTACCAGAGGGGGGGTGAATGGTAGGGAAAACCAAAAACCCAAAAATCTTTTGCAGAATTAAAGATTACCCTCAAATGAAGACGTTGACGAAGTCCTGCCGCCGCCGGTCAGACCGCCCGGACACCCTCGGTCAGACCGCCGCTGTCCCGCCGGTCAGACCGCGCGCACACCTGCGGTTAGACCGTCGGGACCCAGAAACACCAGTAGATGACAAACTCGAAGATGTAGATTGAAACTTTTCGACTTTATTGCATCAACTAGTGTTTACAAAGTGCACCAACAGCACTCCTCTCCAAAATCTCGAACTAAATTCGAAACCCTAACTCTCTCTCAACTCTAGGCTCTCCAAAAACGATACTAGGAGCCCTCACCCTCCCTCTCTATTTATACATGAAGTAGGCTGTGCAAAGCCCACGAATCTAACACAATTAGGACTCCTAACCTACGTAGGAAACAACTCATCTCTTTCCTTATCTCAATCAAACTTCCCAAATTCGGACTCCCTTCCAAATTCGACTCCTCTTTCCATACGTACACAATCCCTTTTGTATACCATATGGATTTCTTCATCACCACATGCATTGTCCTCTAGCCTTCAGTATCCCGCATGATCTCTTGATCCCTCGACATCAACTTCTCTCAAGTTGACTCCAATCAAACACCGGCAGCACTCCCCCTAGGCCTCAAGCAACACCTGCACATGCAACAACCAAGAAACCATATTCCGAGCCCAAGTTCGTTCCAACTTGACTCACATTAGTATAACAACAATATCCATACGCATAGAAACCATCTAGAAGCCAAATCTCCGAAGGAAATATCCAAATCCAACAAAACAACCCGAAACCGACAATAATCAGGATCCTACCGGTCAGACCGTCAGGCTGGCCGGTCTGACCGCCGCAACACCTACGGTCTGACCGGCCGCCGGTCTGACCGCTCGGGTAAACCGAAACTGCACACTTCACAAAATCAACCATCTCAAAAATCTCCAAATTAATATTAGCAAACCACCAATATTTTCATCACAAAATCTAAATCAACTCCTTGATTTTACACGGCCGGCCCAGCAAGGAGGGCGCAGGGGGGAAAAGGGACTTGGGCCGGTGGCCCAAAAGAAAAAGGAGGGGGGAAAGGAAAGAAAAAGAAAAAGTGATTTTCCAGGGCAAAATTATTAGTTGTGCTCAATTTTAAATTAGGTAAAATTATTTCTGGGACTCTGAAAATTCAAGTAAAAGTTCTGTTAGCATATTTTGACATGTAGAACCCAAGGAAAATTCCACATGCTATTTCCGATTATTATTTGCATTTATTAAATTAGGGTTTCTCTCTTGCCACTTCACAGATAATTTCTTGAGATCATTTATTAAATAATTTAGGCTTGGGAGAAGAACCTCAGGGTGTGACAAGCCGTGCGCGCGGTTTTGGGCGGGTCTAACAATGTTTTTCATGATTAGTCCCACACTATTCATTAATGATAATAATTGGTGATGATAATTTGTTAGCTCCTATTATGGAGTTTAGATCTGTGCAACTAGGATTGGTTGTTCAGAGATGGTTGGGCCTCGACAGCATTGGTCTGTTGTTCACTGATTGGTTAATTTTGCTAATTAATTACTGTATTGTTTTACTACTCTTAAATGTTTGCTAAATGCTGCTTTTGCAAATGAACCCTATATTATACCATCCTTTGGTATCCTTGTGCACTTCCATATTTGTTGTGTGGCTTGCTGAGTATTCCATGTACTCACCCTTGCAATAATCAATTAACCTCAGTTGAAGAAAGTTTCCGAAGAAGATGTTTTGCTTATACCCCAGTTGAGCTGCCTGTGGGAGTGGAGCTGAAGCTATCGCTAGATTTTGTTTTCCGTTGTAGTTTTCTTTATGGTGAGGACTAGATGCCTCTTCTGTAAGTATTTAACATTACTATGATGATGGATTTGTATATTAAATTATCGATTTATGTATCTCGGCTGATTCTTGGATGATTTATGTATCTCGGCTGATTCGTAGACGAGGATTGTATGCACAAATTAGTTCGGAAATTACTTGTGAATTTCCGGGCGTGACAGACACCTTCTTTCTTCCACAAAAGTTTTGGATCGTCAACCAATAGTTTTAGGTACACATGAATGTCGTTACCAGGTTGCTTTGGGCCTTGAATAATAATCGGTATCATGATGTACTTCCGCTTCATGCATAACCAAGGAGGGAGGTTGCAGATACACATGGTCATAAGCCAAGTGCTATGACCACTACTCATATCTCCAAATGGATTCGTGCCATCCGTACTTAAACCAAACCTTACGTTTCGTGCATCCTCTCCGAGGTCTTGAAATGTTTTGTTGATGTTTCGCCACTGCGACCCATCAGTGGGGTGTCTCAGCATCACGTCTTGTTAACGTTCTTCTGCGTGCCAGCACATCATTTTTGCATGCGCTTTGTTCCTTAACAAACGCCTCAGCTGTGGTATTATAGGGAAATACCACATCACCTTAGCAGGAAAACTCTCTTCTTCGTAGGCTATATGTCAACATCACCTCGGTCATCTTGTCTAATCTTGTATCGAAGTGCCATACAAACCGGGCATGCTTCTAGGTTCTCGTACTTCTCATCGCGATAGAGGATACAATCGTTCGAACATATATGTATCTTCTGTACTTCCAGACCTAGAGAGCAGACTACCTTCTTAGCTTCGTACGTTGTTTCGGGTAATTCGCCTCCCTCCGGAAGAATGTTCTTTACGAGTTTCCATAACTCACAAAATGCCTTGTTACTCACCATTTTTTTGCCTTCCAATGCAAGAATTCCAGGGTGGTACCTAACTTTTTGTGCCCTGTTTGCAACTTAGGTACAAGGACATTCTGTGATACGCTCTAAATTCTGGACCTCCTTTTCAGTTTCGCAGTCCTTCTTTACATCGCACAACATCTGACCAAGATCATCCGCACCATCGTTATCTTCAACAACCACGTCCGCCTTGCCTGTTGTATTTTTCTTCAAATCCACCGTATTGAGCCCAGTCGAAAATGTTGTCGACTTCTTCTTCATATTCTTCCATTGCAACTCCTAACTCTCTGTGCGAGGTCCAACAATTATAGCTAGGCATGAATCCCGACTCAAACAAGTGAGCATGAATAGTTCTTGATGTAGAATACTCCTGATTTTTGCACATTTGCATGAACAACATATAAAACCCTTATGCTGGCATTGACCACACTCAAAAAATAATGCACACTATCTATAAACTCATTCGATCGTCGGTTCACAGTGTACATCCATTGTTGATCCATCTACATGAAAAAACCAAATGTAAAGGAAGTCCACGAAAGTGAAACTAATAAAACATCATAATTAAACTCAAAACTGACATTACACATTTTATGAATTTTTCTTATTTCTAAATATTTTATCGTGTTTTAAATGGTCTTTACCGGAGTCACGGTTAATTATATAAAAATTCTAAAGGATTTGAAAAATTGTATACTATATATATATATAATTTGTTATCCTTATCTTAATTATTTTTTGAAGTTCTTTAAAATTTCTATACATATTTTTAATGCATTCTTCTTATTTCTACACAAGAGTTATATAAAGATAGCGGCGAGAAGGAAGAGAAGCTGGATCGTCAAAAGACCATGGAGCTGCAACTGCAACGACTCCCGAGCAGCCGCGAATTAGGGGAGAGGACATTGATGTTCGAGCTAGTGTCGCAGTACTTCTGCCTCCCAGTACTGCCTCCCGATCAAGCAGGATGGCCGGCGTGTTTCAAGGAGAACTCCAAGAGGAGGAGGCTCCTGGCAATTGAAGGATGAAGAGGAATATGCATCAAGGTGAGTCTACTTGTACACGGGAACATTAGTGTGCAAGTAATCTGGTTATTTTGTTTGATCAAATGTGCAGTCTGTAGTTTCTAGTCAGGCTTTTAGGTGTGACCCAAGGTAGAAAAGTAGGAATTTTTGCTGTATGCACCTCTTTTCTAGCCAAGTCTCTACCGGTAGTAACAGTAGCAGTTTGGTATGTTTGCAGACATGATCTGGCGTGTGAACAACTGCTGCTTTTAGTCATGAGAATAACGGTGGTATCTTTTACTGTACATTTGTTTTGTGGGGAAGTTCAGAATTGCATGAAGAGTAGCTAAAGTAAACCTTTTGTTGTCATTTCACCATTTATCAGGAAACATGAACCATTTGTTTTGTTTTCTATTCTTTTGTCCTTATTTTCTACAATTTTTCTTAGTTCTCTTTTTTCTTAACATTTTTATCCAAATGTTTCTACTACTATGAAGTACCCTTATTTTAATTCTCTACATATTTTTTCTCTCATCTTTTTCCATATTCCTATTTGAGAGAGTGTGACGTATATAAATATAGCTAGAAATGTAATATGTTAACCATACATAAATAGAGCATGAAGTTACTAACCATTTAGATCCTTCGATTTGTATAATATCACCAAAATATCTTCATAAAAAAATTTGTCGGAACCTCCCCTCAAACTCCCTAAAAATTTTTGCAGCGATGGCTCGGGTTGGAGAAGGAAGAAGACTATATAAAGACCGGGGATCTTTAGTACCGGTTAGTGTTAACAACCGGTACTAAAGATGAAAATAATCTTTAGTACCGGTTGGTCACACCACCCAGTAATCTAAGTGTTGATCTTTAGTACCGGTTGGAGCCACCAACCAGTACTAAGATCCCCGGTGACCTGAAACAGCATGACAAAAGGTTAACTGGGACTAAAAATGATCTTTAGTACCGATTGATGTTACCAACCGGTACTAAAGATTCTAACGAGCCGTTGGGCTTACGAACCGGTTCTAAAAACCATCTTTAATAGCGGTTCGTAAAAGAACTGAGGGATTTATCGATCGAACAAAGATCGGCTCTCCAGTAGTGCCTAGCCATTAGACCACTATTAAACGGTGTTCTACAGAAAAGGATAGAGAGAAAACAATTCTCGTATTCCGCACACTGCTTCTCAAACTATTAGGTAGTGTATATTTTAAAAAATAATCTGTAGAAAAGTTGTTTTAAAAAATCATTCTAATTTATTTTTTAAGTTTAAAATAATTAATACTCAATTAATATTGTGTTAATGGTTTATCTCGTTTTTTCATCTTATCAATCTTCTTTTTTTCCTCTTGTCAAATGCTCCTTTAGATAAGAACTTATAACAAAAGTGAAAAAAATTATAATAATAAGATGCCATGAAAAGATTATCCTACAGACAACAAACACCTAGCGTTGCCATAATACCTACAACGTACCTACTAGTACAACATTTGTGTAACAATGAGTTGGTGAAACAACTGTAGCAATTCAGCCAATAAAGGATAGAAGAAAAGAAAAGCTTTCACCCTGGATTGCAGTTACTACCTAGCTAATCATCTCCTTTTTGTTTCAAGTTTTCCCTGTTTTCTAGGCCACTCACAACCTAGCATGTTTGTGTGTATGAGAGAGATGTTGGCTGCCCGGACGGCTGTTTCAACACTTCCATGTGGTGTTGCAAGCTAGATGGGGAGCTGTGCTTAGCTAAATGTGGAAATACATCTTTGGAGCACATGGCACAAGATGGGACGTACAAGCTCTATTATGTTGGATGACCAAATATTTTCAAACATTAAACTAATTGTAGAGAGTACAAATAGGCATGCGAATATCTGAATATCAGTTTTTCAGTAAAGACGAATAAAACAACATGCAATTCTTGAAATATGGAAAAGACCATTTACAACCGTGAACTTTGGTTAAACTGCACAAATTGACCGTATACTTTACCTAATTTAACTACATATTATTGAACCCTACTATTTAAAAATGTGAAATTTTAAACCATGACGATAATTTAGGGCGGTTTTAGGTGACGTGGCACTGTGATGTAGACTAAAAATATGTTTTCAAATTTTAAAAATTATTTAAATTTTCTTTTATATAGTGAAACCCTATGTGAAATTAATATTTAAAACTTCTTGAGTTCATTTATTATTTCTAAAATTTGTAATACATAAGACACATGTTGAAATTGAATCCAGTTTTTTTGAATTATGTAAATAAATTGTCCCTTACAAAACAAAGTTTATTCCATGCAAAAAATAGATATCAAAATATATAACTAATTTAATGGATAAGAAATATAAATAAGTAAAGTATAAAAAATAAAGAAAAGAAATACGCTCAATACGTTGTATATTTGGAAAATATCTATTCCAAACTTATAGACTGATTTATTATGGACTTTAGGGTTATGAATAGAATACATTGTAAATTATTTTGTTCCTAGATATCTACTTTAAAATAGAATATTATCTAATAATTTCTTAAGTTGTCTTAGATAAAAAAATATAAACAAACACAAATACGGTTTTGCTAATAATTGTCGAGATATTTTTTCTTTCAAAACATCCAAATTTGGACCGTCAGATGTGGTTTAAGATTCATGCAGCGAGGGAGAAAAAAAATTAAAACCCACGTGTGAAGCAGTGTTCGAACCCTTGATTGTGCGACTAAAAGCTTCCGCTGCTAGCCTACCAAGCCACGCAAGTTCCTATAAAAGTACATCCATACATCCATACATACATACATACATATATGTATGTATATATATATATGTCTATATATGTATATATATGTATATCTATATATATATATATATGTAGTCATATATATATATACATATATATATAAGTTTGGAATATATATATATATATGGACAACACTATTTGACACGCCACCCCTACAATAGTTATTCTACACCACCTGAAGGAAGAGCCCAACCCACCCCCCTTACCTTCTTTGTACCAAAAACTCACGTCCCACCCAATTTAAAACGTGGTCAAAGGGCTTCCACCTCAGTCAAACCCATCCGCTAAGCCCCGACGTATACCTGTTTGATGTCCTCGTCTCGTACGATCGGTGCAGTAACAGGACGATTATCATGCAGTAAGGTCACAACTTACGTGCAGTACCACTTATAAAATATAGTTAAAATATAGTCATAACGGATCTTGTAGAGCTCTTTTTTTAAAGCATTATGGTGCAAACGGTTTGAAAATATATCATGTGGTGTGAGAGATATCATTGTTTAAAGATAAGAATTCTAAAGATATCATTTTGCTAGTTTGTGCCTTTGATTACATCAAGAGTTACTGTGTTTTAACCAATTTTAATATATTTGTAAAACTGTATTATTACATATATAAAACCTTAATAGTACAATTGATATGGTGTGTTACTGCACAATCATTCTGGTAGTAAAGTCATGACAAAATTGTAATAACTCGAAATAAACAGTAATAATAATAATAATGTAGCTACATGTACAAAATTAAACTTAAAAGTACCTTTTGTCTTTTTATAGGTTTTTTCTCTTTTCTGACAGTAACACTATGATGTAACATAGAACAAATAGTAGTAATATTATTGTTGTACTATTACTTCATCTGTGTCATTAAATTTTATAAATCCTAATCTCTCTAGAGCAATACCTGTCATATTCTATATTGTTTCTAAAACAATTTTGCACCAGGATGTTAAGAAAAGTGTTTATCCCAAGTATATCCATCATGATTAGATTTTAACTATGCTATACTTTAGCATTGTTACTGTAAGTAGGATATAGTATTACCGCACGGTGATCATCTCTCCCTTGTATTATGAACGAAACTAATATTGCATAGAGAAATACTTTTCTTAAAACATTTTATATATAGCAATCTTCCTCTGTTATTGTACATTATAGAAGTCGTTACTGCTACTAACTCTATGTATTACCACTCCCTATCATTGAACCACACATCATTGATCTCCCTCAATCATCCTCGACCTGAACCTGCTCCGTAAGCCAACCACTCTTGCCCCACAAGAAAACCAAGATGATTCCTCTACATTCAAAAAATCCACCCTCACCAACCACCCTTGCCACACGAGTAAACCGAACCAATTCCCCTCTCTCCACGTTACTCCACTTTTTTTGTTCTTACTATACATATTCTTGTAGTAACATATCAATCAATTGCAGTAACACACAATATTACTATTAAACTTATAATCATTACTACATCTTGTAGTAACAACATCATGTGATTGCAGTAACACATAACATACAATAGTAACACTTGTGCTATAGTATTACTGTTGATGGAGAGTTAAATTTTAAAAAAGCCAATCTATGAAGGGTAATATCTCTCACATCGTGCACTATTTTTAAAAACCGTTTACACCATGATGCTAGAAAAAAGTGTTTTATCAAAAGTATGTCCGTTATAACTATATTATGACTAAATTTTAATGTCGTTACTACAAGTAAAACATGGTGTTACTGCACCATAGTGTTGACAATGGAATTTGATAAACATATGAATCGGAAACAATGGAATTTGATAAACATATGAATCGGAAATGAGATCCAATCTGATTTGAAGATATGCAGAATTCTCGAAAACAGAGTGCGCATCGGATAGGAGTTTGTATCGGCCGATACCGAGTTCGGTTAGCCGCTACAACCGATAGTGGCAAAATTGCTGGGTAGGAATAGAGTCCAAGACAGGCAATTGAATCTATTAATTAGGATTTTATGTAATTTTCTTATAAATATTTTTGGTACGAGTCCGCCTGAGGGACTTGTTCATCTGTTAGGGTTGTAATAGGAAGTACGAGTCGTGTCGTGTCCGATATGGACAAATTATGTATTTTGGGTATAAATATGTACCCAAGACCCTGTAAATAATTAACATCAGTTCAATCCAATTTCGGTGCATCGCCAACCTTATCTATTACTTTCTGTTGACGAGTTCTTGCTTTCGAGTCGAGCTGCATCGGTTTCGATCTTCGACAAAGAGGTAAAGCTTGTTATGGCGGTTTGCATTATCGGGATTAGTGCTTACATTTGTATGACACTCTAATCTTGCTCCTATGAATCACCAAGTTATCATATGTATTGTATAATCTAGATTGATAATGCTTTCTACTTGTATCGGCTGATCTCCATTTAGGGTTTTGTCGATAATGGCTAGATTGACTTGTTGACGTGCATTATATAATATATCCACTGTCCTGAAAAGATAACCATCGGCTTGATTATTTAGATATTATGGTTCTTTGCATACTTAGTGTTGCATCAGTTAAGTTTGATCTACTAAGTCATGCTTGGAACCATAATTTCTAGCCTACTTTATGGTGGTTAGTAAGGATAGTTTCGGGGTTTCAGCCGATCTTATCTGATATAGTTATTTTACATAGTCTTATATCTTGTTTAATATACTATATCTACCCCTCATATCAGAATCTCAACTAATATAAATATATTTAACTTACTGTCAGTCCGATTGACGATAGTTTAATATATTTGTTACAAGATGATATTCTATTATAAGGTAGTATCGGAGCTATAGCCGATACATGCTTAAATTTGGACATCGGCTATGATATAAACATATATAAACGTTATTTCATGTTATTTTAGATCTAGGCAATTTATACTGTCTCGGTTAAGTCCGATCTATCCCAATTGTTGATTTCTAAAGTAATATCAATTTATAGATTACACAATATTGTTATTTACAGCCGATGGATCATGTTTAGGGTTCATTTATTATTGGGAATATGCCTTCTAGACGATTCATCTCACGCTGCATCAGCTAGGTTAGACTACGATATGACATCGGCTTCCTAGCCAATCGATTATCGTTTACTAATAATATTCGCATGTTTTATCTTGTTGATTGCAGGATAAAATCAACTGACTTGCCCTTTAACCCGAAAGTAAGCTTTGGACATGCACTAGAGTAAAGCAAATCTCTCAGGCCAGTGTGTGTTTTTACATCAATAGGCTTTTGGCATGCCCAGTGGGACTTGTGTCATTATGACGCCCAACATTACTGAATTTACAGAGGATAATGTTCAGCCCATTACAGTCGAACAATTGAGCGAGGAGCAGAGAGAAGAGATGAAGTTACTGGATCAACTCCAAAACCAGTATGTGCACTTGATTGCGGTGACCCGGCAAGGTACGGTGATTCAAAAGACTAAAATCGAGTTGCCACCAGATGAGAACACAGAGCCAAGTACATCTGGCGTGAACGATGATAAAGGCAAAGGGGTTAAGGCTGAGTTAGGTGATGAAGAACTCCACACATTATAGGATCGCACCGATTCTGCAGTTCATCATGCTTTGATCAATCAATCTGGCGTACTTGTTAATACATTAACTAACATGATCAAGACGGTGGTAGATGACATTATAGCCGAAGAGAAAGCAAAAGGACCCAATTATCTTCTAGGAGATGTTTTCCCAGGTTATAAGGCTATGAAGACTGAAATTGGCAGGAAACAGCAGACAACTTCAACTCAAGTCTCATCGGCCCCCATGTCTAGTGGACCTATTCCGACAAAATTGACAAGGCAGCAACAGATGCTTGGGAGGCAGACTTCAACTCAGTTCAAATCAGAATAGTTAATCAACATGTTGAAGAAGAAGCCACCAATCACTGAGCCGACATCTCACATCCCTTCGGCATCACAACTAGTTGCGCCCCAACCATCTTAGCAGCAGTCGATAGGGATAACTCAGCCAATCGGTCAACAATATATACCAGAACCACCGTTATATGTACTACCACAAGATTTGGGATCCAATTTAAATTACCACTATCAGCCTCACTCTCCACAAATCCAATATTAGCCCGAGGGATCACCAAGGTTTCAATATCCAGCTCAGTTCGGTCAGCATGATCAATTGCAACAGCAATATGGAGGAGGGGTACAATAGCAGCCATGGGCCGATATGATTGCTGACGTGATGAGGGAGCCATTTGGACCCAAACCTAAGGATAATGGTAACATGTATCGACATCCATATCCTGAATATTTGATCGAGTGCCACTACCAAATCTATACAAAGTACCAGATTTTTCAAAATACTCTAGACAAGACAATGTGTCAACATACGAGCACGTCAACCATTTTCTAGCACAATGTGGGGAGGCATCGGATACGGAAGCTCTTAGGGTTAGGTTGTTTCCACTATCACTATCTAGATCGGCGTTTACTTGGTTTTCTTCTTTACCCTATAATTCTATCAAGACTTGGGCCGATCTAGAGAAGCAGTTTCATAAATATTTCTTTATGGGATTCAAGAGATGAAATTGTCAGATCTTACATCCGTTAAGCAAAAATCATATGAGACAGTACCAGATTACATCTAGAGATTTAGAGATACAAGGAACAGGTGCTATAGCTTGGCATTAACTGACTCACAATTAGTCGATTTAGCTTTCCAGGGACTGTTGGCACCGATTATGGAGAGATTTTTTGCCTAGGACTTTGACAGTTTAGCACACTTAGCTCAAAAGATATTGGCTCATGAGACACGATTCCAGGAGGCTAGGAAGTTTGCCAAGAAGGCCAATTATATCAATAACATCTACAGTATGATTCTGACTTTGAAGATGAGGACCCGGAAATCAATGCAGCCGAGTGGGCTAGAAATAAGAAAACAATGGTGTGCAAATGGGTTAAGAATTATGGGAAGAAGGAAAGATTTGATTTTGATATTACTAAGGCCAACAAGATATTTGACTTACTTCTTCAAGAAAAATAGATTCAGTTGCTAGTAGGACACGTGATACCGACAACTGAATAATTGAAGAGAAGGAAATACTGCAAATGTCATAACACAAGATCACACAGTACCAATGATTGCAAGGTTTTTAGGCAACAGATCCAATCGGCTATAGAGCAAGGGAGGATAAAGTTTGACGAGGCCAAGAAGCCGATGAAGATAGATGGTCCTCCTTTTCCAGTAAACATGGTTCACACTGGAGCCGATAGGAATCAAGCCGATAGAAGCAAATCTCTAGGGCATGAAGCTGTTTTGCCATGGGAAACTAACATCGGCTTAAGGAGGATTTCTTTACAAGATGAGTTGACAGCCGATGATTATCATAATTTGATGGTAAATGAATCAGAAGAGTTGGTTCAATCAAGACTGCATGCCCTAGAGAAGGTTAAACGAGATAAAGAAAGGGTTGCCAGGTATTATAATAAAAAGGTTGTACCGAAATCTTTTGAGGAGGAAGAACTTGTGTGGAAGTTGGTGTTGCTGATAGGAACAAGGGATAATAAGTTTGGTAAATGGTCACCGAATTGGGAAGGACCTTTTTCGGGTTCATAAGTGTGTTTCTAAAGGGGCTTATATGTTAAAAGGACTTGACGGAGTGGTTGCTGGATGGGCTCTCAATGGAAAATATTTGATGAAGTATTAACCAAGTGTGTGGATTGGTTCATGATCGGCTGAGTTGTGCCGATGTATGGTTGATAGCCGATATTGTTTACATCGCCTTTAGATGGCCGATATGAATTATCGCCCTTAGAAATTTTCTAAGTTTGTTGCATGTTGTCCCCTACTACAAACTTGGGGGGCATAAAGGATAAATTTGGAATTTGGGATTTTAAAAGCAAAATGGAGTGCCACAATTTCATAAACTGTAGAAACTATAGTCAAATCAGCTCGATGGCCAATAGTAGCATATTACATTGTAAAATTATAAGTGTACGCGTGGATCAGTTAGAATCGGCTCGATGGCTGATGGTAGTATAATTACACCAAAATATTGCAAGTGTCAAATGTTACATCAAGACAGGTATTTTTGTATAGCCGATATGGTACGCTGCTTGATTTGTTATACTTCTTCTATCGCCTGAGCGTCGGTTGCATCTGTCCCAGGAATCGGCTTGGGAGTTTTGCTAAGGGAAGATAGATGCTTAATGGAGGTTTTCAACTTGGATTTTTGCTTTTCGATAGCTTGTGGTAAATAAGCCAGCTTTTGTTCTTCAGAGGAAATCTTGATGTTGCATTTTTCTAATTCAGCCATCAATTTGGCTTGTTTAGCTTTTAGCCGATCAATGTTTGCTTGCATTGACCTTGGACTAGCAATCAACTCGTCTAGTTTGGCCTTTTCATTGTTGATCTCCTGATGGCTAGATTGTATGGTAGCTTCAAGTGCAGCACGTTCTCGCTGATCTGCAATTCTTTGCCTTGCCCTTCCCAATTTGGAACATTGCTGGGGAGATTGCATCGGCAAGATCTTCAGGGATTTGGTTTTGTATTTCTTGAAATCTTGCCCTGATTGGCCCACAGTTTACAACAAGAGCATCGATTAGAGATATTTATCAACCTTGTCTTTAATTCGTCTGATATTGGCACCAAGGTTTTCCTCATGGTTTCTTCCTCCTCATCGTCGAGAAATTGCCTTATGTCAAATGAGAACATATCGGCTAAGGCCTGCAAAAGAAGATAGGATATAAATGGTATAATTAAATAGCCGATATTAGAAGAATGTGAGGAATGAACTTACAGGGACTAGAGGAATTGGATCTGCAGCTATTGTCTCTTCTCCATGATGGCTTCCTGCAGTGGATGGAGCGCGCTCACTTGAATGTTGTTGAGGAAGCGATGGAGGCTGAGGGGGCTGAAATAATACAAGGTTGTCATCAAGTATCGGCTGAAGAAAAACTAAAATGTAAATAAGTTAAGAGATTACCGATGCTGGTGGTGGAGTTGGTTTCTTCTTGACAGCTACTTGTTTCTTATTCGGCTGAGAGATATGATTAAATTATAGAGTATAATGTTTAGAAGGACAATAAGGATTTTCAAAAATATATACCTGTGTTTTATGGGGATGTCGCTTTGGAGGACTTGGAGTCTTTGTTGAGCCAGATGGATCGACTGGTGGAGTATCAGGTCGAGTGGGTTCCATGGTAGCTTCTTATGTTTCAATTAGTTGAACTGCTGCCTCATTTATCTCCTCTTCCATTTCAATTTCCTTCAAATATTTTTCTACATCTGGATCCAAGGGCTGATCTTTATCAGTTGATGTCTTAGATTTTTTGGTGGACTTCTTTTGAATAGTTGAAGGTTTTATGGCAACCTGTTTGGTCCTCTTGCGCTTTCCACCCATTGGTATTGGCTCTCGGACTTGACCATGGAGTAAAGAAACCACATTTGGAGCATTATAGCCGATGATGGAGAGTGCTTGCCACAACCGTTTGGGAGTTTTGCAGCAGCATATTCAATCGGCTGGCCACTTCGGCTAGTTTGGGGGAAGGTGACTCAGATACCTATAAGCACAAGTAAGGATTTATGAGCATTAGAAGGTTGTTGATATTGAAGTATGATTGAAAGATATTAGAGAAGGTAACTTACTTGAAGGGTTAAGTCAGGTAATATCCTTGTTATGTATGATTGAGCCGATAGGTGAAAGATATGCGTTTTCCATTCATACCACCATCTATCAAAGAGAATGCTTCTCATCAAGATTATGTTGAATCTATCAATGTTTCCGAGAGGGGGTCCAGGAATGTTGAGAAGATTGTCCATAATCAGAGCCGACGCAATTTCCCCTCTAGGTTGGATCTTGTCGGAGAAGTATAGGCCGATTGGGAGTTGACCCATGCCAAGTTGATGAGCAGCAGTTGTTGGATGATAAAATTCATACGAGGGTTGCACATTTCTGCCTGGAGAGATGCCTGTGGGGAGGATGCAAGGAGAAATAGCTGCGGTCAAGACCTCTCTAGGTTTCTCGAATTTTTCATCGTTGATCTCATCCAATCTGAAATCGGTTGGCAACTCATATTTAGATAAGGACTCATAAGCAAACCATATTGTTGTCCCTAGGAAATCCATCATAAAAATTTCCAAACCAGTTTTGGAAATGTTCGGTCGATGGACCTAAGCTAGCATAGGAGGAAGCTGCTTCTCCAAAAGATATGCATCGGTGAGTTGCAATTGTTTCATCGTCACTTTTGTCCTCTTGATCGGCTAGGGATGGAAAATTGGCTTCCTGTAGTGCTAATCCGTGAGCTGCTCTTAAGGTATACAAGTTTAGCTAGAGCTGTACAAACCACCAAGGGCCACTTGTGCCAATGCTTGTATCCATAATGATCTTGGCTGATGATTGGCTCAAGGATTGATAGATTGCACCAAAGAGATACTTGCCCAAAGGAAATTGTTTCTTTGCTACTAGGGTTTCGGCTAGATGTTGCTAGTTGGCTGTTGGTCCACACGTAGAGCCACATAATAGCAATTTATCTAACCACATAAGGAGAAAAGTAGTGTGTTCTCTGGCTGATCTTGTTCTCATGTTATCGGAGATGAAACCTGACTAGACACCAATATTGTTTGTTTTGAATCTATGAGTGCATTTGGTTTTCAGACTGATAGGGTTGGTCGATGTGGTGATATCTAAGCTAGTGATCGTGATAATGTCAAGCAGAGTGGGGTTCGTCGGCCTGTGGTTAAACATAAAAGTGTTGAGGGTATCAGACCAAAAGTAGGCAGCAGCTGATATCATTGGTTCGTCCTTTTTCGTATTGGCTACTGAGAGCAATAATCATTGGGCTATTTCCATTTCATCCCAATGATCATGTTTGCTTGCAGCTATCCTTTTGTACCAATTTAACCATCCATCAACTTGAGATGGGTAGGATCTAAAGGTGGTGGTCCAGTGAGATAGGATTGGATTTGTCTGCCTGAAAGGAATTTTATTTGTTTCTGCGTTGATCAGGATAGTTGGATCTGTGTTACCTATCAGACCCAAGAAAAAGTGGTTTGGTTCCTTCAAGCTAGGGATGGCTATTTGATGAACTAAGTGCTACAGATTGAAGAAAAAAGAGATCAAGTAGCAAGAAAAAGGCGGAAGCATGTGGGAAGAGAGAGTTTGAGCTGATAGGAACATACCTCGGGGAACTCTGCAGTTGAAGTGCTTGACGGGCTCGATGAAGACGGCATTGATCTGGGTGGATCGCCGCTGGAAACGGAGTTCACTAAGGTGGTCGCCGGAAGAGTCGAGGGAATCGCTGAAGTTGGTGGGGAATGTTTTTTGGCTTGAGCGGTGAAAACATAGTTAACATCGTGAAATTTCCAGAAAAAAGGTTAGTATTTATGAAAGTGGGTGTGTAACGGTCGGAAGAGATAACCCTATACTTTTGCGGGATTGAAGAGATAATTCCATTGCATTATATAATACTTTGGAATTGGGGGGCATGTGCTGACAATGGAATTTGGTAAACATATGAATCGGAAACGAAATCCAATCCGAAGCGGATTTGAAGATATGCAGAATTCATGGAAACAGAGTGCGCATCAGTTGGGAGTCTGTATCGACAGATACCGAGTTCGATATGGTTAGCCGATACAGTCGATAATGGCAAAATTGGTTACGTGATTAATTTCGGATTCAAAAGAAGTACTTCTATGGTATTGTTGGGTAGGAATAGAGTCCAAGACAACCAATTGTATCTATTAATTAGGATTTTATGTAATTTCCTTATAGATATTTTCGCTAAGAGTCCACCTAAGGGATTTGTTCGTCTGTTAGGGTTGTAATAGGAAGTACGAGTCATGTACGATATGGACATATTATGTATTTTGGCTATATATATGTATCCGAGACCCTGTAAATAATTAACATCAGTTCAATCCAATTTCGGCACATCGCCAACCTTTTTTATTATTTTTTTTTGATGAGTTCTTGCTTTCGAGTCGAGCTGCATCGGTTTCAATCTTCGATAAAGAGGTAAAGCTTGTTATGGCGGTTTGCATTATCGGGATTAGTGCTTACATTTGTATGACACTCTAATCTTGCTCCTATGAATCACCAAGTTATCATATGTATTGTATAATCTAGATTGATAATGCTTTCTACTTGTATCGGCTGATCTCCATTTAGGGTTTTGTCGATAATGGCTAGATTGACTTGTTGACGTGCATTATATAATATATCCACTGTCCTGAAAAGATAACCATCGGCTTGATTATTTAGATATTATGGTTCTTTGCATACTTAGTGTTGCATCAGTTAAGTTTGATCTACTAAGTCATGCTTGGAACCATAATTTCTAGCCTACTTTATGGTGGTTAGTAAGGATAGTTTCGGGGTTTCAGCCGATCTTATCTGATATAGTTATTTTACATAGTCTTATATCTTGTTTAATATACTATATCTACCCCTCATATCAGAATCTCAACTAATATAAATATATTTAACTTACTGTCAGTCTGATTGACGGTAGTTTAATATATTTGTTGCAAGATGATATCCTAGTATAAGGTAGTATCGGAACTATAGCCGATACATGCTTAAATTTGGACATCGGCTATGATATAAACGTATATAAACGTTATTTCGTGTTTTTTTGATTTCTAAATTAATATTGATTTATAAATTATATAATGTTGATATTTACAGCTGATGGATCAAATTTAGGGTTTATTTATTATTGGGAATATGCCTTACAGCTGATTCATCTCACGCTGCATTAGCTAGCTTACGCTACGATATAACATCGACTTCCTAGTCGATCGATTATCGTTTACTAATAATATTCGTTGTTTTATCTTGTTGATTGCAGGATCAAATCAACTTGCATGCCCTTGAACCCAAAAGTAAGCTTTGGACCTGCACTAGAGTAAAGCAAATCTCTCAGACTAGTGTGTTTTTTTTGCATCAAAACATGGACATCACGTTATTGCGTTGTTCTTGCGAGACGAGAGCTGAGAAGAGGTGGGCGGTGTGGAAAGTAATAGGCGGGTTTGACTGAGGTGGGGGACCTTTGACCAAGGTGTGAGGTGGATTTTGGGCCCTTGTGGGGAGGGGAGGTGGTTTGGAGGGAGGGGGTATAGAATAGTTATTCTATACCCCAAGTGTAGAATAGCTTTACTTATATATATCTATATATATGTATATATATGTACATATATGTATATATGTACATATACGTATATGTATGTATTTATGTATGTGTATATGTATGTATATATGTATACATATATATATGTATCCATACATGTATGTATGTATGTGTGTATATGTGTATATATGTGTGTATGTATGTGTGTGTCTATATATATATGTAATATAGTAAAACTATTCTACACCCAGGGTATAGAATAGCTATTCTATACCCCCTCCTCTTAAGGGCCAAACACACCTCCTCTCCCATCTAAGGGCCGAAAACCCACATCACACCTCAACTAAAGGTTGGTCAAAGTGTTCCCACGTTGGTCAACCCGCCTCCTAACTCTCCCCACCACCCACCTCTTCTCAACTCTTGTATCACGGAACGGTGCAGTAACGCGACGGTCACCGCATAGTAACATTGTGTCTTATAGTAACAACGCTCAAATATAGTTGAAATATAGTCATGACGGATCTACTTTTGATAAGCATTTTTTTCTAGCATCATGGTATAAACGGTTTTAAAAAATGGTACATCACATGAGAGATTGTTCTTTAAAGATTGATAGGTTGAAATTTAACTCTCCAAGTAGTAATACTATAGCATATAGCATTACTGTTACTAGTTTCTCCAGATAGTTAATGCAATTCCATCGTGACATTACTACAAGAGTGTGGTAAACACTATAACTTTTGCAGTAATAACGTGTCTTACTGCAATTTGTGGATAGCGTTGTTGCATAAACATGTGGAAACATGCACCTACCATATAGTAAATACTTCCACTTTTGTACAGTAACTAGTATATTTAGAATGTGATATTTTTTAACCAATATATTTTTTTTGATTTATGGTTTACTAAAATATCACCACGATGCTATTGCCAAAGGTGCAGTAACATCCTATATTTTGTGCAGTAACGTGACATGTTACTTTACTTTAATACATAGTAACATACTATGAATTTCATAATAACATATCTATTTTTGTCCTACGGTGCTAGTGAAACCACAATTAGAATCGGTCACAATATTCCTTGCTAACAAAGTGAGATAGAAAAGAACCAAACAATAATTCTTAAAACAAACAGCATCATTGGATTGATTGGTTAGAATAACTTGCTAGGAGCTATGAGATCATGGGTTCAAATCTTGAATTTATCAACTATTTTTTTATTTTTCTTGAAAAGAGAAAAAATAGAAAAAAGGGAGGAGGGCACGCGGTTATGACGTCAAAAAAATAGTCATGACAATAATGATGTCAAAAAAGTAGTCATGATGGATTTAGTTTCGTTAAGCACTTTTTTATGAACATCATGACGCAAACAGATTAGAAAAACAAGATATGATACGATAAATATTGTTCTCTAAATATTGAGATTTTAAAGATTTTAGCTTTACACAAGGATTACTACTATAGTACCACTGTTACTATTACATATTCTCTTTTAGTGCAATTTTCATCATGACGATACTGTCAAAAGTGTAGTAACAACCTATATTTTTCAGTAACATATCATGTTACTACTCTTTTAGGATAATGTTACTACCGAAGCACATTAATAAGGTATGATTCCGCAGTAACATAACTAATTTATTGTCACAAAATTTGAATAGAGATACAAAGGAAACAAGTAATAATCTCACATAGTGTCATATGGTAAATTGATTAGGAAAGCTTGCTATGAATTACGAGATCATGGATTCAAGTCTTGATCTTATCATTTTAATTTTTTATTTTCTCTTGAATGGAGAGAAGAGAAAAAAGAGAGAAAGGAGGGAGAGATCGGGTGAAAACCAGAGAAGAGAGGGAGAGATTGATGGAGAGAAGAAAACAAAAAAAAAAGAAGAGACGGAGGCAGACATCGGGAGGAGAGAAAAAAGGAAAAAAAAGAAGGGAAGGAGAGAGAGATCGACAGTAGGGGAGGAAGAAAAGGAGAGAGAGATCGGTAAGAGAGGAGGGAGAACGATGGTTTTCTCGGGGAGGCACAAGCGCATGCAAGGCGGGAGGCAGAGGGAGAGCGCCGTGGAGAGAAGAGCGGCACGGGAGGAACTTGGTGGTGCGGGTGCAGGAGGGGAAGGGAGAGGGAGGCGGGTGGGCTGCAGGGCTGGGGTGGGCTTGGTGGGTGGGGGAGAGATACGGAGTGGAAGAGGTGTACAATATTTATACTATAGGGGTGTAGAATAGTGTTGTGAGTTATACCGTATTAGGGTTAAACAAATATAATTATACCACAATTACACTACAATTACATTTTGAAAGATTTTAAAGGAATTTTCTATCAAAGTTGTATGAGTAGGTAATATCCCACACTAATTCCTACACATCGATATATAGCGGCACGAATGCATGAGTTTATCACTTGTATAACACATTGTGCGGGGTGGCACAGTATTATTATCAACCTATTTATGCCTATTACTGAAGAGACTTTTTATCTTACTTTCACATAATAATAAACGGTTCAACATAATGACAGAACAATACATATAGTTTCAAGCTGTTACTATAACATATGGGTTAAATTTCATTATGGGGCCTTAGCAAGCTCTCCTATGGTCCTACCACGGCAGGAAATGGCCGAGGTGGAGAGGATGTGGGATTTTTCTGTTTTGAGAGGAAATAGGGGCGTTTGGAGGTTAGCAAAGCAGGGAGGTGGTTCTAAATAAAAGTTGACAACGCCAGCTATCCGCCAAACCGGGGAGAAGTTAGCACAAAGAAAATTAAGGGACCCCTCAGCTATATATTTAATTTATGAAATGAGGTTTTACGTACAATGATCTAGTACGCCATTTTTTTAATGCTTCATCTAAGAAAGTCTAATTTGTCAATGTTGCCATATTGGGATACGAATGACCCAAAGGACTAGAATTCTTGAAGTCGGTAGACTAAAATTGTTCAGGGACTTAAATCATACCGAATTAACCCTTTTTTTCTTCGAAGAAAGGGCAAACATTAATAAAACATATTACATTAATTATCACATATGTTCCAAAAAAAATCAAACATTATTTATACCCAGAGAAAATTAAACAACCGCAACGTATGCATATGCTTGCATTTGTTTATAGTAGCTCAACTCCTCCAAAGAAATCATCACCATCATGCGAGCATAATACAAACAAAATAAAAGGTTGCTGCATGGTAGGTAGGTTCATGGCTTCCGGCGACCGCCGCCGCCGCCGCCGCCGCCGTGGTCGTCGCACAGGCCGGCGTCGAGGGTATGATAGTTCGCGTACCGGCTGGGCGCCGACGGCGGCACGCGGAACCCCCTCGGCATGCACCCGTTGGCCGCGCGCCCGTGGAACGCCGCCGGCTGCCGGCGGTGCGACGACCGCGCCCTGAACGGCACCAGCAACGCCGGTGGCCGCGGCAGCTGCCTCCCCTCGCCGGCGACCGCAGCAGCATGAGCAGCCATTGTCAGCTCCGGCTGCGGCGCCAGCGTCGTCAGGAGCAGCAGAACCACGACGGCCATGGCGGCGACAACGGTGGACATGGCTAGCGAGATGCCTAGCTAGATAGATGCTGTGGACGTACGTGCGTGCGTGCGTGTGTCATGGAGGTGAGATGTGTAGGGTTGTTAAAAGGGAAAAGGAGAGGTGTAATGCTCGTGATGGATGGTGATGAGAAGAAAGTACGTGGACAGCTAATGGGTAGCTAGAGATGGCTGAGCTTCCGTGGAAACGAAAGCGTTGCAAATTGCTGTGATGATCGTACTACACGTATTTTTAGCTTTGATGGTTGGGTTGGGTTGTGTAGGTGAGGATGCTCGTGCAATGGGGTTATTGCAAAGCTTGCTGCCTTTAATTACTTTCCTTTCATTTCTTTTTCCAATGGATATAAGGCCGGTTGCATATCTTTGTTACATGTTGGTGAAAAATCTGTAAATCACAGGACCTCTCCCAAAAGCAGGAAACAATATATAGCATATACTTTTGCCCCGTTAAAAAATATTTCATTTCACTACTGCATAATCGATTTTTCCGGATGAGACCCTTTCTAGGTTGCAGGTGGGACATAATTGCTCCCGTATGCAAAAATCGTTTCCCCCAGGATGGTTGAAAGACTGCACGACGTGGGCCATAACTATCCCCGTATGCAAAAATCGTTTCCCCCAGAACGATTCAAATACTGACGTGAAATAAACCTATTTTCGTAGATGGGTTGTTAAGAGGTCCACTTGCCACCAGTCCACCAGCCGGCCGCCCCACTCCCTCACCCTTAAAAAAATCTCCCCTCCTCTCTCTCTTGTTGTCCTCTCCCCTCTTCTCCTCTTTTCCCTCATCCTCTCCTCTCCTCTTTCCACTCCACCTCCACTTCGTGGGCTAGCAAAGGCAGGTGCTCTGGGAGGTGCTAAAGGCGGCGGTGGCGTTGATGGCTCCCTTGCACGAACAAGTGAGCGGCGATGGGTGGTGGGGGCGGCCGGTGGCGGGGTGTTCGGTGGTGGTAGATCCGGTGGCCGGGAGCTCATTGGTGGCAGATACAGAGGTAGGGTGCTCGCTGGCGGTGGATCCGGTGTGGGGACATCGGCGGGTGCGGATCCGGTGCTCGGACCTCAGCCGCGGGGTGGATCCAATGGCATGGATGTCCTTGGCGATGGCAGATCCAGCGCGGGGAGCTTGGGAGATGGCAGCTCTGGCACGGGGACTTGCGGCAATGCTGCTGGCGGCTACAATGGCAACGTCTGCTTGGCAGCTAGGATTTCCGCCATCCTCGGCTCCGGGAGGGGTGTTGACTATTGCAGCGGTTGATGGGACCTAGGTTTTGGTTTTGGGGATCTTTATCTTTTTCACAATTTTTCTTTTCGCAGGTGACGAGATAAGTGACCGCACATAAAACCATGCGGTTGTGATGCCCATAGGTAAAAATATCATTTTTACTGACATCTCCACGTAGATGGGGGCCCGATCATATGGGAAATCAGTCTTGACAGCATAAAAAATCTTTTCTGTAATAGTGTTTATAACATCAACACGGTCTTTAAATATAACTTTATAACAACAATAATACTATTCTATACGTGAAATTGAATTTCCAAAACATATTGATTTTCACATTAAGTTTTTGAAGTTTAATTTAAAATAGAGTGAACTGCATATGCATGAACACCTCTTTTTACGTACACATGTTGCAATTTTAACTGGGGGTAAACAAAATATGGTGTGATCATGTGAAAACATTTGCTATTACCTTCTCCAATGTACAACTTATGTAATAAAAAGTTAAAAACTAGTTCGAAGTATAATTCACTCTTTAAAATATGTCCAAAATTTTACGTTTCCGTCACAAGAGGACTACTAGTTGATCATGTGCCAAGTGTTTCGTGCCAATGACACGGACCAGCTAGCACAAAGACCTTTTAGTGCTCTGACGAGTACAAGCTCTAAATGTTTGACATTTAGGATCAAACTTTTAAAATTGTGAATATCAATTTTAAATTAGAATATGTTTATAAAATATTATAAATTTATGATATTGTGATAATATTTTTGAAGCAAATACCCAACTATTTCACCTTAGACTCAAACTTGTGGAATTTCACAAAGTCCAAAAGAAATATATTTTTAGATGATTGGTTGATAAAAGTTGATGGATTATCTATCTGATTATAAGGACAAACGAAATTATATATTATAAAGAAATCAAATAGTCTCTCTGTTTTATATTATAAGTTGCTTAGCTAAACTTTTTTAAGTTTAATTAAGTTATAAAAATCGCAGAAACATTTTCAAAAAAAACAGTAATATTATCAAAATAAATTTAATGTTAGATTTAATGTTTTATATTTGTGTTTTAGATATTGCGATATTAATTTGGTTAAACTAAAAATGTTTGACTTAAAACAAGGTAAAAGCGAGCTATACGATGAAATGAAGAGAGTAGTATATTAATAAATGGTCTAAACAATTAACGCAGTAGAAGATCTTTTTGTTAAAAAAAATGTACTTTTAGAAGCGTGGAGCGAGTAGTCGGGGCAGTAATTAATCCAGTAAAAACTGAAACTAGCGAGGTACTCTATTAGACTCTATGAAAAACTTTGGTAATATATTGATTCCAAATTTGCACTTTTTTCCGTTTGAATTACTTGGTAGTGATTAAATTTGTATACAAATCACTTTCATAGTTGAGATTTATATTACGAGAGTAAATATTGTTCCAATAATATGAGATGTGTCTCCGAAGGATCACTTCTATTGGGTTGAGTCTAATATATATTAGGCTAATCTTTAACAGTTGAATGATCAACTGATAATGATTTATCGGTTCACGACAACGAACTGTTAAAGATTATATCTTAATGTCCAGTTGTTGACTGCCAGTCCCTTGCAGATTAATACATGTACGTACTGTCTCGATTCTATTTGAATACGTGCACCGCCACTGCCAATACGGCAAAAACAGCTGACGCGACGGTAGCCCATGCACCACACTAGCTAATTAAACCGTGACCACATGGCAGTTGAAGGTGTTAAATTCAGAAAAAAGGGCAAAAATTATGCAGTGAGATTAAAGTGAACGTTTGTTGGAGAAATGTGTAATGGATATTAATTCTCTTGAAGAAATATTTGTGTAATGAACTTATATGAAGATGGCTAAAACCGAAAAATATATAGTATTCCCTCCAATTTTAATATATGGTGCCCCTAACTTTTGGACATACTTCATCACTCATAATTTTTAAAAATATGTAATTATTATTATTTCTACTTATTTTTATTGTAAAATATCTTTAAACATGATTTGTAGTTTTTATATAATTTTTTTAAATATAAATGGTCAAAACGTGTCTACTAATCGATGGTATCATATATCAATTTAAGAAAGGACAAAGATGCAGATGGCATGGCTAGTCACGGCCGGCTCACGAGATTCTCACAGGTATTCACCGTACGTGTACGCGGTTGTGTGCTTTAGTTCGCTGGAACGCTTGAAAATTTGATAGTACTAAGTATGTGGCCAAAGAACGGAGAAGTATCACGTGACAAGTCACATACAGCAATAAAATGTCTACCATCCGTACGTGTTGGATGTGTACCGTTCACCAGGTAAGGTACAATCCTAGCTAAAATATTTAAATTACAGACTGCTTTTACAAAAATGATCTAGTCATGAATCTATATCTATATTGAAGCATCTAGATCACCTTTGTTAATTTTGATAATTAATAATAATCGCTAATTATGGTCTAACTATTCTATTCGAGTTATGCATTTTGAGTTGTGACCATATGATTGATTTACCAGGTATGAATACCGAGGATTAAAATTGATGGCACAAAGAAAAGGAACCAAGATGGTAAATCTAGCGTTTTATTTTAATTGATCGAGACGTTCGGCGATCAAATTTTACTAGGTTTAGCTTTGTCGTTCTATCAAGCAAAGGGATGATCAAAATACCATATTAGCTCATTTGCATTCACTTAATTCAAAAGCACATGTCTTTTCTTCCTATCAGTGAGCGGTCCGACCATGTGCCACATGTCGGTCTGATCGATGGGTTTTGGCCAGAATGACCGGGCCATGCCCCCTGTGAACAGGCGGAAACTGTACAGAAAGGTGTAGCCTCGGTCTTGCAAGACCGAGGCGCAAGTGCCGCTGCCGGTCTGACCAAGGGTTAGCGGCCGGTCTGACCGACCTATCTGATCGGTGTGACCGTGCGCTACCCGGTCTAACCGGGTGGCCGCTGTGTCCTTACCTGGCTAGGCAGGGCCAATGTTTGTCGTTGCTGGTCCGACTGAGCTGGTGGCGGTCTGATAGGCCGGCCAATGCCGATCTGACCGGCGGGCTATTGTCAGTGCATTAAATGGACTGTAATGACTAGTTTTGTAGCCACTACAATTTTGGGCAGTTTGAGCGGCAGGAAACAGAGGTTGGGGATTTTGACCCGAATGACTTGTTTTTGTGGGTGGGGCTATAAATACTCCTCCACCAGCAACAATGGGTCTCTCTTAAGACTTGCTTCATTTGCGTAGACCCCTTGCATCTACTCTTACACTTCTTTGAGCCTTAGTTCATCCTTTGTGTGCTGGAGAGTGGATTGAGCCAAGAATAAACTGCATTGTCTTTTTTTAGAGTTAGTGTGGCACTTTGTGGAGATTATGGGTACCAAATACCTACTATTGGCAGTATGCCATGAGGCCCTTCGATCGAACCTGCCAAAACCAGCGAGGTAGCGAGGATTCGGACTCCAGGTGCCCAAGACCCCTCGAGGCGAAGCCCCGTGGCGAAGACATCAAGGCGAAAGGGGCAAAGGGCGAAGAGTTGCACCGGGTCCCTGCCAGTCTGGGCGAAAGCTGCATGGCGAAGGCGTACACCAAAGGAGGACGACTTCACCAGGCCGGACCCGATCCATTAAGACCCAGTGGGCCGGCCCAATCGCCTCGACCTGTCGGCCAGTGGCCCAGTAGTCGCCGGGCGGCCCATTGAGGGCCCATATACCTTAATTATGGTGAGTACCCATGTAAGTGTCCCTTTTGTAAGGGTGACCATGTAAATTCCCCTGTAACAGCCCTAAACCCTAATAGGGGGATCTGTAGTGGGATTATAAATAGCCACCTAGGGCCATGTAAAGGGGGATCCCAAGAAAAATCCAAAATTTAATACACTTTACTTTCCCA
The DNA here is from genome assembly GCA_000573905.2 of Oryza punctata. Taxonomy (NCBI): domain Eukaryota; kingdom Viridiplantae; phylum Streptophyta; class Magnoliopsida; order Poales; family Poaceae; genus Oryza; species Oryza punctata. The sequence continues at coordinate 5,920,723 of CM002491.2, read as the reverse complement.
ACGACCGTTGAGTATCCACGTCCTTCGACGTATGCAGTTGTCGTTTCGACAACAGCTGGCGCCGACCGTGGGGACCTCCGAGCGAAACCACTGAGAGCGAATGCCACCGAAGAAGGTCTCGAAGGAGAGGGTTGCTAACCCTAAGGAAGGTGTAGCGGAAGAGGCGATGGCCGCCGAAGAAGGGGCAGAACCTTCGGCGCCCGCCGCCGAAGCTGGGATGGCGCCGTCGGCTTCGGCGCTTGCGCCACAGCCGTCGCCTTTGGCCCTTGCCGCTTCGGCAGGACCGGTGCCGGAGATCCCTTCGGCAAACCAACCGTCTTCGACCACACTCACTGCTGTGCAAGCCGATCCCCGCCTCGAAGCGCAAGCCGAAGCCAGCATGGAAGCCATGCGGCAGAACATGATGCGACTCCAAGATATGCTTCGCCAGATGCAGGAGCAACAACAAGCGTACGAAGCGGCACGGCAAGCAAAGGTTGCTCTGGCCCCCGTCCTCCAGTACTCGGCAGGCTACATCCAGCCTCAAGCCTATCAGCCAGCGGCGGTGTAAGCCCCTCCATCACAAGCCGCACAAGGACCGGTGTACTTTCTCGGCCAACCTTCGGCCGCAGCGACGCACCTGCTTCCTGGCGTGCGGCCGCAGGTTCGACCGGATGTGGTCCAGGTGCACCCCTTACCACCCGGTGAAATGTCACGAGTGATGGCGGAGGGGGCTTCGGCCCTACAAGCGCAGCTTCAAGCTTTCCTTCAGCAGTTCGTTCAACCCCACAACATCTCAAGCACAACCCCTTCGACCCAACCGGAGGGGAGCTCCGGCCAGGGCGTGCCAGGGTGGCTGCCGTCGAACCAGCCCGGGCCGGGGGCTTCGCCCTGGGGTCAAGGGCCGTAGCTCAACTTCTACAACATCACTCAAGCACCACCGTTCGGAACCGGGCCACCGAACATCGCAGCCCAGCCACACGCACAGGCCATGACTTCACCCTTCGCCACGCCGTATCCGCAGCCAAGCGGGCCCTCGCTGCAGGGTATCATGGGTAAGGCTGGGGCGAAAAGGGGCTGCCACTGAGTGGGGGGATCAAAAATCGTTCAATCCCACGTCAGTTCAAATTCCCACCCGTTCCGCGGTACTCGGGCAAAACAGACCCAAAAGAGTTTCTCTCTATCTACGAGTCCGCGATCGAAGCCGCTTACGGCGACGAAAATACCAAGGCGAAGGTAATCCATCTCGCTCTGGACGGCATCGCCCGTTCTTGATATCTCAATTTACCCTCTAATAGCATTTACTCATGGGAGCAATTGCGCGATGTCTTTATCCTTAATTTTCGAGGCACCTATGAGGAGCCGAAGACACAACAACATTTGCTCGGCATTCGTCAGAGGCCGGGCGAATCCATACGGGAGTACATGCGCCGCTTCTCACAAGCCCGATGCCAAGTCCAGGATATAACCGAAGCATCTGTCATCAACGCTACTCTGACCGGGCTGCTCGAGGACGAACTCACAAGGAAGATCGCCAACAAGGAGCTGCAAACTCTCGAGCACCTGCTTCGCATTATCGACGGGTACGCAAGGGGCGAAGAGGACTCCAAGCGAAGGCAGGCAATTCAAGCTGAGTACAACAAAGCCTCCATCGCCACTGCCCAGGCCCAGATGCAAGCGCAGGTCCCCGAACCGGCTCCCCCTGTTATTCGCCAACCCCTGCTAGCGAACCAGGGGCAGTCGCCGAGACAAGGCCAAGCTCCCATGACTTGGAAGAAATTCAGGACTGACCGTACAGGCAAGGCAGTGATGGCTGTCGAAGAAGTACAAGCCCTCCGCAAGGAGTTCGACACCCAGCAGGGCGGCAGCCATCAGCAGCCTGTTCGCAAGAAGGTCAGAAAGGACCTTTATTGCGCCTACCATGGGCGATCTTCGCACACCACCGAGCAGTGCCGAAACATTCGTCAACGAAGTAACACTCAAGAACCAAGGCGCACCAGGGTACCGCGGTCGAAGCGCCTCGTGAAACGGCCCGAGAGCCGTCACCCCCAGCCGAACAGCGCTAAGACATGCAGCGCAGAATCATCCAGGTGATCACGAGGGCGGACCCACCGGTCCAGTCGTCAAAGCGGCAGCGAAAGATGCAGCTGCGAACGGGGCATAACATCACTGCCACGGGCGAAGGGGTCCAAAGGTACTTGAGCCAGCAAATCTCTTTCGAGCCGGAAGATGCCGAAGGAGTGCTGTTCCCGCATCAAGACCCCCTGGTAATTTCGGCCGAAGTGGTCGGCTTTGAGGTCAGGCGAATTTTGGTCGATGGAGGTAGCTCGACCGATGTCATCTTCGCCGAGGCATACACCAGGATGGGGCTGCCAACTTCGGCCCTCACCAAAGCGCCGGTCTCGCTTCGCGGCTTCGGCGGTGAGGTGGTTCACGTTCTCGGCCAAGCACGGTTGATGGTCGCTTTCGGCACAAGCGAAAATAGGCGCGAGGAGCACATATTGTTCGACGTAGTTGACATCCCATACAGCTACAACGCCATCTTCGGCCGTGCAACCCTAAACAAGTTTGAAGCCATCTCCCACCACAATTATCTCAAGCTCAAGATGCCCAGTCTGGCAGGTGTAATCGTCGTCAAGGGGCTTCAACCTCCAGCTATGTCAAAAGGCGACTTGGCCATCATTAACAGGGCAGTGCACAATGTGGAGGCCGAACCGCGTGTCAACCGCGTGCCGAAACCAGCCCCTCACAACAAGGTGGCCAAGGTGCAAGTAAATGGCGCGGACCCGGCGAAGTTCGTCCAGCTGGGGGGCGATCTAGGCGAAGAGGAAGCTAGGAAAATCCTAGAAGTACCCAAGAAGAACATCGACATTTTCGCCTGGAGCCCCAGCGAAGTGGGAGGTGTTTCCACAGAGCTCATCATGCATCACTTGGCGGTCAAGCCAGACTCGCCAAGCCAAGAAAGCAGAAGCTGCGCAAGATGTCCGCTGATCGCCAAGAGGCAGCGAAGGCCGAAGTGCAGAAGCTACTCAAGGCCGGGGTGATCAAGGAGATCGACCACCCGGAGTGGCTGGCAAACCTGGTCTTGGTTAAAAATTCGAACGGCGCAGGAAAGTTTAGTTGGACACCCGAATACCAGGCCGCATTCAACGTGCTGAAGCAGTATCTGCAGAGCCCACCTGCCTTGGTCAGCCCGACCCCAGGAAGCGAACTATTGTTGTATCTAGCAGCTTCGCCAGTGACAGTCAGTGCAGTCCTTGTCCAAGAGACAGAGTCAGGACAAAAACCAGTATACTTCGTCTCCGAAGCCTTGCAAGGGGCGAAGACAAGGTACATTGAAATGGAAAAACTGGCTTATGCCCTAGTGATGGCTTCGCGCAAACTCAAGCACTACTTTCAGGCCCACAAAGTCACTGTGCCCTCACAGTATCCTCTGGGCGAAGTACTCCGGGGCAAGGAAATCTCTGGCAGACTCAGCAAATGGGCAGCAGAACTGCCCCCCTTCGACCTGCATTTCGTCGCGTGCACCGCTATCAAATCCCAAGTCCTAGCCGATTTCGTGGCCGAATGGACACCGGCATCCGCCCCCGAACCTCAGCCTGTCGAACAGCCTTGGATAATGCACTCCGACGGCTCGTGGTCGCACAGGGGGGCGGGCGCCGCAGCTGTGCTCACTTCGCCAGGGGGCGTGCTGATTCGGTATGCTGCAAGGCTACAGTTCGACACAACCAACAACACGGCGGAATACGAAGCAGTGCTGCTGGGGTTAAGAAAGGCGAAGTCACTGGGAGTTCGGCGCTTGCTCATCCGAACAGACTCCAAGCTGGTGGCATGTCATGTTGATAAGTCTTTTGAAGGAAAAGACGAAGGGATGAAAAGATATTTGGAGGCTGTTCGATCGATGGAAAAGAGCTTCGATGGGATAACGGTCGAACACCTACCCAGAGGCCAGAATGAGGAGGCAGACACCCTGGCGAAATCTGCCGCCTGCAGGGGGCCGCATTGACCATGCATCTTTTTCGAGATCCTGTACGCACCAAGCGTGCCCGCAGAAACTATGGATGTCATGGTCATCGACCAGACAGATCCGGGCGAAGACCCAGAGGATTGGCGAACCCCGTTCGTAAAGTACCTCAGGGAAGGCTGGCTTCCAGAGGACGAAGCAGAGGTGAAACGCTTGCAAATTCGAGCCAGACAATACAAGCTGGTCTCGGGGCAGCTATACCGCTCGGGGGTGCTCCAACCCTTGCTTCGATGCATCTCCTTTGCTAAGGGTGAAGAAATGGTGAAAGAAATACACCAGGGGCTCTGCGGTGCACACCAAGCTGCGAGAACAGTCACCTCCAAGGTGTTTCGCCAGGGAGTATATTGGCCCACTGTGCTCAAAGTTTGCGTGGAGCAGACCAAAAAGTGCGAAAGTTGCCAGCGACACGGCCGAAGCCAGATCGCACCACAATATGAGCTGCAGCCTATTGCACCAGTCTGGCCCTTCGCCAGGTGGGGGCTAGACATTATCGGCCTATTCCCGGTGGCGCGAAATGGATACAAGTTTGCAATCGTAGCCATCGAATGCTTCTCGCGTTGGATCGAGGCCGAACCACTCGGCGGGATCACTTCGGCGGCAGTACAGAAGTTTGTTTGAAAAAACATTGTTTGCCGTTTCGGAGTACCGGGGGAGTTCATCACGGACAATGGCAAGCAGTTCGACTCTGACGACTCTGACAGATTCAGATAAATGTGTGAGGGGCTAAACCTGGAAATCAGGTTCGCGTCGGTCGCGCACCCACAGTCGAATGGGACGGCCGAACGCACAAATGGCAAGATCTTGGAGGCGCTCAAGAAAAGGCTCGAGGGGACAGTGAAGGGCAGATGGCCAGACGAAATGTTGTCTGTTCTTTGGGCCCTCCGAACAACTCCCACAAGGCCAACCAAGTTTAGCCCGTTCATGCTCCTTTACGAAGACGAGGCGATGAACCCAACAGAGCTAGGGCCAACTCACCAAGGGTGATGTTTTCGGGGGGCGAAGATGGGCGCGAAGTGTCACTCGAACTCCTTGAGGGGGTACGAGTCGAAGCACTGGAACACATACGCAAGTACGCCACAAGCACTTCGGCAACCTACAACAAAAAAGGTTCGCCCAACAGAGCTCCTACCTGGCCATCTCGTCCTGAGAAAAAAGGCGAACCCAGTAGCGGTCAGGAAGCTTGAGTCAAAATGGGAAGGGCCATATCTCATCAAGCACAGGTCGAGGATGGGCTCTTTTTGCCTGGCAACACTAGAGGGCGAAGAGTTCGACCACTCCTGGAACGCCGCTTCTCTTAAGCGTTTCTATGTTTAGAAAGGGTGACACCCTATTCGCCAAAATGTAAAAATGTACATACTATTATGTAGCTCTTTTGGCATCTGCCACTATGTACGCCTTCCGGCACAAAAATACAAAAAAAAAAGGAGAAAATGAAAAAAAGAAAAAAAAACTGGACATAGGGCTATTTTCTGGAGGCCCGAACCAGTATAAAATCCCTGTGTCTTTCGCCTATTTACTTGTGTGCATGATAATTCGTGGAAAAACCCCAAGGCAAACGCCCGATCAGCGAAAACGCCAAGGGGGCGAAACGAATCGGCTGAAGCATCGCTCGCCGAACGTTGAAACCGCGATAGCTTGTTTCGGAAAATGGCTAGACCGAACACCGTTATAGTCGATCGACACCAAAAATTTGCGCCGCTGTTAACACGGAGTGCCAAAGATCGATAACGGAAGTCGAAAGCTGAAAAGTTAGCAGACCTATTTCGCCAATGTACGCAAAGGGGCCGATATATTCCGGCCCAACGAAAGCACGAGATGTGATAATGCAAAAAATGGTGAAAAGGAAACAAAAGCACACCTTTATTAACCTCGAGAAAAAATCGACAAAGCATATATCATACAACATGATACAGGTGAAAGGAGTTACATCTTCGCTTACAAGTAAATTACATCTTCGCCCCCAAAACAACTACCAAAGGAATGATATGGCGAACATGGTTCGTCGTCACTACTAATATTGTACACTACCCTAAGGGGAGAAGGGGGCGAAACAAGAGAAAGACTAAAGCAGCGTCGAGTGATCGCCTCCTGCCGATCGGTCCGTCGATGATCTCACCAGAAGTGAGCCATGCCCTCGAGGCGCGCCATGTGGACACGATCGTAGTCCTCCAGCGTTCGCCCGGGGTGGGTTCGCATCCAGTTAGCAACGTTCACAACTTTGTAGTTGTGGCCGTTAATCATCATTTCACGGTAAAAAGGTCGAAGCATGTAACGAGCCTTCGGCAAATTCTTCACCGCAACAAACTTCTCGTTCTTACTTCGCCAATCCCCAAAAGGGGGCCGAACGCACAACTTTCAGCATAGACCCTACAAAAGGCGGGGAAGTCATGCAGGGGAACATAGAAAGCGAAGCTGGGACGCATGAACCAGGCGAAATGATTATGCAAAACAGTGCAAGCACGTGAAAGGAAAGCATGAAACACGAATGGCGAAAATAGTCATATATTTCAAACATTACGACACTCTACAATAAGGTGGGCCATTGGCCATATTTACACTGTTCGCCCTATACGGCAAACATCAAAAGTAAAAAACGAAAATTTACAAAACACGGGCAGAGGGCCTCACACCTCTGGGTGGTCTTGGGCTCCGCCTCCGCCCCCTTCCGCCGGCTCTTCGCCTTGGTCCGCCGCTTCTGTCTTCACTAGCTGCTCGAGCAGGCGGGCCTTGGTAGCAGAACGACCATCCTTCTGCCAGAACTGCTTGCGCCAGGCTCGAAGTGCTGGCGAAATGTCCTGGGCGCTCACCTCCCAGTCCCTCTTCGCGAAGTCGGGGAACTGGGTGACGTGCTCGCACCCAGATTGCTGCAGCAGTGTCACACCCTGGAGTTCCCCTTTCTAGCTCTAAATTCATAAAATAAATGACTTAAAAGAAATTGTCTATTTAACCTAGAGCAAATTCTAATTAAAAAGTGTATTTAATTAATTGTAATTAGCAAGGTGGGATTTTTCTTGAGTTCCCCTTGTTAAAATGCACTAACAGGATTTTTACTGGAATTTTTAGATCATTTAAAATAATTTTAAACATTTAAAAACTCCTACTGAAATTTTAAATCCCCCTAAAACCCCCTTTTTCTTTTTTCTTTCTTTTTCCTCCTTTTTCTTTCTCTTTTGGGCCACCAGCCCATTTCCCCCTTGCCCCTTTTCCCTTCCCTGGCCGCTTCTCTCTCTCTCCCTCTTTTCCCTTGGGCCGCCGGCCTACCGCCCCCTCTCCTGGGCTGGCCTGTGCCCGGCCGCGCGCGGCCTCCCCCTCTCCCCTCCTGGGCCGCCGCCCCTTTCCCCCTTCTCGGGCCGGCCCGAGGCCGCCGCCGCCGTAGTCCGCGTCGCCTCCCTCGCGCGCATGGGCCGCCGACAGGTGGGGCCCACCTGTCGGGCCCATCTTCCCCGCCGAATCCGCCGCCCGCAACGGCCGCCGCCGCCGCCGCCGTATCCGCCGCCCGCAACCGCCGCCTCCGCCCTTCCCGGCCGCCGGGCCCTATAAAAATCGCGCCGCCGCCCCTCCTCGCTCTCCTTTCCGCCGCCACCGCCATAACCCGCCGCCGGTAAGCCCGCCGCCTTCCCGCCGCCTTGCGTCGTCTTGCGCGGCCGCTTGGGCGTCGCCGCCGCACGCGCCGCCCCGCGTGGCCGGCCGGCTGCCTCGCGCCGCCGCCGCCGCCGCCGCACCCGCACGCGCGGCTGACGTCAGCCCTAGGGCTGCCGCTGACATCAGCCCTAGCCACTGACGTCAGCCCCAGGGGGATTTGTTACGCAAATAAATTATTTATTTTCTTTTCTGTTTAGTTTAAAATGCAGTTAAACTTCTAAAATTCATAACTTATTCTTACGGACTCCGTTTGGGTTCGTTCAAGTCTTAGAAAATTCATAAAAATGCCTAGAATTCATTAAAAATAGTTCTGTTTCCTGTTTCAGTAGCCTTATAGTTTGTTTTGCTTGTTTGCTTTGTTTGTCATGTAGAATCCGATAGTTCCGACGCTCCCGAGTACTTCAAAGTCGTTGCCGAGGTCCCTTTCGCGCAAGAGCAAGGCAAGTCATACTTTTTATTCGATCATATTGTACCTACTTTGCAAATATTCTATTTATTCTTAAATACTGCACTATTTTATAATGTTATTTTATGGGCTTATTTACCTACTGTACTCAGCCATGAAATTCAGTTTACCTTGTACCTTTGATAGCTTGGGGATCAATATGATTAGTGCTAGGTTAGGACATGCTTAGCCCTACTTAGAAACTTTAGCACACCAATGGGAAAACTAATGTATCTCTATTATTTAATGTTTAATGGTAGCTCATGATGGTTATTCGTGAGTGGTTAACCAATTGGTCCAACTAAAACTTGATAAATGGTGGGTTGTGAGTACAAGGTTTTGAAGGTCGTAATCATGACAATTAAGGACCGGTTCGCGGGAAACCCTGGAAGAATTACCGTGCTTACCACAAGCTAGCGTGGGTAATAGCTTGACTCGTAGTGTAGCTTTTCTTAACCGACGCATCCAGGCAAGGGTGGGCGTGATGGAGTTGGGTCGGCGGGGGATTTACCCGTTGATCGGCTGCCGGATTCACCTAGGCACGAGGGGGGCTGCCTGCCTTGGGATTAAAGGTGGGGGCGAAACCTGAGGTGTGGTGCGCTTGGTTAACGAGGGTTATGCGAAAGGTCTTGTCACAGTTTCCTTTCCGGTATACCGTGGTGGTATGCTGGCGCACGGCAACGTGTTGTGGGGCTGTGTCTTGTGGGTACAGTTGTACACCTCTGATCAGAGTAACACTATTCGAATAGCCGTGCCTGCGGTTATGGGCGATCAACCAGATTCACCGTGATTAATAATAATCTTAATAATTTGACTTAATGGAATTGGTGTACTTCAGGTGGAATGGGTTGGGCCTGTTGCAACATGGTGTAGCGTTGGACAGTAATGATGCAATATTGCTTAATTTATACAACTGTTTTACCGCTTTCAACTATTGTTTTAAAATGCTTATATTATGCAATCAGCCTTTAGCCTTTCGCCTTTCCATTGGAACTGTTTGCATCATTATCTTCCGTTTCGGTATGACTTGTTGAGTACAGTGGGTAGTACTCAGTCTTGCTTCATTTTTCCCCCACACCAGAGTTGGAGTTTGTGTCCGAGGATGGTTTCTTGGAGGAGTAGGCTTACTGCTATCATCAAGGATGCCTGTGGATTGGAGTCGCCACGCTGCGAGCGTCTAGTTATCTAGATTAGTTTATTTATCTTTTCCGCTGCATTAATGTAAGACAATTTTATGGTGTTTTGTAAGACGTGGATCTGTATATCAACTTTGTCGTTTGTGTACCCTGGCTGGTCCTGGACAGGGGTTTTTAATACACATTCTGCTTGGAATTCGGGTTAGCGAATCTCTGGGCGTGACAAGCAGTCACAGGGCGAAAGCCGCTGACACGCGCGCACAGCAATCGCCGTACACCGTCGCACAGTCCGAAACTGCGTAGCCAGCCTGCTGGGTCCACTCGCAGAACTCGAGTACGGAGGCGTTTTCGCCGGGGACACCTCGCGCCTTCGCCCCCATGTCGTTGAGCGCGAGGTGAAGAGTGCGGCAGGCAGTATTGGCGGATTCGGTGGCCCTCGCCGCCTCCCGGGCGAGGCGTTGTGCCTTCGCCTCCGCCCTATCCACCTCTTGACAAAGAGCCTCCATCTTCGGCTCCGTCAAGTTGTAATAATCGGTGAGGGCGGCGGAATGCCCTCGCTCTTTCGCCAGCTCAGCCTGAGGCGATCGATTTCCGCCTTCGCCTCACTACCCTTGTCCAATTCGGCCTGGAGGCGCTTGTTTTCCGCCTTCACCTCCCGGAGGGACAGAGCAAGGCCGTCCATCTCCAGGCTCTTACGGCCCAACTCGTCGTCCTTGGCCCGAAGACGGTTCTTCAGGCCATCAAGGCAGGCCCGCATCGTTCACTCTGTCGAACAGTGGGCCGCAAGGATCTGGTGAAACAAAAATGGCGGGGGAGGCAGATGATAAGTCAGGATGTCGAAGACAGCAACACAAAAAGAGAACAAGAAACAAAAAGAAGTCAACTCACCCGAACCGCCAGGCTCTTAACAGCGGAGTAGCCCTCGTCGAACTCATTACGCTCCGCGAAGAGAATGGGGCCACCAGCCGGTGCGACAATGTTGCTCACCCCCTCGACGAAGGGAATGAGCTCCGCCCGGGTCTCAAAGTCACCAGGGGCGAAGCGAAGCGGGGCGACTCCTGGGAATAGTTGGAGCTGGACGTCTCCGCCATCTTCTTGCCTTTGCCAATGGTAAGTGGCGAAACGATTGGCCGATGAACCGGGCTATTAAAAACTTGGGCGGCCGCCTCCACCACTCGATCGGCTGAAGCCGAAGCTCCAGCCCCACCCGTTGCCCCAAGGGAGGTCGTTGGACCCTGGCTTCACCCCGCGGGCGAAGTGGGCGTCCCGTCGGACGACTCGTCATCACTAAACGCATTAGCGATGGCGACGACCCCCTTTTTCCGGGGGACCTTCCTAACAGGCTCCCCCTTCGCCGCCTTAGTCGCAGCGAAGGGGCGAGGAGACCGACTCCATCCCGCCTAACAGGCCTTCGCGACCTCCACGTCCTTGCAGCGAAGGGGCGAGGAGACCGACTCCATCCCGGTCTCGACGCGATCTGGGCTTGGGGTTGGAGTATAGCCCCGGGTCTCGGAACGGCTATCGCCAGCCCCGTCGGCGACCGCTTTTGTAGACCCCCGATTTTACAAACCGGAGACCTTATGTGTTTATCTGTACCAATCCCTGGATCAGTAGTTGGTACACACATACATAGCCGAATCACAACATATCACGAATGAATTCAGGCTAAAGGGGTTAAATGCTTACATTAGGGCCAAACAGGCCAGCAACTATCAGAGAACAACAGCGGAAGACGAAACAATACAAGGGCCCGGTTGACATGCCACAAGCAGTCGACTGGGGAACGAGACCTAGAACGGGACTGCACTCCGATCATTCTGTTAAGTACGCAAGCGTACCAATAAGGGCTTCTCTTCAGGCACTCTGCTAAAGATATATATATAGAGCAATAATGAGTACAAAAGTACTCAACAAGCCACCACACAAGAATGCATATGATAGAAGGTATTTCAAGGAATGGCTTCCGGTTCTTTTTGCGTAAAGCAAGTTTTGTAAATCCTTTCACAAACCTAAGACCTAGCATAGACTGATCAGATTTTAATACCATAGTTCATTAATCAACGACGGTTCTGTCCACCATCCCTTGTCATCCAAGGATAGCTTCCCGCCATTGTGTCGTCATGGTTTTCTGGGGTCTACCCCTTCTCGCTTCTCGAGAAGTTGAACCACCAGCACATAAAAGTCATTATGCATACCCATCCCAATCAGTTTAAGGATTTAGAGTCTAGCCAAGTGTAATACATGTCCCGGTGCTCAATATCCGCGAGCACGGCTATTCGAATAGATTTAGTTACTCACACTGCAGTGGATGTACACTTTACCCGTACTCCGTAACTTGCCCAACAAATGAGCCGAAGTCCCAACGAATGAGACGCGTCACGGCAAAGCCTTTCAATAACCTCACATTGGCAGTACCCGCTCCATGAACTTACATCCTCATGCACTCTAGGCGTACACGGTTTCTAGCAGTGAGAGGAGTTCTGGCGCTCCCAGGAAGGGGAAACTCACACATGCATTAAGTTATATTAAAATTTAGATTCACACGTGGCGGTCCTACCGGTGGCTACCCCACCGTAGGCCCCGCCCCTCATACACACTAAGAAAACCACTATGCAGGGATACTGCCTCCGCTCGGTTACTTACTCCGCTAGGTCTATACCCATCCGAGAAGTACGGTTGTACGAGGGTTGTTTCATGCTTACCTTCATGGCTCGGTCCTTAATTGACCGGGGACGGTGCTAGCCTTTTCCGGATTCCACCCAAATCCACCATCCGCCCCAGTCGAAAACAATTGTTTAATGTTTATTTTCCTTTCACAAATCATGTCATCAATGTCATGGCAATGTGGCGCTCATGTCTCCACATGCCGCATCTCAATTACCTTCCCAAGGTAATTGCCCAAGCATATAGCATTTTGATAAATATGAGTATGCAAAGTTCTAAGATAGCATTACTAAGCATCTGTCATAATTGACTAGGGACTCATACGTAACATGGTTACAAGGGGATATGGGGTAAACAACATTCAAGGCATGGCATAACAACAAGTAGGATGTTCATCATTGCATGCATCTTTATTTGTAAACAAAGTAATTTCGCAATTGGGATCAACATGTTCAAGGGATAGTGATGACTTGCCTTGCTCAGGATAGTCCTTACTCTATAATCTTGATCAACCTTCTCCTCCTGGAAGCTGTGCACGTTGCCTCACGACTAATCGATACACCAATACTATAATACGCGAGAAAAACCAATATTCACCCAATCAATCAATCATGCGCAAACAAATATAAATGTTGAAGTCGCAACTAGGGCCGCTCATATTACTCGCTTCTATCTAAATATAATGGTCGCAGTATCAAGGTCGGATTAACGAATCACTTCGGCGAATTATTTGATTAGTTTATCAATCGAGCCATTATTTTAATTATGGATAGATTTTACCCGACGCTGTAACAGGTTAATAATTATCCAAGTTTTATATGTTAGATTTGTGAGGTTGTTAATATTAGATGAGCAGATTATCTTATTACACAATGTCATAATGGATAATCCTAATCCACCGTTGGGCTACCATTATATGAGGCCAAGATTTATAATTAGTATTTTGTCTATCTTAGATATTCTACCACATAATTTACATTTTAGTGGGTACAACCAAATTATACATATACTACTCTATACCATATGGCATTTATTAATCTCGTATAAGTGGTTTAATCATATTAGCATTGTTATTATTATTTCGCAAATATGCTATAAACTGACCTAAGGGTATCCCTACAAACTTACAAGGCCAAGCTTATTTAAATAACCTATGGGTCATGGGTTTAATCATATATATATATATATATATATGGTTAGTGATAATAAATGGCACTAGTATTTTCCTACATGCTCTAGCAAGTGTTTGAAATAATACTTCCAATTAGTTAACATGATTTTCATAGTGAATAAACATGTTAGAGACAAATGTTATTATATCCACTGTACAGAACAATATCACTTTTATTTGTTAGCACCTCTTTAAGTTAGTTATTTATCTAATCATTTGATATTAATTATTTTATAGATACAAATATATTTTATTAAATAGTGAATTATATATTTATCGGAAAGTTCATGAATTTAGATGAATTTAGGTTCAAGTCTCACACAAATCGGAGCTAAAATGAATAAGTTATGTTTGTTCAAAGATTCAAATTATTTTGAGAAAATTGTGAAAATGTATTGTTCATAGGTCATTTACTCTTAATCCATTTTACCCTAATAATTTTCCGTTAGCCGATTAAGGTATTAGTTTATTTCAATTTACGCGATTCCGAATAAATTGGACTCGGATAAATACTAGTTAACCCTAGTCCGAAATAAGATACTCTACATATTTAATACTTATTTAATACTTAGGTTCCGATAATAATCATCCCTAACCGATAAATAGTTGGCTAAATAATGGTAACGACTAATTTCACGTATAATCTAATTATTGTGAAAAAAAGTAACTAAATACCAACTAAATAGATGTTTTAAATGATTAACGGACAGTTGCGTACATTCGATAGCAATTTAAAAATGACCGGTAATTAATTCACCGATTATATTTAATCGATTTAGCGAAACTTTAACGAACGAAAATCTAAACAATCGGCTAAGTACCCTGCTAAAGAGTAATTATTTAAACGAATAATCTAGTTAGACGAATAATTTAAATTGTAAGTAAATATCCGATTTAATTTTACTTGTCTCTAAAATAATCGACGACGATGAATATATCGATTTCCTAAACTAGTATTTTATATTAATCAAGTACGTGTGCTCATAAATTTGAGATGAATAAAAATTAAATTCCTAATCCCCAAATTTTATCTCTCCATATTTTATTATTTTTGTTTATTTTTATTTTTCTCTCTCTCTTTTCTATCTTTTCCTTTCTTTTTCTTTTTCTCTTTTTTTTTCTCTGCTTCTTCTTCCTCTGTCTCGCTCTGCTCTGTGCTTGCTCTCTTCTCTCTCTCTGTTCTTGCAGCAACCGGCAGGGGAGGGGAGGGGGCTCGGGCGGCGCTTACCGGCGGAGGCGATGGCGGCGGTGGCGGCGGCGGCGACTGGGCGACGGCGGCCGGTGGCAACGGCGTCAAGGCGGCGGCAAGGCGGCAGCCTACGGCGCGGCGGCGCCGAGCTCCAATCGGCGGCAGCGGTGCAGTAGAGCAAGGAGAGGAGAGGGGAAATGGAGGAGGAGGGGTGGGGGGGAGAAGGGGAGGAGGGGAATGGGGGAGGAAGGCTCGGCCGGGGGAGGGCTTTTATAGCCGGCCGAGGAGGGAGGGGAGGTGGCCGGCGCGGGGCTCCACGACAGCGACGGCGACGGCGAGGTGACGGCGACGCGGCGCGGGTGGGGCTCGAGGGCGGTGCAGGCGACGGCGACAGGCGCGGCGCGGTGGGGCTCGAGGCGCGGCAGGGCTAGGCGCCTACGGCGCGCGGCGCACGGCAGTGCTAGCTAGCTAGGGTTAGCTGTCTCGTGGAGAAGAAGAACATTGTTCTTCTTTTCTTTTTCTTTTTTTTTATTTTTTTTTATTTTTTTTTGTTATCATTGTATTTTTTTGTATAAGGGGATTGATTCCCCATTTAGAATTTCCCAAAAATTAATAATGATTGATATTAACATTTATAATAGACTTAATAGTTCCCTACTTTCCGGGGTTTTTAGGGTTAGGAAGGAATTTAAATAGGAAAATAAAAAAGGGTTCGATCCGTAAATTTCCTCGGCAACCAAATTTAATACTAATATCTAAAAGCCTAAATTTTGCTCATAAGTTGTGATGGTGCAAATGTATTTTATTGTGTTAATTAAATGATTTTAGCCCCAAAATTAGTCTAGATAATTTGGAGGCTTTCGATATTTCTAAAATTAATTAAAATATTCTAAGGTGGCTTTTGTCAATATGATAGCACATTCGTTTTAGTTTATTTATGGGTTAATTTATTTTGCATGGAGGGGTTTGATATATTTAATTACAATCTCCCAATGCAAATTTGGAATTTTGGTGTAGCATTGATTTACATATCGAATTAAATACTCCCGTGAGCCTATTTTACATATAGAGGTCAATTTAATTATATGACCAATTATTTTATGAGAGTGAATTTTATGCAATGGGAGACTTGATAAATTGTTTTAAATATTGATTTGGATATTCCAACTTATATATAATAGGGTCATTGTAGTGGTGACCATTATTTCATGCGTACTTATATTTTATGACACTCATCACATGGTTAAAGTATTTATTATTTGATTTGTACTTTATATTACAGAAGTTAATAATTATATTGCACTTTATTTGGCTTGTTTGCTTGTGCAAAAATATTTGTAGGGTTAATGGTAAATTATGTATTCTGGTAGATTATATTTATTACTCAAATATAGATCTTTACCTTACTTTCATTGTGACCATTTATACTTTGGCAAACAACAGCAACCATAACATCCAGCATGATGCAAAAAGTTTTAAAAAGTTCAAAATTTTAGTGGTTTTTATTGCCGGAATTTTCAGGGTGTTACAGCTTTGGCCGCGATCTCCGCCTCCTCCGCCTCCTCCTGCTCTTCGACTTCATCCTCGTCATCAGCATCGGAGTCGGCGGAAGCGGGGGCCTTTAGCTTACGAGGGGCAAACTTCACTTGCCCCCGCAAACATTTCCGAGAGGGGCCCGCTTCGTCGTCAGCCTTGAATGGCTTCGCCCTTGGGGGTAGTTCGCCGGTGTAGACCCGGTTCATCCACGGCATATCGTTAGGGATGAAGTCGAACAAGAAAAAAGAGGTGACGAGCGAAACATAAAAATGGGGAAAACGAAAATTCACCATTCGCCCCGGCAGGCAGGATGAGTTTTGGCAGGCCGTTGACCTCTTCGCCCTAGTCAACTTCGACCTGCCACGACTGGGAGAGGGGGCATACACGCAGCATGCAAAACTCCTCAACCAAGTCACGGCAACTTAGCCAGGAGCACATCTTACGGAGCAGGGCGAACCGTGCCTCCAAGGCACCACTGATGGCAACCCTAGGCTTCCGGGCCGGTGAAATCGCACGACGCCGCCAACGAAGGGCTTTCGCCGCTTCGGACCCTGCCTCGAAGGGGATGGAGTGGTAAAACCACTTCGCCATCCAGTGGCGATCCCACTTCGACATCGCGGCGTTGACTGGCCACAAGTCGGAGCGCTCAGGATGAACATTGAAGTTCACACTCCCGAACGCTATCTTCCGGGTTCCAGCAGGGGTGACCATCGTCTTCGACTTCACGGTGGCCAAGAAGATGGCGCCGAAAAGCTCGGCGCTGGGTTCGAACCCAGCAGTTCGGCCCGCCCAGTCGAAGATGGCGATGCGGACTAGAGCCGAAGGGC
This sequence comes from Oryza punctata, assembly GCA_000573905.2. NCBI lineage: Eukaryota > Viridiplantae > Streptophyta > Magnoliopsida > Poales > Poaceae > Oryza > Oryza punctata. The sequence goes on along the minus strand of CM002491.2, from coordinate 5,904,110 downwards.
TCAGCTGGGGTAGCTCCACCTGAAAAAGGCGAAGAATTTCCAGCAACAATATGTTGCACGGAAACCGGAGGCCAGCCTCGAAGAAAACGGCGAACACGACCGTCTGGTTTTCGCCGGGTTTTGGGACTTCGGCATCCCCAGGGGCGAACGCCCGCCCCTCTGCCACCAGGCCCGCGGCAACCATCCTCGCCAGCTCATCTTCGTCAATGAGTGAAGTCCCCAGAAACGCGGTGGTGTCTTCGTCGATATGGCCTGGGTCTGGACCTGTAGTGGAGACAGGGTTCGGCTTGCGTGGGGCCATGGCGAAACGAGCGTGAATTGGCGAAAAGGTCTAGCTAGGCGAATGGGTTCGTTCAAAGTTAGAGAGCAGTGAGCAAAAGACTGAGAAGAGAATGACTGCGGTGAAAATGAAGGGGGTAACGACGGTGAAAAGGGTGGGGAAAGAATATATAGCCTACCAGGCGATGCTTCACCTTCCTGACCAATCAGGAACGGCCACGTGTCGCGGGGTAGGCAAAACGGTAAAATCCCATGGACCAGGCCATGCAGTGGCGGGCCCTCGAGAAGAGGCCCATCACTGTTCACTCCGGCCCAATGGAACAGTATGGGCCACTTCACAATTCATGGAAGGCGAAGGCCCATCACTTGTCATATTGGGACCAGTCAAACAGTAAAGATAACATCGCTACTCGCGGTGGGCGAAAGCTATACATAAAAATCCTTTTTCGCAAAAACGCATATTACACACATTCTTTGTAGGACCAAAAAGACAGGTTTCGGCAGGAGCATCGGTCGAAAGGGGGCGCCTCATACCATACTACATGGTTTGCACGGTTTCGGCCGAAGCTCCTATCTCACCCTTGCCCGTGAGGGGCTTGTTGGCAGTATGCCATGAGGCCATTCGACCGAACCTGCCGAAACCAGCCAGGTAGCGAGGATCCGGACTCCAGGTGCCCAAGACCCCTCGAGGCGAAGCCTCGTGGCGAAGACATCAGGGCGAAAGGGGCAAAGGGCGAAGAGTTGCACCGGGTCCTTGCCAGTCTAGGCGAAAGCTGCATGACGAAGGCGTACACCAAAGGAGGACGACTTCGCCAGGCCGGACCCGATCCAAGAAGGCCTAGTGGGCTGGCCCAATCGCCCCAACCTGTCGGCCAGTGGCCCCGTAGTCACCGGGCGGCCCATTGAGGGCCCATATACCTTAATTACAGTGAGTACCCATGTAAGTGTCCCTTTTGTAAGAATGACCATGTAAATTCCCCTGTAACAGCCCTAAACCCTAATAGGGGATCTGTAGTGGGATTATAAATAGCCACCTAGGGCCATGTAAAGGGGGATCCCAAGAAAAATCCAAAATTTAATACACTTTACTTTCCCAACAACAGTTGAGTATCCACGTCCTTCGACGTATGCAGTTGTCGTTTCGACAACACCTACGTAACTAGTTTATCCGATTGGTTATAGGGGATAGATTACGTAACGAATTGGGACATCAGTATTATGTTTACATGGGAACCATGGAAACGATCTATTCTCCTAGTTCGGTAAGATTGTAAAGTAGTTATTGGAGATTTAAGCCGCAAGGATTTAAATCTCTATCTTGTAATCTTGTTTCCTCCAGCTATATACGGAGGGCAGTGCACCACTCGGGGGTAGAACTACACCCAAGATCATCAAATCAATAAACCACTCGGCGGATTCAATCCCCGAAACAGGAGTAGGGTATTACCTCTTCCCTGAGGGCCTGAACCTATCTAAACCTTTGTCTCATACCCCATTCACTTTTCTTCTTGTGCACTACCCCCTTTTCATATTGTCGAATTCTAGTTTCAACAGTTGGCACGCCAGATAGGGGGAGCGTCAAGTTTTTCACCTACAAGTGCATTGATGACTTCGCCTTCCCTCTTGGGCAGGTGTACCGCTTCAGTAGCCTTGACTTCATCACGGACAACTTGGGCAAGATCTCTCTTCTCGACTTGGATTCGAACCAGTCAGGGAGGGACAACCACTTCGCTTCGTTCGATCTCCTGAATGCCAATGAGACTACTCCAGGATCCGTTTGCTCAAGATGGCTTCAAACCACTCGGGCGAAGTTTCAACAACGCCTTCACCTGCTTCACCGAGTTCCTCTCAAGATGCGCCGGCGTATCCCCCAATCACTTGGCTTTCTTGGCAAATTTTCTAGCCTCTTGGAATCGTGTCTCACGAGCTGACACCTTTTGAGTTAGGTGTGCTAAGCTCTCAAAGTCTTGAGCAGAAAATCTCTCTTATCGGTGCCAACAAACCTTGGAAAGCTAAATCGGCTAGCTGTAACATCTGTTTCTTGTATCCCTAAATATTTGGATGTAATCTGGAACTGACTCGTCCGATTTCTGCTTGATAGATGTAAGATCTGATAGTTTCATCTCTTGAATTCCACTAAAGAAATATTTATGGAATTTCTTCTCTAGATCGGCCCAACTTCTGATAGAGTTATAAGGCAAAGAAGAGAACCATGTAAATGCCGATCCAGAAAGTGATAATGGGAACAATCTAACCCTGAGTGCTTATGTAGCCGATGCCTCCCCACATTGTGCTAGGAATCGGCTGATATGCTCGTATGTCGACACATTGTCTTGTCCTGAGTACTTTGAGAAATCTGGTACTTTGTATCGGTTTGGCAGTGGCACTTGATCAAAATATTCAGGATATGGATACCGATGTCGTATGGATACCGATGTCAAAATATTCAGGATATGGATACCAATCTAACCCTGAGTACTTTGAGAAAACTTGCTTTCGGGTTCAAGGGCGTGCCAGTTGATTAGATCAAATATGCAAACGATGTTAGTAAACAATAGCAGATCGGCTAGAAAACCGATGTCGTATCGTAATATAACCTAGTGCAATGTGAGGTGAATCGGTTGTAAGGTATATTATACCAATAAAAAAACTATAAACTTAATCCTTCGGCTGTAGATATCAACATTACATAATCCATAAATCAATATTACTTTAAAAATTAGCAATTGGGATAGATCGGACTTAACCGAGATAGTATAAATTGCTTATATCCAAAATAAAATGAAATAATGATTACATATATTAATGTCATAGCCGATGTTTAAGTTTAAGCGTGTATCGCCTATAGCTCTAATACTACCTAGTATAGGATATCATCTTAAAGAAAATATATTAAACTAACATCAACTAGATTGATAATAAGTTGAATATATTTATATTAGTTGAAATCCTAATATAAGGGGCAGATACAGTATATTAAACAAGATGTAAATTTAGGTAAAACAACTATATTAGGTAACATCGGCTGAAACCCCGATACTATCCTTATTAACAACCATGCAACAAGCTAGAGATTATGATTTTGAACATGACTTAGTAGATCAAACTTAACTGATACAACACTAAGTATGAGGACAAACATAATATCTAGACAATCAAATCGATGGTCATCATTTCGGGATGGTAGATACATTATATAATCTAAGTCAACAAGTCAATCTAGCTGTTATCGATAAAACCCTAGATGGAGATCGGCCGATGCAAGTAGAAAGCATTATCAACTTAAATTATACAATGTATATCATAACTTGGTGATTCGCAGAATAAGATTAGAGTGTCATAAAGATGTGAGCACTAATTCCGATAATGCAAACCGCCATAACAAGTTTTACCTCTTTGTCGAAGATCGAAACCGATGCAGCTCCACTCGAAAGCAAGAACTTGTCGAAACAAAATAACGAAATGGTTGGCAATTCAACAAGATTGTATTGAACTGATGTTGATTATTTACAAGGCTTCAAGCTTACATTTATACCCGAACATACAAACCTTTCCATAACGGACATGACTCATACTTCCCTAATACAAGTATAACCGATAAACGAGTCCCTTAGGCGGACTCTTACCGAAAATATCTACAAGGAAATTATACGAAATCCTAACCAATAGATACAATTGCCTATCTTGGACTCCATACTTACCTGGCAATATCATCAAAGTCCTTCCTTCGACTCGGACATTGATCACGTAATCAATCTAACCAATATCGGTTGTATCGGCCAACCATATAAAACTCGGTATCGGCCGATAGAGACTTCCAGCCGATGTGCACTCTGTTTCCAAGATTCCCGCATATCCTTAAATCCGCTTCGGATTGGATATCGATTCCGATCCATATGCTTACCAAATTCCATCGTCAACAGCTGGCGAAGGAGTTTGAGCTGGCGAACACAGTCATGCTGGTTCGGTGACTACCACGCCACTACTCCAACGATGGCTTGAGCCGAAGGGGTTATGCTTGTTGGTATTGTGTGAGGTTGGTTCAGTTGTTGGAGAAAGGCTTAGAACAGCGCTTGGAGGGCCGAAGTGGCATCCGTCGAAGCTTGAACAACGGGTGCTTGGATCGGCCACACCGGTTGGGTCAGACCGGTAACAGCATGCACAATAGTTGTTACTGCTTGGGTAACATTTGCCTGGGTCGCAGATCCTGCTTGTGCTGCCGAAGATGGTTGTACCAGTTATATCGAAGCTTGAACGACCGACGTAGCTTGCACCGTTGTTGTTGCTGCCACCGACTTGGCCTGCATGGTAGCTTCATACACTTGATGTTGCTCTTGCATTTGACGAAACGTGTACTGCAGCTTTGTCATGTCTTGTCGCATGGCTTCCATCTCCACCCTTTGCTCTAACGACACGTCAACCTTCATGCCCGTAGCGGCCGTGAAAGCTGTCAAAGCCTAAACATAAGTTGTGGCTCCAACTTGTTGCACCGCTTCGCCTCCTGCGGGCTCTGAGGCTTCTTCACTCGCTCTTGACGACTCCATCCTAGCTTTGCTCGCCCCTTCGACCTCCGCTTCTCCATCCTTTCTCTTTGTCACCACTCTCTCACGCACCGACTTCTTTGGTGGCATTAGCGGTTTCCACCTGGGTTCCCCACGGTCGGCGCCAGCTGTTGTTGAAAGACAACTATGTCTGCCAAAAGGCTGGAACACACTTGTGAAAATGTAAAACATTATATTAATATTTGTTCAAAATTCTTGGTATCCCCTAAACATGCCCTGTGGGGCCTATTTATAGGTTTAGTACACCCATGAACCCTAGGGCTACTAAGTACACAGGAATTTATATAGCTACCCTCGTGATAGTGATATTTATGAGAATTGTTAGATTGTGATTATGTTCCCTCCTTTCCTTATCTCCCTCGATATTGTTCTATAAGTCGGTTACGGTAGATATGGAAGGCTTGGGCCTATATGTACTCTGTCATATCGATAATACAATCTATCGTGTTGAGCATATCACACTTTCATGGTATCAGATTAGATCCTTTCCTCCGCTTCCGCATCTTCTCCACCCCAGCCGGCCGACGCTGCCTGCCGTCGCCATGGCTTCTCCTTCCTCTCTCACTGCCAACTCCGTCCTCGACGACACCATCAAGATCATCGCTGACGCCGTCCGCTCCTCCTTTCAACCTGCTCCCGGTCTACAGGCTGACAGCGCGATGACTGTCGCCATCGCCAGCGACGCCGCCGAACGCGCCGCGACCGCAGCACGAGCAGCCCTCGCCCCTGTGCTGCTCGGCCTCTTCCAGTCAGCCCCGGCCACTGACGACGCCACCTCCTCTGCGGTGCCTTCGTCGGTCCCTCCGCCGACCGGCATCTTCGCACCCACGCCGCCCACGCCGCCGGCTGCCACACCGACGCCCACGGCACCTCTCCCACCCGAATTGCTGGCGTTTCTTGCCCTTCTCGGCATCAACACTACACCGGCCGCTCCCTCCCAGGCCATCGTCGCTCCGCCACCGGCTCTCGACACCGACGCTGTTGCCACTCTCCACAGCCAGGCCGTCGCCGTCCTCAACGTGAAGGCCCTCGTCCCCGTCACCGTCGACCTCGACGCCGACAACTACTCCCGCTGGCGAGGCCTCTTCCTCGTCGCTCTCGGCAAATACGCCCTTCAGGACCATGTCTTCTCCGACCTCCCTCGCGCCGCTCAAGCCGACTGGGCACAGATGGACTGTGTCGTCCTCGGCTGGCTCTACGGCTCCATCTCTTCTACTCTTATGCAGGAGGTGCTCTCTCCCACGGCGACCGCGCGTTCCGTCTGGCGCGACCTCGAGCTGCAGTTTCTCGGCAACGGCGAGCGACGCGCCGTCAACCTCACTGCCGAACTACATCATCTGCAACAGGGCGATCTCTCCATCGGTGATTATTGCCGGTGTCTCAAGGTCCTCACCGACAACCTCGCCGACGTCGGCGAACCCGTCAAGGACCGCTCCCTCGTCCTCACCCTCATCGGCGGCTTGAACGAGAAATTCGACCATCTCAAGTCGCTCCTACCTCTTCAAGTGTCGTTCCCCACGTTCGTCGAGGCTCGCTCACAGCTCCTTCTCGACAAGGTGACCAAGGGCCACCGGCCGGCCAGCACCGCTATGGCTCTCCTCGCCTCGTCCACCGCCCGCCCGGCCAACTCCACCTCCTCCAACGGCAACTCCCGCAACAACAACAACCGACGCCGCGGTCGTGGGAACGGCGGCGGCGGCGGTGGCGGCGGCAGCGGCAGTAATGGCGGCGGCGGCGGTTCCAGCGGTAGCGGCGGTCAAGCCAATCAGGGCAACCAAGCTCCACTGGCCAACCAGGCGTGGCCCACTGCCTTCAACCCTTGGACCGGGAGCATTCACATGTGGCCCAGCCAGGCTAGTCCAGGTCTTCTCGGGCCACGGCCTGGTTTCGCTGGCGCCGCCTTCACCACCACGCCGGCCCACGTCTTCCAGCCGTCCTTCGTCGCTCCACCTGGGCCGGCCCAGTTCGCGGCGCCTCCCTCAGTGCCGCCCACTCCTGTTTCGCCAGCCGCCCCTACGCCGTTCCAGTGGAGCGGCACTTCACAGTGGGACCCTCAAGTTCTCGCAGGCGCTTACAACATGACCACGTTGACTACTCCGCCATCCAATGAATGGTACATGGACTCAGGTGCTACCTCTCATATGACCTCTAACACCGGTACCCTCTCTACTTCCCACCGCCCCACCCACAATACTCCCTCTCACATTATTGTTGGCAATGGCTCCCTTCTTCCTATTACTTCTGTTGGTCATGCCTATTTACACTATCCTAATTATTCCTTTGTGCTTAACAATGTTCTCATTTCTCCTGAGATTATTAAAAGCCTTATTTCTGCACGCCGCTTTTCTCGTGATAACTGGTGCTCTGTTGAACTTGACCCTTTTGGCCTCTCTGTGAAGGATTACCCAACCAAGACAGAGATCGTCAGGTGCAATAGTTCCGGTGACCTCTACCCTCTTCCAGCGGATGCATACTCCTCGGCGGCTTCTGCACGTGCCTTTGTCGCTACCTCCACCAACACCGACCTCTGGCATCGTCGTCTTGGCCACCTTGGTCATGAGGCTCTCACCCGCTTGGCACAGGCGTCTGTCATTCCACCACCCAAAGTCACCACCTCTCTTTGTCATGCTTGTCAGTTAGGTCGTCATACACATCTTCCTTTCCCCACTAGTTCCAGTCGGGCCAAGGCAAATTTTGATTTAGTGCATTGTGATTTGTGGACATCACCCATACCTAGTGTGTCTGGATTTAAATACTATCTTGTCATTCTTGATGACTGCTCCCATTATGTGTGGACTTTCCCTCTCCGTTTTAAATCCGGTACTTTCTCTACACTATCTCACTTTTTTGCCTTTGTGAAGACCCAGTTTGCCACGACCATCCGCAGCATTCAGTGTGACAATGGTAGAGAGTTTGACAACTCCTCCACTCGCTCGTTTTTCCTCACCAACGGCGTCTCCTTGCGGATGTCCTGCCCACACACCTCCCCACAGAACGGTAAGGCCGAGCGCATGCTTCGTTCTCTTAATAACATCACTCGCTCCCTACTCTTTCAGGCTTGCCTTCCCGCTCCCTATTGGGTTTAGGCCCTCCAGACCGCCACCCACCTCATTAACCGTCATCCCACCAAAACCCTCCGACATCACACACCTTTTTTAGCCCTCCATGGTGCTCACCCCTCCTACTCCCACCTTCGAGTGTTCGGTTGAGAGTGTTACCCAAACCTATCCGCCACCGCTCCCCACAAACTAGCCCCACGATCCACCCCATGTGTGTTCCTCGGCTATCCCCTCCACCATAAAGGGTACCGGTGTTTAGATCTTGCCACCAACAGGGTGATCACCTCGCGGCATGTGGTTTTTGATGAGATGGTTTTTCCTTTTGCTGAGATGACTAATAATGCAGTGGCTCCTGATCTGGAGTTTCTTGAGGATTTTTCAGCTTCTCTCCCAGTGCCGATTGGACGTCGCCCCCTCTCTGACCATTCTGGTCCGGCGGTCCGCGCCTCCTCTTCGGCCCAGCACACCGGCTCCAGCAGGCCGTCCTCCCCGCACGGCTTCCCGACTGGGCCTCCCTCACCTGGCTCTCCGGCTGGGCCATCCAGCTCCTCCTGGTCGGCTGGAGCACCGACTCGGTCTGCATCCTCTCCAGCTCGGTCGCCAGCTGGCGCCCTGACGCCAGCCCATGCGCCTGGCGCATCGCCCGGCCACCCACGGTCGCCAACCGGGTCGCTTCCAGCTGCGCCCCTTTGGCCCCCGCCGACTGGCGCCCCTACACGTGCCCGGAGTGCGCGTGTGCCTGGCGTCCGAGAACCGACGCAACTCGGTATCTCACCCGTCATCAACGAGCATTCCATGACGACTCGCGGCAAGCTCGGTCTTCATCAGCCTGCACACCGCCTCAACCTCAGTGTGGCCACCCTCTCACCCGTGCCGCGCACGTAACGCGCCGCTCTCGCTGACCCCAACTGGAGGTCCGCCATGGAGGAGGAGTTCACCGCGCTCCAAGCCAACCACACTTGGGATCTGGTCCCTCGACCGCATGGTGCAAATGTCGTGACTAGCAAGTGGATATTCCGCCACAAATTCCAAGCTGACGGTAGCTTGGACAGATACAAGGCCCGCTGGGTTCTTCGCGGTTTTACCCAGCGCCCCCGCGTTGACTACGACGAGACTTTCAGTCCGGTCGTCAAGCCCACCACCGTTCGCACCGTCCTCAGCCTGGCAGTCTCACGTGATTGGCCGATTCACCAACTTGACGTCAAGAATGCCTTCCTGCATGGCACACTTCAGGAGACGGTCTACTGCACGCAACCTGCTGGCTTTGTTGACTCCACCAAGCCTAACTTGGTATGCCGCCTTAACAAGTCTCTCTACGGCCTCAAGCAGGCCCCCCGAGCATGGTACAGCCGGTTTGCCAGCTTCCTCCTGTCACTTGGTTTCATTGAGGCTAAGTCAGATACCTCTCTATTCATCTACCATCGCGATGCTGACATGGTCTACCTACTGCTTTACGTGGATGACATTGTGCTGACCGCCTCCTCTGATGCTTTACTTCGGTGGACGATACAGTCATTACAATCAGAGTTCTCCATGAAGGACCTCGGCAGTCTCCATCACTTCCTGGGCATTTCAGTCACACGACAGTCTTCGGGCCTCTATCTCAGCCAGCGGCAGTACTGTCTTGACATTCTGGAGCGCGCAGGCATGTCTGACTGCAAACCGTGCTCTACCCCAGCGCGCGAGCCACATCTTGCCGCTCTTAAGCGCATCCTGCACTATGTTCGTGGCACGGTTGACTTCGGCATCCACATTCGGCGTTCCACTACGGTCGACCTAGTCGCTTACTCTGACGCTGACTGGGCAGGTTGTCCCGACACTAGAAAATCCACCTCAGGTTATGCTATTTTTCTTGGTGATAATCTTGTTTCGTGGTCTTCGAAACGCCAGCATACAGTGTCCCGCTCCAGTGCCGAGGCGGAATACCGGGCTGTGGCCAACGCAGTGGCTGAGACTACCTGGCTGCGACAGCTACTTCATGAGCTCTATACCCCTCCGAGTCGTTCTACACTGGTCTACTGCGATAATGTGAGTGCTGTCTATCTCTCCTCCAACCCAGTGCAGCATCAGCGCACCAAACATGTGGAGATTGATCTACACTTTGTTCGTGATCGTGTCGCCGCCGGTTCTGTTCGTGTGTTGCATGTTCCCACGACGTCCCAGTTCACCGACATCTTTACCAAAGGTCTTCCTAGCACAATCTTCTCGGAGTTCCGGTCCAGTCTGAATGTCTGTTCCATCGATGTTCCGACTGCGGGGGGGTGTTAGATTGTGATTGTGTTCCCTCCTTTCCTTATCTCCCCCGATATTGTTCTATAAGTCGGTTACGGTAGATATGGAAGGCTTGGGCCTATATGTACTCTGTCATATCGATAATACAATCTATCGTGTTGAGCATATCACACTTTCAAGAATAGTTACAAACAATATGACCTTAGGCCTTTCTATAGGCTACCAAGCAGTCCTCCATGAGCCGCATGGCCTGCTTGAGGCTTGGGCTCGCTGTCTTGATGGCGAAAGCCACTAGCCCTGGGGCGAAGGCTCTTAGCTTCACCCCGATGACTGCTATTACAGCCACCGAGCCTTGGTGATCGCCTCGAGGTCAAAAGTCTTTGCCTTCACCAAGCACTTCGCCTTGGTAAGTTTGTCTTCGCGGTCATCGGGCTTTTGCTTCCTGTGATTTGCCCAGGCAGTTGTGGGTTGTGCCCAGGCAGTTGTGGGTTGGTTTTGGTGACTCGGTCGAAGGTCCTCATGACATGCCTCCAACAATCTCTAACAGTATTCTCTTTTGACTCAGATGAATGCTGTGTTGACCTGTGAGCATGTGACGTCACACGGTTTCTGCTAATTACAATTGTGCCTTCGTATTGGTAAAAATCAGAGATATCAAAGCTGATTCATGTTTATATGCTGCCTTACTAATTTTCTTTACCACATTTTATGAAGTTTCTGTTCCATCTGGTAGAGTGGTAGGTCATTCTGTTGCTTGGAGGGTTGCAGTTCTGATTGGTAGTGGACGTCTCAAAGTCAAAAGCGAAAAGTCTTTTTTTATCAGAACTCCTATCTATCTATCTTCTACTTGGGAATACTGGATGGCAATAAAGTTTATTGTGCAATGTGAGTCGAATTTGTACAAAAGTTTGATGATTAACTTTGACTGCCGACCATTATGAAGTAATGATCTGCCATTGTCTTTAGAAGATGAAATAAAGAACTAGAAAGCCTGCTGTGTTGACTGTTGTTGTGGCTGCAACTCTACAAAAATATTTTGAAAGCCCTGGAAATATTTTTCAGATCATGATGGCCATGGAGTACAAGATATACCAGCGAGTAATTTTTTTTAACTTATAGCGCGTATAATATGGCACATGTTGCACGTGATTTAGCGTGTACTGATCTTTTTAAAGTCTACCTTGTAAGAAATCCTGAACATGTTATCGTGACTTTGGGGATTTTCGTTAGTACGCTTTTTAAACTACTATGTTTTGTGCGAAAAAATAGTACACACAAGTTACTATAAAAATCAAATAAATCCATTTATCAAAATTTTAATAATTAAAACTCAATTAATCATATGGTAATGACTTATCTCATTTTTCTTGCTCACTTAATCTTCATCCTTACATCAGATTGGAACGGGGCCTAATTATCACCCGGACCATAGTGATATACCCGTAGCACTTAGTGGAGCTAAAAATCTAGGTTTTTAGCTAAAAATCTAGGTTTTTGAGCCTTAATAAGTTTCAATATACCTAGTATTTTGCTATAAAAATTCCATCATCGATTTACTCATCATCTAGGCGACCGTCCAGGCGAGCCAGGCAGTGGCTCCACCCCGGGTAGCACTTCATAATTCTGGAAACAATTTCTATACTACATTGAACGCCCGAGAGTTTAGTATAGGCAAATAGACATTTTTTCAAGGACTTCATTGGAACATACGGTAGGAATATTACTGGAATTTCACAAGAATTAGATCAATCTCTGTAAATTATAGCAAATTCTATCCATTCTAAAGAAAATGTGAGCCGAGTATACCTGGCAATTGGAAGAATAGAGTGACTGACTTATGGGCCATGACCAGGAGCAATGTGCATCCGACATTTGGCCCAACCAATCCAAACGAAGCCTCGCATCCCGACTAAACTACCCCACTAAAGAACAAACCAGCATCTCCCCACCGCTTCACACTCTACTCAACTAGAGCAGCGACTTGGGCGTGCTTTATCATGGCAGCCCAAGGCACGACGGTCCGCCACGCTAGAAAGTACAGTCCAGCACGGCCCGTAAATGGGCTGGGCTAGCACGACCCGTGTATGGGCCGTGCCTGGGCCTGGATAACAGGTAGGACATGCGGCACGGCACGGCACAACCAGTTGGCCGTGCTTGGGCTGGCACGGCACGTAAAAGGCAAGTAGGCACGACGATGCCACGATGGCCCATAGGCACTAGGACGGCCCAATAGCGCATGGCACGATAATGGCCCGATGGGCTTCGCATCAGCCACCAAGCTTGGCCGCTAGGGGCTAGGGCGCATGCGCGTCAGAGCTGAGCGCGCCCCTTCATCTTCATCGCGTCCGTGACCCGCACCTCCGCCGCCGCGCATGCTCGGCAGCTCCTCCCGCTGGATGCAGCCCACCAGCATCGCATCTCATTCCGGGCCCCGGCAACAAGCTCGGCACCACAGGGTGTAGGTCTGCAGCGCATCTGAGCATCTCTGGCCACCCGTTGCATGCGCTTACATGACGTTCAGAGCATCTCCTGCAACGCTGCGGTGGTTTCTGGCGATTCCCTTCCGCATTGGCACAATGAATCGAGGCGTCCGCCAATTGCACTACCACTAGTCCATTACTCTAGCGCGAGGTCAACTGGTTGAGTACCGGGGACGTTGACAGCGGATGGCCGAACGAACGGACGGCGGAGAAAGGCTGGCGTGAAGGATGTGGACGCCGGTTCGCCGGCTATGCAGCCGTGTAGTGCAGGCAGTGGCGATCCTACGTACAGTATCCCGGGGTCAGTAAATTATTCAATTATTACTAAATTATATGATATTAATTTGTATATAAATAAAAGATTAGATAATTAGTATATATTGGACCACTGATAATTTTTGTTCTGAGTTCGTCATTGACTATCGTCGTTGGCTTGGGGATGGACTGTTCCATACGATCATCCCCATCTCCCTCCAGACCATCCATATGACGTTCATCCATCCCGTATTTGTCCATACCTAGGGATAGTTGGCAGGCATCGACCGATCTAAGGGAAGGACCAGGTGAGCATTGGCGGCGCCTTTGCAGGGGTCTAAACGAGGTCTACCTCCGACGAATTTATAGCACAAAATGCCCTGATGAGCTAGTTGTTTCTCGTTGCACTTGCACAGTTGCACAAACCACACAACACACTTGCTGCCTGCTGGCTCCAAGGAGGCACAGCGAATCGCCATGCGCCCCTGCCCATGCTTCTCTTCCGGCTGCCGTTCTGCCTCTCGCAACTAGCGGTCTCTGGCCCTCTGCTTGCCTGCACCAGCCACACCTGCACTCAGTGGCGAACTCAGAACAAAAATTAGCAGGGGTCCAATATGTACTAATTATCTAATCTTTTATTTATATACAAATTAACATCATATAATTTTGTAAGAATTGAATAATTTACTCGGGGTCCGAGGACCCCAGGATACTGTACGTAGGATCGCCACTGACGACAGTCTTGCCCATGCTGGGAGGCGAGGCCGAGCCATCCGCACCAACTGCAAGGAGAGCGGAGTGTTGCCGGCACTTCGAAAAAATCAGGGTAATGGTGGACGGTCAACTAGTAGCACGTGCTACTTGTAAACATTGTAGAAAAACTTTTGTCTATATATTCTAGTTCAGGAACAGGACATCTCAACCATCATTATTTGACGTACCTCAAGGATAAAGCACTAGCAGGAGCAAGGCAGACACAACTGAGCTTCAGACCCGACGGTTCTGTAAGTACATGGACCTATGAGCCATGAGTAGTTCGAGATGAAATTGCTCGTTACATAGTTTCGGAGGACCTACCGATTAGGATGGGCGAAAGCAAAAATTTGAGAGGATCGTTGTAACGCCCTAAAAATTCGACCGACAAAAAAAAAAACAAAGCCCGAAATTACGAACCGTCAAAAACTTTTAAAAACAAATCACATCACACCGGATTGTTTGCACTTTTATTTAGGTTCTATGCGGGGTTGTAACAAAGGTTACGTCTAACAAATAATATACATATTTTAGGAGAGGATTATAACAAATGCATATATGAGTATAGGTATATGTGAGGATAATGGATACGAGAAAAGTATAGATAAAATAAATAGATATATAGATATAATTGGTAGAAAAAAAATTGTTGCAAACGTAAAGAAATTGGTCACATTAATTTTTCCTACATTTACCAATTTTTAAAAAAAACAAATTTTGGTGAAGGAAACCCTAATTATCTAGAAAATACCCTGGCGGCACTGTTCATTGGCCGCCAGGTGTTCGGCCGTGTCCCCCGGCCCGCGCCCGCACGCCCGCCCCCGCGCCCCGCGCCCACGCGCGCCCGCCTCTACGCCCGCGCGCCCGCGCCGTCCCGCGCCGCGAGCGCACGCGCCCCTGCCGCGCGTCGCCTGCCGGCTGCCCTCGCGCGCCGCTCGCCGCCGCGCGCGCCCCGCCAGCGCCCGGACCCGCCGCCGCAGCCGCCGCGCGCTCGAGCCCGCACGCGCCCCGCGCTGTGCGCCCACGCCGCTGCCCGCGTGCCGCCCTCCCCGCGCGCGCCGCCCGTACCGCCTCGCCGAGCCCCATACCGCCGCCGTACCGCCGCCCGTGCCGCCGTACCGCCGCCCACGCCGCCCTGTACCACCGCGCCATGCCGCGCGCCGCTTGCACCCACGCCGCGCGCGTCACCGCCGTACGCGCCACACCTCCGCGCCATGCCGCCGTACGCGCCGCACGCCTCCACGCCATGCCGCCGCGCCACGCGTCGCCGTCCCGTACACGCCCACGCCGCGCGCCGTGCCGCCGTACCCCGCGCCCACATCGCCGCGCCGGCCTCCTCCGTGCCCCTCGCCTATATAAACCCTTTTTCCCTTCCCTCTCCTCCCCACGCCCTTCCCTTCTTTTTCTCTCCCCACCGCCCATCTCGCCGCCGTGCGCCACCCCGTGCCGCAGGCCGCCGCTCGCCGCCCCGCCACCGCGCCCCCCCCCAGGCGCCGTCGCCGGTGAGCCCTCCTCCCTCTCCCCCTTTCCTTTCTTCCCCTCTTCTTCTGTCAACGGTGAGAGAGAGAGGCAGTAGGGAGAGAGAGAAGAGAGGAAAGAAGGAGGAAGAAGAAGGCAGAAACAGAGAGAGAGGAGGAGAGAAAAAAAAAGGAAAAAAAAAAGAGAAAAAGGAGAGAGAGAAAGAAAAAAAAATAATATAAAAATAAAAATAAAATAGAGAGAGGTAAAATTAGAGGATTACGAACTTAATTTTATCTCGAATTATGCGCTAGATTAAGATAAAATGTTAGTTTAATTAAATAATAAGATAGACCGACATCGGTTATTTTGGGAACGCGGGTAGAATTATATCGGGCATTTAATTGCGATTTCAAAATGTTCACATAACTAGATTATTCTTTAATGGTTAATACTTAGCAATGTACTTATCCGATTATGTAGATTTTTATTAGTTAAATTTCGCTAGTCGTTGATATATATATATAATCGGAGGATTAATTACCGGTCGCTTTTAAATTTGCTATCGTATGTATGCGATCGTTCGCATCTATTTAAATATTTATTTAGTCGGTATCTAGTTGGTTCCTACTCCATAATAGGGCTATCCGCTAAATTACCCGTCGTGATTATTTTAACCGACTATTCACTGGGTAGGGTTACCTTTTATTATCGGTCCCTAATTTATTCGAGACGCGTAAATCAAATCGGATTAATTGTTTAAATTGGCTAGCGCTAATATTTTAGAACAACGGTGTTAAAAATCAAAATCGTATTATTTTTAAACAAAATGGAATCGACGTCGTCGTTCAACGCTCGCGCTCGATCTTTTCTTTAAACTGAATTTTGTTGGAGTTTAAATTGAATTCTAAATGAATTCAATTCCTTTCGCACGTAATTATAGATCCCGAGGGAGCTGTGAGTCCGACCGAAGACCAAGAACCACCGGACTTCGAGCAAGGCAAGTCATCACTACCCTTGAGCATATTGAACCCAAATTGCGAAATTATTTTGTTTGCAAATAAAATTGCATGCAATGATGAATACCCTATTTGTTATGATGCCATACCTTGCTTATTGTTTATCCTTATATTTCTTTGTAACCACGCTTATACATGAGTCCCTAGTCAATTATGACAAATGCTTAGTAATGCTATTCTAGAATCATGCATACTCATATTTATCAAAATGCTATATGCTTGGGCAATTACCTTTGGGAAGGTAATTGAGATGCGGCATGTGGAGACATGAGCGCCACATTGCCATGATATGATGACATGATTTGTGAAAGGAGAAATGAAACCAAACAACTGTTTTCGACTGGGGCGGATGGTGGATTTGGGTGGTATCTGGAAAAGGCTAGTACCGTCCCCGGTCAGTTAAGAACCGAGCCATGAAGTTAAGCATGAAACGACCCTCGTACAACCGCACTTCTCGGATGGGTATAGACCTAGCGGACTAGATATCCGAGCAGAGGCAGTATCCTTGCATAGATGGTTCACCCCCGTGTGTGAGGCAGGTGCGCTACGGTGGGGCAGCCGTTGAGGTAGGGCCGCGATGCGTGCCCTACATCGGTGTCGCCATTTGTAGGACTACCACGTGTGTGAGAGTGAGAATCTAAACTTAAACTATAAACTATAAACTTTACGTGCGTGTGAGACTTCCCTTCCCGGGAGCGCCAGAACTCCTCTCACTGCTAGAAACAAATACGCCTAGAGTGCATGAGGATGATAGTTCATGGAGCGGGTACTGCCAATGCAAGGTTATCGAAAGGCTTTGCCGTGACGCGTCTCATATGTTGGGACGAGGCTCATGTGTTGGGCAGTCGCGGAGTGCGGGTAAAGTGTACATCCACTGCAGTGTGAGTAAACCAAATCTATTCGAATAGCCGTGCTCGCGGATATTGAGCACCGGGACATGTATTACTCTTGGCTAGACTCTAAACTCTTAACCTGTGTGGGATGGGTTATTGCATGATGAATTTTAAGCTGTTGGAGCCACTCCCTGAGAGCAGGGAAGGTGGGCGTCCACAGAAAACCATGACGACCAACGGCGGAAAGCCATCCTTGGGATCACAATGGATGGTAGACAGAACCGCCGTTGTTTAAATTAAACTCTGGTATTAAAACTTGACCACTTATGCTAAGTCTTAGGTTTGTGAAAATGATTGCAAAACCAGCTTTATGCAACTGAGCCTTTGCCTTGCCTTGAATAAAAACCCTTCATATGCATCGTTGTTATGGTGACTTGCTGAGTACGGTTGGTACTCACCCTTGCAATTATAAACTTCATCAGAAGCCGAAGATGACACCGCGGAAGATCCATATGCCTACTACGAAGAGAATGCAGAAGATGAGGGTGCCCACTAGGTCTAGATACGGTCGTTGCCTGTGGCAATGATGAAGCCGCTGCCTTCGCTCCGCTACTTATCTATATTCTGTTTTGTACTGTATTCCGGACCGTTTGGTCCTTTGCTCTAATGCTATGCCTTCGGGCCTATGTTGTAATAATTCGTACACGACGCATATGTATGCGCTTTTGGTAATTCGACTTTGTATCGTGTGTGCCAAACTACTTGATCCAGGGAAATAGCACGAAATACACGTGTGATCCCTGTTGCAAAACGAGGATCATTACAGAGTTGGTATCAGAGCCATACGACTGTAGGAAAGACCAAACGGCGCCCCACCCCAAAAGTAGATGGTCAAGGGAGAAATTCCCCAAATAGGAATATTTTCGAAAAATCTACTTTCGCAAAACCAAATGCATTTTTCCTTAATTCATATCCACTTCTTTGCAAAATGAGTTATACTTTTACTAATTTTTAAACTTTCTTAAAAATAGATGGCAGATTCGAGTGCATCTTGGGAGATGGACCTGCCCTATTCAGAGGGATATGTCGTGGAGTTACACAGGATGATGAGGTGTTTGAGGTACCCGAGGATCCCTACCTACCAGGTGAGGCAGATAGGACCAGCCTGGGAGGCTAGGGTGGTGGTGGAGTCCCGAGTTCCCTCAGAGGCAGGCCATTGGTTCAGGACACGCTACTGTCGCTACACGCCAGAGACCGCGATGCAGGATGCTGCCCGGGAAGCCTTTCTCCGACTCAGCTCGATCCACCGATCTGAGTTGGCGACCACAGAGTTTGCCCATCACCCGTTCTGAGAGGAGGACAGCTCCGTGTGCACCGTCCGGGACACCCCTTGTTGTTACAACCCGATGGTGACCCGACTGTCCCGATGGGCGGAGGCTGTCGACGACTGCTACGAGACGGCTCTGTTGGAGATCGATGAGCAGCACAGGCGTCTGATTGAGCTGGAGACCGAGGTGACTGACCTCACAGTGCAGCACCTACAGCTTGAGGAGGAGCACCAGACCCGGGGCAGTGAGATAGACTCACTAAAGATACGGCTCCAGGCTCGCAGCGACCAGTTGCAGCAGCTGTCAGGTCAGCAGGATGAGCGACGCAGGATGATGGATACACTCGAGGAGCAGCTGAGGGTGAGTCAGGAGCACGTTAGTCAGCTTGCAGAGCAGCTCAGAGCCACCACAGTCAGTGCCACTGGGGCTTCACCACTGCAGCAGTTGGGCAGGACCGCTACTTCTTCCTCACCCCACCGTACCCGCCAGCGTTCTACTCACTGGTGGATGCCCTAGCCACCGAGTCAGCGCCCTACCTAATAGACCCTACAGTGATACAGTCGCCAGTTGGAGAGCCAGCTCCTGCTACTTCCCCACCACCAGGGCCTTGTGTGGAGACCCTGATCCAGGTTGACTCCAAGGCAGAGGATGAGGATGACCCAGAGGAGAGAGAGCCGCACATCACCGACCCCTCAGAGGATGAGACTCCTGCCTACCGCATCACCTTCGCCGGTGGCCCCCGCACCCGCAGCACGGCTCGCAAGAGCACACGACCGCCACCAAAGAGGACCAAGCCAGATCCAGAGGCTGCCACCTCCAAGCCGGGAGGGCTCAGGTTCGCGTCTGCCAGCGACTACCCACTTCCTGCGCCAGGATCCTGCGGATGGCTGGACGACTAGACTGGGTATCCACTACGGCTCTGATCTCGCTGGGATGGTTTTGGAGAGCGAGACACCTTTACCCCCCTATGTATGTCAACGAGTAGTTTGATGTCGTAGTTCAATGATTGTAGTGTTTGAACCTTATTTAGACTGCATACATATGCAGTCATTTGTGTTTGGGTTTGTGAACTCTGTGATGTTTTTATGAAGCGTTATGGTTATGTTACAAATGAGTTTATTCCACCATGCTTACCAAACAAAGATCACATCAAAAACCACTCCCCAATGGGGATAGAACCATAGGGGATTGGTTCAAAGAACGGAATACTTACCCAACTAATCCACACAGATGGCCAGCCGACGCCGGACAACAAACAACAATGAGGGAGCCCCTGAACCCGACCTAAACACTTTAACCGGAATTATGGCCGCACAGACCCAACTCCTGCAAGCCATCGCGAACAATCAAGGCAATCGTGGGGGATCCAGCTTTGGGGAATTCATGAGAACCAAGCCACCCACGTTCGCCACAGCAGAAGAGCCCATGGATGCTAAGGACTGGCTGCGTATCATTGAGAAGAAGCTGACCCTCGTACGAGTGAGAGAGGCAGACAAAGTGATTTTCGCAGTGAATCAATTGGAAGGACCAGCCGGAGACTGGTGGGATACTTATAAAGAGGCACGGGAAGAAGGTGCTGATGAACCCACCTGGGAGGAATTCGCTACCGCCTTCCGCGACAACTTCGTGCCCGCCGCAGTGATGCGCATGAAGAAAAATGAGTTCAGGAGACTGCGTCAAGGGAATACCACGGTACAGGAATACCTGAACCGTTTCACTCAGCTGGCCCGTTACACAACTGGAGACCTTGCGGACGAGGAAGAAAAGGTTGACAAGTTCATTGAAGGGTTGAACGATGAGCTGCGTGGGCCCATGATAGGGCAAGATCATGACAACTTCCAGAGTCTCATCAACAAGGTGGTTAGATTGGAAAACGATCGGAAGATCGTGGAGCACAATCGCAAAAGAAGGCTGGCTATGAATCGCCCGCCTCAAGTTGCGTCTCAGCGACCCAAAGGAGCTACCTCGTCGGGATGGAAACCCGCGATAGTGACTGTCAACCGCTCCGCTACACCAAGCACTTACAACAGGCCGGTTGCTGCCCAGACACGCACACCTGCGCCAAACCAGGCTACTACCGGGATAAAAAGGCCGGGAAGCTGTTTTAACTGTGGAGAATATGGGCATTTCGCCAACAAGTGCCCGCATCCCAACAAAACACCCATCCGCACCGGAGCCAATGCCACAACAATCCAAGGGACTGCTACCCCAACAGCCGGGAGAGGACTGTTCAGAACACCGCAGACAGGCAGGATCGCGACCGGGTTCGGACGTGGGCAAGTGAACCACGTGCGAGCGGCGGAAGCCCAGGAAGATCAGGGCGTGCTAATGGGTACGTTCTCTATAAATTCTACTCCTGTTAAAGTTCTCTTCGACTCAGGCGCATCGCATTCATTTATATCCTTAAAAGCTAGCCAACAACACAACCTAAACCGAGTAGAACTGCGGAAACCCATGATAGTACATTCACCGGGAGGGGAGATAAATGTGAACCAAGCTTGTGTCAACGTGCCAATCCGTCTTAGGGATGTGGTGTTTCCCTCAAATCTTATGGTCCTAGTACCGCAAACCCTCGATGTCATACTAGGCATGGATTGGTTAGCAAGAAACGGCGGCATCATAGATTGCAGCCGTAGGGAAGTCACGTTAACCACACCCTGGGGATCAGCGATGAGGGCAACTATGGATCAGGACCCTAGATTACCTGAACGTGCCGGTGGCATATTCACCATGTTACCCCTAAAAGGAATGCCGGTGGTTCAGAAGTTCCCAGATGTGTTCCCTGAAGATCTACCTGGAATGCCACCAGATCGTGACATTGAATTCGTCATCGATTTGATGCCCGGGACTGCCCCCATATCCAAGAGGCCATACCGGATGCCAGTTAATGAGTTGGAAGAGCTCAAGAAGCAAATTAGAGAACTACAAGAGAAGGGATTCGTACGCCCCAGCTCATCACCCTGGGGAGCCCCAGTATTATTTGTCAAGAAGAAGGATGGTAGAATGAGGATGTGTGTGGACTACCGTTCATTGAATGAGGTGACTATCAAGAACAAATATCCATTACCGCGAATAGATGACCTCTTCGATCAACTTAAGGGAGCCAAGATATTCTCTAAGATCGATCTTCGATCCGGATACCACCAACTGAAGATCAGGGCTGGAGACATTCCCAAGACTGCGTTCTCGACACGCTACGGGTTATACGAATTTACCGTGATGTCTTTTGGACTGACCAATGCTCCGGCTTATTTCATGAATCTTATGAATAAGGTATTCATGGAATATTTGGATAAGTTCGTGGTAGTATTTATCGACGATATCCTCATCTACTCCAAGGATGAAGATGAACATGCCGAACATCAACGCTTGGTACTAAAGAAACTCCGGGAACATCAGCTCTATGCAAAGTTCAGCAAGTGCGAATTCTGGTTGAAGGAAGTTGCATCTTTAGGTCATGTGATATCAGCCGGTGGCGTAGCAGTAGACCCTGCTAAGGTTGAGGCGGTTACCGAATGGAAAGCACCCAAGTCTGTAACGGAGATCCGGAGCTTTCTGGGATTGGCCGGATACTACCGAAGATTCATCGAAGGGTTCTCTAAGATAGCCCGACCCATGACCCAGCTACTCAAGAAGGAAAAAGAATTTAAGTGGACTGAGCAATGTCAGGAAAGTTTTGAACGGTTGAAAGAAAAGTTAACCACTGCCCCTGTTCTAGTTCTCCCTGATAACCGGAAGGATTTCGTGGTATACTGCGATGCCTCGAGACAGGGGTTGGGAGGAGTGTTAATGCAAGAAGGAAAGGTCGTGGCATATGCTTCGTGACAACTGCGACCGCACGAGGAAAATTATCCTACCCATGACCTTGAATTGGCCGCAGTGGTTCATGTGCTGAAGATTTGGAGACATTATTTAATTGGGAATCATTGTGATATCTACACGGATCACAAGAGTCTGAAGTATATCTTCACGCAACCCGACCTGAACCTAAGACAGAGACGGTGGTTGGAACTAATCAAGGATTATGACCTGGAGGTTCATTACCATCCGGGGAAGGCAAATGTCGTAGCCGACGCACTAAGCCGCAAAAGCCATTGCAATCACCTGGACATGGAAGGCATGGCCCCTGAGCTTAGAGAGGAAATAGCCCACCTGAACTTGCACCTAATTCCGCAGGGACAAATAAATACCCTGGAAATACAACCCTTACTGAGGAGACAAATAGAAGAAGCTCAAAAGGATAACGAAGAGGTTCGGGAAGTAAAGAAGCGCATGGCCGCAGGACATGCGAAGGAGTTCTCGGTTAGCGAGGAGGGAATATTATGGTATAAAAAGAGGATCTACGTGCCGGAACAAGGAGGACTGAGGAAGCTCATACTAAAGGAATCCCATGAATCGGCTTACTCCCTACACCCGGGGGGTACGAAAATGTACCAGGATTTGAAGGAAGGATACTGGTGGCCCAATATGAAACGGGATGTAGCAGAGTACGTAGCGCTCTGCGATGTATGCCAAAAAGTGAAAGCTGAACACCAGCGACCAGCAGGGTTACTACAACCTCTCAAAATTCCCGAATGGAAGTGGGATGAGGTCGGTATGGATTTTATCGTAGGATTACCTAAAACCGCAACAGGTTATGATTCCATTTGGGTAATCGTGGATCGACTCACCAAGACCGCGAGATTCATCCCTGTGAAGACGAACTATAGCAGTGCCAAGCTAGCCGAGCTATACATGTCTAGGATCGTGTGTCTTCACGGCGTACCAAAAAGGATTATATCCGACCGAGGTACCCAGTTTACCTCACACTTCTGGAATAAAGTGCATGAGGCCCTCGGAAGCTACCTCGCATTTAGCACGGCATATCACCCCCAGACCGATGGCCAGACTGAAAGGACGAACCAAGTATTGGAGGATATGTTGAGAGCATGCGCACTGGACTTTAGCAAAGACTGGGAAAGGTGTCTACCGTACGCTGAGTTCTCCTACAACAACAGTTACCAAGCTAGCCTAAAAATGTCGCCAAATGAAGCGTTGTTTGGACGACGATGCCGTACCCCGCTAATGTGGTCCGAACCCGGAGAGCGTGCCGTATTCGGACCGGATATAATTAAAGAGGCTGAAGAGAAGGTTCGCCTAATCCGTGACCGACTAAAGGTGGCTCAGTCACGCCAAAAGAGTTACGTTGACACTCGGAGAAGGGATCTAGAATTTAAGGAAGGAGATTACGTATACCTAAAGGTCTCCCCGCTGAGAGGTACAAAAAGGTTTAAAGTCAAAGGGAAGCTAGCACCAAGATACGTAGGACCGTTCCAAATAATCGCTAGACGAGGAGAAGTAGCCTACCAGCTCCAACTACCAGAAAGCATTTCCGACGTACACCCGGTTTTTCACGTATCCCAGTTAAAGAAGTGCTTGAGGGTACCTGAAGAGCAAGCCCCGTTGGAGGAAATCCACATCGCAAACGACCTCACTTATCCGGAGCACCCTGTGAAGATTTTGGATGAGGCCGAAAAAGGAACCCGAACCAAAGTGTGGCGTATGTACAAAGTACAGTGGAGTAATCACACGGAGGATGAAGCTACATGGGAAAGCGAGGAGTTCTTGAAGACCGAGTACCCGCAACTATTCGACAACCGGTAAGAAATCTCGGGACGAGATTTATTTAAGGGGGGTAGGTTTGTAACGCCCTAAAAATTCGACCGACAAAAAAAAAAACAAAGCCCGAAATTACGAACCGTCAAAAACTTTTAAAAACAAATCACATCACACCGGATTGTTTGCACTTTTATTTAGGTTCTATGCGGGGTTGTAACAAAGGTTACGTCTAACAAATAATATACATATTTTAGGAGAGGATTATAACAAATGCATATATGAGTATAGGTATATGTGAGGATAATGGATACGAGAAAAGTATAGATAAAATAAATAGATATATAGATATAATTGGTAGAAAAAAAATTGTTGCAAACGTAAAGAAATTGGTCACATTAATTTTTCCTACATTTACCAATTTTTAAAAAAAACAAATTTTGGTGAAGGAAACCCTAATTATCTAGAAAATACCCTGGCGGCACTGTTCATTGGCCGCCAGGTGTTCGGCCGTGTCCCCCGGCCCGCGCCCGCGCGCCCGCCCCCGCGCCCCCGCGCCCACGCGCGCCCGCCTCTACGCCCGCGCGCCCGCGCCGTCCCGCGCCGCGCGCGCACGCGCCCCTGCCGCGCGTCGCCTGCCGGCTGCCCTCGCGCGCCGCTCGCCGCCGCCTCGCCACCGCACGCGCGCAGCCGCTCGCGCCGCGCGCGCCCCGCCAGCGCCCGGACCCGCCGCCGCAGCCGCCGCGCGCTCGAGCCCGCACGCGCCCCGCGCTGTGCGCCCACGCCGCTGCCCGCGTGCCGCCCTCCCCGCGCGCGCCGCCCGTACCGCCGCGCCGAGCCCCATACCGCCGCCGTACCGCCGCCCACGCCGCCCCGTACCACCGCGCCATGCCGCGCGCCGCTTGCACCCACGCCGCGCGCGTCACCGCCGTACGCGCCACACCTCCGCGCCATGCCGCCGTACGCGCCGCACGCCTCCACGCCATGCCGCCGTGCCGCGCGTCGCCGTCCCGTACACGCCCACGCCGCGCGCCGTGCCACCGTACCCCGCGCCCACGTCGCCGCGCCGGCCTCCTCCGTGCCCCTCGCCTATATAAACCCTTTTCCCTTCCCTCTCCTCCCCACGCCCTTCCCTTCTTTTTCTCTCCCCACCGCCCATCTCGCCGCCGTGCGCCACCCCGTGCCGCAGGCCGCCGCTCGCCGCCCCGCCACCGCGCCCCCCCCAGCCGCCGTCGCCGGTGAGCCCTCCTCCCTCTCCCCCTTTCCTTTCTTCCCCTCTTCTTCTGTCAACGGTGAGAGAGAGAGGCAGTAGGGAGAGAGAGAAGAGAGGAAAGAAGGAGGAAGAAGAAGGCAGAAACAGAGAGAGAGGAGGAGAGAAAAAAAAAAGGAAAAAAAAAGAGAAAAAGGAGAGAGAGAAAGAAAAAAAAATAAAAAATAAAAATAATATAAAAATAAAAATAAAATAGAGAGAGGTAAAATTAGAGGATTACGAACTTAATTTTATCTCGAATATATGCGCTAGATTAAGATAAAGTGTTAGTTTAATTAAATAATAAGATAGACCGACATCGGTTATTTTGGGAACGCGGGTAGAATTATATCGGGCATTTAATTGCGATTTCAAAATGTTCACATAACTAGATTATTCTTTAATGGTTAATACTTAGCAATGTACTTATCCGATTATGTAGATTTTTATTAGTTAAATTTCGCTAGTCGTTGATATATATATATAATCGGAGGATTAATTACCGGTCGCTTTTAAATTTGCTATCGTATGTATGCGATCGTTCGCATCTATTTAAATATTTATTTAGTCGGTATCTAGTTGGTTCCTACTCCATAATAGGGCTATCCGCTAAATTACCCGTCGTGATTATTTTAACCGACTATTCACTGGGTAGGGTTACCTTTTATTATCGGTCCCTAATTTATTCGAGACGCGTAAATCAAATCGGATTAATTGTTTAAATTGGCTAGCGCTAATATTTTAGAACAACGGTGTTAAAAATCAAAATCGTATTATTTTTAAACAAAATGGAATCGACGTCGTCGTTCAACGCTCGCGCTCGATCTTTTCTTTAAACTGAATTTTGTTGGAGTTTAAATTGAATTCTAAATGAATTCAATTCCTTTCGCACGTAATTATAGATCCCGAGGGAGCTGTGAGTCCGACCGAAGACCAAGAACCACCGGACTTCGAGCAAGGCAAATCATCACTACCTTTGAGCATATTGAACCCAAATTGTGAAATTATTTTGTTTGCAAATAAAATTGCATGCAATGATGAATACCCTATTTGTTATGATGCCATACCTTGCTTATTGTTTATCCTTATATTTCTTTGTAACCACGCTTATACATGAGTCCCTAGTCAATTATGACAAATGCTTAGTAATGCTATTCTAGAATCATGCATACTCATATTTATCGAAATGCTATATGCTTGGGCAATTACCTTTGGGAAGGTAATTGAGATGCGGCATGTGGAGACATGAGCGCCACATTGCCATGATATGATGACATGATTTGTGAAAGGAGAAATGAAACCAAACAACTGTTTTCGACTGGGGCGGATGGTGGATTTGGGTGGTATCTGGAAAAGGCTAGTACCGTCCCCGGTCAGTTAAGGACCGAGCCATGAAGTTAAGCATGAAACGACCCTCGTACAACCGCACTTCTCGGATGGGTATAGACCTAGCGGACTAGATATCCGAGCAGAGGCAGTATCCTTGCATAGATGGTTCACCCCCGTGTGTGAGGCAGGTGCGCTACGGTGGGGCAGCCATTGAGGTAGGGCCGCGATGCGTGCCCTACATCGGTGTCGCCATTTGTAGGACTGCCACGTGTGTGAGAGTGAGAATCTAAACTTAAACTATAAACTATAAACTTTACGTGCGTGTGAGACTTCCCTTCCCGGGAGCGCCAGAACTCCTCTCACTGCTAGAAACAAATACGCCTAGAGTGCATGAGGATGATAGTTCATGGAGCGGGTACTGCCAATGCAAGGTTATCGAAAGGCTTTGCCGTGACGCGTCTCATATGTTGGGACGAGGCTCATGTGTTGGGCAGTCGCGGAGTGCGGGTAAAGTGTACATCCACTGCAGTGTGAGTAAACCAAATCTATTCGAATAGCCGTGCTCGTGGATATTGAGCACCGGGACATGTATTACTCTTGGCTAGACTCTAAACTCTTAACCTGTGTGGGATGGGTTATTGCATGATGAATTTTAAGCTGTTGGAGCCACTCCCTGAGAGCAGGGAAGGTGGGCGTCCACAGAAAACCATGACGACCAACGGCGGAAAGCCATCCTTGGGATCACAATGGATGGTAGACAGAACCGCCGTTGTTTAAATTAAACTCTGGTATTAAAACTTGACCACTTATGCTAAGTCTTAGGTTTGTGAAAATGATTGCAAAACCAGCTTTATGCAACTGAGCCTTTGCCTTGCCTTGAATAAAAACCCTTCATATGCATCGTTGTTGTGGTGACTTGCTGAGTACGGTTGGTACTCACCCTTGCAATTATAAACTTCATCAGAAGCCGAAGATGACACCGCGGAAGATCCATATGCCTACTACGAAGAGAATGCAGAAGATGAGGGTGCCCACTAGGTCTAGATACGGTCGTTGCCTGTGGCAATGATGAAGCCGCTGCCTTCGCTCCGCTACTTATCTATATTCTGTTTTGGACTGTATTCCGGACCGTTTGGTCCTTTGCTCTAATGCTATGCCTTCGGGCCTATGTTGTAATAATTCGTACACGACGCATATGTATGCGCTTTTGGTAATTCGACTTTGTATCGTGTGTGCCAAACTACTTGATCCAGGGAAATGGCACGAAATACACGTGTGATCCCTGTTGCAAAACGGGGGTCATTACAATCGTCTGAAATGCTTTTTGTCCATAGTACACCCATGTTTCAAGGAAAACCACCAAGAACGATATTGTTGCGTTATATAGTTCTAGGTTGGATGAGTTGAAACGCTCGTTCAGTACTGTTAGCTGTTCTTTTGCTGTGACATCTGATATTTGGCATCCAAGCACCAAAGAACCTCTTATCTTAGTGTTGCCGTACATTATCTTGACAACAATCACACACTAGATAAGAGGGTTATAGGGTTTAAAATGATGTCATCACATACTGGACGAGCCATTGCTACCACACTACTAGATGTACTGCAAGAATTCAATTTACAATCTAGGGTGGGTTCTATGACTATTGACAATGCATCAGCAACTACAACGGCTATGACAATTTTGGAGCCAAATTTGCAAAGCTACATTAGAGGTTTTGTTATCCATCAGAGATGCATCTACCATATCATCAACCTGATTGTGCAAGCAGGTATTAGGAGTCGTTCAGAATTTACTGATTTTTTAGTGCAAATAATTTATCAATTTTAATGCATCTGTGACAAGGAATTTATTGTCTATGCAGGATTTAGTGTTATTACTAATTTACTCAACAAGATCCGTCAATTTGTTTCTATCGCTGGGGTCAGTCAGTGATGAAGGAGAGGTTTTGAGACTATTGCCGAGCAAAGAATAAACTTGTGAGGATGTTTGGCATTGACATGAAACATAGGTGGAACAAAACATACCTCATGCTGCGTCAACTGAAATGGTATGAGGAATAATTTATGTTTTCGTCAACTCATTGCAATTTAGAAGTAATAATACTGATGAGGATGGTGATGGTGAGATTTTGCTTCTTAATGGGACATAGCAACACGTCTGCGTATATTTTGTTGATGGCTATTAATTGCAAATCATACGCCATCAATACCTGCATATAATTCATCATATAAACATCCAACGTAGTGGTAGGATTTAATTGTAATAATTTCCACAGCGTTGGTGTATATTTGCATGCAGGTTATAAAAGAACAAAGTTGAAAGAAAGTATATGTAAGGAAGGAGGAAATTCAGATTTATTCCTAAGCCTATGTAGTTGAGAATCCACAAAACCTAATGAAATACATACAAATGGACTCAACTATCATACTAATGGGCTAAGGAAACACAAGAGGAGGCCCAGGAGAAAGGAGAGGCCGAAATGGGCTGGCCAGGGTTCGGTCGAACCGCCATCAAGCCCGATCATCCTAGCCTTCCATGTGGACGCCCCTGATAGCTCGCCAATGACGGTGGAAGGGTGTTTCAGACAATTGCAACCACCATAACTTTCATGTGGAGGCTATAAAAGGACTACCCCTTCTCCCGTTCAAGGTACACCAAGTTTTGAGCTGAATTATAGGAGGCTCTTTGTACACTTCATTGTATACATAGAATAGGGAGAGAGTAGGGTAGAAGGATCGGAGGAATTAACGAGCTTTCGGTAATCTTCTTCTAGTTTCTTTTGTACCTTAGCAATTACTCTGATATAATGCATATTATCTTTTATAGGTAATTGAGATTTATCTGCGAAGTATATTTCTTAGTTAGTTCCATTTAATCATACTGGCATATTGTTCACTGGCATATCTTTTAAAGTAGTATTTTAACAGTGTAGATGTGGTTTCTATATTGTTAAATACCAGTATTTGCTGCGTACCCCACAATACATTACAGGTGGGTGTAGAGGTGGTGACAGCCCTCGAGATCACTTAAGTCCTCCCTGTCCGGGTGCTTATAGTAGAGCGAATTCTGGTGGCAGCGAGTAACCCAGTGCTTGAAGGATAACAGGATTAAATTAAGCTTTATAAAATACCTTGTGCTTCACTAGAAAATCCTCTCTACCGTTTGCCTACATTCACTTGTGTCCTTGGATGAGCCTGTTGAAGAGTTGAACACTTTCGTTCCCTAAGAGTCAATATCTTAGAATATTTCTGAGTGAAGTGCTACAATGGTATATCCGTGCGCTTGTGGATTTTATCTGTGAACGTTGAAATACCAACATATTCCTAAAGCCTTTTCATAAAGCTAGTCTTACTATCTGGAATTTACTATCTTACTTCTTGTAAGGTGCTTGAATGTATTTACAAATTTTCCTTGTGTTTCAAGAAAACTAACACGATAGAGTTTTAGCTTCTGCTATTGTCACACCGTGATCTTTGTTTAAGGGATTTATAAATTATTTAATAAATTATTCCTAGAATTTATATTAAATGTTCATAAATTTATAAGTGAAGTTAATGTGGGAAATAAACTTTTCTAAGTAAAGCATGGCTGGATTTAATTTTTATTAAATTCTCCATGATTAATTATACTGTTTGGAATTTTCTCGGATTTTTCAGAGCTCAATTATTAATTTTAAACATAGAAAGAACATTTCAGTAATTATTTAAATAATAAATTAATTATTAAATGGCCTAATTATAATTTTGATAAATATTTTGAGTGCCCAAGTATGCTCAGGAATTTACTTGAAATTATTTGAGCGTCGGAAGTATTTTTGAAAACTCAAACATCATTTTAGTGATTAATTTAATTAGAAAAGTAATTAAAAATCCCCTTTTCCTTTTGGGCCGAAATAGGAAAAAGTCCTCTCTCTCTCGGCCCATTCTCCTCTCAGCCCGCCGCCCCTCCTTCCTTCTCTCCGCCAAGTCTATATCGGCTCCCTCTTTTTCTTTCTCCCTTCTTTCTTCCTCTCGGCTCGGCCCGTGCACGAAGTCTGCTTTACATCCCCGCACACTGTTCTTCTTCTAGCTCCAGCTGGCCAAACAGTGCCTGACTTGGCTCGGGTTTTCGCCTCTAAATCCGGCCTACTCTCTCCTGTATATCCAAAATTAGTTGAAGGGATTTGTACCCCTTATCCTCCTCTATCTTCTCCCCTAAAAACCGGGCCTTATCCCTTTGAATCCGACGCGAATTTAAATTTGTTTTCAAGTTTATCTCTCCACCAACCCTAGGATTTTCCGGTGCAAATTCATCCGATTTGAGCTACCGTTCCCCTCAAGTCCCGGTCGCCACCTTCGCCTCTAGCGTCGCCGCCGCCGTTTTCTTTTCATCGTCGCCGTTGCCGCCACCGAGTTCGGCCGAGCCGCTTCACCACCACAGCCACCGCCGCTGCTCGCCGTCACCACCGTCGGCTGCGCCAGCCGCCGCCGCCCCTCAGTCGCCCCGCTGCAGCTGCCACCGGAGCGCCACCACCGCAAGCACCTCGTCGCCGGCCGTTTTCCATCACCGGTTTTCGTAGCCGTCACCACCGGTGAGTTCCTCTCGTTGTCCTCATCGTAGTGCTGCTCTCAGTTGCACTGTTTTGCCTTTGTCCGCCGGCAACCATGGGTGCTTGAGCTACACCGGTGATGATGTCATCAATGATGTCAAGATGTCTCTTCTCCTTTCTAAAATAAATCTTAATTGCTATTCATTGTTAGAAAATTCATAAATAAATCACTATAACTTGGATTAATGTGGTTCAAGTTGCAAAAGTGGCAAAAATAAAGATCTATATATTAAAATTATTTAAAAATTGTGTTATAAATTTATTTAATCTTTTTAAATAGGCTTTAATGGGATTAAATCTTGTAAAATTCATAAGTAATTCATATGAAGTCGGAATGAGGCCGTTCAAGTCTATAATTCATATAAAATCATGATCTACATGTTTGTTTACTTTTGTGTAATGCTTATTTGGAGTTTCTTAGTCTTTTTCCTTGTTTTGAGTTTTAGCTTATCGTTTCCGTCATTTCGGAGGTTCGTGGGTGCATCGGAAGTGTTCGAGAAGACTAATTGAAGACCGATTATTGCAAGGCAAGTCACATGGATCCTAAACATAATCCTTTGAGCATGTTGATCCTATATTTAAATTCTCTATTTATTTCAAATGTGCATTTATTTTCGAATGTCATTGGGTGGTGTGAACCTATTCCTTTGTTATGGCCAATTTGCATTGATTACCCTATTCCTTGACCTTGGGTTATAATTTGACTAGTTGGACTTTATATATTGAGTCAACTAGATCATAGAAATAATTGTTAGCCATGCTTAGAAACTTTAGTATTATTTCATATGGGAGAATTAATGTTTCACTTATATCTTAATGATGGATATTTAATGGTAGCTCACAATGGTCAATCGTGAGTGATGAGTTAATTAACTTGCCAACTAAAACCTGACTAATGGTGGGTTGTGAGCATATGGTTGGAGATGATACTTGGATGGTTGTGCTGATGACAATTAAGGACCGGTTCGCGAGCTACTGTTGTGAAACATTTACCGTACCAACCACAAGCCAGCGTGGGTAACGACTTGACATTTGATGTAGCATGATTCAATGTGGAGTGCCAGACTGTAAAGTGGCGGAGATAAGCCCACGGGGGATCACTGGGGAGTCCATACCTTGGCTAAAAGGGGGTGACTCTGATTCGGGAGCGGTGCACTACATTGAGTTGGGTTATGTTAGGTGTCTTGTCACAGTCTCTATTCGCGTACTTTTCCAGTATGGCGACGCATGGTTGACATGATGTTGAGGCTGTGTCTTGTGGGTACGGTGGTACACCTCTGGCAGAGTAAAACTATTCAATTTACCGTGCCCGCAGCTATGAGCGGGTCTAACAATGTTTTTTCGTGATTAGTCCCACTCTACTCATTAATAATATAAGGTGATAAATGGTAATCATTGATTTAGCTCCTGGTTTGGAATGTTATATTCCTGGTTTGGAGATTAGAGCTGTGAAATCGGGCATGATTGTTCAGTAATGGTTGGGCCTATACAACGGGGATGTTGTATAGTGTTGATTTAAACTTACTGTTTTATAAATTCTAAAAGTTTTATTAAATGCTATTTGTGCAATTCAGCCTATATTATGTCTTCCTTTGTATTCCTGTGCACTTGCATATTTGCTGTGTGGCTTGCTGAGTATTCCATGTACTCAACCGTACAATAATCAATCAACCTCAGTTGAAGAAAGTTTCCGAAGAAGAAGACGTTTGGCTTATACCCTAGTTGAGCTGCCTATGGGAGTGGAGCTGAAGCCATCGGTAGATTTTGTTTTCCGCTGCAAATTTCTTTACGATGAGGACTAAGTGCCACTTCTGTAGGTATTTAACGTTATTATGATGATTGATTTGTATATTAAATTATCGATTTGTGTACCTCGGCTGATTCCTGGACGAGGATTGTATGCACAAATTAGTTCGGAAATTACTACTGAATTTTCGGGAGTGACAAGTTGGTATCAGAGCCATCTTGATTGTAGGATAATCCAAATGGTCAAACCTTAAGGATTAATTTTCCGAAAACTGAATTTGTGAAAATTCTTCCTTTCTTACTTCTCTAGATTCTTTGCAAGTCATTTTTTCAATCTCCCCTTTCCTTCTTCAACTTGGATAACTTTAAACTTGCTGGAGAAACTCGAAGACGTCAATGTTGACTACTTCTGGAAGTCGAGTGGATCAGGGAACAAGATGATGGTGGTCGGCCTAGGTGTCAAGCTGTCAAGATGGATTGAAGTTTGGATCCTACCCTGGAACCTAAACCACCGTTGGGTAGAACATTTGTTGCTTGCTTGTGTGTAGGTATGGTTGCATTCCCGACAGTGATGTAGTTCATTGAATAGTGTGTAACTGTATTAGGTTGTTTGCTTAATCAACTTGAACAATATAATAGTCTACACACACCAGATCAGTAGTAACATGGTTAAGGTCTTGTCTTTAGTGTAACCTCTCTCCTTCTATCTTCTCCAAATCTGCAACAGATGGTGAACACTCGTGCTAGTGGAAGTGGTAACAATAACAATGAAGAGAACCCAACCCTTGCTCAAGTTCTAGCTCAATAGACCCAGTTAATGAACATAATGATGCAGCAGATGCATAACCAGCTCAACCAAGGGAACAACAATCCTCCGCCGCCACAGAACAAGCTAGCTGATTTCCTTCGTGTGAGGCCGCCTACCTTTTCTAGCACGACCAACCCAGTGCAAGCCGGTGACTGGTTGCACGCTATCGAGAAGAAGTTGGAACTGCTCCACTGCACGGATCAAGAGAAAGTTGTGTTTGCTTCGCATCAGTTGCAAGGACCTGCTTCAGAATGGTGGGATCACTTCCGGATGAACAAAGCAGAAGGACAACCAATCACTTGGGTAGACTTCACTCAAGCATTCAAGAAGACACACATACCTGCAGGAGCTGTTGCTTTGAAGAAGCGTGAGTTCAGGACACTAAAGCAAAAGGATCATACTGTGACAAAGTATCTTCATGAGTTCAACCGTCTGGCTCGCTATGCTCCAGAGGATATGCGTACTGACGAAGAAAGGCAAGATAAGTTTTTGGAAGGGCTGAAGGATGAGCTGTCAGTTATGTTAATCTCTCAAGACAATGCTGATTTTCAGGTGCTGGTTGACAAAACAATTCGATTGGAAGACAAGAAGAACATGAAGAATGGTTGTTGTAAGGAAACACAGGGTAGTAGCCAGAGGCAGCCTATCAAGCCACTTCAAGTTGGTGAATCAACTCCGACATCTCAAGAGCCGTTTCAACAGTTCAACATCGGTGGTGAGATCAACTCAGAGAATAACGCAGGCAACGAAGTTAACATCGAGTAGGCTACTCAATTAGTGCCAGTGCAACATAATAAGTCTCAAGAGGACAAAAGTAATGGAAGGAAGCAACTTGTATGTTTCAACTATTATGAGCTAGGTCATTTCGCAAGAGAGTGTCCGAAGCCGAAGCGTCCTCAGCCACAAGGTCAAGTGAACAACATTGTTGTCATAGGAGCCAATGCCGTGTCGGTTGCGTCTTCAAGTGATCTAGCTCAGCCATCAGTTTCAAAGTAATAGTAGTTATCTTTAAGCCCTAGAATAATTATCGGAGTTACGGAATAATAAGATAGACTGCAGTTTACCCATACCCCTTTTCTTTCTAGTCGTTCCGAATCTCGGGATAAGATTCTTTGTAAGGGGGTAGATATGTCACACCCTGATTTTTGTTTCAGGGATTTATAAATTATTTAATAAATTATTCCTAGAATTTATATTCAATGTTGATTAATTTACAAGTGAATTTAATGTGGAAAATAAAATTTTCTAAGTAAACCATGGCTGGATTTAATTTTTATTAAATTCTCCATTATTAATTATACTCTCTTGAATTTTCTCGGATTTTTCAGAGCTCAATTATTAATTTTAAACATACAAAGAACATTTCAGTAATTATTTAAAAAATAAATTCATCATTAAATGGTCTAGTTATAATTTTGATAAATATTTTGAGTGTCCAAGTATTCGCCAGTAATTTTCTTGAAATTATTTGAGCACAAGAAGTATTTTTGAAAATTCCAAAATCATTTCAGTGATTACTTTAATTAGAAAAGTAATTAAAAATCCCCTTTTCCTTTTGGGCCGAAATAGGAAAAGTCCTCTCTCTGTCGGGCCATTCTACTCTCAGCCCGCCGCCCCTCCCTTCCTTCTCTCTCGACCAAGTCTATTCCGAGTCCCTCTTTTTCTTTCTCTCTTCTTTCTTCCTCTCGGCCTGGCCCGTGCATGAAGTCTACTTTACCTCCTCGTGCACTGTTATTCTTCTAGCTCCAGCCGGCTAAACAGTGCTCGATTTGGCTCGGCTTTTTGCCTCCAAATTCGGCCTCCTCTCTCGTGTATTTACGAAATTAGTTGAAGGGATTTGTACAACTTATCCTCCTCCATCTTCTCCCCTAAAAATCGGGTTTTATCCCTTTGAATCCGATGCGAATTTGAATTTATTTTCAAGTTTATCTCTCCACCCTACCCTAGGATTTTCTGGCGCAAATTCATCCGATTCGATATGTATAGTATATGAGTGCAAGAATATCCATGGGTTCGATTGTCTATTGTCCATGAGCTTTTCAATACAACTGCATATGCAATTAGGATGGCTCTGCTTAGTTAATTAATGGATGACAACCAAATTATATATACACTACTCCATACAATATGATATTTATTAATTTCGTATAGGTGATTTAATCACATTAGCGCTGTTATTATTTCTCATAAATAAGCTATGAACTGACCTAAGTGTACTCATATTTTATCAACAAAATTACAAGGCTTCACTTTATTTAAATAACCTATAAGTCATGGGTTTAATCATATTTGGACAGTTTAATAAATGGCACTAGTATTTTCCTATACACCCATTAATTTAAAACATTAGTTGTAATTTAATTTATGTGGTTGCTACAGTGACAAAACATGTTAAAGATAATTATTTTACTGTACAATATCCACCTTTATTTATTAGCACACTATTTAGGTTAACTATTATCTAATCATTTGATATTAATTATTTTATAATTATAAATATATTTTATTAAATAATGATTTATATATCACTGGAAAGAGTATGAACTTAGATAAACTTAGGTTTAAGTTTCACTTGAATCGGAGCTAAAATGAATAAGTTATGTTTGTCTATATATTCAAATTTGAATTAATTCCAATAATTGTGAAGCTGCACTGTTCATAATTAATTATTTATTTCCGAAACCTTATCCATAGCCCATAGTGGCTGACAGGTGGGGTCAAGGATTTGATTTGATTTTCTGCCGATTTATTTTTCTGAAGGAATCTGGATGAGTCATTGATAGGGGGGCCTGGCTGCTCTCTCTCTCCTATCTTCTTCCTCCTCCAGCCGAGCAGCAGCAGGCGCGAGCGACGACGCGCGGCCTGCAGGATGGGGTGAGGGCGGTTCGCCGACGGCCAGGGGCGGCGTGGAGGAGCTCCGGCGACCTCCCGCCGGCTGCTACGGCGCACGGCGGCGCATGGACGGGCGGCGTAGCATGACCGCCATGGCCGAGCTCCCGGGCGGTTTGGGGTTTGGGAGAAAGACGAGGTCTCCAACAAAATAGTTTAGCCCACGAGCTTCTACGGCTTATGGAGGTTCCATTTTGCTAGCAAGATGGCTAGGAGGAGCGCTCGGGGTGACCTAACCACGGGGAGCCCGCCGATGGCGAGGCGGCGGTAAGGACGGCACGCCGAAGGGTGGTAATCACCAAAATGAAATGGGGCTCGAGCTATTAGAGTGTAGAGGAAGTTATAGGTGCGAGGAATTACCCCGGGACGATGCGACGACGTGCGGCGGTGAGCCGAGGTGCGTGCGGGCATCGACTGCGCCGAACGGCGGCGCCCGAAGTGTTCGACGGCGTTTCCCGGCGTCAAACGGCTAGTGGCGGCTCCCGGCTCCCTTCAACGGCGACGGAAGCTGTAGAGGCGGCCCGAGCTATGGCTCCCGCGGTCAGCTACGCCGGCTTCGGCACTAACCAGTGGTGGTGAGAGCATGCACACTAGGTGCTCGACGAATTGCTCCGGCTTTGGTTCGAGGAAGAAGCAGAGAGGGATGGGGCTCTTGATGGGAGGTTTGGCTTGTGATGGAAGCTCGGATACCGTGGAGGACAAGCTCTCCATCCCACCGCTAGCCGAGCTAGATGCTGGGCTAGGGGCACGACTGAGCTGGCGAGGGGACGGCGATGCATGAGACGGCGCGCGGCGCCGGCGCGGGGTTCGGCGCGGTGCGGTACACGGATGGGACGCGATGCGGACACGCAGGCTTGGGAGCGGCGCACGGCTTGGCTCGGGAAGGGTTCGGTCTGGGCCAAACCCAGATCAAACATTTGGTGGCCCATGAACAGTGTTTGGCTGAGAGAAGAATAGAAGGAAAATAAGAAGGGAAAAAGGGAGAGACTAAACTGTAAGAGTGGCTGTACAACTTGAATCAGAGCTTGTAGTAATTCAACGATGATATGTTTTCAATCCAAATATTTTCTTTGAATCATCTATTTATTTATTTTTCTCGTTTTCAATCCAAATATTTTCTTTGAATCATCTATTTATTTATTTTTCTCTCCCCAAATGAATTTGCTTTAGATTAATTTGGATCTTTGACCCAAAGTGAACTTATTTATTTTGGAGACTTCAGAATAATGTTGGATGAAATTTTCCGATGTGACCCTATTAATACAATGGCACATTGGTAGAGTTTATTTGTATAGCAATTTAATTTACACGGATAGTTTTAGTCTATATAATTTTATTCCATGAAGGCACTGTGAGACTTGGTGGAATATTGATCTAATTATTTAATTAAACACTCACATAAAAACCTATTATATATAACTCAATTTATTTATATGATCAATTATTTTATATGAGTGAATTTTATGCCATGAGTGGCTTGATAAAGTGTTTTAAATATTACTTTAAATATTCCAATGAAACACTCTTTTATAGATAGGGTTATTATAGTGGTGACCATTATTTCACGTGTACTTGTATTTCATGACACCCATCAACATGGTTCAAGTATTTAATGACATGTAATTTATATTACAGATGTTAATAATTAAATTGTACTTATTTGGCTTGCTTTCTTTTGCGTAAAT
The DNA here is from genome assembly GCA_000573905.2 of Oryza punctata. Lineage (NCBI taxonomy): Eukaryota > Viridiplantae > Streptophyta > Magnoliopsida > Poales > Poaceae > Oryza > Oryza punctata. The sequence goes on along the minus strand of CM002491.2, from coordinate 5,865,959 downwards.
ATTTATGGGGTTAATAATAAATAATGTATTCTTGTAAATTGTATTTATTATTTAGATGTGCATCTTTAGTTTGATTTTCCATGGTGACTATTTATAGTTTGCTAAGCAATAACAACCATAACATACAGCATGATGCAAAAGTTTTAAAAAGTTCGAAATTTTAGTGATTTTTACAGTTAGGAAATTTCAGAATGTTACAGCATCTCCATCTCCTTGACGGTGTGCATGCCTCTTTGACGGGTGTGGAGTCATTCTTCACTCCACCCCATATTGGATACCATCATCTCAATCAAGTCTGTTGCTCCTCTAACGGTCTTTGAGAAGAAGGATCCTCCATCTGCAGCGTCTAGGTGATCTCGTGATGAGGATGTTAGTCCGTTGTAGAAGCTCTCCAGGATTAGCCACTCGTCCATCCCATGATGAGGACAGGCGGCGACTTATTCCTACAGCCTTTCCCATGCCTCCGGGATCATCTCATCTTTTGTCTGCTGGAAACTAGATATTCTTCCATGAAGGGCACTGATTTTGCCCATCAGGGAAAACTGAGCAAGGAACGTTGTTGAGCATCTGTTCCAGGTTTCAACCATAGCACGGTTGGCATAAAACCACAACTTCGCTCTCCCAAAAAGAGAGAACGGAAACAAACGGAGTCGTATGGCATCTTGGCTGACTCCTTTGATGGTGTACGTGCTACAGATCTCTAGAAACTGTTGGAGGTGAGCACTTGCGTCCTCATTTGGCTTGCCATAGAACGGGCTAGCATGCACCATAATGATTAGGCTGGTCTTGAGATCGAAATCCACGTCTCCTTCGTTAATGTGGGGCCCAACGGGCACGTTGTCAATGGAGGGAGCGGCGAACTCGCGGAGTGTCTTCTTAGCCATAGTCTTGAAAGTTGGAGGCGCGGGGATGGCTGGTCTCTCTGCCGACGGAGTCTTCTAAGGAGGAACAACACGTAGTTTGACGCTACTGAGGAAGGCTTTAGGAATATCTTTGAAGATTTTTGGCAAATCGAAACTAGTCATGCACTACCTGTTTTCACAAAAAAGCAAAAACAACAAAGGTTAGCCTGCAAAGGATAATGATCACACATAGGTGGATGTCAATTAATAACATTTAGTAAAATCGTAAACCAATTATCTACCCCGGCAACGGCGCCTGAAATGCTTGTTGACATTCCTTAATGATATTACTAGGAATTAAATCCCAAGCAATGACGCTAGAAATGTTAGTAGGTATTTTCTTACGATCACAGATATCATCCGCAAGCCTACAGATATACCACTATAGCATTTCACCCGGGAGTATTTCCAAGGTATCGTATTTATTTAATCCTAAGGGAAGATATGGTAAGAGAGTACTATGTTATCAATTGTCATCACACTTATGTTAATCAAAGTCTAATGCATGGGTTAATCAAAGCTAGATATGGGTAGGTTGACACACAGAAGTTTCATTCCAAGAATACTCTCATAAAAGAATAAATTTAGCCTATTGGAGAAAAATAGAGAAATACTCATTTTCTATACTTCTATTATATAGTCCTTTAGTATCACTTACTATAGTACAGCTATGGTTAATACCCCCTAACTACACCCTCCTGGTATATCGAGAAACCACCCCTAGTCGCTGAGTTCCTTACGACAACCCGTCATGGCTATCCTACCGGCGTCAGATGCGGAGGACCACCCTTGCCAGGAACCTGTCTTAGCCCTAGATACGCACGTTGAAGAATACCTGTACTGAGCTGTCACCATCAACGGCCTACCTCTACAGTTCTGTGGCATATAGCACCACTTAATGATATTCACTAATCTAAGCACCACGCTTATACTAATGAATATTATTCTACACCAGTGCACTTGGCATAGAGCAATCAAATACTTGAACATTAAGCCAATACCACAGCATATCTTCAGTAAGCTAGCCATACAACTTATACCTAGCAAGTATAAACTAAAGCTAGTACTCAAATAATTATGCAAATAAAGCAAAGGACGAAAACTAATGCAAATAAAGCAAAGGACCAAAACTATATAAAGAATATTTCATTAATGGAACAAGTCTTACAAGAGAGATACAAGCTACTAGAGCCATACCCAAATCTATAAAGACTCGAAGAACTCAAGAGCTATTCCTCAAGAGTTATTGTACTCCACTACTGCTAGAACAAAATATTTAATTTAGATGAGCTCCTTGGATGTGCTCCTTCTTGGTGTGTGTTGAAGTGTGTGAGGCCTCGTCCTTTTATTGCTTATGTATGACAGTTTTGGTAGTTGGAAATGTTGGAATCACCCTTCAACCGTCATTGGGGAGCCATCTAGGACGTCCACGTGGAAGGAGATCTCCATCGGAGCCGAAGTTAGTTCAGCTGTACCCTGACTTGGTCCGATGGGCCTCCAATTCCTCCTGGGCCTCCCCTTGTGCGTTCTCGAACTTATGGTATGGTGCTTGGGCCCATTTAAAGATGTTAAATTGGGTTTATGGGCCCATCCATCCGTATATGAACTTCCGATGAAATTTTCCGTTATTTCTCCTTTATTTATATAGTCATGTCCTGCAAGCAAATACTTTCCCAAGTACAAGTGGAATTAGATTATTTCTAAATAAACTATGTGTTGTCGAAACGACAACTGCATACGTCGAAGGACGTGGTTACTCAACAGTTGTTGGGAAAAGTAAAGTGTATTAAATTCAGGATTTTCTTGGGATCCCCTTTTACATGGCCCTAGGGGGCTATTTATAATCCTATTACAGGTCCCCCTATTAGGGTTTAGGTCTTTTACAGGGGAATTTACATGGCCACCCTTATGAAAGGGACACTTATATGGGTATTCAATGTAATTAAGATACATGGACCTTCAATGGGCCACCTGGCGATTGCTGGCCCTTTGGCCAGAGAGCCGGGGCAGTTGGGTCGGCCCACTGGGCCTTCTTGGATCGGGCCCAATGTGGCGAAGTCACCGCCCTCGGCTTATACCCTTCGCCGTGCAGCCTTCGCCCAGGACACGTTTAGACTTGCCAGGGCGCAGCGCGACTCTTCGCTCTTCGCTGCCTTCGCCTCGTGGTCTTCGCCGTAGGGCTTCGCCCCGGTGGATCTTGGGTGCCTTGAGCTTGAATCCTCGTTGTTTGCTTGGTTTCGGCAGGTCTGGTCGAAAGTTCTCATGTCATACTGCCAATAAGCCCCTCACGGGCAAGGGTGAGATAGTAGCTTCGGCCGAGATCGTGCAAACCATGTGGTATGGTATGAGGCGCCCCCTTTCGATCGATGCTCCTGCCGAAACCTATCTTGTGCTCCTGCGAAGAACGTATGCATTGTATGTGTGTTGTTGTGATTAACTTAATATATATTATTAGTATTATTATTATTTATTATTATTTTATTTTATTTTTATTACAGCTTTCGTCTTTCGCGAACGGTGAAGCTATCTTTACTGTTTCACTGGGCCAAAATGAACAGTGATGGGCTTTCGCCTTCCGCGAGCGGTGAAGCTATCCTTAATGTTTCACTGGGCCGAAGTGAACAGTGGTGGGCTTTTTCACTGAGAGCCCGCCACTATGCGGCCTGGTCCATGGGATTTTACCGTTTTGCCTACCCTTGCGATACGTGGCAGTTCGTGATTGGTTGGGAAGGCGAAACGTCGCCTGGTGGGCTATATATTTCTCCTTCCCCCTTTTCACCGCCCTTACCCCCGTCATTCTCACCACAGGCGCTCTCCTTCTTCATCTTTTTGCTCACGGCGCTCTGATTTTACCGAACTCTTTCGCCAGCTGACCCCTTTCGCTACTACGCACTCACTTCGCCATGGCCCCATGTAAGCTGAACCCTGTCTCCACGACGGGTCCCGACCCCGGCCGGATTGATGAGGACACCACCGCGTTCCTAGGGGCATCACTCATAGATGAGGACGAGCTGGCGAAGATGGTTAGCTCTGGCGTGGTGGCGGAAGGACGGGCCTTCGCCCCAGACGGTTGTGTTCACCGTCTTTTTCGAGGCGGGGCTTCGTTTTCCGTGCAACATATTGTTATCAGAGATCCTTCGCCTTTTTCAGGTGGAGCTTCCCCAGTTAAGCCCTTCGACGCTCGTCCGCATTGCCATCTTCGACTGGGCATGCCGGACCGCTGGGTTCGAACCAAGCACCGAGCTATTCGGCGCCGTTTTTTTCGGCCACCGTAAACTCGAAGACGGTGGTCACTCCTGCCGGGACGAAGAAGACGGCGTTCGTGAGTGTGAACTTCAACGTTCGCCCCGAGCGCTCCGACCTGTGGCCGGTTAGTGCCGCCATGTCGAAGTTGGATCGCCACTGGATGGCGAAGTGGTTTTACCACTCGATCCCCTTCGAGGCCGGGTCTGAAGCGGCGAAGGCCCTCCGATGGCGGTGTAGGGCGATCTCGCCAAACCGGAAGCCCAAGGTCACCGTCAGCGGCGCCATGGAGGCGCGGTTCACCTTGCTTCGCAAGGTTTGCTCTCGCTTGAGCTGCCGCGATCTAGTAGAGGAGTTTTTTATGCTTCGCATATTCCCCCTCTCCAAGTCATGGCAGGTCGAAGTTGACCAGGACGAAGAGGTCAACGGCCTGCCGAAGCTCGTTATGCCCACTGGGGCGAATGGTTGGTTTATCCTTTCTTCACTTTTATATGTTTCGCTCTTTGTTTTTCTTTTGTTCGACGCTTGACATAACGACATGTCTCTTTTTCAGTGTTGACGCTCGCCCAAGCCGACACCGAAGCCCGAAAGATGATCGGCGATGTGTCAGTCACAGAGTACAGCCAGCTGCTAACGCGGCAAGCGGCTGGCCGGGTGAACCGGGTGCACGTTGGTGAGCTCCCCCTCGGGCGAAGTCCTTCAAAGCCGATGGCTAAGAGGGCCCCTCCCGGAAACGGTTGCGGGGGCAAGTGAAGTTGGCCCCCCGCAAGCGAAGGGCCCCTGCCTCCACCGACTCCGACGCTGATGATGAGGACGGTGTCGAAGAGTAAGAGGACGTGGGGGACACGGAGGTCGCGGTCGAAATGGCCGCGGATGAGGCAGCCGACAGCCGCTCCGGGACACGCGGCTACACCCCGACTCCCAGCCCTGAGCGCGTCGAGACCGGGGCGGAGTCGGACTCTCCCCCTCCACCGAAATGATGTGGAGGGGGCGAAAGCCCTGATCGCGATCGCCGCGGCCAAGACGGTGAAGGGGGAGTCTACTAAGAAGACCCCCCAGAAAAAGGGGCTCATCGCCATCGCTCGCGTATTCAGCGACGATGAGTCCTCGGACGAGACGCCTACTTCGCCCGCAGGTCGAAGCCTGGGCCTCTCGACCGCCCTTGGCGCAGCGGGCGGGGCTAGGGCTTCGGCTTCAGCCGAACAGGTCGTGAAAACGGCGGCCAGGGTTTTCAGCAGCCCTGTTCGCCAGCCGCTCGTTTCGCCGCTTGCCCTTGACAAGGGTAAGAAGATGGCCGAGACGTCCGCCTCGGACTACTCCCAGGCGCCGCCCCGCTTCGCCCCCGGCGACTTCGAGACCTGAGGGGAGCTCATCCCCTTCATCGAGGGGGTGAGCAACATCGTTGCCCCCACTTGGCGAAAGGCTAGACTTGTGCGATCGGCTGCAACTCATATTGTGGTGCAGTCTGGCTTCGGCCGTGTCGCTGACAGCTTTCGCACTTTTTGGCCTGCTCAACAGACTTTCAGCACAGTGGGCCAATACACTCCTTGGCGAAACACCTTGGAAGCAACTGTTCTTGCAGCCTGGTGTGCACCGACAGCCCCTGGTGTATTTCTTTCACCATTTCCTCGCCTTCGGTGAAAGGGATGCATCAAAGCATAGGTTGTAGGACCCCAGAGCGATATAGTTGCCCCAAGACTAGCTTGTATTGCCTGGCTCTGATCTGCAAGCGCTTCGCTTCTGCCTCATCCTCTGGGAGCCAGCTGTTCTTGAGGTACTTTGCGAACGGAGTTCACCAGTCCTCTAGGTCTTTCCCAGGTTCGCCTGGTCAACAACCATGATATCCAGGGTTTCTGTGGGCATGCTTGGTGCATACAAGACTTCAAAAAAGATGCCTGGTGAATGCGGGCCTCCACAGGTGGCAGATTTCGCCAGGGTATCTGCTTCCTCATTGGAGTTAGTCCTTACATCTTCATGACACTCTAACTCTATCTTACAAATCTCCAAAGTTATCATATATGTCATCTAGCTTAGTTCAACAATGCTATCTTCCTACATCGGCAAGGTCCTTTCTAAGGTTTTGTCGGTATCGGCTAGTTTACTTTATTGATTCATGTTATATGATGTATCCACCATCCCGATTTGATGACTATTGGCTTGTTTTTCTAGATGTTGTGCTTCTTTTATACTTAATGCTGCATTGGTTAAGTCCAACCTATTAAGTTGTTTAGAATCATGATCTCTAGCTTGCTTTACGATTGTCGATAGGGATAGTATCGGGGTTTCAGCCGATCTTATCTAATTAGAATATTTGACATGGTTTCATGCTTTGTTCAATGTTCTATATCTATATCTCATTGCTTTATCATAAGATTGTATCGGATTTATGATCGATATACACTTAAATCTAGATATCGGCTATGACATAAGTTTTATGTAGTCATTCTTTCATGTTGCGATAGACTTAAGCAATTTATACTATCTCGGTTCAGTCCGATCTATACCAATTGCTTATTTCTAAAGTAATAATGATTCTTTGATCACATAACACTGATATCTACAGCCGATACACTAGTTTTATGGTTAAATTCATATTTACTTATGCCTTACAGCCGATTCATGCTTTATTGCATCGGCTAGATCACATACGATAAGAAATCGGCTGTATGGCCGATTGTCTATCGTTTACTAATATTCTTTGCATATTTCTTCTTCTTAATTGCAGGATCAAATCAACTGGCACGCCCTTGAACCTAAAAGCTTAATTTTGGACCTGCACTAGAGTAAAGCAAATCTCTCATGCCAATGTGTGTTTTTTACATCAACACGCATGTACTCCCGTATTGATTCCCTGGCCTCTAGCGAATGCCGAGCAAATGTTGCTGCATCTTCGGCTCCTCGTAGGTGCCTCCAAAGTTAAGGACAAAGACATCGCGCAATTTCTCCCATGAGTAAAATGCTATTAGATGGTAAATTGAAATACCAAGAGCGGGCGATGCCGTCCAGAGCGAGATGAATTACCTTCACCTTGGTATTTTCGTCGCCGTGAGTGGTTTCGATCATGGACTCATAGATGGACTGAAACTCTTTTGGGTCTGTTTCGCTCGAGTATCACGGAACGGGTAGGAACTTGAACTGATGTGGGATTGGATGGATTTTGATTCCCCCACTCAGCGGCAGCCCCTTTTCGCCCCCTGCCTTTCCCATGGCACCCTGCAGCGAGGGCCCATTCGGCTATGGATAAGGCGTGGCAAAGGGTGAAGTCATGGCTTGCGTGTGTGGCTGGGCCATGGTGTTCGGCGGCCCAGTCCCGAACGGCGGCGCTTGGGTGGTGTTGCTGAAGTCGAACTGCGGTCCTTGACTCCATGGCGAAGCCCCTGGCCCGGGTTGGTTCGGCAGCAGCCAACCTGGTGCGCCCTGGCCTGCGCTCCCCTCAGGTTGGACCGAAGGTGTTGTACTTGAGATGTTGTGGAGTTGACTGAGTTGTTGAAGGAAAGCTTGAAGCTGTGCCTGCAGGGCCGAAGCCCCCTCCGCCATTGCTTGTGACATTTGACCGGGTGGTGAGGGATGCGGCCGAACCTGCGGTTGCGCACCATGGACCGGGTGCGTTGTTGCGGCCGAAGGTTGCCCAGCAAAGTACACCGGTGTTTGCGCAACTTGTGACAAAAGGGCTTGAACCGACGCTTGCGGGTAGACTTGAGGCGGGATATAGCCTGCCGAATACTGGAGAACTTGGGCCGAAGCGACTTTGGCTTGCCGTGCTGCCTCATATGCTTGCTGTTGCTCTTGCATTTGGCGAAGCATGTCCTGAAGTCGCGTCATGTTCTGGCGTATGGCTTCCATGCTGGCTTCGGCTTGCGCCTCAAGGTTGGAGTTGGCTTGCACGGCGGCGAGCGTGGTAGAAGTCGTAGCTGGTTGTGACGAAGTGTCTTGGGGCGTCACCAGCTGATTTGCCGAAGAGATCTCCGGTGCCTGCCCTACCAAAGCAACCAGAGCCGAAGGCGGTGGTTGCGGTGCGGGCGCCAAAGCCGACGGTGCTCCCCCAGCTTCGGCGATGGGCGCCGAAGGTTCTACTCCTTCTTCGTCGGCCATCGCCTCTCCTGCTATACTCTCCTTTGGGTTAGCAACCCTCTCCTTTGAGACCTTCTTCGGTGGCATTCGCTCTCAGTGGTTTCGCTCGGAGGTCCCCACGGTCGGTGCCAGCTGTTGTCGAAACGACAACTGCATACGTCGAAGGACGTGGTTACTCAACAGTTGTTGGGAAAAGTAATGTATATTAAATTCAGGATTTTCTTGGGATCCCCCTTTTACATGGCTCTAGGGGGCTATTTATAATCCTATTACAGGTCCCCCTATTAGGGTTTAGGTCTTTTACAGGGGAATTTACATGGTCACCCTTATGAAAGGGAAACTTATATGGGTATTCAATATAATTCAGATACATGGCCCTTCAATGGGCCACCTGGCGATTGCTGGCCCATTGGCCAGAGAGCCGGGGCGGTTGAGCTGGCCCACTGGGCCTTCTTGGATCGGGCCCAATGTGGCGAAGTCACCGCCCTCGGCTTATACCCTTCACCATGCAGCCTTCGCCCAGGACACGTTTAGACTTGCCAGGGCCCAGCGCGACTCTTCGCTCTTCGCCGCCTTCGCCTCGTGATCTTCGCCATAGGGCTTCGCCCCGGTGGATCTTGGGCGGCTTGAGCTTGAATCCTCGCTGTTTGCTTGGTTTCGGTAGGTCTGGTCGAAAGGTCTCATGTCATACTGCCAACACTATGCATGCAAGCATTGCTATTTCTCCATTATTGTTGGGAATATTGATGACCGTCAACTGTCCTGATTTCTAACATGTTTAGAAGGTTGATTGTGGATATTTATATTTATCATAGATACTACAAATCTCGCATTTGTTTGTGGCACTAATGTTGGAGCGTGATGTCTCCGTGGTTGAGCATATGACCATAAACAAAGAACTGCAGGGAGATAGCCCGGATTATCAAGGTAAGTTTTCGTTCTAATAAAAGCAAGAACTAGTTTCTAGGATAGTATGCACCTTCGGGTATTCTTGGTCGCTAACCATTTCAAGTTGAGATTAAGAACGAGGGTCATGTGATGCCTAAGAACATGGTTACTACATCAACTGACACTTGGGTGATCCTTGGTGTTAGAACATACTCTATAGGAGACTCCAACATCATACACTTGGTTTTTGATGTCCTGGGACACAAAAGTCCAGGGGAAGGTCGATGAGCTTGTCATGACGAATTCCATCAACCAAGGCCATCTTGGTTTAAAGTTGATGTTAGTCTTATCTTGCTGAAAAAAAGGGGTTCACCACTCCTTTTACTCATACTTATCTCCATTTGAGTGTGGCTTGATGTACATGGTTATGTTTCCTTTGTCTATTTTCGTTTGCTCTGGTTTGGGTGTGTTCGCAAGGCATCCATAGGATTTTTTAATTAAGCATGGTGTTGAGGTTAAAATAGTATACTTTAATCAAATTAGACATGTGTCGAATTCGATTAATGAACCGTTAGAGCTAGGACGTTCATGAACATTGGATATATATCTTCTATGGACTAACCCTTGCAAGAAAGTTTTCAAATTGACGGGTATGTCCTCACGTTCAATTCACACTGGAGGTAAGTCAGGGCCCGGGAAACAAATCAATAAATTGCTAACATGTAAAGGAGGAACACATTAGTTGTCAAGGTGCACCCAAGAAACAAATCAATAAATTGCTAACATGTAAAGGAGGAACACATTACTTATCAAGGTGCACGGTGAGTATATTGTTAAATGTTTCTTTGTTATGTTCGTACAATTTTTACCTCAGTCCTATAGGAGTTTTGCTTAAACGAAGATTTGGTGAACAATAAAAATTTGAAAAAAAATCAAAACTGCGTTCCAGAATAAAAGAAGTCTCTTTTATTAAAAAATAATAAAAGATAACAAGATGGCAAACTTATGGGATCCACGCTTCTTATGTTTTGAATCCAATTTCTCTTTAGCGTGGATGTGAACAACTAATCTTGAGGCCACGATAAAATCTTTTCAATTCTTTATAATCCCTCGGGTATTTTTTGTCCACTAACCTATTGCAGCGAATAAAATGACAACGAAGGAGCAGTATACAATAACTCCAACACTCATACCACACCCCTTGGTCTATGTGAAAAGAGATGCACAGAAAACGAAGCAGAACAAATACAAAACTTTGTTGCATTCAATTCGGATCTCAACTTGGTGAGACCTATCTAGTAAGAATCCCAAACACCTTGAGCATCCTCACCTGATATCTCCACCCTGCTAAGTTACCCATCACCTCCATTGTTGCCATGAAAAAAATGATAAAATAAAATAAAGTTGGCTCCTTGATCTTCCAACCAAGTGAGTCCTTTTTTGCTTCACACTTGTCTTTGTTTTTCTTTTTGTGTCCAATAAAGCATCCCAGGTACAAAGATAAGTGTGGAGGTGATCTTGCACATCAATGCTGTAACCAAAGCAAGATCACCCTAGAAGTGATGAGCCATGATAAATCACACAAGGGAAATTGATGCAGTCAGACCCAACGAGGGGTCAGCCAAACATCCAGATCGGCTGAACCACCTCTACCATGAATCATCCTCTTTTTTGTTTTATACAGAGCGCAGGTTTACACATTTTTTTCCTTTGGACATCCATTCTATCTTGAGTTTAATTTGATTATCAATTCTAGAATATTGAAGATAATTAAAGTCAAGCTAGGGATGGTACAATAAGAGTACATGGTCTCCCTGAAAATAACATGCATGCCTATTATTCTTAGCTCATTACTTGTTCCTTGTGGTGATATATCCAATATGGACCCCATGCTATCTAGGTAAATAATGAATGAGATATGGTCTGATGATAGAAATCTTGCTCTTCATGATGCACACTTGGGAATTTTATAAAAAGAAAATAATATATAATGATGCTAAACTCCTCATTGATATTTTTCTTCCCACTAGAGCCATAGGTTGATCATTCTTGATTAGCTTGCTACATACGCTGCTTGTTATTACATTGAGCGTTGTCAAGTTTTGTGACCCTAGTGAAGTACTTTTCATGCTTTCTTGATCAAAGCTACTGTTGACGTAAAAACACGATGGCCTGGGAGATCTACTTAGCTCCAGTGCAGGTCCAAAATAATAATGAGATGCAGGCGTGCCAGTCAGTTTGATCCTGCAACTGACAAGATATATAAATTGAAGACCAAAGGATAGCCGATCGACTGACAAGCCGATGGAGTGATTCCAGCCGATGCTGATACCAGCCGATATCCAGTATAGATCTTGATACTTGAGTAAATAATGACATAAAGATAATCGGCTGATGATAATGTAAGAAAATAATAATATAATCCAGAAGAAACCAATCGGCTAGTAATGATAGATTGAATAAGCACTGATCTTGAAGCATACATCGACTGGAGGTCCGATGTCAATAATATCCAAATGATTAGATAAACAGTGAAACTTTTATTGTCATCGGCTAAATCCAACTTGTATGTAACCCTTATAAGCCGATGCAATGTCCAGATAACTTATCGGCTAGCACTCCGATAAAACATTAGCATGAACCTATCGGCTTAACAAGATTTATATTATCAACAACAATCTAGTAGGTCGAACCGAACCGATGCAACACGAGATTGTAAATGATAATCTAACACTTGATGAACCGATAGATCTATCTAATATGATGGATATGACAAATCTATTTAGAACAACATTGTGATTGTAGAGATATATCGGCTAAGACAGAAGATCGGACCGAACCGAGACAGTCCCAACTAAACCAATGCGTCTCTAAACACAATGCAATTAAGATAAAATTGAGATATCAGGTAAATATATCAACCAAACCAGAGAGATCAAGAGATCGAAGCGATGCAGCCTTGAACAACACCAATGTAGCCGATAAATTCACCAGGGCCCGACGGAACGTAGGGCTTACCCCTTCGCCGGAGATCGAAAGCCGATGCAGCCCCGCGTCAGGTGCCAATTCCGCCGGTTGATAAGTACAAAACCTCAAAAAGAGGGTGGCGATGCGCCGAAGTTGTATTGATCTAGAGATAATTTACATAGACCCCAGGTGTACATATTTATACCCATGGGTAGATACTAGTCCATATCGGACACGACTCAAACTTTCCTAAAGATAAAAGGAAACATATAAAGTCCTTATTGGACACTAAACACACTTTCCTAAAATTAAAAGGAAACTAACGACTCTGCCTAATTAATAGATAAATTGCCATGCCGCATCCTTCTTGAACTCGGGCTTTGATCTATCTCATTAACCGAATCCATCAAGAACACAACTCTTTGCGATCTGATAATACCCATCGGCCGATTCCAGAACCCTGAAGCCGATACTAACTCTAGGCCGATGATGACTTTGAGGGTTACCAAATTTCGTCGTCAACAGCTACATTGCACCCACCTATGCTTAACTTATACACTGGAGATAATCATTCCATTCCATTTCATCCCATCCATCCACAAAATGAACACTCCACTAAAAAGGCCTCTCCAAAAAGCTTTCAAACAAAAGGACAGCTTTACAAATACAAGTGTCTATCCCAAAAGAGATGATCCAAATATCTCTCCAAGCACTTTGTCATAGAAGGAATGCATTCTCATCCAAAAAGAGATGCGACCACACTAAAATCAATCATGCCAAAAATAGCTTGTCCCAAAATAAAGCACAAAAGAGAGCACCAAAACTGTTGTGCCACCTTTCCACCATATATCCAACCATGTGCAAGCCTTGATCAGGTTGGTATGTCTTGTATTTCCATTGATCCATTATTTGACTTGGCAATATATGTGATGCATGTAATGCTCTACTCTTTTCCATACCTCGAGCCTCCACATAAGCCTCATCAGATGGTAGGAAAAGAAAAGACACAATTATATGCCTTTGTGAGGAATCATACACCTTGAGTGATCGAGAGAATAAATTGAGGAGCAAAGCAATGTTATAATTTAATTTTGTGTTACTTGAAAAACCCCAAGTTGTTCTTCATGAAAAGTTAGGATGACTTGAGTCAAGATTGTTCCATTTCTCAATTGCCCAGGATCGCACGGTAGACACTACAAAGACCCACAAGTACAAGTATGGCTTTGAATAATTTGTTTGCATCTTTATTAGTAAGAAAGTCATAACTCTATTGTAGAGTCCATAGCCTTCACTTGGGACAAGCAAAGGTTAAGTGTGGGGGTCTTGTTGTTGGTCCTTAAATCATAACATCTGTCCATCAATGCCTACATCTAACGAAGTAAAATATGGTATCCAACTCAGTGGTAAGGATTATTACTAATCATTTCCACTAGTGTTGGTGAAATATGTCTATGCCGGTATTTTATATAGAAAACACATCCGACATGTGAGAAAACAGACCTCCGGCCCATCAGGCGCAAGTACATGGATAGATGGGCCCACAAACCCAATGAAGTACCTGCAAATGAGCCCCACCACCATACCATAAGTCTGAGGATGCACGAAAGGAGGCGCATCGGACTGAGTCAGGTTTCGGCCAAACCCTGGGTTCGGCCGAACCAACTTCGGCTCCGATGGGGAGTACCGGAACTGTCGGTACACTCTGCTCCGGGTTCAGAGAAACTTCTTCTGTAAAGTAAGCATTCAGGATCCTTTCTTATGTTATTTAATTACTTAGTCTAAGTAAGATATATTTCCATCTTTGCAGGTTTATTGTTTAGTATTCGTACTAAGTGCTCTAGTACTAGGACTCTGGATAAAAAAGGAAGTTCATGCGCAAGTATTAGAGTAGTAATTAATAACTTAGACGTAGTGTCTAGGTTAGATATTCTCTTTGTTTGTTGTGTATCCCATGGATTTGTCAGAGGTAGACGGCAGGTGGTGATAGCCCTGAATCCCGTCTATGTAATCCTTCACATTCAGGTACATCATAGAGCTATAGTCGGAACCACGCTGGTAGACAAGGGTCAGAGCCTGAAGCAACTTATAGGAAATAACCTTTAACTTAGCTTAGATAATTAAAACACATAGAAAGTCCTCTCTAGCCTAGCTAGCCTACCAATAGTTGTTGTCCTTGAATCATCTTAGCCTTAGGTAGATTACACACGTTCCCTAAGTTCGATATCCTTTTGGGGTTACCCGAAGGTGAAGTGCTACAACGATATTCCGTGCGCTTGCGGATTTATCTGTGGTCGTAAGAAGTACCAACACTAGCTCACTTTGCATGGGATGTTCTATTGGACTATCTCTTCGAAGCATGCATTTAACGAGGTTGGAAAAATTTTTGAAGAATGGAGGTCATGCCTTGCACCTGACACAGTTGATGCAATCTTTTCCCTTAAAGATTGGATTGAAGCATATGCAAGGACGCAACACCGGTTAGAGGATCCAAAGATTGCTGATTTAGTGGCAGACGCGTTAGCGGATTTTTGCATGCGGCGGTGCCAATCACAGTTAATAATGCAATTTATGTGATAGTGTAAGCAAGTTGTTGTACTCTTTAACTTACGGGGGAACCCTACTCTAAGGCGTAAGGTTTTTAACGAGGCAACAACTTTGTATCCCTATTATGAATAAATTTGTTTACCCTTAACAAATTCGGTAATCATGGAGTTTGTGTTGTCTTGAATAGTATATAAAGGTTCTCACATCAATTTAAATAATGAAACTATAGTGGTAGAATTTTCTTTTTTAGAGTTTGTACAGGCAGCAAATTAGCAAATATGAAGTATGTTTCATACTCCATTGTAGAATGTGTAGGATCGCACAATAAGAACTAAGCCACCCAGAGTGAGGTTTAATGGTTGAAGTACCCAAAAACCAAAACTTTTGCGGAATTAAAAGTTGCCCTTATAGCCAATGGAGATCAGTCTGACTAGAGTTTATGCGCCATCTGATCGCTCGTAGACCTTCGGTCTGACCGATGTTGAAGGTCCAATCTGACCTCACGATAACTCCACCATCGCTAGTCGCCGTTGCCATTGCTCCACCGGTCTAACCACCGCAATAATATCGGTCTGACCTCTGGAAGCTCGCAGGTGTAACCGCCAAAACCGAGCAAACACAAATCGATGATCTCTTAAAGTAATTGAAATTTAGTACTTGTATTCGTGTTTACAAAGTGCAACAATAGTACTCCTCTCACAAATCTCGACTAAATCCGAAACCTTAACTTTTCTCTAAACTCAACTCTAACAAAATTGATATCTAGAGGCCTCAACACCTCTACTATTTATACCCATAGATAGGCAGACTAAAGCCACGAATATAACTTGTTTAAGAAGTCCTGATCCCCTAGGTAACCTTTCCGTACAAGACACAAACTTTATAAACTCCAATCATACCAAATTTGACTCCTCATCCCTCACACACACAATCTCCCTGTCATATATCATATGGAATCTTCACCAACCACGTCCATTGTTCTTTAGCCTAAACATCCAGCATTATATCCTGATCATCCGGACATCATCTTCTCTCAAGTTGACTCTCGATCCATCACCGACAACACTCTCTAGAGGCATCAAGACACACCTACACTTGAAACAAACAAGAAATCATATTCGAGCACAAGTTCCCTTCAACTGAACTTAATATTAGCACACAACAGTATTACATACGTATAGAAATCATCTAGAAGTTATAAACATGAATTAATCACAATTATCAAATAAACAACTCAAAACCAACTCTAATCAGGAGCCACTAGCCCGATGGTCTGACCGTGCAACACATGTCGGTCTAACCGGCCCTATCCACCCGGTCGCACCGGTCCACTATGCCGAAAACCTAATACACTGTTTATCACCTGAAAATCAAATATCTCCAAAAACCACTTCACCAAATATCAATACCAATTATTTTCGCAAACCAATTGTTCATCACAAAATAATAATCAAACACACATTGATTTTACAGAACGCTGATCCGTTGTCTCTAGAATTCAGGACCATCCCCTGTTTAAAAATGTTTGTCCGTGAATATGTAATTGCTGTCCGTATGTTCACCAAACATTCACTTGTTTTGCTTTGTTGTTTAACTCATTACTTTTTTAATTCACAACCCAAGTTTAAATTTGACATGTACAACTTAAAACTAACAAAAATATGACTGAAAAATATTCATAGGCATTTAACATTTACATATCAAATTTAAATTTGCGTATTTGTGGAGTGATATATCACATATGAATCTATCTTATTTTTTAATTCTTCTATAATTATTCAGAAGACATAAAAACGAGGGAATATCTTTTTATAGAATGAAAAACCAACTCTCAAAATTAAATGAAACAATCCAAGAAATGTCATTGACAAGTATTCAATTCCAAGCAATACCATTGATAAGTATTCAATTTCAAGAAATACCATTGACAAGCATTCAATTCCATGAAATAACATCATACAAGTGATTTTGTTCCAGAAATACTATCGCTGTTAGGATTCCGTTAGCATCCATCTGTTAAGTGCTACAGGATGAACAGTACATTCAACAGTGTGGGATTGACGGAAACCTAACGGTGATAGCATTATTGGAACAAAATCGCTTGTACGATGGTATTTTATGGAACTCACACTCCTCGATAATATTTCTTGGATTTGGGTGTTTGTCAATGGCATTTGTTAGATTTTCTCTAATTAAATATAGTTTAGTTAGTCTATAGAGATCGAAATTAAAGTTTTTATTATCCTACGAAAAGCAATAAGTCTTAATGTATGAACATGAATATTCGTGTGCAGTCATCTGGGACAATTATTTTGTGAGTGGCTTTTGATGTCAACCATGAATGAGTGAGCAGTCCAGTACTAGCTCATGATTGCTCCTAGCTATTACTTTTGGTCGCAGTTGGGTTGAGTTTTGCTGGCGAGCCTAATAATAATGAAGCTCCAAGGTAACAATATTGCATAGCAAGAGCATGCAGCTATATAAATGGTGCACCCATGCAAAGGTGCGGTTTGTGGACTCATGTGATGAATAATCTCTGTGATGAACAATTATCAAAAGATGAGTATTTGTTGAAAAGTGTTTTCTGTTGGTGAACAGTGTAGGACAGCACTGGGTGTTGATCAGACTGAGTATGGGTGTCGGTCAGACTGGGCAGGAGGCGCCGGGCAGACCGGTCTATGTGGCCTGTTAGACTGGGAGACCCAACGGTCTGACCGGGTGATTTCAGGAGGGAGTCGGTTTCGGGTTGTTTTCATCGAATTTCTAGATTGCTTCATATTTATAACTTCTAGATGGTTTCTATTCGTATGTGATACTATTTTGTGCTAATGTGAATTAAGTTGGTACGAACTTGTACTCGGATATGGTGTTTCTTTGTTATTAATGTGCAGGTGTTGCTTGAGTTTATGGTAGTATAGCCGGTGATGGATTGGGACTAGGCTTGGGAGAAGTTGAGGTCTAGAAGATCAAGAATATCACGCGGGATGCTTAGGCTAGAGAACAATACACATGGAGGAGAAGGTTTTCATATGGCATACACATGGTGTTGTGTGTGTAGGGAAAGCTGAGTCAAATTTGGATTCCAGTTCTTGTTTGGGAAGATTGGAGTTTATAAAGTTTGTTTCTTATATGGGAAAGTTTACTAGGGGATTAAGATTTCTTGTATGAGTTGGATTCGTGTCTAGGGGCAACCACGTTATGGGTATAAATAGAGAGGGAGGGTGTAGCCTTTCGGTATCGATTTTAGAGAGAGTTCAGTTAAGAGAAAAGTTAGAGTTTCGAGTTTAGTTCAAGATTTTGGTAAGAGTCTTGTTGGTGTACTTTGTAAACACTAGTTGATGCAATAAAGTTGAGATAGATTAATCTACATTTTCGAGTTTTCATCTATCGGCGTTTTTCTTGATCCCGATGGTTTGACTGGAATTCATCGGGCGGTCTAACTAGCGGTAAGGCAGTGGTCTAACTGGCGTCATGGAGTTGGTTAGACTGGTGGCAGCGAGCAACAGTAGTTAGGGAGGCGGCGGTCCGACCAGCCGGACAACACCGATCAAACTGGCAGCATAGGAGCGGTCAGACGGTTACGCCGAGATCTTCATCGACTACGAGGGTAACTTTTATTTCTGTTAGAAGTTTTTGGTTTTTGGTGTTACAACCATTCACCCTACTTTGATTGGCTTGGTTCTTGAGTCCGATGCTACATGGTTGTCTTGATCGCAATTGGAATGAGCGGGGTCGGGATGAGAGGAGGAATTGGAAATTTTGAATTGAATCCATACAATTTTATGATCTATTCAATTCTTTCTTTAGACTGTCACTCCTATAATTCGGACTCGAACATAAATGCTTGAGCACACTATGTTGTCAAGGCTGGCTTCAACGAATAGTCACACTCACCTCACTAGCAAGTGCTGTGTTGTATTGACTGCAGAGTACGTAGTGTTCTTACTTGATCATGGACAGAGCTCCTTTGGTGCTCTGGGATGAGATTTCTCTCTTCCTTAAACAAGTAGCTCTCTCGGAGTGATCTATAAACGGTCACCGATACTAGCATCGAATAAGTCCGTTAGGGACCAAACGATAGGGATGAAGTGTTTTTTTTTCTTTTTTTGCCAAATCTATAAAACATAAAATGGAAAGCCTTCAAGTGTATGCACATTGTTACGCCAATTTTTTTTGTTCATTGGCACCTGGTAATTTCGCCCATGCATCATGACCAAATCTTTGGCTCCGGAGTTGATAATTTTAACAAATAATTCTTGAAGAACGAGCAGTGAGAGATCCAATGTTGATTATTCATGAATTTATTGGTAACAGTTGCATCTACTTACTGCCAAATTCAGACTGCTCGATATGGTCACGGACGGAGCTACAACGAGAAGAGACGGTTACCACTCACTTGCTTTGAACTAAACTAGGTTGATACAAGTATCTAAATTTGAAGGTATGAAGGTGTATATATGATAAAATAAATAGACAGTAGTAAAAAAAACTACGTGATCGGGTTCCTGGGAACCCTTGATGCATAGCTCCACCTCTGGTCATGGTAGTATACTGTTTCTCTAGCATAAAATATCTTTAGGCTACCAAGTATGCTTAAAAGATGATTAATCAGTGTCGTTAATGGTATACTGTCTAGCGTAAAATATCTTAAGGCGGCCAAGTATGCTTAAAAGAGAATTAATTATCATCGTTGGTACTACGCATAGTTATTTGTTGAGAGTAAATAAGTTTAAATAGTTATTCTCTAGCATATAATATATTGCAACAAAAACATATTTACTTTTATTTTGCATCTACAATATGATTTGGTTGAGCATGTTGAGCACATATATATTTTTAAAGATGTGACGAAATCTTATCACAATTATTAAAATATTTCTATAAATACCTCAAGACCAAAAGACATCAGACCATGTCAAACAGAGTCCAATGATGAACAGGGAAATTTCTCCCTATAAATTTATTAATTTAAGCACTCTGGAGTCTGAAACGCAGCATAATAAACTAAGAAGAAACCTAGACCTAAAGTATTACACATATGATAATCTCAACTTTATGTTCTGGCAGGACAGGACTGACCATCGAGTGCATTCTGTTAAGTATCCAGCTGATTGTTTTTTGCCATTTTCTTGGCAGTCCAAGGGAGCTTAAGTTTCTCCTGTATGTTTTTCTTCTAGAGTGTGAAGATGCTGAAGATTTTGTTTGACACTGGAAGTTTTGCCTCGATGGATGAGGTGCATTCCAAGATGGAGAATCTGCCTTTTGAAGATTTTGTAGCAGTCTTTGTTCTATTATATATCTTGAGTAGCTGAAAATGTTGAAATTTGTGCTTTAGTCGTATCTATCGTTCAGTGTGTTAAATTTTGTTTCCTGGATGACACCGATGGACTACTGTGTCTGCGACGCATTTCATGTAAATTTTTAGTTACGTGTTGCCTGAGTGTTTAGCTATATATGATAATTTGTACTATTTTGCTAACTTTTTCGGTAAATGCTGGTGAGAATCAGTGATATTCTAACTGGTAAGGAAGTTCATGTTTTGTTTGCAATGTTGCACTATAGACTTGGGAGTAGACAGATCAAATTCTCTTGCAACATCAGTCAATACTATTGCACTCGACAAGAGTTTTTACCTTAAAAAGTTTATTAATCTTTACCCTTATTTTTTATGTTCATGTATGCTCAGATTTTTCATCGTTTTGCACCATTTTCCCTGTTGTTCATACCTATGTACTGGTTAGAACATAGAAATAGTTTTTCTTTTTAAAAGAAAGACACCCCAGTTAGCAGTATTTCAAGTTGCTCTGTACTCAGTTGGTTCTGTGACCTATCAAGTCCCTGTCACCATGTTGATTGTAGTGTTTACTGTCTACCAACTCATGCAATTACGCAACTCATTAAGCCTCTGCTATATATATAGAGGAGTAGCTTCTTTACCCGCACCTGACATTTTGCCACTTAGCTTTCTTCTTTTCTTCCTCGATGACTTTCATTCAAATATCGTAGATATCTAGCTTAACTACACCATTCTCTAATTTTACTGTCGAGCTTAATTTAGGCATAGTGTATACATTCAAGTTTTCTTTTCTTTTGATAGTGTACTCGGTACCTAGGAGTGAGTGACATCAGGAGAACATGTTTTACAATCAGCTCTGTAACTGTAAGGGCCACTGGTGTTTGTTTTTTACTGTTCATCACTGATGATCCATTGGTCAGGCAGTATTTGTGGAGAGCATTTCCTGTTGGCTGAAAGAACGGGTACCTAGAAATGCTTGAAACACATTAAGCAAGCGTCTTAGCCTAATCCCTGTCGGTCCGCAACAAGCAGACAAGCATGTGTAATTAATTTATCTGATAAAGCTTCCAACAATGATGTATAAGTGCTTTAAACAATGGAAACTAAACTACTAGAACTTTCTTTCCATTGTTGTACATGCATGATCCCTTTCATTCAAAGGAAAATCATAAGAATTTTAGAGGATTTTATTTCTATAGGATTTTTTTTTCTACGTAGCCCTTTGAATCAAAGAAATTGACCCTATATAATCCCATAAAATTACTATGGAATACCTCATTCAATGCAACTTTTCGATGAAATTTAACGTGAGGTAGAACCTCCTGCAAAATTTCCTTCAAGTCTTTATCCCTCCTCAAATCCTCTGTTGGTTGTACGGTTGTATTCCTGTCAAAATCCTTTGTTTTAACTATTACTTTATTTCCCCATTCCTGTATTCTTTTGTATTTTTCCTGTGATCCAACAACCAATTTGTTTTAAACTAATATTTCTATCAAAATCCAGTATTTTTCCTATTCCTACATTTTCACAATGCAACTCCATTGCATACGGCCTCAGGAATATCTCGTATTTGAAATATTTGTTCATCTAGCACTAGAACGGGATCGGTTATCTCTAACGGGTTTGAAGCGTCATCTCTAACGGATCGGACCCCCGTCAGTGAGCAAAGGTCAGTGATGTGAGAAAATATCTCAATCGGGCACAAGACCATCACGGATGGACGCTATCTCAATCGGGCCTAACACTCCAGCCCGTCACAGATAAGATTGACCGACCGATACAAGTCAAACCAGGCTAGGTAGGAGCCCGTCACGGATGACCAATCTCAATCGGGCAAAATACAAAGTCCGTCAGCAATTACTACACATCTCTAACGGGCCTTTCATCAGAGCCCGTCACCGATAGGTTTGACCCCTCCTGTTGAGTCAAAATAGTCCTGTTTCAGAATGCTTATCTCTATCGGGCTCAAATAGCGAGCCCGTCAGGGATGTTCTATACCCCTATCGGGCTCTTTTTGGAGCCCGTCACGGATGATTATCTCTTTCGGTCATTATTAAAATGCCCGTCAGGGATGAGTAAATCAGCAAAAAAATAAAATTTGTTTTTTGGCTAGCCTCAGGCCTTTGCTAGCCATGCCCGCTGCAAAAAATAACAGAAGCATATATGCATAGTCCCATTCCCCAGCAACCCCAATTCTCAGAATCTCCACACATATTTGCCAATTTTCAGTCAAATATTCATTCCAACCACAGAACCATTCACAGCATAGCCCATTCACAAAATCAAACATATATTCATTCACATCCATAGAACCATTCACATATGTATATCATTCACATCTTTTTTTTATCCAAAACCGCCGACTTGCATCAAAACCTGTAGAACTGAGTTATATTTAATTAGAAACCTATAAACCTGTAAAACCTGTAAACCTGTAAATATGTAAAAATATTTGAAAATATATAAAAAAATCACGCAGAACTGTATTACAAAGAATATTTACATAAAGCAAATGTTTGTCGCAAGCATTGCAAATGTTCAACCATTCAGAGCGGAGCTAGCTAGGACTTGACTCTAAACATTTCTTTCGGTGACAAGATATCATCTAGTATGAATTGCGCTATCTCCTCTCTAATGATGTCGAAGTTGTTTTCCAGAATCGTTGAAAGTTTTTCCTGCATGTGAGGCGCCAAGTTAGTCTACGTACTTGGAAAGTTATTATGAATCGTGCTATCTCCTATCTAATGTATGAAAACAATTGAAGCACACACCTTAAGGTCGAGCAATGTCACCTTGTCTGCGAGGCTCCTCATGTTATGGCAGACGTGGAACCCACACTGGTCGCCAACTTGTTGACGTATTGGGAAGTCTTTTTTGTGACCGAGTGTGGGATGCCCTTCCTTATGCCTCCCGCCTTTTGCCACGTATTGGTCCCAGGCGTCGTTCAAGGCAGCTTCGATCGCCGACCAATCGTATATTTCTTTTTTGATATTTGAGTTCAGGTACTATACCAAACTCCACTTCGGCACTAGGACCAGGAGAATCCAATGACGTCTGCGACATTAATAAATTGCAAGTTAAATACTAAAGCTATATGCGTCGCACATTTGATTCTAAGTAGGGTACACGCTTACTTTTTAGAGTAGGCACACATAACGAAGTCCTTGTCTTGACGGGACCATAAGCAGTCCTTGATATATTCAACCATGCTGCCTCGATCGTGGTTTAGAGTTGTCTCGTTGACGACAGTTGGATCGAGTAAGGCTACATGAGGTGCATTATGATGGACATGCTTCCAAGTTAACCTAGAATGCAAGACAAGAATCCGGGTAAGCGTAACACAAGGATAACTATTACCGTATCTCGTACGCAAGAATACTTACCAGGAGTAGCACTTAAGAAGGTTGGTGTCGACCGCTCGCACCCTGTAGAGGTCCCATAGATCTTTAAAGTCTACACAGATGAAGGCTTCAGGGCCGAGGAACGGCTGTCTATTGTGGTAGCCCATCATGGAGGTCTCTCTACGCTTCCTCCTTGCGTTGGACCTCTCCATGTAGTACCCGTGCAGCTCCTTGCATGCAGGGCCCATCTTCGATAAGGCGTCGTCTCCGACCAATGGCATGCCTAATGTGAATTCGGCCGGAGACTTAGGAGGAGCTGATGGCGCCTTGCCAAGGTCTAGCTTCTTCGGAGCCAGAAGCGGCCGTTCCACATTTCCTCTTCCTTTCCCCCTACCAACACCTCTTTTGTGTGTTCCAAGCTTGGACGGAGAAGATGTCGCCCTCTTTCGTTTTTTGGAGACTGGGGGGAGGTGTCCTCTGCTGCTGACCTCCGTACCGTCATCGCCAAAATCTGTATCGTACTGCAATTGGACTTCTTGATCTGGAGCTTGAACGGCAGGAGGGGCAGATACAAGATTTGGAAGGGGACGCAGCGGCGGCGGACGAGCACTCGGTGCTGGCCTTGGAGTTATGTTGATCTCAATGTTCTGCTTGGGCCATTGGATAAAGGTCCCACGTGCAGCTCCAAGGGTCAGAACCTCGTCATTTGGTGGGTGCGGGAGAGTGAAGCCAACCCAATCGGGTTTCACCATGTCCACTTGAACTTTGGCATGGCCGGCTAACAGTTGCGCCCCATGCACTCGGGTCTCCAGCATGGGCTTGAACGCAAGACCCTCTGCGGTAGGAATTGCAAATGCATGTGTCACCCCAACGACTAGGGTGCACGATGTGGGTCCCTACAAAAGATTCCTTATAATATGTTATAATGTGCTGTGGTGTTAAGAGAAAATATAGGTTTTCTGTTGGTTTTACCGTTATGTGGTCCACCGCAGTGGGGGCTGGTGGTACTTCTGCCGCCACCTCAGTTGATGCACAGCTGCTACGCCTCTGTGTGGGGCTTGTTTCTACTACGCGAGCAGCAGCAGGCTCGCTTTCCCTGAGGCGTGCCTCCACCCGGGCCTCCACTTGTGACAACTTCTCATCGAACTCCTCTCGGAGCTCGTTTCGTATCTCGTCCCGAAGTTGTTACTTAAGGCGTGCATCTTTCTGCGCCTTTGAAAGCTTGTGCTTCCTGTACTGCCACATATATTGGGGAAACCCATGCTTCCATGGAACATTGGAGCCAATGCCCCTTGTCCGTCCACGGTGTTCTTCGTTTCCCAACGCTTTCGTGAGGATGTCATCCTCGCGTCTTTGCGAGCAGACCTCTTGGGAGGCCTGTCTCTCAGCAGTCAGGTCGACCTGCGGTACAGTTAGGACGAATTCAATTTAGAGTACGGTACAACCTAACGAGACATACTCTATGTATGGTACTTACGATTTTCTGGTACACCGCTTGATCTTCGGGATTTGGGAACGTAAGTGTTCCATCACTACTCTTCTTCACCCTCGCCCTTGCCCAGTTCCTTGCTCGGGTGGTCGGGATATCAGCAACAACTAGCGGCGTGTTAGATTCTGCAGCAGCTTCGTCCTCCTTGATCCATTCCTGCAGCTTCCCGGTGTAGCCTCCAGTGCCAAGCCGGTGCGGGTGAATGTTTTTTGCCTACAGCTCCCTATTGGTCTCGCTTTTTTCCTGAGACTCAGGAGTTGATTTTGCAGCATGGAACTGTTCCCACACGTCCTGGGTGATGAACGGGTACTTCCCGAATTGTTCTGGCTAGGCGGGGTTGAGGATGTAGTCGGTGACCAACGTCGTCTTGAAATTCTTCCACAAGTTGCCCATCTTGCGGATAGCCTGCCGCTTCAGTCTTGCCTCGGCCTCTGGGGATATTGCAAGCTGTCCTTGAACTGCTTCCAGGCCTCATCTTTTTCTTCCTGTGGGACCTGATCGATGTGGTCCTTCAAAATGGTGAAGTTCCGCCTCCCTAGGACTCCGCATATCATAGAGAATTTTTTGACAGCTTTTGGAGGAGCCGTCGGGAATCCCAGATCGTCCACCTCTGTTATGGTGTATGCTTCCTTAGGAATTTTATTCTGGGTCCTATGAGTCCGGCTCGATGTTGTCCCACTAGTAGTCGCTGACATGGGTTCGCCTTGCTGCGATATTTTCTATATAACTGTTGAACGGCCAGAAAGTTACAACAATGTGTGCTACACATGTATATCGTTCGTAACTAAAGATCTTTGCAAATTAAACCCTAAACTTTATCTCTATTTTTTGCAGTAAAAAAAATTGGTGTAAGACCATAGGGTCCACATGTCGGTAACAAATATATACATATCATGAGATGGTAATAACACGTTAATGATTATTTTACTTAAAATCTCATTACAACAGTTGGTGAACCAAATAAATTTTTCCTTTATCTAACAATCCCTTAATTTGTTTTGTTATTTGTTACTAATCATTTGTACATGCTATTTGCAAATTAAACCCTAAACTTAATAGACATATATATTATGCACTGTCTACAAAATCATACATATATATTTCTTTATATATGGTCATATAAAATCATATATAATACACACATATATATTAGGCACTGTCTATATATATATTTCATATATATATTTCATAAGCTCTATCACTGTCTACGTATATATTTCATATCTATTTCATAGGCTCTACCACTGTCTATATACATATTTCATATAAAATGAGAGCAATGAGAGCAATGGCGGGATGCTAACCGGCGACCAGGAGGAGGGGGAGGGGGCGGCGGCGTCCAGGAGGAGGAGGCGGCGGAGACGGCGTCCAAGAGGAGGGGGAGGGGGCGGCGGTGTCCAGGAGGAGGGGGTGGCGGCGGAGATGGCGTCCAGGAGGAGGGAGAGGGGGTGGCGGCGGCGTCGGCCTCCAGGAGGTGGCGGCGGCGTCCAGGAGGACGGGGAGGCGGCGGCGGCAACGTCCAGGAGGAGGAGGCGGCGGCGGCGGTGGAGACGGCGTCCAAGAGGAGGGGGAGGGGGCGGCGGCGATGTCCAGGAGGAGGGGAAGGCGGCGGCGGCGGCGGAGACGGCGTCCAGGAGGAGGGGGAGGGGACGGCGGCGGTGTTCCAGGAGGAGGGGGAGGCGGCGGCGGTGGCGTCCAGGAGGAGGAGGCGGCGGCGGCGGCGGAGACGGTGTCCAGGAGGAGGGGGAGGCAGCAGCGGCAGCGTCCAGGAGGAGGGGGCGGTGTCCAGGAGGCGGCGACGGCGAGGAGGAGGTGAGAGTGAGAGTGAGGAGGCGTGAGGGAGGAGGCGGCGGTAGATCTGGATCTGGACGATGATAACCTTGGTCCAGGGTTATCCCTTACGGGCAGAATCAGCGCGACCGATACGGATAACACATATCTGTGACGAGCACAAATACAACGCCCGATACCGATGACACACATCGCTGACGGGCTCAGATACCAAGTGCGGGATAATCATTAATGGTGCAGAATAATAGGACTCGTAGGTTGAAGTTCTCCTGACCATGTGCATCCCAAGTTTCCACACCTTCTTTCCACAAAATCTCAAGATCGTCCATAACAGGCTACAAGAACACATCGATATCATTGCCCGGTTGTTTCGGTCCTTGGATTAGCAAGCACAGCATAATATATTTCCTTTTAAAGCACAACCATGGCGGTAGGTTATAGTTTGAAATAAGAACTGACCAAGTGCTGTGAGAACTGCTCATGTCTCCGAAAGGATTCATGCCATCCGTACACAAACATATCCTCATGTTTCTGGGGTCGGCAGCAAAGTCTTTGTGCTTTCAATCGATATTCCTCCATTGAATTGAATCCGCAGGGTGTCTTAGCAAACCGTCGTTCTTTCTCTCTGTGGCATGCCAACGTACTAACTTTGCTTCCTTGGGATTGGCAAAAGTTCTCTTGAAACAATCAATGATAGGTAGATACCACACAACCTTCGCCGAACCACCGCGCTTTGACTTCTTTCCCTCCCCTGCACTTTTCTTTCACTTGTATCGAGAAGCCTTGCAGACTGGACAAGCATCTATGTTCGCATAGTGCTTGTGGTACAATATGCAGTCATTCGGACAAGCGTGAATTCTACGGACCTCTAACCCCAGGGGACACAGAACCTGCTTTGCTTCATATGTCGTCTCGGGCAATGTGTTCTCTTCTGGAAGCATGGCCTTCAATATTCCCAAAAGATCTGTGAAACTCTTGTCTGTCCATCCGCTACTTGCCTTCAGCTTCATTAGGTCCAAGGTAGCTGATAATTTAGTGTGTTTTGGCTTGCATCCAGCGTATAAAGGTGTTTCCGAGTCACTGACCAACCTGCTGAACTTCATGGAATCTCTCTCGTTGTAAGTTAGATCCTCAACGTCACGTATCATGTCTTGCAGCAGATCAGGATCCACGTCAACCATTTCACCGCCCAATGGAGATGTACAAACATGTCTTGCTCATCTTCATCTCCTTCTTCCTGATTGCTTGCGCCACCTCTGTCTGCAACTGCACCACTTCCCGATTCTTGCTCTCCATGCTTCACCCAACATGTGTAGCCCTTCATGAATCCTCTTTCTATCAAGTGAGAGTGTACGTTCACTCTGCTTTCAAACATATTCTCATTCTTGCAATCTCTACATGGACAACACATGTATTTGTTGTTTCTTTTTTTCCTATCCTCGTCCGCAGCGTTCATAAAACTTAATACGCCATCTCTATACTCCTTGCAGTGACGTTTCAAAGTAGTCGCATACATCCAACTTCGATCCATCACTGCAAAAATAAACAAAATATTAGTTAACTTCTCGTGAGATATGTACTACTAAATTAATAATAAGTACTACTTACTTTAAGATTTTCCTATTTTCTTTAAAAAAATACAAAAATTCGCCCCCTTCAACCTCCCACCAAAATGGATAACAGTGGGATAACTTCAGACAACAGTCGGGTGGAGTATTTATAGTGTGCGAAATATATCTCAATCGGGCCAATTAAACGACATCTCTAACGGGCGCTCACTTAATTCTTACGGGCGTAAAGGCTGCCCGTCATCGATGTCACTCATCGGTGACGGGCGTTTAAACTAATCTCAATCGGGCCTTACTTGGAGCCCGTCACCGATGAAACTCATCATGACAGCCTTTTCAGTTGGGCCCGATTGAGATAGTAGAGGTAATCTCAATCGGGCAGATCTATTGCGCCCGTTACAGATGAGTGACATCGGTGACGGGCTATAGTTCTATGCACCTCGAACGAGTATATCTACAACGGTGTTCCTTTCGGCCCGATTGAGATGACTTTGTTCTGACGGTCCACGAAGTCCAGGCATGTGCGGGCCCATCACAGATGAGAGGATCTGTACTAGTGTAGGAATCTGTTACAGAGTGTAAGCTAGCCTATCGAGTTACCCTCCACCGCTGATTTCGTCTCAACATTTTGCACCAAATCCAGGAATTCAGTGACGCTCGTGATCTATTTTACCCTGTGTGTTGTAAGCCTTAAGTTGATTTGCTAATTAAGATAATTTTCCTAGGTCTGTCAAAAATCATATACTCCTAGAAATAATGCAAACATTTTGAACTGTTAAATACATACGATTGATGTGTTTAAGATAAGATCATGTAACTGGACACTGTCAGATAACTTGACTGCAGGTTTTGTCCTTTGTGTTCGCCAAGCATGATTTCATGCTTTATTATGGTGTAATTATCTTCTTAATTCACGAGTCAAGTAAATTTCCAATTTCTCACAAAACGGATCAGAATTTCCAACCGAATAGCCTAGACAGTTCAATCTTCTTAATATTGCTGGGAAACTTCGAGAATGCTACGTGGTTATGATGTGGACGCTACCTCCCTTCGCTTCTCTTCTCTCTGTTTGTCTTCCTTTCTTCCGGATCTGTGGGTGGCGATGGGACTTCAATGTAGCCGCCATATCCATTTTCTCTTCCGTTGAGGACTGCATCTAGACGTTCATGCAAAGGGCAAAGAAAAGGAGAGACGAAAGAATAGGAGAGGTGGAAGCTATGTTGGCGCATATAGCAACATAGAGGGAACATGGCAATTTTAGATCAGGATGATACATTTTAATGAGGATTTAGATATGCATTCTAAAGTACGCGAGATAGATGTTATAACGTGACAAGTGTAGGACCACTAACACACTTTGCTCAATTGCTATATGAGCCTCTTAGCCAGGCAGTCCACGTTGGTGTGATAATCCAACGTACGGTATGATGTCAGTTAAAACCATTGAGCGACAAATCGTTGTTGCTACATTGATGTTTGATGGCGTGGAAACATCTGTTACCTCGGCATTGGTGGTTACTTATTCTGAATGATACTTTATTTATTTAAAACGATCGGTCGCCGAACTCGCATATCATATTCCTTCGGCACCGTAACAGCCGATCGAATAACTTAGCCGATCGACCAGCAGTATATACCAGAACCGCCACCGTATGTTCCATCACAGGGTTTAGGATCACAGGGCTTAGGAGCCAATCTTAACCGACAATATCCGAGGGGTCTCCACGGTTTCAATATCCAACCCAATTTAGCCAGTGTGATCAACGACAGCAGTAGTATGGTAAAGTCACAACAGCCGTGGGCCGACATGATTGCCGATGTAATGAGAGAGCAATTTGGACTCAAGCCTAAGGATAATGGTAACATGTATCGGCATCCATACCCTGAATATTTTGATCGAGTGCCGCTACCAAATCGATACAAAGTACCAAACTTTTCGAAATTCTCGGGCAAAGATAATGTGTCAACTTATGAGCATGTCAGTCGTTTCTTAGCACAATGTGGAGAAGCATCAGCTAAAGAGACTCTCAGAGTTAGATTGTTCCCACTGTCATTGTCTGGATCGGTGTTTACATGGTTTTCTTCCTTGCCTTACAATTCCATCAGGAGTTGGGTCGATATGGAGAAGCAGTTTCATAAATACTTTTTCAGTGGAATCCAAGAGATGAATCTATCGGATCTCACGTCCATCAAGCAAAAATCAGATGAGTCAGTGCCAGATTATATCCAGAGGTTTAGAGATGTAAGGAATATGTGTTATAGTTTGGCATTGACTAACTCACAGCTGGCCGATCTGGTCTTCCAGGGACTATTAGCGCTAATAACGGAAAGATTTTCTGCTCATGATTTTGAAAGTTTAGCGCATTTAGCTCAGAAGGTATCGGCTCATGAAACACGGTTCCAGGAGGCCAGAAAGTTTGCTAAGAAGGCTAATAATGTCAAAAATATTTATAGTTATGATTCTGACTCCGAAAACAAAGACCCAGAAGTCAATGCAGCCGAGTGGGCTAGGAACAAGAAAACAATAGTGTGCCACTGGGTTGAGAATTCGGGAAAAGAAGAGATGTTTGATTTTGACATTACTAAGGCAGATAAAATATTTGATCTTCTTCTTCAAGAAAAGAAGATTCAGTTGCCAATAGGACATGTGATACCATCGGCTGAGGAATTGAAGAGGAGGAAATATTGTAAGTGGCATAACACAGGATCTCACAGTACCAATGATTGCAAGATCTTTAGGCAATAGATTAAATCGGCCATAGAGCAAGGAAGGATAAAGTTCGATGAAGCTAAAAGGCCAATGAAGATAGACTGTTGTATTCCTTCAACTATGTATCAAAGGCTGATCCAGTGGCAAGGAGACCAGATAGAAATCATGCCAGCCGGTAGGTCAGTTAATGTAGCTAGTGTCGATTTGTTTGTTTGGGAGATGGAAGGAATTGATTGTTTGTCTGGTATAGTTTGGGAAGGAGATTATCTGAGAATTTTTTATTATGATATACAGCAACCAAGAGATGGAGAGCCCCAATTGTTACTTTGAGGGCACCGTGGAGGGTTCAAATTTTTATACAAAGGATACTGTAGATGATCTGAACGGTAAACTTGGACAAGGGTTTATGTCGGCCAATGAATTAGAAAAGGTGGACATTGGACCAGGCGATAGACCTAGGCCGACATATATTAGTAAGGGTTTGCCAGAAGAATTTAAGTGCAAATTAATAGAGCTATTAAAGGATTATAGAGATTGTTTTGCCTGGGAATACTACGAGATGACAGGCCTTAGCCGATCGATTGTTGAACATCGGCTCCCTATCAAACCTGGCTAGCGGCCGTATAAGCAACCTCCAAGACGTTGTAAAGCTATTAAGGCCGAAATTACAAGACTTTACGATGCTAATTTTATTAGACCATGCTGGTATACTGAGTGGATTTCAAATATAGTACCGGTGATCAAGAAGAACGGCAAGCTTAGAGTTTGCATCGACTTTAGAGATTTGAATAAAGCTACTCCCAAGGACGAATACCCGATGCCGATTGTCGATCAGTTGGTTGATGCAGCATATGGACACAAGATTATCAGTATCATGGATGGCAATGCAGGATATAATCAAATTTTTATGGCCGAATAAGATATTCATAAGACTGTTTTTCGATGTCCTGGTGCAATCGGCTTGTCTGAGTGTGTTGTTATGACTTTTGGGTTAAGGAGTGCTGGCGCTACGTATCAAAGGGCAATGAATTATATATCTCATGATCTTATCAGCTTATTGGTCGAGATTTATATCGATGATGTGGTGGTGAAATCAAAGGAGGTTGATGAACACATAGCCGATTTAAGAAGAGCCTTGGAAAGAGCAAGAAAATATGGATTGAGAATGAATCCAACCAAGTGTGCTTTTGGTGTATCGGTTGGGCAATTCCTTGGAACTTTAGTACATGAAAGGGGAATTGAGATACCTCAGAGGAGTATTAATACTATCAAAGATATAAAACCTCCAGAAGACAAGACAAAATTACAATCATTGATCGGCAAGATTAGTTTTGTAAGACGGTTTATATCTAATTTATCCGGTAGAATAGAGCTGTTCACTCCATTACTCAAATTGAAAGCTGATCAGGAGTTTGTTTATGGGGAGAAGCAACAGAAAGCTTTGGACAGTATAAAGGAATATTTGAGTACTCTTCCAGTGCTTATTCCACCACAGAAAGGAATTCCTTTTAAGTTGTATCTGTCAGTCGAACAGTGTACTATCGGCTCTGTCCTGATCCAAGAGGTTGAAGGTAAAGATCGAGTTATATTTTATTTAAGTAGAAAGCTTTTGGATGCAGAGACCAGATATTCACTAGTGGAAAAGTTGTGCTTGTGCTTATATTTTTCCTGTACAAAGTTAAGACATTATTTGCTTTCCAATAAGTGCACAATAGTCTGTAAGGCCGATGTAGTATGATATATGCTATCGGCTCCCTTTTGGAGGGAAGGATTGGAAAGTGGATTTTTGCTTTAACAGAATTTGATCTACGATATGAATCGGCTAAGGCTGTCAAGGCGCAAGCAATAGCCGATTCATAGTTGAACACCGGGATAGCTCGATCTATCATGTTGAGATTATGGCTTGGACACTATTTTTCAATGGATCATAGATGTGGTATCGGTTTAGTAATTATATCGCCTAGGAGGGCAAGTTTTCAGTTTGCTTTTACTATTAAACCTTATTCTACTAATAATCGAGCTGAGTATGAGGCAGTTTTAAAAGGTTTACAATTGTTGAAAGAGGTTGAAGCCGATGCTGTCGAAATCATAGGTGATTCATTGTTGATAATTAGTCAATTGCCTCGGGAATATGAGTGTAAGAATGATGTTTTGATGGTTTAAAATTAGAAGTGTCAAGAGTTGATGAAAACTTTCAGGATAGTTACTTTGAAGCATATTCCTCGAGAACAAAATGTTGAGGCTAATGATTTAGCCCAAGGAGCATCGGGTTATAAGCCGATGTTGAAATATGTAGAGGTAGAGGTTGCATGCTTGCAAGCCGATGATTGGAGGTTTGAGATACTTGAGTATTTGAAGGATCCTTCTAGATCGGTTTCCAGGAAATTGAGGTCTAAAGCCCTTAAATATGTTTTGTTGGACGATGCATTGTACCATCGGACTATTGACAGGGTTCTATTAAGATGTTTGAGTTCAGAAGAAGCAAAAGTTGTCATCTGTGAAGTGCATGAGGGGATATGTGGTACTCATCAATCAGCTCATAAGATGAAGTGGCTGATTAGGAGAGTGGGGTATTTTTAGCCGATAATGCTGGAAGATTGTTTTAGGTATTGTAAATGATATTAAGATTGTCAGAAGTTTGGAGCTATTTAGAGAGCACCAGCATCGGCTATGAATCCAATTATCAAGTTGTGGCCTTTTAGAGGTTGGGGAATTGATATGATCGGCTAGGTCAATCCACCATCGAGTAAAGGTCATATGTTTATATTGGTTGCTACCGATTATTTTACTAAGTGGATTGAAACTATTCCTCTCAAGAAAGTTGATACCAAAGATGCAATAGAGTTTATTAAGGAGCATATCATATATAGATTTGGTTTGTCACAGACAATGACAACTGATCAGAGATCTATCTTTGTGTCTAATGAGTTTGTTCAGTTTGCCGATAGTATGGGGATTAAGTTGTTGAACTCTTCACCATATTATGCACAGGCTAATGGGCAGGTTGAGGCATCTAACAAGAGTTTGATCAAGTTGGTTAAGAGGAAAATTGCATAATATCCCAAAAAGTGACATACTGTATTAGCTAAGGCGTTATGGTCCTATCGGATGGCTTGTCATGGTGCTATTCAAGTTCCTCCATATCAGCTAGTTTATGGTCATGAAGCTATTTTGCTATGGGAAACTAACATCGGCTCGAAGGATTTCTTTACAAGATGAGTTGATAGCCGGTGATTACCATAATTTGATGGTTGATGAGTCAGAAGATTTGGTTCAAACTAGATTACGTGCTCTCGAGAAGGTTAGGCGAGATAAAGAGAGGGTTGCTAGGCATTATAATAAAAAGGTTGTACCAAAATCTTTTGAGGAGGAGGAACTTATGTGGAAATTGGTGTTGCCGATAGGAACAAAAGTAACAAATTTGGAAAGTGGTCATTGAATTAGGAAGGGCCTTTTCGGATCCATAAGTGTGTTTCCAAGGGAGCTTATATGTTAAAAGGACTTGATGGAGATGTTTTTGGGAGAGCTCTTAATGGAAAATATTTGAAGGAATATTATCCAAGTGTTTGGATTGGTTCATAATCGGCTGAGTTATGCCGATATGTGGTTAACAGCCGATGTTGTTTACATCGCCTTCAAATGGCCGATATTTCTTATCGTCCTTAGAAACTATGTAAGTTTGCGGCATTATGTTCCCTACTAGAAACTTGGGGGCATGGAGATAAAATTGGGATTACCCAATTTTAAAAGCAAAAATTGAAGATTGTATTGATAAGTTCAAATCGGCTCGATGGTCTATGGTAGTATTTACACGAGTTAGAAACGGGTCGATGGCCAATGGCAATATAGTTACATTGAAATCAAAAGATTTGCAAGTATCAGAAATTGTTAGGATCTATTACAGCAATATAGATACTTTTGGATGGCCGACATTGCATGTTGTCTAATTTGCTCTACTTCTTCTATCGCCTGAGCGTCGGCTAAATCTGTCCCAGGAATTGGTTTGAGGGCTTTGCTCAGGGAAGATAGTTGTTTAATAGTAGTCTTTAGCTTGGATTTTTGAGTTTCGATAGCTTCGGGCAGATTGGCTAATTTTTGCTCTTCAGAAGCTATCTTAGACCTGCACTCATTGAGTTGTGCTAATAAATCGGCTTCTTTCTTTCTCAATCTGTCAATGTTCAGTTGAGTTGAATTTGGACTAGCCTCTAGTTCATCTAACTTTGTCTTCTCATCATTTACTTGTTGTCGGCTGGTTTCTATGGTGGCTTCAAGAGATGAACGTTCCAGCCGATCAGCATTCCTCTGTCTGGCTCTCTCAAGTTTAAAGCGATGTTGCTCGAGGAAGACTGCTGGAGATACCGTGTCAACAAGCTCATTAGAGATTTGATCTTGGATGTCTTGGAATCTTGCCCTGATTGGACCATAATCTGCAACTAGTGCATCCAAAGAAGCCCCTAGCCGATCAGAAATATCAGCTAGTTTGGTCTTTAGGTCTTCAGATAATTGAGACTTGGCTTTGCTTGTTGTGTCATCTTCTTCTTCATCCAGAAATTGCTATATGTCAAAAGAGAACATATCGTCTAAGAGTTGTAGACAAAGAAAGATGCTATGAGTAATAGTTTCGATTGAGCCGATGCATGAAGGTTTGGTATGGACTTACAGAAACTTGAGGAGTTGTAGTTACAATGATTGCTTCATCAACATGATGGCTTGCTGCAGCCGATGGGTTATGTACACTTGAACGTTGCTGAGGAGGCGATGGAGGCTGTGGAGGCTGAAATAATAAGAAGTGTTATTAAGTACCGGCTGAAGGAAACTGAAAATAGAATTGGTTGAGAAATTACTGATGCCGGTGGTGGAGTTGGTTTCTTCCTGATAGCCACTTGTTTCTTCTTCGGCTGAAAGATATAGTTGAGTTTTGAAAGATGTATACTTGTGGCTTTCGAGGATGGTGTTTTGGAGGACTTGGAGTTTTGATTGGGCTTGATTGGACAGCTGGTGGAGTATTGGCTCTGGAAGCTGTAGCTTCTGCTGTCTCACTAATCTGGGCTACTGCTTCATTTTTGGCTTCCTCCATCTCAATTTCTTTCAAGTATTCTTCCACCTCTTGGTCCAAGGGAAGATTTTCATCGGTTGATTTCTTTTGTCTCTTGGTAGATTTTTTCTGAGTGATAGAAGGTTTGATGGCAGCTTGCTTTGTCCTTTTGCGATTATCACCAATTGGCATCGGCTCTTTAATCTGGCCTTGAAGTAGGTAAGCTACCCTAGGAGCATTGTAGTCGATGACGCAGGGAGCTGGGCCATAGCCGTTTGGAAGCTTTGCAGCGGCATATTCAATTGGCTGGCCACTTCAGCTGATTAGAGGAGGGGTGACTCAGATATCTACAAGAATAGAACAAGGATTAGTAAACATCAGGAGGTTGTTAAGACATAATAAAAGAGAAGAGAGAAGATAATTTACTTGGGGAATCAAGTCAGGCGAAAGTCTTGTTACATATGTCTGAGCCGATAGAGTGTGTGTGTTTTCCACTCAGACCACCATCTATTAAAAAGAATGCTCCTCATCAAAATGATGTTAAATCTGTCAATGCTACCAAGAGGACGACCAGGTATGTTAAGAAGCTTGTCCATCATCAAAGCTGATACAATTTCTCCTCTAGCCTGAATCTTGTTAGAAAAGTACGATCCGATTGGAAACTATCCCATACCAAGTTGGCGTGCAACAACTATTGGATGGTAGAATTCATATATTCCTGCCTTGGGGTATGCCTGTGGAGAGAATGTAGGGGGAGATTGTTGCAGTCAGGACTTCTCTTGGTTTCTCAAATCTTTCATCATTGATCTCATCTAGTCTGAAATCGGCTGGCTTTTCATAATGAGAGAAGGATTCATAAGCAAACGAGATTCTGTTATCTCTAGGGAATCCATCATAAAAGTTTCCAAACCAGTTATGGAAATGCTCAGCCGATGGTTCTGAACCAGCATAACTAGTGGCTATCTCTCCAAAGGACATACATCTGCGTGTCAAGCTGGAGTCATCATCATCATTCTTCGGATCGGCTAAAGAGGGGAATTCAGCTTCACGAAGTGTTAGTCTCAATGCTACTTTTAAAGTGTGCAGGTTAAGCCAGAGTTGTACAAACCACCAACGGCCACCTGTGCTGATACTTGAGTCCATGATAATTTTAGCCGATGACTAGCACAAGGTTTGGTAAATTGCACCTAGCAAGTATTTGCCCAAAGGAAATTGTTTCTTTGATACTATGACTTCGGCTAAGTGTTGCCAGTTGGCTGTTGGAACACATGTGGAGAAAGGCACTGTGTTCCCTAGCCGATACTATACCTATTCCTATGTTTTCTGATATGAACCCTGACCACCCTCCAATATTCTTAGTCTTGAATTTGTGGGTGCACTTGGTTTTCAAACCGATAGGATTAGCCAATGTGGTGATGTCCAGACTAGTGATCATGATGATCTCAAGCAAGGTGGGGGTCATCAGCTCATGGTTGAACATAAAAGCATTAAGGGTATCAGACCAGATGTATGCGACAGCCGATAGCATTGGTTCATCCTTTTCATGTCAACTATTGACAGAGATAAGCACTGGGCTACTCCCATCTCGTCCCAATGATCCTGCTTGCTCGCAATGATCAATCTCGGCGCATCGCCAACCTTTTTTGTTATTTTATTTCGACGAGTTCTTGCTTTCGAGTCGAGCTGCATCGGTTTCGATTTTTAGCGAAGAGGTAAAACTTGTTATGGTGGTTTGCATTATCGGAATTAGTGGTTACATCTTTATGACACTCTAATTCTATCCTGTAAATCTCCGAGTTATCATATATATTATATAATCTAGATTGAGAATGCTTTCTACTTGCATCGGCAGATCTCTATCTAGGGTTTTATCGATAACGGCTAGATTGACTTGTTGGTTTAAATTATATAATATATCCACCATCCTGAAAAGGTAACCATCGGCTTGATTGTTTAGATATTATGCTGCTTCTCATACTTAACGCTGCATCACTTAAGTTTGATCTATTAAGTCGTGCTTAGAATCATAATATTTAGCCTGCTTTATGGTTGTTAATAAGAATAGTATCGGGGTTTTAGCCGATCTTACCTGGTATAGCGGTGGCTAGGGTTTCACGGCACCAACCTGATTTCTCACTGCAGAAACAGACGTCGCTACTGGATCTGCTCTCCCGGAACCTTGCTCTTGCGAGGACGATGGTAATGGCCGCTGGCGAGTTAAGAAGGCGAGGGGGATAAAGAGGGGAAACGCAACGAGAATGAGGGCAAGACTAAAAGCGAGAGCGGCTGAGACGAGGGGTGGGAGCGGTGGCCACGAGCCACTCACCTAGCCCCGATGTGTCCAATCGGCTTAGCCAAAAGTAGCCGAGGGGTGTGTACCCCGGCGAGCAGACGCGCGCCTAGCAGAGGAGACAGCAGCGGCTCAAAAGGAAACAGGAGCCGGATAGCGTGACCCAGGGCTACGAGCCCGAGCCATCCATTGTACATGGCCTAAGGACTTCCCTTTTCGTGGGCATGGTCCTTTGCCGTGTCCTCGTCATACCTTCTGCTTTACAAGGGTGATAAAACCTTACCTAAAAGAGAAAAAAGAAAAGCTCACCTCAGGCTCCAATCCAGAAATCAGCTCCACTACCAGACAAAACAAAAACACCCACTCAACACGTCACGGGAAAAAAATTGAGTAGCATTTTATCATAGAATTTTAAGAGTGACATCTTATGGAAACGAAGTAAAAAAACCTTCAGGCTGTCAAATTTCTCCCCGCGCACCAAATCCATTACAAATACAAATACAAATACACATAGTTGAACGGATCACATCATCATCTAATGAGCCAAATAATTGCATAAACTATAAATTAAACCATTAAATAAATAGGTTAATTGGATCGTGTTATTATAAATTTACATGTTTTGAAAAATACTATGAATATTCATCCATTAATAATCATGCCACTGCAGTACAATCAAAATTATTTCTATGCCATCCTCTACACTTCACTTGATACACGTTTTAAATCATTTCTTGTGTACTGTATTTTCGTATATACCAAATTACACCTTCCAATCTTCCCAAGCGCAGCCTCAAATCCCCCAAATCGTCCAGCGGCGGCGGCAGGGAAACGACGGCGGGGAAAGCGGCGGCGGCGGCGGCGACGGTGGTAGGGCGGTCCGGCAGCAGTGACGCGCGGCCCTGTGGCTTGCGCTGATGGCGGAGAAAGCGGCGGCGGCAGGGCCATGCCAGGATGGTCTACGACGGACGATATGCACCGATGGAGGAGAAAGCTGCAGCGATGCGCGGGCGCGCGGCCCGGCGGCGGCGACAAGCTCGTGCGAGCAGATCCAGCGCTGGCGGTAGCGAGCTCAGCGCGAGCACTCCAGTGACGGCGGCGACAAGGTGTGGACCTGGGGGTTTCTGGATCGAGCGGCGGCGATGTTGCATCCAGCTTGCAGCGGCAACGATGACGAGCTCAACTGCGACGCTGCCCGTGCTGATGCCGGCGACGGAGGGGATGGACTGCAACGGCAGGTGGTTGGCCGGCTCTGGCGTCGCCGTGAACGACGACCGCTCCATCGCCCTTTTTTCCT
This sequence comes from Oryza punctata, assembly GCA_000573905.2. Lineage (NCBI taxonomy): Eukaryota > Viridiplantae > Streptophyta > Magnoliopsida > Poales > Poaceae > Oryza > Oryza punctata. The sequence goes on along the minus strand of CM002491.2, from coordinate 5,826,527 downwards.
TTTGTAAATTTATTTTACCATTTTTCTTCCGGTCCCGTGTATAAATTTGTTTTACCGAAATTTAATCACAGCGCTGGAGTGGTAGGAGTTAGGGGTATTTTGGTCCATACGAAAATACAATACATAAGAATGATTTAAAACGTGTATCAAGTGCACATGGAATCAATTGAGAGTATTGCAGTGTCATGATTAGTAATAGATGAATATTGATAGTATGATAGTATTTTCAAAACGTGCACATTTATAATGGTACGATCTAATGAACCCTAAACAAATATAAATATAGTGCTCGTTTCATTCTAAAATATATCAATTTTAGTATTTAAATTTTATCTTAAAATATAAAAAATTTCCACCTACATTATCTTCTCAACCATTCGCATCTTTTTCGTTTAAACTTTTGCACGTGCTTTTTCTATCAACCAATCACAATCCTCCATCTCAATTTCACCTATTTTCTTAATATCGTAGAGCTCCAACTCCTAAATTTAATTTTATAAGTTGTGTTTGAAATGGAGTTTTGGAGCAGCTTTAAATGCAGCTACACCTCTCTAGTTCATTTTGTGAGAGTGTTCTAATCAGGTTCAGTCTTATTTTAGGTGGAACTGAAATTATCAACTCTAGGAGAGGTGGGGCCGTACCAGACAGGATCTACAAATCTTAAACTTCTATTATTATTTTATAAAATAAGTACCACCTCCATATCAAAATATACCCGTAGTTAGAAATCAAATCTCAATAAGTGTTCATCCATATTGTATATTTTACGACGGTGACAGTGGTGACAGTACTAGCGAAAGCACTAGGAAAATGTTTGAAAGTTCCATGATTAAGGGGCTGTTTGAATGAGACTAAAATATTTAGTCCCCATCATATCGAATATTTTCTACATTAATTATAAGTATTAAACATGAACTAAAGACAAAACCCATTTCATAACTCTAGACTAATTCGCGAGATGAATATATTGAGCCTAATTAATCCATAATTAGTCTATATGATGCTGCAATAAATATGTGCTAATTATGGATTAATGAGGCTTAAAAAATTATCTCACGAATTAGTTCTTATTTATGGAATTAGTTTTATTATTAGTATATATTTAATACTCTTAATTAGTACCAAATATCGAATGGGACAGAAAAAATTTAACCCTAAATCCAAACATCACGCTCCCCTCATGTGGCGACCAAACACCGATCCAGAATTCAGCTCTACTACCAGACAAAACAGAAACACCAAGTCGGCACTCTTCACGGGAATTAAGCAGATCACCCAAAACCCCAAATCCGCACGGCCCAAGCCCACCCCTTCCGGCTGCGGCGGCGTCGACGGCCATGGACACCAGGGTGCTACCCATCCCCATGGACGAGGCGACCATGGCCGAGTTCCGGCAGCGCGGCCAGGTCCCCGAGAACGTGGAGAACTCCATCGGCACCATCCTCTCCTACATCCACTTCGCCATCCCCGACGCGCCGGTCTCCGCCGACGCCCGCCTCTCCGCCCTCCCGCCCGACGATGGCAACGACGTCGACCGCCTCAGCCTCCTCCCCAACGCGCTCCTCCGCAGGATCGTCTCCCGCCTCCCCGTCAAGGACGCCGCGCGCACCGCCGCGCTCTCCTCCCGCTGGCGCGAGGTCTGGCACTCCACCCCGCTCGTCCTTGTCGACGCCGACCTCCTCCCCGCCGGGATGTCGGACTCCGACACCGGTGCCGCGCGCGAGGAGGCCCGCGCCGTCACCTACGCCGTGTCCCGCGTCATCGCCGCGCACCCTGGCCCGTTCCGCCGCCTCCACCTCACCTCCAGCTTCATGGACCAGTACCATGGCCTGCTCGCGAGCTGGCTCCAGGTCCTCGCCGTCAAGGGCATCCAGGAGCTCATCCTCGTCAACCGCCCGTTCCCGGCCGACCTCACCCTCCCGCCCACCTTCTTCGGCATGGCCACCCTCACCCGCCTCTACCTCGGCCTCTGGAAGTTCCCCGACACGGCCGCACTCCCGCGCGCCGCCTGCTTCCCCAACCTCCGCGACCTCGGCTTCTCCCTCATCGGCATCACCAACCAGGACATGGACTTCGTCCTCGCCAGGAGCCCCGTCCTGGAGACGCTCTGCCTCCAGGCCAACACGCTGGAACGCGTCCGCATCGCGAGCCGCAGCCTCCGGTGCGTGATGTTGATGGGGTTCGACCAGGATGTCAACGTGGTCAACGCGCCCCGCCTCGAGCGCCTCATCATGCTCTACTCGTGTGGCTCCTCCATGCTGTTGAAGATTGGCCGTGCTCCCTCGCTGCGTGCAATTGGGTACCTTGATCTGGAAACCCATGAGCTGGAGATCGGCGACACTGTTATCAAGGTATGGTCGTTAATCTGTTCATCTGGACAAAATGTGTGGATTGCTGATCTATTCCAGTGTATGAAGTTTGTTCTTTGATTTTGTTACAACATTGCATATTGGCAAAATTGCAGGCTGGAACAAGGTCTAGTCCAAGCACCATGGTTCCAAGTGTGAAGATCCTTGGCATACTTGTGTGTTTCGGAGTCCGCAATGAAGCCAAGATGCTGCCCAGTTTCCTCAGATGCTTTCCTAATGTTGAGACGCTGCACATCGAAGTGAGACACGGCTTGCTTGATTTTAGCATTCATATACCACTTAGTTGCGAGTATTATCTAAAAATGTTCTACTTGGTTGGCTGAATCATCCATCTCTAACTTCAAGTGTGCAATTGTTTGACTGATTTGTAGTCCCGGAAAACTGATGAGCTCACTGGCAAGCTGAACCTCAAGTTCTGGCAGGATGCAGGCACCATCGAATGCATCCAGTCTCACATTACCCTGATGATTTTTCGTCGTTTCCGAGCAGCGCGGGGTGAGATTAACTTCCTTAAATTCTTCCTTGAGAGTGCACGGATGCTGAAGAAGCTGATAATTGTGTCTCCCAAAGGAACATTTGCATCGACAGATGAGGCGAATTTCAGACTGAAGCCTCTGTTCGCAACAAAATGGGCTAGTAAATGCTGTTCATTAGTGGTCCTTGAGAGTGATGCTAGTTCAGGAGAAAGCAATTGGAACTTTGAGAGAGGATGTGATTTTTCACTTATGGACCCTTTTGCGATCATCATCCGATCTTCTCGGCTTGACATCTCTGGAAGTTGTTAGTGCTGTGTGGCAGTTTCTAAATGAGAGGGATCCTTTTGCTTCCTTGACTTCTGCTGTTTTTGGTTTCTGTTTTGAGATTTGTCAGTGCTCTCAGTCCTGTAGCAACTCCAACAGTACTGTCTTTCTAGCAGAAGACAAATGTTAACTTAGATGAATGCTGTATTGACCTGACATGGATCATGTGACATCACACAGTTGTAGCTAATTAGATTTGTGCCTTCCTGCTGTCGCGCTGGTATGAATTAGAGATATCAAAATTGCTTTATGTTTTGTATGCTGGCTTGCCAATTTCCTTTACCACATTTGATGAAGTTTTTGTTCCATCTTGTAGCACATTTTACTTCTTGCAGAGTTGCAGTCCTGATTGGTATGAATTTCTGTGTAAGTCAATTTCATCAGAGCTTTGTGGACCCTTCCACGATCATCATCCGCTCTTCGAAGTTTGACTCTCTGGTAGTTGTTAGTGTTCTGTTGCAGTTTCTGCATGAGTGGGATTATTTTTCTTCCATGACTTCTGCCCTTCTTTTTTCTGGTTTCGTTTTGAGATTTGGTAGAGTTCTTCAGTCCTGTAGTATCTCTAACAGTACTGTCTTTTGTCTCAGATGAATGCTGTACTGACCTGTGAGCATGTGATGTCACACAGTTTCTGCTAATTAAAATTACGCCTTCGTATTGGTAAAAATCAGATATATCAAAGCTAATTCATGTTTATATGCTGCCTTACTAATTTCCTTTACCACATTTTATGTAGTTTCTGTTCCGTCTGGAGGCGCATTCTGTTGCTTGGAGAGTTGCAGTTCTGATTGGTAGTGGACGTCTCAAAGTCAAAAGTGAAGTCTCTTTTATCAGAACTTTCTGTGGTCTCATCTATCTGTCTTCTACTGGGGAATACTGGAATATGATTATGTGAATAAAATTTATTGTGGAATGGGAGTCGAATTTATACAAAAGTTTGATGATCAACTTTGAATGCCAACCATTATGAAGTTATGATCTTCTTTCAATTTCGTTGTTGCCCCGATTTTAATGTCCAGTATTGATTTTGCCCTTATTTTTTAGGTTTACGTTTTTCCCCAACTTTTTTAAATGAATTAACCGTTTACCCCCTACTTTGGATAGAAGCTGTGTGGGTCCAGAATTATTGAGTTAAAAAGAAGAAAAGAGAAAATAAAAAATGATTTGTGAAATATGAATTGACTGTTCTACCCTCGTGACTAACAAGTCGTGTGCATAGTACCAGCGCAAGTCGGGCTCGACCCAACCATTCCCATCCCAAAACACCTAGCAGGCAGCGGCAGCGCATCGCAAGCGGAGGCGGGTGCTGCAAGGTGGCGCGGCGAGCCAACATGGCGGCTGCAGCGAGCGGAGGCGGCAAATTGAGCAGGCGGCTGCAGGCCGCAGCAACAACGGCGGCAAGCGCATCGTGCAGGTGCAGGGGTTGAGCGAGCTGGCGGTTTGATTGGGACACCGACGAACTGGTGTCCTTTCGTTTCTCCTTTCTAATTTCTTCCAAAAAAAAAAACATTTGGTTGCTCAATTCAAATCATCAAAGCGGTGTGGAAATCATGATGTTGACATGTTGTCTTGTACTAGTAGGAGAAATTAGAAACTGGGAGTACATCCATCTGTCTAGTCTTTGTAAGCGAATACAATCAGAAATACCCAACCAGTTTGTTTTTTATAAGACCTGGTATGGACTTTTAAATTCAATTTTGGTACAAATTTGGAAGTAAATCGAAATACAAATCAATTGATGCTGTATCAGTAATTTTATTGTCAAAATTTTGTGAAAGTTTACCAAAATTTAGGTCAAATTTGAAATGTGGGAAGAATCAATTTGCAATATGTCCAAAGTTCATGTCAAAATGGTTTACTTAAAAAAGGCAAATGTACAAGTGGTGTACAAATGTACGGGAAAATAGCTAAGGTTATACTTGTCTTTTATCCTACATTTAACACCTTAGTAAGAATTAAAGGAACATGGGCAATCGACATATTCGTTTCGAAAAAGTAGGAGAAAAGCAAAACTAAAACAGGAGCAAAATCAATATTGAATATCAAAAAAGAACGAGTCCCTATGGACATCAAAGTATTACAAGACAAATCATACAAGATAATTATATCTGCCATTTGGCTTTAAAAGATGAAGTAAAGAAACTAGAAAGCCTGCTGTGTTGACAGTTTTTTGGCTGCAAGCCTGCAACTCTAGAAAAAGATTTTGAAAGCCCTGGGAATATTTTTCAGATCATGATGGCCATGGTGTACAGGATATATAACTTATAGCGCGTATATTATGGCACATGCTGCATGTGATTTAGCGTTATTGGATACATTATATTGTTTTCATTGTTTTTAAAGTCTAACTTGTAACAAAATCCTAACCAACATATTCTCGTGACTACAGGGATTAATTATCACCCGAACCATATTGGTATACCCGTAGCCCTCAGTGGCGGAGCGATCTTTTGAGTTTGGATAAATTTAAATATAACTATTATTTACTAGAGAAATTTCATCATTTATTTACTCATTACTATTAAAATTTAATGGAGTTTTCACCAGTGAGACTGGGTGACTGCCTAAGCTAACCGGACGGTGGCTCCGCCCCCTAGCACTTTATAATTCTAGAAACAATTTCTATAGTACATTGAACTCCCGAAAGTTTAGTATAGGCAAATAGACATTTTTTCAAGGACTTCATTGGAACACAGGAATATTACTGGAATATCTCTGTAAATTCTAGCAAAATATCTATCCATTTTAAAGAAATTGTGAGCCGAGTATACCTTTGCAATTGGACGAATAGAGTGGCTGATATATGGGCCATGACCACGAGCAATGTGCGTCCGACATTTGGCCCAACCAAACAACCGAACCCTAGGTTTCCTCGCATCCCGACCAAACTACCCACAAACCAGCACCTCCGAGTCTCCGACTCCGCCTACACACAAGAGCTCGCCTCCACTTCACACTCCACACGACGCCTCAAACCCTCGTCGGCTCGTCCCCTTCCCTTCCGGCGGCGGCGGCGGCCATGGACACCCGCGTGCCTCCCGTCCCCATGGGCCGCGCGATGGCGGCCGAGTTCCGGCGGCGGGGAGACGACCCGGACGACGTGGAGGGGACCGTGGCCCGTGTGCTCTCCTACATCCACTACGCCCTCCCCGACCCGCCCGTCTCCGCCGCCGCGCGCCTCTACGCGCTCAACCCGCACGACGGCGTCGACCGCATCAGCGCCCTCCCCGACGCGCTCCTCCGCAGGGTCGTCTCCCGCCTCCCCGCCAAGGATGCCGCGCGCACCACCGCGCTATCCCGCCGTTGGCGCCCGCTCTGGCGCTCCGCCCCGCTCGTCCTCGTCGACGCCCACCTCCTCCCCTCCTCCTCCTCCTCCTCCAACATGGGGCGCGAGCTGGCGCGCGAGGCGGCGCACGGCGTCACCACGCCGTGTCCCGCGTCATCGGCGCGCACCCGGGTCCGTTCCGGAGCGTCCATCTCACGTCCAGCTACATGGAGGAGTTCCAGGGGATGCTCGCGAACTGGCTCCAGGTGCTCGCCATGAAGGGCATCCAGGAGCTCGTCCTCGTGAACCGCCCGTGGCCGCTCGACCTGGGCCTCCCCGCCACCTTCTTCGGAATGGCCACGCTCACCCGCCTCTCCCTCGGCCTCTGGAAGTTCCCCGCCACGGCTGACCTCCCGCGCGGCGTCTCGTTCCCCAACCTCCGCGAGCTCGGCCTCTGCAGCGTCGTCATGGACACGCAGGACATGGACTTCGTCATCGCCAGGAGCCCCGTCCTGGAGACGCTCTGCATCAAGGGGAACATGTTCAGGATGCGTATCCGCCTCGTCAGCCGCAGCCTCCGGTGCGCGCAGATCATCGGATCCTCCTACGAGGAGATCGCCGTGGTGGACACGCCGTGCCTCGAGCGGCTCATCGTCTCCGGTACATGGAGGCTTGACAGCGCCTCGTCCGGCACCGTCAAGATTGGCAATGCGCCGGCGCTGCGCGTGTTTGGGTACTTGGATCCTGCAGCAAACGTTCTTGAGGTCCGCAAAACCGCCATCAAGGTGCATTGCTCGTTTCAATTCGACAACATTTTAAATATAACGATGCCAATTTGTTATTTTTAAGCCTTAATTGGGTGCATTTTGTTCTGTGATTACAGTCCGCGACAAAGGTGAGCCCAAGCAATATGGTACCAAACGTCAAGATCCTTGCTTTGGAGGTGCGATTCGGTGTCCGCAGCGATGCCAAGATGATCCCCAGTGTCCTCAGATGCTTTCCCAATATTGAGAGGCTCCACATCAAGGTGAAATCACACCTCCACCCACATTGATTTGCATCTTAATCTGTCATCACTAGCTGATGAACAAACCTCTGGTGACTGATCTAACCAATTTGCAGTCTGGAAAAACTGATGAAACCACTGGCAAGCTCAACTTCAAGTTCTGGCAGGAGTCTGGTCCCATCGAGTGCATTCGGTCAAGCATCCAGCTGATTGTTTTCCATGATTTTCATGGCACTCGGAGCGAGGTTAACTTTCTCAAGTTTTTCTTCGAGACTTCGCGGGTGCTGAAGATAGCAGTCATTTTGTTGGACACTGGAAGTTTTTCTTCGATGGATGAGGTGCGTTCCAAGGTGGAGGTTCTGAGGGCTGCTAAACGGCCGACCGGTTGTTCAATCCTGGTCACCCCAAGTAAAGAACCTGAAGAGTGTAACATCTGGAGCTTCAAGAGAGGATCTGATTTTTCTCGTTTTGACCCTTTCACGGACTACTGAAAGACAAAGATACACTTCCATGTCATTTTGTGATCCAAGCCAAATATCTTTGGAAGTGGTTAGTGCTCTGTTGCAGCTTGGCTTCCCCTTTGTGAAGAATGGACAACTGTCTTGATTGTACTATCTTGAGTAGCTGAATTGTGGAAATTAGTGCTTGAATAGTGTTATCTATCATGTAAACATGTCAAATTATGTTTTTTGGATGACAACTAAGTACTGTGTCTGCTATGCGTTTCATGTGTTGTCTGACGATGATGATGTTACGTTGCACTGTTCTGCTAAAATTTTGGTTGATGCTCATTAGAATCAGTGATATATATGAGCAAGTTTATGCAATCATTTGCAATCATACCAATGTGATTCATATGTTAACTGAAGGCTTTGTTCTATCTGGTAGCATATATCGTACTTTACCTTCACAGTTTTACGTAATTATGTTACATTGCACTACTCTGCTCAATAATTCCTTTGATGCTATTTCATGTTTTGATTGGAATCTTTCCCATGTCTTTTGGATGTTAAATGAAGTGTTTTTGTTCTATCTGGTACCACAGTTTAGCACTTCCAATTTCATAGATTATCATTAGATGAGTAACCAATCCTGTTCCTGTTGTTCGTATTTTGTGCTAGTTAGGAGTAGTTCCTTTCAAAAAGAGAAAAAAAAGTTCCAAATATTCAAGTTGCATGCAAAATGAATACCATGAACCTGCATCAGAAGTTTCTTGAAGATTTCACAGCGGTTTTGGTTCTACTATCTTGAGTAACTGAAATGTTGAAAAATAGTGCTTCAGTAGTATGATCCGTAGAGCGAAGAGATTAAATTCTGTTTTCTGGATGACAACTATCAACTAATATTCCTGTGATGTGTTTCATTTAACTTGTTTAGTTAGGCGTGGCCTGACAATGATGGTGTTATATTACACTATTCTGCTAAATATTTCGCTTGATGCTAGTTAATGATCAGTCAAGTTCTTGTTTTCTTTGCAATCTTACCAATTCTTTTGGATGTTAAATGTAGTGCTTTTGTTATCTGTGGTAGCACAGTTTATTACTTTCACTCTCACAGATTATGCATCTCTATTGCGTATGCATGCACAGGATTTGCAATTAGAGTCATTTTGGTATCATCTACTTTGAGATGCATCATTTTGATACCTTCAACTGGATTATTTTGCATCTTTCACCAATTATGTCATAATTAAAGCCTTAAATCCATGAGTCGCCATTCTCAGATCTTGTAACAACAAGAAAAAATAGATGGTCTTAGAAATATATTTGGATGTTTCTTATGTTTTCTTTGAAGATATAATAAAATAAAAATAGATCAGTAGGATAAACGAGGTCCTCAGCAGTATTTGACCCCGATTTTAGCTGATGTAGAACCTACGTGGTATTGAGTTGGTGCTTATGTGGTAGTTTTATTAAAAAAGAGCAAAATTGAAAACTAAAAAAAATTTAAAAATATGCGGGGCCCATATGTCAGTCAAACAAAAAATAGTGGGACCTACATGTCAGTGGGTCCCACTTCCTACACCTCATCCTCCCAACCTCTATATTCTCTCTCTCCACCGGTGAGCGTGCATAGAGAGGGACAAGGCCGGGAGAGGGAAGGTGGAGGCCGAGGCACCCCTCTCCCGCGAGCTCGAGCTCTACTATCAATTCCTGTGGCACCGCTCCGCCGCCATCTCCGATGCGGCTTAGTCGCCCTCCTCCTCCTGAAGGCTGCTCTAGGGTTGGCTCGGGGGTGGCTCTTAGCCAGGCGCCCCATCTCTGTGATGGTGTCGACGCGAAGAGGGGTGCAAGCACGCTTCTTTTGATTTCTTTCTCCGATGACGGCGACGCGAAGACGGCTGTTGACGACGAAAATTGGTAAGCCTCGAAGTCATTATCAGCCTAGAGTCAGTATCGACTTCAGAGTTCTGGAATCGGCCGATGAAAGCTATCAATCGCCAACAGTCGGATTCTTACCAAATTCGGTTAAGGAAATTAATCTATTAAAGGAAGCTTATCCAAAAGAGACCGAGTTCAAGTAGGATACGACATGACAATTTATCTATTAATTAGGCAGAGTCGTTAGTTTCCTTTTAATTTTAGGAAAGTGTGTTTAGTGTCCGATAAGGACTTTATGGTTTTTTTTATCTTTAGGAAAGTTTGAGTCGTGTCCGATATGGACTAGTATCTACCCATAGGTATAAATATGTACACCCGAGGTCCATGTAAATTATCTCTCGATCAATTCAACTTCGGCGCATCGCCACCTTTTACCTTTTTACTTTCGACGAGTTCTTGTTTTAAGTTGGGCTACATCAACTTCGATCTTCAATGAGGGGTAAGGCTTGTTATGGCGGCTTGCGTTATCGGGATTAGTGCTTCCATCACTTCGACACTTTAATCTTATTCATGTAAGTAATCGAGTTATCATATACGTTATATAATCTAGATTGATAATGTTTTCTACTTGCATCGGCCGATCTCCATCTAGAGTTTTATCGATATCGGCTAGATTACTTTGTTGGCTTAGATTATATAATGTATCTACCACCCTGAAAATCAGTCAAAGGCTTGATTGTCTAGATATTATGTTTCTTTTCATACTTAGTGCTGCATCAGTTAAGTTTGATCTACTTAGTCATGCTTAGAACCATAATCTCCAGCCTGCTTCTTGATTGTCACTAAGGGTTTCATCGGGATTTCAGCCGATAAGTTATCTGGACGTTGCATCGGCTTATAATGATTACATATAAATATAAATTGGATCAAGCCGATGATAACAAAGGTTTCATTGTTTATATAATCGTTTGGATTTATCGACATCGGACCTCCAACCAATGTATGCTTTACCTTCGGATCAGTGCTTATTCAATCTATCATTACTAGCCGATTGGTTGCTACTGGATTATATTATTGTTATATATCATTATCATCAGCTGATTATCTTTATGTCATTATTTACTCAAGTATCAAGATCTATACTGGATATCGACTAATATCAGCATCGGCTGGAACTACTCCATCGGCTTGTCAGCCGATTGGTTCTTTGATGATCTTCAATTTATATATCTTGTCAGTTGCAGGATCAAACTGACTGGCACGCCCGTATATCATTAATATTTTGGACCTGCACTGGAGCTAAGTAGATCTCCCAGGCCATCGTGTTTTTACGTCAACAACGGCAGAGGTGAAGGAAGCGCCGGTCAAGGTGGCGGCAGGGACGTCTCTTGGTCGAGCGCGGGCAGCATCGATGTGGTGGGGACATCGGTGTGGCGGGGTGGCTGGCTCGCACGTCGACATGGAGGAGCGACGAGCGGGGGAGCGAGGGGATTGAGATGCGAGAGAGAGAGAGGAGAGAGATGGTGGGTAGTCTCGTTAGCCCGACGCAGTCGCTATTCACCATCAAGGAGCTCGCCCGCCGCCCACCCTGCTCCACCTGCCTGCTTCGCGTGCCGCCGTTCCACTTGCTGCCATCCCGCTTCGCTCTGCCGGCCTACTCCGGTCGCTGCCGCTCCACTCGCAAACCTACGTCAAACCCACGTCCTTCCCCTCTCTTTGGCGTCACCTTCCTCTAGCCATTGAACCCATGTCCTCCTCCTCTCTTTGGCATCACTCATACACCTTGGTCGTGCTCCATATTGCTTTGCTGCTGGTATGCCATGGAAGAGGGAGAAGAAGGGGAAGGAAGGAAAGGGAAGAAATGAGAAGGAAGAGTGCTTTTTCTTGTTGCTGCTCGTGGAGGCCTAGGTATGTATCCTTGATCCTTTTACCCTTTATTCGTTGTGCTTTTGTGGTTAGATAAGTGTTTTGGAGGTGAGAAAGGGTCTTTGGTTGCAAGAAGTTGATTTCCCTCGAGGGATCAAAATAGTATTCATACTACTTCCCAAGTTCTTTAGTTGCAGGAAGCTGATTTCCATTCAAATAGAAGCTACCTAGCTTGCTAGGTTTTTCTTTATGTGTACTGTGTAGAGCTTCATTAACAATGTGGATTGTACTACCTCTGTACCAAAATATAAGAATCTAAGATCGGATAGAAAGTAGCATGTTCAAGATTTCTAATACTAGAATATGTTCCATTTGATTCTAGGTTATTATATTTTGGGACAAAGAGAATAGTTCTTTTAACTGTAAAATCAAAGTGTGTTTGATTGGTATTTCATGATGAACAATTGACATGTGATATTATTGGTTTTGATATTTGGAGATTATTGGCAAAGTGGTTTTGGAGATATCTGGATTTTCAGGTGATGAACAGGAGATATTTGTTCTGACGGTCGTGGTCAGATCAGCCAGGCATAGCCGGTCAGATCGGTGGTATACGAGCGGTTAGACTGGCCAGCCTGATGGTCTGACCGGCTGACATTGTGTCAGTTTCAGTTTTGGATTGTTATTTTGGATTTTCATGATTTTATTCATGATTATGGCTTCTAGATGGATACTATGCGTATGTAATATTATTGTGTGCTAACAATGAGTCAAGTTGAAGAGAATTGCTTAGATATGGTTGCTTGGTTGATGCATGTGTAGGTGAGTCTTGATGCCTCGGGAGAGCGTTGCCGGTGATGGACCGGGAGTCAACTTGGGAGAAGATGACGTGTGGACGATTAGGATATCATGCAATATACTTAGCCTGTGAAGATTCCATATGACATACGATTGAGATATTTGTGTGCGTATGGGATGTGGAGTCGAATTTGGAGGGAGTCCAAATTTGGTACAATTGGAGTTTGTAAAGTTTGTTTCTTGTACGGGAAGGTCTCCTAGGAGATTAGGACGTCTTGTATAAGTTTGTTTGTGGCTTTAGACTGCCTACTCTGGGTATAAATATAGAGGTAGGGTGTAGCCTCTCGATATCGATTTTGTGAGAGTTGAGTTGAGAGAAAAGTTAGGGTTTCGAATTTAGTCGAGATTTTGTGAGGACTGCTGTTGTTGCACTTTGTAAACATATATTAGAAGTAAAAAAGTTCAATTGACTTTGAGAGATCTTTGATTTGTGTTTGCTCGGGTATAGCGGTCCAACCGGCGGGATACCAGCGGTTAGACCGACGACACTAGTCCGGTCAAACCGGCGGCTCCACGACGGTTCGACTGGTAGTGACTGCGGTGATAGAAGGCGGTGCTACAAGTGGTTAGACCCGATCTACTATGCCGGTCTGACCAAGATCTTCAAGTAGTTAGATCGGAAGATCAATCTCGGTCTGACCGATTTACATCGAATTCGAGGGTAATTTTTAATTCCGCTAAAAGTTTGGTTTTTGGTACTACAACCATTCACCCCCTCTGGTTGGCTTTGTTACCATTGTGCGATCCTACAGGTGGTATCAGAGCCTTGTTTTCTTCTTTGGATCTTTACCGATCTTGAGTTTTAGCCATGGCTAACAAGTTTACAACTAAGCCCCATGTTTTCGATGGATTGGATTTTCCTTATTGGTGCAAAAATATGAAAGCTTTTATGATGGCTGGAAATTATGATATTTGGCTTAAGGTTATTAATCCCTATGAGATTCCTGATCAGATCGATACTGATGCTTTGAAAACTGAACTTGAATATAATTATGAAGCTCTCAACTATTTGCTTAATGGTATTTCTCGTTCAGATTTTAATCATGTTTCTCATCTTGAAACTGCGCATGAGATTTGAAATGCCTCAAACAATTTTCATCAAGGTACTTCTGATATCAAGGAACTGCGTAGAGATGTTTTCAAAAAGAACTATATGAAATTTGAGATGAAATCTTGAGAAACTTTGGATGACTATCTTGCGCGCTTTAACAAAGTTTTTTAGCAACCTTAGTTCTATTGACTCATCTTTTGATATCAATTATTCTCAATTTGAGGTTTCTTGACACTTCTTGAATGGTCTTGATGTCAATTTGGGAGATGAAAGTTACATCTATTCAAGAGTCTGTTAGCATGTCTACCTTGACTTTGGATTCGCTTTACACAAAACTCAAAACCTATGAGATGAATATTCTTGCTCGTAAAGTTGATCCGAAATCTAGTGTTTTGGTTTCTTCTTTGCCTTCTCTTGATAATGGTTCTTCGACATCTACTCATAATGCTTTATCTACTATTAATCATGTCATGTGTAATGATCAACTCGAACAATTCGAGGAGGAGGACTTGACTTTGGCTATTAATAAGTTGTCTCGAGCTATGAACAATGTCAAGTTCAGGAAAGAAGAGGTCGAGTACGTTGCTTTGAGTGTGGAGAGCTAGATCACATCCGCTCAGAATTCCCAAACTAGGAAGAGCCATGAAGGAACACAATGGTGACAAGTACAAGGAGAACACGCCGAGGAATATGTCCAGAGGAAAGAAATCAAAGCAATCTCTCAGGAAGGTGTTTGATCAAGTTCTTGCAACGTTTGAGTCTTCAAGTGATGTAGATCTTGAGAGCGATGATGAAGGAAAGAACACCTTGGAGCGTGGTGAATTCGAATCTGAATATGAGGAGAATGAGGTAATTTCTCCAGAACTTCTTAAAGAGATGATTTCCACTGTTACTACCAAAAATAAGATATGTGAAAAGATGATTAAAAAACAAGAGTTTATAATTGAATCTCTAAATTCTAAAATTGCTACAATAAGATCTCTTATTTCTAATGATGATAATTGCAATAATTGTGAGGTTTTAATGAATGAAATTTTAAGAATTAGAGATGTTAATGTTTCGCATGATTTGAGAGTGAAATTCTCTCTTGCTCTTGGAGTTGCCATGCATACACGTACCTTGGATGAGTTGTTTTAACTAAAAAGTTGATAAAGAAATATCAAACTGCTTTTATGCTAGTTCAATGTTTAACATGATTTGTGCTAAAAAGTTACAACAACAATCTAGTGTTTTGAATTGCTCAAAATGCTCACTAAACAAGTTAAAACTAAAGGATGCCTTAGGTCGTGTTGAGCACATGAAGAACATTGTAAAAGTTGATGAAGTGCTTTCATACTCTAGATGTCGCAAGCAAAAAGGTGTTGAGGTTGACTGTGAAAATTATGCTAATTTGGCTCGTGATATTTCTTGTTTGAAAAGTTCTTTGGAAAGATTTTCTAATGGCAAAAAGAAACTTAACATGATTTTGCATTAATCTAAAGTGACTAGTTACGATAGGGGTATAGGTTTTGATGTTCATGACTATTACACTAAACACCAACCTGTCGTTTTGAGTGTAAATGAATATGGTTAAATTTTGACAAAACCTGAATCTAAGAAAACAGTTTTTAAATCTGTTGGAATTATGCCTTCTCTTTCTTCCATACTAAAAGAAACAAAACTTGATAGTTCAAAACCATTCACTTCTCGTGAAAAGTATACTAGTTCTTTTTTTGGTATGGATGGTCATCTTGTGGCATTTCGTTTCAGACTTGCTCGTAAATAGAAAAAGAAAAGAGAAAATTGCTTTTGCAAATTCAGAGCAGAAAAAATCTGATTTTTACTCAAGGAGACCGGTTAGACCGTAGTGGGTACCGTGGTCAGATCAGCGCCCAGTCAGACCGGCGGCACAACCTTGGTCAAACCAGCGCCTAGTCAAAACGGTGGCACAACAGCGGTCAGATCGGCCACCGGTCAGACCGACTGCACCACCTTAGTCAGACCGATCTCGGCGAGATTTTTGTAAAAATTCTCAAATTGTTTTCTCGCGTGGTTATATGACTATTGGATCTACTGGTCGTGTGTATCAGTACTAGATTCCTAAATTTCTTTTATCTAACCTAGTACTGAGTCTTCGACATATGCTTGTGTGTAGGCTTTGATGGCGAGGAAGGGGAACATGTGGATTATGGATTCCGGTTGTTCACGGCACGTGACCGGTGATAAAAGTTTGTTCTTCTCCCTCAAACATGCATCCAGGACATAATCTATTATCTTTGGAGATGCTTCTACTAGTGTTGTTCTATCTGCGGGATCCATCAACACAAGTGATAAGTTTGTATGGAAAGACATAGATTTGGTAGAGGACTTAAAGTATAACTTGTTTTCAGTTTCATAAATTGTTGATGAGAATGATGAAGTGGTATATCTTGATTATTGTTGATGATTATTCTCGATACTCTTGGGTTTTCTTCATGACAACTAAGGATGAGTCTTTTGAACACTTTCAGAGTTTGTATCTTCGTTTGGATCTTGAATCTCCTAATTCTTTGAAAGCAATTCGATGTGATAATGGTGGTGAATTTAAAAATTCTTCTTTCGAACAATTTTGCATTAAAAAAGGTCTTGAACATAAATTTTCTTCTCCTGATGTTCCTCAACAAAACGATATTGCTAAAGGAAAAAATCGTTTTTTGGTTGAGATGGCTAGGACTATGCTTGATGAGTATCATACTCCTAGAAATTTTTGGGCTGAAGCTGTTAACACTGCATGTTATTTTTTCAATCGTGTTTTCTTGAAATCAAAACTTGGAAAAACATGTCATGAGCTTCGATTTGGACATCAACCCCAAGTTTCACATTTGCGTGTCTTTGGTTACAAGTGCTTTGTCTTGAAATCTAGTAATTTGGATAAATTTGAGGCACGTTTTACCAATGGAATTTTTCTTGGACACCCTGCACATTCTCCTGGCTATCATGTACTTGTTTTAGAAACTAACAAAATTGTTGTGACATGTGAAGTTAATTTCGATGAGGCTAGTCCTGGTATTAGACCAGAAAATGCAGGTATTATGTCACAGGTTCAGGGGGAGGATGGTCATATGTCTTAGGACGAGAGCGACGATGAAGACGAGGTCGTCTCGACCGGTCAGACCGCCCGGATACCACTGGTCAGACCGAAGCAGGAGGTGCGGTAAGACCAGCCAGAGGGATCAGCTTCAGGTTCTGTTCACGCTGATGATATTGGATCTCCAGAGGCTACAACTTCGACGAGTGAAGGTACAGAACGTGAAATAGCTTCTAAAGTCATAGCTCCCTTGCATATTCAACGACGACATCCACCGGAACAAATTATCGGTAATCTAGGTGAGTGTACTACAAGGTCTAAGGTAAAGACTCACGATGTTCATGCAAATTATGCATTTGCTGCTTCTTTTGAACCCAAAGATGTTAACCCAAAGGTGTTACTCATGCCTTAACTGATGATTTGTGCATTAATATGATGCATGAAAAACTTGAAAATTTTGAGAGAAACAAAGTTTGGACTTTAGTTAAACCTCCTTTTGGCCATAGCATTTTTGGAATTAAATGGGTTTTAAGAATAAACAAAATGAGGATGATTTAATTGTGAGAAATAAAGTTAGACTTGTTGCTCAAGGTTTTACTCAAGGGGAAGGTTTGGATTTTGTTGAAACTTTTGTTCCTGTTGCTAGGATTGAAACAATTAGACTATTGTTGGCTTTTGCTGCTTCAAAAGGTTTTAAGTTGTATCGAATGGATGTGAAAAATATTTTTCTAAATGTTTTTATATAGGAGGAAGTTTATGTCAAACATTCACCAGGTTTTGAAAATCCTAATTTTCCCAACCATGTTTTTAGATTGTCAAAAGCTTTGTATTATTTGAAACAAGCATCTAGAGCATGGTATGATTGACTTGAAAAAATTTGCTTGAAAAATGTTTTCAAATGGGAAATATTGACAAAACTCTGTTTGTTCAAAAGCATGGTGACAGTCAAATGTTCGTTCAGATTTATGTGGATGATATTATCTTTGGTTGTTCTACTTACGCTTTGGTTGTGGAGTTTGCTGAGACAATGCGTAGGGAATTTGAGATGAGCATGATGAGTGAGTTATCATACTTTTTGGAATTGCAAATTAAGAAAATACCTCAAGGTATGCTTGTACATCAAACGAAGTATACCAAGGATTTTCTACGATGTTTCGTGATAGAGAATTGAAACCAATTTCTACACCAATTGGGTCTACTACTATGTTGGATCCTGATGAAGATGATGAAGCAGTTGATCAAAAGGAGTACGGAAGTATGATTGGATCATTATTGTATCTCACTGTTTTAAGACCATACATACAATTTGTTGTGTGTTTGTGTACTCGCTTTTAAGCTTCTCCACGTGCTTCGCATCGTCAAGTGGTCAAGTGGATTATGAGGTATTTGAATCATATACTTGAGTTTGGTATTTAGTATTCTACTTCATCATCAATATGCTTGAGTGGATATTCCGATGCTTATTTTGCTGGTTGTAGAATTGATAGAAAACATAACAGTGGAACATGTCATTTTATTGATACATCTTTGATTGCACAGTCTTCTAGGAAACAGTCTAGTGTTGCTCAATCAACTATTGAATCTGAATATGTTGTTGCTGCTAGTTGTTGTTCACAGATTCTTTGGTTTATATCAACTTTGAAAGATTATGGTCTTTGTTTTGAGAAAGTTCATCTCTTTTGTATTGATACAAGTGTTATTAATATTGCTAATAATACTATACAACACTCATGTACAAAGTAGATTGATATTCGCTTTCACTTTTTGAGAGATTATGTTGAGAAGGGAGATGTTGAATTGAAGTTTTTGGATACAAAGGTGCAATTTGCTGATATTTTCACGAAACTAGTGGATGCTTCTCACTTTGTTTTTCTTCGTGAAGAATTGGGTACTATTCATCCTTTTGGCATTATTCGATGGGGAGTTTGTGCTCATTATTTTATCCAACAAAACTAAAAATAAAAGAAACATCAGAAAGAGAGCTTTGGTTTGTGCCTATTGTTTATTCATGTGTATGCTATCAATATATTGAAGGTCTATTTGTCGCTAGTATAGGTTGTATGCATTTTAGTCTTCTCATGAAGCTTACATATTGCTTTTAAGGGAGATGATGCATGACACTAATTCTTTTACTTGAATTAAGTAAATATGCAATGTTAAAGAAAGTGCTTACTTTGGATGACTAATGCTGCTCGTTGGATTCTTATTCCTCAAATTGCTTCTTGTTTGTTCCAAATGCCGCAAGAGAATAAAAATTTCTTATGAGAGAAAAAATAAATACTGAATCTGTGGAAACAGTCTTGACGACAAGAACGTTTCTAAGGAGAATGAGAGTATTGTCGATGATGGATCGGGACTCAACTTAGGAGAAGATGACATCCGGATGACCAAGATATCATGCAGGATGCTTAGGCTAAAAATCAATGCACGTGATTGGTGAAGATTCCACATGGCAAACGATGGAGATATTGTGTGCATATGGGATGCGGAGTTGAATTTGGAGGGAGTCCAAATTTGGTACAGTTAGAGTTTGTAAAGTTTGTTTCTTGTACAGGAAAGTTTCCTAGGAGATTAGGACATCTTGTACAAGTTTGGTTCCCGACTTTAAGCTGTCTACGTTGGATATAAATAGAAAGGGAGGGTGTAGCGCTCCCGGTATCGATTTTGTGAGTGTTGAGTTGAGAGAAAAGTTAGGGTTTTGAGTTTAGTCGAGATTTTCATGAGTAGTGTTGTTGTTGAACTTTGTAAACACAGATTAGAAGTAATAATGTTCAATCGACTTTGAGAGATCTTCGATTTGTGTTTACTCGAGTGTAGCGGTCCAATCGGTGGTCAGACCAACAACATTAGCCCGATTAGACCGACAGCTCCACACCGGTCAGACCAGCAGCGATTGCGGTGATAGGTGGCGGCGTTACAGGTGGTTAGACCGGATCTACTACGTCGGTCAGACTGAAGGTCTTCAAACGGTTAGACTGGATGATCAATCTCGGCTAGACCTATCCACGTTAAATTTGAGGGTAAGTTTTAATTCCGCTAAAAGTATGGGTTTTGAATATTATAACCATTAACCCTAATCTGGTTGACTTAGTTATCATTGTGGTGGGATCCTACATTAACATGGTATACTCACTAGATGGGAATGAGCGACATCAAGAAAACATAGTTTGCAATAACTATGAGGTGACCATATGCTTGTGTCATGTCTACTCTACTGTTAGCTGGGTCTATTAGCTTAATTATTATGGGCGGCAACAAGCGGACTTCGGTAACAGTGAGTTTGTGCTGTCATGAATAGTGAATAAAGGTTCTACCATCAATTTAAATAATGAAACTATAGTGCTAAAGTTTTCTTTCTCAGAGTTTGTACTGACAGCAAATTTGCAAATATGAAGTATGTTTCAAACTCCATTTCAGAATGCTGATCCATTGTCTCTAGAATTCAGGACCATCCTCTTTCAAAATGTTTGCCCGTTGAGGAATAAGTAATTGTTGTCCGTGTGTTCACCAAGCATTCACTTCTTTTGCTTTGTTGTTTAATTAATTACTTTTTTAATTCACAGCCCAAGTTTAATTTTGACCTGTACAAATTAAAACAAACAAAAATATGACTGTGAAAAATATTCATAGGCATTTAACATTTACACATGAAATTTAAATTTACGTATTTGTGGAGTGATAGAATCTAATCTTAATATTTTTTTAGTTCTTCTATAATTATTTAGAAGACATAAAAAAGAGGAAATATCGTTTTATAGGATGAAAAACCATCTCTCATAATTAAATAAAGTTTAGTTAGTGATAGAGACCGAAATTAAAGTTTTTATTATCTTTCGAAAAGCAAGAAGTCTTGATGTATGATCATGAATATTCGTGTGCAGTCATCTGGGACAATTGTTTTGTGAGTGGCTTTTGATGTCAACCATGAATGGGTGAGCAGGCCAGTACTAGCTCATCATGGCTCCTACTAGCTATCAGTGTTGCTGGTGAGCCTAATGATAATGAAGCTCCAAGGGAACAATGCTGCATAGCAAGGGCATGCATCTATATAAATGGTGCACCCACGCAAAGGTTCGGTTGTCTTTGATCGCAATTGGAATGAGCGGCGTAAGGATGAGAGGACGAATTGGAAATTTTGAATCGAATTCATATAATTTCATAATCTATTCAATCCTTTCTTTAGACCGTCGCTCCTCGGACTCGAACGAATAGCCACACGTCACTAGTGCTGTGTTGTATTCACTGCAGAGTAGTGTATTCCCTTAATCATGGACAGAGCTCCTTTGGTTCTCTGGGATGAGATTTCTCTCTTCCTTAAACAAGTAGCTCTCTCGGAAGGATCTATAAACGGTCATCGATACTAGCATCGAATAAGTCCGTTAGGGACCAAATGATAGGGATGGAGTGTTCTTTTTTTGCCAAATCTTTAAAACATATAATGGAAACCTTCGAGTGTATGCACATTGTTACGCCATTTTTTTTGTTCATTGGCACCAGGTAATTTGGCCCATCATGACCAAATCTTGGCTCCGGAGTTGATAAATTTAACAAATAATTCTTCAAGAAAGACCAGTGACAGATCCAGTGTGGATTATTCATGAATTTATTGGCAACAGTTGCATCTACTTACTACTTAGAGATGGATATTTTCTTACTTTCACTTGTACTGCTCGTTATGGTTACGGGTGAAGCTAGAACAAAACAGAGATGGATATCATCTGCTTGCTTTGAATAAAATTTGGGCTGATAAGAGCGTATAAATTTGAACTTATGGGGATGCAAATACGGTGAAAATAGATAGACTATAGTTAAAAAAATTATGTGATCGGGTTCTTGGGAACCCTCAATGCATGTAGCTCAGCCCCTAATCATGGTAGTATATTTTATGCCTGTTGTTTTCTCAAGCATAAAATATCTTTAGGCGGCTGTTGACGATGAAATTTGGTAAGCCTCGAAGTCATCATCAGCCTAGAGTCAGTATCGGTTTCAGAGTTCTGGAATCAGCTGATGGAAGCTATCAATCGCCAACAGTTGGATTCTTACCAAATTCGGTTAAGAAAATTAATCTATTAAATAAAACTTATCCAAAAGAGATCGAGTTCAAGTAGGATACGACATAGCAGTTTATCTATTAATTAGAAAGAGTCTGTTAGTTTTCTTTTATATTTAGGAAAGTGTGTTTAATATCCAATAATGTCTTTATGTTTTTCCCTTTATGTTTAGGAAAGTTCGAGTCGTGTTCGATATGAACTAGTATCTACTCATGAGTATAAATATGTACATCCGGGGTCCATGTAAAATATCTCTTGATCAATACAACTTTCGGCGCATCGCCACCTTTTACCATTTTACTTTCGACGAGTTCTTGTTTCTAGTTGGACTGCATCGGCTTCGATCTCTGACGAGGGGTAAGGCTTGTTATGGCGGCTTGCGTTATCGGGATTAGTGTTTTCATCGCTTTGACACTCTAATCTTGTTCATGTAAGTCGTCGAGTTATCATATACATTATATAATCCAGATTGATAAAGCTTTCTACTTGCATAGGCCGATCTCCATCTAGGGTTTTATCGATATCGGCTAGATTAATTTGTTGGCTTAGATTATATAATGTATCAACCACTCTAAAAATCAGTCAAAATCTTAATTGTCTAGATATTATGTTTCTTTTCATACTTAGTGCTGCATCAGTTAAGTTTGATCTACTAAGTCGTGCTTAGAACTATAATCTCTAGCATGCTTCTTGATTGCCAATAAGGGTTTTCTCGGGGTTTCAGCCGATGAGTTATCTGGACGTTGCATTGGCTTATAAGGATTATATACAAGTTGGATTTAGCCAATGACAACAAAGGTTTCACTGTTTATCTAACTATTTGGATTTATTGACATCGGACCTCTAGCCGATGTATGCTTTAACCTTCGGATCAACACTTATTCTATCATAACATTTATCAGTATCGCTGGAATCACTCCATCGACTTGTCAGCCGATCGGCTATTTTATCTGTTGTTTACACGTCTTGTCAGTTGCAGGATCAAGCTAACTGGCACGCCCGCATCTCACTAATATTTTGGACCTGCACCAGAGCTAAGCAGATCTCCCAGGCCGTCGTGTTTTTTACGTCAACACATTTTGGCACGCCTGGTGGGACGACACATTTTATACCTACATGTCTGAAGAAGTCAACGCCAATATCTTGGTTGTAATGGAGGATTTGACGGAGGAACAGAGGTAAGAAATGGAGCAAGCAAAAGCTGATTTTCAAAAGCGTTACCTTCAATGTTTCGTCATGACACCGCAAGGGCCAATTCAGAAATCTCAACTTACCGAGCCGAGGATTGAAACACTTCAATATAAAGTTGATAGAGCAGTTCATCATGCATTGTTTAATCAATTTGGAGTCTTGGTGGACACATTACGAAATTTGATCAAGGGAAAAGCTGAAGAGTTAATTGCTCAAAAAGGTCAGTTTGGGAGGCGAGCACATCTGCATCGGCATGATAATCGATATCAACAATATCGGCCAGAAGAACTTCAAGAGCATCAATGTGGAGAAGAACGATGCCTTCAGAGGAATGATGGTTGGGCTGATAGAATTGCAAAGTTAGTAGAGGAGCAGTTTGGAATTAGACCTAAGTAGCAGATCCATATATATCGGTAGTCATTTCCTGAATGGTTCGATAGAGTTCCGCTTCCATACCGATACAAGATTGTAGACTTTTCCAAGTTTTCAGGGCAAGATGATATATCTACAAAGGAACATACCAGCCGGTTCTTAGCGCAATGTGGGGAGGCATCGGCTGAAGAGCCTCCGAAAGTGAGTCTTTTCCATTATTTTGACTGGATCGGCTTTCACATGGTTTTCATCATTACCATCAAATTCTGTCAGAGGATGGGCCGATCTTGAGAAGCAATTTCATGATTATTTCTTTGCTGTAATCGATGAATTGAAGCTTTCAGACTTAATATTGGTTGAGCAGCAAAAGGGAGAATCGGCTATGGAATATATTCAAAGATTTCGTAATGTCCGTAGCCGATGCTACAGTTTGAGCCTAATGATGAGTAGCTAGCCGATCTTGCGTTCCAAGGATTGTCAACACCTATTAGAGATATATTCTTTTGCCATAAGTTTGACGATCTGGCACATCTAGCGCAGACAGTATCGGCTCATGAAAGCCGATTGCAAGAAGCAAAGGAAGATCAATTTTAGAGTAATCAAGGTGAGATTGAAGAAAATTTTGAATCATGAGTCCACATACTCCAAAACTGCGGGGCATGTGTTGACGACAAAATTTGGTAAGTCTCGAAGTCATCATCGGCCTAGAGTCAGTATTGGCTTCAGAGTTCTGGAATCGGCCGATGGAAGCTTTCAATCGTCAACACTCGGATTCTTACCGAATTCGGTTAAGGAAATTAATCTAATACAGGAAACTTATCCAAAAGAGATCGAGTTCAAGGAGGATGCGGCATAGCAGTTCAAAGAGTCTGTTAGTTTCCGTTTATCTTTAGGAAAGTGTGTTTAGTTTCCAATAAGGACTTTATGTTTTTCCTTTTATCTTTAGGAAAGTTTGAGTCGTGTTCGATATGGACCAGTATCTACTCAAGGGTATAAATATGTACACCCGGGATCGATGTAAAATCTCTCAATCAATACAACTTCGGCGCATCACCACCTTTTACCCTTTTACTTTCGACGAGTTCTTGTTTCAAGTTGGGCTGCATCGGCTTCGATCTCTGACGAGGGGTAAGGCTTGTTATGGTGGCTTGCATTATCGAGATTAGTGTTTTCATCGCTTCGACACTCTAATCTTATTCCTATAAGTCATCGAGTTATTATATACATTATATAATCCGGATTGACAATGTTTTCTACTTGCATCGACCAATCTCCATCTAGGGTTTTGTCGATATTGGCTAGATTACTTTGTTGTCTTAGATTATATAATGTATCAACCACCTAAAAATCAGTCAAAAGCTTGGTTTTCTAGATATTATATTTCTTTTTATACTTAGTGCTGCATTAGTTAAGTTTGATCTACTAAGTCGTGCTTAGAACCATAATCTCTAGCTTGCTTCTTGATGACCAATAAGGGTTTCCTCGGGGTTTCAGCCGATGAGTTATCTGGACATTGCATCAGCTTACAAGGATTATATACAAGTTGGATTTAGCCGATGACAACAAATGTTTCACTATTTATCTAATCATTTGGATTTATTGACATCTTATCTCCAGTCGATGTATGCTGTAACCTTCGGATCAACGCTTATTTTATCATAACATTTATCGGTATCGGCTGGAATCACTCCATCGGCTTGTCAACCAATCGGCTGTTTTATCTGTTGTTTACATGTTTTGTCAATTGCAGGATAAAACTGACTGGCACGCCCGTATCTCATTAATATTTTTGACCTGCATTGGAACTAAGCATATCTCCCAGGCTGTCGTGGTTTTTACGTCAACAGCGGCCAAGTATGCTTAAAAGATGATTAATTAGCATCGTTAATGGCATACTATCTAGCCTAAAATATCTTAAAGCGGCCAAGTATGCTTAAAAGATAATTAATTATTGTCCTTAGTACTACGCATAATTATTTGTTGAGGGTAAATAAGTTTAAATAGTTATTCTCTAGCATACAATATATTGCGACAAAAACATATTTACTTTTATTTTGCATGTCCAATATGATTTGGTTGAGCATGTTGGGCACATATATATTTTTAAAGATGTGATAAAATCTTCTCACAATTATGAAAATATTTCTAAAAATACAACAAAACCAAAAGACATCAGACCATGTCAAACAGACTCTAATGATGAACAGAGAAATTTCTCCCTATAAATTTAAGCACTCTGGATTCTGAAATACAGCATAACAAACTAAGAAGAAACCTACGATATCTAAGACCTAAAGTATTACAATTATAATAATCTCAACTTTATGTTCTGGTTGGAGTGACAATCGAGTACATTCAGTTAAGTATCCAGCTGATCGTTTTTCTCCATTTTCTGTGCAGTCCAAGGGAGCTTAAGTTTCGCCTGTATGTTTTTCTTCTAGAGTGTGAAGATGTTGAAGATTTTCTCTGACTCTGGAAGTTTTGCCTCCGGATGAGGTGCATTCCAAGGTGGAGATTCTGCCTTTTGAAGATTTTGTAGCAGTCTTTGTTCTATTATATATCTTGAGTAGCTGAAAATGTTAAAATTTGTGCTTTAGTCGTATCTATCGTTCAATGTGTTAAATTTTGTTTCATGGATGACACCGATGGACTACTGTGCCTGCGACACATTTCATGTAAATTTTTAGTTAGGTGTTGCCAGAGTGTGTCTAGCTATATATGATAATTTGTACTATTTTGCTAACTTTTTCGGTAAATGCTGGTGAGAATCAGTGATATTCTAACTTGTAAGCATGTTCATGTTTTGTTTGCAATGATGCACTATAGACTTGGGAGTAGACAGATCAAATTCTCTTGCAACATCAGTCAATACTGTTGCACTCGACAAGAGTTTTTTCCTTCAAAAGTTTATTAAGCTTTACGCTTTTATTGTTCATGTATGCTCAGATTTTTCATCGTATTGCACCATTTTCCCTGTACCTATGTACTGGTTAGAACATAGAAATAGTTTTTCTTTTCGAAAAGAAAGTCACCGAGTTAACAGTATTTCAAGTTGCTCCGTGCTCAGTTGGTGCTGTGACCTATCAAGTACATACCTGTCACCATGTTGATTATTGTAGTGTGTACTGTTTACCAACTCATGCAATTACTCGACTCATTAAGCCGCTGCTACATATATAGCTTTTTTACCTGCACCTGTCATTTTGCCACATAGCTTTCTTGTTTTCTTCCTGAATGATTTCCACTCAAATATTGTAGCTAGCCAGCTTAATTAGACCATTCTCTAATTGTATTGTGGAGCTTTAGGCATAGTGCATACATTCTAGTTTTTTTCTTCTTCTGATAGTGTACTCGGTACCTAGGAGTGAGTGACATCAGGAGAACATGTTTTACAATCAGCTCGTAACTGCAAGGGCCACTGGTATTTGTTTAACTGTTCATCACTGATGATCCATTGGTGAGGAAGCATTTGTGGAGTGCATATCCTGTTGGCCGAGTTACCCGCCACTGCTGATTTCTTCTCAATATTTTGCACCAAACTCAGGAATTCGGTGACACATGTAATCTATTGTATCCTGTGTGTTGTAACCCTTGAGTTGATTTGCTAGGATAATTTTCCTAGGTTTCACTACTACAGAAATCGTTTTTGCAGATGGACAGAAACGATCTTCGCATGCGGTTCGTCGGCCCGCGTGCGCGAAATGGTCTGCGAAGATCATCATTTGCGCATGCGGCTGACCAGCCGCATGCGAAGATTGATCTTCGCACGCGGTCCATTAAGAGGGCCCCATGCGAAAATAGATCTTCGCATGCGGCCTATTTAAGCAGCCGCATGCGAAGATCGATCTTCGCATGTGGTCCACTTAACTGGACCGCATAGGAAAATTTAATTTTCGCATGCGGCTGCTTAGGTGGACCGCATGGGAAAATCAAATTTAAAAATAGCTGAATTAGTATCCTATATATTTTGTATGATTTATTAACGTGGTCTGGAATATATATCATATGAGATAATCGGATTGTTGTTAATATTGTAACAAACATAAAATACATAACCAGAAATTCAAACGTCATTTACATATGAATCTACAAGTACAAATGCCACAGATGTTTCGTTACATATATAAAAGTAGTGTTCATGTCATTGCATATGCTCTTTCTCCCACTCTCTTAGAGGTCGAAATTTATCTTCTAATGCGAGTTCACTCTCATTGTCGTAGAAGAGACCTCTTGCGTTGCAGATATCACGACGGATGAATCGGCAGAGGTCAGCGCACACGTTCCAGATAGTTGTGTCGTCGAATCGTTGTGCAACGTAAGGGATTTCCGGGATCTGTGCACAGAAAAGATAATAGAAGGTTTGTAAGTGAAATGTGTTTTCAATCTGGGTTTATGTGTTAAGCAGAACATGCTCACTTACTCGATCACTGGTTGTTTGGTACCTCCCGTTGACTTTGAGCATCTCGCACACGTAATATCCGCACAAGTTGGTTCCCGGTGGTTGTTTATAACACTGCGATATAGTAATAAGGGACCGATCATTACAAAGAATCCAGGGACTAATGTACTATAGGTTGTTAGTATTGGTATATATATGTTCGTACCGGCCAGGCAGTCTTGACGGATAACTTCTTCTTGGCCGGATCATTGATTGGTCCACCTTTTTTGCGGTAGTACATGTGTGCTCTGTTTGAAGAACAGAATTGTTTTTTCAGTACGTACAACACTGCAACTAGGAAAAAATGGATATTGAAATGTTTATCACTTACAAATTCAAAATAGTGAGGAATTACATAAACGTTTCCTTGTCATAGTGTGCGGGGTCCAACGATACAATCAATTGGTCTTTTGGATATACGAGGAATAATATGTAGTGGTCGCTGCAATTAAGAAAGAATAATTACAGTCAGAAAATAAAAAAATTGAGTGATTGATTTAACACACAGGAGAGAAAGCTTACGTCAACGCGTATGGGACCATTAAGACATTTTTGTCGGCGTGCGCCAACATTGCTATTGCCAAGTATGTTGCTACTTCTAGCTTCTTGCCCTTGTGCAGGTTCTTTATATATTCATCTTTTTCGGCTGGGGTCTTGTCAACCAATTCCGTGCAGTCGGCCCTCATCTGAACGGTGTGCTGTGTTTTGCATATCCTTGTTGGATCGACGTATCCAACCGGTGATCCAGTTCTATCAGCTTCGTGGAATTGCATCCTGTACAATGAAGATTGAAGTAATGAGATTTTTTTGTTCGGATTGACACATGTAAGATATAAGAGTTTATACTTACAGGCAGAACGCGGCAATTAGATTCACGTCTATTTTATCTAGCTTGTAGATGGCGTACAGGTCCCGGAAAGAGATGAAGAATATCCCATTAGGCCCACTCATGAAAGCACCTTCCGGGACGGCGACGCTGATGAAACCGAGACCCTTCCTAGCTGCCTTGATGTACCATTCATGCATGGCTCTCATTTCCCATGGTAGCTTGTTCAGAGGATATGTTGGTAAGAATAGTTTGCCATATTCATATTGTTCAGGCACATCTGCTGAAACCCAAGTCTGCACTTCATCTTGGGCACTTAGTACTGACTTCTGGCAGTCTGTCATGACGTGAGCAAGTTATTTTCTCTTATCAAAATTTCTGAAAGCTGAAAACATGAACTTCTCTTTATCCTTGTCAATCTCCTTTGGGTCGTATGTTGATATCAACTTTCGAATTGTACGAGGTTCCAAAGGAGTAGACTTCGGTCCGGATTTAGTTGCTTCAGGTTTAGGCACTTGTTCCACCAGAGCAGACTGGGGTGTGGGCGGAGAGGGTTGAACTGCTCGCAGAGAGGGGGGAGGTAGAGGTGCTGGCTCTTGGGCTGGGGAGGGTGGTGGAGTAGGTAGGCGAGGCGGGGACCTAATCGGTGGTGGTGACGCAGGATCTTGAGGGGAAGGTAGTCCAGGAGGCGACGGTGGTGCTGGAGCGGCAGCTGTCTTTGCTTGCGTTGAGGATGGAGTTGTACATGTCGGTGCTGGAGCAGCTCCTGTCAGGATTATGTCTCGACGATGCCATAGGATGAACTGATTTACTGCATCACCGAAAAGTTCAATCCCCTCCGGTGCAGGGATGTCTAGTTCCATTGAATTGTGCTCGCTATGTACCTTAGCGACTTGTACCCTTGCATAATCGTCAGGGATTGGCGTGTTGTGGAATTGACGGCCCGGTATCGCTAAACCTATTGCAACCTCTTTAGTCTTTCATGCCTGGCCGATAGGAATTACAAGCGAGCAAGGAGTTGGTCCAGTCATACCATCCACAGCGCATGGAGTTGTGT
Source organism: Oryza punctata (assembly GCA_000573905.2). Taxonomy (NCBI): domain Eukaryota; kingdom Viridiplantae; phylum Streptophyta; class Magnoliopsida; order Poales; family Poaceae; genus Oryza; species Oryza punctata. The sequence continues at coordinate 5,797,010 of CM002491.2, read as the reverse complement.
CCACTGAGCCTGCACTGCTACGTACTTGAGTTGTTTGCTGTGGTGATTGGATGGTTTGCTGACAGTCAGGGAATTGCGGGGGAAAGGCTGTGGGGTTTTCAGCTGCCAACGAGTAGAAGTGTTCCTTAACTTGGGCATAGATTTTGTCTGATAGTTGTTCCTTATATTTGTCCCTTTTCTTATAACTTGATGAGTCCAGTGGGAACCCTATCCTCCAACTCGTCTTTGAGGACAAACCCCTTACACGTCCAGAGTGTTCGGCTGTCCCCAACACTGCAGTAAGTTGGTCATTCTCCCTCCGGGGGACGAACTGTCCTGCTCTTTCTTTCTCGGCGATCTGCTGCAAACTTGTTGTCACCTGCTCTATCTCCGGAGTCTCGAATAGTATATCTCCCTCTTCTGACACTTGGCCAGTGCTGCGTGCCCAAACCCAGTTTTTGCTATGTTCCGCCATGGAGTCTACTAGCAAAGGTTTGCCAGCCGCTGCAAACTTTTGCTCCGTTTCGCGCCATCGATCGATGTGCCCAGCGTATCCGCTCGACCCCAATCTATGAGGATACTTGTTCTTCTTCACTAGATCTGACTTTTTTTCCTTAACGCCAACGCTTCAGCTGTGGTACGATCCGCAATGAAAGTATCACAGTCAGCCTGCGATATATGCCCGTAGTCGTTGAAGGGGGGAGATTCTTCTGAACGTAATCCCGATTTAGATCGGACTTCCACTGGTGCCATCGATCTCCCATCTTTTTCAATGTGTACTCTCTGCCCCTAACCTCCGCTCCAGGAGGGTACAAGAAAAACTTCTGCAAATCATTCCAGAGGAGAGTTTTAATGTTCTCGTCAACCTTTTCCCACATCTTTACATTGATTGGACAGCGTGTCCTAGCCAGAGTGCCACAGGTGTTGCTAAACCTGGACCTCACAATTGGTGGCTCGACGGGCTTCCCATCCGCATCGAGAGCAATCACGTTATATATGTCCTTTGGTAATTTGTTCTTGCTACGCTCACCACGTCTTCTTTTCCCACTTCCGACTGCACTCGCAGATGTATCCGTACGGTCCGGGGCAGACGTAGCAGTGTCCATTTCAACCTCGTCCTCTCTGCTAGTCCTCTTGGCTTTACGCTTTGAGCGGCGTCTGACTACCATCTGCACAATATAAGTAAGTCCCTATACCATTAGGTGGATTTGCTATTTACGTACGGAATAGTATGTGACTAACGAGGTTAAACACTTACGGCTTGTTCCATAGGAACATAGTCTGGATCACGATCGCTAGGGTTGAATTGCGTTATTTCCATCGGAAACGGGTCACTTGGTGTTTGCCACGTTTCTTCGCTAGATGCGGGAGCCTGATTGTTGCTACCGGAATTTTGAGGAGCTTTGCCTTCTTCAGGCGCTACTGGAGCGTTCGATGGAACCTTGTCGTTCGACATCTTACAAATTGATTTAAAAAGATGAGTATAGCACCGAATATTACTTCTCGTATCTAATATAGTCTATATTTCCTATCTGAAATTGTAAAATGTAATCTAATATTTCATGTCGTCATTACCAAATTTAACATAAGGATCAATTTAACATAAGCCTCAATTTAACATAAGCCTCAATGTAACATAAGCCTCAATTTAACATAAGCCTCAATTTAACATAAGTCTCAATTTAAAGTAAGTGCCAATTTAACATTAATCCAAAATTTCACATAACTCCAAATTTAACATAAGTCTCAAATTTATATTAAGACCCTATATACATAAGTCGCATAATTAACACAATCCACAATTTAACATAAGCCTCAATTTAACATAAGCCTCAATTTAAAGTAAGTGTCAATTTAACATTAGTCCAAAATATCACATAACTCCAAATTTAACATAAGTATCAAATTTATATTAAGTCCCTATATTACATGTCGCATAATTAACACAATCCACAATTTACCATAAGCCTCAATTTAACATAAGGCTCAATGTAACGCAAGTCACAAATTTAACGTTAGGCTCAATTAAACGTAAGTCCCACAATTAAGTCCCTATATTACATAAGTCCCATAATTATCATAAGTCCCTATATTACATAAGTCCCATAATTTAACATAATCCACAATTTAACATATTCCACAATTTAACATAATCCACAATTTAACATAATCCACAATTTAACATAATCCACAATTTAACATAAGTCCCACAAATTTTAATTATTTGCTACCATGATTTAATTAATTTTGAACTAAAATTTAAAATTTGTAACATTAATTTTGAACTAAATTTTGTAATTAAACATTAAGAATTTATATATGCCAATTCAACGCTTGCATGATTTAATTATATGTAAAAATTGTAACATTAATTTTGAACTAAAATTTGTAATTAAACATTTGTAATTAAAAATGAAGTCTCAAATACCGGCGGCGGCGAGGGGGCCCGGCGCGGGGGGAGGAGGGGGCGGCGGCGAGGGGGCCCGGTGAGGGGGTAGGAGGAGGCGGCAGTGAAAGGGCCCGGCGAGGGGGAGGAGGAAGCGGCGGCGAGGGGGCCCGACGAGGGGGCCGGCGGCGAGGGGGCCCAGCGAGGGGGTAGGAGGAGGCGACGGCGAGGGGTCCCGGCGAGGGAGCCGGTGGCGAGGGGGCCCGGGGAGGGGGTAGAAGGAGGCGGCGACGACGGGTGGCGGCGAGGGGCCCGGCGGCGAGGGAGCCGGCGGCGAGGGGGCCCGGCGAGGGGGTAGAAGGAGGCGGCGACGACGGGTGGTGGCGAGGGGGCCCGGTGAGGGCGTAGGAGGAGGCGGCGACAAGGGGGGCCGGCTGCGAGGGGTCCCGGCAAGGGGGGAGGTCTCGGCGGCGGTTGGTCTGAATTTGGGCAGCCTGGCGGCGGTTGGTCTGAATTTGGGCGCCTCTGGACTTAGAAATTTTCGGCAACCCCCGCCCTCCTATATATATAGGCCCAATCATCACATGCGGTCAGCGTAAGGGGCCGCATGGAAAAATGATCTTTCCATGCGGCTATCTTAAGCGCCCGCATGCGAAAATGATTTTCCCATGCGGCCCGTTAAGTCGGCCGCATGGAAAGATGATTTTTCCATGCGGCCACTTAAGCTGACCGCATGCGAAAATAATCTTTCCATGCGGCTGTCTTAATGGTTCGCATGTGAAAATCTTTTTTCACATATATAATTACAAATTTTATTTTCACATATATCTCTGTACAGTTTATTTAGATGAGACAAAAAATAAGCTGATGAAAGTTGGAACAACATTCTAATGAGCATAATTCATTCACAAATTTTACATTGTAATGAGTACGGAAGACTTGTCAGTTTAATTCATCAATTTAAAGTTGGAACAACATGGCAACTAAACGTTACAAACGAACTAGGTCGTAACTATCCTAGCAACACCATCTGATCGAAGGTACGACATATTAGCTTCATCGATGGTTCGCTCTAACTTCTTAATTCGCATAGAAAGATCAGTAAACACAGGTACATCGTCGAACTGGTTGTAATCAACGGGGTCTTCGATGTTGTTGATGCCTACAATCTGTTGCTTTCCAGTGACGACAATATCCATCTTTTGATCCGAATGGTCCTTCACGTAAAAAACTTGAGCCACACGCTCTGCTAAAACCCATGGATCATCCTTGTGGCCAGTTTTACTGCGATCGACTATCGTTAGCCCGTAGTCATCCACGGAAACCCCTGTTGTGTCTCTCACCCATTCACAACGGAGCACAGGGATCTGGATATTCAGGCCGTAGTCGAGTTCCCATATTTCCTTTATGGTCCCGTAATACAACTTCTTTTCACCAGTCCCGTCAATCGCTTCGACACGAATCCCACTGTTTTCTGCTGTGCTTTTCCTGTCCTTCGTATTCGTGTACAATGTAAATCCATTGATGTCGTACCCTTGCCATGAGTTGACAATACTTGAAGGCCCACATGCCAATCTATGTAAAGTAAGTTGCTCCATGTCATCACCAACTGGCAGGTTTAGGTCTTTGAACCATTGAGGAAATCGACGCTTGTGCTCTCTTGAAACCCAATCGGCGGATCGTCCTGGGAAGCAGCCTTTGATTTCTTCAATGTGTCGCTCAATAAATGGCTCGACGATAGCGAGCTGTTGTAGAACGCTGCTATGTGCCACGACCACCGTTTTGTAATCATTATCGAAGAACTGCTTCCTACCAACAGTACCCCTTCCAGATAATCTCCCTTCGTGTCGATGCACAGGAATCCCAATGGCATTAGCATCCTTTATGTAATCCATACAACACTCGACTGCCTCTTCTGTTGTATATCCCTCTATCATTGATCCCTCGGGGTGAGCGCGATTGCGTACGTAGCCTTTGAGGATCGACATGTAACGCTCATACGCCCACATCTGATGCAAGTATAAGGGACCAAGCTCGATAATCTGAGGGACGATGTGAACGATCAAATGCTCCATCATATCAAAATATGATGGTGGGAAATACATCTCAAGCTGGCATACAGTCTCGATAGCGAATGTCTGCAGTGGACCTAATTCGAGAGGATCAAAAACCTTTTGTGATATTCGGCTAAAAAAGTAACACAATTTTGTTATAACCACCTTGGTGTGGATAGGTTTGACTGCTCTTATAGCAATTGGTAGAAATACCGTTAGCATCCTATGGCAGTCATGTGCATTGTATATCCAGAAATGGTCAAATCCTTCATTGAGACTAGTTTCCTGATGTTCGATGAGAAACCAGTAGGCACTCTCACGCCTTGTAAGCATTTGTAGAATGCTTTTTTCTCTTCAAGTGTCAACGAGTAACAAGCAGGAGGAATCTTAGTCTTTCCACTTGCCAGCTCTACCGGGTGAAGGTCATGCCTTATGTCCAAATTTACAAGATCGTTACGTGACTTCAATCCATCCTTAGTCTTGCTGGGAATGTCCAGCAAGGTGCCGATGGTGCTATCAAACACGTTCTTCTCGAGGTGCATGACATCAATTGCATGACGAATCTCCAAGTCCTTCCAGTATTCTAAGTATCTAAAGAAAATTGAGTGCTTCTTGAATGGCAATGTAGCTTCCTCATCTTCAACTTTCTTCCTCTTTGCTGTCTTCTTCTTTCCCTTGCCAAATACAACCTTAATCTTCTTTGTTATCTCATACACGTAAGTACCGCTACGTGTTTCAAGGACAGTATCGTTCTCCACTGTCTTGTCGAACAATCTGGCCATCTTACGGTACTTGTGCCTTTGTGGTAGGAACCGTCGATGTCGCATGTACACTGTCTTCTTAGACGACGTAAGGTACTTGTACGAAGTTTTATCCAAACATATCAGACATCCAGTCTTCCCTTTAATCTGCCCCGATAATGAAAAGTTTGCAGGTAGATCATTGATGGTAACGAATATGATCGCACGTAGATTGAAGTGCTCCCGCTTAAACTCATCCCACAGTCGTAACCCCTCCTTCCATAGCTCCTCCATGTCCTCCATCAAAGGCTCTAGAAAAACATCTATATCGATTCCAGGTTGCTTCGGACCTTGTATGAGGATAGTGAGAAAAATATACTTTCGTTTCTGACATATCCACGTCGAAAGATTATACATTGTGAGAAGAACTGGCCATGTGCTGTGTGAGCTACTTAAATCACCAAACGGGTTCATTCCATCAGTGCTCAACGCGAACCTTACATGCCTTGGATCCTTAGCAAATTCTGGATGTTTTGCATCGAATGTCTTCCACTGGCGAGCATCGGCAGGATGTCGAATCATACCATCTGTCTTCCGACTCTCTTGATGCCATCTCATTAGCTCAGCATCACTCGGGTTTGAATACAGACGCTTCAAGTGGTCCTTAATTGGTAGGTACCACATCACCATTGACGGAATCTTTCTTTGCTTACGCTCCGATGAATCTGGGTCAATACACTCTCTATCAACGGTCCCATTTCCTGTTTTATACTGATCTACGCCACATGTTGGGCAGCTCTCCAAGTCCGCATATTCTTTACGGTATGATATACAATGATTCTCACAAGCGTGAATCTTTTCAACACCAAGAGTTAAAGGACATATGAGTTTCTTCGCTTGATATGTGTTCGATGGTATAAAGTTAGGCTTAGGAAGCAACACACTCAACAAACTCATAGATCATTAAAACTTGTGTCCGACCATCCGTGTTTAGCTTTCAATCTCAGAAGTTCAAGCACTGAACGCAATACTGTGAAATCCTTATCATATCCCTTCGCTTCATCGTAAAGAAGATCCTTCGATGCCTTTTCCAATGCCTGCCAATGGTCTAACCCGCGTGATCGGCCAGCTAGATCCTCTGGTTCAACATGGCGTAGCATATCCTCCAGATCAAAACCACCTTCAAAATATCACCATTTGTGCAAACATCTACATTCATCCTTTCACGGGACATGTCTTCGATTACAAAATTCTCGGCCTCAATCATCTCGAAACTTGAATCTTCATCGCCATCTTGGGGATCAGCGATTTCCCCGTGATATTTCCAAACGTTGTAATTGGTGGTGAATCCATGCTGCATTATGTGTCCCAATATTTCCCCAGGATCTACCACCAATTTCTGATTCTTACAGTGATGGCACGGATAAAATTTGTTTATCATACTCTCTCTCAAAGCATGCGCCTTAACCTTATTAATGAATTTAGATGTTTCTTTCAAAATAATGGGTGCGTTCTCCGCATCTCATACATCCATGACGACCGATCCATCTATATGTAAATACAAAAAGAATTACAAATACAAATAATAGACCGCAGCTATTTTATAAAAACGTGTAACTACATTTATATCGCTCAAAAAATACAACAGTACAAGTAACTAGTACGTACACAAATTTACATCCAAAATTTGCCCATCAAAAACTATATTTTATAGCTAGATTTTCCTTAAACTAGCTAAACCAAACCTTGTCACAATTTTTAAAATATCTCCAATTTCCACCAACGAAATTTAATAAAAATGGAGCCAAATGGAGGAGGATAGAGAGTACTACACCTTTCATATAGAGTTCAAGCAAAGATTTCGAGTTGAAAACCTCCCCCCCTATTTGTTGCATGCAATAGGAGAGAGAAAACTTCGGATTGAAATGCTCAATGTCGGGTCTGTAGCAGGATATATGGGCCCATCATCGCAAGCGGCCGCTTAAGATAACCACATGCGAAGATATATTATCGCATGCGGCTGCTTAAGACAGCCGCATGCGATAATAGCCATATTTTCGCATGCGGCCGTCTTACGTGACCGCATGGAATATTGCATGCGGTCCCGTAAGACGGCCGCATGCGAAAATACGCCTATTATCGCATGCGGCTGGCTTAAGTCAGCCGCATGCGATAATACATCTTCGCATGCAGCCGGTTGACCCGCCCCGGGGGGCAATTTTTGCAGGCGCAGCCACATGTCGCCCGTATGCAACCTAAATCGCCCCTCGTACAAAAAAACGATTTTAGTAGTGTTTATCAAAAATCATATACTCCTAGAAATGATGAAAACACTTTGAACTGTTAAATACAAACGATTGACGTGTTTAAGATGAGATCATGTAACTGAACAATGTCAGATAACTTGACTGCAGGTTTTGTCCTTGTGTTCGCCAAGCATGAGTTCATGCTTTATGGTGGTCTCCCTCATAAGTTGGGCCAACTCTCCTTAATATATCTGGCAGAACTCCTGCTATTAATGTTTAAAAAAAAGTAAGTCAAGTAATTAAATTCCAACTTCTCACAAAAAGGGTTAGACAATTTCCAACTGAATAAGCTAGACAGTTCAACCTTGTTGATATTCCCGTTACACTTCCAGAATGCTACGTGGTTATGATGTGGATGCCACCTCCCTTCTCTCTCTTATCTTATCTTCTCTTCTCTTCTCTTCTCTCTCTGTTTATCTCCCTTTCTTCCATGGATGGTGATGGGACTTGCATGTAGCCGCCACATCCGTTCCTGTTCTGCGGAGGACGGCACCTAGACATTCATGCAACGGAAAAGAAAGGGAGAGAGAAGGAAGAAGAGGAGAGGTGGAAGCCACGCCGGCGCATGTAGAAACCTGGAAGGAATGTGACAATTTCGGACCAGGATGACATATTTAAATAAGGAGGATTTGGACCTGCATTTCAAAGTATGAGACCTAGATGATACAACATAACAAGTGTAGGACCTTTGATGCACGTTCCTCAATTATTATATGTCCCTCTTAGCCAAACAGTCCATGTTGGCGTGATAATCCAACTGAATGATGTGAGCTAAAACTATGGGGTGACAAATCGTTGTTCTCACACTGCTATCATGTTGTGGAAACATTAGTTGCCACAGCATGTGACTAACGACAAGATGTCAAGAGATTACTGGTATATATATGAAATCACTAATGTGCTACTATCTTTATTCCAAAATATAAACTTTTTAGCTATGAGTCTGGATAAACTATTATGTAGATTTATAACTAAAAATATTTATGTTTTGGGACAGAGGGAGTAGTGGCTATTTGGGAACCTTTCGGTTTGCAGTATGTCATGAGAACTTTCGACCAGACCTGCCGAAACCAAGCAAGGAGCGAGGATTCGGGACTCGGGGCACCCAAGATCCATCGAAGCGAAACCCTATGGCAAAGACCACGAGGCGAAGGTGGTGAAAGGCGAAGAGTCGCGCCAAGCCCTTGTAAGTCTAAACGTGCTCTGGGCGAAGGCTACATGGCGAAGGGCGTACGCCGAAGGAGGATGACTTCGCCATATCGAGCCCCATCCCGGAAGGCTCAGGGGGCCGGCCCAACCGCTCCGGCCCAGGGACCAATGGGCCAGTAGCTGCTAGGTGGCCCGCTAAAGGCCCACATACCTTAATTACATTGAATACCCATGTAAATATCCCTTTCATAAGGGTGACCATATAAATTCCCCTGTAATAGCCCTAAACCCTAATAGGGGGACTTGTAATAGGATTATAAATAGCCCCCTAGGGCCATGTAAAGGGGGATCCCAAGAAAATCGTGAATTTAATACACTTTACTTTTTCCAACAACCGTTAAGTGACCACGTCCTTCGATGTATGCAGTTGTTGTTTCGACAACAGTTGGCACCGACCGTGGGGACATCTGAGCGAAACCAATGAGAGTGAATGCCACCGAAGAAGGTCTCAAAGGAGAGGGATGCTAACCCAAACGAGAGCATAGCAGAAGAGACAATCGCTGCCGAAGAAGGAGCAGAACCCTCGGCGCCCATCGCCGAAGCGGGGGCAGCGCCGTTGGCTTCGGCGCCTGCGCCGCAACCACCGCCTTCGGCTCCGATCTCTTCGGCGGTGCAAGTGTCGGAGATCCCTTTGGCGAGTCAGCTACTGGCGCCCCAACACACTTCGTCACATCCAACTACGACTTCGACCGCACTCGCCGCTGTGCAAGCCGACCCCAACCTTGAGGCGCAAGCCAAAGCAAGCATGGAAGCCATGCCGCAGAACATGACGCGACTCCAAGACATGCTTCACCAAATACAAGAGCAACAGTAAGCATACGAAGCAGCACGGCAAGGCAAGGTCACTTCGGCCCCAGTCATCCAGTACTCGGTGGGCTATATCCCGCCTCAAGCCGCGCAAGGACCGATGTACATCTCCGGGCAACCTTCGACCGCAGCAGCGCACTCGATTCCTGGTGTGCGGCTGCAGGTTCGACCGGCTGTGGTCCAGGTGCACCCCTCACCACCCGGTCAAATGTCGCAAGTAATGGCGGAGGGGGCTTCGGCCCTGCAAGCACAACTTCAAGCTTTCCTTCAGCAACTCAATCAACCCCACAACATCTCAAGCACAACCCCTTCGGTTCAGCCGGAGGGGAGCACCGGCCAAGGCGCAACCGGTTGGCTACCGTCGAACCAACCTGGGCCGGGGGCTTCGCCCTGGTGTCAAGGACCGCAGTTCGACTTTTACAACGCCGCCCAAGCACCACCGTTCGGAACCGGGCTGCCGAACGCCGTGGCCCAACCACACACGCAAGCCATGGCTTCGCCCTTTGGCACGCCGTGTCCACAGCCGAGCGGGCCCTCGCTGCAGGGCGTCATAAGCAAGGCAGGGGCGAAAAGGGGCTGCCGCTGAGCGGGGGAATCAAAATTCGTCCAATCCCACCACAATTCAAGTTCCTGCCCATTCCGCGGTACTCAGGCGAAACAGACCCAAAAGAGTTTCTGTCCATCTACGAGTCCGCGATCGAAGCCGCTCATGGCGACGAAAATACCAAGGCGAAGGTAATCCATCTCTCTCTAGACGGCATCGCCTGTTCTTGGTATTTCAATCTACCATCTAATAGCATTTACTCATGGAAGCAATTGCGCGATGTTTTCATCCTTAACTTTCGTGGCACCTACGAGGAGCCGAAGACGCAACAACATTTGCTCGGCATTCGCCAGAGGCCGGGGGAATCAATACGGGAGTGCATGCGTCGTTTCTCGCAAGCCTGGTGCCAAGTTCAAGATATAACTGAAACATCCATCATCAATGCAACTTCGGCCGGGTTGCTTGAAGGCTAACTCACAAGGAAAATCGCCGACAAGGAGCCGCAGACTCTCGAGCACCTGCTTCGCATCATCGACGGGTACACAAGGGGCGAAGAGGACTCCAAGCGAAGACAAGCAATCCAAGCTGAGTACGATAAAGCCTCCATCGCCGCTGCCCAAGCCCAGATTCAAGCACAGGTCACCGAACCAACTCCTCTCGCCGTTCGCCAACCTTAGCTGGCGAATCAAGGACAGCCGCCAAGACCAAGCCAAGCTCCCATGACTTGGAGAAAATTCAGAACTGACCGCATGGGCAAGCCCTCTGCAAGGAGTTCGACGCCTAACAAGGTGGCAGCCACCAGCAGCCTGTTCGCAAGATGGTCAGAAAAGACCTCTATTGCGCCTATCATGGGCGATCTTTGCACACTACCTATCAACAGGGCAGTACATAATGTTGAGGCCCAACCGCATGCTAAACACATGCCGAAGCCCGCCCCTCATGGTAAGGTGATCAAGATGCAAGTCAACGACGCTGACCCGGCGAAGTTCGTCCAGCTAGGGGGCGAACTGGGCGAAGAGGAGGCCAGGAACATCCTAGAAGTCCTCAAGAAGAACATTGACATCTTCGCCTGGAGTCCTCAAGTGAAATGCTGCTATAGCTAGCAGCTTCGCTAGTGGTAGTCAGTGCAGTCCTTGTCCAAGAGACAGAATCAGGACAGAAACCAGTATACTTTATCTCTGAAGCTTTGCAAGGGGCGAAGATAAGGTACATTGAGATTGAAAAGCTTGCTTACGCCCTAGTGATGGCTTCGCGCAAACTCAAGCACTATTTTCAGGCCCACAAAATCACTGTACCATCACAGTATCCTTTGGGCGAACTGCTCCGAGGCAAGGAAATTTCTGGTAGGCTCAGCAAGTGGGTAGCGGAGTTATCCCCCTTCGACCTGCATTTTGTTGCTCACACTACTATCAAATCCCAAGTCCTAGCCGACTTCGTGGCCGAATGGACACCGGCGTCCACCCCTGAACCTCAGCCCGTCGAACAGCCTTGGATAATGCACTCTGATGGCTCGTGGTCGCACAGGGGGCGGGCGCCGCGGCTGTACTCACTTCCCCAGGGGGCGTGCCAATTCGGTATGCCGCAAGGCTGCAGTTCGACATGACCAACAACACGACAGAGTACGAAGCGGTGTTGTTGGGGCTAAGAAAGGCGATGGCTTTGGGCGTTCGGCGATTGCTCATCCGAACAGACTCCAAGTTGGTGGCATGTCATGTTGACAAGTCTTTTGAGGCAAAAGACGAAGAGATGAAAAAGTACTTGGAGGCTGTTCGATCTATGGAAAAGTGCTTCGCCGGAATAATGATCGAACACTTACCTAGAGGCCAGAATGAGAAGCGGACACCCTGGTGAAATCTGCCGTCTGTGGGGGACCGCATTCACCAGGCATCTTTTTTGAGATCTTGTATGCACCAAGCGTGCCCACAGAAACCCTAGATATCATGGTCGTTGACCAAGCGGATTTGGGCGAAGACCCAGACGACTGGCGAACTCCGTTCGTAAAGTACCTCAAGAATGGCTGGCTCCCAGAGGATGAAGCAGAAGCGAAGTGCTTACAAATCAGAGCTAGGCAATACAAGTTGGTTTCAGGGCAGCTATATCGCTCTGGGGTGCTCCAACCTTTGCTTCGATGCATCTCCTTCGCCGAGGGCGAGGAAATGGTGAAGGAAATACACCAGGGGTTGTGTGGTGCACACCAAGCTGCAAGAATAGTTGCCTCCAAGCTGTTTCGCCAGGGAGTGTATTGGCCACTGTGCTGAAAGTTTGCATCGAGCAGGCCAAAAAGTGCGCAAGCTGCCAGCGACACGGCCGAAGCCAGACCGCACCGTAATATGAGCTGCAGCCAATCGCACCAGTATGGCCTTTCACCAGGTGGGGGCTAGACATCATTGGCCCATTCCCTGTAGCACGAAATGGATACAAGTTCGCGATTGTGGCCATTGAATACTTCTCACATTGGATCGAGGTCGAACCACTCGGTACGATCACTTCGGCAGCGGTACAAAAGTTTGTTTGGAAAAATATTGTTTGCCGTTTCGGAGTGCCAAAGGAATTCATCACGGACAACGGCAAGCAGTTCGACTCTGACAAGTTCAGAGAAATGTGTGATGGATGAAACCTAGAAATCAGGTTCGCTTCGGTCGCGCATCCACAGTCGAATGGGGCGGCCGATCGCACAAATGGCCGGATCTTGGAGGCGCTCAAGAAGAGGCTTGAAGGCGGGGCGAAGGGCGGATGGCTAGACGAAATGTTGTCTGTTCTTTGGGCCCTCCGAACAACTCCCACAAGGCCAACCAAGTTTAGCCCGTTCATGCTCCTCTACGGAGACGAAGCAATGACCCCAACAGAGCTAGGGGCTAACTCACCAGGGGTGATGTTCTATGGGAGCGAAGATGGGCGCGAAGTGTCGCTCGAACTCCTTGAGGGGGTACGAGTCGAAGCGCTAGAACACATGCGCAAGTACGCCACAAGCACTTCGGGAACCTACAATAAAAAGGTTCGCCCAACAGAGCTATTACCTGGCCATCTCGTCCTAAGGAAGAAGGCGAACCCAGTAGCGGTCGAGAAGCTTGAATCAAAGTGGGAAGGGCCGTACCTCATCAAGCACAGGTCAAGGACGGGCTCCTTTCGCCTAGCAACACTGTAAGGCGAAGAGTTCGATCACTCCTAGAACGCCGCTTCTCTTAAGCGTTTCTATGTTTAGGAAGGGTGGCAACCTACTCGCCAAAGTATAAAAATGTACATACCGTTATGTAGCCCTTTCGGCATCTGCATTATGTAAGCCTTCCGGCACAAAAATACAAAAAAAGGGAGGAATGAAAAAAAAGAAAAAAAAAACTGGACGTAGGGCTATTATCCACTCTGGAGGCCTGAACCCGTATAAAATCTTTGTGTCTTTCGCCTTTCCTACTTGTGTACATGATAAATTCGTGGAAAAACCCCAAGGCAAACACCTGATCAGCGAAAACGCCAGGGAGGCGAAACGAATCGGCCGAAGCATCGCTCGCCGAATGTTGAAACCGCGACAGCTTGTTTCGGAGAGTAAATAACCGAACACCGTTGTAATCGATCTACACAAAAAACATGTGCTGCTCCCAGTGTGTACCAAAGATCGATAACGGAAGACGAAAGCTGAAAAGTCAGCAGACCTATTTCGCTAATACACTCAAAGGGGCTGATATATTTCGACCTAACGACAGCACGAAAAGTGACAATGCAAAAATAGCGAAAAGAAAATAAAAGCACATCTTTATTAACTTCGGAAAAAATAATCGAAGAGTACATGTCGTACAACATAGCACGGGTGAAAGGAATACAACAAGCTCTACAGCTTAGTTTACAAGTAAATTACATCTTCGTCCCCAAAACAACTACCACTCCTTAGGGAGTGACCCGGCGAACTGGGTTCATCGTCGCTACTAATGTTGTAAACTATCATAAGGGGAGAAGGGGGTGAAACAAGAGATAGGCTGTAGCGGCGCTAGGTGATCGCCTCCTGCCAATCGGTCCTTTGATGGTTTCGCTAGAAGCGAACCATGCCTTCCAGGCGCGCCGAGTGGACATGATCGTAGCCTTCCAAGGTTCGCCCGGGGCGAGTACTCATCCAGCTAGCAACATTCACAACTTTGTAACTATTGCCATTTATCATCATCTCGTGGTAAACAGGTCGAAGCATGTATCGGACCTTCGGCAAATTTTTGACCGCAACAAACTTCTTGTTCCTGCTTCGCCAATCCCAAGGGGGGCCGAACACACACCTTTCGGCATAGACCCTGAAAACGGTGGAAAATCAAGTGGCAAAACGGGGAAGGAGAAGCTAGAACATATAAGTTGAGTGAAAAAAGTAAGTGAAGCAATACAAGCACGAGTACACAAAAGTTGGCGAAGCTTGTCACATATTCCAGATGTTAAAACATTCTACAATAAGATGGGCCATCGGCCATATTTACATTGTTCGCCCTATACGGCAAACACCAAAAAGTAAAACTACTAAGAATTTACAAAAAGGGCAGAGGGCCTCACACCTCTGGGTCGTCTTGGGCATCGCCTCCACCCTCTCCCGCTGGCTCTTCGCCTTGGTCCGCCACCTCCCTTTTCACCAGCTGCTCGAGCAGACAGGCCTTGGCAGTAGATCGGCCGTCCTTCTGCCAGAACTGCTTACACCAGGCGCGAAGTGCAGCCGAAATATCCTGGGCGCTCACCTCCCAGTCCCCCTTCACGAAGTCGGGGAACTTAGCGATATGCTCGCACCCAGACTACTGTAGCAAGCCCATGGCGAAGGCCGCTGACATGCGCGCACAGCAATCACCATACACGGTGGCACAGTCTGAGACCGTGCTGCCATCCTGCTGAGTCCATTCAGAGAACTCAAAAGCAGAGGCGCTTTCGCCCGGGACGCCCCACACCTTCGCCCCCATGTCGGTAAGGGCGAGGCGAAGTGTGCGGCAGGCGGTTTTAGCGGATTCGGTGGCCCTCGCCACCTCTCGCGCAAGTCGTTGTGACTTCGCCTTCGCCCTGTTAGCCTCCTGGCGAAGGGCCTCCATCTTCGGCTCTGTCAGGTTGTAGTAGTTAGTGAGGGCGGCGGAGTGCCCCCGCTCCTTCTCTAGTTCGGCCTTGAGGCGCTCGATTTCCACCTTCGTCTGGCTGCCCTTGTCCAGCTCGGCTTGGAGGCGTTTGTTTTCCGCCTTCACCTCCCTGAGGGATCGAGCGAGGCCCTCCATTTGCAGGCCCTTACGGCCCAGCTCGTCGTCTTTAGCCCGAAGATGGTTCTTCAGGCCATCCAGACATGCCCGCATGGTTCGCTCCGTCGAATAGTGGGCCGCGAGGATCTAGCGAAACAGGGAAGGAAGGAGAACAATAAGTCAGGTTGTCGAAAACAACGACGCAAAAAAAAACAAAAAGGAGAAGTTAATATACCCGAACCACCAGGCTCTTGACAGCGGAGCAGCCCTCGTCGAACTCGTTAAGTTCGGCGAAAAGGCTAGGGCCGCTGGCCGGAGCAACAATGTTGCTCACCCCGTCGATAAAGGGGATGAGCTCCGCCCGGGTCTCGAAGTCACCGGGGGCGAAGCGGGGCGGCACCTGGGAATAGTCCGAGCCAGACATCTTGGCCGCCTTCTTACCCTTATCAAGGGCAAGTGGCGAAACGAGCGGCTGGCGAACGGGGCTACTAAAAACCCGGGCCGCCGTCTTCACGACTTGTTCGGCTGAAGCCGAAGCTCCAGCCCTGTCCGCTGCACCAAGGCCGGTGGACAGGCCCAGGCTTCGCCCGGCGGGCGAAGTGGGTGTCTCGTGTGAGGACTCATCGTCGCTAAAGACGCGAGCAATGGCCACGAGTCCCTTTTTCTGGGGGGTCCTCTTAGCTGACTCCCCCTTCACCGTCTTGGCCACAGCAATCGCGACCAGGGCCTTCTCCCCCTCCATGTCTTTTCAGCGAAGGGGGGAGGAGATCGACTCCGCCCCGGTCTCGACATGCTCCGGGCTGGGAGTCGGAGTGTAGCCGCGTGTCCCGGAGCGGCTGTCGGCGGCCTCATCCGCGACCATTTCGGCCGCGACCTCTGTCTCCCCCGCGTCCTCCTGCTCTTCGACACCGTCCTCGTCGTCGGTGTCAGAGTCGGTGGAGACAGGGGCCTTTCGATTGCGTGGGGCAAACTTCACTTGCCCCCGCAAACGTTTGCCAGGAGGGGCCCTCTTCGCCATCGGCTTTGAATGGCTTCACCCTAGGGGGAGTTCGCCGATGTAAACCCGGTTCGCCCGGCCAGCCGCTTGTCGGGTTAACAGCTGGCTGTGTTCCGTGACCGACACATCGTCGATCAGCTTTCGGGCTTCGGTGTCGGCCTGGGTGAGGGTCAACACTGAAAAAAGACATATCGTTATGTAAGGTGTCGAACAAAAGAAAGAAACAAAGAGCGAAACATAAAGATGAAGAAAATACAAACTTACCATTCGCCCCAGCGGGCATAACAAGCTTCGGCAGGCTGTTGACCTCTTCGTCTTGGTCAACTTCGACCTACCACGATTGGGAGAGGGGGCATACGCGAAGCATGCATAACTCCTCCTCCAGGTCGCGGCAGCTTAGCCGAGAACAAACCTTGCGGAGCAAGGCGAACTGCGCCTCCAGAGCACCGTTGACGGCGACCTTGGGCTTCCGGACGGGCGAGATCGCCCTGCGCCGCCATCGGAGGGCCTTCGCCGCTTCAGACCCAGCCTCGAAGGGGATCGAGTGGTAAAACCACTTCGCTATCCAGTGGTGATCCCACTTCGACATGGTGGCATTAACCGGCCACAAGTTGGAGCGCTCGGGGCGAATGTTGAAGTTCACACTCCCGAACACCGTCTTCTTTGTCCCAGCAGGAGTGACCACCGTCTTCGAGTTCACAGTGGCCGAAAAGATAGCGCCGAAGAGCTCGGCGCTTGGTTCGAACCCAGCGGTCTGGCATGCCCAGTCGAAGGTGGCAATGCGGACCAGAGCCGAAGGGCTCAACTGGGGAAGCTCCACCTGAAAAAGGCGAAGAATTTCCGGCAACAATATGTTGCACGGAAACCGGAGCCCGGCCTCAAAGAACACGGCGAACACAACCGTCTGGTTGTCGCCTGGCTTCGGCACTTCAGCATCCCCGGGTGCGAAGGCCTGCCCCTCCACCACCACGCCGGAACTGACTATCTTCGCCAGCTCGTCGTCAATACAGCCGGGGTTGGGACCTGTTGTGGATACAGGGTTCGGCTTGCGTGGGGCCATGGCGAAGCAAGCGCGTAGTAGCGAAAGGGGTTAGTTGGCGAAAGGGTTCGATTGAGTTAGAGCGCAGTGAGTAAAAAGATGAGAAGAGAGAGCGTCTACGGTGAAAATGACGGGGGTATGGGCGGTGAAAAGGGAGGAGGAAGAATATATAGCCTACCAGGCGACGTTTCGCCTTCCTGGCCAATCACTGATTACCACGTGTCACAAGGGTAGGCGAAACGGTAAAATCCCATGGACCAAGCCACATAGTGCCGGGCCCTCAGGGAAAAAGCCCATCACTGTTCACTTCCTCCTCTAGCCCGAGCCATTGCTGCCAAGAGGAGGAGGAAGAAGGAAGGTGCTGCCGAAATTTTTGATAAATTTGTTTTTGGTGATAATATACAAATCGGAGAGATCGAAAAGGTTAGCAAATCCATTATCTAGTAATATATGCTTAGCATATTACATTTATAGCTTTGTTTTTATAAAATATTATCTTCAACAAGGTTTAAGCAAATGACGAGAGAGAAAAGATGTGTAGGCAAAATTAGGTTGATTTCGAAATTAGAAAATTTGGATACATATGTTAGTTTAATAAAATAGTTAAAGAAAAGTATAATTCGTTAAAGATATGTTTTCAACTTTACAAACAATAAAGAATAATATGTGGGACTATTGTAAAATTTTTGTATGATTACTTGTAAAAAAAAGTAGAAAACAAAGGTAATTGAAAAATATGTAATATAACTAGAAATATTGTTCGTACTATAAAAAAATATGTGTAGTACTTTAATAAAAATTTAAAAATAATTGTAAAATTATCTTCCTTCTCGTCGCCATCTTTGTAGCTCTTTTCTAGAAATTAGTTTCACTTTGAATCATGATGTTTTAAATTATTATATGACTATTTAACTAGTTTCAACTGTGTGGATTTCGTTAGTAACATTGGACTATTTGATGTATAGATGGATCGGCAATGGATGTACACAGTGGACCAACGGTCGAAAGTGTTTATTGAAGGCGTGCATTATTTTTTGAATGTGGCCAATGCTAACAGGCATAAGGGTTTCATGTGTTGTCCGTGCAAAAAGTGCAGTAACCAGAAGGAGTATTCATCATCAAGAACTATTCATGCGCACTTGTTTGAGTCTGGATTCATGCCTGGATATAATTTTGGACCTCGCACAAAGAGCTAGGAGTTACAATGGAATAAGATGAAGTAGAAGACGAGAATTTTCCAGACTGGGCTCATCAATACGGTGGATTTGAAGAAAATCCAGGAGGTGAGGTGGACAGAGCTGTTGAAGATAACGATGCTGTAGATGATCTTGGTCAGATATTGCGGGACGTAAAGGATGGTTGCGAAAGTGAGAAGGAGGTCCAAAAGTTGGACCGTATGTTAGCGGACCACAAAACTTCGTTGTACCCATGTTGCGAACAGGGGCACAAAAAGTTGGGTTCGACGCTAGAATTCTTGCAATGGAAGGATAAAAATGGTGTGAGTGAAAAGACATTTTGCGAGTTATTGAAACCTGTCAAGAACATTCTTCCGGAGGAAAATGAATTGCCCGAAACAACGTACGAAGCTAAGAAGGTGGTATGCCCTCTAGAACTAAAGTACATAAGATACACACATGTCCGAACGATTATATCCTCTATCACGGTGAGGAGTACGAGAACCTATAAGCATGCCTGGTTTATAAAGTACTACGATACAAGATCAAACGAGATGATCCAGGTGATGTGGATGGGCAACCTTCGAAGAATAGGGTTCCGGCTAAGGTGATGTGGTATTTTCCAATAATACCAAGGCTCAAACGTTTGTTCAGGAACAAAGAGCATGCTAGCATGATGCGTTGGCACGCAGAAGAACGTCAACAAGACGGGATGCTGAGACACCCCGCCGACGGGTCGCAGTGGCGAAACATCGATAGAACATTTTCAGACTTTGGAAAGGATGCCCGAAACGTAATGTTCGGTTTAAGTACAGATGGCATGAATCCATTTGGAGACAAGAGCAGCGGCCATAGCACATGGCCTGTGACCATGTGTATCTACAACCTCCCCCTGGCTATGCATGAAGTGAAAGTACGTCATGATGCCAATTATCATTCAAGGCCCAAAGCAACCTGGTAACGACATTGATGTGTACCTAAGACCATTGGTTGACGATCTGCTTCTGTTGTGGAACAAAGAAGGTGTCCCCGTGTGGGATGAGGACAAACAGGAGCATTTTAACCTACAAGCGTTGCTGTTCGTGACCATTAACGATTGGCCCGCACTGTGCAACCTATCTGGACAGTCAAACAAGGGGTACAAGGCTTGCACCCATTGTATGGATGAAACTAAAAGTACGTATCTGAAACTCTGCAGGAAGGTTGTGTACATGGGTCATCGTCGATTCCTTGTTGCAACTCATCTTATACGGAAAAAAGGCAAGCATTTCGAACAGAAGGCAGACCTCCGTACTAAGCCTAAACATCATAACGGAAAAGCCGTGTTTGCTATGGTGAAAGATCTGAAAGTAGTATATGTAAAGGGACCTGGCAGCCAACCTATAGAGAGCGAAGATGGGAAGTCTTAGACGTCCGACACGCAATCAACGTGATGCACCTCAGTAAGAACCTTTGTGTCAACCTGTTGGGCTTCCTAGCTATATATGGGAAGTCGAAAGATACACTTGAAGCACGTAATGATCTCAAGCATATGCAACAACGTGAGGACCTTCACCCGGAACCGAATGATGAAGGAAGTCATTATTTGAGTCCTGCAAGCTACACCCTGAGCAAGGAAGAGAAGGAAAGTATGTCTGAATGCCTAGAGAGCATCAAGGTACCGTCTGGATACTGCTCGAATATATAGAGAATAATAAGCGTGAAGGTGAAGAAGTTCACAAACCTAAAGTCTCATGACTATCACGTGTTGACGACACAACTGCTTCCTGTTATAATTCGTGGTATCCTTCCTGATAATGTCCATGGAACAATAACAAAATTATGTGCCTTCATGAATGCAATTTCGCAAAAGAACATCGATCCGGACAGTTTAACAACCCTTCAAGATGACGTGGTCCAATGTCTTGTCAGCTTTGAGATGATCTTTCCACCGTCATTCTTCAGTATAATGACGCATCTTCTATGTCACCTTGTGAAAGAGATCGGTATTCTTGGTCCTATGTATCTACACGAGGAAAAGGCGTGATACCTTGGAAATATGGATTTCAAGAGGACAGCCACACTTACAAGAGTCGGATGAGGAGCAAGAGGGATACGGAGGCGAAATTGAGATCTTGAGGAGTGGGTCACCCTACAGGACTTAAGGATGCAAGAGGAGGTCGAACGACGGGTGGACCAACGCTTGGCGGAACGACAGAGCCAGCAGACGTTGCAGCCGTCTGTCCCTCCTATCATGGTGAGCCCCTCAGGCAATCGCAGTAGCTATGCTTCTACGGGGCAAGCAGGAGAACAGGGCATAAAAGGTGCAGCAGGGCCAGCTCACGATGACACATCGTACCCCGTAGATGAAATCACGCAGCGGACACCTTGTGAGCTGCACAGCCCCTTCAAGAACATATCACTCAAGGTATGCTCGTAGTTTTATGATATATGTCTTGTAAATTGCAAACAGTTATGCATGCATCATTTAATTACTAACTAACCTCGATTCTCATGAAGGTGGCGTCGGGAATGGCCATACCAGTGGACCCTTCAGGGACTTACCATTGTAGACCGATTCCACCTGGGTACTCCAAGGTCGAAGTTGAACCGGTGGAATGAGGGTTCGAGGATCTCGAGCTGGATATCCTCGGGGGAGACGGGGAGACGAAACTAGGAGACATAGCCCGTGCCATTGTACTATGGTGCAAGCGGTACATCGTGTTTCCCAGACGAGCAGCGGCGTCTTCTTCTCCGTCTCCTCTGCCTGCACCCTCTCCTTCACCTGCACCATCTCCTCCACCTCCGCCTCCTCCACCTGCACCCTCTCCTCCGCATGCACCATCTCCTTCGCCTACACTGGCTCCTCCACCTCTGCCTCCTCCGCCTGCACCGTCGTCATATGCTCCGCCTTCACGAGCTACAAAGTCGTGCCTACTTCGTCCAGCGCCGTCAAAGTTTGCAGAACAAATGAAGAAGTCAAGACTTGACGAGCCAAAACTCCCCGCTCTCAAGGAAAGGGCGTACGACTGCACTCCCGAGGAGACTTGCGAGGTCGTATGAGCGAAAGTGAAGGCGTTCTTCAAGCCACGGAGCCCAGAAAAGAAGATTCCCATAGATTCGGCTGCTAAGAAGTTTTTCCAGAAGATGAGCGAACCGGTCAAGAGGGCTTTACTTTCGGATTATGACCGGTCGATGGCGAAGTCGGCTAGAAAGCAAAGAGTAAGGACCAAAGAAGTGCATCAGCTCGGAAAGCAACCGCAACAATCAGTTGAGCCGTTGCTACCACCCGGTAAGGCGGAACTAAGGCAATGGATGAAAGAGACGGATCTGAACAGGGAGCAGCTGGTGGGAAATGCACCAATAACCAAAGCAATCGAAGCCAATTTAAAATATAAATTTAAACTCGGTGAACCGCTTGTCAAGCCTGTTCAGGTGAACACCCTCTCCACATAAATGTATCGCTTCCTTCAATGGTATATGGAACATTCATCCAAAGGTAGAACGATGGTTGGAGCGAGGATAAGGAACTCAGATTACTATCAAGGAGATGATGTCCTGTGGATCAACTTCGAAGATGTATTTGATGTATACCAACTAGACGCCCTCGATGTCTCCATTCTCAGCTGCTGGGTTTTGTAAGTATCGTTTTACGCAAAATTAATTTTATTCCTTAGCTCCGTGTCTGTACCGTTCAATGGTTAAACTGTGCGGATAGTTGATGCAAATATCTTTAACCTTTTTAGAATGGAGATTCAATCGTGCCGTAAACAGGAGATTTACAATATTGGATTCATGGACCCCCGCAAAGTCAATGTCAAAATTATACGGGACTTTGAGGAGGCTACAGAGGACAATATTGTTTATTTCCTGGTGCAGCAGTATTACAAGACCTACATACTATTGCCCTATAACACAGCGTGAGTTTGAACTGTCTTTCTAATTTGTACCAACTTCTTCCTCATACTCATACTGTGACATATGTACTATCTCATGCAATTTGCAGATTCCACTGGGTCCTTCTCCTCTTCGACCTTTTACTTTGCAAAGTCCATGTCTATGACTCAATGGATAAACCGGAGTCTACTTTCGACAAGATTTTTGAAGTGATAGATAGGTAATGCCATCTATTCAACTGACAGAATTACGAACAATGCTATTAATTGCTTCTATGTAGATCTCCGATATTTAATCGTAGCTTCCAACTTTACATAGGGCATGGGCAATGTTCCGTACATTGGTCCGCGGGGTTTGGAAGAAAAACTTGGTAGGAGGTTTAATTTTCCGGTGAGTACATACTCCAAAAACATATTGAATTGTTAATTTGTTCTAGAAAAAACTAATACATTAAATCTCCCGTCGTTTCTCCAGTGTGCAAAACAGGAGCAAGGGAATAACTTGTGCGGCTACTACGTCTGCGAATATATTCACTGCATTGTACACCACATCAATAGTGACAAGGATTTGGAAGTACGCGAAAATCCTTCAAACATTATCCCATCGATTTCTTATTGACTTTATATACTTATATCTCAATTTTTTTCAAATGATAGATTATTTACATGAGGGAAAAACTATCCAACGAAGAATTTGTAAAGGCTATCCAAGAACAATTGATGGGATTTATCAATGAACAAATAATTGATCCCGCGGGACAATTCCACTACGATGGAAGGCCTATTGATCATGATCCCCATGTATAACTTGTCTTAAGTTTCTTTGTAATGTACAATAGAAATAAGAATTAACGAAGGATTGATACAAATATATGTATTTAGATGTCTATACATGTGTGTGAGTACATTTCGGTAATATGAGTATATATTTACTTGAGTGCATATATTTAAGGAACATATATATGTGATAAATATGTATTTATCACATATATATATGTGCAATATATTATAAATTATATTTAGATATATTATGCATATACATGTATTTATACATGTACATGCATAATATATAAACTAGCAGCTAGCAGCTAGCAGAACCAGCAATCTTTAAAAAAAGTAAAAATATCAACGCTACCATTTTTAGTCCCGGTTGGTGATAGCTGTTTAGTCCCGGTTATTTCACCCGGGACTAAACATGGGTATCTTTAGTCCCGGATTCGTGGTTCCGGTTGCATAACCGGGACTATAGTGGGTTATGAACCGGGGTAAAAAACCCCTTCTCCACCAGTGATAAATAGATGAATTGTAATGATATTTATGTGAATATGCACATTTGTAATGGCACATATCAAATTAACTCTTCGTGGAATGGCGAGAATTTTTTTCACTGAGCAGCAACATGCGTGAATTCATTTCTTTTATATATATAGATTGATAGAACCAACTCTTCACCATCCAAATCATATTTTATCCAATCTTTCTCTTGAATGAATTAATTATTGTCCTGATGATTGCTCCTACTAGTTTTGGTAGCAGCTGGTAAGCATGATACATAGGATCAAAGTTTCTGGCAACAGTGCTTCCTAGGAAGAGCATGCAGTGATGGTGCACCAACCGCAAAAGATGCACTCCGCTTTGATCTTATTAGAATGAGCAGCATGAGGATATGGAAAATAGCTTGCCATTCTCAGCAGACTTGCTAAGTTTGCACAAATAGCGCACCATTGCCTCATCACTTTTCACTATAGGGGAATGACTAGCGTACATTTTCTGCCTTCACTACTACTACTACAGATTACATTTTCTCGTGGGGGCAAAACACGTTTTCCCGTACGGAGGGTTATGCCGTCTACGCGTAGGGGTCTGCGAAAATAAAAGCTTTCGCGTGCGGGCGCCCCAACCACACGGAAAATTAGGCCTTCCCGTGCGGTCGGCTTAAGACGTCCGCACGGGATAATCTATTATCCCGTGCGGCCATATTAAGCCGACCGCACGGGAAGGGCCACAAGCCCTATCGACTTGTTATTTTTTTAATTGTTGTTTATGTGTTTTACGAATGGTGCAGTGGCAAATAGAGTCGTAGTTATTCACGATCAATTGCAAACACGATTATTCTTTATAAAGAAACTGTCACAAGTTAAACTTTATAATACATCGTAACGAGCACTTATTTAGCATATATATGTACATGGAAGTTGCTAGAATGCTAGTTTAACAAATATTACAAGTTCGGTCTCCCTCACAAACAAATGTTTTTATCGTGTTGCATGTTCTTTCTCCCACTCCCTAAGGCATTTGAATTTGTCGTCGGAAGCAAGTTCGCTCTCAGGGTCATAGAACTCCCCTAGATGGTTGCAGATGTCGCGGCGAATGAACCGGCACAAGTCCCCGCACAAGTTGAGAAACGTCTTTTTGTCAAAACGGTTTGCGGTACAGCGAATGCTCGGAAGCTATTGAAATAGGAGAAAAATGTATTTTTGTTAAAATCAATCTACGCAAACTAGACAGTACATGAAAGCAACACGATAACTTACATCTGTAAACTCAGTTCTGTATCTCCCGCAGACTCTGAGCATCTTGCACACGTAATATCCGCACAGGCTCGTACCGGGGGTTGCTTGTAACACTGCGTAAGAATAGTAGACATGTTAGTAGTAAAAACTCACAATGGCATCATAAAGTTAACGAATATATGATAACATACCGGCCAGCGTGCCTTTACGAGGAGCTTTACTCTCTGTTGATCCTTCACGAACCCGCCATGTCTTTTGTAATAGTCGTGTCATCTACACAGATTAAATGTTTGTTTGAGCTAACTTGAAAATTACATCTAAGGAGTATGGGATGTAGGAGGTTTGTTTAAACTTACAAATTCAGCAAGACAAGGAACTCCATGAACTTCTGCTCATCGTAGTGGGCCGGATCAAAAACTACGACCAAGTGGTCCCTTGGATATACGAGGAATAGTATGTAGTGATCGCTGCAAACAAGGGCTATGAATTACATAAGGCATCTGGTACATAATTTGATGTGCTATGATATTATACGAACGGAACAAAGGGGATGTTGCTTAAGTTAGGTGCTATGGGACTATCAAGACTCTTTTGTCGGCGTGCGTGAGCATAGCTTGTTCGAGGTAAGTTGCCACCTCGACCCTCTTGTTCTTGTGCAACCTGTCCACATATTCTTTTCGTTCCTCCGGCATCTTATTCTTCAGTTGCGGACCATCCAAATTTAGCCTCACGGTGTGTGCCATCATGCAAGCCCTCGTCGGGTTGGCGTAGCCTATTGAGGCCCCCGTTCGTTGGGCATCCACCCATTGTGACCTAACAAATTATACAAGTTAAATGACTTTTAGTTATATGGCACACATTCGATAAGCGAAAAACAAGCCAGGAAACTTACAGGCACCACGCGCCGATGTGATTGATATCCATTTTTTCCATCATGAAGAATGCGTGCAGGACACTAAAACTGATGATGAAGTTTCCGTTGGGTCTGTCGATGAAAGCGTTATCCGGGACCTTAACAGTTATCATCCTAAGCCCCTTCTCGCTTGCTCTTAGGTACCAGTCATACATCAACCTCATTGGCCATGGGAGTTCGAGCATGACGTGGTACGGCAGGAATGGCTTGCCATACTCGTACATCTTCGGAACTTCTGTAGAATCCCAAGATTGCATATTGTCTGCATGACCTATTACGCTTTTCTGTGCATCCAATTGCGGTTCAGATTGGCCTAGCTTTGTCGGACCCTGTCCCCTGAATGACTTGAATACCAATCTTGTCTCGTACTCTGCCATTTCCTTAGGTTTGTACGTGGAAACCATTAGTGGTACGAGCTTGCGGGCTAGCGAAGTACTGGCCTTTTTGATGGTTGCATCTTCCAGCGCCGGTGGCACAGGTTGCACGGGAGTAGATTGCGGTGTAGGAGGTGAGTGGTGAACGGGAGACAGCTGCCGAGATAGCCGAGTTGGGGACGCTGGTGGAGCATGCTCTCCAGGTGGAGAAGGCACTCTCTTCGGGGATGGAGATCTTGCTAGCACCGGTGATCCTGTCGGGGTTGGGGAATTCGGTGGAGATGGCGGTGCTGGAGGGGAGGATGTTTGTCGCACTTCTCGAGCTGAGGTCATTATAGTTGGTTGTCCCGTGAGGATGATATCTCGACAATGTCAGAGGATGAACTGGTTCACAACATCTCCGAGTAGTTGTATCCCCTCTGGTGTTGGGATGTCCAGCTCCAACGTCATTTGATCGGCATTGACCCTCGATACTTGCACCCTTGCGTAGTCCTCCGGAATTGGCGTGCTATGGAACTGTCTCCCTGGTATCGCTAGACCGGACCCAACCTCCTTCGTTTTCCCAGCTCTGCCTATCGGGACGACAAGGCTGCACGGTGTCGGACTGGTTATAAGATCGACCGGGTAGGGTGTTGTTTCTATGGAACTGACACTGCTTGGGATCTGTACTGTCTGCTCCGCTTGAGGGACTAGGCCCGGAAAGGCTTGGGGATGTTGTGCGGCTAGCCTGTAGAATTGTTGGGTGACTTGCTGCGTTACTTGTTCGGTTACTTCTTCGCGCAACTTCGCCTTGTTGGTCTCCCGCTTCTTGTAACTTTTGGATTCTGTTGGAAACCCTACCTTCCAACTCGTTCTTGAAGATTTTCCCCTTATCCTACCGGAGTGTTCGGCAGTCCCCAACGCTGCCGTGAGTTCGTCATGCTCCCTTCTGGCGATGAACTCTCCTGACTTCTCCTTCTCGACGATCTGTTGGAGAGATGTGTTCACATTCTCGATTTTAGGGGACTCGAATAGCATCTCACCCTCATCCGTCACTTGCCCTGTGCTTCGTGCCCAATACCCAGTTTCTACTCCGCAGATTTAGGGGCTGGACCTACAACGACTTCCCTTGAGCTGCGAATTTTTCCTCTGTAGCTCGCCAATGGTCCACGTGACCGTCGTATCCACTGGACCCCAATCGGTGTGGATATTTGTTTTTCTTCGCCAGGTCCGACATCTTCTTCCTCCTTGCCAGGGCTTCAGGGGTTGTCATCTTCGGGACAAACTTGTCCCATTCAGCTAGCGGGTTATTGCCGTATTTTTCAAATGGAGTTTTGTTCTGCTGAACATAATAAGTGTTCATGTCGGATTTCCACTGACGACACCGATGGGCCATTGTACTCAAAGCAAATCTGCTCCCAAGGACCTCCGATCCAGGTGGATACACAAGGTACTTCTCCAACTCCTCCCACATTAAATTCTTGATGTTCTGGTTAACATCCTTCCACTCATCCACATTCAGCGGCCCATGAAGTCTTGCCACTGTCCTGCACGCGTTGCTAAATTTGGCCATCACGCGTTTCGGCTCGACGGGCTTCCCATCTTCGTTGAGAGCAGCAATGTAGTACGACTCCTTCAATAGTTGATTTCTGCTCCTCTTACCACGTTGTTTCTTCACGCGTCCACCTCCACTTACTGACGTGTCAGTTGGGTCTGGCCCTGATGTGGCGGTGTCGGCCTCTGCTTGAGCCCTGGCGGTAATCTGGTTGGCCTTCCGTTTCGACCTACGCCGAGTAGCCATCTGCACGAGTAAATTATTAGACTCCTATGATCTGGAATGCTAACAAATGTGTAACGAGTTGGACTGCGAACTTACGGCATGTTCGATCAGAATGTAATCAGGATCATTCTCCGGTTACTCAGTGGCCATTTGCGCTACTTCTATTTCGAACGGGTCTCGATGTCCGCAGGATTCCTCGCTAGAGGCTGCATCATGTCCGACAACTGTATCTGTGCGCGGATTGGGCGTGAGCTCTGCACCCGACGCAGCTAAGGGAGTCGGGTCCGGCTGATTGACCGTTGGTCCTGTGGCCGATGTTGGTACCACTATCTCGGAGGGAACTTTGTCGTTCGACATTTTGTTCTAGACACAGAAAATGTACGAAATGCATACGTATATAGCTAATTTAGTTGCCTATGGATAGTTTCTGAAGCAATTTATCCCTATGAAAGTATAATGATAAAATATAATATTTGTTTATTTATTTATCTATATAGTGTACGTACAATACTTTTCTTCAACGCATAATATGTTTGCGATGTTCTGAAATATGATTTGGTTAATTAATTATAGAGCGTAAGTACAATCAATTCATACAACAAAAATCATATTTGTGCAATATCTATTTATTTATTTATTTAATTTTTTCAGTACTTTTATAAAACATAATCCATATTCCGTAAATTAATGTTTATTTGTTTCATATGTAAACATATCACAAAATACAACTACATGTCTTTTATTCATTAATATGATTTGGTTACTTATTTAAAGAGCGTAAGTACAATCAATTCATACAACAAAAATCATATTTGTGCAATATCTATTTATAAAACATAATCCATATTCCGTAAGCCTATGTTTATTTGTTTCGTACGTAAACATATCACAAAATACAACTACATGTCTTTTATCCATGAATATGATTGGGTTATTTATTTGATAGCACATTCTCCGGTAAACATAGCACAAAATACAAATACATTCTATTCTCATACAACAAAAGAATATATTATTTTGCATGTTTTAGCATATTTCAAAAATAATACACAAAGTCACAAAACTTAAAAAAAACCTCTAGGCGGCGGCCGGCGTCGAGGTGGGGCTAGGAAGGAGGCAGCGGTGGCAGGTCTAGGCTAGGGAGGAGGAGGCGGCGGCTGGTGTCAAGATGGCCGGCCCGGGGAGGAGGAGGCGGCGCCCGGCGTCGAGGTGGGCCGGAAGGAAGCGGCGGCGGCCGGCTGGGGCCGGGGAGGAGGCGGCGTCGCCCGGTGTCGAGGTGGGGCCGGTAGGAAGCGGCGGCGGCCGGCTGGGGTCGGGGAGGAGGCGGCGATGGCCGTCGGCAGGTCTAGGCCGGGGAGTCGGCGGTGGCGGCCAGCGTCGCAGGATGCGGCGGCGGCTAGGGCAGAGGAGGCTGCGGCGGCAAATTTGGGCAGCCTGGCGGCGTAGAACATATGTTTCACCGGGACTTAGAAATTTTAGGGATCCCGCCAACTCCTTATATAGGTGGCAGTCATCGCATGCGGGCGGCTTAACAGAACCGCACGGGAAAATATTATTCCGTGCGGGCGTCTTAGAGGACCGCACAGGATAAACAATATTCCGTGTGGGCTTCCTAACGAACCACACGGGAGAATACTTATTCCGTGCGGTTGGTTAAGAAGCCCACACGGAATATTGTTTATCCCGTGCGGTCCTCTAAGACACCCGCACGGAATAATTATTATCCCGGGATAATGATTTTCAGAACTGTCTTATTTAAGTACTTAAATATTTGTGTTGCCATTACATCTGTAGTTAGACAAACAACTATTTACAAAATTTCAAATTTTTAAATAAGTAACAAATTAAATATTTGTGTTACAAATTTTTACCACATAAATAAACCATACGACATTTTACCGTCCATAATTAAATCGTTACGAAATATTAGCTTTTCCACGCGCCAACGACACATCACATATTTTCACAGAGGTAAACAATTACAAAATATGCTATCGTTTCACACTCTTTACAACACCGTCCGTCCGCTTCTTGCTGAAGTTCTCTTCATCAATCTTTCGCTCTATGCGTTTGATCCTGCTTGGAAGATCTGCGAATAACGGTATGTCCTCGTATTGGTTGTAATATGACACATCTTCGATGTCATCAATACCAACGATTTGTTGCTTTCCCGGTACAGTTACGTCCATCCGCTCGTCAGATGGGTCCTTCACGTAGAAAACTTGTGCGACACACTCAGCGAGAACCCACGGATCATCCTTGTGGCCTAATTTACTGCGGTCCACAACCGTAAGCCCATAGTCATCGATCCATATGCCTGTCGTGTCCTTCACCCATTGGCATCGAAGCACCGGGATCTGAATGTTAAGACCATAGTCAATCTCCCAAATGTCTTGTATGATTCCGTAGTATGATTTCTTCATGCCTGTTGCATACAACGCCTCCACACGCACTCCACTATTCTGAGCTGCGCTCTTCTTGTCCTTGGCTACCGTGTACAGTGTATAACCGCCGATATGGTACCCTTGCCATGAGGTCACGAGGCTACTTGGGCCTGTTGCCAGCCTCTGCAATGTTTTTTCCTCAGGCGACTCACCAAACGGGAGGTTTTTATCCTTCAACCATTCTAGAAATTTGCGCTTCTGTTCCTTCGAGATCCAAGCAGCCGGTCTTCTAAGATTGTTGACTCTTATCTCCTGATGTGTTTCTCAACGTACGGCTCGAGGATGGCGAGTTGTTGTAGCACGCTGCTATGTGCTTCGGCTACAGAAATATAATCGTTATCATAGAACCTTTTCTTGCCTACGGTCCCCTTCCCCGATAGCCGACCCTCGTGAACACGGGCGGGTATCCCAATTGGTGTGGCGTCCTTCATGTAATCTATACGCAGTCGACCACCTCCTCAGTTGTGTACCTCTCTATCATTGATCCCTCCGGATGAGCTCGGTTACGGACATATCCTTTCAGAACCGCCATGTACATCTCGTACGCCCACATCTGATGTAGGTATAAGGGACCAATTTCGATAATTTGAGGAATGATGTGGACAATCAGATGCTCCATCATATTGAAGTACGATGAAGGGAATAACATCTCAAGCTGGCACGCTGTCTCGATTGCGAACGTTTGAAGGTGGCCTAACTCTTCAGGATCAAAAACCTTCTGCGATATTGGCTTGACCACTCTTATCGCAATAGGTAGGAAGACAGTTAACATCTGTCACAATCATGAGCGTTGTAACCGGAGATAGTCAAATCTTTCATGGATGCAAGCTTTCTGATGTTCGATGAGAAACCAGTATGTACTTTCAAACTATGCAAACATCTATAGAAAGCCTTTTTCTCTTCTGGTGTCAGTGAGTAGCAAGCCGGAGGAATTTCCATCTTCTCATTTGCCAGCTCTTTTGGGTAAAGCTCATGCCTTAAGTCCATATTTACCAGGTCTGTACTTGACTTCAGCCCATCTTTCATCTTACTAGGGATGTCGAGCAAAGTGCCAATAGTTCTGTCGAACACGTTCTTCTCAAGATGCATTACGTCAATCGCATGATGAGTCTCCAAGTCTTTCCAGTATTCAAGATACCTGAAAAATATTGAATGCTTCTTGAAAGGCAATGTATTTTCCTGATCCGTTGCATCTGTATTACCTTGATCCGTGGCTTTCTTCCTCTTGCATGCTTTCTTCTTTCCCATCCCGAACACGACCTTAATATATTCTTTGTCATGTGAAATACTTGTGTACCAGTTCGTATTTCGGGAGGAAGATCGTTCTCTACTGTATTGTCGAACAATCTGGCCATCGCACGCCACCTGTGCCTCTGTGGTAAGAAGCGACGATGACGTATGTACACTAACTTGCTTGAGGCGGTGAGCTACTTGTACGACGTGTTGTCGATACATACAAGACAGCCAAACTTCCCCTTGAGCTAACCTGAAGGCGAAAAGTTCGCCGGTAGGTCGTTTATGGTAACGAATATGATGGCACGCAGAGTAAAATATTCCCTGCAGTACTCATCTGTTGATGCAAAAAACACACACTGGCCTGAGAGGTTTGCTTTACTCTAGTGCAGGTCCAAACTTGAGATCTTAGATTCGAGGGCGTGCTAGTTGATTTGATCCTGCAATCAACAAGAAAGAATATGCAAAGAATATTAGTAAACGATAGACAATCGGCCATAAGGCCGATTTCATATCGTATGTGACCTAGCCGATGCAATGAAGCATGAATCGACTGTAAGGTATATGAATAAGCCTAATGCTAGTATATCGGCTGTAGATATTAGCTTTATGTGATTATTAAATCAGTATTACTATAGAAATAAGTACTTGGTATAGATCGGACCGAACCGAGATAGTATAAATTTCTTAAGTCTATTGCAACATGAAATAACGATCACATAAGACTTATGATAAAGCATTAAAGCATATCGGTCATGAATCCGATATAATCTTATGATAAAGCATTAAAGATAGAATATAGAACATTAAACAAAGTCTAAACCATGTCAAATATTCCAAATAGATAAGATCGGCTGAAGCTCCGATGCTATCCTTATTGACAATCGTAAAGCATGTTATAGATCATGATTCTAAGATAACTCAATAGGTTGGACCGAACCAATGCAGCATTAAGTATGAAAGAAGCATGATATGTAACAAGCCAATAACATCAAATCAGGATGGTAGATACATTATATAACATGAATCAATAAAGTAAACTAGCCGATATCTTCGAAACCCTAAAACGGATCTAGCCGATATAGGAGATAGCATTATTGATCTAAGCTATATGCTGTATATGATAACTGTGGAACTTGCAAGATAGAATTAGAGTGTCATAACGATGCAAGCACTAATCCTAATAATGCAAATTGCCATGACAAGATATACCTTCTAGCCGAAGATCAAATTGATGCAACATGACTTCGAGAGCACAAGCTTTTCGAAAATAAGAAACAAAGGTGGCGATGCGCCGGAATTGATTGAACGTATGTTGTTCTTATTTACAAGACCTCGGGATTATATTTATACCCGAAAATACAAAAATTGTCCATTGCGGACACGACTCATATTAACCTATTACAAATCCAACTAACGAACAAGTCCCTTAGTCGGACTTTTACCAAGAATATCTATAAGGAAATTACATAAAATATCCTAATTAATAGATACAATTGCCTCCTCAGGACTTTATCCGTGCATGGCAATCCACATGAAACACGCTGATACAACCCGATGACGTGTATCGAATCACATTACCGAAATCGGCTCCATCGGCTAACCTTATCCAACCCTGATTCTGCCGATCAGTTCACAGTCGATTCGGACTCCAGCCGATGCGCCCTCTGTTTCCAAGATCCTTGCATATCTTCAAATCCGCTTCGGACTACATTGTGTTTTCGATTCTTACAGATAGATTGGCTTACCATATTTCATCGTCAACATCATCCCACACTCGCAACCCTTCTTTCCACATTTCTTGCATGTCCTCCATCAATGGTTCAAGAAAAACATCTATGTCAATCCCTGGCTGTTTTGGATCTTGAATAAGGATAGTCAACAAAATGTACTTTCGCTTCTAACCAATCCAGGTAGGCAAGTTATACATGGTGAGCAGCACTGGCTGTCACACCCTGGGGTTCCCCTCTAGCCTTAATTTCATAAATAAATCGCCCGAAGAAATTTTTCCTTTTAACCTAGAGCAAACCCTAATTAAAAGTGCCCTAAATAAATTGGAATCGGTGTGAGGGAATTCTTTTGGGTTCCTTCATGCCAAAATACATTAACAAGATGTTTAGCGGAATTTACAGAGCGCTAAAAATATTTCTTTCGAACCCAGTTGAAATCCTACCTTTGCACAAAAGTCCTGGGGAATCTCCCTTTTTCTTTTTCTCCCTTCCCTTCCTTTTTTCCCTTTTTCCTTCCCTCCTTTTCCTTTTTTTCCCCTCCCTTGGGCCGCCCTCTCCTTCCCTCTACCGGGCCGGCCGCCCCCCCTTTTTTCCCCTACCGGGCCAGCTGCGCCGCACGGCCCACCAGCCTCACCGCCCCTCCCTTCGGGCCTGCCCTCTCTCTCTCCTCCCCGTAGGCCTGCCCGTGGCCGTGGCCGTGGCCCGCAGGCCGCAAGTCTGTCGCGCATCCCTTCTCCTAGCTCCGGCCGGAACGGTCGCCGCGCCGCCCGAATCGCCCGGCGCCGCCCATATCGCCCCACCTCCGGAACGGCCGCCGCCCACCTTCCCGGGGTGCGCGCGCCACCCTCGCCCCTCCTCCCCTCCCCACGCCCCTTATCCCGCGACGTAGAGCTCGGGATTCGCAACCGAATACCGAGTTTCTCTCCCCATTTTTTCCCCCACTACTCCGGCGAGGAATTCGGAGCCCGTTGGCTCCCCACTCGCGCCGGAACCACTATAAAACCCTTCCTCTCGCTTCCCTCTCTCTTTTTCCGGAAACGCCATCGCGTCCCGTGCTCCCTAGCGTCGCGCCGCCGTCGTCCTCCTCTCCGGTGAGCCCTCACCGGTGAGCTCCTCCCCTCCCCCTCCTCGTTGTCCGGCCATGCCGCCTCGTCGCGCCGTGTGTCGCCGTGCCGCCGCCGCGCGCGCGCCCCTCTGCGCCCGGCCGCCGCGCGCCGCACGGTTGTCCGCGCCGGGTCGCCGCGCGTCGCCCGCCGCGCCGCCTTCCCGCCTAGCCGCGCCGGCTGTCGGCCGCGCCGGTCTTTGTCATGCCGGCCGCCCGCTCGCGTCGCCCGCGCCCGTTGGCCGCGCCGGTCTCTTGCTGCGCCGGGCTGCCATCGCTGCCGGCCATCTGCCGCACGCGCGCTTCCTCCCCTCGCTCGCGCCGGCCGGTCGCCGCCGCCGGTCGCCCGCCGCCGTGCCGGCCGCCCGCCGCGCCGCCGCTCTTGCCCGCTCGCCCGCGCCGGCCATCGCTGCCGCCGGCCGCTCGCCTTGCCTGCCGCCCGCCGGTGCGCCGCTGCCGCGTGCCCTTGTGCGCTGCACCGCGCCGTGCCACGTGGTCACCACGTGTGCGCCACGCGTGCGCCACGCGTGCGCCACGCGCGCGCTGCGTGGTAGGCCGCCGCCTGCTGTCCCGTGGACCTAGTCCACCGTGGACCGGCGGTCTTAAGCCGCTGACCAGTGGGGCCCGCCTGCCAGCGCCGCCCCACCCCTTTGCTGATGTCAGCCCTAGGACAATTGCGCAATAATCATTTAAACTCTCTGTTTAATTCTAAAATGCAGTAAAACTTGTAAAATTCATAACTAATTCATCCGGACTCCGTTTGAGTCCATTCAAATTGCAGTGAATTCATAAAAATGCCTAGAATCCATTAAAAATATTTCTGTTGTCTGTTTCAGTAGACTTATAGCCTGTATTGCTTGTGTGCTTTGTATGTCGTGTAGAATCCGGCAGTTCGGACGAACCCGTCTACTTCGAAGTCACTACTAGAAAATTCATTTTCGGCGTCGTAGGGGTTCCATTTTTGCAGGCGGTTGCGGTCTTCGGAGCAAAATCCCCGCCGGCGAAGATGATACCCGGGGTCAAGGGGCGGTCCGCCTGCGAAGATAGATCTTTGCAGGCAGGCCATATAAGCGTCGCCTGCGAAGATCTATCTTCGCAGGCGGCAGGAGACGTGCGCCTGCGAAGATCGATCTTCGCAGGCGACGCTTGTATGGCCCGCCTGCAAAGATGCACCTACATAATCTTCTTCCTTCCCGAGCCCTGTTCATTCTCCCCGAAGTTTCTCTCTCCTAAAGTGACATAAATATAGCGGGGAGGTTTTGAACTTCAAATCTTCGGGGGATTTTTCTACGGTGCTTAGATCTACTCATTTCCACACTAGGTATGCAATTTTTTAAACTTTTAGACCTCAATTTGTGATGGATTTATGCATGCAAAATTATGACGGAAAGCTCAATGTTTTTTAATTTATTTTCTTTTGATATGTTGATGTTAGATGCATGTATAATACTTGATGCCTCTTGTTGTAGTGGTTTAATGTGATAACATAAATTCTCAATTTTTTTATGTTGCTATCACATGCACCTCCTAGTTCTAGATCTAGATCTAGATGTTGTCATACATATATGAGAGAGAATAAAATTTTTAATGTCTATTTATTTGGTGCAATCAAAAAATAATTACACTAGTTTGTAATATGTCGATGATATGACTTTTTTGGATGTTCCTAATATACTAATTTGGCATGTCCGTGTAAAAAAATGAAATAAAATTAATGGAAATTAATTTACAATTAACCTTCAGTTAGTTTTTTCAATAAACCCTGCAAATCTGGTATTAATAGTGCAAATATTTTATGTTCATTTTTCTAGAGATATGGAGAGTCGGGAATGGATGTATCATTGGCCGAGGTTTTTGTCTCCATATAGAGATGAAGTGTCTAAATTTATTGGTATTGCGAAGGCACACGCTGAGAAGAATAATATGAGGAAGATAATTTGTCCATGTGCTGACTGTAAGAATGAAATAGGCTGGGAAGATGCTTATAAAGTGAAGGAGCACTTAGTAACTCGTGGATTTATGGACAAGTACGAAATATGGACACGTCATGGCGAAGAACAAGTGGACAGGCCTGAAAATGTGGTTCCGACACGATTTGAAGACATGGTGCACGACGATGGTTCTGTTGAGGATAGAATCGATCTAGAGGAAATGTTACGTCATGCAGAATCCGATGTGCTGATGGGGTCGGCTAGAGGTTTAAATAACTTTGAAGCTTTACAGAAGGCAGCTAAGAAAGTTCTGTACGATGAGTCGAACGGCTGTGACAGTGAGTTCACAACACTATGGTCAGTTCTTGAACTTATGAGGTTAAAGGCGAGACATGGATGGTCTGATACCAGTTTCGACAGTCTTTTAGAACTTCTGCAGAAAATGCTCCCGAGGCCTAACTCACTACCATCCAGCACATATCAAGTGAAGAAACTCATATGCCCCCTTTCACTTGGTGTGGAAAAGATTCATGCGTGCGTTAATCACTGCATACTGTACAGGAAAGAGTACGCTTCTTTAGATGAATGTCCAACATGCGTTGCTAGCCGGTACAAATCGAACAGCAATACTGGCCTAGAACCGTCTGACAGAACTGAGGGAACTCAGAGAAAAATCCCGCAGCTTGTGGTGTGGTACCTTCGCGTCAAAGACCGCATTAAACGGATATACTCAAATCCGCGAGATTCGGAACTAATGCGATGGCATGAAGAAGGGCGCAAGAAGGATGGGATGATTCGACACCCGGCAGATGCTCGTCAGTGGATAAACTTTGATGCTCAGTACAGAGAGTTTGCTAAAGACCCACAGAACATTAGGTTTGCCCTGAGTACTGATGGAGTTAATCCTTTCGGAGACATGAGCAGCTCACACAGTACTTGGCCAGTGCTTCTGACTATGTACAATCTTCCTACCTGGCTTTGTCAAAAATGAAAATACGTGCTACTCTGTATCCTCATACAGGGACCCCCGTCAGCCTGGTATTGATATTGACGTATTTCTTGAACCATTGTTGGAAGATATGGCAGATTTATGGAAAGAGGGATTGAAAGTGTGGGACGAGTACTTAAGAGAATACTTCACAGTGAAGGCCATCATTTTCGTGACCATTAACGATTATCCAGCAATGTTTTCAGTTTCAGGTCAAATTAAAGGTAAAATAGGATGTGTGATCTGCCTGAATGGAACGTACTATAGGTATCTACTGGGTTCCAACAAGCTTGTGTACAAGCGGCACCGGCGGTTCCTACGCACAAATCACAGGTACCGCAAGATGAAGGCTGAGTTCGATGGCACTGAAGAGACTGATCCTCCACCAAAACCTACATCGGGGGTAAAAGTGTGTGCAATGACAGAGAAAATTATTTGCGAATTTGGAAAAGTGACTAAGAAACAATCAAAGGGGACAAAGCGCAAGAAACCCGGGAAGAGTAAGAAACCAGAGTATAGTAAGAAGCAAGACAATATCTCGAAGCCAGATGATAAAATCCCTCCCCCATTCAAGAAGCATTCCATATTCTTTAAGTACCTCCCGTACTGGAAAGACCTAGAGGTTTGGCATGCCATAGACGTAATGCATTTAGAGAAGAATGTGTTTGACAAC
The DNA here is from genome assembly GCA_000573905.2 of Oryza punctata. Lineage (NCBI taxonomy): Eukaryota > Viridiplantae > Streptophyta > Magnoliopsida > Poales > Poaceae > Oryza > Oryza punctata. Next base: position 5,759,059 of record CM002491.2, on the reverse strand, counting down.
ATAGTTGGAACATTGTTGGACATGCCGAAGAAGACTAAAGATGGTCTGCAATCACGGATGGACCTCGTCGAGATGGGAATCAGGGAAGAGTTACACCCTCAAGAAGGAGAGAAGAATGGCAAAGTATATCTTCCACCAGCCTGTTTCACACTGACACCTGAGGAGAAGAAGTCCTTTTGCAAATCAATCCGCGATGTCAGAGTGCCCATAGGTTTCTCATCAAACATCAGTCAACTAGTTTCCATGAAAGATTTGTCGGTATCTGGTTATAATTCACACGAGTGTCATGTCTTGCTCACCGTGTTTCTTGCAATTGCAATAAGGGCCATAAAACCAGAGCATTTAAAGGTTGCCATCGCAAGATTGTGCTATTTTTTCAACGCAGTGTCACAAAAGGTCATTAGTCTCGAAGAGTTGGGAAAATCTCCGTACATTCGCACATGAGACACAGTGCCAGCTTGAGATGTGTTTCCCCCCGTCATTTTTTGATATGATGGAGCATCTCATTGTTCACATAGTGCCACAGATGGTGGCGCTTGGCCCATTTTACCTCCATCAAATGTGGTCATACGAGCGTTACATGGCGGTTTTGAAGGGTTACGTCCGAAATCGTGCACATCCAGAGGGATCAATGGTTGAGGGTTATAGTACTGAAGAGGTTGTCGAGTGTTGTATCGATTACCTCAAAGATGGATATGCAATTGGAGTACCTGTGGCCCGACACGAGGGTAGATTAAGCGGTAGGGGAACCATAGGAAAGAAGAGATTCGTCACCCATGATCACAAATCATTTCAAGAAGCTCACTTCAGCGTGCTTCATCAGTTCGCTATCGTTGAGCCTTACATCGATCAACATATCGAACTACTACGAGCTAACAATAAGGGTCGCCAAACGGAGTGGATAATGAAAGAACACAAGCGTCTCTTCATAGATTGGTTACGAGATCTAGACTTACCTGAGGGACAAATGACTGATGACATAACTATGAAGCGGTTGGCTTGTGGTCCATCAAGTACAGTAAATTCTTGGTAGGGATATGACATAAACGGGTACTCGTTTAGTACAATAGCTCGAGATAGTAAGACCTGTACACAAAACAGCGGTGTCCGTGTGGAGGCAATTGATGAAGCGGGGGAAAAACAATCATACTTCGGGTTTATTGAAGAAATATGGGAAATCGACTATGGGCACACAATGCAATTCCCCATATTTAAGTGCCAGTGGGTAAAATACCCGAACGGGGTCAATGTTGATAAGTTTGGTCTTACTATTGTTGACCTTGCGACTGTGGGTCACAAGGATGACCCTTGGGTACTCGCCAATCGCGTGGCACAAGTGTTTTATGTGAAAGACCCCTCTAATTTGAGGAAAGATAGAGTGCTACCAGGAAAACAAAAGATATTGGGAGTTGATGGGGTTGAAGATGTCGAAGATTACAATCAATACGATAGTATGCCACTTTATAATCAATTTGTACAAAAGATTAAGAATGTCGAGACAGCTACTCAGAAGACCGTGAAGCCTTACATGCGCACGGACGGTGTGGGCAAAAATGTTAAAGGGTAATTCATTAGTTAAGTGTTGGTGGTATCTAAGGGGATATGTGTGCTCGTATTGCAAAAAAGAACGGACGGACAATGTTGTACTCAACATTTTGCATATTTGTTTGTACTAATTTTTATATGCAATTACCATTCGTAGGGTCTAATTTACAGTTTTTTATATTTTAATAGTTTTTTTAAAAGAGGTTTCAAAATTTAGTAGCATTTTTTTAAGTGCACCTACCATTGTTTGAAAAGTTTTTAAAAATTTTAAAGTAGTATTAATGTAGCAAACATTTAAGTAAGATTTACATTTGATCCAGTAAAATTACCATTTTTTAAAGTAGTATTAATGTAGAATTACCATTTTTTATATATACTGTAGACATTTCCAAATTACAAAAATAAATTTTAAAAAATACTATATATAGAGATACTATATAGAGATACTATCTTCGCAGGCGGACGGCCCGCTTACGAAGATAGTTAAGCCGATTAGGGTTGACATCTTCGTAGGCGGGCCGCCCGCCTGCGAAGAGAGTGAAAAACATTTTCGCAGGCGGACGACCCGCTTGTGAAGATCATCTTCGCAGGCGGGCCGCCCGCCTGCGAAGATAGTATCTCTAGATAAGCACCGCCCGCGGCGCCAAAAATTCTAAGTCCAGACGGGAACCCTAGAATTTTTGGCACCAACAAGCTGCCAAAATTTTCCGTGCCCGCGCCGCCGTCGTCCGCCTGCGAGACCTTCGCCCTCCACCGTGCGGCCGACCTCCACCGCGCCGCCACCTCCTCCACCGCGTCGCTGCCTCCTCCGGCCACCGCCGCCCTCCACCGCGCGCGGCAGCTCCTCCACCGCCGCCGGCCGGCTTCCACCGCGCGGCCTCCTCCACCGCCGGCCGGCTTCCACCGCGCGGCCGCCGCCCTCCACCGCGCCGCCGCGCCCTCCACCGGCGTCCTCACCGGCCGGTTGGTGTTTTTTTTTTTGCCAAAACATTTTGATGTGTATAGACATGTGTATAATGATTGATTTAGTTGCTGTGTAATTGTTCAAGTTCTTGTGGAGAAAATCTATGCCTGAAATTCTTGAAGAAATGCACATGTGACAGTGTATATGCAAACGTATATGTTAGCCTTTCTTTGCCTGCTAAGAACAAATGCATGATGATCTGTCCTCCAATCTCATGCAAGTGGTTTATAAAGAGTTTTAAAATAATAATTTTAAGTGGTTTATAAAGAGTTTTAAAATAATAATTCTTTGCCTGCTAAGACCATACGTATATGTTAGCCTTAAAAACTTCTTCAATAAAATCATATATTTATTAATATTTTCATATATATTTATAAAAATAGTGGTCAAAAATATTTCTCACCGGCGACCGCTCACCCCTGCCAATAAGGATACAAGTTTCTCATCTCAAAGAAAGAAAAAGAACAATATAAGAATTGAGCTAGTGTTGATTTGTGTTGTAGGCGAAGGATTGTTTATTTGTTTTACCACCTACTCGATCAACTAGATGCGGATATCATCATACTTTATGCGAACACATTTACTTAACTCCCGAAGTATTGGACCTGACTTCAAATAATTTTAAGTGGTTTATAAAGAGTTTTAAAATAATAATTTTTATTACTGTTATATGTGGTTTTGTTTTATTTTTCTCTATGCTTGAATTTACTAATTTAGCAAATTATTAAATCTTTTTTGCAATTATGTACACAAGTTTTTAATACATAGTTTCGCAGTGTATTCATATACATTTTATTTTTTATGTTAGAAGTTTGAAACGATGGCCGATAGTACTAAAGGCACCGAAGAGAAGGGTTTAGGGGCGGAAGAGCCGTCCCTTCCTATTGTCGTTGCTCCGGAACCAACGGTCCCACCGGAAGGTAGTTCCGACAGCGACGTAGGTAACGATGGTTACTCGTCGCCAAGAGATCCTTGTCCAAGCCCTAAGAGGAGGAGAAAGGGTGACGGTGAACAAGGTGACAAGGACTACATTCCCTCTAAAGAAGGGGTAAGTAAACTTAATATGCTACTGTTCAAGATGATAACTACTAGCCCGACCTAATTCGAAACTGTGATATATACCTTAGGAAACGGCGCCACGACGATCGAAACGGCAGCCGAAGAGAAAAGATCACAAGGATGACGAGGAGGTCCCAGCTAACACAACCAGCTCAAAGCAGAGCGAACGGTCAGCAAAGGCGAAGAGAAGGAAGGTGAGCGGTTTTTTAGTTTTTTTGTACTAGGTATATTCAGTACGCACATTGATAGATGTTCAAAATCAAATTCACTGTCATCCCTAATATAACACAGTACAATGATAATGGAAGATGATGAAATGAAAACATAACCAATCAAGGCACAAATTACTAGCTCGACCCAACAACATATTTGTGAATTGGGACTTGTCCTCGTGTAATCAATGGCTACTTTTGGTTTGAATTGAGAATGTCCTCGTGTAATCAATGGCTACTTTTGGTTTGAATCGAGAATGGAATTGTTGAGGTAAAATACGTACGTTCATGAAACTTACAAGTATGTATATTCTCTCTTATAAAAATGGAAATTGTGTTGCATCACCCTCGTCTGTCATCACAACAAGTAAATGGATGGTTAAGCTGGGTCTGTGTTCATTACAACGTGACACCGCTAGGTGCTAGTTAAGTCAAACCATATAAAAACAGACATATTAATGGAATGGCTATATGGTTGATGACAAAAAAAAAAGATGGCTGAATCATTCATTTTCTGGGTCATTGATGTTTGTTGGGCTAGGCAGGTATGGCCTCTGGACTGTGAATTGGACTGGGCTTTTATTTGGACTTTGTGGGTCCCTCGTTCAAAGTTGAATTTCAAAATCCGTGCCTAACTTTTCTCTTTGCTTCCAAGTGAAAGAGTGGGATAGAAGAGAGAGTGAGAGGAGGCTTACTATCTTGCTGCCGATAGAATGAGAGTGGGAGAGAGGGGGGAGGAGGAGGCTGCTTACCATCTTGTCTTCTCCACCTTGGTGATGAGGAGGTGATTTTCACCGTCACCAGCGAATCGCCGGTGAGTTGCTGCTTTCCTTGCTTAAGTGATTGTTCGTGGTTGAATCCCCTTGGTTATTTGCTCCCTTTACTTGTTTTTCTTCGTTGATTTTGGAGTCTCCATTTCTACTTTGGTGGATTTGTAGGGCGGTGACGGTAATTTACAAGCGAGGTGCTACTTCCTTGTTCTGGTGATTAGTCATGCTTGAATCAGTTTTCGTTTCGGTGTTCGATTTAGTGTTTGAAGTGGTGATCTGGTGGTATATCTCTTGTTAGTTTTATATGTTGCATGAACTCAATTCGGTGGAGCTCATGAGGATTTTATTATGTGAGGAATATGTGTTCGGTTCATGTGGATTTTGTTGTGAGCATCTATGCTTTGTTTTCTATTCAAGGTAGAAAATTGTCTATTTGGAATATGATTTTTCATTTATGGTTTAGCTGTAGAAAAATTCTGTTTTTTATGGAATATTTTGGTTCAGCTGTAGATCTATTGATGTATTCTCACAGTATTACAGTAGCTCTTATGGATTTAGGTTTAGTTGTACATCTGATTGAGTTTAATTTAGCTCTTAGGCAAAATGTTATTACACTCATGTTTTACTTTTACTTTGTTCTCCTTAGATTATTCATGGTAATGATTAGCTATGTGAAAAATCATCACTTGCTTCTCAATAGCTAATGGGTGGATTTATCTTCATTGCTTGAATTTTACTCTATGACTTATGACTTATGAGAGGTGGAAAACAATTTGAGGCTAGATTAGTTTCTTATTCCGGTTGAACCCCCGTTCCGGTCCCTTTTTTCCACTATGCTTATTGTAGCTGTTACTAACTAACTATACCGTTGTTAATATGTAGCGACCATTATATCTGTTTACTCATCCACCCTAAAGACGGCACCGTGGTAGTCTTGGACCCTCTCGATTACAGACACCAACAGTACAAAGAATTTCTAAAAATCTTACAGTAGTAAGTGTTTATGACTTTTATTTTTATATGAATGTATTATAAATAAATATCCTCCTTAATGTGAAACGGTCCGACATCCATACAGTGCGTACCAATACTAGAAGTTCAAGGGTGGAGAACAGACCCGCACAAGGGAGAAGCTGCTAGTACGTACCTATTGGCCGGTAATACTCCACTCACTTAATGTATTTCAATTGTTTCACTAATTGAAATATTTAACTATTTTTCCCTGTGATATGTCCTGAAGTGTCACAAGCAACCTAGAGGAAGTATCCTTTGCGGGTATTACGCGTGCGAATTCCTAAGGGTTAATGGAAGGTACAGGACTAACACGGAGGATGTAAGTCTCTGCACTATGTACTAGCCAGCTTGACATATTTATGGTACTAATATATTATTTATCTTCAATGCATGCAGTTGCCAAGATTAGAACACCGAACAAGCTTTGACGATACAGGCATCACAAACGTGCAGCGTGATCTCTGCCATTTCATCCACCATGAGTGCTGTCATGTGAAAGGAGAATTCTTCGACCCAGAGGGTGTCCTTGCGACAAGTGCCGAGTTCAAGAATCTCCGGGAGTGGAACACTGCTATACCATAATGTAACTAGATAGCGTATTTCAAGTCACAACGTCAAAAAATATTGTAATATATATATATATATTGGCAACACTTTTGAGTTGTGCAATATATGTAAAATTCTCAGTACCAAATGCTTGATAATCATCCAATATATGTACATAATAATCAACCTGCAAAAATTTCTACTAACGGGCAAATTATTATTAAATTTACGGTCAAATTATTATTAAATTCCAAAAATCGAGACCTATCTTCGCAGGCGGCGTCTTTATATTTTCACAGGCGGAGCTGACTAGTCAACGATCGCCTGCGAAAATTATCTTCGCAGGCGGACGCCTCCCCCGCCTGCGAAGATCGGTGATCTTCACAGTCGTTTGCTTACAGGCGGACAGCCTCCCCGCCTGCGAAGATCGTTTTTACCCGCTTGCGATAATGCTTTTCCTAGTAGTGACTAGTCACCGAGGTCGACCCAGCACCCGTGCAAGGCAAGTCATGCTTTATCATTGATCATATTGTACCGAATTGCGCAATGTTCTATTTTCCTTTAAATACTGCATTATTTTATAATGTCATCTATATGGGTAATACTGTCCTATTGTACATGACTTTATGCATTGTTTACCTTGTACCTTTGATAGCTTGGGTAATTAAATGTGTAGTTCTTGGTTTAAGGTATGCTTAGCCCGCTTAGTCCAAATAGCTCACTAAAAGGGGATTCATTTAATAACTCTGGTATAGCTTCTATACATGAGAACCTTATGGAAATGCCACCCTGGTAGTCACATGAGCTTAAAACATGCTAAAAGGTGGGCTGTGGGTGTATGGTTTTGCTCGTCGCACCCATGGCAATTAAGGACCGGTTCGCGGGAATCCCTGGAAGAAACACCGTGCGTACCACAAGCCAGCGTGGGCAACGGCTGGACTTGTAGTGTAGCTTCCCTCTAGCTGACGTACACTGGCAAGGGTGAGCGTGATGGAGTTTGGATGGGCCCTGCGACGGTCTATGCGGCTTCCGGATTCACTGTGGCACGAGAGGGGGCTGCCCGCTGCCTGTTGAGGTGTGGGGGCGAAACCTGCGGTGGTACGATTGGTTAGAGGGGGTTATGCGAAGGGTCCTGTCACAGTCCCTTTCTGGGGTACCGTGGTGGTATACCGGCACACGGTAACGTGTCGTGGGGCTGTGTCTTGTGGGTACAGATGTACACCTCTGGCCAGAGTAAAACTATTCGAATAGCCGTGCCCGCGGTTATGGGCGATCGACCAGCTCACCGTGATTAGTCTCACCCTAATATAATTGGATTTATTTTGAACTGGGTAGTTCAGGTGGAATGGTTTGGGCCTGTCGCAACGTGGTGTAGCGTTGGGCAGCGATGGTTTAATTATGCTTACTTAACTTAACAGTTTTACCATTTTCAACTACTGTTTTAAATGCCAGCTTTATGCAAATGAACCCTAGCCTTTCATTGGCAACCCTTGCATCATACCATCTTTTCCGGTATGACTTGTTGAGTACAGTGGGTAGTACTCAGTCTTGCTCTTTTTTCCCCACACCAGAGTCGGAGTATGCTTCTGATGGTGGTTTCTCCGAGTGATCGTCGTCCTATCGTCAGGGATGCCTGTGGAGTGGTTTCGCCGCGCTGCAAGCGTCAGGAGTAGAATAAGCCTGTTTACCTTTTTCCGCTGCATTTATGTAAGACATTTGAATGTTTTGTAAGATGTGGATCTGTATGTCAACTTTGTCGTTTGTGTACCCTGGCTGGTCCTGGACAGGGGTTTAATGCACACTCTGTTCGGAAATTCGGCTTAGCGAATTTCTGGGCGTGACACTAGCCAAGTGCTGTGTGAGCTACTCAAGTCACTGAACGGGTTCATTCCATTCGTGCTCAATGCAAACCTTACATTTCGCGGTTCCAATGCAAATTCCGGGTGTAGTGCATCAAAGTTTTTCCACTGTCGAGCATCGGCGGGGTGTCGGATCATACCATCTGTCTTCCGACCCTCTCGATGCCATCGCAACAACTCGGCATCGGTACGGTTTGAAAACAGTCGCTTCAGGCGATCTTTCACTGGTAGGTACCACATCACCATAGCCGGAATCTTTTTCTTCGCTGGCACCGATGACTCTTGGTCGCCAACCTCTCCATTTGGGGATCCTTTGCCCTACGTGTAGCGACTCGTCCCACATGTTGGGCAATAGTCCAATTCCGCGTATTCTTTACGGTACAGTATGCAATGATTTACGTATGCATGAATCTTGTGAACACCTAGAGATAACGGACATATCAGTTTCTTGGCTTGATATGTGTTGGTCGGCAACAAGTTCGGCTTCGGAAGCATAACTCTCAACAGATCCAACAAATCGTTGAAGCTAGTGTACGACCATCCATGTCTGGCCTTCAATCTGAGTAGTTCAAGTACAGAGTGTAACACCATGTACTGCCTGTCACACCCTTTCGATTCGTAAACAAGATCCTTCGTTGCGTTTTCCAACGCTTTCCAATTGTCCAACCCTTGTTTTGTCGCAATCACAACCTCTGGTTCAATGTGTCGCAACATATCCTCAAGATCGAAATCAATATCTACATCATCTATACCGGAGCCACCAAATTCAGGGATCGTTCACTGTGACATGTCTTCGATTATAAAATTTTCTCTAGCATCAAAGCAAAAAACATCGGACTCGTCATTACGAACGGTGACTTCCACATGACAGGTCCATGTCCTGTAATCGTCCTTAAATCCACGCTCTAGAATGTACCCAAAAATTATCTTCGGATCTTGGAACATCTTTTCGTTCTTGCAATCGACGCATAAACACAAAATGTCCCTCCTGTTCTCTCTCAAAGCATGTGCCTTTGCCTGATCAACAAATTTGGATGCTTCCTTCAAAAACATCGGAGAAATTCTTCTGGTGTCATACATCCATGCCCGATCCATCTCGTAAAAATTTTTGATGAGTCGGATAAGACTATATTAAATCATATAAGAACGATCTGATGAAAATGCCCATCTTATTACTCCATGTGCACTTTTGAGTTCAATAACATTAATTTAATAATGAGAAATAAACTATAATTTCTAGACTTGTAAAATTAATATATTACACGTATTGCACCGAACAAATTTTGAAATAAATTAAGGTAACTAAACAAAGAGTAAAGTAAAGTACTATGCAAATTTGAATACCATTCAAATCTATTCATTCAAACAATACATTTAATCGACAAACAAATAGTCTATTTTCAAAAATAGATAAATTCTTCGCTTTTAACCGATAAAATTTGAAATAAATTGGGACAGATGTAACCAAGTAACCATAAAAAAGGTATGGACAAACTACAATCATTTTAATACCTAATTTGCAAATAATATATGTTAGCTAAATTGAAAATGTGCCTACACTACCCCATTTGAAAATAAGCAAATTACTTCGCATTCCACCGATAAAAAATGAAAAAAATGGAAGCAAATGAAGGAGGATAACAAGCATGTCACCTTTTATATGGATCCTAAGCAAAGATTTTAGGTTGAAAACCTCCCCCCTAATTTGTGTAAAATATATGAGAGAGAAAACACCAGCTTGAATGGGGCAAGCTCGGGTTGAGCTCAATATATGGTATGCATCATCGCGTGCGGTTTAGTAAAGCGGACCGCACGGGATAATAAACCGCACGCGATAATAGATTATCCCGTGCGGTCGGGTTAAGTCAACAGCACGCGATGATGGATATTATCACGTGCGGTTGACTTAAGCCGATCGCACGGGATAATCTATTATCCCGTGCGGTTAGTTACCCGGTCCAGGTGGATGGGTTTTTTCAGGCGGAGCTACTTACGGCTCGCCTGGAACCAAATATGATCGTTGTATAGAAAAATCTTTTGTGTAGTAGTGCTTGTAGAAGGAGAAGCGTTCTTTTATCCCAAATCATTATATTGAAGTATAATCCATTGGGCGAGGATCCAAGCATCTATGAAAATCAACAGTAATGCTGTTTATCATCTAGGAAAACACTCGGTATGACCATCATTCTTGTTTCTTGTAATGGTGCTGCAGAGGATGAATAATGAATTGAATAGTCAGTCCAATTATATGAACAACTAGTATAACAAATATTTCGACTTGAGCAGAGACTATCTGATGACGTTTCTTAAATGTGAAAGTATGCTGATGATTCACGAGCGTGTGTTTGAGGGCAAAGTGGCTCGGCATGGCAGTTAGATCGGTCGTTTGACCGATGTGGCGGCAGTGGTGATAAGATTGGCAGGATGGGCAATTTATCCACCAGGTAGGTTGGTGCGACCAATGTTTGTAAGGAGTCCAGTTTGGAAATGTTGACTTCAGTTTATTAGAGATATATATGCAAGGATCATTCCGACACGGATCAATATTAACGGCACATATATTTGCCATTTTAATTAAATTCCTCAAAATATTTTTCTATGTGTTGTACAATACTATGTCAGTAAAAAACCAGGCACATTGGCATTCTTGGCACTTACATGTGCCTTGATCTCCTAGAGAAGCTAGCAAATGCTATATGCCACAAACAAAATCAACGAATTATTTATTTTTTCTTGTAAATATCACAGCATGTACAAGAATTGTATGATTCTAATCACATATATCAACTAATGATGCAAGTTTATCATCGATTGCAATGTGGATTATGAATTTACTTTATATAACCATGCATGTATAGGTATAGCTAAAAATAAAGAAGCTTTTTATGAGATATTTAAACTTTTTTCTCTTTCATCTAGAGTTCTGTGTCATGAAATTAATTAGAGAGGGTGGTATGGATGTACCTTAATGCAGCAAAGGGAGGTGCGGAAATCTCATTGTTGCTGACTATTCTTCGTCAATTGCTCCTTTTTTGGGTTGATTTGTGATTTTGCTCTCTTCTGTCAATCTATTATTTAGTGGATCCAAAATCTTTGTTTGATATTAGGAAAATTTGTTAGTTATATCCGTGTTGTGCGTTTACGAGTAATACTGATTATAGTATTCCGTTTGGAGTAATTCTGTTATTATTTTTCAGTGTTTCGCTGGCATAACTGGCCGATAGTTTGATTGACAACTCTACCATGTCGTATTTTTTCTGTGTGCTTGTATGCTCAGTTTTTCTTCATGTTGCACTATTTTCCCTTTTACACCGGCTTATATTATACTTCATATATTTGTATAATATTACTTAGCAGTACTTTCTTTCAAAAAAGTTGTGTGCTCATCTGATATTATGTGGCATAAAAATGATTACTATCCTTTTTTATCATAAAAAACTTACTATTCGATGTATTGTCGACCAACTCAATTATTCAAATAATTCCACTGTTGCTATGCACAGAGAGTAACAGCTCGTATAACTCATAGGAAAGTAGGAGTAGCTTATATTATGCCTCACCGGTCCATTGTTCAAGTAGGTACAATAGACTGATTAGGCGGGCTCCAAAAACCTCCAGATTATTAAATTCGTACGTGGAAAAAAGAGACATCTTTCGCCCATTAGATCAGAGCAAGTTTAATAGTATATATAACTTATTGCTAACTATTAGCTTATACTAAATCTAACATGTATAATAGATTAACTATAAGATTTGCTCTATTTTTCTCTCCTCTCACTTTTTCTAACTATAAATTTAATGTAAATGTTTTGGAGTAAGAATATAGCTAGCTTTTGCACGTATAATAGATTAACTATAAGATTTGCTCTATTTTTCTCTCCTCTCACTTTTTCTAACTATAAATTTAATGTAAATGTTTTGGAGTAAGAATATAGCTAGCTTTTGCACGAGAGTCGACACTTCTTACTTTTCTTTATATCTCTCTTACTCCAACTCCAACTCCAGTAAGAGTTAGCTCCTATAAAAGCTGAAGTGGGTATGAAAGTATTTGGCTAGATTGATTAGCTCCACTCCACCACGTCCCTTGTTGGTATTTCGTCGAACACCTGGTTGGCGTCGCCCTGCCGCTGCCGCCGCCGCTCACCCCGCGCGTCGGGACTGTAGGGAGGAAGATAGGGAGGAGAGAGAAGGAGAGGAGAGGAGATGTGAAGGGGTAGTTCAATGGTATTTTTGTGTAAATACATTAAAAAATTAGAGGGTAGTGGGTCTTTTGGGATGGAGTAGAGCTGTGGAGCAGCAAAAGCCCAGCTCCACCCCCGTAGGATAAATTTGTTGTGCAGCTCTGTCAACTCCGCTCCAAAGAATAGATAATCTGTACCGTTTGACACAGCTCCAACTCTAAATAAGTTGAAGTTAGGAGTTAGAGCTGTTTTAAACGGGAGCATAGTTAGCTTATAACTCATTGAACCGGGGCATTGACATATTTTGGAACCCGTATGAATTATGTAACCGGGTGATAACACGGGTTCACACGCGTTAACGCTCGCATGCAGCCGGTGAAGGCGATTAACGACGCGTTTCGCAGGGCCCACGACGAACCCATCCGATCCCGTGCGGTATGCAGCTTCCTCTTCCGCTCCCCAATGCAATCCCCCTCCCCAGCCCACCTTGTTCCCCTCACGCGAACGCCGCAAACCAGATCGACCCCGCCCCGGCCGCCGTGTCGCGATTGTGTTCCACCCCGACGCCCTTCCCAATCTCCCCGCAAGGTCGCGTCGCTGCCGGTCGACCATATTCTGGGCGCTAGCATGCATGGTGTACGCCCTGCTGCCGCTGCCGGGTACTCGCGGCAAGGAATGTCCTGCTGTCGTCCAACTGCAGCATGGTCGGCGGAGAATGCACGTCGCATGCTGACTGACGGCATTCCGGTGGATGACTTGGGAGTCCGATGGTGAGGACGATGGATCTGCGAACATCACGAACGGATCTCATCGTCGATGGGAGCAGCAAGCAGCCTTCTAAATTTTGTTCTTCTCCTCTACTGAATGTTTGTCATCCAATCCGTCAAATTCATGTTGTGAATTGTTGTTTAATCCATCAAATACACCTTTTCTCTCTGTGACTTGTATTTTTCTTTGCGGATGGAGAACTCATGCGTTCGACACAGCAGTGACCACAAGGATTGAGTTTACTTTTGATCATGTGTATTGATATATGTATATAAAGTTAATTATTCCATGGAAAAGATACAGTCAACACAATAGGCAATTCATTATACAAGTTGGCTCTAAATATCGGCTCTAAAATGACATGGTCATAAGTAGAGCCAGCAGCTAGCTATACTATTAGTAGTACAGTCCATGTGTTGGTTAGATATTGCTTTGTATTTATTGTCTACACTAGCCAGGTAGCTGGAATTCTAAAAGTTTCATCAAATCTTGTTCCAGACAATAAATATTTTTGACCGGTGATAATAATAAAGATCTCATAAAGTAAGTGGAAGCATCGGGTTATATATGTACTCCCTCCGTCCCAAAATATAATAACTTTTAGGATTTAAAATTTATCCCAAAATATAACAATTTCTTCACCAACCTTCTCTTCCCAACCAATCACAACCCTCCACCATTCAATTTTCCCACCTACCCCCACTTCTCAACCAATCAAAATCTTCTCCTATTTAATTTTACCTACTTTCTTAATATCCGTGTTCAACCCTAAAAATCTCTACGTTATGGGACGGAGGGAGTATGCACTAGGTCAAACAACCCACATAAACCAACCAAAGGAACCAGATTAGTAGCGTACATGCATGGAGAGATTTCCCTAGTTACATTATTACATATGGGCTTATCTCAAAGGAAAAAGTTACATATCGGCTGAAAATTAAACAACTCAAGAAGCAAAGGCTATATGATTGAGCCACCCAAAGCGCGATATCTCATTTTATTGCGGAGATTCCTGCACTACGTTCGTTGCATGGAATGAGCGACATCAGAAAACCATAACTTGGAAAGTCCGTCCAACTTCGTTTATGTGGAGAGCATTTTCTTTTTTAGCAGTTTGGTTTATTTGTTTCCTTTGATAGCCTAATCACTGCTAGAGTTGTTTTGCTAGGTCAGGAATTTTCTAGCAGTTCCGGTATAATTAAACACCACATATATAGTTGTTCTGTCACAGCCGTAGTTTTCTTCCCAGGTAATTTTGATGTTTTTTCTTGTATTTAAGGTGCATGATTTAAAATTTTGCATCAGATTTACTTGCTACTAAAGTTTGAACCAAATCTGCACTTTAATCAGTAAACTAGCGTAATAACTATTAAATGCGTGTAAAAATTTAAGGGAAGTGGATATATGTCATAATTTATCCAATTACTAGATTATTTATCATGAATTAATATGTTTTTTTCCTAAATTTACACAATCAGGTTTGAACCCTTAAAAATTCAAACAAGTTTCAGCCTGAGCTCTTTTCTCCCGGAGCAAAATATTTCAAATTTTGAAATGCAATTCGGTGAAATGGAATATAGGTGTACTGGACTACCTACTCACAATTTACCACATCTATAATACTTAATATTCGTTGCACTCTTATTCTTTATGACATTGATGTCCATACATGAGATGCCCTCATTAGCGATGAATGGGGCAAAGCTTAAGCGAGCAAATGGGGAGGGGGGGGGGGGGGGGTTGAGAGGAGCGCAACCCACTTTCGGCCCCTGCACGCGCTTGTCCCCACGCTTGCATGCGCTTGTGCCCTGCACCTGCACCCGCACAACGGATGTTCATTTTCTACGTTTCCAGCAAGCTTGGCTATGGGGGCTGATTTGCACGAGCAGATCTAGGCCCCGAAGGCCGTGCAGCCAACCAAACGTGGCTGGCCTACACCCACACGTGCGAGTTAGGCATGGTGCAGACACTACGCCAGATCCTCACACCTCTGATGAGATATCAGTGACGGACAAAGCAAATGGTCACTGATGACCGTCACCTTTAACGGGTCATACGGGATACCGTCATCGGTGAGGCATCTGGCCCGGCCCATCATAGGTATCACCTCACCTGTGACGGGCCGCAAGACTAAGCCATCACAGGAGAGGCAGTGACAGGTTTTTCCTCCAACCCGTCATTGGTATGACCTCACCTGTAACGGGTCCTTTCATTACAAACCATCACAGGCGATGGGGGTCACTGTGACGGGTTTTCCTCCTGGCCCGTCACAGGTATCGACCTACCTGTGACGGGCAACTCAATTGAAGCCCATCAAAGGTATGACCAATACCTTTGACGGGCTTTTTTTTACCTAACCCGTTTGAGGTGTATTGGGTCTATAAATACCCCCAAACCGCCAATTGCTTTCCATCCCGACCATTTTACTGTTCACAAATCGGTTGGGAGGGCAAGGGGGGCGAATTTTTGCTAAAATTCAAGGTAAAAAACATATTATTCTTCCCTTCATTGTCAATATATCGATCATCATGTATTTTTCTTCCTATGTTGTTGATTTCAGATGGATCGTAGTTGGATGTAGCATGTTCATCGTTCGTCTACAGAGTATAGAGAGGGGGTCACTGAATTTGTCACTTTTGCGGAGAGTGACAAAAAAAAGTAGGATGAGCATGTACATATTGTGTCTACGTAGGGACTGTAAGAATGAAAAGATGATTCTTGATAGCTCAGAAGTGCATTCTCATTTGATAACGAATGGATTCATGAAGAAATATACCTGCTGGACCAAGCATGGAGAGCAGGAGGTGCCTGATGTCACAGCTGAAGAAGTGTTGGATCAGGATGTAGAGAACACCGCCGCCGTAGCTCGAGAAGGCATGTTCGTACCTTCTCCGTTAGGTGGAGAGACCATAGATTTGGACACTCAATATCTATGTACAATGTTGCATGACATTGAAGATGCAGAGGACAACGATAGAGATTTTGGGAAGTTTAGTAAGTTGGTGGAAGATTGTCAGATGCCCTTGTATGTTGGATGCAAGTCGAAGCATAGCAAGTTGTCATGCGTGTTGGAACTCATGAAGCTTAAGGCTAGTAATGGCTGGTCGGACAAGAGTTTTACAGAACTTCTTGAGCTTTTAAAGGACATGATGTCAGAGGGAAACAATTTACCATAGACGATATATTAAGCAAAGCAAGTATTATGTCCGTTGGGCCTGGAGGTCAGAAGAATTCATGCTTGTCCGAACGACTGTATTTTGTAATACAACGAATACGCTGACTTGGATGTCTGCCCTGTCTGTGGGGCATGTAGATACAAACGAGCAAAGAGTGAAGGTGAAGGAAGTAAGTCAAAGAGGGGAGGCCCCGCAAAGGTGGTGTGGTATCTCCCAATTGCGAAGCGTATGAAGAGAATGTTTGCGAATAAGGAACAAGCTAAGCTAGTGCGCTGGCATGCCGAAGAACGGAAAGTTGATAGTATGCTGAGGCACCTAGCAGATTCAGTAAAGTGGAGCACAATCGATAGGATTTACCAGGAATTCTCAAAGGACCCAAGAAACATGCGTTTCGCCATGTGTACGGACGACATTAATCCATTTGGTGATTTGAGCAATCGTTACAGTACATGGCCAGTTTTGCTTGTTAACTATAACCTTCCTCCCTAGTTGTGCTTCAAAAGAAAGTATATTATGCTTGCCATGCTCATTCAAGGACCGAGACAACCTGGCAATGATATCGATGTGTCCCTTGAACCGATAATCGATGACTTCCAAAGGCTATGGAATGAGGGCAGATGAACATGGGACGCATATGCACAAGAGTATTTCAACCTCCATGCGATGCTGTTTTGTACCATCAACGATTATCCGGCCCTTGGCAACCTTTCTGGCCAAACTGTGAAAGGGAAATGGGCGTGTTCGGAGTGTATGAAGGAAACAAGAAGCAAATGGTTGAAGCATTCACACAAGACGGTCTACATGGGTCATAGGAGATTTCTCTCAAGGTATCAACCGTATAGGAATATGATAAAGAATTTCAATGGATACAGAGATACAGCTGGACCCCCGGCAGAGCTAACAGGGACAGAGGTGCACAACTTAGTGATGGGAATAACCAACGAGTTTGGAAAAAAGAGGAAAGTTGGAAAGATAAAAGAGAAGAGCATGTCGAACGACAAAACAGAAGAGCATGTAGAAAAACAAAAGACAAAAAAGAGGAGCATGTGAAAAAAGAAGTCAATATTTTGGAGACTACCATACTGGAAGGATCTTGAAGTTCACCACTGGATAGATTTGATGCATGTGGAGAAGAATGTATGCGAGAGTTTAATGGGATTACTGCTTAACCCAGGTACTACAAAGGATGGTCTCAACGCCCGACGAGATCTGCAAGAAATGGGTGTTCGCTCGGAACTACATCCCATAACCACGGAATCCGGCAAGGTTTACCTTCCTCCAGCCTGCTACACTCTCGAAAGAAGAGAAGATTGATTTGCTAACATGTTTGAGTGGTATAAAGGTTCCATCTGGTTACTCATCAAGAATTAGTAGGTTCGTTTCATTGCAAGACCTTAAATTGGTAGGAATGAAGTCACATGATTGTCACGTTCTTATCACACAGCTGTTGCCCGTTGCAATAAGGAAAATTTTGCCTCCTAAGGTGCGACACACGATCCAGCGGTTGTGTTCCTTCTTCCATGCAATCGGCCAGAAGATCATTGATCCCGAGGGACTAGATGAACTACTGGTAGAACTTGTGAGAACCCTATGTCATCTTGAGATGTACTTTCCTCCAACTTTCTTTGACATAATGGAACATCTTCCCGTCCACTTTGTGAGGGAAACAAAGTGCTATGGTCCAGCTTTCATGAGGCAGATGTAACCTTGCGAAAGGTACCTGGGGATCCTTAAGGGTTATGTACGGAACCGTTCACACCCCGAGGGGAGTATCATCGACAGTTACACCACCGAAGAGGCCATCGATTTTTGTGTGGACTACATGTCAGAAACATATTCAATTGGATTACCACGATCTCATCACGAAGGGAGACTCGATGGTGTTGGTACTGTTGGAAGGAAGATTGTTAGGTTGGATCGGAAGGTGTATGATAAAGCTCATTTCACGGTACTACAGCATATGACTGATGTGGTGCCATACGTTGACGAACACCTTGCAGTTCTCCGACAGGAGAACCCAGGCCGATCAGAGAGTTGGGTTAGAAACAAGCACATGTCTTCTTTCAACGAGTGGCTGAAGAACCGAATTGCCAGGTTGCAGAATTTGTCTAGTGAAACACTTCAGTGGTTGTCACAGGGTCCTGAATGGAGTGCCACCACTTAGCAAGGATATGACATAAATTGATACACCTTTCACACGGTAAAGCAAGACAACAAATGCACAGTGCAGAACAGTGGGTTATGCATCGAGGCTGCTAGTGACGGTGGTCGGCTTGATCAATACTATGGGAGAGTTGAGCAAATATTGGAGCTAGATTATTTGAAGTTCAAAGTCCCGTTGTTTCGTTGTTGATGGGTTGATCTTCGCAATGTAAAAGTTGACAATGAAGGTTTCACCACTGTCAACTAGGCTAACAACGCGTACAAGGATGAACCGCTCGTTCTCGCCAAACAAGTTGTTCAAGTCTTCTACGCAGTTGACCCGTGTAACAAGAAACTACATGTTGTTCGTGAAGGGAAAAGGAGAATTGTTGGATTGGACAATATTGCAGACGAGGATGATTAAAACCAGCTCGTCCACGGCATAGGTCAAGAAATACCTCTAGAAGAGGAGGAAGAAGAAGATGACGTTCAGTATGCACACGTCGACCATGAGGAAGGATTATTTTTGTAATTTATGTACGTAGTTTATGTCTACATGTCTGTTATATATCTGTATGACTCTAATATGATCGCAATGATCAATAGTATAATGCTTATGAAATAGTCAAATAAAATAATTAAGTGAAGCACCCACTAGAAGTGAAATAAAATAAAAAAATTAGTAAAATAACGAAGTGCAATTACTACTGTTAGTGAAATAAAATAATTAAGTAAAACAAAATATGTAGTGTATGTGGAAATATGTTAAGGAAAATAAAAGAACTAAGTGGAATAAAAGAAAATAAAATAATATATTGTGGTCGAACTCACCTGTGACGGGCGCTAACTGTAGGGCCGTCACAGGTGACCTCACCTGTGACGGCCAGGAACGCTGGGCCCCTCACAGGTGATGTCACCTGTGACGGGCAGGAACGCTGGGCCCCTCACAGGTGACCTCACCTGTGACGGCCAGGAACGCTGGGCCCGTCACAGGTGGCCTCACCTGTGACGGGCAGGTAGTTGGCGCCCGTCACAGGTGAGTTTGACTAGGGTTGACCTAGGGTTGGATCTCTTCTAGATCTAGATCCGGTCACTCAATCACTCACTTACTCTCGATCCAAAACCACCGCCGCCGCCTTGTGTGCTCGCCGCTCGCCATCTCCGTCCTTTCCACCGCTGCCGCTCGCCCTCCTCTCCACCGTCGCCGCCCTCTCCGCCGTCCGTCTATCGAGGCCGCCGCCCTCTCCGCCCTCTCCACCATCATTGCCTGCCCTCTCCACCGTCCGTCCATCGAGGCCGCCGTCCTCGCCGGCCCCGACCTCCCCGACCCCCACCTCCCCGACACCGAGATCGACGACGCCGGCCTGCACAACCAATCAGCGCCATCCTCGCCGGCTCCCCACCCCCGTCTTCACCGCCGTCAGGATCCAGGACACCGGCCTGCACCGACGACCTGCACCGCCACCCCCTTTTCTCCTCGCCCTCTTCTCCAAGTACGCCCCCTTCCTCCTTTTTTTTGGTATTGGATAAATGTAGGGGCTAGATTTTGGATGAATGCAGTATTAGAGAAATTATTCTTTTGGTATTAGATGATTTTAGGATGAATTTTGGATATATGTATACATTTGAGATGTGAAATATATGATTTTGGATGATTTTGGATACATGCATATATTAGATGATTTTGGATATATGCATATTTGAGATGTGAAATATATGAGGTGATGAATTTGGACCGTTTGTGGATGATTTGGATAAATGTAGGGGCTAGATTTTGGATGAATGCAGTATTAGAGAAATTATTCTTTTGGTATTAGATGATTTTAGGATGAATTTTGCTATGATTAGATGAATTTCTATGTTTAGATGATTTTAGGATGAATTTAGGATGAATTTTGCTATTAGATGATATATAGGTGTGAAATAGATGTGAAATGCAGTATTAGAGAAATTATTCTTTTGGTATTAGATGATTTTAGGATGAATTTTGGTATTAGATGATTTTAGGATGAATTTTGCTATTAGATGATATATAGATGTGAAATAGATGTGAAATGTAGTATTAGAGAAATTATTCTTTTGGTAATAGATGATTTTAGGATGAATTTTGGATATATGTATATATTTGAGATGTGAAATGTATGATTTTGGATGAATTTTGGATATGTGCAGTATTAGATGATTTTGGATATGTGCAGTATTAGATGATTTTGGATATATGTAGGGTCTAGATTTTGGATGAATGCAGTATTAGTATATGAGGTGATGAATTTGGACTGTCTGTGGATGATTTGGATAAATGTAGGGGCTAGATTTTGGATGAACAGTATTAGAGAAATTATTCTTTTGGTATTAGATGATTTTAGGATGAATTTGCTATGTTTAGATGAATTTCTATGTTTAGATGAAGTTAGTAGTACTGTCTCCTTATTTTTTGATGAAATATATGCATATTTGAGATGTGAAATATATGAGGTGATGAATTTGGACTATTTGTGGATGATTTGGATAAATGTAGGGGCTAGATTTTGGATGAATGCAGTATTAGAGAAATTATTCTTTTGGTATTAGATGATTTTAGGATGAATTTTGCTATGTTTTTCGGAAAAATTAGAGCATGACAACGCCCGGCGCAAACCCGTCTTCCCCGACACCTGCGAGGATACAGGAAGAAGCAAACCCAGCCACGGAGACAGTTGCCGAAGGTCATCCCTCGACAACGGCGGTCGAACAACCCGAAAGTTATGGTAATTTATAGGATAATTTTTCACTACATGAACTGGTGAATTTTAGCTAGCACCCCTTAGCATATGTTGCCTTCTGCGTGTGCTGCAGAATCGCCCCAGCAAGAACATGCGTCGATGTCGGGCGGGACAAGTGCGAGTAGGTCAAGTAGAAACCCCCGGACACAAAATATATGGCCGATCACAGTGCAAGTTATAAGAGAGGTTGACGCTAGTGCTAGGCCCACGGCACCGAGGACTATCATTGGAAGATGGTCTAACTGCTGCGGGCTGGCGGCACGTGAGAATTTCGGGATCCTCCATAAAGATATCGACAAGGTCACACAAGCCGAGAAGGAGCGAGCTTGGATGGCAATGGAGAAATGGTTCACAATTCCGGTTGAAGCAAAGGATAGGCTCAAGCGGAAGGCATTCCATAAGATGGGCAAAGCTTGGAAGAATTGGAAGTCGATGATCTTCACCGAGTTTGTCAACCCACCGGGCAATCATATGTTGTTCAATGAATACCCTCAAATAACCGAAGCGGTGTGGGAGGAATTCTTCTCTCTGAAGAACACCCAAGAGTTTAGGGAATCAAGCGAGGCACATCGCCTACTGCAACAGCGGAATGAGCACCCGCATCGGTTGGGCACCGCAGGGTACATCGGGAAAGAGGCAATATGGGCCCAAGAGGATGCAGCCGCTGCAGCAGCGAATGTCCCTGCCCCGTTTTCGGACATCCCTGAACATAGAGCTCGCAACTGGGCGCGTGCAAGGGGTAAGGTTAACCCGGACGGCTCTGTCACATTTGAGAACAAAAGTGATGCCGTCGTCTATCAGGAACCGGTGAGTTCACTACTTAACCTAACTAATTACCGTTCGTATGAAGTAGAAGTTTGTATAAACGACTCTTGTTTTTTATAGTTGGGGTTGGTTGCTGAACAAACTTCACAAAGCGAGGTGGAGTCCGTGCCGAAGAGGCGCAAAGATGATATCCTCACAAAGGTGCTCGGAACCAAAGAACATCCTAGCCGGACTCGGTGAATTGGCAGCGATGTGCCCTGGAAGCATGGACTGCCGTAGTACAGCTCCCAATACAGGAAACGGAAAGTCTCCAAGGAAGAGAGGGACGCTCGTTATGCCGGCCCCTGGTCTCCCGGTCGCACCACTAGCTGTAGTGGAACACATAGAGGTAATTTATGTTATCCGATCCATATCTAATCAAAAACCTTTACACGTTCCAATATTAAATTCAAATTTTACATATGCAGGGCATAGCATAGTGTGTCCTACTGGCGAGGGTCCACCCAACTTTCGCTCCCGAAGTCGCTGAGGGCATGGCTTTCAAACCCTCGGTTACAGATAAGGTCCACGGTGTAGACCTGCTAGCTGGGTATGCCAAGGTGTCCATCGATGCAGTAAAGGACACCTGGTCAGGCTATCCGATGAAATCATGACTTTGGGCGATGCGCGCAAGACGTTCATACAATGGCCCAAAGAAGACATAGTTGTGAAGATGACTCCTCATCCAAGTCGACCGACGGAGCTTACACCGCCCAAGTCTAAGCTATCAATTGAGGCTCCCCGTGGACCGGCATTGTCAGTACCTCATTCTCCTGATGGAGCTGATATGGACTTGACAGATATAGCTCAAAGCATGGCTCCAATAAAGACCACAAGAAAGGCCGATAGCTCCCCACCACTTGTCAAGGGCCAGAAGCGTGAACGCGGCAAGGGGAAGGTCGGGGAGTTGGCGCCGGAGCTAAAAAGGGGCAAGGCTGCGACGTCGATGCCGGTGAGCAAAGCGGGGAAGGTCATGAGGGCGCCGGCACAATTTGAGCTAGGCATGCCATTGGTGGAGGATAATGTGTTAGCCGTGATGGGTATTGCTTGCCGAGAGCTCCATAAGCAATATATGGAGCTAAGCAATGCCAAGCGGAAAATGAGGGAGTCATCCATAGTTGGCCATCACGATCACCAGCCGTTCCTATCATCGCCTGCCTATATAACTATAGGCTTTGATGACCTCTTCGACCTGTTCAGGATCCGGAAGTTGGACACTGGACTTCTAAAATGCTACTCCTTGTAAGTGCAGACCTTCGATACCTGTGATATGATTGGACTATATCTCCTAATTAAATTAGTTCTAATACGTAAATGTTTTAAGGTTGTGTTGGATCGAGAGTCGTTGCCTTGGTAATCAGGTTGGGTTCCTTGATCCATCCATGGTGAACGAGGTTAATTTACAACCGAGCTTCACTGAGGTGGTTGACTATGTCAACCGGTGTTTATGGGCCCATCAAGGCAAGCAGTATATCATGTGTGCACACAACCAAGAGTAAGAGGACAATACCCTTCGTGTATATTATTTTTGAAGTTAAGGTTCCTATTACTAACGCTACATAACCACTGCGCAGGCGACATTGGATTCTCTTAGTCATCGTACCTAAGTGGAGTAGGGTTACCTACCTAAACTCCAATAAGTCGGAAGATTATGATTTCACTGAAATCACCAAGGCCTTAAATATGGCTTGGGGCCCATATGTGGAAAAGGGTGGTAGGCACAAGGAGGGCAAGGACGAACTTTATCATGACACCAAGTTCGCATGCGCACAACAGATCGGAGACCAGTGTGGTTTCCACGTATGCCACAACATGTCAACACTTCTAAGAGAGGTGACAGATTTCGACCCTAACGTTGTTGCTAATGGCGAATAAGCTCATTTCAGTACCAACATTGCTATTCAAAACGTGCTAACCTCTGATTTATTAAACATAAATGTAACACCCTAAAAATTAGACCTTCAAAAAAACAAAAAAAAACCAAAATGCGAACTTTTAAAGAAACTTTTAAATTAAGCCTCGTGTCACAATTAATTGCTCGCTTATTCGATCTTTGATAACGAGGTTCAAATTTATCAAATCAAGATAAGCATAAACCCTAAAACGAAGTCAATTTGGTGCACAATTAAAAAGAATAAGATAAAAAATGTGGTGAGGGACAATTGTAGTGAGGAAAATATTTTAAAATAAACATCGCGAATGTATAGACCTACGTAAAAACCGATTAAGGTATTTCATATAAAATATATAATAAATTATCCAAACTTGGAAATTTAGGGTAAAACAATTAGAACATTGGTCAACACTTATTTGGTGAATTTTACAGAATTTTTGGCGATTTTCTTTGGAAGGAAATCACCAAATTAACAAAACTACACTGGCGGCACTGTTCATTGGCCGCCAGGTGTTCGATCCGGCCCCGGACCCCCTGCCACGCGCCGTCCCGCACGCGCCGTCCCGCACGCCCACGCCGCACGACGGCGCCGTACCTTCGCGCCATACTGCCTTCGCCGCCGTACCGCCGCGCCATGCCGCCCGCTCGCGCCCACGCCACGCGCCGCCCTCGCGCCGTGCGCCCGCACGACGCCGCCGTACCCCGCGACATGCCGCCGCCTGTTGCCGCCGTGTCCGCCGTACGCGCCCACGCCGCCGTACACCTCCCCCACGCCGCGCGCCATGCCGCCATGTCCACCGTGCCGCCCCCGGCCGCCTATAAATTTCCCCCGGCCGAGCCCCTTCTCCCCCTATCTCTCCTCCTTCATTTTTTCCCTTCCTCCTTCTCCACTGCCGAGCGCCGTCGCCGCCTCCTCTGCTGCGCCGCCGCCTGGGCTGCCGCCGGCCGCCGCCGCTGCCGCCGCCGCCCGGTAGGTGCTGCCCCCCTTCTTCCTTTTCCCCCCTTTTTGCTGGCAAGAACTCTGTGAGAGAGAGAGAAACAGAGAAGGAGCAGAGAGAGCTGAGGAAGAAGGGAGAAAATAGAAAGGAAAAGAGAGAGAAAAAGAAAAAGGGAGAGAGAGAAAGGAAAGATAAAACAAAACAAAAAACAAATATAAAAATAAGAGAATAAAATAGAGAGAGATAAAATTTGAGGATTAGGAATTTAATTTTTGTTTATCTCAAAAATATGCGCTAGATTAATATAAAATGATTAGTTTAATAAATTAGTAGAATACACCGACATCGATTATTTTGGAAACACGAGTAAAAATTAAATCGGAGATTTAATTGATATTTAAATTATTTACCTAACTAGATTATTCGTTTAAATGATTAATCTTTAGCGGGGTACTTAGCCGATTATTTAGATTTTCGTTCGCTAATGTTTCGCTAAATCGATAACATATAATCACAGGATTAATTATCGGTCGTTTTAAATTGCTATCGTATATATGTGACCGTTCGTTATCCATTTAAATATCTACTTAGCCGGTATTTAGTTAGTTCCTCTAGTTAGGATTATCCACCAAATTAGACGTCGCAATTATTTACGCCAACTATTTACCGGATAGGGTTACCTTTTATTAGCGGAATCTAATTTACTCGAGACGCGTAAACTAGATCGGATTAATATTTTAAATTGGCTAGCGCTAATATTTTAGGATAACGGTATTAAAAATCAAAATAGGATTACTTCATAAATAAAATGGAATCGATATCGACATTCAAACGCTCGCGCTCGATCTTTTCTTTAATTGGATTTTGTTGGATTTTAATTGAATTCTAAATAAATTCAATTTCTTTCGCACGTAATTTTAGACACCGAGGGAGCTGAGTCCGACCAAAGTCCAAGAACCACCGGACTTCGAGCAAGGCAAGTCATCACTATCCTTGAGCATGTTGAACCCAAGTTGCAAAATTATTTTTATTTAGAAATAAAGTTGCATGCAATGATGAACACCCTACTTGTTATTATGCCATACCTTGCTTATTGTTTATCGTTACATTCCTTTCTAACCACGCTTATACATGAGTCCCTAGTCGATTATGACAAACGCTTAGTGATGCTAATCTAGAAACATGCATACTCATATATATCAAATGCTTTATGCTTGGGCAATTACCTTGGGGAAGGTAATTGAGATGCGGCATGTGGAGACATGAGCTCCACATTGCCATGATGTGATGATATGATTTAAGAAAAGAGGAATAAAACCAAACAAATGTTTTCGACTGGGGCGGATGGTGGATTTGGGTGGTATCCGGAAAAGGCTAGTTCCGTCCCCGGTCAGTTAAGGACCGAGCCATGAAGTTAAGCATGAAACGACCCCAGTACAACCGTACTTCTCGGATGGGTATAGACCTAGCTGACTAGATAGTTGAGTAGTGGCAGTATCCTTGCATAGATGGTTCACCCCAGTGTGTGAGGCAGGTTCGCTACGTCGGGGCAACCGTTGAGGTAGGGACCCGATGCGTACCCTACATCGGTATCGCCGTTGGTAGGACTGCCACGTGTGTGAGAGTGAGAACCTAAAACTTAAGATATAAATTTGTGCGTGTGTGAGACTCCTTTTCCCGGGAGCGCCAGAACTCCTCTCACTGCTAGAAACAGATACGCCTAGAGTGCACGAGGATGATAGTTCATGGAGCGGGTACTGCCAATGTAAGGTTATCGAAAGGCTTTGCCGTGACGCGTCTCATGTGTTGGGACGAGGCTCATGTGTTGGGCAGTCGCGGAGTACGGGTAAAGTGTACATCCACTGCAGTGTGAGTAAACCAAATCTATTCGAATAGCCGTGCTCGCGGATATTGAGCACCGGGACGTGCATTACACTTGGCTAGACTCTAAATTCTTAACCTGTGTGGGATGGGGTATTGCATGATGAATTTTATGCTGTTGGAGTCACTCCCTAAGAGCAGGGAAGGTGGGAGTCCACAGAAAACCATGACGACCAACGGCGGGAAGCCATCCTTGGGAATCACAATGGATGGTGGACAGAACCGTCGTTGTTTAATTTGAACTCTGGTACTAAAACTTGAACAGTTATGCTAGGTCCTAGGTTTGTGAAAATGATTGGAAAACTAGCTTTATGCAACAGAGCCTATGCCTTGCCTTGAATAAAAACCTTCATATGCATTGTTGCCGTGGTGACTTGCTGAGTACGGTTGGTACTCACTCTTGCAATTATAAACTTCATCAGAAGCTAAAGATGACACCGCGGAAGATCCATACGCCTACTACGAAGAGGATGCGGAAGATGAGGGTGCCCACTAGGTCTAGATACGGTCGTTGCCTGTGGCAATGAAGATGCCGCTGCCTTCGCTCTGCTACTTATCTATATTCTGCTTTTGGACTGTATTCCGGACCGTTCGGTCCTTTGTTCTAAGACTACGCCTTCGGGCCTATGATGTAATAATTCGTACACGATGCATATGTATGCACTTATGGTAATTCAACTATGTATCGTGTGTGCCAAACTACTTGATCCAGGGAAATGGCACAGATTACACGAGTGATTCCTGTTGCAAAACGGGGGTCCTTACAGAGTTGGTATCAGAGCCATACGACTGTAGGAAAGACCAAATGGCGCCCCACCCCAAAGTAGATGGTCAAGGGAGAGATTCCCAGATAGTAATATTTTCACAAAATCTACTTTCGCAAAACCAAATGCATTTTTCCTTAACCCATATCTACTTCTTTGCAAAATGAGTTTTACTTTTACTAATCTTAAACTTTCTTAAAAATAGATGGCAGATTCGAGTGCATCTTGGGAGATGGACCTACCCCTTTCAGAGGGATATGTCGTGGAGTTACACAGGATGATGAGGTGTCTGAGGTACCCGAGGATCCCTACCTACCTGGTGAGACAGATTGGACCAGCCTGGGAGGCTAGAGTGGTGGTTGAGTCCCAAGTTCCTTCAGAGGCAGGCCATTGGTTCAGGACACGCTACCGTCGCTACATGCTAGAGACAGCGATGCAGGATGCTACCCAGGAGGCCTTTCTCCGACTCAGCTCGATCCACCGATCTGATTTGGTGACCACAGAGTTTGCCCATCACCCGTTCCGAGAGGAGGACAGCTCCGTGTGCACCGTCCGGGACACACCCTGTTGCTACAACCCGATGGTGACCCGATTGTCCCGATGGGCGGAGGCTGTCGATGACAGCTACGAGACAGCTCTGTTGGAGATCGACGAGCAGCACAGGCGTCTGGTTGAGCTGGAGACCGAGGTGACTGACCTCACAGTGCAGCACCTACAGCTTGAGGAGGAGCACCAGACCCGGGGCAGTGAGATAGACTCACTGAAGACACAGCTCCAGGCCCGCAGCGACCAGTTGCAGCAGCTGTCAGGTCAGCAGGATGAGCGTCGCAGGATGATGGATACACTCGAGGAGAAGCTGAGGGTGAGTCAGGAGCACGTTAGTCAGCTTGCAGAGCAGCTCAGAGCCACCACAGTCAGTGCCACTGGGGCTTCCACTTCCGCAGCAGTTGGGCGGGACAGCTACTTCTTCCTCACCCCACCGTACCCGCCAGCGTTTCACTCACTGGTGGATGCCCTAGCCACTCAGTCAGGACCCTACCTGGTGGATCCTACCGCGATGCAGTCGCCAGTTGGAGAGCCGACCCCTGCTACTTCCCCACCACCAGGGTCTTGCGTAGAGACCCCGATCCAGGTTGACTCCGGGGCAGAGGATGAGGATGACCCAGAGGAGATAGAGCCGCACATCACCGACCCCTCAGAGGACGAGACTCCTGCCTACCGCATCACCTTCGCCGGTGGCCCTCGCACCCGCAGCACGGCTCGCAAGAGCACACGACCACCGCCCAAGAGGACCAAGCCAGATCCAGAGGCTACCACCGCCGAGCCGGGGGAGCTCAGGTTCGCATCCGCCAGCGACTACCCACTTCCTGCGCCAGGATCCTGCGGATGGCTGGACGACTAGACTGGGGATCCACTACAGCTCCGATCTTGCTGGGATGGTTTTTGGAGAGCGAGACAACTTACCCCCCCCTATGTATGTCGATGAGTAGTTTGATGTCGTAGTTCGATGGTTGTAATGTTTGAACTTCATTTGGGCTGCACACATATGCAGTTACTTGTGTCTGGGTTTGTGAACTCTATGATGTTCTTTATGAAATGTTATTGTTATGTTGCAAATGAGTTTATTCCACCATGCTTACCAAACAAAGTTCACATCAAAAACAACTCCCCGATCGGGATAGAACCGTAGGGGTTGGTTCGAGAAACAGAATACTTACCCAACTAATCCACACAGATGGCCAGCCGATGCCGGACAACAAACAACAATGAGGGAGCCCCTGAACCCGATCTAAACACCTTAACCGGAATTATGGCCGCACAGACCCAACTCCTGCAAGCCATCGCGAACAATCAAGGCAATTGTGGGGGATCAAGCTTTGGGGAATTCATGAGAACCAAACCACCCACATTGGCCTCAGCAGAAGAACCCATGGATGCTGAGGACTGGCTGCGTATCATTGAGAAGAAGCTGACCCTCGTACGAGTGCGAGAGGCGGATAAAGTGATTTTCGCAGTGAATCAATTGGAAGGACCAGCCGGAGACTGGTGGGATACTTATAAGGAGGCACGAGAAGAAGATGCCGGTGAACCCACTTGGGAGGAATTCGCTACCGCCTTCCGTGACAACTTCGTGCACGCCGCAGTGATGCGCATGAAGAAAAATGAGTTCAGGAGACTGCGTCAAGGAAATACCACCGTAGAGGAATACCTGAACCGTTTTACTCAGCTGGCCCGTTACGCAACTGGAGACCTTGCGGACGAGGAAGAAAAGGTTGACAAGTTCATTGAAGGATTGAACGATGAGCTGTGTGGACCCATGATAGGGCAAGATCATGACAGCTTCCAGAGTCTCATCAACAAGGTGGTTAGACTGGAAAACGATCGGAAGATCGTGGAGCACAATCACAAAAGAAGGCTTGCTATGAACCGACCGCCTCAAGTTGCGTCTCACCGACCCAAAGGAGCTACCTCGTCAGGATGGAAGCCCACGATAGTGACTGTCAACCGCTCTGCTACACCTAGCACTTA
Organism: Oryza punctata; assembly: GCA_000573905.2. Taxonomy (NCBI): domain Eukaryota; kingdom Viridiplantae; phylum Streptophyta; class Magnoliopsida; order Poales; family Poaceae; genus Oryza; species Oryza punctata. Next base: position 5,729,251 of record CM002491.2, on the reverse strand, counting down.
CAACAGGCTGGTTGCTGCCCAGACTCGCACACCTGCACCAAACCAGGCTACTACTAGGATAAAAAGGCCGGGAAGCTGTTTTAACTGTGGAGAATATGGGCATTTCGCCAACAAGTGCCCGCATCCCAACAAGACGCCTATCCGCACCGGAGCCAATGCCACAACAATCCAAGGAACTGCTACCCCAACAGCCGGGAGAGGACTATTCAGGACACCGTAGACAGGCAGGATCGCGACCAGATTCGGACGCGGGCAAGTGAACCACGTGCGAGCGGCAGAAGCCCAGGAAGATCAGGGCATGCTAATGGGTACGTTCTCTATAAATTCTACTCCAGTTAAAGTTCTCTTCGACTCAGGCGCGTTGCATTCATTTATATCCTTAAAAGCTAGCCAACAACACAACCTAACCCGGGTAGAACTGCGGAAACCTATGATAGTACATTCACCGGGAGGGGAGATAAATGTGAACCAAGCTTGTGTCGACGTGCCAATCCGTCTTAGGGATGTGGTGTTTCCCTCAAATCTTATGGTCCTAGTACCGCAAACCCTCGATGTCATACTAGGCATGGATTGGTTAACAAGAAACAGAGGAATCATAGATTGCAGCCGTAGGGAGGTCACGTTGACCACACCCTGGGGATCAGCGATGAGAGCAACTATGGATCAGGACCCCAGATTACCTGAACGTGCCGGTGGCATATTCACCATGCTACCCCTGAAAGGAATGCTGGTGGTTCAGAAGTTCCCTGATGTGTTCCCTGAAGATCTACTTGGAATGCCACCGGATCGTGACATCGAATTCATCATCGATTTGATGCCCGGAACTGCCCCCATATCCAAGAGGCCATATCGGATGCCAGTTAATGAGTTAGAAGAGCTCAAGAAGCAAATTAGGGAACTACAAGAGAAGGGATTCGTACGTCCCAGCTCATCACCTTGGGGAGCCCCAGTATTGTTCGTCAAGAAAAAAGATGGAAGAATGAGGATGTGTGTGGATTACCGCTCATTGAATGAGGTGACCATCAAGAACAAATATCCGTTACCGCGGATAGATGATCTTTTCGACCAACTCAAGGGGGCCAAGATATTCTCCAAGATCGATCTTCGATCCGGATACCACCAACTAAAGATCAGGGCTGGAGATATTCCCAAGACTGCGTTCTCAACACGCTACGGGTTATACGAATTTACCGTAATGTCTTTTGGATTGACCAATGCTCCGGCTTATTTCATGAATCTTATGAATAAGGTATTCATGGAATATTTGGATAAGTTCGTGGTAGTATTTATCGATGATATCCTCATCTACTCCAAGGATGAAGATGAACATGCCGAACATCTACGCTTGGTACTAAAGAAACTCCGGGAGCATCAGCTCTATGCAAAGTTCAGCAAGTGCGAATTCTGGTTGAAGGAAGTTGCATTTTTAGGTCATGTGATATCAGCCGGTGGCGTAGCAGTAGACCCAGCTAAGGTTGAGGCAGTTACCGAATGGAAAGCACCCAAGTCTGTAACGGAGATCCGGAGCTTTCTGGGATTGGCCGGATACTACCGAAGGTTCATCGAAGGGTTCTCCAAGATAGCTCGACCCATGACCCAGCTACTCAAGAAGGAAAAGGAATTTAAGTGGACTGAGCAATGTCAGGAAAGTTTCGAACGATTGAAAGAAAAGTTAACCACTGCCCCTGTCCTAGTCCTCCCTGATAACCGGAAGGATTTCGTAGTATACTGCGATGCCTCGAGACAAGGGCTGGGAGGAGTGTTGATGCAAGAAGGTAAGGTCGTGGCGTACGCTTCGCGACAACTGCGACTGCACGAGGAAAATTATCCTACCCATGACCATGAATTGGCCGCAGTGGTTCATGTGCTGAAGATTTGGAGACATTATTTGATGTGGAATCATTGTGATATCTACACGGATCACAAGAGCCTGAAATACATCTTTACGCAGCCCGACCTGAACCTGAGACAGAGATGGTGGTTAGAACTAATCAAGGATTATGACCTGGAGGTTCACTACCACCCAGGGAAGGCAAACGTCGTAGCCGACGCACTAAGCCGCAAAAGCCATTGCAACCACCTGGGCATGGAAGGCATGGCCCTTGAGCTTAGAGAGGAAATAGCCCACCTGAACCTGCACCTAATCCCGCAAGGGCAGATAAATACTCTGGAAATACAGCCCCTACTGAGGAAACAGATAGAAGAAGCTCAAAAGGATAACGAAGAGGTTCGGGAAGTAAAGAAGCGCATGGCCGCAGGACATGCGAAGGAGTTCTCGGTTAGCGAGGAGGGAATATTACGGTATAAAAAGAGGCTCTACGTGCTGGAACAAGGAGGATTGAGGAAGCTAATACTAAAGGAAGCACATGAATCGGCCTACTCCCTACACCCAGGGGGTACGAAAATGTACCAGGACTTGAAGGAGGAATACTGGTGGCCCGATATGAAACGGGATGTGGCAGAGTACGTAGCGCTCTGCGACGTATGCCAAAAGGTGAAAGCCGAACACCAGCGACCAGCAGGTTTACTACAACCCCTCAAAATTCCCGAATGGAAATGGGATGAGATCGGTATGGATTTTATCGTTGGATTACCTAAAACCGCAACAGGTTATGATTCCATTTGGGTAATCGTGGATCGACTTACCAAAACTGCGAGGTTTATCCCTGTGAAGACAAACTATAGCAGTGCCAAGCTAGCCGAGCTATACATGTCCAGGATCGTGTGTTTTCACGGTGTACCAAAAAGGATTATATCCGACCGAGGTACCCAGTTTACCTCACACTTCTGGAATAAAGTGCATGAGGCCCTCGGAAGCTATCTCGCATTTAGCACGGCATATCACCCCCAGGCCGATGGCCAGACTGAAAGGACAAACCAAGTCTTAGAAGACATGTTGAGAGCGTGTTCACTGGACTTTAGCAAGGACTGGGAAAGGTGTTTACCGTACGCTGAGTTCTCCTACAACAACAGTTACCAAGCGAGCCTAAAAATGTCGCCAAATGAAGCCCTGTTTGGACGACGATGCCGTACCCCGTTAATGTGGTCCGAAACCAGAGAGCGTGCCGTATTCGGATCGGATATAATCAAAGAGGCTGAGGAGAAGGTTCGCCTAATCCGTGACCGACTAAAGGTGGCACAGTCACGCCAGAAGAGCTACGCTGACACTCGGAGAAGGGATCTAGAATTTAAGGAAGGAGATTACGTATACCTAAAGGTCTCCCCGCTGATAGGTACAAAAAGGTTTGAAGTCAAAGGGAAACTAGCACCAAGGTACGTAGGACCGTTCCAGATAACCGCTAGACGAGGAGAAGTTGCCAATCCGCTCCAACTACCGGAAAACATTTCCGACGTGCACCCGGTTTTTCACGTCTCCCAGTTAAAGAAATGCTTGAGAGTACCAGAAGAGCAAGCCCCGTTGGAGGAAATCCACATTGCAAACGACCTCACTTATCCGAAACACCCTGTGAAGATCTTGGATGAGGCCGAAAAAGGAACCCGAACCAAGCTGTCGCGTATGTACAAAGTACAGTGGAGTAATCACACGGAGGACGAGGCTACATGGGAAAGCGAGGAGTTCTTGAAGACTGAATACCCGCACTTGTTCGACAACCGGTAAGAAATCTCGGGATGAGATTTATTTAAGGGGGGTAGGTTTGTAACACCCTAAAAATTAGACCTTCAAAAAAAACAGAAAAAACCCAAAATGCGAACTTTTAAAGAAACTTTTAAATTAAGCCGCTTCGTGTCACAATTAATTGCTCGCTTATTCGATCTTTGATAACGAGGTTCAAATTTATCAAATCAAGATAAGCATAAACCCTAAAACAAAGTCAATTTGGTGCACAATTAAAAAGAATAAGATAAAAAAATGTGGTGAGGGACAATTGTAGTGAGGAAAATGTTTTAAAATAAACATCGCGAATGTATAGACCTACGTAAAAACCGATTAAGGTATTTCATATAAAATATATAATAAATTATCCAAACTTGGAAATTTAGGGTAAAACAATTAGAACATTGGTCAACACTTATTTGGTGAATTTTACAGAATTTTTGGCGATTTTCTTTGGAAGGAAATCACCAAATTAACAAAACTACACTGGCGGCACTGTTCATTGGCCGCCAGGTGTTCGATCCGGCCCCGGACCCCCTGCCACGCGCCACCTGCCGCTGCTCGCCCGTGCCTACGCGCGCTGACCACCCTCACGCCGTCCCGCGCCCGCGCGCCCGTGCCGCCCGCCGCCGCCCTACCGCGCCCGAGCCCGCGCGCCGCCTGCTCGCGCCCCGCGCCCGCACGCGCCGTCCCGCACGCCCGCGCCGCACGACACCGCCGTACCGCCGCGCCATACCGCCTTCGCCACCGTACCGCCACCGTACCGCTGCGCCATGCCGCCCGCTCGCGCCCACGCCGCGCGCCGCCCTCGCGCCGTGCGCCCGCACGACGCCGCCGTACCCCACGCCCTGCCGCCGCCTGTTGCCGCCGTGTCCGCCGTACGCGCCCACGCTGCCGTACACCTCCCCCACGCCGCGCGCCATGCCGCCGTGTCCACCGTGCCGCCCCCGGCCGCCTATAAATTTCCCCCGGCCGAGCCCCTTCTCCCCCTATCTCTCCTCCTTCATTTTTTCCCTTCCTCCTTCTCCACTGCCGAGCGCCGTCGCCACCTCTTCTGCCGCACCGCCGCCTGGGCTGCCGCCGGCCGCCGCAGCTGCTCGCCGGCCCCTGCCGCCGCCGCCACCCGGTAGGTGCTCCCCCTTCTTCCTTTTCCCCCTTTTTGCCGGCAAGAACTCTGTGAGAGAGAGAGAAACAGAGAAAGAGCAGAGAGAGCTGAGGAAAAAGGGATAAAATAGAAAGGAAAAGAGAGAGAAAAAGAAAAAAGGAGAGAGAGAAAGGACAGATAAAACAAAAGAAAAAAAACAAATATAAAAATAAAAGAATAAAATAGAGAGAGATAAAATTTGAGGATTAGGAATTTAATTTTTGTTTATCTCAAAACTATGCGCTAGATTAATATAAAATGATTAGTTTAATAAATTAGTAGAATACACCGACATCGATTATTTTGGAAACACGAGTAAAAATTAAATCGAAGATTTAATTGATATTTAAATTATTTACCTAACTAGATTAGTCGTTTAAATGATTAATCTTTAGCAGGGTACTTAGCCGATTATTTAGATTTTCGTTCGCTAATGTTTTGCTATATCGATAACATATAATCAGAGGATTAATTATCGGTCGTTTTAAATTGCTATCGTATGTATGTGACCGTTCGTTATCCATTTAAATATCTACTTAGCCGGTATTTAGTTAGTTCTTACTCTAGTTAGGATTATCCACCAAATTAGCCGTCGCAATTATTTACGCCAACTATTTACCGGATAGGGTTACCTTTTATTATCGGAATCTAATTTACTCGAGACGCGTAAACTAGATCGGATTAATATTTTAAATTGGCTAGCGCTAATATTTTAGGATAACGGTATTAAAAATCAAAATAGGATTACTTCATAAATAAAATGGAATCGATATCGACATTCAAACGCTCGCGCTCGATCTTTTCTTTAATTGGATTTTGTGGGATTTTAATTGAATTCTAAATAAATTCAATTTCTTTCGCACGTAATTTTAGACACCGAGGGAGCTGTGAGTCCGACCGAAGACCAAGAACCACCGGACTTCGAGCAAGACAAGTCATCACTATCCTTGAGCATGTTGAACCCAAGTTGCAAAATTATTTTTATTTATAAATAAAGTTGCATGGAATGATGAACACCCTACTTGTTATTATGCCATACCTTGCTTAATGTTTATCCTTACATTCCTTTGTAACCACGCTTATACATGAGTCCCTAGTCGATTATGACAAATGCTTAGTGATGCTAATCTAGAAACATGCATACTCATATATATCAAATGCTTTATGCTTGGGCAGTTACCTTGGGGAAGGTAATTGAGATGCGGCATGTGGAGACATGAGCGCCACATTGCCATGATGTGATGATATGATTTAAGAAAAGAGGAATAAAACCAAACAAATGTTTTCGACTGGGGCGGATGGTGGATTTGGGTGGTATCCGGAAAAGGCTAGTTCCATCCCCGGTCAGTTAAGGACCGAGCCATGAAGTTAAGCATGAAATGACCCCAGTACAACCGTACTTCTCGGATGGGTATAGACCAAGCCGACTAGATAGCTGAGCAGTGGCAGTATCCTTGCATAGATGGTTCACCCCAGTGTGTGAGGCAGGTTCGCTACGTCGGGGCAGCCGTTGAGGTAGGGACGCGATGCGTACCCTACATCGGTGTCGCCGTTGGTAGGACTGCCACGTGTGTGAGAGTGAGAACCTAAAACTTAAGATATAAATTTGTGCGTGTGTGAGACTCCTTTTCCCGGGAGCGCCAGAACTTCTCTCACTGCTAGAAACAGATACGCCTAGAGTGCACGAGGATGATAGTTCATGGAGCGGGTACTGCCAATGTAAGGTTATCGAAAGGCTTTGCCGTGACGCGTCTCATGTGTTGGGACAAGGCTCATGTGTTGGGCAGTCGCGGAGTACGGGTAAAGTGTGAGTAAACCAAATCTATTCGAATAGCCGTGCTCGCGGATATTGAGCACCGGGACGTGCATTACACTTGGCTAGACTCTAAATTCTTAACCTGTGTGGGATGGGGTATTGCATGATGAATTTTATGCTGTTGGAGTCACTCCCTAAGAGCAGGGAAGGTGGGCATCCACAGAAAACCATGACAACTATTGGCAGTATGCCATGAGGCCCTTCGACCAAGCTGCCGAAACCAACCAAGCAGCAAGGATCCAATCTCCCAGCACCAAGGCTTGTGGGGCAAAGCCCAACAGCGAAAGCACGTTGGCGAAGCCCGATGGCAAGGAGCCACATGGGGCTCCGCCGGCCTGGGCGAGGCCGACATGGCGAAGGCATGCGCCGAAGGAGGATGGCTTCGCCGGGGCGGACCTAATCCAAGAAGGGCCGATGGGCCGGCCCAATCGCCCCGAGCCATGGGCCTATGAACCGGAAGCCACCAGGCAGCCCATCGAGGGCCCACGTGCCTAGATTACACTAAATACCCATGTAAGGGCCCCTTTATGAGGGTGACCATGTAAATTCCCCTGTAATAGCCCTAAACCCTAATAGGGGGATCTGTAATGAGGTTATAAATAGTCACCTAGGGCCATGCAAAAGGGAATCGGATTTTAATACAAAATTTATTACACTTTACCTTGCCAACAACTGTTGAGTATCCACGTCCTTCGACGTATGCGGTTGTCGTTTCGACAACAGCTGGCGCCGACCGTGGGGACCTCTGAGCAAAACCACTAAGAGCGAATGCCACCGAAAAAGGTCTCAAAAGAGAGGGTTGCGGACCCAAAGGAAGGCACGGCCGAAGGGGGGATGGCCGCCGGCGAAGGCACAGAGCCTCCGGCGCCTGCCGAGGCGGCGGCCGCGCCGGTGGTTTCGGCGCCCGCGCTGCAACCACCGCCCTCGGCCTCGACCACTCCGGCGGAGCAGGTACCGGAAATCCCTTCGTCAACGCAGCCGGCTTCGACAATAATCGCCGCTGCGCAAGTCGATCCTGGCCTTGACGCACAAGCCAAAGCAAACATGGAGGCCATGCGGCAAAACATGGCACGACTCCAGGACAGGCTTCGACAAATGCAGGAGCAGCAACAGGCGTACGAAGCGGCACGGTAGGCCAAGACCGCTCCGGCCCCCATCCTCCAGTACTCGGCAAGTCACATCCCGCCTCAAGCCTATCAGCAAGCGCCGGTTCGGCCTCCCATGGTCCAGGCACACCCTTCGCCCGGTCAGGTGTCACGGGCAATGGCGGAGGGGGCCTCGGCATTGCAGGTGCAACTTCAGGCTTTCCTTCAGCAGCTCAACCAACCCCACATCTCAAGCATAACCCCTTCGGCTCAGCCGGAGGGGGGCTCCGGCCAAGGCGCTTCAGGGTGGCTGCCGACGAACCCACCTGGGCCAGGGGCTTCGCCCTGGAATCGGGGGCAACAGTTCGACGTCTACAACACCACCCAATCGCCACCGTTCGGAAGCGGGCCGCCGAACGTCGCAGCCCAACCACTCCCCCAGGCCATCACCTCGCCCTTCGCCACGCCGTATCCACAGTCGAGCGGGCCTTCGCTGCTGGGCACAGGGGGCAAGGCCGGGGGCGAAAAGGGGCTGCCACTGAGTGGGGGGATCAAAAATCGTCCGATCCCACCTCAGTTCAAATTCCCACCTGTTCCGTGGTACTCGGGCGAAACAGACCCAAAAGAGTTCCTCTCAATCTACGAGTCCGCGATCGAAGCTGCTCACGGCGATGAAAACACCAAGGCGAAGGTAATCCATCTCGCCCTTGACGGCATCGCCCGTTATTGGTATTTCAATCTGCCATCCAATAGCATTTACTCATGGGAGCAATTGCGTGATGTTTTCATCCTCAACTTCCGAGGCACCTACGAGGAGCCGAAGACGCAGCAGCATTTGCTCGGCATTCGCTAGAGGCCGGGCGAATCAATACGAGAGTACATGTGTCGGTTCTCGCAGGCACGATGCCAAGTTCAAGACATAACGGAGGCATCCGTCATCAACGCCGCTTCGGCCGGGTTGCTCGAGGGCGAACTCACAAGAAAGATCGCCAACAAGGAGCCGCAAACCCTTGAGCACCTGCTTCGCATCATCGATGGGTACGCAAGAGGCGACGAAGACTCCAAGCGAAGACAGGCGATTCAAGCCGAATACGACAAAGCCTCCATCGCTGCGGCCCAAGCCCAAATGCAAGCGCAGGTCGTTGAACCGGCTCCCCCCGCGGTCCGCCAGCCCCAGCCGGCGAACCCGGGGCAGCCGCCCCGGCAAGGCCAAGCTCCCATGACCTGGAGGAAATTCAGGACCGACCGAACAGGCAAGGCGATCATGGCTGTCGAAGAAGTACAAGCGCTCCGCAAGGAGTTCGACGCCCAACAGGGCGGCAGCCATCAGCAGCCCATTCGTAGAAAGGTCAGAAAAGATCTCTATTGCGCCTATCATGGGCGGTCTTCGCACACCACCGAGCAGTGCCGAAACATCCGCCAGCGAAACAACGCCCACGAACCAATGCCACATCAGGGTGTCTCTGTCGAAGCGCCTCGCGAAGCGGTCCAGGAACAGTCGCCTCCAGCCGAACAGCACCAAGACGTGCAGTGCCGAATTATTCAAGTAATCACGAGGGCCGATCCACCAGTCCCGCTGTCGAAGCGGCAGAAGAAGTCGCAGCTGCGAACGGTGCACAGCATCACCGCCACAGGCGAAGGGGTCCCGAAGTACTTGAGCCAACAAATTTCTTTCGGGCCGGAAGATGCTGAAGCAGTGCTGTTCCCGCACCAAGGCCCGTTGGTGATTTCGGCTGAAGTGGCCGGCTTCGAAGTCCGGCGCATTCTGGTCGATGGAGGTAGCTCGGCTGATGTCATCTTCACCGAGGCATACGCCAGGATGGGGCTACCAACCACGGCCCTCACTCAGCCGCCGGCCTCGCTTCGTGGTTTCGGCGGTGAGGCGGTTCATGTCCTCGGCCAAGCATGGTTGAAGGTTGTCTTCGGCACGGGCGAAAATAGACGCGAAGAGCAGATATTGTTCGACGTCGTCAACATCCTGTACGGCTACAACGCCATCTTCGGCCGCGCAACCCTGAACAAGTTTGAAGCCATTTCCTATCACAACTACCTCAAGCTCAAGATGCCGGGTCCGGCAGGGGTGATTGTTGTCAAGGGGCTTCAGCCTTCGGCCGCGCCGAAAGGCGACTTGGCTGTCATCAGCAGGGCAGTGCACAACGTGGAGACCGAACCACATGCTAACCGGGCGCCGAAGCCAGCCCCTCACGGCAAGGTAATCAAGGTGCAAGTGAGTGAGGCAGAACCGTCGAAGCTCGTCCAGCTGGGAGGCGAATTGCGGCACTCAGTCGTTTTCTCTCAAAAGCAGCCGAAAAGGGCCTGCCGTTTTTCAAGACCCTCCGGGGCGCAAGCAAGTTTAACTGGACTCCCGAATGCCAGGCCGCATTCAAGAGCTAAAGCAGTATTTGCAAAGCCCACCCGCCCTGGTCAGCCCAACACCAGGAAGCAAAATGTTGTTATATCTAGCGGCTTCGCCAATGGCGGTCAGCGCAGTCCTACTCCAAGAGACAGAATCAGGGCAGAAACCGGTGTACTTCGTCTCCGAAGCATTACAGGGGGCGAAGACGCGGTACATTGAAATGGAAAAGCTCGCTTACGCCCTGGTGATGGCTTCGCGCAAGCTCAAGCACTACTTCCAAGCCCACAAAATCACAGTGCCTTCGCAATACCCCCTAGGCGAAGTTCTACGGGGTAAAGAAATCTCTGGCAGGCTCAGCAAGTGGGCGGCGGAGCTATCCCCCTTCGACCTGCACTTCGTGGCACGCACCGCCATCAAATCTCAAGTCCTGGCCGATTTTGTGGTCGAATGGACTCAGGCGTTCGCCTCCGAACCCCAACCCGTCGAACAGCCTTGGACAATGTATTCCGATGGCTCATGGTCACATAGGGGGGCGGGCGCCGCGGCTATTCTCATTTCGCCGGGGGGTGTGCCGATCCGGTATGCCGCAAGGCTGCAATTCGACACAACCAACAACACGGCGGAATACGAAGCGGTGCTGCTAGGCCTAAGGAAGGCGAAGGCAATAGGGGTTCGGCACTTACTCATCTGAACTGACTCCAAGCTAGTGGCTTGTCATGTTGACAAATCTTTTGAGGCAAAAGATGAAGGGATGAACAGATACTTGGAGGCCATTCGGTCAATGGAAAAGTGTTTCGCCGGTGTAACGGTCGAACACTTGCCCAGAGGGCAGAATGAGGAGGCTGACGCCCTGGCGAAATCTGCTGCTTGCGGAGGACCGCATTCGCCAGGCATCTTCTTTGAAATCCTGTATGCACCAAGCGTGCCCAAAGGAATCGAGGATGTCATGGCCATAAACCAGACTGCCACGGGCGAAGACCCGGAGGACTGGCGAACACCGTCGTGAAGTACCTCAAAGACGGCTGGCTTCCGGATGACGAAGCAGAGGCGAAACGCCTGCAAATCAGGGCCAGGCGGTACAAGCTGGTTGCAGGGCAGTTGCACCGCTCTCGAGTGCTCCAACCTTTGCTTCGCTGCGTTTCCTTCACCGAGGGCGAAGAGATGGTGAAGGAAATTCATCTGGGGCTTTGTGGGGCACACCAAGCTGCCAGAACTGTCGCCTCCAAGGTGTTTCGCCAAGGGGTATATTGGCCAACCGTGCTGAAAGTTTGCGTGGCGCACGCCAAAAGGTGCGAAGGCTGCCAACGGCATGGCCGAAGCCAAACCGCCCCACAGTATGAGTTGCAGCCGATCGCTCCAGTATGGCCCTTCGCCAGGTGGGGGCTGGACATCATTGGCCCATTCCCAGCAGCGCGAAATGGTTACAAGTTTGCGATTGTGGCCATCGAGTACTTTTCTCGCTGGATCGAGGCCGAACCACTCGACACGATCACTTCGGCGGCAGTGCAGAAGTTTGTGTGGAAAAACATTGTTTGCCATTTTGGAGTTCCAAGGGAATTCATCACAGACAATGGCAAACAATTCGATTCTGACAAGTTCAGAGAGATGTGCGAAGGGCTAAGCCTGGAAATTTAGTTCGCATCGGTCGCACACCCGCAGTCGAACGGGGCGGCCGAACGCGCAAATGGCAAGATCTTGGAGGCGCTCAAGAAAAGGCTCGAGGGGGCGGCGAAGGGCAAATGGCCAGACGAAATGCTGTCCGTCCTTTGGGCTCTTCGAACGACTCCCACGAGGTCAACCAAGTGCAGCCCATTCATGCTCCTTTACGGAGATGAAGCAATGACTCCAACAGAGCTAGGGGCTAACTCACCAAGGGTGATGTTCTCGGGGGGCGAAGACGGGCGCGAAGTGTCGCTCGAACTCCTGGAAGGGGTGCGAGTCGAAGCACTGGAGCACATGCGCAAGTACGCCACAAGCACTTCGGCAACCTACAACAAGAAGGTTCGCCCGACAGAGTTCCTACCGGGCCACCTCGTTCTAAGGAGAAAGGCGAACCCAGTAGCGGTTGGGAAGCTTGAGTCAAAATGGGAGGGGCCATATCTCATCAACCAAAAGTCAAGGATGGGCTCTTTTCGCCTAGCAACACTGGAAGGCGAAGAGTTCGATCACTCATGGAATGCTGCTTCACTCAAGCGTTTTTATGTTTAAAGGGTGGCACCCTGTTCGCCAACATGTGAAAATGTACATATTGCCATGTAGCCTTTCGGCACCTGCCATTTTGTAAGCCGTTCGGCACAAAAATACAAAAAAAAGGAGAAAATGGAAAAAGGAAAAAACTGGATGTAGGGCTGTTATCCACTCTGGAGGCCCGAACCAGTATAAAATTTCTGTGTTTTTCGCCTCTTTTACTTATGTGCATGATAATTCGTGGAAAAAACCCTAAGGCAAATGCCTGATCAGCGAAAACACCAGGGGGCGAAACGAATTGGTCGAAGCATCGCTCGCCGAACGTTGAAACCGCGACAGCTTGTTTCGGGAGAAAAGGGAAAAAAAACCCGAGCACCGTTATAATCGACCCACGCAAAATCAAGCCACTAAACGCAAAGTGCAAGAGATCGACAACGGAAGTCAAAAGCTGAAAAGTCAGTGTGCCTATTTCGCCAATACACGCAAAGGGGTCGATACGTCACGACCCAACAAAAGCACAAAATGTGACAATGCAGAAAATGGCGAAAAGGAAACGAAAGCACATCTTTATTAAATGTTGAAAATACACTCAATAGCTTACATTGTGTAACGCGACACAGGCGAAACGATCTAAGCGTTCGCTTACAAGAAAATTACATCTTCGCTCCCAAGACAACTACTAAAGGGGTGATCCAGTGAACATGGTTCGTCATCACTACTGATATTGTACACTACCCTAAGAGGAGAGGGGGCGAAACTACAGTAAGGGCGTAGCGCCGCTGGGCGATCGCCTCCTGCCGATTGGTCCGCCGATGGTTTCGCCAGAAACGGGCCATGCCCTCCAGGCGTGCCACATGGACACGATCGTAGTCCTCCAGGGACGTCGAAGGCCCCTGACTTCGCCCCGCAGGTGAGGTAGGGGTCCCATCGGACGACTCCTCATCGCTGAAGGCGTTGGCGATGGTGATGACCCCCCTTTTCCGGGAGGCTGTCTTCGTCGCGCCGCCTCCTGCCGCCTTGGCCACGGCGATAGAGACTAGGGCCTTGGCGCCCTCCACGTCTTTTTGCCGCAGGGGTGAAGAGGCGGATTCCGCCCCGGTGTCGGCATGCTCCGGGCTGGGAGTCGGCGTGTAACCGCGCGTCCCGGAGCGGCTATCGCCCGCCTCGTCAGTAGCCCTTTCGGCCGCAGCGTCGGCCCGTCCCGCTCCCTCCTCTTCGACATCCTCGTCTTCTCCGACGTCGGAGTCTGAAGGGACGGGGGCCTTCTGTTTGCGGGGGGCAAATCTAACCTGCCCCCGCGGGCGCTTCTGAGAGGGGCCGGCTTCGCCATCCGCCTTTGACGGCTTCGCCCTCGGAGGGAGATCGCCGACGTGGACGCGGTTCGCCCGGCCAGCTGCTTGCCGAGTCAGCAGCTGGCTATATTCGGTCAGCGAGATATCGCCAACAAGCCGTCTGGCTTCGGCGTCGGCTTGGGCCAGCGTCAACACTGGAAAAAGACAAGATGCAAAGTTAGGAGGCGAAGCAAAAGCATGGCAAAAAGGCGAAGCGCAAAAAAAAATAGAAAAAGAGAGCTCACCATTCGTCCCCGGGGGCAAAACGAGTTTGGGCAGGCCGTCGACCACTTCGCCTTGGTCGACTTCGACCTGTCATGCCTGCGAAAGCGGACAAATCCGCGGCATGCAAAATTCCTCTACCAAATCCCGGCAACTCAGCCGGGAACAGACCCTGCGAAGCAGGGCGAAGCGAGACTCCAGGGTACTGGTAACGGCAACCCTGGGCTTCCGCGCGGGCGAAATTGCCCGACGCCGCTAGCGCAGCGCCCCCGCCGCTTCGGAATCCGCCTCGAAGGGGATGGAGTGGTAGAACCACTTCGCCATCCAGTGGCGGTCCCATTTCGACATGGCGGCGTTAACCGGCCATAAGTCGGCACGTTTGGGGCGAACGTTAAAGTTCACGCTCCCGAACGCTGTCTTCCGAGTCCCGGCGGGAGTGATCACCGTCTTCGTGTTGACGGCGGCGGAGAAGATAGTGCCGAAAACATCGGTGCTGGGCTCAAACCCCGCGGTCCGACAAGCCCAGTCGAAGACCGCGATCCGCACCAGGTCCGAAGGGCTCAACTGGGGCAGTTCGACTTCGAAGAGGCGGAGGATCTCCGGCAACAAGACATTGCACGGAAATCGGAGGCCAGCCTCAAAGAAGACGGCGAACACCACCGTTTGGTGTTCGCCAGGATGCGGCACTTCGGTTTCCCCGGGGGCGGACGCCTGCCCCTCCGCCACCAGGCCAGCATCCACCATTCTGGCCAGCTCGTCATCATCGACGAGCGAAGCCCCCAGGAAGGCTGTGGTGTCATCGTCGATCCGGCCGGGGTCGGGTCCGGTCACGACGACTGGGTTCGGCTTGCGGGGAGCCATGGGCGAAGGGGAAGTTCGTTGGCGAAAAGGGTTGCTTGGGCGAAGTAGGTCGCTCAGAGATTAGCCGAGAGCAAGTGGAGAGAAAAGTAACTGCGGTGAAAGCGACAAGGGTAGCGACGGTGAAAACGGGGGGTGATAATATATATCTCGCCGAACGACGCTTCGCCTCCCCAGCCAATTAGGAGCGGCCACGTGTTGCGGGGTGGGCGAAACGGTAAAATCCCATGGGTCAGACCGTGCGGTAACGGGTTCCAGAAACAAAAAACCCACTACTGTTCGCTGCGGCCCAACGGCCCATCACTGGTTCGCTAAGACCAAACAAAGTGACATGGGCCACCCCACTGTTCATAAAAAGCGAAGGCCCAACACTGCTCAGACTAGGACCGTTGAAAAAAAAAATCAAGTCAAAATCAAATCCCCACAACTGCTCGAGAAGGGCGAAGACCACACACTATAATCCTTTTTCGCATGTCGCAAACTTCTTGCAGGATCCAGAAAGATGGGTTTCGGCAGGAGCATCGGTCGAAAGGGGGCGCCTCATACCATACTACATGGTTTGCACGGTCTCGGCCGAAGCTCCTATCTCACCCTTGCCCGTGAGGGGCTTGTTGGCAGTATGCCATGAGGCCCTTCGACCAAGCTGCCGAAACCAACCAAGCAGCAAGGATTCAATCTCCCAGCACCAAGGCTTGTGGGGCAAGGCCCAACAGCGAAAGCACGGTGGCGAAGCCTGATGACAAGGAGCCACATGGGGCTCCGCCGGCCTGGGCGAGGCCCACATGGCGAAGGCATGCGCCGAAGGAGGATGGCTTCGCCGGGGCGGACCTAATCCAAGAAGGGCCGATGGGCCGGCCCAATCGCCCCGAGCCATGGGCCTATGAACCGGAAGCCACCAGGCAGCCCATCGAGGGCCCACGTGCCTAGATTACACTAAATACCCATGTAAGGGCCCCTTTATGAGGGTGACCATGTAAATTCCCCTGTAATAGCCCTAAACCCTAATAGGGGGATCTGTAATGAGGTTATAAATAGTCACCTAGGGCCATGCAAAAGGGAATCGGATTTTAATACAAAATTTATTACACTTTACCTTCCCAACAACTGTTGAGTATCCACGTCCTTCGACGTATGCGGTTGTCGTTTCAACAACAACGACCAACGGCGGGAAGCCATCCTTGGGAATCACAATGGATGGTGGACAGATCCGTCGTTGTTTAATTTGAACTCTGGTACTAAAACTTGAACAGTTATGCTAGGTCCTAGGTTTTGTGAAAATGATTGGAAAACTAGCTTTATGCAACAGAGCCTATGCCTTGTCTTGAATAAAAACCTTCATATGCATTGTTGCCGTGGTGACTTGCTGAGTACGGTTGGTACTCACCCTTGCAATTATAAACTTCATCAGAAGCCAAAGATGACACCGCGGAAGATCCATACGCCTACTACGAAGAGGATGCGGAAGATGAGGGTGCCCACTAGGTCTAGATACGGTCGTTGCCTGTGGCAATGACGATGCCGCTGTCTTCGCTCCGCTACTTATCTATATTCTGCTTTTGGACTGTATTCCGGACCGTTCGGTCCTTTGTTCTAAGACTACGCCTTCGGGCCTATGATGTAATAATTCGTACACGACGCATATGTATGCGCTTATGGTAATTCAACTATGTATCGTGTGTGCCAAACTACTTGATCCAGGGAAATGGCACAGATTACACGAGTGATTCCTGTTGCAAAACAGGGGTCCTTACAATAAAGGTGGAGCTGACTTGAAGATCTCACCCATCAACCCCCCCGCTATCAGAGGTGAAGTGTGCACCTTCATTCTTGCAGAAATCATGAACAAGAAAGGATGTTTTCACGTCAAATAGACTCATGAACTTGTCTAGATAATTGATTGTGATGTAAAAAAGATGTTTTTATTATGTTTTATGATGTAAAAAAAGATGTTTTTATGGAGTGCAATGTATATTACATTCATATGTGCAATATTTATGGTAGTTTACTAAATTGGCATCAAATTTGATCAATTACGATTTACGTTGTAGTATTCATTGGTTTTCTCCTTTTTTTTCTAATTGACAGGTCATGGAGGTCGAGGACATTATGGCTTTAATCCATTTGGTAAGTATATACGCGGTTCTATGAGCAACGACCGAAATTGTGGCTTTCAAGGGGTATGAATTTGCTGTGCAAAATTGTGGCATTTGAACAGTATATGTGAATGATGTCAATTTTTGAGATGGATCTGTGATGTTGGGCATCTGTGATGTTTCAGATGGATCTATGATGTTATATTAGGGGGGTGACTGGAATATATCTGTGATGTTTCTGTGTTTAAGAGGGCATGGCTAGCAAAACCTGAGGCTAGCCAACATTTTGCATTTATTTTTTTCTGGAATTAACTCATCAGTGACGGGTCGGAACAAAAATCCGTCAAAGGTAACCTCACCTGTGACGGACTCGCAAATAAAGGCCCGTCAGAGGTGACCTACCTGTGACGGGTTGTGGAAATTATGGGTACCCATACCCACACGACATGGTTATCCGACTAGTTATAAGGGATAGCTTAGATCTATATAATATGTAACGGATCATGACTTGGGTATTACGTTTCCTTATGTATCTCGGAACGGCCTAAAGTCTTGGTTTGGCAATATTGTAAAGTAGTATTAGGAAACTGATACCGTGTTGGTTAAGGTTTCTATCTTGTAATCCTGCCCCCCATCCTATATAAGATGGGTAGCAGACCCTCTAGGGGGCATGAGCACAACTAGATCGTCAGATCAATACAACACCCGGCGGATTCAATCCCCAAACAGGAGTAGAGTATTACCTCTCATTGAGAGGGCCTGAACCTATCTAAATCCTTATCTCCGCATCCATCCACTTTTAGGTCTCATGCGCTACCCCCTTTTCATATTGCCAAAATCTAGTTTCGACAGTTGGCGCGCCAGGTAGGGTACACCGAGTTTCCCATCAAGAAGTGCGATGAAATCAATTTCAACAGAAACGCTGAGATTAATCTCAGCGAGTTTCAATGGCTTGAATCTTCAATCTAGGTTTTTTCCCCTCTAACTTATTGTTGTTTATTAAATTGATCTGTAAATATCAGATTAATCTCTTGGTATTTTTTGTTGTTCACATGTGATGCCGCGGCGCTACTGTTGCTAACTGGTTTCTTCACCTCCACAGTTGGTGTGCTCCGCCGCCGTTACTCATGGCGACATCATCTTCACCACCAGCCGCCGTCATCGCCGCCGACTGGTGCCCTCCGCCTTCACGGGGATACAACGAAGCTAAGTCATCATTATTCTATTTTTCATATGATATTTTGCTTCTCCTTTGCCTCCCTACACCAATTGGTTTTCCATTGAGTTTGGTTTTCCATTGAGTAGTGAGTCGGCGGCTACGGATGTTATATCATATTTTTTCAAGAACTTTCATAATATTTATCTTGATTGCTTGCGAGATAATCCGAGTAAAAAAGTACCGATTGAGTTACAAAGCTCTATTTCCCTATGCTTCCCGTTTGGTTTGTCGATGGATAGTTGCCTTTGGGCCAATTCCTAGCACCCGGGGGCTCGTTGGATGGAGTGTATAACGCAAGGTGCTAATTATTACTCGGAACAAATCAAAAGCATAGAGATAATATAATTTGCTTTCTACTCTTCACAATTGCAAAAGTACCCGAGTAGTAAATTCTGATCCGTGAAGCTTTGTTCTATTAATGACAAACTCATGTTAATGACTAGTCGGGTAGAGTGTTTAAATGTAAGGAATCATCTACTCGGGGAAATCAAGATCGATAAGAGGAGAAATACATATTTATAAACATTTTAAAATGCTTGAATTTTTCTCAAGTATTATATTTGCATCAGATGCAACTCATCCTACATTATTATACTGCAGGATCCAAATCCAGATATGCATAGTGGGGATTCATGGCTTTAAGCTTATCTCCTATGCTTCGCGAATGGATCAGTCAGAACATCAGCACCGGCCATCGTCATCATCACCGACTGGTTTCTCCGCCAGCACGGTTGGTTGGTCACACCACCGTTGTTGGGTGTTTACGTCTTCACCGCCGACCATAGTCATCGTCACCGACTGGTTTCTCCGCCTGCACGGTTGGTTGGTCACACCACCGTTGTTGGGCGTCTACATCCTCACTGTCGGCCATCGTCATCATCGCCGACTGGGTTCCTACGCCTACACGGTTGGTTGGTCACACCACCGTAGTTGGGCGTCTACGTCTTCACCACCGGCCATGGTCATCGTCGCCGACTGGTGTCCTCGCCTACACGGTTGGTTGGTCACACCACCGTTGTTGGGCATCTACGACTTCACCGCCGGCTCGCCTTCATCATCACCGACTGGTGCTCTCGCCTACACGGTTGGTTGGTCACACCATCGTTGTTGGGCATCTACGTCTTCACCGCCGGCCATCGTCATCGTCGCCGACTGGTTTCCGACTAAACGGTTGGTTGGTCACAGCACAGTAGTTGGGCATCTACATCTTCACCGACGGCTTGCCTTCATTGTTGTCGACTGGTGCTCTCGCCCACACGGTTGGTTGGTCACACCACCATTGTTGGGCATCTATGTTTCCACCACCGGCTCGCCTTCATCATCACCGATTGGTGCTCTCGCCTACATGGTTGGTTGGTCTCAACATCATTGTTGGGCGTCTACGTCTTCATCGCCGGCCATCATCATCATCACCGACTGGTGCTCTCGCCTACACGGTTGGTTGGTCACACCATCGTTGTTGGGCGTCTACGTCTTCATCGTTGGCCATCGTCATCGTCGCCGACTGGTTTCCGCCTAAACGGTTGGTTGGTCACACCACCGTTGTTGGGCGTCTACATCTTCACCGCTGGCCATCGTCATCGTCGCTGACTGGTGTCTCCGCCTATACAGTTGATTGGTCACAACACCGTTGTTGGGAATCTACATCTTCACCAACGGCTTGCCTTCATCGTTGCCGACTGGTGCTCTCGCCTACACGGTTGGTTGGTCACACCATCGTTGTTGGGCATCTACGTCTTCATCGCCGGCCATCATCATCATCGCCGACTGGTTTCCGCCTAAACGGTTGGTTGGTCACACCACCGTTGTTGGGCATCTACATCTTTACCGCCGGCTTACCTTCATCGTTGCCGACTGGTGCTCTCGCCTACACGGTTGGTTGATCACACCATCGTTGTTGGGCAACGGTAAGTTGGTCACACCACCATTGTTGGGCATCTACATCTTCACCGCCGGCCATCGTCATCGTCGTCGATTGGTTTCTCCGTCTACACGGTTGGTTGGTTACACCACCGTTGTTGCGCGTCCACGTCTTCACCGCCGGCCATCGTCATCGTCGCCGACTGGTTTCTCCGCCTACACTGTTGGTTGGTCACACCACCGTTGTTGGGCGTCTACGTCTTCACCGCCGGCCATCGTCATCGTCGCCGACTGGTTTCTCCGCCTACACGGTTGGTTGGTCACACCACCGTTGCTGGGCGTCCACATCTTCACCGCTAGCCATCGTCATCATGACCGACTGGTTTCTACGCCTACACGGTTGGTTGGTCGCACCACCATTGTTGGGCGTCTACATCTTCACCGCCGGCCATTGTCATCATCACTGACTGGTTTCTCCGCCTACACGGTTGGTTGGTCACACCACCGTTGTTTGGCGTCTACTTCTTCACCACTGGATATCGTCATCGTCCCCGACGGGTTTCTCCGCCTACATGATTGGTTGGTCACACCACCGTTGTTGGGCGTCTACGTCTTCACCACCGTCCATCGTCATCGTCGCCGACTGGTTTCTCCACCTACACGGTTGGTTGGTCACACCACCGTTGTTGGGCGTGTACGTCTTTACCGCCGGATACCATCACCCCCGACGGGTTTCTCCGCCTACACGGTTGGTTGGTCACACCACCGTTGTTGGGCGTCTACGTCTTCACCACCGGCCATCATCATCGTCGCCGACTGGTTTCTCCGCCTACATGGTTGGTTGGTCACACCCCCGTTGTTGGGCCTCTACGTCTTCACCTCCGGATATCGTCATCGTCACCGACGGGTTTCTCAGCCTACACGGTTGGTTGGTCACACCACCGTTGTTGGATGTCCACGTCTTCACCGCCGGCTATTGTTGTCGTCGCCGACAGGTGTCTCTGCTTACACGGTTGGTTTGTCACACCACCGTCGTTGGGCGTCTACGATTTCGCCACCGGTCCGCCTTCATCATCGCCGACTGGTTACTCCGCCTACACGGTTGGTTAGTCACACCACCGTTGTTGGTCGTCTACGTCTTCCCCGCTGGCCATCGTCATCGTCGCCGACTGGTTTCCTTGCCTACACGATTGGTTGGTTACACCACCGTCGCTGCGCATCTACGTCTCCACCGCTGACTAGTTTTGCCGCTGCCGACTGGTGTTTTTATCTTCACTACTACGCGTCTCTGCCTATGGTTTGCTTTTGTTGCAGCCAACTCGTGTCCATGTCATCACGGCATTGCAATTTTATCACCATTGTGGGGCAACTTCATCTGCATTATTTTCGGCACCGGCAAACTCTACTGCCTCCAAGAGCCTCACCACTACTTTTGAAGCTTCGCATCATCAACCACGACGTCTCCAAGAGCCTCAACATCTTTGCATATGATGCCGAGCTAATATATTACAACAAGTGGCGTTCCAATCTTCAAGATTTCTACTCGGACATCCTCAATGCGTATCTTCACTCAAGCAATGGCTGCTCAATAACAAGCTACAGTTCTCGACTCGATGTTCAGTTGCTTCCTAACTAACCAAAGAGTCGGGAGCTACACAAATACAAGACTCAAAATTGGACAGACACTATGTCAAGATGAAGGAATCCATTATCCAGCCAATGAGTCAACTCCGGAAGTCATTATCTTCGTCTTCAACTCAGAGCAGACGTTCTACTTCAGCAACATCAATTTTCTATCGGCAATTTTGGTTTCTGGATGCTGCCACAATTTACTCCAAATTTCTGAAGTATCAAATTCAATATTTAACCTCCATGCCCGGGAGTTTGGGGTTATCAACCAATCAGCTCAGATTCTATGAGTTGGACAACACGATTTGCTTACCTCTAAGCAAAGCATTTGCAAACAGCTACAGGACCAAGTTCTAATGCCATCGTCATAAATCAACGGGCATTGCATCAATCTTCGTAGTGCAAGTGTTAGCATCAAGGGAACTACTCGAGCTTTGACATCTTCTCAATAATTTAATGGACTATTGTTACTGAAACCATCACCAGCACCTTCTTCATCGACGCTATCGTGATCTCCGGTCAATTGCCGTCAACCAAGTTGTTTGCTTCAATGGTCGATTCTTAGTCAACGCTGAATATCCGACTGGATCATTTTCGTCAACTTCTTGCTATGCAACATTAGCGTCGCCTCTACTTCATCGGCCCTGAAGCCTCCGCAGTCACTAATGGATGACTATATCTTCGCCTTCGGTTGCCTATGTCATCACCGACTTGTTATTTTGCCTTCATGGTTGGCCTACTACGCCGCCGCTGATGGGCGACCTCGTCATTATCATCAGCTGCTACACTGCCATTGACTAAATCACCGACATCACCATCTTCATCAACAATATGCTAGGCCTCTTCGGTCGCACCTGCTCTATTGCCATGGATGAGCAATTTCATCTTCACTATCAATTATGTTTGGCATTACCGACCGGTTTCTTCATCTTCATGATCGATGGATTTCATTATCGCTGCTGATGGGCAACTTCATCTCCACTACTGACATCTTCATCACTTCTGATGGGCGATATCATTCTACACATTGGTCATCTCGCCTCCATGCCGACTGCATCAGCTACTACCAATAGATGATTTTGACTACAACCGAAGGACAAACTATACGCTCAGGGGCTTATCAGCTCAAGCATAAGGATCGTACCTTCAATTTGCATTTGTTCCGGATACATATTCATGGTCATGAGTTTATTCCCTATGCTCAAGGCCTGGATCAATTATTATTTCCCACAAGGACTATCAGCCGAGTACTTGTGCCAGTTGGGATTCAATTATCACATCTATTATGGTACATCCCATGAGGAGTAAATACTCGGATGAGAAGCCATTCATATGATATATGCTTGGTCTACATTACTGGGAAGAATTATCACTCGGGAGCATGTCAAGATGCATGTTATATGTGTCATCCTTTTGAGGGTATCGAAGGCATATTTTTTGGTCTAGGCCTAATATTTCTGCAGCCCGTATTTCAGGTGTGGCCAGTCACGTTCTTTTAGGGACTTGAGCATTTTTTGCTTAGGCAAAAGTACGCGTGATCAAGTGCCCAATACCTTAAAATCCTTTTATAGCGCTGTTACTCAACTTTTTAGGAGTTGGTACAATGCACATTAAAAGGTGACAAACAGTGATGCTTTATGCAGCTACCCCGCTAACTTTTTCATATGTATAAGTCAAGGCACTGTTTGATCTATAAAGCAATCGATTAAATATAATATTGTTGCTTTCCGCCACGTAAGTGTGCACTTTATTGACCAATATTATGGCTTAGGCTGGTTATATATTTTGGTTATTTTTAGGCGGTTGGTAAATCCTTTATGAGTTTTATTTACTCGGATTTGATACCACATATGCCTTATGTCTCCAAATATGGTAAAGCCGTGCATGTTTTAGGGATTTAAGCACAACTGTTAAAACAGTGTGTGCATGGTATATACTTAATGCTTTGGAAATTTCTTTATTCACGGCATACAAGCTTTTTATAGCTGTTTTTGCCATGTGAATTTGCAAAAATGTGGTAACCTTAGGTTGCCTGCATCATACTTCATAAAGCAGTCGGTCTATCACTTGAGTCTTATTTACTCGGAGATTCATACCATATGTGCTATCGTTCTGCTATATAGGTGGCTTAAAACCACTCAGCTGGTTAATCTTTTTATTCCTTGACTATATACTTAGTTTGTTCAACTAACCACATAGTCAGGGGCTACACCTATCAGGTGCATCTAGTCGATGCACCTAAATCTATATTTTATCATTTTTCAGCCCTCCACAGTCTTCTGATTTGGTAAAAGTATTCGGGAGATCATGGCGAGGATGATTGAAGCACTCGGCTTTGAAGTAATTTAGTTCGAGAGAAGATTATCTTTTCGACTGTGAAGGTCTTAGGGGCTACTCTGGAAGTTATGGGTACCCATACCCACACGACATGGTTATTTGACTAGTTATAAGGGATCCCTTAGATCTATATAATATGTAACGGATATGACTTGGGTATTACGTTTTCTTATGTATTACGGAACGGCCTAAAGTCTTTGCTTAGCAATATTGTAAAGTAGTATTAGGAAACGATACCGTGGTGGTTAAGGTTTCTATCTTGTAATCCTGCCCCCATCCTATATAAGGTGGGTAGGAGGCCCTCTATGGGGCATGAGCACAACTAGATCGTCAGATCAATACAACACCCGACAGATACAATCCCTAAATAGGAGTAGGGTATTACCTCTCATTGAGAGGGCCTGAACCTGTCTAAATCCTTGTCTCCACATCCATTCACTTTTAGGTCTCGTGCGCTACCCCTTTTTATATTGCCGAAATCTAGTTTCGACACTGGCCTTTACTTTTGGGGCCGTCACAGGTAGATCACCTGTGATAGCTTCTATCTACAGAGACCATCACCTCTGACGGCTTTTATTTAAAGGTTCGTCAGAGATGAGTCACCTGTGACGGGTCCCAACTGGCCCTAGGCTAGCGGAGACCAACACCTCTGACGGCCTTCTAGTAACTTTCCCGTCAGAGGTGGGTGTCACCTGTGACGGCCGGCCACCCGTCAAAGGTGACTGGACTCACCAGTGACCACTGATCACTGACCATGCGCGAAGCCGTCAAAGATGAGGGTTTGGACCCGTCACAGGTGACCTTGGCCAGTGTAGTGAGGCAACCAAACACACCCTAAGCATATGAGGAGGATGGTCGATGGACTCAACTTCTAAGTAGCTGCAAAGAATCGATCTCGGTGAATACTCTTCGACAAGACGATAGCGGGACGATGCAGTATAGTAGATGGCTTTGGCTGCCGATTTGATGTCCACTCAGCCAATTGACTTGCTGCAAACTTCTCGCCAGAAAATTGATTTGACAAGGGAACGCTGAACGTACCAACGGCCGGGTATCAGATCAATCTGTTGGACAACAATGATCCTAATAGAAAGATGGATTGACGAACATGGTGGCAGCTGGGAAGCAAATTGATCTTGTTGAACAGATTGAATCTATGGTTGATCGATGAAACGATGGCCATGTGATAGTAGATCGATCTCCAATATTCCGATACCACTTGTTATAAAAAATATATGCACAAAGGAGACCTAAATTTTATGCGGAAAACCCTTAAAAAAACAACGGGTGTCAATTGACAATGATCAGTATAGAGGACATGAGTTGGGTCCAAACATACGAATAAATTGAGCTAGCTGTCATATCCTTCCTATACGGCTTAATTTACGGCCTAAAAAGGATATATAAATGAGAAAGTATAAAGTCTTAATAGGATAAGACTAGAAGTCCTATTGAAAAAATAATCTAACCAATTAGAAACTAATCTGAACATATCACATGCTGAGGTTCGGGTCACATATTTAACATGAGTGAGAAGAAATCCAATGTAACGCCTAAATAACTGGAAAACGGGAACGGAGAACTATCGAGTTACTGATTCATGGGCCCAGATGCAACTCGTTCCCAACATTTGGCCCAACCAGGACGCGAAACCCACGCACCCGAAATCCTACAAATCCACCACTCACACGACGACACGTCACCTCCAACCTCGGGACACTCGCTCACTCACACAGTGACACGCCACCGCCGTGCAAAACCCTAAACCAAACCCTAGCCAGCGGCATCGTCGGAATCCATGGCGGAAGGTGCACTGTTCATCTACCTTGACCCCTCCACAGTGGCGGAAGCGCAGCGTCGCGGTGACGACCCACGGAACGTGGAGGAGTGCACCAAGTACGTGATGACGTACATCTACCAGTCGCTCCCAGGGCCGCCTGTCCCCATTGCCAGCGCCGCCAGCACCCGCGCCGGCGCCGCCAGCACCCGCGCCGGCGCCGCCCGCACCCGTGCCGGCGCCGCCGCTGCCTCCGACAGCATCGACCACCGCATTAGCACCCTCCCCGACGCGCTTCTCCGCAACATCGTCTCCCGCCTCCCCGTTAAGGACGCGGTACGGATCGCCGCACTCTCCCGCCACTGGCACACGGTCTGGCATTCCAAGCCGCTTGTCCTCGTCAACGCCCACCTCTGTTGATGTTGTTACTTCAGCTATGGGCCCAAGGTGTTCCAGACTGCGGCGGCTGCAACGGCTGGAAGAATAAATCCGTTTGAAATTTGTTATGCATGCACGAAGTTGACGGCGAGCTGCGGAAGGTGGCGACGATCGCGTCAGGCGGCATTTCTGCATCTGCATGGAGTCCAGGAAAACTGAGTCATGGGATGGCATGATTTTAGGCCTAGGATCCTCTTTTCTGTTTTGATTGTATAAGTAGCAGTTAGCTCTTTATTTCACTTGCAAGTTTTACATTCAGTTGAATGAGAAAAGCCCCAGAAAATTGCCCCATACTCTCTCGCAATCTCTCTTCTGCTGAAATTCCTTTTCCTGCTCTGTTTCCTCTGTTTTCTCTGTTCGTTGGTGTTGCAGTTCTTGTCGTGTCGGACGTGAACAGTCTACCAGCAAGGTGTTTGATCGGAGTTTTTTGCTATCGCCAACAAGTTGTATCAGAGCACTCAGGTTGAGGGCTGATCTGATGCCATGGCTATGGTTCCGGCGGCAGCGGATCCGGCGAGGGGAAGCTCGGGGAGTGCTTTCTCCCACCAACAACTCACGGTGACAAACTACACGAGCTGGTGCATTAGGGTCCAGGTGATGATGGAGGACCAGGGTGTCTGGGACGCCATCGAGCCGGCGACCGGGGCGGCCGTCGATCCACGGAGAGACAAGAAGGCGAAGTCCCATCTGTTGCAGTCCTTGCCGGAGGATTTGCTGATGCAGGTGGCGAAGAAGAAGACGGCGAAGGAAGTGTGGGATTGCCTGAAAACGAGGTTCGTCGGCACGGACCGCGTGCGTGACGCGCGCCTGCAAACCCTGAAAGGGGAATTTGGCGCCATGGTGATGGAGCCGGGGGAAACCCTGGACCAGTACGCGGGCCAATCACTGAGATGAGCGTGCGACACTCGGAGTTGGGCTCGACACTGAGTGATGCCGCAATGGTAAAGAAGCTGTTCGACACGGTGCCGGAAAAATTCATCAGCCTCCTCGCAGGTATTGAGAAATTTTACAATGTTGATGATATGCCATTTGAGGAGGCAGTGGGCCGGCTCAAGGCTTACGAGGAATGCGTGCGCAAGAAGAAGGCCGCAGCCGGCTGGGTCACCGCCGACGGGCAAGTGCTACTCACTCAGGCCGAGTGGGAGGCACGCTTCAAGAACGGCGGTGAGTCCTCATCATCACAGAAGAACAAACCACCCGGCGGCAATGGAGGGCGAGGCCAGGGCGGTCGAGGTTGCGGCAGCGGCCGTGGTGCGGGCGGTCGCGGCAGCGCGCCGCGCGGCAACTCCGGTGCAGGCTCTGGCGGCGGTGGTCGTGACAAGAGTCACATCAAGTGCTACAACTGTCAGGAGTACGGGCACTATTCCAACAGATGCCCTTATCCGAAGAAGAAGAAGGGGGAAGCGGCGCACTTGGCGCAGACGGGGGATGCTAGCCCTGCTATGCCTGCTCGCGGTGACGGAGGACGAGCCGGAGCGCGCGCCGTGCGGTTTGCTGGTGCACGAGGAGCGCATGTGGCCGAAGCTGCTGCTGGCAGATGCCGGTGGGCAGGCTGGTGATGTCTGGTTCCTAGATAATGGCGCCAGCAACCACATGACCTGAGATCGTGCCAAATTCCATGAGCTGGACGAATCGATCACTGGGAGTGTCAAGTTTGGTGACGCGTCAACGGTGCAGATCAAGGGAAAGGGGTCAATCCTCTTCGTGTGCAGGAATGGTGACCATTGGCTCCTGCAAGATGTGTACTACATACCCAGCCTGCGTTGCAACATGGTGAGCCTGGGCCAGCTCACCGAGACCGGGCACCGCGTGGTGATGGACGAGGACGTCCTCGAGGTGTTCGACAAGTGTCCCTGGCAGCTGGTGATGAAGGTGCGACGAACCTCAAATCTGCTGTACCGCATCGAGCTGAAGCTGGCGTCACCGGTGTGCCTGCTGGCCAGCCTCGATGACCCGGCGGGGTTGTGGCATGCCCGCCTCGGACACGTGAACTTCCATGCGTTGAAGCTACTCGTGGACAAGGAGATGACGGCAGGGGTGCCCGCAGTCCACCACCCAAACCAGCTGTGTCAAGCATGTCTGGTGGTGAAACAAATCCGGCAGCCGTTCCCAGCAATGGCAAATTATCGAGCAGAGGCACCGCTCGAGCTACTCCACATGGACCTGTGTGGGCCGATCACTCCATCGACGTTGGCCGGTAATCGATACTTTATGTTGATTGTTGATGATTTCTCTCGTTGGATGTGGGTGTTTGTGATCAAGTCAAAGGACCAAGCGCTCACGGTGTTCGAGAAGTTCAAGCCGTTGGCGGAGAACACGGCAGGGCGGAAAATCAAGACACTCCGGACAGACCGCGGTGGCGAGTTCTTGTCCGGGGAGTTCGCGCGTGTCTGCGATGAGGCCGGCATCGAGCGCCATCTGACGGCACCGTATTCACCGCAGCAGAATGGCGTCGTTCATCGTCGCAATAAGACGGTGATGGCAATGGCGCGGTCTCTCCTCAAGGGGATGTCCGTGCCCGGCAGGATGTGGGGGCACGCAGTTCGACACGCCGTATTTCACCTAAATCGGCTGCCGACAAAGGTGATGGGAGATCGCACTCCGTTCGAGGCATGGACCGTGAAGAAACCTCACCTGAGCCACCTGCGGGTGTTCGGATGTACGGCGCACGCGAAGGTGACTACACCGCACTTGAAGAAGCTGGACGACTGGAGCAATCCGTTCGTGCACCTGGGCGTTAAAGAAGGGAGCAAGGCGCATCGGCTGTTTGATCCGCGTCGTCGACAAATCGTTGTAAGTCGTGATGTTGTTTTCAAGGAGAACACACCTTGATAGTGGAGTGCTACTGCAGGAGAGGTGAACACCACCGAGTTCGAGGTCGAGGAAGCTGTTGGCGAGGAGCAGCCAATGCCGGCAGAGCAGTCAGGCTCGGTACCGTCGTCGTACCGGGCGCTGCCGGCACGAGGACGCGCTGGGGAGGAACCAGAAGCAGCGGACCAGCATGGAACGCCTCCGGCAAGCCTGGTGACATCATCACTGACCTTGCCTAGCCCGCCTGGGCATGGGTCACTTTCAACATGCTCTACCGAGTTGGAGGCGTCGCCACGCATGGCCAGCAGCAACGACGGCCCGGTGCGGTACAGAAGTCTGGCCGAAATAATGCTTGAGGAGCCTCAGGTGGATCTGGTGGAGGGCGATGAAGACGCAGAACCGCTGCTCGCAGGAATGGAGGAGTCGTCATCCTACCGTGAAGCAGCCGGCGAGCCGGCATGGGTGAACGCGATGAGCAAGGAGCTGGAGGCCATTGAGAAGAATAAGACGTGGTCGCGATGAACAAGTGGGTGTTTAAGCTGAAGAAAAACACTGCCGGAGAGGTGATTAAACACAAGGCGCGGCTGGTGGCGAAGGGCTACGTCCAGCAGCAAGGTGTGGATTTTGATGAAGTGTTTGCGCCGGTTGCAAGATTGGACACGGTGCGAACTATACTTGCAATTGAAGCTGATAGGAGGTGGCAGGTTCATCACCTCGACGTCAAGTCGGCATTCCTCAATGGTGATCTTGAAGAAGAAGTATATGTCTCTCAGCTGGAAGGTTTTCTTGAGAAGGGGAAGGAACATCTTGTGTACAAATTGAGCAAAGCTCTCTACGGGCTGAGACAGGTGCCATGGGCGTGGAATACGCGGCTTGATCGGAGTATGAAGGAGCTTGGTTTTAGCCGGTGTGCACAAGAGCAAGCAGTCTACACCAGAGGTACAGGGAGTGCTGGGGTAGTTGTTGGAGTATATGTTGATGATCTGATTGTGACAGGAGAAAACCCAAGCGAGATCACAGTATTCAAACAACAGATGATGGGGGAATTTGAGATGAGTGATCTTGGATTGATCACCTACTATTTGGGGATTGAAGTGTCGCAAGTTGCTGACGGGATCGCCATCAAGCAGGCTGCTTATGCAAGGAAGATTCTGACCAAGTCTGGGATGCTTGATTGCAATTCTACCTCAATTCCTATTGAACATCGCTCACAGTTGCACAAAGATGCCGAAGGAAGCACAGTTGATGCCACGGAGTACAGGCGAGTGATAGGTTGTCTTCGTTACTTGTTACATACACGACCGAACTTGTCCTATGCAGTAGGTGTGGTGAGCAGATTCATGGAACGACTGACAGTAATGCACTTCAAGGCGGTGAAGCAAATTCTCAGATATCTCAAGGGGACAATCAGCTGTGGACTCATGTTCTCTGGAGGCAATGGTGCAGTGGAGATTACTGGTTTTACAGATAGTGATCTGGCCGGTGATAGTGATGATCGTCGGAGTACTAGCGGGATGGCGTTATACTTCAACAACAGTTTGGTCTCGTGGAGTTCACAAAAGCAGAAAACGGTGGCACTGTCATCTTGTGAAGCCGAATTCATGGCAGCCACTGCGGCAGCTTGCCAAGCTCTATGGCTCAGGGGGTTGATGATTGAGATGATTGGTGCGGAAGTTAGGCCTGTGAAGTTGTATGTTGATAACAAATCAGCAATTGCACTCATGAAGAATCTTTTGTAGCAATTGCACTCATGAAGAATCTTTTGTTCCATGGGAGAAGTAAGCACATAGACACCCGCTACCATTTCATTCGGGAGTGTGTTGAAAGTGGGAAGATTCAGATCGAGTTCATCCGGACTGAGGAGCAGCGGGTGGATGTGTTAACTAAAGGATTGCCAGCAGGCGACGGCGTGGCACCTGCTAGGTGTTCGTGATTTTGGGCCACAGCAGAATTAATGGGGAGATTGTTGATGTTGTTACTTCAGCTATGGCCCCAAGGTGTTCCAGACTGTGGCGGCTGCAACGGCTGGAAGAATAAATCTGTTTGAAGTTTGTTATGCATGCACGAAGTTGACGGCGAGCTGCGGAAGGTGGCGACGA
The DNA here is from genome assembly GCA_000573905.2 of Oryza punctata. Taxonomy (NCBI): domain Eukaryota; kingdom Viridiplantae; phylum Streptophyta; class Magnoliopsida; order Poales; family Poaceae; genus Oryza; species Oryza punctata. Next base: position 5,698,373 of record CM002491.2, on the reverse strand, counting down.
TCGCGTCAGGCGGCATTTCTGCATCTGCATGGAGTCCGGGAAAACTGAGTCATGGGATGGCATGATTTTAGGCCTAGGATCCCCTTTTCTGTTTTGATTGTATAAGTAGCAGTTAGCTCTTTATTTCACTTGCAAGTTTTACATTCAGTTGAATGAGAAAAGTCCCAGAAAATTGCCCCATACTCTCTCGCAATCTCTCTTCTGCTGAAATTCCTTTTCCTGCTCTGTTTCCTCTGTTTTCTCTGTTCGTTGGTGCTGTTGCAGTTCTTGCCGTGTCGGACATGAAAAGTCTGCCCGCAAGGTGTTTGATCGGAGTTTTTTGCTATCGCCAACAACCTCCTCCCGCGAGGTCGAAGCTTTGGCGTCTCTGCCACTGCCCCGACGCGCGCCGACACGCCGGGCATCGTCGCCGCCGTGTCCCGCATCCTTGCCGTGCACCCGGGGCCATTCCGCTGCGTCCACCTCCTCTGCGGCTTCATGGGCTCGTAGCAGGCCCAGCTCGAGCACTAGCTCCGGTTCCTCGCTGCCAAGGGCGTCGACGACCTCATCCTCGTCAACCGCCCATGGCCGCTCGAGGCGCCTCTCCCTGCCGCCATCCTCCGCATCTCCACCCTCACCCACCTCTACATCGGCATGTGGAAGTTCCCCGACATGACCGGCCTCCCCACCAACACCGCCTTCCCCAACCTCCGTGAGCTCGGGATCTACACCGTCGCCATGAAGAAGGATGGCCGCAAGATCGAGTTCCTCGTGGCGAGATACCCCGTCCTGGAGACCCTCAACATCCAAGGAAGCAACAAGCAGGCGTTGCGCCTCCGCTTGGAGCCTCCGGTGCGTGCAGATCTGCTTGTGCTCTGTGTAGAATATCTCGGTGGTGGACGCGCCATGTCTCAAGCGGCTCGTGCTGTATGCATGTTCGAGCAAGGATGACTTCTGTGCCAGGGTCAAGATCGGTCATGCCCCCAGGCTGTGCTTGTTGGGAAACTTGGCCACAGGATTCCAAATGCTGGAGATCCATGACACCTCTGATTGTTCAGTTTGTTCACTCTGATTCTTAATTCCTGATGTCCAAAATTCTGAGTTTTCAATATCTGAATAATCCATGTTAATCTTAATGGATTCCAGGCTGGGATCAGGTCGAGCCCAAGCGCATTGTTCACGAGCGTCAAGATCCTGGGGTTGAATGTGAATTTTGGAGTGACATGATGCCTAGATGCTGCCCAACTTCCTCAAATGCTTTCCCAATGCTGAGTCCCTGCATATTGTGGTATGAATTGAATCTGCATCATTGCCTTCTTGTGCTACTGCATGATCAATTAGTTGCTAGCTGAACTCTGAAACATTTACTGATTGAACCATTTATGCAGTGTGCAAGATGTACTGAAGCCACCAGCTTGGTAAGCCCCAATTTCTGGGATGATGCTGGCCCAATCAAAAGCATTGTGTCCCATATCAATGTACTTACATTCCGTGAATTCAAAGGGGAGGCCAACGCGATATCCTTCTTAAAGTACTTCGTCCAGAACGCACAGATGGTGAAGAATGTGGCTGTGGTGTTGGCCAATCCACAGTTCACTTCATACTCCATTGATACGCTCTGGACAGTGAAGATCCTCAAATTTGTGAAATGGGCCAGTAAGGACTCTTCAATGCAGGTCTATAGGAGCGATGACCCTGAAGGTGGTCTGATATGGAGCTTTCAGAGAGGATTAGATTATGCTATCCGTGACCCTTTTGTGCACTAGGAACCAGAGGTGCCTATGTATGTGATTCCATCCAAGCTCAGTTTCTCTGGAAGTGGTTAGTGTTATGCTTGCAGGAAAGGAGTACATACATCTCCACATGCAAGGCATTGTTTTTTGTTGTTGGCATGTGTTCAAGACTGGGCAGGGCTTTTGATTTTACTAGTAGTCTACTAGGATTAGCTTTAATTTAGTGGTAATTTTATTCTTGCATATCAATGTTATCACAGCGGTAAATGTTGCTCGGTGAATGACAACTAAGAGTTGTACTGTTTCTGGAACTCTGAGTGTCATGCCACTTATTTGGCTAGCTATGGCCTGCTATTGTTGGTATTAGATAGCAATATTTGTGCTAAATATTTGGCTTAATACGAGTATGAAGGTGTTGATCTGATTTGTTAGAGATAATACATTGGTAGTGTCTATCAAGTTCGGTTTAACATGCTCCTTTAGGTATTCGCACATGGGCCCCCAATTCGTACGTATGGCCCTGGAGCTTAGGCCACCAAAATCGATGGCCTGACTCAGGCTAATGAAGCAGCCGGAGAGGTCAGGTTAGGCAAGCATTTGATTTCTCAGGTCTTCAACCAAACATTGCTCAGGCCAGGCTCAGGCTAGCTGTCAGGTCAGGCATATGAGCTCAGGGTAGCAACCAAACAGGCCCCTACTGTAATTTTTTGCATCACTGCTTCTCTATTGATCATGCACAAAGATCTACTTGTCAATTGTCACCAGAGGTATCATGCTTTCTGATTTGTTCTATTGTGAAACGTGAACTGTCATGCTCATGCAGTTAAATTTAGCACACCAGATTGATTAATTTGGTCTATTATGTGATCATGCAGCTTTTACCGTGTGAGTAAACCATCCTTGACCAATTGTGACTACGAATCTGAACAAGCTTTGCATGTGATTGCTTATCTATCTTGGTAATTTCAATTGTTAACAAATTTTGATCTTGCACAAGCTGTTGTTTCATTCCAGTTGTTTATCTGTGTTAAAGCATCAAGTCACAAACATGGCATTGGCATCCATCAGGTGTTTTTGTAGCTTTGACTATATATCTACATGAATAGGTGGATCGTTGACCAATTCAGAAACAAACCTATTGGAGGCATGCCACGAGGACCTTCGACCGAGCCACCGAAACCTATCCATAGCTGCCTGGGCGACTCACAGGCGACAAAGGCCCAATAGTCATGAAGACGAACTCACTAGGGCGAAGTGCTGGGCGAAGCGAAGGACCTTCGAGCTAGAGGCGATCTTCAAGGCTGAATGGCCGTAAAGGCAGTCATCGGGGTGAAACGATAGGGTGAAGCCAAGAACCTTTGCCTCGGGGCCAGCAGCTTTCGCTATCATGACAGTGAGCCAAAGTCCCAAGCAGGCCATGCAGCCCAAGAAGGCCCACTTGGTGGCTCATAAAAAAGGCCCATGGTGATATTGTCTATAATTACCCTCATAAATGTCACTATCATGAAGTTAGCCATGTAAATTCCTCTGTACTTAGTAACCCTATGGTGCATGGGTCTGTACTAAGCCTATAAATAGGCCCCAGAGGACATGTATGGGGGATTCCAAGAATTTTAAACATATATTAAAATATTGTTTTACCTTTTTCCACAAGAGTGATTCTCCCTTTCGGCAAACGCAGTTGTCTTCTAACAACAGCTGGTGCCGACCGTGGGGAAGCCAGTTCGATACCGCTAATGCCACCTAAGAAATCGGTGCATGAGAGAGTGGTGACGAAGAGGAAGGAAGGCGAAGCGGAGGTTGAGGGAGAGAGTGAACCCGAAGACCCTGCAAGGAGCGAAGCCGGGATGGAGTCATCAAGAACCGGTGCCGAAGCCTCAGAGGTCGCAGGGGGTGAAGCGGTGCACCAAGACGGAGCCACAACTTAGGTTTAGGCTTCGACCACTACGGCAGCCGCTGCGGGCACAGAGGTTGGCATGTCGTGAGAGCAAAGGGCAGAGATGGAAGCCATGTGGCAAGACATAACAAGGCTGCAGGACACGCTTCTTCAATTGCAAAAGCAACATCAAGCGTATAAAGCTCCATGCAGGCCAAGTCAGCAGCTTCGCCCAAGCAAGCTGTCACTTCGGTAGCAGCGACAATAGCGTCACATGTTACGATGGTCGTTCAAGCTTCGACTCAACTGGTACAACCATCTTCGGTAGCCCAAGCACGATCCATGCCTTAGGGAACTGTTACTCAAGCAGTAACGGCCACTGTGCGAGCCGTTGCCGTTTTGACCCTACCGATGCGGCCCATCCAAGCAGCCGATGTCCAAGCTTCGACGAACGCCGCTTTGGCCCTCCAAGCGCAGTTCCAAGCCTTTTCTCCAGCAACTAAACCAACCCCACATAATATCAACAAGCACAACCACTTCGGCTCAGGCCGTCGGTGGATCAAGTCAAGGCGTAGTGGCGTGGTAGCCAATGAACCAGCATGACCTGTGTTCACCGGCTCAAACGCCTTTGCCAGCCCCTCAAGGTGCCACGATTGGATCGGGGGCAGCCGTGCAAGTGCATCAGCCAAACGCCTACGTTCAATCTCAAGCCCCTCAACCCCTAGAATGGTTTCTCTCTTCGCACCACCATACCCGGGATTTTCACCCCAGTACCAACAAGGTTCGGTGTTAAGGGCAAGCGGCGAAAAGAAACTACCACTAAGCTAGGGGTAGCAAAGTCACCCTATCCCCCCAGTTCAAGTATCCTATAGTCGCAAGATATACGGGCGAAACTGACCCAAGTGAATTTCTGTCGATCTACGAGTTGGAGATCGAAGAAGCTCATGGTGATGATAATACCAAAGCCAAGGTGATACATCTCGCCCATGACGGTTTCACCAGGTCGTGGTTCTTTAACCTTCCGCCAAGCAGCATCTATTCATGGGAGCAACTGCGCGATGTCTTCGTCATGAATTTCCGAGGCACTTATGAAGAGCCAAAAATCCAGCAAGATCTTTTCGGGATTCTGCCAGGCGAATCCACAAGGAAATATGCAAGGCAGTTCTCCCAAGCAAGATGCCAAGTGCAAGATAGCATCAGTCATCAATGCCGCTTCAGCAGGCCTCCTTACGAGTGACCTGACAAGAAAGATCGCAAGAAAAGAACTGCAAACGGTTGATCATCTCTTTCCCATCATCGACGGCTAAACTCGAGGAAAAGAGGATACCAAGCAATGGCTCAAAATCCATGATGATTATGACAAAGCAGCTGCCCAAGCAAGCTTACAAGAACCAATTGGCCCACCCGTGGCGAACCAAGCCCCCCAAGCCCATCTCCCAAGGCAAGGACCGGCACCCATGATGTGGAAAAATTCAGAACCAAAATGGATAAAGCTGTAATGGCAGTATAAGAGGTCCAGAATGTTCACAAGGACTTTGACATGGCTCAAAGGAGTGGCTACGGGCAACCACTAAAAAAGAAGTACAAGAAAGATAGGTACTGTGTGTACCATGGCAAGTCATTGCATACAAGTGAACAATGCCAAAACATCCAACATCAACGCCATCATCAACCAACGAAGCCAAAACCTGTCAACACCGAAGAAGCAGTACAAGGGAAGGAACAAGAAAGATCACTGCAAAACGATCAACACCATGATGGGCCAAGAAGAGTGATCCAAGTTATCACAAGAACAAATCCAATGCCACGACTATCGAAGTGCTAGAAAAAGGCACAAGCTCTCATAGTGCATAATCTTATGGTAGCTTCGGCAAGCGATTTGGCGTTGCAGTATCTGACTACCGAAATCTCCTTCGGCCCGACAGATGCGGAAGGAGTGCTTTTTCCTCATCAAGATCCCCTTGTGGTTTCAGCGGTAATCTCAGGATGTGAGGTTCGGCGCATCCTAATGGACAGGGGGAGTTCGACAAATGTTATCTTTGTTGATGCTTACAAGCAAATGGGCTTGTTGATTCAGGCTTTGTCTCAAGCTCCTGCTTCGCTCTAGGGCTTTAGAGGAAACGCGGTGCCGATCCTAGGGCAAGCCCAGCTTTGGGTGTTTTTTGGCCCCGAAGGAAACAGGCGGCAAGAAGCAATCTTGTTCGACGTCGTCGATATCCCATATCATTATAATGCCATCTTTGGCCGTGCTATGCTGAACAAGTTTAAAGCAATAGCTAACCATAACTATCTCAAGTTGAAGATGCCAGGGCCAGCTGGCGTAATTGTCGTGTGGGGATTGCAGCCTTCGCCCGCGTCAACTACCGAACCACTCGTCGATGACCGCGAAGTCAGTATCCTGTAGACTGAAGTTGGTGAAAAGGCCCGAGTGGTGCTGAAGCCGTCCCCGCATGGCAAGGTGGACAAGATTCAAGTGGACATGATCCAAGCAAGACAATTTCGGTCGGGGGCGACCTCAGCGAAGAAGAGAAACAAGAAATGCTGAAAGTAATTACAAGCAATCTTGACATTTTCACCTGGTGCCCTGACGTGGTCAGTGGTGTTTCGTCAGGTCTCATCATGCCTCACTTGATGGTCAAGCTTGATGCAAGGCTAATAAAGAAAAAGCTTTGCAAGATGTCTACAGATTGCCAAGATGTGGCCTAGGCCAAAGTGCGGAAGTTGCTCAAGGCTGGTGTAATTGAAGAAATCGACAACCTGAGCGGTTGGCGAACTTACGGTACTAGTGAAAAAGTCGAATGGCAAGTGGTGCATATGCATTGACTTCATCGACCTAAACAAAGCTTGTCCTAAAGACAACGTCCCACTTACAAGGATCGACCAACTGGTTGATTCGACGACGTGCTGCGAGCTCCTCAATTTTCTGGACGCCTACTCAGATATCTCCAGATTTTCATAAATCCAATAGATCAGGCGAATACAACATTCATAACCCCTTTCGCTACCATTTACCACCGCAGAATGCTTTTCGGCCTCAGGAATGTGAGAGACACCTTCATCAGGCCGATTTACAAGGTCTTTGGTAGGTAGATCGGGAGGAATGTCGAAGCGTGTGTCGATGACATTGTCATCAAGAGCCGAAAGTCATCTAATCATGCCGTAGACTTATAAGAAACCTTCGATAACCTACGAGCTACCGGAATCAAGCTTAACCCGGAGAAATGTGTGTTCGGCATCCGCACTGGGAAATTGTTGGGGTTCCTCGTCTCTAAAAGAGGCATAGAGGCGAATCGAGAAAAAAATGATGCAATATAGCTCACAGGGTGTATTGCGGCTCTAAGCCGTTTATTGTCAAGAGTAGCTGAAAGGGGCTTACCTTTCTTCAAAACCTTGCATTTGGCAGCTTCGCCAGTTACGGTTACCTCGGCACTGGTGTAAGAAATCGAGTCTGGCCAAAAGCCTGTGTACTTCGTTTCCGAAGCATTACAGGGGCGAAGACACGTTACATAGAAATGGAAAAATGGCATATGCTTTGGTAATAGCTTCACGAAAGTAAAACATTATGTCCAAGCTCATAGAATTATTGTGCCTTTATAGTACGCCATTGGCAAAATACTGCATGCCAAAGAAATCACTGGGCGATTGAGCAAATGGGTAGCTGAGTTATTCCCTTTCGACCTTAATTTTGTGGCTAGAACGACCATCAAATCTCAAGTCCTACCTGACTTTGTGGTCGAATGGACCCTAGCCTTCGCCCTGGAGTCCGAACCAGTCAAACAACCTTGGATCATGTATTCTGATGGTTCGTGGTCGCACAAGGGGGCGGGCGTTACGGCGATCCTCATTTCGCCAAAAGCTACTATGATCGGCTATGCTACTAGTCTCCAGCAACAAACAATACCTCAGCGACTGAAGTTGTTTTGATGGGGTTGCGAAAGACGCGAGCTCTGGGTGTCCGTAGGTTGCTAATCCGAACGGGTTCCAAACTTGTTGCTGGATAAGTTGACAAGTCTTTTGAGGCGAAAGATGAAGGAATGAGAAAATATTTGGAGGTCGTTCGGTCGATGGAAAAGTTCTTCGCCGACATCACGGTCGAACACTTGCCCAGAGGGAAAAATGTGGAAGCAGATGTCCTGGCGAAGGCTGCAGCTTCAGGAGGTCCCCATTTGCCAAGCGTCTTTTTTGAGGTCATTTACACCCCAAGAGTGCATATTGCTTCGGACGAAGTAATGAGCATCAACCTGGGAAATCCTGGCGAAGACCCAGATGATTGGTGAATACCCTTCTTTAAACTCTTAGACACCGGTTGGCTACCAGAGGGCAAATCCGAAGCCTGTCGCTTGCAGTTGAAAGCTACCAAATACAAGTTGATTTCTTGTCAACTGTATAGGGCGTGGATGCTACAACCTTTACTTCGGTGCGTCTTGTTCGCCGAAGGGGAAGAAGTGGTAAAGGAAATCCACCAGGGGCTGTATGGGGCTCACTAAGTTGCAAGGACCGTGGTAGCGAAAGTCTTTCGGCAAGGTGTGTATTGGTCAACGGTTTTATGCACCCGTGTTGAACATGTGAAGAAATGTGAAAGTTGCCAGCATCATGGCCGAAGCCAGGCCGCTCCACAATATGAGCTACAACCAATCGCCCTAGTGTGTCCTTTTGCCTGGTGGAGGATGGACATCATCAGCCCTTTCCCCATTGCAAGAAATGGGTATCGTTTCGCCATTTTTGCAATTGAATGCTTCTCTAGATGGATTAAAGCAAAACCCCTTGGGTCCATCACTTCGGCTGCAGTACAGAAGTTTCTATGGAGAAACATTATCTATCGTTTCAGCGTGCCCAAGGAATTCATCACTGAAATGGGAATCAGTTCGACTCTAAAAACTTTAAGGAAATGTGCAAGGGGCTGGATCTTGAAATTAGTTTGCTTTGGTGGCACACCCGCAGGCGAACGGGGCAGCCGAAAGAACAAACAGAAAAATAATAGAGGCTCTAAAGAAGAGGTTGGAAGGAGCACCAAAAAGGCTAATGACCAGACGAAATGCTTTTGTTACTCTGGGCCCTCCG